>OX421865.1:11641071-13001785 GCA_949127965.1 Pandemis corylana | reverse complement strand
CGCGAGCCGAAATTTCCACTTTCTGGCCAGAGGAAGACGTAAAATGGTGTACACGACTTGTACGGTGAAAAATAATGCCTCGGGTCGCATGTTTATCGCCCTCGCTTTTGGCTCGTGCGACAATTTCCTGCGACCTCAGACATTCTTTAATTCACTACCTTCAGGGTGTAATGTACATTTGCCGTGACACTCCCATTGTTTTACAAAGGCTGAGTTTAAAATTGTTTCCATCTTTTGGTGTTTCATTACCTTTTGTGCGTAGGTATCTCGTATAAAAGCCTAGGTTTTGGGCATATTTGCCAATTATAGGCCTTGTGCATATTTTATTCACCACGCCAGTAATAATTAAATGTAAAAGAATCTCAATTATTTGAGTAGGTATTTTGAATTTAAAAGAAGTTAAGTAGGTATTTCTAAAAATCGTATAACTCAGACACTGATCATTTTAGAATTCGTGATTTTTGAAAAACTGTTGCCTGATATTTTTTATTACAGTTCCCCTAAATAATTCCATTCAGGTACTTATTCTGTTCAAAAACTTTGTTTACATTCGGTATACGTATAATTCCAAAGATTTTTCCTTATGTTCGTGGCAAAAAGGCTAAGTCTTTTCATTAAAAATGAAAAATGTTCACGAGCACTTCTTGCATGGTCCGCTAGCTCCAATTTTCTTACTAAACAATCTCGAGGCAAAACTGTAACGTCCGTAAAACATATTTTTAATTATCACTACGAGATCTAATTAATTTATTTCATGCTAATTGGTACAAGTTCAAATAATCTTGGTAAAAATCATACAAATCATATATTATAAGCCTAAAAGTATATACAAATATTTTTATAAACAGTATCGTGCTATCTACATAATATTATTACTTTAAAATTATTGCATTTTATGCGTAGATTAAAAATTCTGACAACAAACAAATACTTTATGCCTTAAAAAAATCAAAAACACAAACGTTTTCAATTCGAATATTTCTTAACAAATAACAGTTTTATAAAAACATTGAGGGTCCCTGGGCTTAAGTTAAGACGTAAACTTTTAATTTAACGTCGTTAAAATTTTGAATTTGTGAAATCGAAGAAACTGTCGAATCTTGAAACATTTGCGCTTATTATAAAAGCAACGTAACTTGGTTGACATCTATCTACCCTTAATAACTACAATTATAATTATTATATCTATTTACATGTAAAATAACACCAAGAATGAAAGAGTGCCAATGATATGTGCATCTAGTGATTCGTATATTTAACTGTTGAGATACAAAACTTTAACGCTATATATTTATATGTACACTCATATAACCTGTTAACTTATTTGAACTGTCTCGGAAAGCTTTGTCAGTATTGACATTTACCATTTTCAATTTTCTAAAAAAATTAATAAATCATTTAGGTACATGATGATAAAGCAAGTTTTTCTGGGCAGTAGCCGCAGAGGCTTTGATAACGTCATAGGCTGTACGGGTGCAGAATTTTGACGCATTACGTAAACATTTCAATAAAATGTAAGACTCCGGTCCATTTGCGTGTCTATTATACAATCGAACAAAAGATACAATAACAAAAGATCTCGGATATCTTGAAACTATTCTACGATTACCATTTTTTTTAATAAGAGAGATTGAATCAGTGTTTTTAATTTTTCGTAGTTTAATTATTATTTAAAAAGTTAATTATGTTTCACCGAAAAAGCTTTCCAGAACAAAGGTTCACTAATGGACTGAAAACGTATACAAGATAACATATGAATTAAAACAACAAATTAAACATTGAATTATGGAAAAGAATAAGGACTAGCTCAATCGACTGTTTTAAATATTTTCTAGACTTTTTATGATCTTTATTTGATGATTGAAACTGGAGAGAATTTTTCTAAATAGAAATTACATTGATGAAAAATGAAATTAATTGTAATTGTGTCTTACCCACATCATTCAAACAGACGACGATTAGCGACAAAAATTCGCATAGTAACAAGGTCACGTGACAGCTAGTAACAGGTAGAAAAATTCGAAGACTATCTACCTGCTATGGGTGGTGTAGGGGTATAGCACGCGTTCACGGAATGACGAGGACCCGGGTTTGATTCCCGACCATAGCTTTACTTTTCGGATTTTTCCATGTGTTCTAATTTTTAGTGACATTTAGAAATTTAAAAGGCATAAAACCAATCGCCGTGGAGATCCTTAGGGACGGATTATGTCCGGCAGTAGACGTCTTCCCACTGATACTATGATGACTACACTAATCTTGCCCAGATAAGTGGTCATTTTTTTAGACGCAGGGATAAGTTGCTATAATAATATACAATCCAACCAGAAGGTTCTTTATTGATATTGAAATGCAACTCTTGCTGAGGTGACTAAATTTCAATTTCAAACAGCTCTACCCCAAATTTCGGCAGGGCAAAACAATAAAATCCGCAAAAAACCCTTACAACAATAACGTAACGGTATTTTTGGTAAACACCTATAAAATATTTGCAAGCAAACATTTCGCTGCGCACAAATAAAATTGGAAAACAGCTGACATTCGAGAAGTTCGACCAAATGTTAAATTGGAATTTCGTGCAAGCGCCCGTTCGGTTTATTTCAAACAAAACTGGATGCCGTGAAATGAGAGGCGAGTGGAAATTAATTAAGAGTTCTTCCGCGTTAATAAATTTGACAAAACGATTTGGAGAAACGCGTTAGCTGAAATCTGATTTTTGGAACAAAGGCATTACGAAGGACTGTTGTACTTACATAAGTTACAATGCGTACAATGATTACAACTGTTACACCTACATCGATGACATTTCGGGATCAGAGCGTTCAGTCAATTTGAATGAAAGTAAGAAAATTTTACTTAAAACAGTCGACAGTGAGTGCTAAGTATAAAGGTATGTAACATTAACACTAGTTTGTGATAGGCAACTATTTCCTAATATTCATACGTATGTGTAAGTCGCAGGTGCTTAAAGCACCTCTTAGCTATCTTATATCTATCACGGCCTTGAATGCTTCAACTTATAAAATTGTAACTTCAATACTTAGCACTGGATACGAAGGCAATATCAAGTCTCCGGAAACGCGTTATACTTGTACGATCTATGCTCTCCCACGGGTTGGTAAGCTTCGAGTAAATCCACTCTCGGCATGCGCACAATATGGTTGTCATGTTGACCTTTAATTTGTACGAAGTTAACTCACGGTTTGTTGAATATTTACGCTCAGAAATCTCAACGACTCGTGAGAGAGTGCTCTACGTTAAATTATGTTATCAGAATTATTAAACAGGACCTTATGTTATAATTTTGGTTACTCTGCTTTGTGTACCATACGTTGTTCGCTGGACTATTTTAACTGTAGGAAGAGGACAAATCTTAACTTTTATTAGTTAAAACATTCTTAGTTCTATTGGTCTCGTTGAATAGGTCAGACCATTTAAAAATATACAGTCACACATTAGAAACGGCCTCGGTGGAGTGAAAATAAACACAATAATATAGTCAATATTTCTCGATAATTCTTTATTGATTATAATTGTAACTTTGTTTAGTAATAATGTGTAGTTGAACTAGGTAAATTAAATATTGATTAAAGCGTATCTTGGCTGTTTCCATGTGTGACGGCAGAATATTTTTAACGGCTTCCCTTTAATGTTTAAAATAGCAGTAGCATTATTATTTACAATATTTACTGTTATGTTGAAGCAGAGGACTTCCTTTTCTCAGCTTTGCTCTCACGGAGTTTGTTCTCATCCAGTGATTCTATCTTATGATCTCTTAGAAGAGGGGTTCTGGCGTCTGTTTTTTCTTCGGCACCCTTGCTCATGTATCTTTCGTTTTTGTAATTGTTCACTCTTAAAGTGTTATCGCTTTCTAGAGATTCTTGTCGACTCGACCGCTTGCTGAATGTCTCGTCCTTATCACTCATGTCAGATTTGTCTTCTGCTCCATGGAAAGCCATATTGTCAAAGCACTGGGCTGGTACTATGTTGACGGATTTCATCATGGGAAGAGCTATGGCTAGTGCGGGACTCATGTCTCGAGGACTCGGCGTCAAGCGGGTGGTGACTGATAAGTCCATACCAGGCATCAGGCTCGCAACTGCAGGAATAAAGGCATCTTGAGTAAAACTAAGCAATACTCCTGGACAATACCACGCAAGTTGAAGAAACATGCTATCATGCTGAGTTACTTGGACATCAAAAGGAAACTTTATAGTTAGCTAGACTGAAAGGTTGGACTAAAGTTAGTAAAAACGGGGGTTAGATTTATAGGACCACATTTACTAAATACCACATGTAGCGACAAAACACAGAACAATATACATTGAATAGTACAGGTAACAAAATTTGATACGATAATTAGGACATCTTTGTCTAGCTGTATAATGAAACTACTCTAGTCAAAAAAGATGTCATGTTAATTAACTATCAAATAATATGCATCGTGTTCACTTTTACGAGGTGGTTTGTCTGAAAAAGATGGCCTTATAAGAGCGACACGACTGTTTTGTCAGGCAGTTAGTGTAAAGCTTGTCTGTTCAGGAAGTGTACCGCAGTGTCGAGTGTGTTCGAAGCGACTGGAGTAATGTTGTTTTTGATTGCTGGAGTTTGGTGATTGTTGCCTGAAAATAAACACGGTCACTAGAAACTCAACAAAACTCTAAGCAACGAAAACCAACTTAAAATCTAAAACGCCCCAACTGACACCGGTGTAGAAACTAAATTATTAACGAGCAGTCTAAAAACCAGATCCCTATCATCAGTAACTGGCCATTTCCAAGTAAATAGTCACGATATCATTCCCTGTTTTATTAGTCGTAATGAAATGAAGAAGTGACTATTTGGAAGAAATGGTCAAGATCACAAGCATTCATGAGAACATGATCACATTTTGCTTAGTGATATAAAAGCACAGACTAAGGGTGACTACGACAACATTGATGGAGAAAAGCGGGAAGCAGATTCTAGCGCGGGATAGGGTCATATAACCCAAGAATGTCAAGTTCTCGAACCTTCCACGTCACTGGCGAAGCGAAAGGATCAAGTCGGCTCCTTTGGTGCTGCTTGAAGACCGTTTGTGCAATGATAATGAGGTTAATGATTAGTGATGTCTAGATTCGGATGTAGCATTCCTGTGAGCTAGTTCCGTGGGTGCAGGCGATAGTATAGAAAGCCTTCGGGAGTCCGACGGCGCCAATTGTGTGATGCTTTCTAAAGCATGCTTAGATTTTTTCTTTTGCAGTTGTTTGGTGTCGTTTGGATCATAGCCTCAAGCTCGCTACGATCACCATCTGTGGAGGATTACATTGCATAAGCTACAGTTAGTTCTGTGAGTATTTTACATCCGTATGAATTAATTGGGTTAACGTTTTCAGCGCTCAATGTTTACTATAATTAGTCTCCAAAAACTTTGGTTTTTATTTAATTCATTCAAAAGTCAGTCCAATGACGTTTTGGCTGTGTTAGCTTTAGGGCCTTTTTCACCACTCTCTGTTAAGTTCCAGTTATCTTAAGTGTCAGTTATCTATGATGATATTTGTCTGTTTCATAGTAAGAAATAGAGAGGGAGCCATAGACAACTGACAATTTAGTTATAAGAAACTTAACAGAGAGTGGTGAGACATGCCCTAAGAGTGTTAGTTGTTACTGACTTATTAGAGTTGTTGTAACTATTAGTTAAAATGCTTATTTACA
Source organism: Pandemis corylana (assembly GCA_949127965.1). Lineage (NCBI taxonomy): Eukaryota > Metazoa > Arthropoda > Insecta > Lepidoptera > Tortricidae > Pandemis > Pandemis corylana. The sequence continues at coordinate 12,996,091 of OX421865.1, read as the reverse complement.
AGCCGATGTCTAACTGTCACTGATAACGTTCATTTGAGCTTGGACTAATCCAAAACTTAATGTTAAGTATGAGAATGTTATTAAAATGTTTTGTAATTTTTATTTCTGTTAGTGTATCATCTTAATCTGAAGTGGAATCATTACGCATAGCTCTGTCTCCTTTTGGTTTGCTGTAAATACCAACATTTAGTGCCATATCTAAAGTGAATGAACATTTACCTCTAGGACCTTCACAAAAATTAAACTGTTAATAACGATGGGCATCCTAACAATACCATCGTTAGAAAAGAATATTAAATTATTTATTTCATTAACTACCCGCTAGATTCTGCCCGCGACTTCGTCCGCTAGAATCAGACTTCAGAACTGACGTTGAAAGTATATTCTGCAATAATTACTTACGTAGCGACTCTAAACAGCTACGACCTTTGACATGTTAATCGCTGTCCCGCGGGAACTATGCAATTTTCCGGGATAAAAATTAGCATGTGTTTTAATCCAATTTGATCCAAATCCGTTCAGTCGTTTCAACGTGAAGAAGAAACAAACATCCTCACTTACAAACTTTCGCATTTATAATATTAGTAGGATACGATATAATGTATGTTCAGCACCTACAAACTCCAAAACACTTAATAAATATCAAACTTTTTTAAGCAACTTCGTAAGCTCTGAAACTTTTTCATTTCCATGTTTTGAGTGCATAGACCCAACGGAGTTATGTTTAAAAATGTATTTACATTTAAGGGCCTTCGTACAACTTGACCCAGTTCCTCAGATTTTATTTCTTCTTGAGAATTGTGAACCGCAACAATTTTGGCATTACAAGATTCAGAAAGTTTTTGAATGGCACAAAGATTGTATAATGCATAAAAAATTGTGTTAAATTGATCATTAAAACAAAATCCAATAAAAATGTTCTCAATCTTATAAATTTACTGAAATTGGAATCTCTATTTCTGTATCTCCTTCTATACGAGTAAGTTATGAGATGCCAGGTACTCACTAGCGATCTGTAACTAATTGTGTTGATACTTTAACTACTCCGTATGTAGTTTGCGTTGAATATGGGACGAGGTCTGTCCACTCGGAGTTTGCTTCATACGTGTGAATCTCGTCACAGAATTCGTTAGGTTACAGTCACATTTAGCTAGTGCGTACTCGGCTTTATATATCATTTTTTTTTTCTATTACTTAATGTAATTGCCCCTTTAATATTCAATTTTGTTTAGGTGTATCTTTCGCTTCGTTTTACTCATCTTACCCATGTTAGGTCCCATCATATCTTTGGGATGGTTGGTTTTGATGGCGTTCATGCGGCGGTTGACGGCCTGAGGCCCCATTCCGGGGGGCATGGGGCCAGCGCCGGGGGCACCTGGGGCGCCTGGGGTCCCTGTTGGTAAAGGTACAATTAGTATATTTTTAGTTTTACTAGAAGACGAAGTGTTTGTAAGACTCCCAAGGTGGTTGTTAATAATTGTGGGAAGCCTAGTTGTAATTAAATGTATGTATGTAAATATTCCTGTTGGTATGATGATGATGATATTTTAGAAAGAACTGTTATATAAAATTAAAAAGAACCAAACTGTATTTTTATCAATGCCCGAGGTATAATTATTATTATAAAATGTCGTGTCAATAAATAAAATTGTAAAATCACTACACTTATGATACCAGTACCTACTGGAGATTACAAAAATCTTGGAAAAAGTGGGATTAAAATACTAAATATTATTTACTTTAATAAAAAACAACTTCAACTAGTAACAAATTTAACTTAAGAGAAAGCGAATTTAAATTGTATCATCTCAGTAAATCAGATAATACGAACTGTAAAATATTTCTCAAACGTATCTAAATTCTAACGATGGAGGAAATTCGATAAAAGGCTTTGAGGTATCAAATTTCAACGCTCTGTTATTTAAATTAGAATTTCAATTTAATTATATCCGAAAACATTAATTATAATATTACAGCTAGGCCATGAAGTGTAACAAAACATTCCGTTAGTCACCAAAATCTACGAATGTCGTGAATTGAGGCCAAGGTAGACCAAGGGAGTACCGGCCTATAAAGATTGCACTTCGGCATTTGGAAAGAGACGAATTGGCGTCACGTGAGTTAGAGCGAGACAACGCTCTACAAAGCCGAAATTAGCCGAGAAGACCGATGTGCAATTTTTATCGCCGGGTACTGTCACCACACACCACTACACGCGCCCGGGGAGTAACTGTATTTTACTTACGTATATAATCGTTGGTTTTAGTTTATGGACATAATTATTCGTAATTCGTGACAGACGGGATATGGTGGTTGAGACGGTGCTGCTTTAGACGAAGCGGATAACACTAGCATAGTTAGCACCAAGGAGAACTTACTAATATTCTTGCAATTTTGAGAAAGTTTTGCAACTTGTACGTTGCTACGCTAGCAACAGGGGGTTTACCATGACGTCTTAACGCAATTCAATTCCGATTCAGTTTATCATGGTAAGGCCCCAGTTCTCAAACAAGCTTGTGCTGGTCTGGCTTGTTTATATGAGGCCAACTGGATTAATTGCAGTCTTGGATAATCCTCATTATACGCTGGCAGGGCATGCGAGCGAAGGACTGGTTTAAAAATTATCTGGCGCTCTATTCCCGCTAGTGCTGGCAGCCAGCGCTGGCTTATCTTAACAAACTGTTTGTACGATGCCAGCACTGGCGGCCGGTAAAACTGGCACGCCAGGACTAGCTTTCTCTAAACATCGTTTTACCCTGTCACATTGCATTCCTCTTCGTCTACTAATAATTAATTCAAATTAATATCAGAGACGTGGCCTAAAAACAAAACATCATCATACGGATAATTGTTAACGAAAACTATAATCATCTTTCTTTAACACGAATTTAAGAAGCAGGCAACTTATTTCTTTGTTTTGAAATAATTGCAGCTGACGCGTCTGTAGCAGACAGCAGATGTTTGTAACTTCATTTTGTTTGAACTTGGCTGAGCAAATGGGTTTCGCGATCGTGAATCAACTGTTACGAACTTCAGAGGTTGTTAATATATTTTTTCGTTTCGTAATCTTTAATTGTCGGTTGGTTTGTGTTTCTGATTTTCTGTTACCTCGGTAACTGTAGATAAAAATTAACTAATTTGAACCTTCTCCAATGGAGCTATGGAGCTTGGAAATTTTGCAAAGAAATCCCCAATTTAGACCCTCCAATAATCCAAGAAGTGAAAACTTCTGGTAGTAAGAAGCCAGGCCAGGACGACCTCGAACCACATGAAGACGGTCGAGAAAGAGGTCTCAAACGTTTTTAACTGTCATCACTTTAAAAACAAAGCACAGGATCGCTACATAAAGTCATTATCATCATCATCATCAGGACCCTATGCATAAGGCATATTTTTTACGCGCAAGTGACATGATTGTCACCTAAGACACCGTGTGTGCGTAGGCCCTAAAGAGCATTGTCACAACCATATTTACCATCTAATTCTGCTATTACTTTTTACAGTTTGCCAGAAAGAGACGATAAATGCAATTGCGATGGTGCGCGTTGAATAAGCGTCACTTACGCATAGGAGGCCTTGTTGGCTCGACGTTGATGACTCTCCGTCGCTTCTTCGGCAGTTTCGCTCTTGCCTGCGTGTGTGAGTAGTACATGGCGAAGTTGGACACGATGACCGGCACAGGCAGAGCTATCGTCAGCACCTGTGCGTATCGAGACAGGGGTCTTATTAACTGGTAATTTGAGATCGGAAAAGAATTGAAAAGAAGTGTATCATTTACTTTCTTCAAAATGCATAAGATTTGGGGTTTGCTGTATATCGGAATCTTTAAAAAATGACCCTAATTTTTGTTCATTTTGTGTTGTTTTTTTTACTACTACAATATCTACACAAAACTAACTCAAAAATTGTACGGAAAATTAAGTCATTTTTTTGGACAAATGTATATCTTTTAAATTTCTCTTTACCCTAATAATTGTTAAATGTCGCTATAGAATTTCCTAGAATACTTACACCAGCCAAAGCACATAGAGCTCCCACAAACATTCCGACGTAAGTCTTGGGCGCCATGTCTCCGTACCCGACCGTAGTCATGGTAACCAGGGCCCACCATAGCCCCAGCGGTATGCTGTTGAAGTCATTATGTGGATTCGTCTGTATCCTCTCCGCGTAATACACCAAACTCGCAAAGATAACTATACCGAGAACTAAAAAGAACACCAACAGAGTCAACTCCTTAGCTGAAGCCCTGAAGGTCTGGATAAGAATCTTGAGACCGGACGAATGCCGCGTCAGCTTGAACAACCTCATGATTCTTATAATGGAGAAGAACTCGAGGATGTCCGCGTTCTCCACGTGAGAAGCGTACTTCTGGAGAATAAGATCGATGTAGAAACTCATTGTGGCGATGTAATCGATGATGTTGACGGACGATTTGATGAATTCACACTTATGAGGGGACGATATGAAACGCACGAGGATCTCCAACGTAAACCATGCATTACACACACACTCGATATAAAAGAACGCGATGTGGGCGTTCGTTTGCACTTTGTCCAGCACCCAACTCTTAGTCTGGTTCGCGGTTGTCACTGTGTAGTTTTTTATCACTGGCACTCTCATGTCCGGATGTGTTTTTAAACAGAACGATATGATAGACACGCATATGAAAAACACTGATATCACGCCGATTATCTGAAAAGGAAAAGATGGATTAAAATATGAACAGAATGTCATACTTATTAACAAAGTGATTTGCTGTCGATTGTGAGCCGACAGTCGCTAAAAGTATTACTTATAAAAAAATTAAGAAGAAGTATTACTCATGTCGACGCAAAGAGCCAGCTAATTATGGTAATCCTTAAAAATAATATATCACAAGATGCAGGGAGGCTACAAGCTATAACTCCACAAGAGATTTAAACACCAATACCAACTCAACTCAATAAAGACAAAAATCTAATGCTTCTGAACAAACGTTTTGCCAAAAGCCAGACCAATTACTGTAGTAAATCGTTTCCGAAACAACTAAAAAGGAGTAACAAAGGAAGTGTCCCGATTAGCATAAATTTAAATTATACCCACTCGAATTTGGGAAACGTTCAGCAAATTGATGTACATCGTAAGACTCGAGGATTACAACACAACTCTGCCTAGAATAACGCTTCATTTATTTGGAATTAGGTATTTAAATATGACGGAACGTGTTTGGCGAGTTGAGAGCACGGTCCGTGAATTTGCGCGAAGACTCCGAATTTTCCATCATTGTAGAGGCTTCGCTGTGAGCTTAAGAGTGTTTTGTTGGTTTGTGTCGACTTATTGTTTGAGTTAATGTCGAAGCTTCGCGATGAAACCAATCGGCGATAATTTGATTGTAACGTTTTTGGTGCGAATATCCTTTATGTAAAGACATTGGAAACGTTAGAAACAAGGCTTTAATAATATTAAAGTCAAATATGGATTTCGGTCCACTGGTCGATTTGCGAGCACCATTACAGCCAAGTAAAATGCAACGTGGAATGAGAACTCAACAACTGAAATTGATAGATTAAATCTAAAACTGAAAATATGAAGGAGAAAAGGGATGACAGGGCATTTAAAGCAAAAGAAGACGAAATCGACTAAGTGTTACATGAGAAGACAAAAGAACATACTAAAGGAGACTATACCGACAAGAGTCACCGATAGGAAGAAAATCGTTGTTGCGTAGAAGCACAAGTTTAAGTCTTTTGAACGTACCTTAGCGGCGTTGGAGCTGTAGGGTTCGTCGAAGAGTGACCACATCTGTGGTTTGAGCTGCTGCCACCAAGAGACAGTACCCTTGAAGTAGTCTTCCTCGAAGCCGAATTTGCGGGCCACCTCTTCTTCCGTTGGCTTCTCCGTGTCCAAGTCTAGCCTGTCCAGGACTGCCAAAGTTTCTTGTGTGTCTCGATGCTGTGGACAAAGATGTTATAAAAATTGTTTGATCTAGTAGTATTTAAGCAATTTTGCTTAGGATTGTAATTGAAACGCAGAACACACATCATCATTATCAGCACATATATGTCCTACTGCTGGGTACATGTGAGGAATAAATAAATTAATAATTCGTAACGCCATATAGCTAATTAAGCATGTTCATATTTTCTGTTTCTGGTATAAAATGACTGTCTGAAAGATAGCTTCTAAGCGAAAAGGCCACCTATTGATTACCCTGTTACAATTATTTGTAAATTACCTGTATTTTTTTGTGAATTGGGAAATGTATGCATATTGAACTCGCTGATAATTCGAAGTAACCAAGAACATAACACATACAGCTATATAAATACACATAACCAAACTGGAACCCAATAGACGAGTTGAGGCTTATTAAAAACTTTCCATTATCCAGGAAACTTTTGACAATGCGAATAATTAACTTACATCACACAATTACAACCGTTCTCCAGAAGAGGAAAATCAAATTACACGGATTACACAGAAGTTATTATTTTAACCTTAGCTGTGTTGTACTTCTCGCAAAATTCATTAGGGTATCCTCTCATTGAAAGTAGTGGAATGGAGGGTGTCCTCTTATTTTGTAGACAGAATTCACATAATTTCATTTCATAGATTTAGTTTCAAAGAACATAGAAGAATATTAAATCCAATATTTACATTTATTACGATCACTTTGTTTCCCACTGCGACAAAGTTCTAAAACTGGAAATCATGCGTCATGCTACAAGTTGAATGTGGCAGTTTTTTTCGGCACTGCTATTTTGATAATGTTTTTAATAACTATTTTGTATGTGTCAACATTCTGACAGTATACGTATTTACTTCCTTCTTTCTTTTTCAAAAACAACGTCAAAACTAAACTAATTTAAGATCCCATTATCCTTTCGACCGCGAAAGCATCCAGCTGAAACAATTTTCGATGCAATTTCATCGAATGAATAAACGAAACGAAAGGAGCGAATGTGTCGAGTAATGATGACACAAAGAGATCAAATGAAACGAAATTGAAGCCACAGGCGGTCCAGCTGGGGACCAATATGAAAGCCTTGAAAAAAAACGCGAGTGGTTTAAAAAAATTGCTCATTATTTTAGTTGAAGTAGAAGGTTACCACTGAGGCCTTTGTCTAAGGCTTTTGGAACCATGAACGCGTTTGAAAAAAGTCTTCATGAAAATTTTTGCTGGAACTTAACAATTTTGAGTTTTTCTGACTCGAAGTCGATTACCCTATCGATCTTTATACAAGAAAAAAATGTGTCCCAAAACTTTAATTCCAGTTCGTCACTTTTTTTGTTCGACGTTTTATATGTATGGGCGTGACGAACAGGAAAAAGTCCCATACTAAATCTAAGACACATTTATTTTTTGTATGTAAATCGATAGGGTAACGATTCTGAGTAAGAAATATCCAAAATTCTGGAAAAAATGTTCATGTACTTAGACTTTCTGTCAAATGGTAAAGAATGAGGGTAGAAAGAGAGCGCCGGTAGACAATACGGCGTCTGTTAGGGCTCTGCTTTAGTGTAAGCTATTGATACAAAAAATATCTCGTACGCGATTGCGTAAGCATCTCAGTTACCATGGAAAAATTAGCAGCGCCTCTAGCGATGCAAAACGGCAACAAACCAATCTCTTACCCCCTTATTCATAAACGCCCTGTAGGCTTCTGCTAACTTAGCTATAATAATAATATAAAAATAATATCTTGGGACAATTGGGTTTGTCTAAAAAAAAATACCTATCCTTTTTATATTTTTTTTGTGTAGAATAGTCAATTATAAGAAACCAATTTCAATATTTTCTCATATAACGCGGTATTTTTTTCACTATTAATTATTGAAAGTATTTTGGTTGATGACGTCAGAGTTTTCACTGCCGGTGTCACACATCTGCTTATTGGATAAATTGACCATAAAACGTATGTGAAGCACCGCCATTAACGTCTTTTCTATCTGTGGTGAAGTTGGCAAACTGTCATTAGTATCAATGTCAACATGATTCAACAATAACACAGGAAGATTCATGCGATCTTCTCCTATAAATTTTATATTTTCACAGCCGTTACACATACCATAACATTCTGCGCGAAGCAGAAAGGTCCATAAACACATACCAGGTATGATCGAGACAAAACAGGACCCGGAAATAAGACAGTAAACTCAGTAGGCGAAAGTAAACCGAAAAACGTAATATTTCGCTATCCATTAAAATATTTAGCGGAAAATCTTTCATGTGAGCGAAGCACATCGCTGTGCGGATACACTCTTGCCTAATTATCTACCGAAAGTGCTTCTAAATCTAAACTATAATACAACAATATGAAAGTAATCAGTGGAAAAAACAAGAATGACAGTAACAAGATTGTCATTTTGCTTGTCAGCTGTCATAAGATGAATGAAATGTCAGATTGCGGGTCCAAATTGAACTCCGTAGTATAATCCACGCGTAAATAGCATAGAATTTGTAACATTTGCAAATAAAGTACATTTTGGACCGTCTACGTCATGTCTGGGAATGTCAAATGAAGGTCATTGCTTATTTTTCATGTAATAAATTCATTATAGTAAAATAAAATAAAGTAAATACAGAAAACGATTTAAAAAACATTTATCTCGAAATGGTTTTCGATTGACTATACATTGTAAAAAAATAGACAATCCCAATTGACACCAATTGACTTAGGCCCAAACTAAGCAAAACTTGTAATATGGGCACTAGACAACGGATAAACATACTTATATGGATAAATACATACTTAAATACATATTTAAACATCCGAACAAACATTCGTATTTTTCACACAAATATCTGCCCCGACCGGGGATCGAACCCGGGACCTCAAGCTTCATAGTCAGGTTCTCTAACCACTAGGCTATCCGGTCATCAAGCTATCGTTTGTCCTCATCTGTCACTTTGACATTTACCTTTCACAGATAAGGACAAACGATTGCTAAGTTAGCAGAAGCCTATAGAGCGTTTATGAACAAGGGGGTTAGTATTTGACACTTAAACGCGAATGCGTTCGTGAGGTTTGTGGAATGAAAACTAGACTTTGCAGACTAGAGTTTTTGGATTTTAACGTGCAATAGTTACAGTTATATCTATTCATGCGAGATACTTTAGATATTCATCATCATCATCAACTCCAGCCTACATACGTTCCACTGCTGGGCACAGTCCTCCTCTCACAATGAGAGGGCTTGGGCTATAGTTCCCACGCGGGCCAGTGTGGATTGGGAACTTCACACACACCATTGAATTGCTTCGCAGGTGTGTACAGGTTTCCTCGCGACGTTTTCCTTCACTGAACTTCACCTTTAGGTATTGTTTTAACGATTTTCCACCGCATCGAACAGAAATTGAGGCACTGGATTCAGTAATCGGAAAATATCGCACCCATTGGTAGACCAAGAACGAATATCTTGTTATTATAAGGGTTTTCAATTCTGCACCCTAATAAGGGTCGCCGTGGCCAGAACTTCGTGATAATAATTCTAAAGGAGTCCCTTTTAGTGGTTGCCGTGAAAAATGTCTTTGATATTTTTCGGCGCAGACTTAAAAAGGGCATTGTCAGTTTTGTGAAAGGGCTAAATTTCGATGATAAATTATACTTTGCAGCTTTCATAATTTTATTATTTGAAGTGTTATACTTAATTTGTTTAGGGGATTTGTAATCGTTGACTCGCCTTTTTTTATAAAATATCGTGGCTAACTAGCAAGTAGGCCACTAGGCCCCTTTTCCACCATCTAGACAAGAGTCGGTGACAACGACAATTCTGTTTATATTACAAACTCGACAAGAATCTACGCCGATTGTCTTCATATTGATACATACGTACATACATACCGTCACGCCTCTTTCCCACAGGGACAGAGACTACTTTGTTCCACTTGCTGCGATCCTGACATACTTCTTTCGCTTCATCCACAATCACCAATCTCTTCGTACATGCTCGTCTGTTTCGGACCTGACCTGACCTTTTTCCAAAACGTCTCCTATTTGGTCTCGGAACGTCCGTCTAGGCCTTACCCTCCCAACGTAACCATATTCATATTGATCACGCCTCGCAATTCCAATTGTCACATATCACCGACAATTATCAAGTTGGTGAATAGGGGCCTGACGGTAAGCGATCTATTCTGACGACCGAATAGCCTAGTGGTTAGTGACCCTGACTATGAAGCTAGAGGTCCTGGGTTCGAATCCCGGTAGGGACAAACCGTTGTATGATGAATACGAATGTTTGTGCCCGAGTCATGGATGTTGTATGTATTTAAGTATGTATTTATCTACTTTATATAAGTATGTTTATCCTTTGCCTGGAACCCATGGAATCAGCTTTGCTTAGTTTGGGGTTGGGTCAATTGGTGTAATTTGTCCCAAGATATTTATTTATTTATTATCTTATTATTATTATCCATAGACACCCGCAATAGCAAAGGGTCTCAGCAGCTGAAACTAAGTGGTCTTTCCTCACTCTGATTCACAATTAGTTTTTTCGTCCAAACATTACGTCTCATTGCCACAAATCTGGTCCCCAATTTGTTGAACAAACAGTTCCAAGTGCCCATTTGTCCCCTAAATTTAATGTCTCAGCGCTAAGTCCCTACCAAATGTTTCTACTAAATCACTTTCTAATTAATTGTTCTCTAATCAATGGTTAAGCAGAAGGTATTTAATATTGACTAAATGAGGGTAAGGGGCGAGTCGGCGCGATAAATTGTAAGCCCTCTACCCTTTACTAAGAAGTTAGTAATGCAAAACGCTACTATTTATTATACTTAGATATAGCTCTCTCTTTAGCATGGAGCGAATGAAAAGGTCAAATAATAACCAAACTAACAAATTCAATAGAAGCCTTTTGCTAGCTGTACTTTTTTACTGCACTTATTGTTACATCTATCTATTTATCCTACCTATCTGTTTATTATTATCTATCTTGGATGATGTTTGTGTATGTATATGTATGTATACCTACCAGAGTCAATTGGGCCAATCGTTGAAGAATTTCTTCTTGCGGAGACGATCCTGGCTGAATTATTTGAGCGTAGGTATTCCAAAAAAGTCTACTTGTGCATTTTTGGCAGAATTTAAATATTTTGAGTTTTTCTTACTCAGAATCGTTTACCTTTACCCTATCGATTCTAATACAAGAAAAAATGTGTCCTAGATTTTACTATCGATTTTTTTCCTGTTCGTCACGTTCCAACATGCCTATAGGAAAAAAAGTGACGAACTGGAATGGCAATTCTGGGACACATTTTTTCGTTTAAGGATCGATAGGGTAAACGATTCTGAGTAAGAAAAATCCAAAATAGTTACATACATACATACATACATAAATCACGTCTTTATCCCTTACGGGGTAGACAGAGCCTAAGGTGACAAGACCTAAAGACCACGTTTAGCATGATTGTGGGCGTATGGATGGAAAGGGGAATCAAAACAGAGATGGGTTGCTAGCCACATCGCCTATATAAAATGATCCCTAAGATTTAAAAATAAATAAATAGTTAAATTAAGATTTAAAAATAAATAAATGATAAATAAATAATTTAAATAAATAAATAAATAATTTAAGATTTTAAAATAAATAGTTAAAATAGTTAAATTCTGGAAAAAAGGATCATGTGGACTTATTTTTGAAAAACGCTCAAATACCACTAAGGCTGCTATAAAAACAATTTCAAATAAAGTTAAAAATAAAGGGGAATCTTATGGAGTTTGCCACGCAGGAAACGTGTTTTTTTTTTCAATGTTTTAGATCCATCACACAACGCTGCTGATCTATTTTTCATGTCTGTGTATTTTTCTTGTTTATTTTCTATAAAATTGTGTATATTCTCTTATATTTGTGTGTCTTGCAAAAAGGAATAAAATGTCTCCTTTCTTTCTTTCATTAAAAGTATCATAATTTAAAAATATAGACGACCCGCAAACATATCAAGAGATCTAGAAAAGACGCAGATTCAAATCTAGCTTCACAAAATGCCAACATGTCCGCCAAAGCCTCGCAACTACCGAACTAAAATTAGCTTCCTCAATATTTAACAGCGTCCTCGGAACGGGCTCCCTGACAAACGCAATCTCTACATATTCATGTCCCCAGCCGTAAAGCGTTGCGGCCCTGACGCGACCATGCGCGAGCGACGAGCGATTTTGTTATGCTACCCATCCGCGAGCTGTAAGCGCAACTTTGCTTGTTACGATAATGAAAATGAAAATGAAAATTTATTTTTGCAAATTGGCCGCCAAGGGCTCTTTTACATGTCTTTTTGAAACTACCAGCGCATTCGGAAATACCATCATTGCCAAGAAGAATGCACCGCAAGAAACTTGGCAGAAAGTCATTTTTTCAAAATAAAATACATTAAGAATACTTAACTTCTACTTAAATTAATTTAACATTTATAAAAGGGATGTATTAGGTCCCCGAGCCTTAAATTATATTAATCTATAGTAGAGATGTATAAAGTCTCTACTAGTCAAAACAACAAAAAAAAAAATAGTTCAGTGGAGGTGTAAAACGCCTCCACTGTCAAACAAACTAATTAGAGATATCTACAATGTCGAAGAGAAAAGAAATAAAAAATAAAAATTAAAAAATTATGGAAAACAAAACTCTAGTGTGGACGTGTCGTTCTCCCCGAGCCAGGCTCTCGAGCCACTAGTATTATATTAAGCTTTATATTAACTTGCAACGTATGTATGTATGTTTGTCCGGGTGGAATTTTGCGACTCAATTTTGAAGCTGATATCTTCATCCGATCGTACTGAACTGCATACTTCTTGTGTGTCAGATGACAATACAATAATCTGGTAGTAGAATTCTGATGGCCCGATTGACTTGAAAATTGGTTGAATAGATGACAATGTAAGTACAGTCAACAAAAAGTACAGTCAGCAAAAAAAGCTTGTATCTAAAATGAAATTTTTAGGTTAGGTTATTTGTTACTATAATGTGCAACGGTTACCGTTACAGATGAGTACCTGGCTTTATAGTTTGTTGATACAAGTCGTTAGATGCCCATGTGCTCCTTTAGACTAGATTTAGTCATGAATCAGTCGAGTTCTCTTTTTGTCATATTCTGATCTCGTAAAATTCTACTGATGTGAACTCTTGCTTAATATGTCTGTTTTTGTTATTTTCGCGTGTATTATGCATGGTAAAGCGTTATACGTACATATTTTTGTTGAGGTTGCGACTCGCTTCACATAGGCTCGCCTCAATAACCAAGAACGAGGTCATTTTACTCAAAAAGTTGCTGCCGGTGCTGTGAGGCAATGAGAGGTGCGAGGCGTGCCACGGGCAAAACACTACTATGTGACGTAACTGAGTTCCAAATGCGCCTTCCGAATGATTTTACTGCCCCAACTTTTACTGCATTAGTTAAAACCTAGCTGGCGTACGTGGCCAAAACTTATAATAATAGATCTGTTACTGCTGATATGATTTGATCATGATTTGATGACCGGATAGCCTAGTGGTTAGTGACCCTGACTATGAAGCTAGAGGTTCTGGGTTCAAATCCCGGTAGGGGCAGACAGTTGTATGGTGAATACGAATGTTTGTGCCCGAGTCATGGATGTTGTATGTATTTAAGTATGTATTTATCTACATTATATAAGTATGTTTATCCGTTGCCTGGTACCCATAGCACAAGCTTTGCTTAGTTTGGGGCTGGGTCAATTGGTGTAGTTTGTCCCAAGATATTTATTTATTTATTTATGATATTCTAAAGCACATAGTTCCTGTTCATTTTGATAACAAAACTAGCCCAGAAAGCCACTGTTATCAATTTAAGTGCACTTAACACTATATCGAAGTTATTTTATGCTAAGCTCAGGCATCTGGCTTTTTGCCACTCTCTAGCGCTCGCAGCGTCATGATAGTGTTTTGATGTTCTTTTTGGTACACATACGTAGACGACAGTGCATGTGCAGTAAACAAAATCTCAGATACTTAAGTATAAGTGTAAGTTATATACATTGCTTTTGGTCACAATGAATAAGTGTACAGTGTACGTAAATAAACAGAACCGCAGTATTATTGTTTGACAATGTAAAAGTGACAGTTGACGTAGTTTTTTTTAATTCTAAGCTAGTTCTAGGCACGAAGCTTACCAGCCATTAAATCTCACAAATGTCATATCGACCACTTAAAGAGCTGCAGTTCCTCGAATATTAAGACGTCGACTGCCGAAGAAAAATATAATTTGCACCTTTCAAAAAACTTTACTTTGCCAATTCGCTCGCTGCGACGCCTATAGCGCATAGTCGTCACTGTACCTTTAGCCTCTTGGGCCAAAGCTGTGCTGCGGTGGACGGCTCTGCTTCGCTGACTTTACTAAAACGTGATGGTTTAAGTTACTAACATTTTCACTAAAACGCGAGGATTTAAGTTAAGTTACTACGTAGTTGACGCGGATTTGAAATGTTATGGCATATTTTGAGTAAGTAATGTATTGAGCCTGACTTGATCCTTTTATTTTGAACAGGCAAGGTCAAAATAATAATTCGCGCAAATTTAAAAATATATTATATGGGTACCCGTATAGATGCATCTTATCGTCACGAAGATTATGGTATGATGCTTCTAATTTCTAACACCCTTATTCATAAACGCTCTGTAGGCTTCTGCTAACTTAGCAATCGTTTGTCCACTTCGACATTTACCTTTCACAGATAAAGACCAACGATTGCGAAGTTAGCAGAAGCCTATAGAGCGTTCATGAATAAGGGGGTAAATGTCTTTCGGCAAACTTCGTGTTTCTTCAGTTCAGACATCACGTCTTTCATTATAGTGCACGTGTGTTTTTGTGTTTAGTTTTTTCAAAGTGAAAACTTCTTTAGCGGCGTTGAGCACTTTTTGGGACATAAATGGAAAAAAATGTTATGATTTATTTAAAATAAATAGAAATTTTAAGCATTGTTAAGAGACGCACACAGAGAGAGAGACAGAGACAGAGACAGAGAGAGAGAGAGAGAGAGAGAGAGAGAGAGAGAGAGAGAGAGAGAGAGAGGACAAGTACCGCGGCAGACCGAGAACGGTGGAAGCGTTGGGGGAGGCCTTTGCTCAGCAGTCAGTGGGACACAATAGGCTCATAATAATAATAATTAGAGACACGAAATACTCCTCATTCGCAAAGTAACTAAAATGAAATTTTTATTTTATAATGAGACAGTTAAAATTAAATTTCAGTCTACTTCTTCTTTAATAAGAAAAATTGAGGGAAAACTAAATATAAGCTCTTCCATTTAGAATTAAATAACTTTAAGAACTGCGATTAAAAAGCGGAGTAAATTAGTGAAATGGGTTTTTTAAGACAATATAATTAGCATAGAACGACGGTAGCTGTTTAAGATAGTTCTGCTTTAGTTATTTCAAAGCTGCGAGTCACACGACCTAAAGGACTAACTTAACCTAATTTACAAGTCTTATACAGAAATAAGTTATTATCAAATGCAAAATGCCATCTGAAAGCTTAAAGTTTTCCACGTTTCGCCGGCGAAGTTTTTCAAAAGTGCACCGCTCAATAATAAAGTTTTTCACTCATAAGTAGTTCAGGTTAATTAAGCGATAAGACCGCCTATTGTCTACTTTGTTCTTTGTTTCTGTACTGTTTTGTACTGATTTGTGGTGTTCAAGAGTATTTGTATTGTATTGTATGGTCAACAAATATTCATGTTATCTAACACTCAAGATGTTACTAACAGTGAATGGTGAAACCGACCCTGAAAGCGTTAAATCTCTATTAAAAAAAACTCTTGTCGCCCATTTCCTCGATGGGCTTTTACCACCTGCACAGGATGAGAAGCAACTGGTACATTCTGTTATTTCTTTGCTCCCAGACCATCACGGACCTAGCATACATATAACATAATTACACACCGTAAAACAGGGTGGAAAGGGATAGAATTAATAGTTTGTATTCTCACTTGCTTCTCAAAATTCTGGCTCAGCTTGCTCTAAAAGAAGTTCAAATACTACTTAGGCACTTACTAATGGTAAAGCGTGGACGGTCAAAATTAGAGAGAATAGTCTTGTGCCATTAATTTCACCGCCTGTTTTACCTACTCTTCATGGATACAACAACACAAGCTGCACGGTGGATTAGTAACAAAAAAGAAGAAAACTGGTAACAGCACTGCAAGCGTTGAATTAAAGTATTTTTAATACAACAGCCCGCACGTTCGTCGTAAAAACGGACATGTCCACCAAACGAGCCAAGTTCGCGTTCAAAAAACATTAAACTTTACCACACGAGGTTTTGCTGGCGCGACCAACTTTCTGTTTATAGAAGCTCCGAGGCACGCCCGTCGAAAAATATTTCGTAAACAGTGTTTTCGTAAATTAGAAATTTTACAACCCGAACCAGATTCGTTTTTAACCTATTTCCGAAAAAGGAGGTCCTTAATTTGTTTCAAGGTCACTCAGTCACTCTTTTCATTTTGTCGAGGTGGACGGATGACCTGGTTTAAGTCACGCGTTCATGGTGGATGCAAGCCGCTTCCAACCGAGGCAACTGAAGGTCTATGGGGGAGGCCTATGTCCAACAGTGGACGTCCAGCGGCTTCTATGAAGATGACTCTTTTCATTCTTTGATGTAAAGTGACCATCAGATCAAAGGCGTAATAGATATAAATAAACTAGCGTCTCGCCCCAGCGTCATAAGTGTACTACCATAACATGGCGCTGGCTGCCACAGATATTTGTCTTACTCAACACGTCAGAACATAGCAGCGCAAGCACTAGCTGCGGATAATGATTTGATGTCATTTGGATATTTGTAATTATAGGCCCTTTCCTCACCTGTGTGTAGGTCATCCAGCAGCAAGGTTCCACCTGGTTCGCGTCAAGCCCCCAAAACTCCAGCTCCTCCTCGAAGAGCGGGCCACACACATCGGTAGGGTAGTGGAGCTTGCCCGTTCTGAGGAAATAACATCAAAAATAATAACAAATTCAAAAGATTCACGGTTAGTAACATCAGACATATTACCAACGGGATATTATATACCTATAGTTGGTGCGTGGAGTGACACTGTGAGTGGTTGTGAGTTTGGATTAAATAATAAGTAAGAACGTGACAAATGGTAAAGTATGTATACGACAAAATGTGGCCATGAATGATATCGACGGGGAAGAACCAAGAGCTCCTATTTTGTAATTTCGGAATAATGTAAGATAGGAGCTATTGGTTCTCTCAATAGAATTCAAACTACAATAATTAAAATTTGTAAGACAGGAGATTTTAGATCTTCCCAGTTCCCCGTCGATATGGTGTAACTCTGCTCGGAACAATATTTTTCAAGCAGCACTTTTTTCAAATGATGAGTGGTTATGAAACTACATAGTAAAATATAATCATAATAAAATGTTAAGGCATCTGTGAGTTTTGGCTAAGGGTCCATGCGCGGTCTATTCCACATTAAGACCCACTCGTAACTTCTTTCGTTCTACCCGTCATCATGGCGCCTGCCAACTGCATCAAGATATCGTGAGCTCTTTAAAAGTAATCGCGGTCTATCAATAATACCTGAACTTCAAAACTGAACAGGTGAGCTATTGAAATCCCGGAACTTCACAAGTGAAACTCGGTAGACGCTAGTCCTACATACATACCGTCTCCCATCATGCCATTTTCCCATAGAGGTAGTCAGATACATTTGTTCCACTTTCTACGATCCTGACTTACTTCATTCGATTCATCTTTATCAACCTCTTCATACATTTGCAACATGAAACTACCGTGAGACTCAATCATTATTACACATAAACGGATAACTCACGTATAAAAAGTCGAGTGATGCTCGACATGTTTCGGACTATTTCGTAGTCCTTCTTCCTGGAGCGCTCGCCCCGGCGGCAGCGAAACGAACACTGCGCGCCAGCGCTCTGTTCGCGCGGCTGCTCGACGCAACTGACAGCGGCGCACAACTACCCTCGTTTTCATCGTCATTTTTATTACTGTCAAACGTAGGGCAGCACACAACACTGATCACGTCACTCCGTAACGGTTCGCTCACACTCACCGTTTGGTCAATATTTGGTCTGGTGCGCAGTGTTCGTTTCGCTGCCGCCGGGGCGAGCGCTCCAGGAAGAAGGACTACGAAATAGTCCGAAACATGTCGAGTATCACTCGACTCTTCATACATGCTCATTGGTTTTATGAGAAGCCCTGATTGAGTGCCCATGCCAATATGCCGTAGTCACTACGGAAATGTCTACTGTCTGACTTCTAGCATTGCCGAAGACCCCAAAAGGTAATAAAGATTATGTTAAAGCAAAACCAAGTGGATTAATGAAGGATTACCGTTGGAATCGGCTGTTAAAGCGATCGGTATTGGGTCTAATGCTGTAATGGAGGGCTCTTCAAGATTCAATGAGATTGCAGTAAGTGGGGAAATCGTCGAAGAATTAGCTATTGGTAGAATAAAAAGTCTGTGGTCATTTTCATTTGGTTTTTCGTTATTATTCTATTGTATTTATGCTAAAGTCTGTATTGCCTGTGGGTGTTCTGACTTTTTACAAAAACATACATACAAACAAATCACGTCTTTATTCCTTACGGGGTAACAGAGCCTAAGGTAAGAAGACCTACAAGCCACGTTTAGCAAGACACTGTTGGTATATAGGCGGAAATTGGAATCAAAATAGTGATGGGTTGCTAGTCGCATCGCCTATAATATGAGTCCTATGATTTTCGCTCATTCTCTCGATGGGCTTTTACCATCTGAGCGGGAAGAGAATCAACTGGTACATGCTATGTTTTTTCTTTGCTCCCAGACCAGCATGGAAGTACAACAAAAACAACAATTCCCAAATGATTCTTTTCCCAACTGTTTCATGTAAGCAATTGCTTTTTCTTCTGAAACCATAAACTTTATAGGAGTTATTTCAGAATTATCCTATAGAACCCTATTGGTTAGGTAAGGTTTGTTTCATTACAATCCTGAAACAATTACAGTTTGAAAAAAAAGCATTTGTCCATTTAAAACATACGGGAAATGAATAATTTCGGAACTGTTATTTATGCCAAGTGTGGGTAAACCCTGCCTGTATATTTGACGTAAAAGAACAAAGGGAGAGATTTAATTATTTGGTACGTCCAGAGACATAAAATTTAGCACGGATGTTTTTCATGGAATCCAAATGAATACCGCAATGGAAGTTTTGTAAATAATTATGGATTTTTAAAAATTGTTTATCCGTTGTTGCCCAGGGTGCACCGACCGGAACGCTACTCTATCCATCGTCAATGCTAAGTAACATTTTCTTTTAGAGCTTCACTGTTTAAAATTCTGTCCTGGTCTACATAATCCTCTTGAAGTCATAACATTTACAATCCCGCAGACTTTAACATAAATGCTGCTAGCTTTGAGTTCATTTTAATGTCTATTTTATATATATTAATATAAAGAACATGGCTTACGTGGACCAAGAACGGTTGCGTATAAATCACGGGGGGAAATTTTCGTATCCCAACCGTCTCTGCGGATTACGCTCGTTACAATCCCTTCGTGAAATATGTTAGAAAAAGGGTATATAACAATATATACATACATACATACATACATAAATCACGTCTTTATCCCTTACGGGGTAGACAGAGCCTAAGGTACTAAGACCTAAAGACCACGTTTAGCTTGATTGTGGGCTGGAAATATCATGTTGTATAGGCTATGTGGCTAACTACCCATTACTATTTTGATTCCCCTTTCCACCTATACGCCCACAATCATGCTAAGCGTGGACTTTGGGTCTTGTCACCTTAGGCTTTGTCTACCCCGTAAGGGAGAAAGACGTGATTTATGTATGTATGTATGTATGTATGATCTTGCTTAACGGCAACGTATTCAATGTAAAGACTTCTACATAATACATACATAAAGTATTCACCATCATCAGCTTGTAGCGCCCCTCTCAGTTTTGTTAAGCGGTTAACCTACTACTTCATCATCATCATCATCATCATCATCTACAGCCTTTACGTCCCAACGCTGGGCACAGGCCTCCTTTCAAATTTTTTTATAATTGACATCAGTCAAAGCGCAAATACCCTACCTCCTTATTCATTACATTATATCTCCTTTAGGTACCAACCCAGCACTATTTGAAAGCATACCAACACTTCCAGACACTTAAGAACTAAGCCCATCGAGGGCAAAAATGTTAGGAATTTTAACATTAAAGGCGATGTGGCTAGCAACCCATTCCCATTTTGATTCCTGTTTCCACATACGCTATCATGCTAAACGTGGTCTTGAAATGTTAGCTTAGGGCATGTCTACCCCGTAAAGGATATGTATGCACAAACAATTCCAGACACTTAGAGACAGAAAGTCACTACAAAAATTACCCTTACTTTTGAAAACCCAGTTCTTTCTCACATCACACATTTCACAACATTTGAATTAGACATAGACATAGACATAGACATAACTTTATTCGACATCAAAAAATACACAGACTCTTAAACTAATACAAAAACATACCGAGTTGATGATGCCGAAAAGGTATTCGACTCAGCATTATGCTGCAGTAGGTGCCTACTACAGCGCTGATTTTCAGCCAAACCCCTCACATCTTTGCATCAAACGCGTTGGACCGGAATCAGCACAAATAAGTTTGTGTAGGAAAAGTGTGTAAATAAATAAATAATAAAATACATAGATTTATCAAAAACTGCAATATCTGTTTTTAAAATAGAGGTAGCCGCATCAGAGGTAAGAAGAAGCAGCCTTCCCGCCTGCTGGCAGTGCTTGTTGCAAATTAATTAGATGTTTACTTAGTTTAAACTTAAAATTACTAATAGTGATCAATTTTTTGAATGGCGGAGGCAAATTATTCCAACACTTCGTGGCAGTGTATTTAAAACTACCCCTAAAAGCGGCAGTCCTTAGAATTAGGGCAGGATATAAGGCAGAATTAACGAATCCAAACCGTTAATCATCTTTAAAAGAAGAAAAATTGGTATATCACAAGATTGCCGATAAAAATTCAGTCCACGACACCCAAATATTATTTTACGTGAAGCAAATTGTCACCTTTCATGGAATCTAAACGTCCCTTTCAACTCACAGGGACTCTTTCTGCTTTTAAATAGGGACCTCGTTTGCTTGTTACAGCCGCCTCGCCCAGGGACTGTGAAATTCAACCTTTATAGAATGATCAAAAGGTATAATGTATTTGAAATTCGAATAACCCTGAGCTTGAATAAGGAAAATATTGCAAAGAATATGAAGTTTGAATAATGATCTTTAGAAGGCTATTTTGCGAGTGTTTTTATTTTTTAAATATGGCTAATCGTTTTTTATTGTTTCCGTGACATTTTGACTGTTATGAGCAAGAGGGTATGGACAATTTTTCAAGGTCTAATTTGTTGAAAATCGTTTTTTTATAGCGCCTAGCTCCAGTAGTACTTAGATGTTTCTTTTCAGAAGCCCTTTTTATTGGCAACATCAACACACCGTTCACAAGTTGGCACTACTGTCCATCAGTTTTTCTTTCTACTCTTGGCTCTTTAGTGTAATGGCAGATAAAATGTTACAATTAATAACATTTTGGTAATTTTAACCAGTGATGGTCATGGCCATTCAAACGCGCTTGAAAAATGTCGTAGCTGGCAAGTGCGTGTCAGATTGCATATTTGTTTAAACTGCGCAGTGACTTGCCTGTAGTAGTTGAGGACCTGCGCGAAGACGCCCGGGTGGCGGTCGAAGAAGTACTCGTTGAGCACCGGGTCGTAGTTGGCGAGCGCCTCCGTCAGCCGCGAAAGCCGCGTCGCCGGGATCTTCTTCAGCGTCGCCTTGTACGTCTCGTGCCTTATCCCGCCCACGTTCAGCACGACGCGGTTCTCCGCGTCCATGTTCAGGAGATTCATTTCTGTTGGGATAAAGATCAGATTAACCACAGAGCAAGGAATTAACTACGCGCGCAGCTGGCAGTACTGCGTTCAGGAGGGGCGAGGTGATTCCGAAATTCGAAGTTCGTATCACTCATTAATTATTATTAGGTAGGAGTAGTATGGCGTTCTACGAACCTCGAATATATCTAACTCGCGACCCGCCCCAGCTTTACACGGGTGCAATCAGTGTTTCTCTACTAAATTATCTTGAATCACTCTATGTATTAAAACAAACGTTTCAAAATCCGTTGTGTAGTTTTAAAGATCTAAGCATACACAGGGACTGACAGACAGCGGAAAGCGACTTTGTTTATACTATGTAGTGATGTTTACTTCAGATTATAAGGCATTAAGAAAAAAATCTTTCGTAAGTCTATTTGCTCTGCTGTCGCGTTTCTCAACCCATTCTGTGGAATTTTGTGAGAAGGTTTATGTTAGAAATTCAGTTTTGTTTTTTTTTGCTACCTATATTAAGAAGCAACACGCAACTATTTCCTTCGACAAACTTCGTGTGGTGAAACTGTCAGAGCCACTAGTTTAAGTATTTTGCAAACAACTGCGAAGATAACGATTTTACGTTTAATAATTGCTGTCGTCATTCTGTTTCCATCGAATTCTCATTCTACATATTTTCATTCGATTAAAAACTAACACAAACTCAAACTTTTATTTGCTTTGATACAAGATACAATATACAAGATCAAACCCTGTAGGGGCACTGCAAATATTACATTTTTAATGTACAAATAGTAGTACATTACATTATAAATTTTAACTTTAAACAAGTTTTCTTAATTTCTAAAACACGACTGCTTATCATCAAAAAATTCCTGAAGGGTGTAGTAGGATTTCTCCAGCAAGTGTTTATGTAATGTATTTTTAAAAGGTTAAATGTGTTTTATATTTTGGATGAAGTTCGGAACTTCGGAACTATGTGAATAGAAAGCAATAATTGACGTTCTGACAGCTCGTGTTCGACAACAAGGCTTTATTTGTTTTATAAAAACTTTTTGTCCGTACGAATTGCCACTGGCCATCGAGACCCCACATATTTTTATAAAAAAAATAAGGCGCTCTTCATCTGTCATAAGAGAAAACATGGCGTGTTAATACCACATCAAACGGCCACATCAAACGATATTATTGTCAAATCATCCGAGACGTTTCGTCTACAAAACCGTGGTTAAATTCAATCTATAACATCGTGCAAAACAGCTGTCACACAATAACGCAACGTCTTTTTTCCTGTGCCAGATATAAATAAACAAAAATACGCACCATGTCGCCGCTTTATGAAAACCATCACTATTATTATGTTTGATATGAAGACTGACAGAACAGACTGAGCAAGGTCAGTACCAGCACAAGAATCACCGAAATGAGTAAGCCACAGAAAACAAATGCATAGAAATTCGGTCAGATTTTCTGAGATAGAAAATTGGGCGCTTCCAATATCTACTGATCGCGTATTTTATTTAATACTGACGCTGCTTCAGATGGTGTTTGCAAAATTGGAACAACGCGTTTTGTCAGTCGAGGAGCTGGATCAATTTTATTGAAATGTTTAAGACCCGTTGAAAATTCAATGATCAATTTTGATGGTACAATATTAATTTAGATAATTTTCAATGCTAATAACTAATAACATGTTTTAATATTGAACTCCGCAAAGTTACACTTTCCATTTTTGTGCAATAATTTATTTATTTACTTATTTTGAAGAAGCTATTATATACGGCCCCTTTTATTCCGTTTCGCTACAATTTCAGTACATTGTGTAGTCTTTTTTTTTACATAAATTATCGCGTAATAGGCATAGACCTCCTCCATTTATTGAAAAAGCTATCAAAGTGTACTTAACTTTCTTTCTTTATTTTTGTGCATAAGCATTTTACTAACTTATTTTGAAACAAACACACTTGCAAGCGTCTACAAACTATGGTAGCCGCTTACCATCAGGCGGACAAGATGCACTTCGGTCTTTGGAAAGAGACAATTTGGCGTCACGTAAGTTAGAGCAAGACAGCGCTCTACGAAGCCGAAAAGACCGATGTTTGCCACCAGCGTGGTATAAAAAAATGCTATTTTCTCAAATTAATTCAAAAGATTACCGTTTTTTCTGAAATGTGTTATAACAATACAATAGTGAATAAATCAGATGAATAGTTTAAAAATAGAGTAAAATCGGGAAGAGACCGAAATCACGGAGACAGTTGCCAAGTCGGTAAGATATTTTAAATAAAGACAGTAGGCGACGTAAACACAACATTCCGCGACACGCTGATAACTTACATCAAAACCAATTAGCTTGCTCCATGGCCACACGTGCAAGCCAGCTCCGCCTACGCGACACGTAAATACGGTAACAGAATAAGCTTAGTGTAGGTTTTTGGTCACAAAATACGTCTCGAACACGTTTGCGTTAACATTAAATACTATGAGAACAGTTTGTTGCCGTTTCGATGCGCTAGTGGCGCTGCCAATTCCATAGTAATTGAGACGTTTACGTGAACGCGTTCGAGACGTTTTTATATGCGAAAGAGTCATTCCATTATCGCGGGTGCAACATTTGGACGCCTGTTTTGGTTCAGCCTAGTTGGGTGAAGGACATTTTTAATTAAATTAGTCTTTGAAAGGCTACATTTTGGTATGCTTGTTTTATATTAATTAGCATAAGTGTTAATATGATATTTTGGAGGCCCGGAGATTTGAGAGAAGAGAGAGGGGTTCAAGTTGCCATCGCGGGTGCAACAAATTTGTTGCACCCGCGATTATTAACATTTTTGTTAATTGATATAGAGTAGGCGTGCTTAGGTGTAGTCTTTTAAAGACTGATTGGGTTGGACTAAAACAGGCGTCTAAGTGTTGCACCCGCGATAATGGAATGACCCAAAATTTACACTAGAGGCTCTGGATTGTGATACTCACTCGCAATCTCCTGTTGTCTCTATCGAAGTGAAACGCTACGGTGATCGGCTTTGTCCACGCCGCCACATAACCGCAATGTAGTCCGTCTCAAGTCTGCTGAACCGTGTGTGGGGGCACATCGCTGCTGTGGGGCCCGGCAATCCTGTTGGACAAATAATAATCCTTACTAATATAAATAATAATAATTATAAATGCGAAAGTAACTCTGTCAGTCTGTCTGTCTGTTACATTTTCACGCTTAAACCGCTGGGCCGATTTAGTTGAAATTTGGTATACAGATAGTTTGAGTCCCGGGAAAGGACATATGATAGTTTTTATCCCGGAAAATTGCGTAGTTCCCGCGGGATAGCACAGCCCAAACCACTGGACTTAGAGACTTTAAAGTTTGCACATAGATACCTTATACAATATAGGCATCTAATAAGGAAGGATTTTTGAAAATTCCCACGGGATAAGGAAAAAACGGGAATTATATATTCGATTCCGAGTGACGCTATCTCAGTAACTATAATAACTAGACTCTCCAAATTTAATACAAAAGTAGGTGATTACAAAACTAAGAAACGAATTTCAGGATTTTTGGAAATTCCCACGGGATAAGGAAAAAAACGGGATTTATCTACGCGGACGAAGTCGCGGGCATAAGCTAGTTTACCATAAGATTTTCGCTGAAGGAACTGTAATCTCGGTAAAATGTTAACTAATGTTAGGCGGAACACTCATGGACTCCTAGAGGTCCGCCGACCGGTGAAGAATTACCACACGGCTATGGTCGTCCAAACTAACAAGCAAGACAGTACTTTCCTGTCAAAAGGTCAGAATAGGCACGCATAGATGACCTGCTAAATAGGTCATAGTTATTTAAGTGGCTCGCGTGGCAACCTTATCGATTCAACGAATTACACTAGGGTCACGCGTGTTAGGGTTTTATTTTGATACAGCTTTATACTAAGTAGTAAACATAATGTATTTTCATCTCTTCTTCTTCTTCTCCTTTTATTTGTGGCGTATCAAGTCGTTATAGTGACGACAACTTCGCCAATGTCAATGTAAAAATTTTTTATTAAAAAATCTTGTGACAAAATGTCGGCAACGTTGTACGGTAATGGTCAAAGACCCCCCTCCCCCCCTGTCGGGTCTTAGCCAACGGTCAATGATATCCCTCAGAAACTGCCAGGAAATCATTAGTCGTTGCCCAGGGCGCACCGGACCAAGCACTGCTCTTCCCCCCGGACGGATCCAAAAACGAACCGCAGCTCTTGATCACACGTGGAGGTAACCCGACTCACACCCCTTTCATCTCTCATACTCGGAAAGTGAGGCAAATCATATCTGACATACGGGAGGATAACTATTGTTTTCTTCCCAAGGGTAGAAATGAATTAAAAAAATAAAGGCATTGGCTGTCAATGGAACACATACGCATTCAGCCAAGCATTACGGTATATCCATGTTTTTTTCTTAATTAATAATATTATAAATTTTATAATGCTAGTCAAATAGTTTTAGAAAAACAATTAAGAAAAAAAAACATTGTAAATGACAGTGGTATAATGGCCACACAGCCTATCTCTCTATTTCCTTGTAGTCGAAATGAAAAGTAGTGTTTAACTCGGGAAAAACACCAATATCACACTTGAAATATTGGCACCCTCGCAAGGCTCGGGTGCCAAGTTACCTCGCGTGATATTGGTTCTTTTCCTTCCTTGTTGAACAATCTACTATTTCACTCCATGCTGGTCTGGGAGCAAAGAAAAAACATAGAATGTACCAGCTGCTTCTATTCCCGCGCAAATGGTAAAAGCTATAGAGGGAATGAGCGCAAATCTTTATTATAGGCGTTGCGGGTAAGCCATGACTATTTTGATTGCCCTTTTCTATGCGCCCACATTTAGGCTAAATGTGGCCTTTAGGTCTTGTTACCTTAGGCTCTGTTTGCCCTGTAAGGAATAAAGACGACACGTGATTTATGTATGTACTAGCTGTTGCCAGCAACTTCGTTTGCATAGAATTCGTTTATCGCTATTGCGCAGGAATTATGCAATTTTCCAGGACAAAAAGTAGCCTATGTGTTATTCCAGACCATAATCTATGTATGTTCCAAATTTCATCCAGATCTGTCCAGCCGTTTTGGCGTGAAAGAGTAACAAACATCCACCCATCCATCCATACTTAGAAACTTTCGCGTTTATAATATTAGTAGGATATACGTTATGTTTATCCTTGTCGGTATATCATTACATACACAAACCACGTTTTTATCCCTTACGGAGTAGACAGAGCCTAAGGTAACACGACCCAGAATATTGAATGTAAATAGTGATGGGCTGCCAGCCGCATCGCCTATAAAATGATTCCTATGATGATTTTCGCTATTCCCTCGATGGGCGTTTACCGTCTGCGCGGGAAGTGAAACAACAGGTACATTCTATCATAACACCTTATCTTATCTTAATCTATCTAAACTTTTACGTAAAACCTGCTTCTATTTAACCGGTTTGCTTCTCAAACTTTTTCAAGATTCCCGTCAATGAATGGTTTTGATCCGCGCGTTGATTGGCTAAGTTTTTTACGATCTATTGTGGGTTCAACCAATCAGGGCTGGGCTGTTTATAGGACTTAATTAACTTGGTAAGTGACGTGTTTACTTTGACGTCAACATGGAGTCATTAAGAGTTTCCAAGTTACATAGATTAAAGTAAGAACCTAAGGAAGGTCGAAATGCGCCTCAGTCGCCCTTTCTCGTGTGTTACGTAAATTGACGAATGTGCCCATGAACTGATGCCATTTTAGGTCTATTTTTAAACAACGACTAGCGACTAGACACGACTTTTCCTCATACACAGCTACTAATATTATAAATGTAAGTTTGTGAGTATGGATATTTGGATGTTTGTTACTCTTTCACGCCAGAACGGCTGGACAGATCTGGATGAAATTTGGAACATACATAGATTATAGTCTGGAATAACACATAGGCTACTTTTTATCCCGGAAAATTGCGAAATTCCTGCGGGAAAGCGATTAACGAATTCTATGCAGACGAAGTTGCGGGCGATAGCTATCCTACTTCCTACTAATATTACAAACTAGCTGTTGCCTGCAACTTCGTCTGCAAAAAAATAGTTTTTCGCTATCCCGCGGGAACTATGCAATTTTCCGGGATAAAAAGTAGCCTATGTGTTATTCCAGACTATAATCTATCTATGTTCCAAATTTCATCCAAATCTGTCCAGCCTGCAAACCAGCATGCGAAAGTTTGTGAGGATGGATGGATGTGCTGACGATGTGAGTGTGCATGATAACTTCCTGCTGCAACATTCCCTGAGCGGTACAATTTAGGGATCTTTAAAAAGCGAGCCTTCCTGTTCTTGAAAGGGCCGGCAACGCACCTGTGATTCCCCAAGTCTTGCAGTCCCTGGGCGATGGTGATTACTTTCCATCAGGTGACCCGTCTGCTCGTTTGCCCCCTCTTATATAAAAAAAAATGTTCGTTCCTTCTTCACGCTGAGGCGACTTGGCAGATTTGGATAAAACTTGGAACATACATACATACACATACAGAACTCACGTCTTTATCCCTTACGGGGTAGACAGAGCCTAAGGCAACAGGTACCTGCAGTCCACATTTAGCAAGATTGTGGACGTATAGGTGGAAAATGGAATCAAAATAGTAATGGGTTCTAGCCTCATAAGAAAGAAAGAAAGAAAGAAAGAAGGCATTTATTCCTTTTTGCAAGACACACAAATATAAGATAATATACACAGATTTATAGAAAATAAACAAGGTATAACAAAAAAAAAACATAGACATGAAAAATAGATCATCAGCGTTGTGTGTCTTCGCAAAAGTGAAACGGTTGCCTAAACATGATTCCTATTATTTTCGCCCATTCCCTCGATGGGCTTTTACCATCTGCGCGGGTAGAGAAGCAACTGGTACATTCTATGTTTTTCCTTTGCTCCCAGACCAGCATGGAAAAACTTTGAACGCCATTTTATAAAACGCGACAGTGTAATCTTCCACAAAAAAAACTTTCAAACTGTCGCGATTGGAATTCATCTTTTTTCTCTATAATTAAAAACAAAGGCGAACTAAGTCCGAACTAATCTTTTTTTAGATAAGACGCGACTTCGAGATCAACCCTCTACATTCATTAATGGCACCGTTATAAAAGGTTGTTAGAAGTATCAAGCCGAGGAAGTGGAAACTTCGGGGCTTCGAGACTTCGACTTCAAGTTGAGATTTTATCCACTTATAGTTCTTTCTTCATCCTAGTTCTGAAGCCATTTGAATTTTTAAATAACTTTTTATTACTACCATTTTTATTAACAGTCTATGGAAAACTAACGAGAAACTGTTTTAATCAAATTAAAAAGGTAAGACGTAATAATTATAGTCCATATTTTTCTGTTCATCAACTAGCCACAAGTTTTTTTGAGTAAAGAAAAAATATAGAATGTACCAGTTGTTTCTCTTCCCGCGCAGGTGGTAAAAGCCCATCGAGGGAATCGGCGTAATTTTTTAGGAATCATGTTGCGATGCGGCTAGCAACCCATCACTATTTTGATTCCCCTTTCCACCTATACGCCCACAATTATGCTAAACGTGGCCTCCAGGTTTTGTTACCTTAGGCTCTGTACCTAAGAAATTAAGACGTGATATATGTATGTATGTATGTATTTATTTACTTCCATTTTCAATCTTGCTAAACGTGGCCTGTAAATCTTGTTACCTTAGTAGGTTCTGTATTCTCCAAGGGATAAAGACGTGATTTGTGTATCTGTTATTTATTTGAATAAATTGTTTTATTTTTTATTAAAAACAGCCGAGCATAATTATTATTCGCTTACTAAGTTATAAGCTTAGTCTATTGTTTTTTTTTTTTTTTTTTTTTTTATATGAATAGGAAGGCAAACGAGCAAGTGGGTCACCTGATGGTAAGTGATCACCACTGCCCATAGACACCCGCAACCCCGGAGGGATTGCAGATGCGTTGCCAACCTAGAGGACTAAGATGAAATGCCTCTTGTGCCCGTAATTTCCCCGGCTGTCTTACTCTCCACACCAGAACACAGCAGTGCAAGCACTGCTACTTAGCGGCAGGATTAGCGAGTAAGATGGTGGTAGCGATCCGGACGGACCTTGCACAAGGTCCTACCACCCGCAACTACTGTCTACTTTGTTCTTTGTTTCTGTATTGTTTTGTACTGATTTGTGGTGTTCAATAAAGAGTATTTGTATTGTATTGTATTGTATTGTTGTAAACTTCATTGTCATTCAATAAAGCTGTTATGTAGATTTTTGATATTTGCAACCGACTTTAAACTTAACTATTTTTGATGCGATATAAATAGATGAACGCCGGCTGCACTCACGAAAAAGCATGACTCATTGCGTTACGTACCGCGTGACGTCAGTGTGCAAGCGAGAGCGCGCAACAAGCGATAGAGAGGCATGATCGGCCCAAGCATCGACTTGCGACTATAGTGACTATTGTGTTTATAGACAACCGGTTTTTTAACATGAAACTACCGTGAGACTTAATCATCATTACACATAAACGGATAACTCACATATAAAAAGTCGAGTGATGCTCGACATGTTTCAGACTATTTCGTAGTCCTTTTTCCAAGAGCGCTCGCCCCAAGTTTTTCATTCCGCGGAAAGTACGTGAAGCCATTGAAATAAGTCTGTAACCCAATTTCAACCGGGATAGTGGATGGTCGGTGCCCCCGAGTTGGAAAACTGTTTTAAATACTGACCAAACGGTGAGTGTGAGCGAACCTTTACGGAGTGACGTGATCAGTGTTGTGTGCTGCCCTACATTTGACAATAATAAAAACGACGATGAAAACGAGGGTAGTTGTGCGCTGTCAGTTGCGTCGAACAGCCGCGCGAGCAGAGCGCTGGCGCGCAGTGTTGGTGTCGCTGCCGCCGGGGCGAGCGCTCTTGGAAAAAGGACTACGAAATAGTCCAAAACACGTCGAGCATCACTCGACTTTTTATACGTGAGTTATCCGTTTATGTGTAATGATAACCGGTTTTTTACTGCACTTTGTGTAGATAAGAGTCCAATCTCCACATGTTCCTTGTAAATCGGTCATCTACTACCACTAGATATTGTCATGCTCCCTAAAATAACACAGACCAGGGCCTCTATTCGGCGCTGACACGCCCAAGCTATGACCAACCATTTGCAGTGCCTAACGTTTAATTTGCTATTCGGGGTCGCCCAAATGTCAGTTTGCCGAACACAATCCGAAGAGAAAGCAATGCGTTTTTAGTAAGCTATTCGGGGCGCCTCGTCATTTTTGTTGGGGATTTTCAACAGCTGTCAAAGTGTGTCAGAAAAAAGAGGAGTTCTGACCGCATATCCTATCAAATCTATAACGAGTTATCTAATAATTATCTATTCAGTGCGATCACATCAAATTGATCAAAATTTAAGCCATAATTAAGAAAAACTAAAACCCCCGAATCCCCAAGTAATCCGAGCCTTTGCAACATAATCGCAGATCGCACAACGCATGGTCAGGCTAGCTGTCAATTTTGGAATTCGATGTGTCAAATCGCCCACTGTATGCCTCACTGATGGATGGAGCAAAGGTGGATGAAAAAGGTTCCAATATTACGTGCGGCTTACTCACGGCAAACATCATTTTTTTATTAATTCGATCGAAAGCTATCCCAAATTATTAAGCGTAAAAAAATATCGATTTTGAATCGAGGAAATATATCTGGAAAACTCAGATTGTTGTGTAATTCGGTAAATAAAAACGGTCTGTGCAAGGTGAGGTGAATCCGCGATCTCAGGGCAATTAATTTGTTTTCAATAATTCTATCGAAACCTATCCCCAATTAAAAAGCATAAAAAAATAGCGATTTTGAATCGAGACCATGAATGTGGAAAATTAAAATTGCTACGTAATTTGTGAAATAAAAACATGATGAGGTCATTGAACTCATGAGGTGTTAAGATCGGTCACCATTTTTAAGTTTTTTTATCAGTTCGTCCCTCAAAGCAAAGGAAAAAACACGTCTCCTATTTGGTCTCGAAACGTCCGTCTAGGCCTTCCCCTCCCAACTTTACCATTCACACTCCCCACATATGTACATAGATCATATTGTTTTGATAGGATTTATTAAAGTACATACAAAAAAACACTGCATTCCGATTTAATAAAGGATATATGTTAATTTTCCAAAAGTTTAGCTTATAATTAATAAAATTCTCATCAACTCAACATATTGAAGGTCTGATTTATAGAATTAATAGTCATCATTTCCATAAAGGATAATAAATCAAATAGTTATTGAAAGGAGAGTTCATTAGAGTAGAAACTGTGTCGGTATTATAGATCTTTAATTAGCACCATTTTTAGTGCATAGTTTTTCAGCAACATGATTCTTCATGAAGGATTATTTTGTTAGCTGGTGGCGTAAGGGTGGGAATAGGGGAAGGATGGAGTCCCACGCAGGGCCATTGTGGCCCCAGTACCGTCTGTAATACTGATACATTTCTAAGTAAGAATAGCCCAGTTAGGTGGCAAATTCATTAGCTATTTTTAGTGTTTTCAAATGTTAGTTTAATGTAATAGGAGGTAACAGGAAATAACTCTCAAAGAACTTTTATTAGCTATAGTAATGATTGATAATTCGCATATTTAATGTATAATGGAGAGCATGCCAAAATATTAATTTTATTTTGAAACAAGATAGTTGCATAAAGGCCGCAGGCAGACAACACAGGGAAAGCGGTGACAGTACAGATCTTGAGAACTTCACGGGTATATACAACTTTAAACTTCAAAACGTGTGATAGTAAACAGGCAAAATGGTTAATCAGATGATTCGAGTTTTAGAAAGTCAAACTATGCATTCAAGCGCAAATAAGTAAAGTATTTTCATGAATATCAAAACAAGAGATAAAGGGCAAACTATATCAAAAATCGGTTTAGCTTTTTGGAATGGCATTCTCTAAGCATGAACAAGCAGACATAGAAAATGTTAATAAAAGTCTGTCAGCAGTCATTTTGTCTTGGCAAGATGTTTTAATTCAAATATTTAAAAAAAAACTAGAAAAGAAAGGCATTTAAGTGTAACATAATTGTTTGATATCATTAATTTATCATAATAAAGTTATAAAGAATAATAACACAGACAAGATAAGTAGACAGATTCAGTAGGTTAAGTATAATAAGTTTAATGTAATAGGAGGTAACAGGAAATAAGTCACAAATAAGTTTTATTAGTTATAGTAATGATTGTTAATTACATTAGTTCGCATACTAGCATGCCAAAATATTAATTTTATTTTGAAATAAGATAGTTGCATAAAGGCCGCAGGCAGACAACATTGGGAAAGCGGTGACAGTACAGATCTTGAGAACTTCATGTGTATATGGTCGTAACTTTTCGCCACTCCGTCTGTGCATTTAGCATCCAGGCATGTTTCAATGATTGAATTTAAAACCCGACAATACTGTTCGAACTTCCAGACAGTTGGAGTATCTGTAAACAAAATAAATGTTCATTTTGTTTATATACAACAGACAGACGATGTACAGAAAACAAATTCAGGTTATAGTGAGATTATTACATGAAGGAAATTACAGCCTAGATAATTGTTCATGAAAATTCTTAGAGTGAATAGGCTAGCAACACATTGGTTTTACAAATTTATACAGAGGAAAGTATTGTTTGTTTGTTTACATTGAATAGACTCCGAAACTGGACCTGGTATTGATCCAGTACTGGACCAATTTGAATAATTCTTTCACCATTAGAATCCTACATTATCCCTGTTAAAACATTGGCTATATTTGATTCCACACAGACAAAGTCGTAGGCAGAAGCTAGTTATACATATTTAACTACCCTTGAAGTCTGACAAGATAATCAATGAAATAGTAACAAACAACAATGAATAGAAATGATTTAAGTGATTATATATATATTGCAAGTGGGATGTATTGAAATACTAGTGTTAACATGCAACATTGTCAGCATACAAATTGGTTGTCATTCTTATATATGAGTATGTAAGTTCCTGGCATAAAAGTTTAGTCTATTTTAATTTAAACCTGCATGGTATTATAAGTGCTAAATTTCAACTTGGACAGAGTCATAAATATAATGAACAATCAGCGACTAGTAGTTCTTTAACTTATGTACATACCATCACACCTAAATTTCCGTAGGGGTAAACAGAAACTACTTTTGTACATGTCTGACATACTTTACCATGTTACAGAAAATATATTATATGACTATCAATAATAAAAATAAATTATTGGTTAAGGTAACTTACTTTAGGAGTTCAGTAGATTGGTCTACAGGTTTCATTTAAGTTCGGCTGTCAACCTAAGATCCGTAGTATTTTAACATAATGTGACACGGTTCAAGATGTGTGAAGGACAGTTGCATCCTTGTTATTCATGTAATAATTCACTTTGGCACATTTAGTACCTTGATTGCAATCTGGAAATAGAAACGTACAATTATTGATTAATAAGTCACAGGGACACCAGTAGTTAAATTTAGTCCTTTTCGAAACGAAATTAAGTTCCTTACCAAAAAGTATGTTTAGAAAATAAATAATAAAATAGATGAATAACCGGTACTAACCTGTAATACAACAAAGGATAGTTGTTGATTTAGTTCATGATGCCGACAATGATTCATAAAACATTTTGATTGAATATGAGATATATAATAGCATATTAATGTATACATTCTCATATTGGCTTTGTTCGAACGAAATATTTATCAATCAATAACGTACCTATACCATAATGCACGGAATGTCATAGACAGAAGATGACAGACAGATACGCTAGGATTAGAAACTTTTTTTAAATTATGACAGCTAGTCAGTTAGAAAAGCAAAGGGGTTTGTGCCCATACAGTAAAGTCGTAGGATAATTAAATGAATTTTATAATCATCAAAGGCGGTAGAAACATTTTATGACATGTTTTAGCGTTGTCTTAAATAAAATAGCGTTGACAAGTAGAGTGATCGTGCGTGACAGTTCAAACGGTTGATTGGCTAAGTAGTTTTTGGAAGAGGTGCAAATTATATATTTTTTCGACAGTCGACGTCTTAATAATCGAGGAACTGCAACTCTTTTATTTTTATTTCCTATCATTAATTAGAAATATTTTTTTAAATGCTCGATATGACATTTGTGAGATTTAACGGCCGATAAGCTCTGTTGCCTAGAACTAGCTTGTAATAAAAAAAAACTACGTCAACTGTCACGTTTGACATTGTCAAAAAATAATACCGCGGTTCTGTTTATTTGCATTTGCGTGTAATCAGTGTTAGCAGTGTGTTTTTAATAATATTTCAACGACCTCAGCACAACCTCCTGCCTTTCGATATTGCCGCACTTCTCTTCGACCTTTGCACGATATTTGGACTACGATTTCAGCTACTATCGACGACTTAGGCACTTCTTCTTGGACAACGTTTTTCTGCTTTACGGCGACCCCCGCCTTGACTGTTGGACTGATTTTTTTAATACTGAGGCTTCGCTATTGATCACAAAATGAGCGAATTTGTACGAGCGGATTCAAGAAACTTGCCACACATGGATATGTTCATGATATTGGAATATTTCTACACAAACGATAAGCACAATGTTGCTGAAATAAGAGGTGTGAAGACACTCATGTACGTACTGACGAATTTCACAAACATTCTGATGCATATAATAATCATGATTACAAATATTTAACACATACATACATAGTGTATTGTTGTACATCAAATTAAATCAAAATCATTTAAATTTGGTTACAAATAAGCCTGTGCCCAGCAGTGGGACATAAATAGGCAGATGATGATGATGAAAGATCTTGTGTTATAATGTTTTCCATTGCATTTTAGGTCATCAAGAGGTGGTTATGTTGATAACGCAGTAGGTTATGTGGAAATTAAAAGAGGGAACACTGAATGCTTTGTCAGGGCCAAAGTTGTTCCGGAGCACAAAATAAGGATGAAATATTATCTTGTGACTATTCATTTAGAAGAGGCAAATAGTAATATAATTGATGCAACATGTGATGTTTGTCCTGCATCAGCTGGTAAATACTTACACTATAGAGTAAATATTTATGGTTATTGAAGATTATATTTTCATTGATTTGTTTTACTTTCAGGTGGATGTAAACACACATTGGTGGTGTTATATTGGTTACAAAAAAAATCTACAGAACCATAGCTAGTGAGGGAACACAGCCAATATCCTCCAAGGATATTTTTCCACCCAAGAAAAGAGGAATAGAACTAGGACCAAGAGATCCGGAGAAACTCAATGCATTTTATGAAGAATGTAAAAAAAGAAAAATTGGGGACTTTGATTTTGTCATTTTTACCGGATCATGATAATGGTTTAACAAAATGGTGTACATTTGACATGATACTTGATTTTACAACTAAAACTAATAATCACAGTTTTGAAAATTTTAAAAGCAATGTGTCTGTGACCCAATTTGTGATGGTGATTTTTTTCATAATCTATCACATCAGGTATCGTTGGATAGGTCTTTCAGAAATATTTTTGTTAACAAGTGTATATTTATAAAAATAAGGACTAATTTGTACATTTTAAAATAAAACAAACAAAAATTATTGTATTTTTATTATGTCACCTTGCAAATTGACTAAAGCACATTATAACTGCTTCGTCCACATATCAACCAAAAATATGTTTTAGGAAGACCAAGATACATTTTGAAGTTTCCTTAATAATTCTTAAGATATGTGTACATCCTGACATATTATTCCCTTCCTTTTGTCTCCTTTGTTGAGCTTGACGATGAGGGGCTCTGGGTTCATATCACGTCGGTGTTGATGAACGACTTGCAGTTGAAGATGACAGCTTGCTTGGCATGATTTTTTCAGTAATATTAGCTGAACAGGCTACACATTTTACTGATGGTTTCACCAAAATCATATATTCAAACAAAGCCATTGTTTGAATATATGATTTGGGTCCGAGTCGAAAAATCACACTGGAAAAAAAGAATCAAATTAATTTTACAAACCAGTCCTTTATAATAACTACTAGCTATTATATTGTTTTACACTAACAATTTTGTCAAAATTTTTACTATTTTGGGTTTTTGGTTCCTACCATAGAAAAATTGTTATCACTCAATCTGTCACTTAATTTTTCTTTTTATACAGGTACATAATTTTACCTCTGAATCTGGCACGGTCCCAGGGTAGGGGTATGCTGCAGTAACTGCTTTGAGCCAGATCTTTTGTGTTAGGCTGCTTTCATCATTCAACATTTCCTAAAAATAAGCACATAACGAAGTACATATCAGCGTCCAATTTACACTTAATTTTTTGCCTTAAGAAGACAGGAGAGGATTCACCAAAGAAAACAATAGGCGTAGCAATGAACTAAGGTGAATAAATTGTTCACATCTTTTTGTAGTTAACTGTACAATAATGGCAAGGGATAAATATCCTGTGTTTACATTCATAATAACACATTGAACATTTAAATAACCTTGTTAATTAATATAATGAAGAAAAATTACAAATTATAAAATAAGACACCTAGCTGACACTTACAATCTCATGGTATGCTTTGGTTAATATCAAGTTTGCAGTATTTTTTAGGTGTAATTAGCCAGATTTACTTTGGTAGCAATCTTCCTCAATCTGTAAATATAATAAAAGCATTTTACTAGATTCAATAATCTTAATTTCTTACAACAACATTAACTGCAATATACTCACATTGATATGTTCCTCACAGACATATGACTATATGAGTTCCGTTTCGGACAGTTCATTTCTAGAGCTTGGCACCAAGTCGCTTGTAAAGCCTTTGTTAAGCTCAAATATTTGGAAAATCCCGTCTATACTTCTTATATGACAGTACAAAGCATTGGAGTACATCCCTGTAATACTTAATTTCCTCTGCAGTGCTTTGGGGATCGTCCAAATCCATTACACTCGTGTGGAAGTACAAAAGTCCAAGAAGCAGTGCCTAAGTCGTGGAAAGTAGCTGAAATCGTAGTCCAAAATATCGTGCAAAGGTCGAAGAGAAGTGCGGCAATATCGAAAGGCCGGAGGTTGTGCTGAGGTCGTTGAAATATTATTAAAAACACACTGCTAACACTGATTACACGCAAACGCAAATAAACAGAACCGCGGTATTATTTTTTGACAATGTCAAACAGTTGACGTAGTTTTTTTTTTTATTACAAGCTAGTTCTAGCCAACAGAGCTTATCGGCCGTTAAATCTCACAAATGTCATATCGAGCATTTAAAAAAATATTTCTAATTAATGATAGGGAATAAAAATAAAAGAGCTCCAGTTCCTCGATTATTAAGACGTCGACTGTCGAAAAAAAATATAATTTGCACCTCGTCCAAAAACTTTACTTAGCCAATTTTAGGGGCATTACATTTTATTCGGCTGGCAATTTCAGCGCAACGTTTGCCAAACAGAGGCTTTGTGTTTTCGACGCATGGATGCCAATCCTATGCCGTACCTATGACGAAGTGCGCCGTTACAGCGCCGAATAGAGGCCCAGACTTTCCCGTCTCAGTCGGAACGGATTGATGATCAATCAATGATTCTTCATTTTTAGAAGATAATAACCTCCCAAATTTCGCGCCTCGATGACATCGGATGATTCTTGGTAAGAAGCCGATGACTAATAATCTAATTTGGCTTTGATTGATTGCCTTTGTCAGGAGTTCATTTTGGAAGATTATCTCGGGTTTCCACTAAGTAACGGACTTAGGTACCTAATGATAATCCTGATGATATGCTTATTTTTATGTTTATAAAATAAACGGAAGAGAAAGAATCGTAATTGGGCGATCTTTTTTGCTAGTTAAATTAAGCAAACCGCAAGTCGTGGGTTCACGTTGGATGCAAGCTTCCAACCGAGGCAACCTAAGATTTATGGATATAATATAAATATATTATATTTGTCTACTAAAAAAATAACATTCTGTGCATTTTTTTGGGATTCTAAGATTATTTTTTGGTTGTACGTTGACTAGATAATATGAGAAGTTAGAAGAAATACAAACTGACAGCTTTACGTGTTGTTTATTTTAACGTACCAAGCATCTAGAATACATACGTAGACTTCCATATCCTAGAAGACACGCCAACCCCACTTATGACATACAAATAGGCAGATCGTAAAAAAGCATTGGCAGGTCATAAATATTTACTGCCTGTCTGGGGGTCGATGACACCGACCGTGCGCATAATATGGCAATAAAGGAGATGGGGCGTGCGAGAGAACCATCTGACAAAGATTAACCAGGCTACAAGTGGAACTAGATTATCAGAATCACGCTCTGAGATGAACAGCTAAACGTCACGTCTTTATCCCTTACGGGGTAGACAGAGACTAAGGTAACAAGACCTACAGGCCACGTTTAGCAAGATTGTGTAACTATACATTCTTATCTATATGCAGGAAAATGGTATGGCATATTTTCTTTTGTTTTTTTTTCTTAACAACTTTTTCCTCTAAGCAAGGAAAGGAAAAGAAATCCAAGCCCCATATTATTAGGGTCTATAACGATGCTTAACAAAAAATATGTCCTTCCAAATTAAATCTTAGCTTTTCCTTAGTTTTGTTTCTTACCAAAAAACCTTTTCGTTGGAACATTTTATTAAAAACCCTTGAAGATTTTTACTTAGACAATAAGGGAACGTAACTTGCTTCTTCGAAGAAAACAACTGAAATTGGAGAGGGATTTTGTTTTCCAAGTATTCAAAATAATAAAATCTAAATTTGTTTCAGTTTTTGTGAGATGGAGTAATACCGGTCCAAAAAAAAATTTTTACTTAACTTTTTTTCTTTTTTTATCGCGCCCCACAGAAGTTACAAAGTGCATAATAAGGACACAGTGTTACATAGAGATAGGCAGATGACATTTTATGCGGTAAGCGAAACAGCGGCCTTCGCACTAGACTCTGGCTCTGTGTCGCGAGTGCCAAGCGAAGTACCTACTCAAAATACAAGAATAATCCAAAATAAAAAAGAGAAGAAATAGTTAGAAAGTGTGCGTGCGTGTGTGTGTGTGTGTGAGTGCGTGAGTGTGGCTACGGAAATTATTAGCAATCATGTTATATCATAAGCGATGCGGCTAGCAACTCATCACTATTTTCATTCCCTTTGCCACCTATATACGCCCACAATCATGCTAAACGTGGTCTTTAGGTCTTTACCTAAGGCTGTCTCTACCGCATAAGGGATAAAGACGTGATATATATATGTACTAGCTTCTGTCCGTGACTTCGTCTGCGAAGAATTATACATGTAAACCTTCCTCTTGAATGACTATCTATTAAAAAAAGCTGCATCAAAATCCGTTGCGTAGTTATAAAGATCTAAGCATACATAGGGACAGATAGACAGTGATGTACATAAATCAGCTGAGGTGTCTGGGGTTTTCAGTAGGTGAGGTCTACAAGGTTTTGTAATGTCAGACACAGTTCTAATTAAGCCTACAGCTTTGTAATATTGACCAAACAGTATCTAACCTAGACGCATGTTCTGAAGTTTACCAAATCTTTATAAAACAACTAGCTTCTGCCCGCGACTTCGTATGCGTAGAATTATACATAAAAACCTTTCTCTTGAATCACTCTATCTATTAAAAAAAACTGCATCAAAATCCGTTGGGTAGTTTTGAAGATATAAGCATACATAGGGACATAGGGACATAGAGACATAGGGACAGAGAAAGCGACTTTGTTTTATAACTATGTAGTGATATCAAAATGAAACACGCGTAACCTTCAAAGGTCATTTGGGTAGCCATCACCGAAAATATTTGGTTAATATGAGTACAAACAGAAAGGATCCCTAAAAAATGAAAGCAAAAAAGATAAAAGAATAAAAATAATTGTATGCTCCGCTGAAATGTAGGCAAAGCTGTGCAAACTTAGGTTTGCTGTTGGACAAATGACAGTACAGTTCCGTTTTGGGGTACTTATTGCGAATTTGTTCGGACGAGCCGGCCGTGTCGAGTTTACCAACTGCATTTGGAAGGATAGCACTGTATTTGGAAGAAATTGTACTAATTTCAGGGGTTTACTTACGTGACTGTGTTCTCTGTAGACAACCCTCGGTGGGTTGTTTTTCCTGGAAGAAGGAAAATGGACATTAGATATATCTTTATAATTTGCGTTCATATTTTAGCGGAGAAATCGTACACACATACACAAATCACGTCTCTATCCCTTCCGAGGCAGACAGAGCCTAAGGTAACAGGTACCTACAGGCTACATTTAGCAGTAAGAAGTAAAAATTCTTGATTCATTTGATAGTACACATACACAAATCACGTCTTTATTCCTTACGGGGTAGACGGAGCCTAAGGTAACAACACCTACAGGCCACGTTTAGCAAGACAATGAGGGCGTAAAGGTGGAAAGTGGAATCAAAATAGTGATGGGCTGCTAGCCGCATCGCCTATAACATGATTCCTATGATTTTCGCCCATTCCTTCGATGGGTTTTTACTATTAGCGCGGGAAGAGAAGCAACTGGTACATTCTATGTTTTTTCTTTGCTCCCAGACCAGCATGAAAGTAAAGCAGCGTGAAAGTTTTTGATAGTAGGTATCTATCATTTGAAAAACAGCGCCTTCTCTCGTCCCTGGTGAGCAGTAGGTGTTCCACGGGAGTCTGTAATTGGGTCGTACAGACACATCATTCAAACAGATGACGCTTGGCGACAAAAATTCGCATAGTAACAAGGTCACGTGACAGCTAGTAACAGATTACCCACCTGCTATGGGTGGTGTAGGGGTTAGCACGCGTCACGGAATGACGAGGATCCGGTTTCGATTCCCGGCCATAGCTTTATTTTTCAGATTTTACTATGTATTCTAATTTTCAGTGCCGTTTAAAAATTTACTTATTTCATGTTTCGTTTCTTCTAAATGTTTAAAAAACAAAGCTAACTTTAATATATAACATTACATACATACATACATACATAAATCACATCTTTATCCCTTACGGGGTAGACAGAGCCTTAGGTGACGAGACCTAAAGACCACGTTTAGCATGATCGTGGGCGTATGGATAGAAAGGGGAATCAAAACAGTGATGGGTTGCTAGCCACATCGCCTATATAATATGATCCCAAAGATTTACCCAATCCCTTGATGGGCTTGTACCATCTGCGCGGGAAGAGAAGCAACTGGTACATTCTACGTTTTTTCTTTGCTCCCAGACCAGCATGGAAGAATACACATAACATTACGCTGAAGAATATTCTCAATATTTACATTAATTCAAGCTATATTTTGACTGTGCAAATACACTAAAACACTGTCGACTTAAAAATGATTCGACGTTCATAAATCGAACTGTTTTGACAGCCTGAGGGGCCAACCGAATAGATTCAGCTGAAACAATAAAATCGGTCTAGACTGCCAAAGCTATGCATTCAATATTTATACATCAAAGGAAGAAATTTTGGAAACGTTTCAAATAAACCTGATTTATAAATCACTTGACAGATAAGCGTAATTAGCCATTAGTTATCATTAAAGTAATTAATTAATTAACAGGCTTGGTTATCTTGGACGTGAGTAGCGGAGTAGCGAGGTAAATATTTATTGTTCTTTGAAATGGACCTCCGCAAAGTAATGAATGATTCAATAATAGTACATTACTGTCTAGGCCAGGAAGTAGGCAATTGCTGGCTGAGTATTGGTGTGAACGGACGAGCTTGCAAGTCCGTTTAATAATACGAAGCCAGCAATGCTATTCAGGCTGAGGCAAGTATAGTGCTTTTCTCAAAAATCGAAAAAGAAAACAACAACAAAAATAAATGAAAATGTAATTGACATAAATTATTAATTAGTTTTGCTTTGCCGCCTTTTTCTATCAATGGCATTTGAAGAGAGTATTTTTCTACCCAGAACATCTAAAGCTATTTCTGACACAGATAAACACGTTGTCATACTAGCTTTTTTTTTTAATTTGATGTTTTAAGTCTTGTGCCTTTCTTTTATAATGGTGATTTGCATTTTTAAAAAGTTAATAACTAGACAGTAATGGAATTTGTATGCAACATTACTGTCGAGTTTAGCGCGACAGTAATGTTTTTTTTTAAATTTTGGACTGACCGGCAACAATTAACTTCCTGTTCTGATATGTAGTTAACAATGACGACTTTAACGGACATTTTTGAGAAAAATATTTAATTGTCTTTATAGAAGTTATAATATCAACATCATCGTTTCATCCTTTTCAATGCGAACTGGGTCTCAATTTATATTAATGCCCTTTAAGAGACAAAATGCGCCATTTAGATTTTTCAAGAATTTCATGTAGCTAGTGATACTAGTGTTATCACGGCAAATGTAATAAAGTATCAAGTACCAAAATCGGCAGTCGGGTAAAACAAGTAAACACACTCGTGCGTTTTCCAAAAAAAGTCCACTTGAATTTTTTTTCCAGAATTTAACTATTTTGGGTTTTTCTTACCGATCCTCATACAAGAAAAAGTGTGTCCCAAAATGTCCATTCCAGTTCGTCACTTTTTTAAATAAAGTACAATACAAGTACTCTTTATTGAACACCACAAATCAGTACAAAACAATACAGAATCAAAGAACAAAGTAGACAATAAAGCGGTCTTGTCGCTTAATAGCGATCTCTACCAGACAACCAATAGACAGAGAAATATGACAAAAATAATATAGTAATATGAAGTTGAAAGTATGTATGGAACGTGACGAACAGGAAAATAAATTCCATAGTTAAATCTGGGACACATTTTTTCTTGTATGAGAATCGATTGGGTAAACGGTTCTGAGTAAGAAAAACCCAAAACGTTTAAATTCTGGAAAAAATGTTCATGTGCACTTTTTTTGGAAAGTGTATGTATGTATGTATGTAAACTCTTTATTGTGCAAAACAAACAAGACAAATACAATTGACAAACACTGAGATACATGCACAAAGGCGGACTTATCCCTTTAAGGGATCTCAACCAGTCAACCTTTGAGTGAATGAAAGGAGTATTATATTAGGGATGGACGAGTGAGTTTAAAAATTGCAAACACTGAGAGCCACAATACATAACTTTACCAATTATAATAAATAAACCCCTAAAACCTACCAGTCGCTATTGCTAAGTATATTGTATTTCTTCTTACTATTATATATCTACGTGTATCGAATGTGTGTAAATAAATGTTTCTCTCTCTCTCTCTCTCTCTCTCTCTCTCTCTCTCTCTCTCTCAGTCAATAAACTACTTTATACTACCTATAATATATATCAATAAAATATACTACATAAAATAAATAAATAAAGAGCACAATAAACAAAGGAATATTTAACCATTAATTTAAGAAGATGGTGCGAGCCACATCTTCAAAACTTCCCTGAACGACACTATGGAGGACAAAATGCTCGGTAACTCTTCGGTGCTCGATGCAGTCTGTCCAGTGAAATCACCGATATCGGGTGTGAAACGCTTTAAAGGCTTAATTCGCGGCGCGTGCCAGGCTGGTAGCGACACGGTTGTCACGGCAACCGGGTAAACACAAACCCCAAGGTAAACGGACGAAAATAGTAACACGATAAAGTTTTGTGGGCACACGGTTATCACTTACCAACTATACGTCGATAGTATTTTATGTAATTTAACCCCCGTAAATGTTTAATAATCGCTTATAAATTATTGTTACAGTAATTTGCCTGCGTTTGCCATTTTGATAG
Source organism: Pandemis corylana (assembly GCA_949127965.1). NCBI lineage: Eukaryota > Metazoa > Arthropoda > Insecta > Lepidoptera > Tortricidae > Pandemis > Pandemis corylana. Next base: position 12,951,530 of record OX421865.1, on the reverse strand, counting down.
GTTGTGTTTATCCTTCCTAATGCGAACTGCTAGGGAATGGAATTCGCTCCCATCGTCTGTATTTCCGGACAGATACAATCTAGGGCTCTTCAAGGCTAGAGTGAATAGGCTGTTACTGAACCAGTGAGTTACACCTTTGGCCTCATCTGCACCTTCCACCAAGTGAGATAGAGGCCAATCACTGGCCAGTTCGTAGTAAAAAAAAAAAAAAAAAACAAATGAATCAAGCATTTTTACTTCTTGATTTTTTATGTTCACTTTTACGGTTTTACCGTTAGAAATTTAATTACTAAACGACGCTGAAAATTACAACACAGAAAAATCCGAAAAGTCAAGCTATGGCCGGGAATCGAAATCGTCATTCTGTGACGCGTGTTATACCCCTACACCACCCATAGCAGGTGGGTAAGCCTTCGAATTTTTCTATCTGTTACTAGCTGTCACGTGACTTTGTGGCAAAATGACCTGTTACTTAACGCCTGATTCAATAAATAATCACGGCATTAGTGCAAAGAATGTCCAAGAAATAAATCAAGAAGTCACACCGTCTGACACGTGCTGGCACTATTCACCAAAGCGACAATATTCGGTGACATGTGACAATTCTGTTTACATTGTGCTGCTGGTGTCTATCACCTCAGCGTAATGCTGAGCCAGCGACTGTTTCACTTTTGCGAAGACACAACGCTCATGATATTTTTTTCATGTCTTGATTATCACCACTACATAGTATAAAACAAAGTTGCTTTCTCCGTCCCTATGTCCCTATGTCCCTATGTATGCTTATATCTTCAAAACTACACAACGGATTTTGATGCGGTTTTCTTAAATAGATAGAGTGATTCAAGAGGAAGCTAGTTTTCTATAAAATGGTGTATATTCTCTTATATTTGTGTGTCTTGCAAAAATGAATAAATGTCTTCTTTCTTTCTTTCATTACAAGCTCGACGAGAACCTACGCCGGTTGGCTACGAATTGTCACATCATGATGTGGTAGCTAATGGTAACGTAATGTCGTTTAGTTGACAGTAACTGGCACACACTGATGTGATTCCAATGTCGTTTACAGGTCATCAATCACGTCCAACTTTGACAGTTTCGTGTGATTGACATTTTAAAGTGTCACGGAATGATTATTGATGTTAAACGTAGATGTAGAACTCAGTGTTAGCGATAGAATGAGACAGCGATGATTAAGAGGAAGGTAGGTATTGGCACCGAGCGCGACGACAGCGCCACGTGACAGGCGGCCATTATGGACAATATTGTCACCGCTGTCAAACAAGAAGCAAGTAAATATTGTGAAAAATATTAATGAAATCTTGTGTTATTTTACTATATTACAATTCACCGTAACTTTTCAATTTAATACTTGTATCAAATGATAACGTACTTTAAGTAAAATTTTAGAGGTTAGATAACTTACTTTTTTTTCTTACGGCAAATACCCACTTATTTCTTTGGTCTCGTTTCCACCATGTTCTTGGAAATTGGTAAAATTTACAGTCGCTATTCTTCTTGGCGTTATTACAATTTACAACAACACATCTTACCAGGACCATATTTTTATCTTAAAAACGATTAGAAAATGTTTACTACAATATGGATTTGACAGCTCAAGTCAGCGACAAAAATGACAATTTTAGCCGTAGCGAGCGCTGTGATCGTTTAGGCTACCCCCTCCACCCGCTTTGCACTCTGCCAATATGAGACCATTTTTCTGACAAGCTGTGAGGCTCACAGGACCAAGCGACGCTCTCGCTCTTAGTTAAAAGGAGTAGTGTTTCATTTGTATTTTTAGATAGCGAAACTTTAAATTTTCTATTTATTGGCGAAATATAATGTCGACGCTTGAAAGGCAACATTGACTAAGCGACATTTTGGCCATTTTAAGTTATGTATACAGTTCCAACCGCCAGATTTTTCTGCGTCGTTTGGTCTAACTCACGTCTTCCTACGACGATTTTTGATGTCGCTTCTGCATTTTGTATTTAACGAATTTTTGATTTTTTTTGTCTACTTAGCGACCAAGCTTTTGATTTTTTTTTAAGAAATGGTGGTTATCAATATCGTACTATGCAACTTTTGCCCTTAGTAACTTTTTACTGTAGATTGTCACGGTAATTTTTCGACTTAGGTTATGTTTCTCGCACTTGACAATATATTTTTATGCATATAGAATGTTTTTTCCTGCCAAAAAAGGTTTTCAGTTATCATTTAAGTCATTTTGACTTATTTATTTTTTTCTCTAAATGGAGCTTAGTTAAATATACCTCTTTATTTTTTTTTATTAATACATTTGGTTCAGCATAGATTACCGATTTTTGGTACATACACTTTGTCGGTTGGATATTTTTTCCCTGCCGACTTAAACAGTCTATTTACTATTTGGGCAAGTTATAGTTAAACTTATACGATTATTTAGTGTAGGTTATACCCGTAGGTGCCACACGCACAGGTGTTTAGGCGATTTTATGTTGAAGTTATAACATTTCTATAATGTTGATTACACCTACGGGTGACACGAGCACAGTCGGTTACGCATACAAGGAATTTAGCTTCAAAGTAATAAGGGAACTACAGTTTACGACAGGACGTCGCTTGGATAACACTCGCGTGCTGCAGTCACGCTGTCATTATCGGTCGGACTTACCTCAAATGAGAAATACGAAGACTGTAAGTTTTACTACTCGAATTAAATTAATAATTATATTTGATCTTACGATTGCATAATCAATACAGGATTATTTAGGGGCTCGGCAGTGCCCCCGCCAAGTCGAGCGCGAAGCAAACACTGCCGTACCATTCTTTACTGGAACCATTTCGCCGCATTTTCAGGCCCCTATTTGAGAACATCTAGATAAGACCAGAACGCAGAAATTTTCGTCATCCAGTAAGCTATAATCACATACTTAAAATCCAAAATTTCAAGTATGTAGATCATTTAGTTCCAAAGTTAAGCGAAAGCAAAGTTTCGCATTTATGACACTCACTTACTCATGATCATCAAAATAGAACTAGTACTTCCCATAAACTCAGAGAGCTGAAATTTGGTACAGAGTTAGGGTTTAATGGCCACATAAAGGGAAATTTATAAAAACTAGGACTAGGATAATCGAAGATCTGGAGTACCTGGTGACCCTGATTAGAAAACACAAGAGCCCAACCAAACTATTAGAAATCGACATATACCGTCTTTACAAAAAATATTCAACTTGGTGGGCCGCTTCATTTGATGTTTGAAAAAAAATACACCTCAAAAGAAAAAAAAAAGGAGTCAAATAAGAAAATCTAATAAAATAAACCAATATGCCCACGTTTCTACAAAAAGAAGTGAAATCCCACCAAAACATTGTGTAAAAAACTAGCCAAGTCTCGATGGAACTGCTTGTTTATCTCTCAAAAGTAATGAAATCTAGACAAAGTCGTTCGAAGTCTAAGGTTGCTTAATGCGATTTCTTTATTATTATAGTTAATGTTGTGTGACTTGGCCGTTGAAGGGTAAACAAGGGTATAAAACCAGGTGCTCCATGATACCATTGCACCAATCTGTCGCCAGAACCGCTACCCATTGACGATGGAAAATGAACCTGGTTTTGTACCCTTGTGTACCTACCCTTAAACGGCCAAGTCACACAACATTAACTATAATAATAAAGAAATCGCAGTAAGCAACCTTAGACTTGAAACGACTTTGTCTAGATTTCATTACTTTTTAGAGATAAACAAGCAGCTCCATCGAGGCTTGGCTAGTTGTTTTACAGAATGTTTTTGGTGGGATATATATTACTGAAATCAGAAGCCTTGATGGAAGTGTTATAAAAGGAGAAGAGTGTGTTTTAAAAAGATGGAAGGAATATTTTGAAAGCTTGTTTGAAAGAGCAGAAGAATCAGTGCACGTACCGGCTCATGCCGGAGAGATGAATGAAAGTAGTCAGAGATGAAATTGTAAACGCAATAAAAAGAATGAAGTTAGGAAAGTCTGCGGGATATGATAGTGTCGGTCGAAATGCTGAGAGCCGGTGAAGGCGTGGTGAAGCCAGTCAGTTGTGCCACCTTTTCAACTTGTGTCGGACGAACGGTCGGGTACCGGAGGATTGGTGCAAGGCCGTGATTGTGCCGCTGTACAAAGGAAGGGGTCACAACTAGACTGCAAAAACTACCGCGGAATAAGCTTTCTCAGCGTCGTCGGCAAACTGTATGCAAAGGTACTGATTGAAAGAGTTATGAAAGAGACCGATGAGGAAATATGGGATGTACAAGCGGGTTTTAGAAAGGGAATGCACGGATCAAGTCTTCTCCTTGCGGTGTATAACCGAAAAGTATATGGCCAAGGGCCAGAAAATTTACTGCTTATTCGTGGACTTGGAGAAGGCTTATGACAGAGTGATGAGGAATGAGTTGTGGTCAGCATTATCCATTGCATGGGATGCACAGTAATCTGATACGAGCACTAAAATCTCTCTATGAGGATTCTAGTGCTTGTGCGAGGATAAACGGGGCGTACACTGAATGGTTTAGCATTGAAAAAGACAAGGATGTGTTGCGTCACCGTGGCTGTTCAACCTATTCATGGATACATGCCTGAGTGATTTGAAAGGGAATGACTGTGGACTAAGAATGAGTGGGTTAACCATCAAATGCCTCCTATACGCCGACGACCAAGTGTTGTTGGCATCGTCCGAGGAGGAGTTGCAGATGATGACTAACACTTTATGTAAGCAAGACGAAAGTTATGGTGTTTCAAAAAGACGATAGTATGACTGAATGTGAGATTGTGATTGCGGGTAAGAAAGTCGAACATGTAAAAGAGTTTGTATATCTGGGATCGGCGTTTACGAAAGATGGGAAGTGTGAAAGTGATATTGAAAGAAGAGTGACTGCAGGAAATATGGTCAAAGGGGCGCTGCGCGCCTTTGTGAGCAGTGAGAAGGTCTCGAAGAAGGCGCGTCTGGCTGTCCACAGAGGGGTGCTTGTTCCAACATTAATGTACGGTAGTGAAACTGGGGTATGGCAAAAGAAGCATGAAAGTAGAATAAATGCAGTAAAAATGAGAGCGTTAAGGAGTATGGAAGGTGTATCACTGAAAGATAGAATAAGGAACAGTTTGATAAGGGAACGTGCTGGTGTGAAAGAGGATATAGTGACTAGGATAGAAAAAAGTATGCTTAGTTGGTTTGGGCATGTAGGGCGGATGGATGAAAGTAGACTAACTAAACAGATCTATATGGGGAGTGTGAATGGTTACGTTGGTAGGGGAAGGCCTAGACGGACGTTCCGAGACCAAATAGGAGACGTTTTGGAAAAAGGTCAGGTTAGGAGTACCCGAAACCGACGACCATGTATGAAGAGATTGATGACTATGGATGAAGCGAAAGAAATATGTCAGGATCGTAGCAAGTGGAACAAAGTAGTCTCTGCCTACCCCTGTGGGAAAGAGGCGTGACGGTATGTATGTATGTATGTATGTATATATTACAGAAGAATGGATCGAAGAAAACGTGCAAGAAAAATTTTGGAAGAGGCACTCAAAAATTCGGGAATTAAGAGTAATGAAGATTCTCAATTGGTATGTATTAGTATACTTATGCACATTTCCAGTTGCATTTTCGGTTGTGAATGTCAGTTATTATACTTCTCTATACTTCCTATAAAGTATCCGGCCTCCACCTTTTGTTCAAGGTCAAAAGTTTACAAAAATGGTCAGTATCCCTACTAAGTGATTAAAAATATTTACGTTATGTTTAGGTACTACTAATAAAAAAATGTGCCTTAAAACTGTTTTGTGTTTCTCTTCTTACTTAATTTTAAGAAACACCTTTTAATTTTAAGTAGGTACTAGTACAATAGTCTTAGTTACCTATTTGCTGTATTCATTATGTAATGTTGACTGAATATAGTTCAATACTGTTTATTATGTATAGTTTTATTGCAATTTCTGATGAATATAGTAGTTTAAACTATTGAAATACGAGTTGCTTAAGGATAATTTACAAAAATTCTTCAAAATATAAATGAAGTTTAAGTGGTTTTGCTTCAAATTCCCAACTTTCTAGATGTAGGTTAGATTTTTTTGCTCTGATATCAATTCGGTAAAGTATGTCTTTATTACATTATTACTTGACTTTTCCAGATCAAAGCTTGTCGGTTAATACATTTTTCCTGTTTCGACGTAAAAGTAAAATTTACTAAGCGACACTTAACCTTTGAAATACCAGTATTTTTGAATAATTCCATAATAATATGCCACAATGTAAATTACCAAACAAGATTTTTAAAACACTGAGAATTATGCCTGCAGGATGATTACAAGAATTTACATGATTTTTTTTCGAAATAGTCAAACTTTAAAATGCTCTCCTGTAAAGTTAGCCCTATGTCGCTTAGTCAATGTTGCTTTTCAAGCGTCGATGTGCAATAGTAATTTGGTCTTAATCGTGTATACACTTTTATTATTTACCTCGACGTTTCGGACACAATGTGATGTCCATGGGTCTCGAAGGGAAAATCAATGTCTCGTACAATACTACTTTAGAGTAGTGTACCTGGCCATAAAGGTTGCACATGTCTTCTCGGCTAATTTTGGCTTTGTAGAGTGTGGTCTCGCTTTAACTTACAATGCAAATTGTAGTGTAGCATTTATAGCCAGATACAGTATTTGAAATCTACATACCTATATAAAAGAAAGTAGTGTTAGTTATACTATTTATAACTCATGAACGGCTTGACCGATTTGGCTGAAAATTGGTAGGGAGGTAGCTTAGAACCAGGAGACGGACATAGGATACTTTTTATCCCGATTTTCCCACGGGGTTGGAAAATTCCGAAATGTTGTACTAATAAAGCTACAGACATTAAATTTAGCATGCCTACACATTAGATTAGATTAGATTAGATTATTTATTCAGTCAATATAAAATTACATCATAAATTGTACAATGTCAAGTTACGAGAACTTATAGTTATGCATTATTCCTCGATTACCTACTTACAAAGGAATTTTTCAAATTTCTCACGGGATAAAAACACAAGGTAAATAATTAGGACTATAATTAGTAGATAATATTCCTAGAGGATCTGTAGGTGCTCTAAGAAGGTATTTTCCGAATCTCCGACGGGATAGGCAATAAAAACCTTATACTTGGAGACATGAGTGTATGTATGGGGTGTGTCGTCACTCTGACGTTATGTGCGCGGACGAAGTCGCGGGGAAAAGCTAGTAGTAAAATAAGTGCAAGTCGTGAAAGTAAATCAGTTAAACTTTTGATTTTGATGTAAAACGAAAATGCGCCCGTTTTTAAGCAGCAAAAGCGTAGACGAGAATTATTTTAATACATTCGCTTGGAAGGAAATTGTATAACAGAGATTAACGGACAGTTAATGAGCCGTAGAGAATTTAAAATTAATTACTTCCAGGGCTCCCGGCGTTATACTAATTGAAAATTTGTGTCTGCCGCAGAATGGTGTCAAAGTATGAAAGTTATTAATGTGAAACTTTGTTCATTTTAATTGGGGGTAAGTTTTGAGATTATAATTGTTGTTTAACCGTAGATATATTCTATGGGGTGCGAGTCGGGCTACCTTCAAGTGAGGTCAAGGGCTGCGGTTCGTTTTTGAATCCGTCCGAGGGGAAGATCCGTGCTCGGTCCGGTGCACCCTGGGCATCGGCTAATGATTTCCTGGCAATTTCTGAGGGATATCATTGACCGTTGGCTAAGAGCCCGACAGGGGGTCTTTGACCAATACCGTACAACGTTGCCGATATTTTGTCACAAGATTTTTGAATTATATTTTTGTTACTTTGACATTGGCGAAGTTGTCTTTATAACGTTTTGATACGCCACAAACAAGAAGAAGAAGATATATTCTGCGACACTACTATTAAAACGAAGCTACTATTCCCAGCTACAGCTTCTATTCTATTCTATTCTGAGGATGGCAGAAGGTAAACGGAAGCAGCCGGCGGGTCCGTAACGAGCATAATCAGACAAAAGACGAAAGTCGTCGACATAGCCCGAAGGATTAGTACGTTGAAATGGCAATGGGCTGTTCACGTTTGCCGTAGAACTGACAACCGTTGGAGCAAACGTATTCTAGAGTGGAGACCACGTTTGGGAAAGCGTAGTGTGGGACGCCCTGCGACGCGTTGGACGGATGACCTTGGGAGGACAGCTGGCAGTGGCTGGATGAGGGAAGCCCAGGATCGCGAAAGTTGGCGCAATATGAAGGAGGCCTACGTCCAGCAGTGGACGGACAATGGCTGTAGATAGATAGGTAGATAATTGTTTTATTATTATTGTTTTTGATTTTGACATTTTTCTAATATTTAATTGATTTGTGACTCTTGACGATTTCAATCTAAATTCTGCTAGCTTGACTATGTACAATTTTTATTGAATGAATAAATAATCAAAATCGAATCTAAATCTTTACATTTATGAAATAAACATCAGAACCATCAAATTTTCTTAAGTAAAAATCACTTCATAATGAAATGTTGACTTTATGGAGCACATTTTCGTGATTATGACACATTGTTTACTTGAGCATAATTAGTGTGACGCAGATTTATGAATAAACGAGGGCTCTAATTAAAACATGGCTGCCAGCCGAATTAATCGCTTGAGACGTGAAAGCAGTGTGTATGTATTTTGATTACTTTAGCAAATAAAGTAATAAAATAATAATAATTAAGGCGTAGGGATGTGACTACCCCATCGTCCGCTGGTGTTGTCGTGTCTACCAGTGCAGTCAGTCATCGCAGGGCGGCTTGTGGCGACCTGTTGGTGTGTAGCGACACCGCGAACCAGAGACTTCGAGGGGTACACATACACACATGCGCACACAGTAACACACCCACCTCGCCTCTAGTTTGCCTTAGTTGGCCGTCTAGAGTGAAGCACAAGAGCTAAATACTCGAAGGTTGGATGTGCTTGCGTAAGTGGCGAGTTGGCACCTGATGCGACTGTATAAGGACCAAGTGATACATACATACATACATACATAAATCACGTCTTTCTCCCTTACGGGGTAGACAGAGCCTAAGGTGACAAGACCCAAAGGCCACGCTTAGCATGATTGTGGGCGTATAGGTATAGGTGGAAAGGGGAATCAAAATAGTGATGGGTAGCTAGCCGCATCGCCTATATGATTCCTACGCCAAGACCAAGTGATGGTTGTTCAAAGTCCAGGAACACCTCTTCATCCTTAGCCGTCCACACCAATGTTGCCACCTCGTTGCCCCGAGCGGGCAGCAGTTTGAGGGGTCCATTTAGTGGGCGACGACTCACCGCCTACCAAACTTCAATTTGTTGAGATATTGAAATAGTAGGTGTCCGTTTATCTCGCTCCATAGCCCATTCATCCTGCCCACATCATTCCAATCCCATAGCCCATTCCATGTCGCTTCCTACCTGGCAATAATTTGGCAACTGCGGAGGACTGTCTGCCAGCACATCCTCATCGTGTATTAGGGTATAGACCTCCATAGTTGCGCCCATCTCATTTTTATATAATATGATACCAAAGGCCTCTTCACGTTGGCCTCTGCCCCATGAACGACTTTCAAACGACCGGGTCCCGGAACCCGGAACCCCGTACCAGCAATAATAATAAAGATATTTATTGCCACAACACAAAAAAAGACATGACACACCGTTATCCAAAAGATCCACCAATAATAATTTTGAAAATAAATAAATAAAACAATATATGTACATAACACAATTACACAAAACAATAGTCACCATATACAGTACACAACATACAACAATATACATAAACTAACCTAAAAATTCTATTTGCGGAGACGGTCCTGACCAGTAGGCTAATTACCTAACTCGCTCGCAATCGCCATCGTGTTCATTTTGACAGTTCATGTATGAATGTGACAGCTAGCTGATTCCGATGCCAATTGTCAGTCCATACATGAACTGTCAAAATGAAAACGATGGCGATTGCGAGCGAGTTAGGTAATAAGCCTACAGGCCACCAGAACGCTACTACCAGATTATCGTATTATCATCCGACTTCCACAACTATGCAAATTTTCAGCTCATTTGAAAAAGATCTATATCTGATTCAAAATTGAGTTGCAAGATTACACCCGGACAAACATATTTACATACATACAAAGTTAATAAAAAGCTTGTCAAAAAAACTTTCTTCTAATTTATTTTGCGGGTGGTAGGGCCTTGTGCAAGGTCCGTCCGGATCGCTACCACCATCTTACTCGCTAATCCTGCCGCTAAGTAGCAGTGCTCGCACTGCTGTTGTGTTCCGGTGCAGAGAGTAAGACAGCCGGGGAAATTACGGGCACAAGAGGCATTTCATCTTAGTACTCTAGGTTGGCAACGCACCTGCAATCCCTCCGGGGTTGCGGGTGTCTATGGGCAGTGGTGATCACTTACCATCAGGTGACCCACTTGCTTGTTTGCCTTCCTATTCATATAAAAAAAAATTGAAAGTGGTGATTGTTAAAACTGGCCACAAAATAAAATACTTAGAGCACTTATCCACGTAATAAGGAAGAAGTAAGCATAAAAACAAACTATACAAATATTGTAAAAGAGATGACAAAAGTGAAATTCAAAGTAATAACGGATAAGAAATACTGCAAATATAAGAGCTTTCTACTAATTAGACAGCGAGCGATAAGAAAGAGAGAGCTGACATAACATAATAAATGACGTCATAAAACACTACATATAAACCACATAATTAAAATTCTTTTTATCTTGAAAGAGATAGAGATAAATTTTTGATAGCTTATGTCACAGTAATTTTGATAGTTATTACAAAAAGATTATTTTAATATTGTTTGTTACATAATTATGACCTTTTTATGAAAGCAATAAAAAAAGGGTTGATTTCATGCACTAAATTTGATCTGATGATATCATACTGCATTTTTTTTTCTGACGCCGCTATCACAACAAAGTATGAATTTTTTAAAATGCTCTCCCTTTTGACGTAACAACAAAGTATTTTCCTAAAAATTATGTCGTAAACTCGGCAAAACGTCAATTAACTCGACGTTACTCAAAAGAAATAATGAAAATTTAATAAAAACGTTACGCTGCGTCGTTCGGGAACGGAAAAGGAAGAAATATGAAATAGAATGATGCCATTAAGTGGAAAAGCTCGTGGATTTCGAATAAAAAGATAAGAATGATATAAAGGAAAGGGTGAAATGTAACATTAATTATGCACCATGAATAAAAACTGTAATAGTACATTACTGCAGAGGCCGGGAAATAGCAATTTATGGATAAGAATACAGTGAAGAACAAGAAGAAGTAAAGAACATAAATTTTGAGTAACGATAGCTTAAGTACTATGAACTGTTTTATGCAAGATGCAAATTTTATGACCTCGGACAAAATTTTGACACTATTATTACATACACATATATACCGTGACGCCTCTCACCCATTAGGGGTAGGCAGAGACTACTTTGTTCCACATGCTACGACCCTGATATATCCCTGGCGCTTTGTCTACTTTCTCAAATCTTTCTATATGCTCGTCGGTGAAGGGTACTCTTGACCTGACCTTTTACAGAAACTTTTATAAATTCTGCTACGAGTAATGTTAAAATTGTAAATTTTTATCAGTACATTTGTCGGATTTGGATGAAATTAAGTACCTACTTATGTCTACAATCAAATCTCAGAAGCGAAGCCCCCACGAAATTCCCACGGTATCTGAATTAACGCACGCAAAATTCCTAAATCTCGACAAAATCATCCATGTAACTTTGTGCACACGTTCTTCATGCAACTTAAATGAAAGAAAGAGAGGAACAAGTTTATTTAAGACAAACACAATTGGTTAAGAAACATTAAACAATTAAAAAAATCTACAGACAAATAGATGGTCCCAACTCAGCATTTGCTGGCCTTACAGCCAGCGCTGAAGACTACGACTGACTCTGATGGTAATTTTGACGAACCCATGGGTTTTTTATAGTCACCCGTAGAGATTCAGTGAAATCTTGCAATTTGGCCAGACCTGACGCTTCAAGCGAAGCCAGGAGCAAATGCAAGTTATAATAACGGACTTTCAATCCGCAGTAGGTATAGAATGGGAAATTAATAAAGTAGATCCAGCGACCGGAGTAATGTAGACGTGAAAAATACCCTTTTTCGGAGCTGTGACAGGGATGATCTCTGTAGCGCTCCGGGACATTTTTACATGCCATATATTACCCGGGACAAGCGCGCTCCCTTGTGCGATACCCTCTTCAAATTTGGCAATTTGTTAATGTCTCCATGTAATTTTATGTTAATTACATTGTTAGAGAGATAATAGGCTTTGTTTGAATTCTTCAATTCTTTTTGGCAAGCTATTGGTTTGGTTTCTCAACTAGTTTTTTGTTAATACACTATGAACGCTAATGTAATGTAAAACAGGGTGAGTAGTGACTAAATTGAAGCACAAACCTCGATAAAACAATATTTTTATATGTGGCAAGTTGATTTTTATAGATAAAAAATGTTCCGGCGATATGAATTTTAGTTTAATAATGATACACATACATACATACATACCGTCACGCCTCTTTCCCACAGGGGTAGGCAGATACTACTTTTTTTAAATAATGATAACATGTCGTTTATTTTCATAGTTTAAACAATAAACACTAAAATATAGGCAAATCCCAGCTCACCCCGTAGTGGAGTCAGAAGGGTTAGAAACAATGGAAAAAAACGACGATAAAAAATCCTGAAAAATTGAGATAATTATATCCAAAAATAAAGCTAAACTTCTTTTAGAGCAAGCAGAGCCTGATGTTTTAATAAGCAAGTGAACACATAAAATATTAGTTCTATCCCTTCTCCCTTGCAAACCTTTCTCACCTCATTTTACGGTACCTACATACAAACTTTACTCCAAATAGAGAACTATCCTAATAGCTTCCACTAGTTCCAACAAATACTTGTAATTTAAATTTCCAAATTACACTGAAAATTAGAACACAGAAAAATCCGAAAAGTAAAGCTATGGCCGGGAATCGAACCCGGATCCTCGTCATTCCGTGACGCGTGCTATTCCGTGACCCATAGCAGGTGGGTAAGCCTTCGAATTTTACTAATTACTAATGATGTGTCTGTACGACACAATTATAAACTCCCGTGGAACATCTACTGCTCACCAGGGACGAGAGAAGGCGCTGTTTTTCATATGTTGGCTACTATCAAATGAATTAAGAATTTTTATTTCTTGATTTTTATGTTTTACTTTTACGGTTTTACCGTTAGAAGTGTAAATGTAAGTAAATGAAGGGGTAAAATTGTTACCTTGCACCTGACCTTATACGACTTTTTTCACGTCCTTTATGACAGTCAACTTAAACGAGACATAGCCGTGTTTATGATCACGTGAGCTGCTTTACGATCACACATAAAATTATAGTCAAATGGAAGCCGAATGATTCATGGAGCATTCGCTTTTATTCGCATTTGGAAAGATTGTAAACATTTTGTGCAGTTAACTTGATGTTGGCAGAGGGGCTGTCCGCTGTCCTTATCAAATCCTTGTAGGGTACTTACAGTTTCTTAATTTATAAACAAGAACACTGGAGAAACTGAATTTATTCAAACGCGTTCAACGTGGCAACGAAAGAAAGAAATAAGTAAAGTATGTAATAAAAACAAAATAAAACCTGCCGTTACATCCCTACCCTAGTATATAAGAAATAGCAAATGATGAATGATAAAGAGGACAGCTCAAATGATCGAAGGTATGACAAAGAGAACAGAATGCAAGATGGAAAATATAGACATTAAGAAATAGAGTAGCTAAATCAAGTATTAAATAAGGTGGGACAGCCCACAAAAAGAGAGAAAGAAGAAGCAAGAAAGAAAGAAAAAGTATGTGGATTGAAAGTACGAGAGGTAGCAAATGCGAGAACTGGTAATGATGCGGGGCGGTTTGTTAAGTTAGGTAGGTAATGTAAGGTAGAAGCTGGTCTGGGAGCAAAGAAAAAACATAGAATGTACTAGTTGCTTCTCTTCCCGCGCTGATGGTAAAATCCCTTCGAGGGAATGGGCCAAAATCTTACGGATCATGTTTTAGGCGATGTGGCTAACCCATCTCTATTTTGATTCCCCTTTCCATCCATACGCCCACATGCTAAATGTCGTCTTTGGGTCTTTTTACCTTGGGCTCAGTCTACCCCGTAAGGGATAAAGACTTGATTTATGTATGTATGTATATTGCCTTTCAAATAAATCATAGTCTGAAGCATTAGTTGAAATATTTACTCAGAACCAGGTAGGCTATAAATTCATGACTCAACCGCGTACAATAGATAAGTAGCTACCGAGTAATATGTTGTTGGAATTTGAAATAATTCAAGAATTTACTGTGACAGATGGACAGATAAATAAACATACGGGTGATACTAAAAGCTCAGTTTTCAATAAAGGCGACGATTCACTCAGCGCGGGATCACGATACCACGTGGGTACAAATTCGGTCTGTATCAGTGGTGCGTCGCCTTAATACTGCGACTTACCCCCTTATTCATAAACGCTCTATAGGCTTCTGCTAACTTAGCAATCGTTTGTCCTTATCTGCCACTTTGACATTCACCTTTCACAGATAAGGACAAACGATTGCTAAGTTAGCAGAAGCCTATAGAGCGTTTATGAATAAGGGGGTTAATATTTAACATACACTACTTTCAAAAATGTCCTCAATTCGGTTGTTTGAGTCTACGCTTTTCTCATTATCACAATAATCATCATCATCATCGTATCAGGCATAGGATGTCCACTGTTACACATAGACCTTCAGTTGCCTCGGTTGGACGCGGCTTGCATCCGCCGTGAACTCGCGACTTTAGCCAGGTCATCCGTCCAAAAATCTCTTCTCCATCCATCCAGCCATCTGTTCTCCGTGCTGTATGGCTTGCCCATTGCCACTGCTACGAGGTCACCAGTTGGTGCCACTGTTGACTAAGGTCCAGAGGTACAGCTGTCAAAGGCGACTTTATAAGATCGGCACCGAAACAAAGTTTTAAATCTTGAATCTCATCTAGTTTATTAATTATAAATAACTATCATCATACCGAGTAGCTATGCCGCAATGTTTCGCAGTTCCGTTTTGTTCAGAAAAAGAAACTGTTTTCAAAGCGTTCACATTCATCGCCAAATAATCCATATTTGCGATAATTTCACAAAGGAGATCACTTTTCAACAGGTAAATGAAAGAAATTATAATTTGTGTCACGAAGCCCGCCAAAACCAGAGAAGTGTTATTGGACCTCACGCAACACTAGCGCTCTACTATTCGCTTGACTGTCAGCAACCCTTGATGCTTTTTCTACCATCTAATCTAAGATATGTACAAAGTAAATTTCAAATTAATCCCAGTCTACCACCGTTTGTTATAATCAAAGCAGTTTTAACGACAGGGTTCTCATTTGCGTAGATATATTTACGAGGGTGCAGTGGGTGTGTCCGACATGATCTTAACCGGTTGGTTACAATAAATAACGTCTTTAACGTGAAACGATGGAAGTTTCAAACCGGCAATCTAATAAATCATTGTAAGAACATCCTAACTCGACCGTGTCATTAACTATAATATAGAATACCCCCCTAACATATGCCTACCACTGCGAGATAGAGGCGAGACGGTATGTATGTATAGAATACTGTCGTTTTTGTAGATTTCCCTGTAACACATATTTTGGGGTGCGAGTCGGGTTACCTCCGCGTGTGGTCAAGAGCTGCGGTTCGTTTTTGGATCCGTCCGAGGGGAAGAGCAGTGCTTGGTCCGGTGTACCCTGGGCATCGTTTAATGATTTCCTGACAGATTCTGAGGGATATCGTTATCCGTTGGCTAAGAACCAGACAGGGGTCTTTTGACCGTGTTCTACCGTACAACGTTGCCGACATTTTTGTCACAAGATTTTTGAATACTGTATTTATTCACTTTGAGATTGACGAAACCATCGCATCGATCGATGGCGCCATATTAGAAAAAGAAGAAGAAACATTGTGTTTAGAGTGATGTCGGAATACGAGTTGCAGAGGTCGCTAGTAACCACATAAAAACATGGCCAAGTGCCCTTGGATGCCTGATTTGCAAAATAAATTTTTGTTTTTGATTTCATAAGCCGCTTAAAAGTTTTGTTTTTGGCTTGCTTAATGGATATTTTTACGAAACACCACTTATGTTGATTATCATAGGTAATATTAGTAATTATCGTTACTTCCATGCTGGTCTGGGAGCAAAGGAAAAACATAGAATGTACCAGTCTCGTCCCGCGCAGATATTAAAAACCTATCGAGTGAATGGGCGAAATTCTTAGGAACCATGTCATGGGCGATGCAGCTAGCAACCCATCACTATTTCGATTCCTTTTTCCACATACACGCCTACAATCATGATAAACGTGGCCTTTAGCTTTTCTTACCTTAGGCTCTGTCCACCCCGTAAGGGATATAGACGTGATTTGTGTATGTGTGTCTATCACCATTTTCATCATCATCATCATCATCATCGTATCCGCCATAGGACGTCCACTGTTAGACTGCTCGCCATTACTCGAAAACGCTCAAGATTTAACTAAACTGTCTCTAACTTCTAACTCTGTTAAAGACCTCCGAAACACCACAAGTTCTATGTTTACTTCAGAGATAATCTACATTCACCGAACTGCCCTTCGACACAAGACTCAATTTAAGATACAATGTTAATGTATTCTAGAACTTTGTAATAGTGGATTGCCAAGTCCATGGTTTACATAAATGTAGAGTGATTTAATTTCGCTTGAGATTGATTGGTTTTGTCGCTTTGTTAGAAATAAACTAGAGTTTTAGGTTTTAATTTAATTTGTGTTTAACACGGTTTTTGTTGAGGTGAGGCATTTTCTCGCTAAGTTAATTTCGTTACAAACTCCGGAGTTCCAATTCTGTCAAATTTAATGGCCCCTCCAAGATACCCAATTACAGGATTTGTCACATCTACAGATCCATTAACAACTTTAGAATAGAAACTCTTCCAAGCTGGTTTGGGAGCAAAGAAAAAACATAGTACTAGTTGCCTCTCTTCCCGCGCAGATGGTACAAGCCCAGGAATGGGCCAATATCATAGGAATTTGTTACACGCGATGTGAATGGAACACATCACTATTATGATTCCCCTTTCCACCTATACCGCTATCAAGCGGTAACTACGCCATTTCTCGGGCTACTGCCTATGTGTTTTTCTAGATCTGTTCAGCCGTTCTGGCATGAAAGTGTAACAAACATCCATACATCCTCACAAACTTTAGTAGGAAATATTAGTAGGATTAGTAGCATATACTATCATTACTAAATTTCTAACCGACACTGAAAATTAGAACACAGAAAAAACCGAAAAGTATAGCTATGGCCGGGAATCGAGTCCGGATCCTCGTCATTCCGTGACGCGTGCTATACCCCTGCACCACCCATAGCAAGTGGGTAAGCCTTCGATTTTTTCTATCTGTTTCGAGCTGTTACGTGCCGTTGTTACTATGCGATTTTTTGTCGCTAAGCGTCATCTGTTTGAATGATGTGTCTGTACGACACTATTACAAACTCCCGTGGAACATCTACTGTTCGTCAGGGACGAGAGAAGACGCTGTTTTTCAAATGATACGTACTACTTATATTAGAATTAGGTAGGTATCATTATCTCTTCGACATTGGAGACATCTCCAATTAATTTATTTGACGGTGTAGGCGTTTTATACCTCCACTGAACTTAAATTATTTTTATAGTCGTTTTGATTAGTAGAGACTTTATACATCTCTACTATAGACTAATATAAATTAAGGCTCGGGGACCTTATGCATCCCTTTTATGAATGTATTTAATTTAAGTATTCTGACAGTATTTTATTTTGAAAAGATTACTTTCTGCCAAGTTTCTTGCGGCGCATTCTTCTTGGCAATGATGGTCTTTCCGAATGGTAGTTTCAAAAAGACATGTAAAAAATGCCCTTGGCCGCTAAATTGCAAAAATAAATTTTTTATTTTCATTTTCATATTAATTTTGTATGAACTTCGGGGTTAAAATGGATCTGAATGAGCTTAGAGAGGGTTTAGTTCCTAGTAACAGAACCCCTAACACTTGATGGATTCCTAAATACACTCATACAAGCGAAAACATGATCATGCAAAACAGCAATCTAAAAGCGCTCAACTTTTCCAATGTTTATTTGAATCATAATATAAATGTTGGGGAGATATTTTTCGTAAATTACATTTTTAAACATCGAGTAATCTCTTATTTACATCGTAAACCTGCCTCTTGATTTAAATTAACAATTTATCTGACTCACGGATGAAACCCGTGGAATAGGGTTGCCAGGGTTATGCAAATTTCCCGAGATTTATGGGATTTTATTGGCGTCAATCCTACTCGCAGTCAAAGTTATGGAGTTATAGACAATATTCTGTTCTAGTCTGCAAAAAAATAGTTTACGAATTACGCGGGAACTATGCAATTTTCTGGGATAAAAAGTAGCCTTTGGTTTAATTTAGGGTACCAGCTATCTACGTTCCAAATTTTATCCCAATCCGTCCAGTGGTTTCAGCGTGAAGAAGGAACAAACACACTCACTCACTCACTTCGTCACAAATTTTCTCATTTATTATATTAGTAGAATCGAAGAAAGCTTTTTTTTAATCACGGATTATCTTTGAGTTACCTTACAATCCATATGCGCCGTATTTCAGTGGAAAAATAAACAAAGTCTAATGTAAACACTATATTATTTTATTCACATTTCCGCCCACGAAGCTAAGAATTAATGTTGTTTAAAAACTTTCACAGTTGTGTGATCATATTTTACGTTATAACGTGTAAACATAAGTTTCATTGACGTTCACTTTTATCAATGAATCCTACTAATATTATAAAGGAGCGACTACACCGCTGCGTTTTGGGACCGTGCGCAACGACAGCGCCACGTGATAGGCGGCCATTATGGACAATATTGTTACCGCTGTCAAACAAGAAGTAAGTAAATATTGTGAAAAATATTAATGAAATCTTGTGTTATTTTACTATATTACACAATTTTGGACAATGGTAGTCAGTAACATTATTGCCAATAATATTAAAATTGTTGTTTTCAGTGAAATTTGAGAGGTTAGGTAACTAAATTTTTTTTTCTTACGGCAAATATCCATTTATTTCTTTGGTCTCGTTTCCACCATGGTCTTGGAAATTGGTAAAATTTACAGTCGCTATTCTTCTTGGTGTTATTACAATTCACAACAACACATCTTGCCAGGACCATATTTTTATCTCAAAAACGATTAGAAAATGTTTACTGCAATATGGATTTGACAGCTCAAGTCAGCGACAAAAATGACAATTTTAGCCGTAGCGAGCGCTGTGATCGTTTAGGCTACCCCCTCCACCCGCTTTGCACTCTGCCAATAAGCAGTGACGTGTCGCATGCGCCACGTTCTCTCACCGTTCTTCATTTTGTTGCGTCAAGGCACCGTCAACGCCTTTTACGCACTGGTGTTGCTGGACCTTTAATGCGCAAGCTTGTGTTTAGGATGTGAACGTTTATTCCTTCTTCACGTTGAAACTATTCCACAGATTTGGATCAAATTTGAAACGGAGGTAGCTGGTACCCTAGATAAAACAAAGGTTACTTTTTATTTCGGAAAATTGCATTAACACGTAAATAATCATTGTAGAATTTCGGTTTCGCGTGTGAATTTGCCACTAGAGGCGCTAGTAGGCGCTAGTGTCGCGTGAGGTCCAATAACATTCACTTGTCACTGGTTTTGGCGGGCCTCGTGACATAAATTATTATTTCTTTCATTTACTTGTTGAAAAGTGATCGCTTTCGTGAAATTATCGCAAATATGGATTATTTGGCGATGAATGTGAACGCTTTGAAAGCGGTTTTTTTCGAACTAAACGGAACTGCACAACATTGTGGCATAGCTACTCGATATGACGATAGTTATTTATAATTAATAAACTTAATTAGATTCAAGATGTAAAACTTTGTTTCGGCGCCGATCTTACAAAGTCGCCTTTGACAGCTATACCTCTGGACCTTCAACAGTGGCGTCAACTGGTGAGCAAAGAAACAATAGTCCCCATTCTCAGCAGACGAAGACGCAGGCAGGAGCTAGTTATTAGTATCAGTATTTTTTTCAAAGAATTAAATTTAATCCGCATAAGAATAGCTGACCGTACCGTGTCAGGTTATTTAAATAAACGTATATACATAAATCACGTCTTTATCTATTACGGAGTAGACAGAGCCTAAATTAACAAGACCTAAAGGCCACGTTCAGCATGATTGTGAGCGTATAGGTGGAAAGGAGAATCAAAATAGTTATGGGTTGATAGCCGCATCGCCTATTACATGGGTCCATTTTCGCACATTCCCTCGATGGGTTTTACCACTTTTACCATATGCGTGGGAAGAGAAGCACGTTCTGTTTTATCTTTACTCCCTGACCAGCACGGATGTTTAAAAGAAGATATATTTAATAGAATATGGTCCCGAAACTAGCGCTTAACTGATTTTAGTTATTAAATGTCGTATTAAACTTCAACAAAAACTCATTAACATCTGCTTAATAAAGTGATTAAAATCCTTTGTAACTTTGTATCGTTTTTTTCAGCGACGCTATGCCCGAAAATGTGTGCATGAAACAAAATAAAATGTGTTCGCCGCTCGTAAAGGGAAGGCAAATTACTTTCAGTCGCAGTGCGTGCTTTTGACGGCAACCCAGATTAAAAATAAATAAATATCACGGAACTATACCAGGTTCAAAATAACTAGAACATACATTTTAAAACAAACTAAAGATCACCAATTAGCCTTCATTACTGGGAACAATAACTTAACAAACGACATTATTAGAAACAAAAGACCTAAAAGTTCTCCCCCCTCCTGTATCTCCACTGCCCTTTGAATGGTGTATTGGTGTAAAATCAGGCCAAATTCTGACTTGTTTCTGACCTGTCTGAGATACTTATTCTTGTAACGAACTGCGAAATTATAACGTCCGATTCCTTCATTCATAAACGCATGTAAAGTCTCCTTTATCTTAACATTCGTTTCTCTTTCTCAACATTTCTAAACGACATTGAAAATTAGGACACATAGAAAAATCCGAAAAGTAAAACTATGAGACGAACCCGGATCCTCGTCATTACACTACACCACCCATCTGTCATTTTAACATTCGCTTTTTCCAGACTGACAAAACATACAAGAGGTAGGTAAGCATTCAAAGAAACAAAAGCCAACAAGTCCGTTATTACCGCAATTTAAAACCACCTTCGCATTTATACTTAAGCATCCCCACGATAAGAACATTATGGTAAAACGGGAGTGAAAACATCTAACAAACTGTAACAACCAATCTGCTAAAATATGTAGGTCCAACCTGGCAATGTTGACACTGTAACTCCAGTCTCATCCCATAGGCAGAGGGTCCATAATAACCCGAGGAGGCCCTCAAAGGATGGGGAAAATCTCTCATGTAATAAACTAAAAGGGAACGTTTTCATTCATATCCGTAAGCGTTCATTATTATGTATTTTTCCGCTTTTCTTGGCGGCCAGCTGGCGGAAGGCACCATGTTTTTTTTCGTATTCATCGCTCACGCTATATGTTTCTACAAAGGTGTCGAGAGAATCGTACGCATCCATTTGGATTATTATGTGTTAGGACGAATGAATAGACCGGAAAGTTTTAATATGTGCCGGTCGTTGCGTTATTCGGAGATGCTGATTGGGAAGAACTTTGGGTTGGCCTAAAGGCCTCTCAATCAAAGAAGCGTGGGATTTCGAGAAGAGCCTATTGGATAGATATCAGATATTCCATAGAGTGCTCAAATATCCTGATTTGCATTGCCGACTCTTTACCACTGTGACACCATGGCCGAAATTGAAGCTTGTTCTTCTTACATAACCAAGTTACATTACCAGCACTGGTAAAACCAACGTTGGATGATTAATTTGGTTCGTTTTTGGATCCGTCCGAGGGGAAGAGCAGTGCTTGGTTCGGCGCACCCTGGGCACCGGTTAATGATTTGGCAGATTCTGAGGGATATCGTTATCTGTTGGCTAAGAGCCCGACGGGGGGAGGGGGGGGGGGGTGTCTTTTGACCGTGTTCTACTGTACAACGTTTATTAGTTAGTACGTTAGTATTTACTTTGACATTGGCGAAATCATCGCATCGATCGATGGGGCCGTATTAGAAAAAGAAGAAGACTGTGTCTTATGTTTCTTTTTTGTTTAATTGCGTGTATCAAAAGATAAAAAATGTCTTCCTTTGATTATTATTTCTCAACATACTCGTAAAACCCCTTTGGTTTCAAGCATGAGATGTTATTAACCGTGAATCTTTCAAAGACACAATTTCGATATAACGGCATAACGCCTCGATATCGGTTTTTGAATAGGTAAGAGAATTACGAGGGTAATTTCATTAGCAACAATCTCGCGATCAGTTCAAATTGTATAATGAAATCTGAATCGGGTAGGAGTATTTTTCAATATACAAGACGGCGAAGTTATGACTTTGTTTGGCCAAACTGGACAAAAAAAAACCGGAAAATCGGTCAAGTGCACTGAAGGTTCCGTAGAAATTTGTGAATATAAAATCCATTGTTAACAGAGCCATCTATCTATCTAATCAGCCCACATCCACCAACTGCTGAGTAAAGGCCTCTTTCACGCCACTTTGCCCGGTCCCGTGACAGTCTCATCCACA
The DNA here is from genome assembly GCA_949127965.1 of Pandemis corylana. Classification (NCBI taxonomy): domain Eukaryota; kingdom Metazoa; phylum Arthropoda; class Insecta; order Lepidoptera; family Tortricidae; genus Pandemis; species Pandemis corylana. The sequence continues at coordinate 12,928,782 of OX421865.1, read as the reverse complement.
GTTTGCCAGCCGAATGACAGATGTCATCTGACCAACGGGCTGATAGTCTGCCCACTGACCTTCGACCCATTCTTGGCCACCGCTCTGTGACCGCCTTCAACCATCTGCCGTTCCGTCTTGCCAAGTGCCCCGCTCATCGCCACTTCAGCTGTGTTATCCTAGTTCCGACATCCACAACTCTAGTCCGTTTCCGAATTTCGGAATTGGGGATGTGGTCAAGAAGTGAGATGAGAGAAAAGAGCATAGCTCGCTCCATGGCTCTTTGTGCGTAGCCATACCTACTCTTAAGCAAAATATACGCTGGGCAAGATCAGTTTATAATGGTCAGGTACTTACATACGACTTTTATTACGTGAGTTATTCCTTCGCGTAATTATGATTGAGTCTCACGATAGTTTCATGTTGAAAGTGAATGGATTCGGTCAGAACCTTCCAAAGGGTAATACTGGAAACGAATCAATTCTTAACGATGCTCCAAAAATAACTGCGAAATTTTACGTAAACGTTTTAAATGTTTATTTACTAGTCCTAACCACATACTACCCACAGACTAATAAAATTTGCAACAATACCGCCCGTAAACGCCCGCTGGTAAATAATTATACACTCCGCGTTTCCGCTCTTCATAGGAACTATACTCGTATTAATAACGACGCGTGGTCATAGTTCTGAAATTCTCTGGCTCATCGTGAACCAATCAAAATACTTCCCACGCTGACCACTAGCGGTTGTGAAAGAATGACGTCGGGCTAGATACAAACAAAAAAAACAAAATGTTATTTTTGCAAATGGCCGCCAAGGGCTATTTTACATGTCTTTTTGAAACTACCAACGGATTCGGAAAGACCATCATTGCCAAGAAGAAACTTGGCAGAAAGTCATTATTTCAAAATAAAATACAGTAAGAATACTTAAATTAAATACATTTAAAAAGGGATCTATAAGGGATCTATAAGGTCCCTGAGCCTTAAATTATATTATAGCACTGCCTACCCTAAATACAGTGCCTCTAGTTTTTTAATGTGTTTGACAGTTGCCGTGTTCTGAATAAACATGAATGAAAATATAATGTTGGTAAGATCGAGATCAAAAAGACCATGCTGGTCTGGGAGTACCTAAAGAAAAAACATAGAATGTACCAGTTGCTTCTCTTCCCGCGCATGGTAAAAGGCCATCGAGGGAACGAGTGAAAATCTTAGGGATCATGTTACAGGCGTCACTGTTATGATTTCCCCTTTCCGTCAATACGCCCATAAATTACGCTTAACGTGGCCTTTAGTCTTATCGCCTTAGGCTCTGTCTACCCCGTAAGGGACTTGATTTATGTATGTTTGTTTTAGTATGTAAAATCGGGAGCAAGTACTTTCAGCATCACCTTGTCCGAACTACTCGCTCTCACCCCCAATAATGTATTTTGCTCAAAAATGTCCGGTAAAGTCGTCATTGTTAACTACATATCAGAACAGGAAGTTAATTGTTGCCGGTCAGTCCAAAAAAAAAAAAAAAATTACTGTCGCGCTAAACTCTCCAGTAATGTTGCATACAAATTCCATTACTGTCTAGTTATTAACTTTTTAAAAATGCAAATCACCATTATAAAAGAAAGGCACAAGACTTAAAACATCAAATTAAAAAAAAAAACTAGTACGACAACGTGTTTATCTGTGTCTCAAATAGCTTTAGGTGTTCTGGGTAGAAAAATACACTCTTCAAATGCCATTGATAGAAAAAGGCGGCAAAGCAAAACAATTTTCACTATTTTGTTTGAATTTATTTTTGTTCTTGTTTATTTTCGATTTTTGAGAAAAGCACTATACTTGCCTCGGCCAGAATAGCATTGCTGGCTTCTTATTATTAAACGGACTCGCAAGCTCGTCCGTTCAAACCAATACTCAGCCAGCAATGCCTACTTCCTGGCCTAGACAGTAATGTACTATTTTAATTCATCTTTGACATTTGCTAGGACCGCGCCAGACAGGTATGTCTAGACAGAATGCTATGCCCCTCGTTACCTGGCTTACCCCTTCAAATGACTTTTTTACAGCCTGTGCGATGGCTGAGTTATTTTTAGTACACCTTTTTTTTGTGTGTTTTACTTAGATAGGCATGAACACGCAATTCAGAGTTGCAAATTTAGCGCTTTATAGCTAGAAATGGCGGCTTTTGCTTGGGTCCTAGCGACTATATCTGGCGAATTTTGGAATCGTTTCGCTTTCGAATTTATTTAGTTACAGTCAGTGGATGTAACTTTTACATACTTTACGTGTTTCAATCTTAATTCTAGAAAAATGCCCATCAAGGGAACGGGAAAAAATCTTAGGGATCATGTTATTGGTGTTGCGGCTAAGCGATCCATTACTATTTTGATTCCCCTTTGCACCTATACGCTCATAATCTATATATATAAAAGAAAGTCGTGTTAGTTACACTATTTATAACTCGAGAACGGCTGAACCGATTTGGCTGAAAATTGGTAGGGAGGTAGCTTAGAACCAGGAGACGGACATAGGATACTTTTTATCCCGATTTTCCCACGGAATTGGAAAATTCCGAAATGTTGTACTAATAAAGCTGCAGACATTAAATTTAGCATGCTTACACATTATTCCTTGATTAGTATAAAGATGCACTTACAAAGGATTTTTTCAAATTTCCCACGGGATAAAAACACAAGGTAAATAATGAAGACTATAATTAGTAGATAATATTGCTAGAGGATCTGTAGGTGCTCTAAGAAGGGATTTTCCGAATTTCCCACGGGGTAGGCAATAAAAACCTTATACTTGGAGACATGAGTGGATGTATGGGGTGTGTCGTCACTCTGACGCTATGTGCGCGGACGAAGTCGCGGGGAAAAGCTAGTCAATGCTAAACGTGGCCTTTAGGTCTTGTTACCTGGCTCTGTCTACCCCGTAAGGGATATAGACGTGGTTTGTGTATGTATGTGTGTGTTAAAACGATCAAAGTAGGTCCGAAGTTATCAAAGTCACCTCGATTAACGGTACTCAGTTTGCGAGTCAAACTGACAGTTAACAAGCTTTTCAATGAACGTTACAAAAGCGTGTACACACAGCAAAGCTATTCGGTAAGCAGGATAGATACGGCGCGAGCGTGCGTAGGTGCTTACCTAATTATTTTGCCGTGTGTACATCAAACTGTTCCTTTTCCAATTGAATCCACAGAGTACGTCAGGAGTAACGAGGTAAGACATGGGTTAAGGGTCACGCTGCCTCCAAAACGGCGTAAGCGGCAGAATTCCCCTGTGTTTATACGACCTTTTGGATGTTAGGGGTTTGTCTAGGATTAATCTTATCTTGCATGTTAGTCCCACGTCATGATTCTGGCGTACGTGCTAGTGATGTAGCGAATATAAATTTTTCAATTTTCTTGTGTAGACGAATACACTGTTTCAATATACTGTAAGAGCCTGGAGGAGGCTCAGACTCTACGACGGGATGATGTAGCTGAGATGGCTCACAATTCTATTTAATTAAACTTTGAATATACGTTCAGTATTTTATTTATCTTTTTAGATTATTTACACAATACATCTGCTTCCAATGGAAGCCCTAAGCAGACTCTGACTTTTCTCTTGTTTCGAATTCTAGTTTATTTTTAATTTAGATTCGAATTCGATAAAGAGTAAAGAAGGAGTCTTTACATTACCTACAATACCTACCTACATGTGATATACAGGTGTCTTATAAGTAGTACGGTAAACTTAAGGGCGAGAGTTGAAGTGTCAAAAAAAGTTACCTGGAGAGATCAGAGCTTGCCCATAGCCAAATAGAAGAAAAAGTTTAAATTTGCTTTTTACGTACGTGTCTGTCTGTCTGGCACTCGATTTGTTCACGCCAATCATTTCACCGACAAACATTTGACAAATGTTTCGTTTGACAAACATTTCATTTGACAAACCTTTAATCACTACATAGTATAAAACAAAGTCGCTTTCTCTGTCCCTATATCCCTACATATGCTTATATCTTCAAAACTACACAACGGATTTTGATGCGTTTTTTATAATAGATAGAGTGAATCAAGAGGAAGGTTTTTATGTATAATTCTACGCAGACGAAGTCGCGGGCAGAAGCTAGTATATGATAAAGCGTAAGTTTTTATTAATCGAAAAACCTTCAGGCGTGGCTCACATTAAGTTAGGTTAGGTTTGTTTTAGTTTTCCAAGAAGTCAATAGGTATTTTAGTAGAAACAAAAAGGTTGTCAAATGAAGTGTTTGTCAAACGATGCATTTGAGAAATGTTGTTTAGTAAATGATGATAAACCAATTTGACACTACGGATGGGCTTAGCAAAAATCCCATTTGAAAGGGAATTCTACAACGGGAACTGAGATAAGCTAGTCTGTACAAAAACTTTAAACAAAATGGTAAATGTGTGTGTAAAACACCCCGAACAGTACAGGAATTTCCTCAGAAAAAGAAATGATTGAGTAACGTAATAAATCAGGAGAATTTCAACAGGCATTCTCGCGGAAATGGAAAAATAGGGAAGGAAAAAAAACAATTTTCAGAAACAATGTTTCGCTGCTTTCGCTCTTGCCTCGGGCTAGATTTCGTGTAGGGAAGATGGAAATTTTGTTCTAGCAACACTAAATAATGGGGACCACATGGGAGCATCTCTATATTTTATCTTTCTTTTTCAGTAATGGTGTCTCTTTCTACTGTAGAATTTTTGTTTAAAGAGATTTTTAATAGACATTTTTTTTAATTAAAAAAATATGACTGAATCTGAGTTTTATAACATCCCGTATATTAATATACGTATAAATACCTACTGTTACGCCTGTTTTGAATAGGGGTAAGGTAGGGTAAGGTACTTTGTTCTGTAGGATTATTACCTAACTCGCTCGCAATCGCCATCGTGTTCATTTTGACAGTTCACGTATGGGCTGACAATTGGCATCGGAATCAGATCGCTGTCACATTCATACAAGAACTGTCAAAATGAACACGATGGCGATTGCGAGCGAGTTAGGTAATAAGCCTACTGCTTGCTACGATCCTTCATCCATCACTTCATACATACTCTTCGGTTTAGGGTACAGTGTGTACTCTTGACCTGATTTCTTTCAGAACATCCCCAATTTGATCATAGAACGTCCGTCTAGGAACTCCTTTTCACACTCTCCATATAAATCTGTTTAGTTAATCCTCTTTGGTCCATCCTCTTTGGCTAATCCAACTAAGCAATTTATACATACATACATAAATCACGTCTTCATCCCTTACGGGGTAGACAGAGCCGGTAACAAGACCCAAAGGCCACGCTTAGCATAATTGGGAAGTCGAAAGGGGAATCAAAATAGTGATGGCTTGCTAGCCGCATCGCCCATAATAATTCCTAAGACCTTCGCCCATTCCCTCGATGCACTTTTACATCTGCGCGGGAAGAGAAGCATCTGGTACATTCTGTGTTTTTTCTTTGCACCCAGACCAGCATAGAAGTTAAGTCGACACTCATGCCAACATAATTTGTTTTAACGCATAAAATTTACTTTAAGCACGCAAATCCTATCACCCAATATACTTTCAAAGACAAACCACCCAGACGAGCAAACAGCCAACCCCCTTTCCTCAGGGCAAGTAATTCCCAGCACGCTTTCCCCACACATTTCCCTATACGCCATTATTTATTCATGCCCAACACACGCATTTTGACATTTCACTCGGTTGTAACTGTTCTGATGAAAATAATAAAATGGTAACGGAAGAGAGCCCTGTTGACTCTGGTTGCCCACGTACCTAATTGATATGAAAAAAATGGCGCGTTTCGGAGCCAACGGCTTGCTTTATTATACGGCACTGCGGTAGGGCTGGCAAAAATCTCGGATTAAATATGACTGTTTTGTCTCATTGCGGTTTATGGGTTTAGGCGGGCACCTTAATAAGAGTTGTTTTCTCATTCGCGGCGAGCCAGGAGCTAATTTGTTGGTTTAAAAAATAACACTGCGGTAGATTGTGTCACGTTTTTGTCGTAGCGTCAGTAATTTTATGTAATTAAATCGGGGATTTGGAATAAGAAAATGTTTGCGGTCAGTCCTCAAGGATGTTTAGAGTTGGTTGGTTGGCCAGCGTAATGCTGAGCCAGCGACCGTTTCACTTTTGCGAAGACACACACAACGCTTGATCATGGTCTATTTTTCTTGTCTTGATTATTTTCTATAAAATTGTGTATATTCTCTTTTATTTGTGTGTCTTGCAAAAAGGAATAAATGTCTTCGTTTTTTCTTTCTTTAAACACATATTTTACGGTTCAACTCATGATAGTAAGTTGGTAACGGTCCGACTGGTTTCGGTCTTTTCAGAAGACCGTCTTTTTCATTTTGTTTGCGTGGACGCGGCGCGTCGCTTGTCTTAATGGCGGAGTGCACCGCCGTCGTGAACGCACTAACCTCTGAAGAACATACATACATACACAAATTACGTCTTTATCCCTTACGGGGTAGACGGAGCCTAAGGTGGTAGGCCTAGGCCACGATTAGCAAGATTGTGGGCGTTTAGATGGCAAAAATCAAAATAGTGATGGGTTGCTAGCCGCATCGCTTATAACATGATTCCTATGATTTTCGCCCATTCCCTCGATGGGCTTTTACCATCTGCGCGGGAAGAGAAGCAACTGGTACTTTCTATGTTTTTCTTTGCACCCAGACCAGGATGCAAGGACCTTTGAAGAAGGTCCTCCGAAAAAACTGAAACTTATCGAACTGTTTCTGATTTATTGTTACCACGAGTTGTGCCTTTTTATTATTACTTTTTATAATATTCTACACGATTTCCATTTTAATTGTCGTAATCTCACTTTTTTTTTACGGTCACCAATGTGAGCAGAGTTAAATTATCCGTACATACCCCTCCCTTTGACTCCCCCTGTATAACAACCAATTATTTTACCCCAGTTTTCCAGCCAGACCTTAATCCTAGCCTTGGTCGATAAAGGCATGCACTCACGCCAACTAAAGCCGTGTCCACACAACACAACACGATCACAGATTATGCGGGCGTGGTAAACTTCGTGTGGCCCCGCTTTATTTTTTTCCCGTGCTACCTTTGTGCGGCCAGTATTGGCGGGAATTAGTAATGAAAAAGGTTTTAATTTTGGAACAATAGATGACGTTGAACAATAAATAATGAAAGTGACGGTTGAAAAATAATGGAGGATCAATTTATGGTTTGTAATTTTCGTTTGTATTTTATTGTGGTCAGTCGTTTATTTTGTTTTTTGACAGTTTTACTGAAGCGCTGGTGTAACAAAAAAAAAATTGGAAAACAATCGACTAACGACAAATGAACAATATATTTTATTTCTAATTTCGATTTTTATCCACGACGGACGGAATAGAATGGAGACGGTATATGCGTTTGGGGTTAGAGGTTGTATGTTTGTTTGTATGGGTGTCCGTTACCATTCAATGATGATGTAATTTGTCAAAACTGCCGTCTCGTTGTTCAGTAACATTTTTCTTTACCTGTAACAAAAGAAAACCAATATTAAATTTTTTTGATGACGAGTAAAATAGTCGATATTTTTACTGTAAAAAAACACAGTAAAAACAAGGTATTATCGATAAGTTGTTATCAAAGCTCCAACCAAGCACGCCGGCACCTGAATCCAAAGAAGAACGTAATAAATAAAATACATACATAGGTATATATATACATCACGTCTTTATCCCTTACGAGGTAGACAGAGCCTAAGGTAAAAAGACCTAAAAGCCACGATTAGCATGATTTTGGGCGTTTTATACTATGTAGTGATGCGGCTAGCAACCCATCTTTATTTTGATTCCCCTTTCCACCTAAACGCCTATAATCATGCTAAGCGTGGCCTTTGGGTCTTGTCACCTCAGGCTCTGTCCACCTCGTAAAGGACGTAGACGTGATTTGTGTATGTATGTATTAGTTAGTATCAAACCCATAGGAGTGAGAGAGACAGCAAGATAATCCCGAATATCGTTCGTCTCTTTTATTCTTACTTCAGACAAAAATAAAGCTTTCATTTTATTTAACAGACTGCGGTATGAATGAACATTACTCTAAGTCTCTACGCTTTTGACAAAGTGGTCGTATTATGTCGGGTTTTATGACGACTTTCTAAAGAAAAAAAACATGGACTGTACCAGCTGCTTTACTTCCCGTGCAGATGGTAAAAGCCCATCACGGGAACTGTTGAAAATCTTAGGAATCACGTTATCAGAAAATGAGAATTAATAAGAAGAAAATATTTTGCAAATTGCCCGCCAAGGGCTCTTTTACATGTCTCTTTGAAACTACCAGCGCATTCGGAAAAACCATCATTGCCAAGAAGAATGCGCCGCAAGAAACTTGGCAGAAAGTATTTTTTTCAAAGTCTGTTTTTACTATACTCTGCCCTATTCTAAAACCGCGCTCACTACTCAACGTTGTGCTTATTACAAATTAACACGATTCCTGAGTAAACCCCGTAGTTTATATATCTTAAAGTTAATCAAACATTGTTAAAACCGCAACTATAGCGCGTCACGGCGTTAATAACATAAAATCCAGCACCACCACATTAACCGGGGCTGAATAATTAATAATAAGGAACATGAAAACTGAGAAAGCATGAAAGTAGAACCAATGCAGTGTGCAAGTTTAGTATTTTGAATAATAATCAATTTTTAGGGTTTCAACCTTTTTGGCTGTTGGTGGCTGGCTGACGCTAGTCCGTTGCCACGCGCCGGCACTGTATAAAAAGAACAATAAGGCAGCTGTCACTTGTTTTCATATTTTATTGGTGCACGGTCGGTCTTTTTATGCGAATTTATGTTTGAACTATTGTAAATATTGATTGTGTGTAATGTTTGGTGTAAAAGTGTAATTAGTGTATATAACATCACGGATAGTCTTCGCGGGTTTGTTTTTATTAAGCGGCTGCAGTGGCTAAGACTCTACGGACGAACTCTACACAGCGTTGGTCGAAGCCGGCTTCCTCAATTTTTGTGGCTCTGAAATTGATTGGAATACAAGGGACAGTTAAACCACGGCCTTGGTAACAGTCACTATTTGTCTATCGAAGGATATATTATACATTCAGAAATGAGAGCGTTAAGAAGTATGGAAGGCGTATCACTGAAATATAGAATAAGGAGTAGTGCATAAGGAACGTGCGGGTGTGAAAGAGGATGTAGTGACTAGGATAGAAAAAGTATGCTTAGTTGGTTTGGTCACGTATAGAGGATGGATGAAAGTAGACTAACTAAACAGATCTATATATATGGGGAGTGTGAATGGTTGTGTTGGGAGGGGAAGGCCTAGACGGACGTTCCGAGACCAAATAGGAGACGTTTTGGAAAAAGGTCAGGTCAGGAGTACCCGCAACCGACGAGCATGTATGTAGAGATTTATGAATGTGGATGAAGCGAAAGAGGTATGTCAGGATCGTAGCAAGTGGAACAAAGTAGTTTCTGCCTACCCCTGTGGGAAAGAGGCGTGACGGTATGTATGTATATATTTGTACGTATATGAACATTTCCTTTTAAGCGTAACTAGCTTCGTCCGCATAGAATTAGCTATTGACATGTTTATCGCTATCCCGCGGGAACTATGCAATTTTCCGGGATACAAAGTAGCCTGTAACCTGACCGGTGATTTTCTCAACAGAGTAGTAAAGATTGCATAAGAATCCGTTTAGCCGTTTTCACGTGATGCGCTCGCAAATATAAAGACAAACGGACGAAAATTTTAAAAACTGTGGAACGTGTTCTGTTGTCGATTCTAATTATATGCAGCTATTTTTTTATATATATAACCCATCACTATTTTGATTCCTTTTTCCACCTATACGCCCACAATCTTGCTAAACGTGGCCTGTAGGTCTTGTTACCTTAGGCTCTGTCTACCCCGTAAGGGATAAAGACGTGATTTGTGTATGTATGTATGTATATTTTTTTTAATATGCCTGGATGCACGTCCCTTAAGCCAGTACTTCATTTGGATTTTTGTTTTTAATATCTTCCATGTACACACTTTCGAACCTCTTCAGCTTTATTATATATGTATAGATGATAATATAATGTAGTGTCCTCTTCAATGAAACAATTTCTTGCAACGAAATATGCTTTTATTTGAACCCATAACTAAGTATAACAGTTTTTACAAAATATTTAAACAGTAAGCGATCTCTTAAGTTTCATCAACGTCTTAGCTTCTCCGTCCCTTTCATTCTGTCCTCCCTCTCATTCCTTCGTTCGTTCCATTCATGTACACACTCATCAGTCCTTCCGTCAGTCTGTCATTCTGTAAACACATTCATTCCTACATATATAGTCTGTGGTGATACAGACCGGGAAAACTACGTGGCCTCTTCTCGCGCTGGTCGAATTAAAAATGGCTTTGTATTAATATCTTAGAAATATATTCTTGAATACCTGTGATCAGTGCTTTTATTCGTCACAACATAGAATAAAACAAAGTCACTTTCCACCGTGGGTCCGTCTGTCCCTATGTAAGCTTAAATCTTTAAAACTACGCAACGGACTCTGATGCGGTTTTTTTAATAGATAAAGTGATTCAAGAGGAAGGTCTATATGTATAATTCAACGCAGACGAAGTCGCGGGAAGAAGCTAGTCTAACAATAAAAAGGAAAATTATACTTGCGTTAAGTTCACCAAACGTGGTTTTAAACGACATTGTCAACCATTTAAAAGACAGTGTAATATTTTCTACAAGTCGACGTGTATCTCGTCAATAATATCTGTGTGCTTGTAGCATCGTTCCTCTCAAGCTTATGAACCGATTTGAATGCGGTTTTTGTAATTAGAAAGCCAGTTTCCTTGCGGTGCTTTTAAGCTATGTTAAGTAAAAATCGGCTTAGCCGTTTGAAGAGTATCAGCTCTTTTACAAAATAATGTAAAACATTTTTCATTTATATTTTTTTCTTTTTCAGTTTGTCTATTGTTTTGTTTATTAAGAAGTTAGATAGCGATCAAGTTTCTGTAATGTTGCTTTAACGCTTATAACAAGGTTTTGTTTGCTTTATAAACACAAAACAAACTTTCTATCATCGGCCGATCGATCATCATTCATTCACTGGACTCATTATTATCTGTACCTGCCGACCATCCATCAATTTGGCAACTTTCAGAATATGCTCTGGTGCTTTGCTTTCAAAATATTCAAGGTTTTCACAAACTTTTGCTTTCGATTATAGAATATACATATATAAATCACATCACCCATACATGATCACGCTTCGCAGAAACTGTTTTCCAATGGCAATACGGATTTAACAAGCTGCCTAGGAACAGCTGAGTTGCCCCAAAGCAAATTCTACTGCGATACTGCGATACTAATAATTTATAGTAACATTCATATTTTATTTTTTGTTTAATGAAAATGAAAATTTTGTAAAATGTGCTAATTCAAACTATCAAAAACCATTTTAGAAAATAAGTTAATGTTTGCAAGCCAATTTGTTTGGTTAGAGGTGTCGCCGGACTTCAACACTAAATACCTACTAGATTCCGTTTTAACCGTGTCTAAAGCAAAACAAATTATTTCATTTCATTTTTTTTATATAAGAGGGGGCAAACAAGCAGACGGGTCACCTGATGGAAAGTAATCACCATCGCCCAGGGGCACCTGCAAGACTTGGGGAATCACAGGTGCGTTGCTGGCCCTTTCAAGAACAGGAAGGCTCGCTTTTTAAAGATCCCTAAATTGTACCGCTCAGGGAATGTTGCAGCAGGATGTTGGTTCTAGATCTTTGTATTTCATTTAATCTTTATCCCTTACAGGTAAGACAGACCCTTAGGTAACAAGATCAAAAGGCCACGTTTAGCATGATTGTTGGCGTATAGGAAAAGGAATCAAAATAGTCATTGCTTTTGCTTTGCTAGCCGCGTCCCTTGTTTGATTCCTAAGATTTCCACCCATTGCTGGAAGAGAAGGTACATTCTATATTTTTTCTTTGCTCCCGATCACTATGGAAGAATTAATTGAAATAAATAAATGTCTTGGGACAAATTACACCAATTGACCCAGCCCCAAACTAAGCAAAGCTTCTACTATGGGTACCAGGCAACAGATAAACATACTTATATAATTTAGATAAATACATACTTAAATACATACAACATCCATGACATTCGTATTCGTCATACGACTGTCTGCCCCTACCGGGATTCGAACCCAGGACCTCTAGTTTCATAGTCACTAACCACTAGGCTATCCGGTCGTCAAATTTGCTTAGGAGAACGGTTCTGCTAACACTGGATTTATATTAACGTGCCGAAACCCTCGGTACGCGAGTCCGACTCGCTCTTGGCCGATTTTATTGTGTAATAGCGAACACAATAAATAAAAACGTAGTTAAAGCTAAAACTATAAGTAATCCTCAACGAATTATATTAAAAATAAAGTTATGTATTGTGGCTCTCAGTATTTGCAATTTGTAAACTCACTCGTCCATCCCTATCATAATCTCCTTTCATCCACTCAAAGGTTGATTGGAAGATCCCTTAAAGGGATAAGTCTGCCTTTGACTAGTAGACTTTATACATCTCTACTATAGACTAATATAATTTAAGGCTCGGGGACCTTATACATTCCTTTTATAAAATGTATTTAATTTAAGTATTGTATGTATGTATGTATGTAAACTCTTTATTGTGCAAAATAAACAAGAAAAAATACAATTGACAAACACTGAGATACATGCACAAAGGTGGACTTATCCCTTTAAGGGATCTCTTCCAGTCAACCTTTGAGTAGCTTAATGTAGGTGATGGCTATTGTAGTAGTTTAATGCATTTTATTAAAAAAAAATTACTTTCTGCCAAGTTTCTTGCGGCGCATTCTTCTTGGTAATGATGGTCTTTCCGAATGCGCTGGTAGTTTAAAAAAATACATGTACCTAAAAGAGCTCTTGGCGGCCAATATGGGATTTTTTTTTTGAATTTTGAATTTTTCAATTGCATTTGCCTTATGTTTATTATGTGGAATAAACAGTTAACATACATACATACATAGTTATTCCCAAACTGTACAGGCTTCTTTCCAGCGGAAAACTGCTCGGAAAATCCTGTTCCCGATATCATCAAAGTTAATCCGATCAGCGTTCACGGCGAATGTGAACGCTAACCTTCTCGACTTAAAGCTTTACTTTGCATATTTAGTCGGGCCTAGATATGCCGTTTAGTTATTATGCTCCGAGCTCTTAAGCTTGATTAATAGTGTATTTATTAAATGCTCTCAATTTTGCTGAAAGCGGATTTATAGGTGACCTTGTGGTGTGTTCGGTTAATTTTGATGGTTATTACATGGATGACTTAATTGAAGTAAGGAGCCGAGCACACCGCTGCGTATACGCAGTGACGTGTCGCATGCGTCACGTTCTCTCACCGTTTCTTCGTACATTTTTTTGCGTAAACGCACCGTCGACGTAAGAGAAACAACTGGTATAGTTTGTTTCAGTTAAAATGATGAAAAGTACTTAAAACCAACATCTATTGTTTAATTGTTATCTTCAAGTGGGGTTGTAAAACCATAATGCAGGTAGTCGCAAAGTATACCGTGAACAAACAGGTACCTACCGATACACCTGCATAATTGTTTTGCAACCCCATATGAAGATAACAATTAAACAATAGATGTTGGTTTAAAGTACTTTTCGTCATTTTAACTGAAACAAACTATACATTCTGTGTGTTTTCTTTACTCCCAGACCAGCGTGGAAGAATATTCATTCATGAATCCAATTTGTCCTGGATTCACTTTGTATGACCAGTATTATGTTACTGGTTTGTCTACTACATCGTAAACCCGATTCAGGCAATTTGGAATACATTACGCAGCTAATAAGAAGGCCGATTTCAAAGACACTCCTCAAGAGCGCAATGCAATTCGAACTATGACAATTCTCTTATCGCATTAAAGTACATTCTTTTAACTCCAAATGCAGTTGCAACAGACATGGAGCCCAGGGACGTGCTCTGCAAAAGAATTTCGTGCTTGACCTGTTTTCAATTATAACCGCGGAAGTGAAACTCTGTCGTAAAAATATTTTGGTAGCCGCTATTTCTTCATAAGTTTCATAACTTTTTATGTCTATTAGAACGGATTTAGAATCGCCAACCCATTAGTTAGGGAGCTGGCGAGCATTTCGGTATATGATTTGCACACGTTTCACGTCGAGGTGGAGTGCAGTTTAAATCATTACGAATCGATTTGGTTCAATCAATTAAAGTCCTATGTCGCTGCGTTTTCGCGTTACAGCGGATTGAAGTTGCTTAAAAAAATGGGGGTATTAAGTCATTTGCACATGTCTGCTTCTGGAGTTCATTGGTCACAATCATGTTGAAAACGAAGAAAATCGAATACATTCAGGACTCTGCATTATCATGGGACGGAGTTGTAAAAATGTAAAAAAAAAAACTCTACTACGTCATTTGTACACGGTTCTCATTGCGCCCATTCGATTCACCATGACTCCGTGGATTCGAAAAAAAATCTGGCAGACCGCGGGATAGCGATAAACGAATTCTATGCAAACGAAGTTGCGGGCAACAGCTAGTGTGATAATATTACGTAAATATGTTTGTTTACCGACTACAGATTAATTGAAAACGCTGACACGACAAATAAATATTTATGTTCCATTCCATTACATTTACATTCCAATACACTTCCATTCCATTATATTTATTTGCTGAAAATGGGCATGTCTGCACTTAACGGCACTCGAATCTGAGAGCATTGATATCTTTAAAGGCTGGCGCAATATTGTTCAGGCAATAATGTGTAAAATATAACGTACAATACAAATACATATATCACGTCTTTATCCCTTACGGGGTAGACAGAGCCTAAGGTAACAACACGCTTACCAAGATTAAGGGTGTATAAGTGGAAAGAAGAATCAAAATAGTGATGGGTAGCCGCATCGCCTATAACATGATTCATATTTTCGCTCAGTTCTTCGATAGGCTTTTCCTATCCCGAAGGCAAGCGGTACATTCGACCGTTTTTTCTTTACTCCCAGGGGCCCGATTTTTGATCTCGAAAGTACCTAATCCTGCCGCTAAGTAGCAGTGCTTGCACTGCTGTGTTCCGGTGTGGAGAGTAAGACAGCCGGGGAAATTACGGGCCACAAGAGGCATTTCATCTTAGTCCTCTAGGTTGGCAACGCATGTGCAATCCCTCCGGGGTTGCGGGTGTCTATGGGCAGTGGTGATCACTTACCATCAGGTGACCCACTTGCTCGTTTGCCTTCCTATTCATATAAAATATATATATATATATATATATATAACCACTCGAATGTGGTATAAATCAGCATATATATCCAAAACAGCTCTAATTAAGACGGACCTTTACGGGGTGACGTGATCAGTGTTGTGTGCTGCCCTACATTTGACAGTAATAAAAATGACGATGAAAACGAGGGTAGTTGTGCGCCGCTGTCAGTTGCGTCGAGCAGCCGCGCGAACAGAGCGCTGGCGCGCAGTGTTCGTTTCGCTGCCGCCGGGGCGAGCGCTCCAGGAAGAAGGACTACGAAATAGTCCGAAACATGTCGAGCATCACTCGACTTTTTATACGTGAGTTATCCGTTTATGTGTAGTTATGAGCGAGTCTCACGGTAGTTTCATGTTGAAAGCTCTAATTAAGGTTTTGACTAATTCACAAGATTAATGAGAGCTCTGTCTTCTATGTTACTTGTGTTTCAAATTCAGCGCAATTTTTCACCACTTTCGAGTGGTATTTTCACACATGTGCTTTCAAAAATCGGGCACAGACCAGCATGGAAGACGAAATCGCGCAAAGAAACTGCGAGCATAGCTCTCTCCATAGGTATAGAGCGTTAGCTCTTAGTACGCGTCGGTTTTCGGGTACCACCAACTAATTCACAAACGCATAAGAGCGAGTGAAACAGCAAGACAAACTCGAATGCCCGTAGTTGCGTGCCTCGAGCCTCTTTAAAACGCAGTCGCTTGAAGGCGTATTGGCTCGATGGATCCTCTTAAATGAATGTGATGTGTTTCGTAACTTGTGTGTGTATGTATATACAGTGAAACTTGGTTAAGTGGGACCTGGATAAGTGAGAAACCTCCATAGCTGGAACTCATGCTGTGGTCCCGACACCTTAGCACTGAATTACCTCTGTTAGTGGGACAAAACAAACCTCTATATCTGGGATTCTTGTTTCGATTTCATCGTCATAGTTACCTCTGTAACTGAGACATCCAGTGTATTTTACCTCTTTTACTGAGATTATATTTTAAGGAACAATTTTTCTAAATTGTTTCCTTTAAATTTCACTGGCAATAACCTCTGTAACTGAGACAAAATTTTATCACCTCTGTAACTGGCACTACAAATTTTAATTTTCGTTTTATTTACTAAATTTAGCTAATTTTGTGCCTCAATGACCTCAGGTTTTGTTTTGTTTTGTTGTAATCGGCGTCTTTTTGAAAAATGACGAAATTAAAGCCGTAATTATCTTTACGTGCGGTTTTGTACTATTTATATTTAAAAAAACTTCTTGATTATTTTTGTGAACTACCTGTTTTATTTACTCATGTAGGTATGTATATGTTTTTACTACACATTATTTTATTTCATTGTCGCACCTCTATATCTATAGTAACCTCTATTTTCACCTCTATTAATGGGACCCTCTGTAAATGAGACAGATATTAATTTATACCTGGCTATCTGAGACACTGGGTACGTGGAATACCTCTTTAAGTGAGACTATTTCGCAGGTCCCTTGAAGTCCCAGTTATCCAGGTTTCACTGTATATATATATTTTTTTTTTTTAATTCTGATTTTTGACAAGGCTTTGGTCACTCCAGGTGATCATGTCAGCCTCATGGGTACCCACACAATTCCCTATTTGAGGGACAAATCAATGAAATGGTACATACTAATTGCCTTATCTGATAATGGCTCCGCTAGCCAGCAATTCACCTGGCCGTTATGCATGGGGCCAAAACCCCCTAAAACTCTGCTTCTTAAGTCCGAATTCCGGGCACACTATCAGCAAATGGGACAAGTCATCGATTTTCAAGCAATCCTCACACAATGGTGAACGTTTGATTCCCATCATAGATAAAAACTTGTTAGTAGGGATGTGTCCGGAACGAACTCTAAAAGCAGAGACTAAAACTTTTCTAGCAAGGCCGGCAGAGTCAAACCAAGGTGCCCACAAGGGCATGTATATATATTACTAACTTTCGCCCGCGATTTCGTCCGCGCAGATAACGTCAGAGTGACGACATAAAAAAAATAATATTTTTTTAAATAAAAAGTGTTACTTCTAATACCTCCAAAAAATTTCATGATGATCGGTTGAGTAGTTTTCGCGTGAAACCGTAACAAACAAACTTACATTCGCATTTATAATATTAGTAGGATGTAGTATATTTTATTTATTGTGTATTAGTTTATCGTATTTCTCTATTATGTGTAGTTTATTATTAGGTACATCCTACATTATTTAAAATTTAGACATTTAGGATTATTTAAGGTTTCGATAGGTTCTTTTACTTTTTCTGTGTGTCTACTGCTGAATATTTATGTCATGTATTGTCAATGGTTCAAAGGTTAACTGGAAGATCCCTTTTAGGGATAAGTTCGCTTTTGTGCATGTGTCCTGTATTCATATTTTTCTTGCGTTTTATTAAAACTAGCTTCTGCCCGCGACTTCGTCTGCGTAGAATTATACATAAAAACCTTCCTCTTGGATCACTCTATTAAAAAAAACCGCATCAAAATCCGTTGTGTAGTTTTGAAGATATAAGCATACATAGGGACATAGGGACAGAGAAAGCGACTTTGTTTAATACTATGTAGTGTTAAAGAGTTGCACATACGTAGCGTGTACTCGATCCAATAATAACTCTACATCTATCACCGTAGAATGAAACTCCGAGACGTTGAAGGAAATTGAATAGTGAACCGGCACCGTCCTCCGTAGGCCTTTGATCGTGTTTCCGGCGCTAACGTGTTTACGTAGCTTATAATATCCATTCTAGCCACTAGGGGATAAGGGCGGATTGATTTTTACTAAGATGACGCGTGAAGTTATTTAGAAGATAATACACTTACACCTTTGAGGCTGTGGGAACTATCTTTAAACCGGGACGCAAAACGAGGAGTTACATGTCGATACATACACACACATACACAAATCACGTCTTTTCCCTTACGGGTAGACAGAGCTGAGGTGCCAAGACTTACCACGTTTAGCAAGATTGCGGGCGTATAGATGGCAAAAAATGGATTCAAAATAGTGATGGGTTGCTAGCCGCATCGCCTGTAACATGATTCCAAAGACTTTCGTCCATTCCCTCGATGGGTTTTTACCATCTGCGCGGGAAGAAAAGCAACAGACCAGCATGGAAGTATATTATATATGTCGATGATTGTCTTTCAAACGGTGTGTTCACTCTTAAAGGATGACATTGTGTCAGTGTACAGTGTCATACATAAATAAATCACGTCTTTATCTACGGGGTAGACGGTAGACAAAGTCAAGGTAACAAGACCTAAAGGCCACGTTTAGCATGATTGTGGGCGTAAAGGTGGAAAGGGGAATCATAATACAACACAAAATACACAAGACATTTAATAACACACAAGACATTAATTTTTCACTTAATATTTTATTTTATTATTTGTAAATTCTATTATGGATGTAAGTCTGGAATAAAATCATTTCATTTCATTTTCATTTCATTTTCATTTCATTTCATTTCATTTCATTTCATTTCATTTCATTTCATTTCATTTCATTTCATTTCATTTCATTTCATTTCATTTCATTTCATTTCATTTCATTTCATTTCATTTCATTTCATTTCATTTCATTTCATTTCATTTCATTTCATTTCATTTCATTTCATTTCATTTCATTTCATTTCATTTCATTTCATTTCATTTCATTTCATTTCATTTCATTTTCATTTCATTTCATTTTCATTTCATTTCATAATGGTGACGAGTTGCAAGCCGCATCGATTATGACATGATTTCCGTCGATTCCTTGGGCTTTTATCATCACTACGGCTAAATTTTCAATTCTTACTGGAATTCAGTGTTTTTTAACCATTTGGAACTACCTAACACATCTTAACTAACTTTCACGTTATGTTGACGATTACCTATACGGCTACAATGATGCTGAATGTGGTCTTAAACTCCCGTTACATTAGGCTTTGTCTACCCCGTAAGGGATAAGACGTGATTTGTGTTTGCATGTTTATACCGATATTCTGTGGGAAGGCAAACGAGCAAGTGGGTCACCTGATGGTAAGTGATCACCACTGCCCATAGACACCCGTGACCCCGGAGGGATATTGTATGTATTGTGTCTCTTTTTCTCATTTACTATCGAAGATATCCGACGGCAAAAATCCCTATAGGTACTACTTTTAAATTTTTTTTTTTACTACGAACTGACCAGTGATTGACCTCTATCTCACTTGGTGGAAGGTGCTGATGAGGCCAAAGGTGTAACTCACTGGTTCAGTTGTAGCCTCTTCACTCTAGCCTTGAAGAGCCCTAGGTTGTATATGTCCGGAAATACAGACGATGGGAGCGAATTCAATTTCCTAGCAGTTACTAATAGTACATAACTGTCTAGGCCAGGAAGTAGGCAATTGCTGGCAGAGTATTGGTTTGAACGGACGAGCTTGCGAGTCCGTTTAATAATACGAAGCCAGCAATGCTATTCTCGCGGAGGCAAGTATAGTGTTTTTCTCAAAAATCGAAAATAAACAAGAACAAAAATAAATGAAAACAAAATAGTGAAAATTGTTTTGCTTTGCCGCCTTTTTTCTATCAATAGCATTTGAAGAGAGTATTTTTCTACCCAGAACACCTAAAGCTATTTCAGACACAGATAAACACGTTGTCGTATTAGCTTTTTTTTTTTTAATTTGGTGTTCTAAGTCTTGTGCCTTTATTTTATAATAGTGATTTGCATTTTTAAACAGTTAATAAACTAGACAGTAATGGAATTTGTATGCAACATTACTGGAGGGTTTAGCGCGACAGTATTTTTTTTTTAAATTTTGGACTGACCGGCAACAATTAACTTCCTGTGCTGATATGTAGTTAACAATGACGACTTTACCGGACATTTTTGAGAAAAATACTTTCTTTTTTAACCATTTGAAACTACCTAACACATCGTAACTAACCTTCACGTCATGTTAACGATTGTATCTAAAGCAAGGTACTCACAGCTGAAAGGCAAGGACGTCCGGCACGAACCGGGTGTGTCCGGCGGGGCAGCGGTCACGGGCTGCCTTGAAAAAGCCCGTACGGCACTACCGGGGGTGTAACCGGTTACGGTTGTAGTTATAGGGCGTTCGACATGAGTGATCGTGGTAAACTAACAAAAGACTGCATGTTATAAAATTATGTTACACTAGCTAGCTGTTGTCCGCAATATCGTCTGCATAGAATTCGTTTATCGCTATCCCGCAGGAATTTCGCAATTTTCCGGGATAAAAAGTAGCCTATGTATGTTCCAAGTTTCATCCAGATCTTTCCAGCCGTTCTGCCGTGAAAGAGTAAAAAACATCCAAACATCTATACTCACAAACTTTCACATTTATAACTTTAGTAGGATTTATTGCAAACTAGCTTCTGCCCGCGACTTCGTCTGCATAGAGTTATACATAAAAACCTTCGTCTTGAATCACTCTATCTATTAAAAAAAACCGCATCAAATCTGTTGTGTACTTTTGAAGATATAAGCATACATAGGGACAGAGAAAGTGACTTTGTTTTATACTATGTAGTGATAGTGATATATGTATGTTCACTCTTAAAGGAAGGTATAGAGTATCTTAGGAATCATGGTATAGGCGATGAAGCTAGAAACCTAACACTACTTTGATTCCGCTTTCCACCTATACGGCTACAATTATGCTAAATGTGGTCTTGTTACCTTAGGCTTTGTCTACCCCGTAAGGGATAAAGACGTGATTTGTGTTTGCATATGTATGTATACACAAACAGGCACACTCACTTAAATACACACAGACGCACGCACACACACACACACACACACACACACGTAGTTAAGTTAGTGATGTAATTGATTTTGGTTCTGCTTGGTTTTTGTTAACCGTCAAGTTAAGAAAGAGCGGAACATTCCGATACAAGCATTTCTCATGCTTAAAGGAAGGTTCCAACCTGTATTACTGTAAACCATAGATGTAAAAAACCAAATAAACATTGTTGATTTTGATTTTGATGTATTGTGTCTATTTTCCTCATTTACTATCGAAGATATCAGACGGCAAACATCCGTATAGGTACTATTTTACAATACTTTCTTTTTTAACAATTTGGAACTACTTAACACATCGTAATTAACCTTCTCGTCATGTTTACGATTGGGCGATGTAGGGGTATAGCACGCGTCACGGAATGATGAGGACCCGGGTTCGATTCCCGGCCATAGCTTTACTTTTCGGATTTTTCTATGTGTTCTAGTTTCAATGTCGCTTAGAAATTTCGTAACATGAACTATTGTGTTATGAAGTGCATTCAAACATTGCAACTAAATCCACATAAACAAACCGAATCCAAGGGATTTCACCATCTTCAGATGTTTAAATTTAGTACAGTCTGTTTGTTCTGCTTTAGATCTATTTGAACTGTATTTAATATAATTATGTGTTAAACAATCTTGCACCTTTTCAACCGAACATTTAAAATCGATAAGTTATCGTAGTTTCCTTACTTGACCGTTACGATTCAAATTCAAATATCTTGATTCGGTTGACAAGGGAAGTCTTGATATGGTTAGCGAAAGCAGAAATTAAGCGCTCAAGAAAACAAGGATAAAGTTGGTACTTACTTTTATTAGGATTACCAACACTTACAAAGATTACACGTCAGGAATACACCACTTCACTAGATGACGGTCAAAAGCGAACTCCCTGTAAAAAGAGTCCTGGTATGGCTGTTTCACTTGTCAAAGTGACATCCTCCCACTCTTGCGGAAGTTCGGGTTTGATCATCAAATTAATCAATTGATATTTTAATATTCTATGGTGATATAAATTAGCTTAGTACTCAAATACATAGGTTAATAAATACAATTGTTAATATATGTGGCACGTTAATACCAACTTTAAAGGCATGGAGTTAACGTATGTTATTGTAAATTTACAAAATGTTGTTACAGACTTAACCCCTTATTGGTACACGCTCTGTAAGCTTCTACTAACTTAGCAATCGTTTGTCCTTATCTGTCACTTTGACATTTACCTTTCACAGAGAAGGACAAACAATTGCTAAGTTAGCAGAAGCCTATAGAGCGTTTATGAATAGGGGGGTAGTGTGTGGCAATGTAATTGCGAAATTATTTGAAACTTCTTCCATGCCGGTCTGGGAGTAAAGAAAAAACATAGAATGTACCAGTTGCTTCTCTTCCCGCGAAGATGGTAAAAGCCCATCGAGGGAATGGGCGAAATAATTAAGAATCATGTTATAGGCGATGCAGCTAGCAATCCACCACTATTTTGATTTCCCTTTTCACCCATACTTCTTGGTCTTGTTAACTTGGGCTCTGTCTACGAAGACAAGGTCTATTAAGACGTGATTTGTGTGTGTGTCATTAGTAAGGAATATACTATTGTCTTATATACATCCCACTGTTGGACACAGGCCTCTTCTAACAATTAGGGCTTGGCCTAAGTTCCCACTCGGAACCAGTGTGGAATGGGAGCTTCACTCACACCACTGAATTGCTGCGCAGATGAAGACAGGGTTTTCACGATGTATTTCTTCACCAAAAAGCACATGGTAAATTTGTGCTCTTTACTAATATCTGTAGGGTGTGGCGACCTTCAGGTAGAGAAACAAAGCAAAGAAGAAAATGACAGTACCTATCATTTGAAAAACAGCGCCTTCTCTCGTCCCTGGTGAGCAGTAGATGTTCCACGGGAGTTTGTTATTGTGTCGTACAGACACATCATTCAAACAGACAAAATTGGCGACGAAATTTCGCTTAGTAACAAAATCACGTGACAGTTAGTAACAGATAGAAAAATTCGAAGGCTTACCCACCTGCTATGGGTGGTGTATGATATAGCACGTGTCACGGAATGACGAGCTTTACTCTTTGGATTTTTCTGTGTTCTAATTTTCAGTGTCGGTTAGAAATTCAAAAAGAAAGGTACAGTCAAGTGTAATAATATGTAATTAAACAAAGATTCAAAAACAAGTACCATACGCTCTTACACCGGCGTAATAAGGTCGTGGGACATATTTTTGCGAAGTTCCTATCAATACTTATTTTTGCACTTGACCGTACATTCAACACAGACTACAATATTTGCAAAGCATTCAAGTATCGTATTCAATTGCAACGAAACACCAAGTTTTAAATCGATTCTAGGTATTTGAAACATTCGTGACTACAGTTTCGAACTCTTAACATTTGTTGAACAGTTGGAAATATTTCAATACGATTCTCGAGTCTTTTATTTCGTTCTTTGAATACTTCGAATTCATTTTATATTAAGCTACTTTGTTATTTAAGAGTGAACTAGAGTGGGTAAGGTGACGCTTCTATGGAAGCGGTGAGGTAAAGAGTAATCAGAATAAACCATTCGTATAAGTCGAAATTCAAGGTACATCCAAACATTAGAGGGGAGGTGACAAAGTCACCAATTTGGCGATTTCGCCGCTAAAAATGGCCACTTTTGTTTATGTCCTAGCGACAATTAACCTAACCTAAAAATGGACACATACACAAATCACGTCTATATCCCTTACGGGGTAGACAGAGCCTGATGTAACAAAACCCAAAGGCCACGTTTAGCATGATTGTAGGCGTATAGGTGGAAAAAGGAATCAAAATAGGGATAGGTTGCTAGCCGCATCGCCTATAACATGATTCCTAAGACTCGCCCATTCCCTCGATGGGCTTTTACCATCTGCGCGGGACGAGAGGCAGCTAGTACATTATATGTTTTTCCTTTGCTCCCAGACCAGCATGGAAGTATTGTCTCGCAAGTATGCAAAGTTTTAGCTCAATCGGACTGCTTCTTATTTAAATTGAGTTGAAAAATTCCACCCAGATGAACATACATACATTGCAAGTTAATATAAAATTAATATGACGACCATAGCCTAGTGGTTAGTGACCTTGACTATGAAGCTAGAGGTCCCGGTTTCGAATCCCGGTAGGGGCAGACAGTTGTATGATGCATACGAATGTTTGTGCCCGAGTCATGGATGTTGTATGTATTTATCTACACTATATAAGTATGTTTATCCGTTGCCTGGTACCCATAGTACAAGCTTTGCTTAGTTTGGGGCTGGATCAATTGGTGTAATTTGTCCCAAGATATTTATTTATTTATTTATAATACAAAATTATGTAGCCCATCAAAGAAATGAGCGAAAAACTTAGGAGTCATGCGCTGGCGATGCAGCTGGCATCAATCTAACTTCATTTCTAAAATATTAGTATAACATAACTTTCAACTTACGAGTCTTCATGCAATGTTGAACACGTTGCAAATCATACCATCTCAATTTGTTATCCATGTAAGTTCCACCCTCTTGTTAACATAACAGGCGAACAAGGAAAATCAGTGGGTGACTATTTTGATCCGCCTCACACGTTTTCCTGTGACTACAGAGTAGTTTAAGGGAGGCTGAGAGGCTTTGTTCGGGTGTGGGACACTACTACAGACGTATGACTGTGTAGACTGTAAAAAAGTCGTAGTAGCCAAGTGGTTTGACCTGTGGCCTCTCAAGTGGTCGTGGGAGCGAGCCCGCGGTCGCACCTATGTTTTTCGGAATTAATGTGAGACATTTGAAATTTATCAAGAGCTTTTCGTAAGGAGAACATCGTGAGGAATCTTGCTCACATCAGCGAAGCAATTCAATGGTGTGTGTGAAGTTCCCGATCCGCACTGGGCCCGCGTGGGAACTATAGCCCAAACCTTTCAATAAATGGACGCCGAATTACGTAATAATTTGTAAAAAAATGACTACACAATGTACTGATATTGTAGCGAAACGGAATAAAAGGGGCTATATATATATATAATGTTGGTTTCTTATTGACAGTGAATTAAATAAAGTGTTGCTCTGTAAACAAAGTTTTCTTTGCATGAGTTATATTCTAGGCCGCCTTTACACCTGTAAGTTACTTGCGTAATATTTACATAATTTACTTACAGTTGCATTTACACTTGCAATAAATACTTACGTAAATAATGCTTACGTAAGTTGTGTAAGTTTAAACTTGGAGAAATTATTACACGCCCATTTACATGCTTCCCAAATCAGTAATAAAAATGCCTTCTCACAGTCGTCACGTTCAAGCAGCTGCTGCATACATAATTTTATCAAATAGTCGAAAGCAAAAGAAAAGAAAATGCTGGATAAAACCATGGCTAGAAAGAAGAATGGCAAAAGGTGCATTTGAAAATCTTTTAACGGAGTTAAGAATGGAAGACCGAGACCAATTTTTTAACTTTATAAGAATGTGTGAATGAATTTGTTTTTACGCGGTTTTTGTGCTCCTTATTTTTGTAGTCCCATAGTATGGGACGTGCCTCAAGAGCAGTAATGAAAGTTTCCACCTCGTCAGGTGACCAGCTTTTATTTTGTTTTTGTTTTGAACCGGACATTGTAGCGTAATTTCTCAACTTATCAATTTAGTTCGATAAGCTGTGAGTCGCTTCCGTAAACGAACTCGAACGTGTTTAGACCTGTAATTTTCCAACTTACTTAAGCTGTGAGAAATTACAATAAGTCACTTACAAAAACTATTTACACTTGAAAAATTATCGTAAGTCGCTTACGTAAGTGACTTCCGTAAGTAAAACTTACAGGTGTAAAGGCGGCCTAAAACTCACCTGTAAACAAAGAAACGCCATTTAATGTTTATTATTCACAGTGTCAATTTCTTTATTAATCTTTTTTTAATAATCTAAACAACTTAAATAAGGTTTAGTCTTAACCGTCGTATCATCTTTTTTCAATCTTTTTATAACCTCAAAGTATTCCGCATTGACAGCACTGCTTTACCGACAGTACGTAACGTTCAGCCACAACACCACGCTGCTTTACTGACAGAGCGAGTCGCGGCCCAATTCAAACTAAAGAAATGTTCAATCTATTTCTTTAGATATATATATATGTATAAGTATGTATGTACCTTTCAGTAAGCAAGCAATTACTCTAAAACGTAACAAATTCTAACATTTGATTCCCCTTTCCATCCATACGCCCACAATCATGCTAAACGTGGCCTTTAGGACTTGTTACCTTAGACTCTGTCTGCCCCGTAAGGGATAAAGACGTGATGTATGTATGTATGTATTTTATTTATTACGTCCTTCGTTGGGTTCAGGTGCCGGCGTGCTTGGTCGGAACTTTGATAACAACTTATCGATAATAACTTGTTTTTACTGTGTTTTTTTTTAAATCCATGTTGGTCTGGGAGCTTCTTGTCCCGCGCAGACGGTAAAAGCCCATCAAGGGAATGAGCGAAATTCTTAGGAATCATGTATTGTTATAAGCGATGCGGCTAGCAACCCATCACTATTTTGATTCTTTTTTCCACCTATCGCCTACAATCATGCTAAACGTGACCTTTAGGTTTTGTTACCTCAGGCTCTGTCTACCCCGTAAGGAATAAAGACGTGATTTATGTATGTATGTAACAAACTCTAGCAAATCGCCTTCGCCTGAGGCACAGACAGTAAAAAAAGGTCAGTAAAGTCCACAATACACGCAAGGACGTAACGAGGTTAAACGCAAACTTTCTTCGGTTTCAATTTTTCTTTCCAAGAATTTGTCCGCCGTATTTCTTATTCATATATCGTGTCGAATTCATATGCATACAGAATAAGGACTCCCGAAGACATGGACAATTTATACAGCTCTAGTTGACTCACGTGGCTTTACTCAGCTCATTGCCGATCCCGTGGGAAATTTTCAGCGGCTTCTCCCTTGCTTGCTAAACACGGGGATATTGCAATATGCGCATTTATTCTTTTGCTTAAATATAAATCATATCAATCTAGGGCATATCTGTACAGATATTCTCGACTGTATTACATTTGAAATTTACCATGAGCTTTTCGGTGAAGGAAAACATCGTGAGGAAACATTGCACACATCTGCGAAGAAATTCAATGGTGTGTGTTAAGTTCCCAATCCGCACTGGGCGCGTGTGGGAACTATAGCCCAAACCCTCCAATACACGGAGGAGACCTATGCCATGAGGCACGCCGAATTACGCGTCAATTTAATAATAAAACAACAACAACAAAAATGAAATTGTAGCAAATTCGGAATAAAAAAGGCTATATTATTATTCTCGACTGTTCGAGTCCAATATTTCTATGCAGTCAAGTGTTCAAAGATAGCTAAACACGCTTCTTCTGTAACAGAAAATCAGGTCTTTGTGTAGCATATTTTTGAGCGGTCGGTTGTAAAGATATTGGAGAACTCAACAGTACATACAGTACGGATTGGAATGGGCGAAAATCTTAAGAATGTACGATGCGGCTAGCAATAGCAACCCATCTTTATTTGGATCCTTCTTTCCACCTATCGCCCACAATCATGCTAAACGTGGCCTTCAGGTCTTGTTACCTTAGGCTCTTTCTTTGCAACAAACTCATATTTGCATTTATAATAATGGTTAGTAAGGATGACGTACACCACTATTTTTAATGTAGTAAGAAAGAAAGAAAGAAAATATTTTTCTCTTTTGACATACATACGTACATACATAAATCACATCTTTATCCCTTACGGAGAAGACAGAGCCTAAAGTAGCAAGACGAACGGCCACGTTTGGCATGATTGTGGGTGTATAGGTGGAAAAGGGAAATCAAAATATTGACGGGTTGCTAGCCGCATCGCCTATTACGTGACATTCCTCGACATTTAATTTAAGTGATGACGTAATTTAATGTTGAATGATCAAATAAACATAAACATAAACATGATTACAAAGATTTTTGCCCATTCCCTCGATGGGTTTACCATCTGCGCGGGAAGAGAAGCAACTGGTACATTCTATGTTTTTTCTTTGCTCCCAGACCAGTATGGAAGTATAATAGTTAAGTTAAGTTAGGAATAAATAAATAGATACATAAATTTGATTAACCCTGCTGTGCTAGAGCTTAGACGATAAAAATAATGACATGAATAATTATAAACTAACTGTACCCCGTGAATTTGTCTGCAAAGCATTCGTTTATCGCAATCCCGCGAGAACTATGCAATTTTCCGGAATAAAAAGTAGCCTATGTTATTTCAGACTATAATCTAGCTATGTTCCAAATTTCATAAATATCTGTTTAGCCATTCTCGCGTGATAGAGTATAACCAACAAACTTCCTTTCCACCAGCATGGAAGACACACAAGAGCATACGATTTTACAAAAATGAGACATATATCACAGACATGAAAGTAGATCATCAGTGTACTTGACGAGCGTGTCTTCGCAAGTGAAACGGTCGCTGGCTCAGCATAGACATAGAAGGCGTAAACGTCTCCAAACTATTGATATACGCTACATTGTATTAATAACACAACTTCCATGCAAATAGGCCCTAAGCCTCGGATTTGGAGGGACCATTTAAGCCTCCCTATAGTAAACAGAAACAATGAGTTCCCCGATAGGAACAGATCAAATAAGCGTGACGTGGAACGTGATATAGCTGGGAAATTGTTTCCCATAGTTCCCCTTTTGGAACGTTCGGCAGTTTAGGGGTTTTGGGAAGAATAAGGTTGCGTTTCTATCGCAGAATAGGAAAGAAAAGAAAGAAAAAGAAAAAAAAAAGTTTATTTATGACAATCACAAAACATCAAATAAAATATATAAACAAAATAAATTATCACAAAAAATAAATTGTCACAAAATGGTCCTAACTCAGCATTTGCTGGCCTTACAGCCAGCGCTGGTCTTCCGTTGGGACCATAGGGTGATTACATTAAATAAATAAAACGGTGAGAAATAGACACTAAACATTAAACATAATAAAATATAATTGGATGTGGTTGCCCGGGCACAAAGCCCTTTGCCTTTTAAAAAGGAAAAAAAAATAAACAAAATAGGCATAGACAACCACATCACAGACAATAGAAAAATAGAATAGAAAGAAAGGAAGTGAAGTGAAATGACAACATGTAACTTTAGGTTAGAAAAGACGTACAATTAAAAATGAAATTAACCAATTCACAAAACAAAAAAGATGAATGCTTCACTACAGTTAAACAGGCAAAGAAACTAGAAATAGGGTCGTGTAGCATCAGACCAATCATATTAGCTTACAGTCATGCTAAACATGGCTTTATAGACCCACCGCTAAAATGAGTCCTCGACCCCGCGATGCAGGCGCACCCGCCCGCACCTCTCTCGGTCCCCTTTGCCGTTCTACCCCGCGCCCCTGTGCGGTCCTGTTAATTACTTAAGCCCTGTCTACCCCGCAAGGGAGACGTGATTTAAGTATGTATGCATGTATGTATGAATATTTATTATTTGTCCGAGTTAAAAAGAGTCGATAAAGTCTCATCTCAGATCTTTCCCGTTTTTCCAACAAAATACATGAACTGAAATATAAATGAGGCTACGTAACATAGCATCCCAAAATGTCTTAATTTATTTTATAGTCATTTATTTCTGTTACCACTACAAATCAAAAATTTTGGAAGCAAAAATGAAGTTTCAATGGTATTATGTAACAAAATAGGCAAGGAAAGCGAGAAAGCTTGCGCCCAACAGGACGATATTAATCTACAGAATAGATAATGATTAATGAAAAGTTAAAAACGTCAAACACAGAATAAGAAACAAAAGTTCCCTATGTGCTTATTCACTAGAGCAAGAACCGAGGCCGCGCAAGTGGAGACGCTATCTCAACGCTGCTTCAACATCTTAGGTAGCGTCTCCACTCGCGGCCTCGGAGCGAGGCAACCGTTGGACCCGAGGCTGCCTCTACTGGATAAGCGGCTCCTGGTGCATCTTAGTGGAAATCCATCTTTAACTCTTCCACAAATCCATTCAAAATTTTAAGAAAAAACATCGGAAGTTCACAATTATGACGTTACTAGCTTGCTCCGTCGGTCCCGCGAGAACTATCCAATTTTCCAAGATAAAAACTATCCTATGTCCTTCCCCGAGACTGGAACTATCTATATGTGAAATTTAAACTAAATCGGTTGTGCCGTTTTGCCGTGAAAGAGCAACATCCAAATTTACAAACTTTCGCCTGTATAATGTTACTAGCTTCTGGCCGCAACTTCGTCTGCGTAGAATTATACATAAGAACCTTCCTCTTGAATCACTCTATCAATTAAAAAAACCGCATCAAAATCCGTTGTGTAGTTTTGAAGATATAAGCATACATAGGGACATAAGGACACAGAAAGCGACTTTGTTTTATACTATGTAGTAAGTGATGATGGATGACACTATAATTGAATTAAGTGCTAATCTGTGGCAGCGGAAAGTATAGCAATATAGCTTTCAATTCATAAGTTGTGTCTCAATTCGTACTATTTCGTATTTCCCATGTATTTTCGTTCTGTGCATTACTCGCCGCCTCCCACGCCCTCGGTATCCATTCAGCTGTTTACTCCGTAGCCAGAGAATAAAACTTCTAAACTAAATATTTAGATTAACACCCGATATTTGTAAGTTTTCGTTAACCGAATAAAATTGAGCCAGCAATAGATATTGAAGGGCAAACATTTAAAAATATAAATGAAATGGGAACAGGAAGTCGAATAATAAAGGCTAGATTTTACACGTGGCTTGGCTCGCATTACCCATAAACGCTCATACCCATACCTAAACGTTACAATACAATACAATACAATACAATACAATAACTCTTTATTGAGCACCACATGTAGCAACCAAAACAGAAAAAAGGTATACAGAATATTACAAGGTAACAATAGGCGGCCTTATCGCTACAGAGCGATCTCTACCAGGCAACTATAATGGACTGGAGAACAGAACAAAAAAAAGCTAAGGTTAAGTTTGCCTTTGTGCATATAATATCTAATCTGTTTTGTGAATTTGTTTCTTTATTTTTTGTACAATATAGAATTTACATAGATACTTACTTACCTTACCCATAAACACCTATTGGGCTACCACACAAACTGTGACACAAGTGTCGGATACCATTCCATACCAGTCCATACCAGTCGGATGTCCATTTCGGTCAAATATAAGACGCGACACTTAACAAGATGTCGTATTTTTTGTTGTAAAGGTAGCAGCGTCTTCTCTCGTCTCTGATGAGCAGTAGATGTTCCACGGGAGCCTGTAATTGTGTCGTACAGACACATCATTCTAACAGATGACGCTTAGCGACAAGGTCACGTGACAGCTAGTAACAGATAGAAAAATTCAAAGGCTTACCCACCTGCTATGGGTGGTGTAGGGCATAGGGTATGGCAGTTCTGCTCAGAATCATAAGCACTATTGATTTTAGTATAAGCCAAAAGTAACCTTTTTCATTCCTTTTCCGTTACTTCTCCATAGACACTTGTATGAGAGTAACAAAATGGAAAGTCGAAAATTGTATGAAAACTTTGCGACACTTTTTGTTTTATACTAAAATCAATAGTGCTCGTGATTCCGAGCAGAGCTGCCTTACAAGTTGTATAATTTGAGGAAAAGGGTGAGCGGATTTGTTTTCAGAAAAAAACCATTTACTTAAAAAAGGGATCTGATTTTGAATGTTCATTGCTTGGTATTTACCCAGCGGCCCAAAATTTGGTACTGTTTCCATATAATATTACTTACACTGACGAGCAAAACTAAAGGGTCGCCTGCCATACAAAGTTATATGAAAAGTGCCATACAAAGTTATTTTTGCTCTTGAATATAGTGCATATATGAGGGCCATAGTTTCTGCCGCTAAGTCTAGTTGAGCCTCAAACTGGAATCAAATATATTTTATTAAAATAATGTCTGTCAATTTTCCGTAACCTTTAAAAATGTCTAAAGCACCTAGTTCACTTTTGGACCTTGTCGCATTACAGCGACATACGAGACGTCATACAAGATCGTCAATTATGTGAATACGATAAAGTACGAATAGATACTGCTACATGACATAAGAGGCATAGATCCATCATAAATGTTAGAGCGAGTAAACGCAAAGCAATTTGTCGATATTTTGACAAGAAAAAAGCGTTTACGCTCAATGAGGCTACAGTATTTGAGCGTATACACACATGGATACGTGGTAGACAGAGCCTAAAGTAACAAGAACCAAAGGCCACGTTTAGCATGATTGTGGGCGTTAATTGGACAGAGGAATCAAAATAGTGATGGGTTGCTAGCCGTCGCCTATAACATGACTCCTAAGATTTCATTCCCGCTATGGGCTGGTACATTCTGTTTTTTCTTTGCTCCCAGACCAGCTTGGAAGGAAAGTAATGTGTGTCACATTAGCTGTTTTAAAAATAGTGATTCAGTTTGCGGAATTATAATAGATAGATAGATAGATAGATTTATTTATCACCCTTTTAAAAATACAATTAAATGTCTAACATAAGTAGTAATTCACAAAAGGATCGTCAATTGTAATAAAATAGTAGGTAATAAAAAACAAAATAACAACAAACAAAAATAAAGCATAATGAAATGTCAATGTAAATTCACAAAAAGATCGTCATGGGTACATAAAAAGAGAAATAATAACAATTTAAATAAGCAATTTAAAATGTCAAATAATAATAAAAATATAAAACCACAAAATGTGGAAATATTGTCAGAACATAACTTAATAATGAGGTACTATAATGGTACAAGGAATAATTTTCAGACATAATACACACGTTCAAAATTAAATGTCATAAAAATATAGAAGTACCCTCAAAACGGAATCCTTAAAACAAGTGAAATTGAGGCCAAGAACTCATTCATCTGTGTAGTAAAACAAAATTAAGAACCCCTCATAAATATACCCTTGAAAAAGACAATTATTAGGTTTTTCGTTCCTAACATTGTCCGAAGAAAAATTCACACACAAATCACATTTATCAGAACTAACATATTTCTGAATTATAACCTAATACATTACAAGTACGTTACTTACTAAATTCTTACTCTTTCAGAAAATCTGCCCCTTGATAAACTCTCGGGTCGCAAATCGAAAAATAATTCCTAGTAATTGTATAATGTGGTCATTGTTTACGTTCATGTTTCTTAGAAATAACATTTCATCCAAGAACATGACGGTAACTCTATCGTGTAATGTTAAGTTTATTGTGTGGGATATTGCTATATCTCAATACTTTTAAAAGAAGTCAAGAAGTCTTATGAAATATGCCGATTGACTAGTAGAGATTTTATACATCTCTACTATATTACTACCACTATTAATATAATTTAAGGCTCGGGGACCTTATACATCCCTTTTATAAATGTATTTAATTTAAGTCACTTACATGCAGGTTTGGGAGCAAAGGAAAAACATAGAATGTACTAGCTGCCTCTCGTCCCGCGCAGATGGTAAAAGGCCATCGAGGGAGTGGGCGAGTCTTAGGAATCATGTTATAGGCGATGCGGCTAGCAACCCATCACTATTTTGATTCCCCTTTCCACCTATACGCCTACAATCATGCTAAGCGTGGCCTTTAGGTCTTGTTACCTCAGGCTCTGCCTACCCCGTAAGGGATATAGACGTGATTTGTGTGTGTGTGTGTGTGTGTGTGTTTAATTTAAGTAGATAAAAAAAAATTCTAAATGTCAGTGAAAATTAGAACACATGGAAAAATCCGAAAGTAAAGCTATGGCCGGGAATCAAACCCGGATCTTCGTCATTCCGTGACGCGTGCTATACCCCTACACCACCCATAGCAGCTAAGCATAGCAGCTAACTAGATAAGTATTGTAGTAGCTTAATGTATTTTATTTTGAAACAATGACTTTCTGTCAAGTTTCTTGCGGCGCATTCTTCTGGGCAATGATGGTGTCCGTTACGCTAACACGGGATTTTATTTTCGTTGAAATACTCATACTCATACTCATACTCATACTCATTTATTCGTAATAATTATAGTTATTACATGTGAATAAAGTAAGTAATCGGAGTAAAAATCGAAATAAAACAAAAGAGCTCGTTTTTTTGCTAAGGTGTAATCTGCCGTACGCCTGAAAAGACGAGAAAAATTACACAGCCCAAGTATCGTATAGTGTAACAAACTTTTAAAACATGAAGGTTACGCTGAATAAGATAAATTTGAATATGGTCCAACCTAATCGTATCACATAAACCCGCCGTCTCACAAATCCGTGCCTACGATCTCAGCCGTCTGTTGGACCGTCATAACCGTAAACAAGAACCTAGTAGCTATGTAGGTCAGACCCTGCCAGGGTTGGCGACAGAGCCAATACAGTCCTAATAGGATTGTTTCCACTCTTACAACTATTTTTACAGGAACTAAGCCTAAGACAATAGTGTACTTAACTATTTGCACATCATATAAAGTGACTTACATATCTACATCATTCCACTTATAACTAATAATGAACAGCGCTAACTTTGTGAATTCATTCATAGAACACGAAAACAAATCAATGTTTTCCGCTATAAGGTTTAGAGTGCGCAATGCGCACCAATGCCAATGCGCAATGAGTGTGCAATGGTTGTTAACACCAGTGTAAGACACCGTTAAGATAAAGTAAGTAAATGCACTGTACAAATATACTAGACGCCTAGAGCCTAGACGGACGTTTCGAGACCAAATAGGAGACGTTTTCGAAAAAGGTCAGGTCAGGAGTACCCGAAACCGACGAGCATGTATGAAGAGATTGATGA
Source organism: Pandemis corylana (assembly GCA_949127965.1). Lineage (NCBI taxonomy): Eukaryota > Metazoa > Arthropoda > Insecta > Lepidoptera > Tortricidae > Pandemis > Pandemis corylana. The sequence goes on along the minus strand of OX421865.1, from coordinate 12,893,948 downwards.
ATGTGGATGACGCGAAAGGAGTATGTCAGGATCGTAGCAAGTGGAACAAATCTCTGCCTACCCCTGTGGGAAAGAGACGTGACGGTATGTATGTATGTATGTACAAATGTAAAGAAACAAATACAAATCACAAAAACAGGCAGACGTAATCCATAGATAAAATAAACTAACCTAAAAATTTCATTTTAGACAAGCTTTTTGCTGACTGTACTTATTGTTGACTGTACGTGCATTGTCATCCGTCTATGTGAACCAAATTTCAAGTCAATCAGACCAACCGTTGAAGAGTTCCCTCGTGCGGAGACGGTCCTGGCTGGAGCAACAGAATTTTACTACCAGATTATTTTCATCTTAGTAACACAAGTCATATATCTCAGTGCATGTATCTCAGTGTTTGTCAATTGTATTTTGTCTTGTTTATTTTGCACAATAAAGAGTATACATACATACAAGTATGCAGAATTTCAGCTCAATCGGATGAAAATCTGCTTCAAAATTGAGTCGCAAGATTTCACCGGGACAAACATACATTGCAAGTTAATATGAAGCTTGTAATTAATATACAGCTTGTAATTATTACAAAGCCTGTATTTTTATATTATTCAATTGTAACTTTTGTATTAATTAATAAATATAGTGTGATACAAAGCTTATAATTAATATACAGCTTGTAATAAAAATAATAATGAGGTGGTTGGGTCAAGGGCCAGATACAGAAGGCGGTAGGTACTCCTGGACACGGCTCGCATAGCCAGGAGGTTCCTTTCTCTGTCGCCCTGACAACCGGTAGCTTAGGCCCCGCCTCGCTGCCGGCGGCACCCTAGGTTAGTTTTTATAATGTTATTATATTTTGTATTAATATTGTTTTATTACTTTTTATATGAATATTGTAAGATATTGTAATAGATAACTTAAGATAAAAATAAATATACAGATAATAATAATAATAATATACATTGCAAGTTAGAGAGCTTGTAATAATAATAAAATGTAAGTCGGTTTTGCGCCCTTCCGCTCACACTTATTGTCACTAATGGGAGCGTGAAAAGGACGGTGATAAAGGAGTTCCGAATTTCGGAGTAGCCTCGGGCTCTATATATTTCGGTTTGACCTTCGAGCCCGATGTTTGGCAACCCTCCGCGACTTGTCATTTGGATCCACTGCTCGATTTACCCGTATCTACCCTTATCTTGGTGCCTACACAAAAATAGAAATTGAAATACTTTACACTGCCGTGCATAAGATTGGGAGCGACAGATATTCTGTCTACATACAGGCGATGGTACCAGTCTTGGGCACTAAGCTGAGAAGCACCAGTAATGGACACTTCAATTTTAATTAAAAGATGATATAGTTTTAAATTGACTGTTGTAAAATAAATGACTATCCCTTCCATTCTTCTAAATAAGAGTTATTTACTATCAAATATATCAAGAATTTTGCTTCTTTATTTTTTATGTTTGTGAATTTAATTATTTTGGGTTTTTCTTACACAGAATCGTTTACCCTATCGATTCTCATACAAGAAAAAACGTGTTCCAGATTTTACTATAGATTTTCCGGTTCGTCACGTTCCATAGATACCTTTATGAAAAAAAAGCGACGAATGGGAATGGACATTTTGGGACACAGTTTTTCTTTTATAAGGATCGATAGGGTTAATGATTTTGAGTAAGAAAAACCCAAAATAGTTAAATTTTGGAAAAAGTGATCATGTGGATTTTTTTTTTAGAAAACGCTCTTTTACTGTTTTACCGTTAGATATTAAATTTCTGAAGGACACAGAAAATTAGAACACATTGAAAAATCCGAAAAGTAAAGCTATGGCCGGGAATAGAACACGAGATTTTAAAAAACTGCATCAAATCCGTTGCGTAGTTGTAAAGATCTAGGCCTACATAATGGACAGACAGAAAGCAAAAAAGCGACTTTGTTTTATACTATACCTTTTTACAAAACAGAGTTACGAATTTTGATTTTTGAATTGCTCGTTAAAATGTTTCTATCGTGGTTATTATACCGACGGTTTAAAAATCTTTACAAATATTTACAACTGTGCTTAACCAAACTACCCCACATGCTGAGCTGTAATCTTAACTAATTCTAAGACATTGTGCGATTATTAATTAAACAAAAGCATTCGCAATTAACAAAATACTCCACAAACATGAGTGACATACATTAATTAGCAATAGAAGCAAACAACATAGTAATAGGTGAAGGGTGGGGTTGGAAAGTGACATAGGTTAGTCTCTGACGTGTAAAATATTTAATCGCTGTGTAGTTGTTGATAAGTTGTGGTGAAGATAGCCGACTGACCAAAAACGAACATTAAAAAAAATCTAAACGACACTGAAAAATCCGAAAAGTTAAGCTATGGCCGAGAATCGAACCCGGATCCTCGACATTCGGTGACGCGTGCTATACCCCTACACCACCCATAGCAGGTGTGTAAGCCTTCGAATTTTTCTATATGTGACCTTGTTACTATGCGATTTTTTGTCGCCAAGCGTTATCTGTTTGAATGATGTGTCTGTACGACACAATTACAAACTGCCGTGGAACATCTACTGCTCAACAGGGACGAGAGAAGGCGCTGAGAACATGTATTTTGTGCTCATATTTCGGATTGCTTGCATTACTTGGTTGAGTTAAATTGAAAGTTTTTTGTAGGGATGGAGGTCTTTGTACAAATAGTCTGTCAATTACTCGTTTTTTTTTTATTTAAAATAACATAACACCAGTAAACCTATTAACTATTCTTTGACCCATATTCTATCAAAATAGCCGTCACCCGCAACTTCATCTACACGGAATTTGCTTGTCGCTATCCCCTGGGAAATCATATTTCCCGGGTCGAAAGTAACCTACTTTGTTTGTCAATTAACAAACTTTTGCCTTGCCGAATTTTATCAAAATTGGCGCAGCGGGTTCACCGTGAAGTGCTTCGAATAGACGAAGATACCTTGACATTATAACATCATCATTATCAGACGAAAGACGTACGCCGCTGAGATGTAGTTAAGGCACTACGTATAACAAGTATTTATCCCTTTTATGGGACTTAGACCAAGGTGACAAGACCTACAGGCCACGTTTAGCAAGATTATGGGCGTATAGATGGAAAACGGAATCAAAATAGTGATGGGTTGCTAGCCACATCGTCTATACCATGATTCCTATGATTTTCGCCCATTCCCTCAATGGAGTTTTACCATCTGCGCGGGAAAAGAAGCAACTGCAAGCATGGAAGATAAATCTTAATAACTATGTTGGTAATTTCTTATGTAATACTTTATTCAATTAAATTGGCCAGCAGTGTACGGGCTCGTAGCTTCAAGGACTAGGGCATAATGCTAAATTATTTGTTTGTAATACACCAAGTGGAAAATTGGAGCTAAAATCTACCTCGTAAGTAAATGGTATCTTACATCTTCCAAGTTTTGTTAGGGATGAATGATATTATCTCCTTTGAATTTTATAACGATAGCAAAAATGGACGCAGTCTGAAATTATCTACTACTTTTTTTTTTTGTGGTAGGGGGTAAACGAGCATGCGGGTCTACTGATGGAAATCAATTACCGCCCGAGGACACCCATACGTAGGATGGTTTTTTCTGTGCGTTGCCGGTCCTTTGCATTTAAATACAAAATTCATTCAATCATTAAAAGTAGGTACTAATCGAAATTAACATGTATTAAAATCTTAGGTCTAGTAGGTGAAATTAAGGTATGTCTTACCTAGATTTAAAATGTTACCTGTATTTTAGACATTTGTTATGTCTAAGCTAGGTTACAAGTTTTTGTCTGGAAATACGTCTCTAGCCTTTAAAAACTGTTATGTATGTATGTATAACTCTTTATTGCACATAAAACACAAGAAAACGATGAATACAGGACAACACAAATACACAAAGGCGAACTTATCTCTAAAAGGATATCTTCCAGTTAACCTTGGAACTATTGACAGGACATAAGTATTAAGCAAGGGTAGACACACAGGAAATGTAAAAGAACCGATCGAAACCTAAAATAATCCTAAATGCCTAAATTTTAAATACACAATAAATAAAATATACTACATAATAACCTACATAATAACCATACTCCAACGGTAATCTATACATACATACGAGTACATACATGTATCACGTCTTTATCCCTTACGAGATAAACAGAGCCTTTTTTTTTAACGAAGAGGAAATCTTTATGGATGCCTTAGGCACGGGGATGCTTAGGGTTATGTGGGACTCCCCCCCGGAGGGGTATACCCGAACTAAAAACTCTCCGGCGTTGCCTCAATCCGGTGTGATGGGGACGCAGTGGGATGCCACTAGGGTTTCACCACAGACGCCCCCCCGGTGGCCCCGGCTTTCGCCAGGACCGCGCCAAGAAGGGGAGGGCCCGTACGCTGGGCCCGTCTTCCCTTAGACAATGAGACCGTGCAATGCACCTGCAGGTAATGGAGATAGACAGAGCCTAAGGTAACAAAACCTTAAGGCCACGTTTAGCATGATTGAGGGCGTATAGGTGGAAAGGGAAATCAAAATAGTGATACATGATTCCCAAGACTTGCGCCCATTCCCTCGATGGGATTTTACCATCAGCGCGGGAAGAGAAGCAACTGGTAAGTTCTGTTTTTCTTTACTCCCAGACCAGCATGGAAGATATGGTAATCTATTACACACTATAACCTTGAATTCACGAATACAAACCCGACACAAATCGCGCCTTCAATAAACATAATTTCTGATTCGTTAACACGCTCCTAAAATACCGGTGATTTGAACAGTTCAAAAACTTTTATGTCTGGTAATAATAACCTGGTAATAAAAGTTGGATTTTTTGTTATTTTACGACGCAGTAAAACCAACGGTCTGCGTCCCGCGGCCGATTATGTGGCCGTCATTATAGCCGTTTGATTGCTTATTAAAGATTAATATGTGATTAAGAAAAATCACATCAGAAAAAATCATTCCAGCTGCGGGGTTCCATTACAAATCTACCCGCCATAAAAAAAAAATAATAAATAAAAAAACATTTATTACCAAAACATAAGCAGATAGAAGTTAAGTTGACAACAGATTCAAGACTATAATAAAGAAGAAAGAAAAAAAACAAGAGACACTAGGCGGGCTATGTTCCGGCAACGGGTACCAGTCTCAGCGTGTGCTGGGCTACATGAACCCAGCGCTGGTTTTCAGTCTGGTCCCTCTATCGGAGGCTAGTTGTAACAGATAGATGATTACTGAGCAGAGGTGTGGTATATGCAAGTATGTACTTGTGTGCGTGTGTACGTGTGTGCGTGCGTGCGTGCGTGCGTGTGTGTGTGTGTGTGTGTGTGTGTGTGTGTGTGTGTGTGTGTGTGTGTGTGTGTGTGTGTGTGTGTGTGGTGTGTGTGTGTGTGTGGGTGTGTGTGTGTGTGGGTGTGTGTGTGTGGGTGCGTCTTTGCGGGTGTTTCATATTTGCATTTGTTTCTCTAAAAGGTGATTTTTTATCATTTTTTTAAATTGAAGCAAATGCATAAGCGCTCATTCCATCGGCATCATGTTGATGAATGGCAGTCTTCGACGGTGCGGTTTAATCGGTCTTTTTTGTCACGAATTTGCAAAATCTGGAACGAGCTTCCCGCTGAGGTCTTCCCATTGAGTTACGACCTGGGTGCCTTTAAGAGGCGAGTGTACAATTTTCTGCAGGGCCGACAACGCACTGGCATCGCGTAAAGCGCTGCGGGTGTCTATGGACAGTGGTGATCATTTACCATCAGGCGACCCACTAGTTCGTTTGTCTGGCCTCTCTAACATAAAAAAAAATGGAAGAAGCATTATGCTTCTATGCTGGTCTGGGAGCAAAGAAACAATATGTACTAGTTGCCTCTCTTCCCGCACACAATTGTTAAAAGCCCATCTAAGCAACGGGCATAGAAATCATGTTATAGGCGATGCGGTTAGCAACCCATCACTAATTTGATTCCCTTTTCCACCTACACGCCTACATGCTAAACGTGGCCTTAAGGTTTTGTTACCTTAGACTCTGTGTAACCCGTAAGGGATAAAGACGTGATATATACATGTGTAGTAATACCTACAGCCAAATCGAAGTTACATAAAGTCGGAAGCGAAATCAAATTTGGAGCAAAACCATTTTGCCGATCCAGGAATGGTGGGAGGTGATCATTAAGCGAAGCCACGCACTCGGCAAGAGCCATTTAAAAGTACATAAACGCTAAGTACACTTGCAGGGAAAATAAATGACGCTTAATGTTACATTTTGTTCTACATCCAAGCAGTGGGAAGTAAACGTGTACGACTGTAATAGTAGATTAATGCCGAGGCTTGGGAAGTAGCCAATTGCTTGAGTAACTTGTTTTTAAAACGCGAACCGCAGGTGAATGTTTTTTAAAGTTACAAATCCAGCTGCTCTTCCAGCTGAGGCAGGTATAATGTTTTTCTCAAACATTGAGAGGTAATGAAACTAAACTTTCTCGCAATATTTTCTTAAGTTTTTTTTTTATGTCATCTGTCACAGTAAGCTAATTGAGACATTGATAATAACGTTAGACTCGAACAAAACGCGCACTCCTCGGCCACCGACTTGTTGTTCATTATTCCATAGTCTCTTTGACTTTAAAACAAATTAAAAAAAGTCCAGCAATCCGATTTATGCAGTGATGGACGGCTAACCGCATCGCCTATTACATAATTCTTAAGATTTTCGCTCATCCCTTCGATGAGTTGTTACTAACAGCACGGGAAGAGAAGCAACTGGTACATTGTATGTTTTTTCTTTACTTCCAGACCACTTGGAAGAATAAGCGAACATGCTGGTGGGAAAGAAGATATAGTGACTAGGATAACAAAGGATGCTTAGTTGGTTCGGTCACGTAGAGAGGATGGATGAACGAAGATTAACAATGCAGATTTATACGGAGAGCGCCAGATACGAACTCCTGCAACTTATAATGATGGGCAAAGTAGCAGGCAGAAGAGCCGTCGGCCGTAGGAAGAAGTCGTGGTTGCGCAATATCCGGGAGTGGACCGGAGTCGCAAGTGCTGCCGAACTTTTCAACCTCGCGAAGGATCGGAGGAAATATGCGGAGCTGACTGCCAACCTCCACTAGTTGGAGAGGCACTATAAGAGAGAGAGATGGAGAGTGTGAATGGGTACGTTGGGTGGGGAAGACCTAGACGGAAGTTCCGCGACCAAATAGGAGACGTTTTGGAAAAAGGTCAGGTCAGGAGTACCCGAAACCGACGAGCCTGTACGAGAGATTGATGAATGTGGATGAAGCGAAAGAGGTATAGGAACGCAAGTGGAACAAAGTAGTCTCTCTACCCCTGTGAGAAAAAGGCGTGACTGTATGTATGTATGTAACAAATATTGACCTGAATGTAGAAGTGTGTTGTCCGTGTATACGTCCATAAATGATTTGCGACCTATTTTATCATTAATTATAGTGTTATCACATCTTTATGAATATATCAATCGTCGTTTATTGCTTACAAACATGCACAGTACTTTACTAAGCTACAAAGGAAAATCAATACAACGCCATCATTAAATCTTGACAATCGCTACTTAACACCTGCCATTGAATACAATAATAGCTAGGTGCGATAAATATCTTCCATGTCACGTTAAGCCGTTTGGTCACTTAACCGTCACTGAACCGTCACCTAGCCGTCACTGAACCGTCACCAAACTATCACTATACCATAATACAGGCTATATATGTCCCACTGTTTGGACACAGGCCTCCTATCATAATGAGAGCGCTGGGGCTATTTTCCCACAAGGGCCCAGAGCGAATTGGGATAACAAACACCATTTTAGTTACTTCAAAGGTGTATGCAGCTTTCCTGACGATATTTTTCTTAACTGAATAGCTCAGTCTCTTAAGTTACCATTTTTTGAGAAAATTGCATTATATATTTTAACCCATTGTACATTTTAAACTTTATATAATTTAATACGTACCCGCTATCGATGTAGGTATAAGGTACGCTATCCAATGAGGTAGTATGGCGTACCTACCTTCATGCGAGCTAGTGATTCGACATGGCTTTGATGACGAATCCTACTAATATTATAAATGTGAATTGTGAGTATGGATGTTTGGATGTTTGTTACTCTTTCACGCCAGAACGGCTTGACAGATCTGGATGAAATTTGGAACATAGATAGATTATAGTCTGGAATAACACATAGGCTACTTTTTATCCCGAAAAATTTTGTTATTCCTGTGGGATAGCGATAAACGAATTCTATGCAGACAAAGTTGCGGGCAACAGCTAGTAAAACATAATTACAAGAACGCCTATTGTCTACCTTGTTCTTTGTTTCTGTATTGTTCTGTACTGATTTGTGACGTATAAAGAGTATTTGTATTGTATTGTGTTGTTATTATAATGATGCTGTTGTGAACTAAGTTAATAAGTCTGAGAGAATCAATAAAGGACATGACAATAGTACCAACCTCGTAAACTAAAAAAGATTTGCTAATAAAAAAGAGTCGCCAATCTGAGTGGTAAACTTCTATCCTTTTCTGTCTTATGTTTTGATTTCCTTTTTATACATACACACACAAATCACGCTATCCCTTACGGGGTAGACAGGGCCTAAGAGCCCAAGGTGACAAGAGCTACAGGCCGCGTTTAGCAAGATTACGGGCGTATAGATGGAAAATGGAATCAAAATAGTGATGGGTTGCTAGCCGCATCGCCTATAAAATGATTGCTATGATTTTCGCCCGTTCCCTCAACGGGCTTTTACCATCTGCGCGGATAGAGAAGCAACTGGTACACTCTATGTTTTTTCTTTGCTCCCAGACCAGCATGGAAGATTTCGGTTCCATATTTTATTTAAATTTTATTTAAAATCGACGGTTCTGGCTGAAAATCAGTGCTGCAGTCTAACACCTCAGCGTAATGCTGAGCCAGCGACCGTTTCACTTTTGCGAAGACACACAACGCTGATGATCTATTTTTCATGTCTATGTTTTTTTTTGTTTTAGTTACCTTGTTTATTTTCTATAAAATTGTGTATAATATCTTATATTTGTGTGTCTTGCAAAATGGAATAAATGTCTTCTTTCTTTCTTTCTTTCTTTCTTTCTTTCTAAATCGGTTTAATGGTTGCGTGAAAGCGTATCATCAATGTTATAGGCGATAAGGCTAGCAACCCATCACTATTTTGATTCCATTTTCCACCTATACGCCCACAATCTTGCTAAATGTGGCCTGTAGGTACCTGTTACCTTAGGCTCTGTCTACCCCGTAAGGGATGAAGACGTGATTTGTGAGTGTGTGTGTGTGTGAAAGCGTAACAGAGAGACTGATTAACTAAAATACCTATTTTAAACCTATTTTAAAATGGCAGCCGTAACTAACATGACTATATAGCGGTTGTAAAAATCGAAGTATGAAAAGCTTTCCACTTTTACACTGTTTTTATGTGAAACCATTTTCCCGTGTTTGTTTTATCTGACATGGGCGCGTTCATTTGTTTGTTGCGAGCTAAACTAGTTTTATGTTCCGTGTGACTTTCGATACGTATTTTTTACACACACACTTACACACACACACAAATCACGTCTTTATCCCTTACGGGGTAGACAGAGCCTAAAGTAACACGACCTAAAGTAATTTTTTACAAGCTTTATATTAACTTGAAAATGGACGAAAATAACAGAAATCATGTTATAGGCGATGAGGCTAGCAACCCATCACTATTTTGATTCCATTTTCCACCTATACGCCCACAAGAGCAAGAGCTAAACGTGGCCTGTGGGTACATGTTACCTTAGGCTCTGTCTACCCCGTAAGGGATGAAGACGTGATTTGTGTATGTGTATGTGTATTTATATTAACTTCGATCCTCAAGCATACCGTCTGCCTTAAGAGAGATTTATCTATTGTGGTCACACTCATAAATGTAACCATGAACAAAAAAACACTTTCCTTAAATCTCCTGTACAACCAAGTTAAGTGGGTACCTAGTTAGTTTGGATGCTAGCGGAGAAGTGACGAAAATACACACACACACACACAGGCAAATCACATCTTTATCCCTTACGGGGTAGACAGAGGCTAAGGTAACAAGAACTAAAGACCACGTTTAGCATGATCGTGGGCGTATGGATGGAAAGGGGAATCAAAGCAGTGATGGGTTGCTAGCCACATAGCCTATAACATGATCCCTAAGATTTCCGCTCAATCCCTCGATGGGCTTTTACCATCTGCGCGGGAAGAGAAGCAACTGGTACATTCTATGTTTATTTTTGACCTCCGCAATGTAACGCCTGATGCAATAAATTATTTAATTTAAATGCGACGTTAAACATTGAAGTAAAATACTATTATCACTATTTTACAAGGGAATGGGCGAAAATCTTAGGAATCATGTTATAGGCGATGTGGCTAGCAACCCATCACTACTTTAATTCCAATCTCCATTTCCATCTATGCACCCACAATCATGCTGAGCGTGGCCTTTGGGTCTTGTTACCCTTGGCTCTGTCTACCCTGTAAGGGATAAAAACGTGATTTAAGTATGATGTCTGAATTTATATTAACTTGCAACGTATGTATATGTTTGTCTGGGTGGAATCTTGCAACTCAATTTTGAGGCAGATATTTTCAACCGATTGATCTGAAATTTGGCACTAAAATTATACCAAACGAATTAGACCAAACATAAGAACAAAAATATTCGGGCACCCGATATTAGACCAGTGAAAAATAATATATTATGTCACTTTATATTTACGCCACTTCATGCCCTATGGCCATTTAACCCGTACAAGAATGTCAAGATTAAGTTAATCTCAGTGCGGGTAGTAACACGTTACTATTACTTCTCACGCACGGCTAGCACGAAATAGAACCGTAGCAAGGTCTACGCGGTGCTACGGAGGCTACGGGGCTACGAGGCGTAGCGATTATACCTTAGGGTTGCCATTGGTAAGGAGATGCCTATTTATATTTTTTTTTAGAAAGGGTTGTATGCAGTTGCTTAATAAGTTCACAGCCAAGCGTAGAGACCGAAATGACTATGAATTTTCGGTCATTTTTGTATGAAAATGCGTTGTTAAATAACGATTTAATATTAATTGATATTTTAGCGACCGATACAGTTTTTTTAATTTGAAATAAAGTTATGTGTAGCTTAACCAAAGGTATTATATGGAGAGCTGGCTATATTTAGCCGCCTATCAATCGGTAGGTCACTAATTATCAGTTAGAAACAGTGACCCAAATACCAGTTCCCGAACGTGAGTGCGTTAATCATAAAAAAAAACTGTCTCGCCTCACAATTGTAACGAAACTAAACAATAAATTCAAATAGTCACCAGCAGTTTCGAACTGAACACGCAAAAAAGTAATTTAATTTACGAACCTGTATCAGAAGGCTCTCACGGCTTACTACAAACACGCCACTGCAGTGGTGCCAACATTAAAAATTCAAAAACAAAAAAAAAACGGTCACACTGAACTATTCGTCCACACTGTCACTGGCCACTGATAAAGAACGGATTGGAAAGGTCACTTTTGAATTTCGAATATTTGAATTTGTTTTTTGAGCGCGCGGCGCGCAGCACGCGCCTTACTCGGCGGGCGAAGCGGCACTGAAGACAAACCACTCCACGCATGCGTGGTTGAACAAGTGTGTGCTATAACTACGCACGCACACAAGCGTGATGAACAACCTAACTTCCACTGTAACGCTGTTGGATTTCCAGCCCTTGCCCGCTTACAACTAGGTTAATTATAATAAAAATAGCTAAAGGGTAGATTGAGGTTTGTAAACCGTAAATGTTTTTTGTCCTTCTTTCGCCTCAGGTCTCGTACGAATTTTAATTGAGCATCACTGCGATTGTAGCAGTGCGACTTTGTACATGTGTGTATACATTTTATAATGTAATACTCGCCTTATGTAATACGGGGTATGACATCAAAAGGTTAAAATGTTTAACTAAGGGTTAATGGTTCACCGAAGCGAGAAGTTTCGAGTGGCAATGACGGTTTGAAAAGAGTAAAAGAGACGTCGCTAGCTGTAGATAGTGATAGTTTCAAAGTATCAATTTTTTGTCTCGTTTCTCCATAGACAGCATCTTAACAAGTTTTATGAATAAAGCTTTGTGGGTGAGTTAGTTTTGACTTGAAGTTTTTTGTTGACAGAATTGTATTCGCCTAAACCAGTCAATTTAATTCGACAGAAGCAAAGTGGTGAATAGTTTGTTTTTACTACGGCAAAGCCAAAAGAGGGTTATGATTTTGACTGGCTATACATGTATGTATGTTCATCTGTTCCGTCATAGCTCCTAAAGTACTTATCAGAACTTGATAAATGGTATAGTTAAAAGCGTCTTGATTTCCGCTGGTTATAGGCTAAATGAAATGTCACTAAATCTAACCTGGTGCCTTCTAGCGGGCATAAAGTACTCTTTAAAAAAAATCGAATACATATAGGCGGAAAGAGGAATCATAATTGTGATGGGTTGCTAGCCGCATCGCCTACAACATGATTCCTAAGATTTTCGCCCATTCCCTCGATGGGGTTTTACCATCTGCGCGGGCAGAGAAACAACTGGTACATTTTATTTTATTTCTTTGCTCCGAGGCCAGTATGCAAATAAAATCCTCTGAAAATACCTACTCATAATTTACCATAGAAAAAATAACAGCCAATTAACTTAATAGTCACGGGAATTGTTTACTTGTATGAATACAAGCTGCTGTGTTCCGGTGTGGAGAGTAAGACAGCCGGGGAAATTACGGGCACAAGAGGCATTTCATCTTAGTCCTCTAGGTTGGCAACGCATCTGCAATCCCTCCGGGGTTGCGGGTGTCTATGGGCAGTGGTGATCACTTACCATCAGGTGACCCACTTGCTCGTTTGCCTTCCTATTCATATTAAAAAAAAAACAAGGATCCGGGTTCGATTCCCGGCCATAGCTTTACTTTTCGGATTTTTCTGTGTTCCAATTTTCAGTGTCGTTTAGAAACTAAATTTCAAACGGTAAAACCGTAAAAGTAAACATAAAAAAACAATAGGTAAAAATTCTTGATTAGTTTGATAGTACCTATCATTTGAAAAACAGCGCCATCTCTCGTCCCTGGTGAGCAGTAGATGTTCCACGTGGCGACAAAAATTCACATAGTAACAACGTCAAGTGACAGCTAGTAACAGATTCTCGAGTGGAGACCGCGGATCGGCAAGCAGCAAGCACAGCGTAGGACTTCCACCAACGAGGTGAACTGGGTAAAGTCCCGGATTCACGGTGGATATTGTGATAAGGGAACAATACAAATACTCTTTATTGAACACCACAAATCAGTACAAAACAATACAGAAACAAAGAACAAAGTAGACAATAGGCGGTCTTATCGCTTAATAGCGATCTCTTCCAGGCAACCAATAGGATAAATAAGTTGGAGACAGTTTAAGTAGGTGGCGGAAACAAGTAGACAGGATAAAAGCAGGGATAATAAAAACAACAATACCAACATAAATATAATACATAGCTAAATAAATAAAATAAAATAATACATAAATATACACATAACATTACTGTATTTAGGGAACGTGCGGGTTTGAAAGAAGATATAGCGACTAGGATAGAAAAAGTATGCTTAGTTGGTTTGGTCACGTAGAGAGGATGGATGAAAGAAGATTAACAATACAGATCTATTGGCAGAGTGCAAAGCGGGTGGATGGGGTAGCCTAAACGATCACAGCGCTCGCTACGGCTAAAATTGTCATTTTTGTCGCTGACTTGAGCTGTCAAATCCATATTGCAGTAAACATTTTCTAATCGTTTTTGAGATAAAAATATGGTCCTGGTAAGATGTGTTGTTGTGAATTGTTAACACCAAGAAGAATAGCGACTGTAAATTTTACCAATTTCCAAGACCATGGTGGAAACGAGACCAAAGAAATAAGTGGATATTTGCCGTAAGAAAACAAAGTAAGTTACCTAACCTCTACAATTTTACTTAAAGTACGTTATCATTTGATACAAGTATTAAATTGAATAATTACTGACTACCATTGTCCAAAATTGTGTAATATAGTAAAATAACACAAGATTTCATTTATATTTTTCACAATATTTCCTTACTTCTTGTTTGACAGCGGTGACAATATTGTCCATAATGGCCGCCTGTCACGTGGCGCTGTCGTCGCGCTCGGTCCCAATATGGGAAATATGAATGGGTGCGTTAGGAGGGGATGGCCTAACGGACGTTCCGTGACCAAATTGGGAACGTTTTTGTCAAAAGCACCCGAAACTGACGAGCGTGTATGAAGAGATTTATGAATGTGGATGAAGCGAATGTATCAGGATCGTAGCTAGTGGAACAAGGTAGTTTCTGCCTACCCCTGAGGGAAAGAGGCGTGGAGGTATGGATGTATTTTTTTTTTAAGTTTAGCGTGGAGATTGTTTTATTTTCAAGCACATCGAACTATAAAGCTTCAAATTGTACTACTAATAAAAGCAATGGTTCCGTTGAAACGTTTTCTTAACTGATATTTTTAGATTTTATTAGAACGCGTAAAATCTTTTAATAGGAATTGCAATCGCTATCGCTATTGCTAAAGTCGGTATTGACATAAGCAAATGACTGTCTGACAACATATTAGTTAACCAACGACACATGATTGTGTATTTATATTACAATTTTTTTATTCAAACTAAGTTTTTACATGCATGTTTGCTTCCATGCTGGTCTGGGAGTAAAGAAAAAACATAGAATGTAACAGTTGCTTCTCTTCCCGCTCAGATGGTAAAAGTCCATCAAGGGAATGGGCATAGGAGTCATGACTTTTATAGGCGATGCGGCTACCAATCCATCACTATTTTGATTCTCCTTTCTACCTATACGTCCAGTCATGCTAAACGTGGCCTTTAGGTCTTGTTATCTTAGACTCTGTCGTGTCGGGGTACCGTGAGAGATAAAGACGTGATTTGTGTGTGTGTGTGTGTGTGTTTTTACATACATATCACATATACCACACACCCACACAAATTACGTCTTTATCCCTTATATTTTTAGATCGTTGTAAAAACTGTTTCTGTTCAACAATGGAAGCCTTTTTATCATTTCTTCTTCTTCTTCTTCTTTTATTTGTGGCGTATCAAGTCGTTATAGTGACGACAACTTCGCCAATGTCAATGTAAATTTTTTTATTAAAAAATCTTGTGACAAAATGTCGGCAACGTTGTACGGTAATGGTCAAAGACCCCCCTCCCCCCCTGTCGGGCTCTTAGCCAACGGTCAATGATATCCCTCAGAGACTGCCAGGAAATCATTAGCCGTTGCCCAGGGCGCACCGGACCAAGCACTGCTCTTCCCCTCGGACGGATCCAAAAACGAACCGCAGCTCTTAATCACACGTGGAGGTAACCCGACTCGCACCCCTTTTTTATCATTTTTACAAGCTTTATATTAACTTGTAACGTATTCTAGTACCAGATTATTGTATTGTCATCTGACTTACACAAGTATGCAAAATTTCAACTCAATCGGATGAAGATATCTGATTCAAAAACTCCCGCCAATTCCCTCGATGGGTTACCTGCGCGGGAAGAGAAGCTATCCATTCCGTTTTTTCTTTGCTCCCCGACCAGCATGGCAAATGTGTCATTCAATAGAAATTCCGTTAACAATACAAACACCGTATTAACACCTCGGCAATACGATTGAGGGGTTAAAATAAATTACTCAGTGTTTGATGAAGGAACATTTCACGGTTCTAATTGCACCCTTTGTTAAGGTGCCGTTAAAGGGGTTTAATTTTAAAAGCCTTTTTAGCACTTGATTTTCCCTTTGTTGGTTTTTGAGATCTGGAAGCTGTTCCATCGAAGAGATTGACCGTTATTTATTAACACACTTTTACTTTATGCTTTCTTCCATGCTGGTCTGGGAGTAAAGAAAAAACATAGAATGTACCAGTTGCTTCTCTACCCGCGCAGATGGTAAAAGCCCAGAGGCGGGCGAAAATCTTAGAAATCATGTTATAGGCGATGCTAGCAACCCATCACTATTTTGATTTCCCTTTCCAGCTATACGCCCTTAATTATGTTAAACGTGGCCTTAAGGTTTCGTTACCTTAGGCTCTGTCTACCCCGTAAGGGATAAAGACGTCATATATGTATGTATGTTACTTATGCGTGTAATTCCCTCTGGAATGGCTGAGAAAAAGGGATGCAAGTGGTTGTGTGGCAAATTAAAAGTAGAAACTTTATTAAATACATCAATCCACATCCGTAAATCACGTCTCTATTCCTTACGGGGTAGACAGAGCCTGAGGTAACAAGACCTAAAGGTCACGTTTAGCATGATTGGAGGCAGATAGGCGATGTGGCTAACAACCCATCACTATTTTGATTCCCCTTTTCATCCGTACACCCACAATAATGCTATACGTGGTGTTTAGGTCTTATTACCTCAGGCTCTGTCTACCCAGTAAGGGATAAAGACGTGTTTTATGTATGTATGGAACCATAAAAACCTAGTTTTTAACCCCCGATGCAAAAAGGAGTGTTATAAGTTTCACGTCAATGTCTATCTCTCTCTCTCTCTCTCTCTCTCTCTCTCTCTCATTGTGTATGTGTGTGCGTGTATCTGTCTGTGACATCGTAACTCCCAAGCGGATGGACCGATTTCGATGCGGTTTTTTCATTCGAAAGCCAGTTTGGTAAAAATCGGTTCAGCAGTTAATTCGTGGTAGTCATAGCAGCTACTTAGCGCTTTAAAAGTAAAATTTACAATAGTTTACGTTTGACATGTAAATTGTTTGATGTCGTGCAATACTAATGCTTTAATGGCCGTCATTACGGTATAATTTACAATTAACCGGGTTTTATGGGTGACATTTATTTACACGCGCCGCTGTGGCCTTGTACAACACAAGTTAAATAGTCAGCAGTAGTTAATGTTGCCAAACTAGTCACAATTAACTTGAGAGCTACGATAACACACACACACACACACACACACGCACACACACACACACGCACACACACACGCACATACGCACATACACATACACACACACACACACACACACACACACACACACACAGACACACCAACACCGGACTAACAGCATCGCAGCGTAGAAAGCATGGAGATGACTATTATCATGATTACTAACCCAAGAAAGTCATCGTAAAAGTCTGAGGCCTTACCATGACGTCTTAATGCGATTCAATTCCGATTCAATTACACGATTCAGCTGTCTTCTTCTTCTTTCTTAATACGGCCTCATCGATCGATGCGATGATTTCGCCAATGTCAAAGTAATAAATACAGTATTCAAAAATCTTGTGACAAAAATGTTGGCAACGTTGTACGGTAGAACACGGTCAAAAGACCGCTCCCCCCGGAGTCGGGTTACCTCCTCGTTCGGTCAAGAGCTGCGGTTCGTTGTCGGCTCCGTCCGAGGGGAAGAGCAGTGCTTGGTCCGGTGCACCCTGGGCATCGGCTAATGATTTCCTGGCAGTTTCAGTTATATCATTGACCGTTAGCTAAGAGCCTGACCGGGGGTCTTTTGACCGTATTACCGTACAACGTTGCCGACATTTTGTCACAAGATTGTTGAATTATTATTGTTCCGAATTGGAAAACTGTTTTAAATATTGACCAAACGGTGAGTGTGAGCGAACCTTTACGGAGTGACGTGATCAGTGTTGTGTGCTGCCCGACATTTGACAATAATAAAAATGACGATGAAAACGAGGGTAGTTGTCCGCCGCTGTCAGTTGCGTCGAACGGCCGCGCGAGCAGAGCGCTCGCGCGCAGTGTTGGTGTCGCTGCCGCCGGAGCGAGCGCTCTTGGAAAAAGGACTACGAAATAGTCCGAAACATGTCGAGCATCACTCGACTTTTTTTTATACGTGAGTTATCCGTTTATGTGTAATGATGATTAAGTCTCACGGTAGTTTCATGTTGAAATTGTTGAATTATATTTTTGTTACTTTGACATTGGCGAAGTTGTCGCTATAACGACTTGATACGCCACAAATAAGAAGTAGAAGAACAGTATTCGACTAACATCACTACTGCTTCTTACTGATACTATTTCAAGTTATTCTTTTTCTTTTGCACTATAAAATTTCTTAGGATCATGAAGTTATGTAGACGAAGGTAAACATTATTTTTATGGTAGCAACAGTTCAATAGAAAGAACTAAAATATTTTCAAGTTTTGTTAACAAATAGTAATCTTGCACACGTTCAAACTATTTCAGGCGAACAAAATGTTGGTTAGATGACGTATTCAAGCTTAGAATTTACTCTTAAAGAATACTTGCTGTTTCGACGAATTACGACGAATTATATCAAGAGCATAGACATATAGAAATGTCAAAACTTTTGTCGCCAAGCGTCATCCTATATGAATGAAGGTAACAAGACCTAAAGGCCACGTGTAGCATGATTGTGGGCGTATAGATGGAAAGGGAAATCTAATACTGAGTTGGGACCATTTTCTGATAGTATATTTATCTGTAGCATTTATATATTTTTTGTTTTTTAACTACTCTCGCGATTGTCATAAATAAACTTTCCTTTCTTCTTTAAAATAATGATGGGTTGCTGCCACATCACCTATAGCATTCCTAAGATTATCGCCCATTCCCATTTGTTTGTTATCATTTCAAGAAGTTTATGAAAATTTACTTATTCGTGTATATGTTTTGTCTTTAACACACACACACACACACACACACACACGCACACACACACACACACACGCACACGCACATACACACACACACACACACACACACACACACACACACACACACACACACACACACACACACACACAAATCACGTCTTCATCCCTTGCGGGGTAGACAGAGCCTAAGGTAACAGGTACCTACAGGCCACATTTAGCAAGATTGCGGGTGTAAAGGTGGAAAAAGGAATCAAATTAGTGATGGCTAGCCTCATCGCCTA
This sequence comes from Pandemis corylana, assembly GCA_949127965.1. Classification (NCBI taxonomy): domain Eukaryota; kingdom Metazoa; phylum Arthropoda; class Insecta; order Lepidoptera; family Tortricidae; genus Pandemis; species Pandemis corylana. The sequence continues at coordinate 12,874,982 of OX421865.1, read as the reverse complement.
TAACATTTTAGCAATTGTTAGAGTTGCTAAGAAAAGGAACCGGCCGAGTGGTGATGAATAAAATAAAGTTTGTGTTCACTAATTATAATGTTCAAGAATCAATCACGGATACAAAGGTTACACGAAATAATTCACACAGTAGAAAGACAGGAAATAAGGAACTACAGAGACTATCTAGACCAGGCGGGGTGCACACTAGGTTAACGCGAGTAATCTGGTTGGAAGGTGCTAAGCGACTGACTGGTGTGCGCCGTGCCCGGGAATTGTATGGCAAGAATGCTGATGCGACTAAAAGCGTTATCGCGGAGTCGCCACAACATTCCCCCCCTTTTTGAAAAAAAAAAAAGAAAATAAAAGGGGTACTCTTTACACAAAAATATTAAATCAATCAAATGCTATATGAAAACAATACTAAGTTACCTGTGTGCCACCGGCTTTATCGCCGTGGCGATTACAATTTGCTAACAAAGTCATTCTGTGAACGTGAAACAAAATATCTTGTTATTAAAGGCTGTTTACAATTACATACAGGTGTTTTATTTGCTGAGTGGCAATAACTACTTACATTTACACTGCGTCACAATGTTTAAACTATATTTAGGTTACAAAATTAACTCCACTTTAAATTTTAAACTAACACATGTTACACTTTACTAATGGTATGTCTGCTGAGGTATATTCACTGGTATAGCCTGGACTTTAACGTCTGATGGCGGCAAATTGTTAACGGTTTTCCGAAGCCACGCTTTCGCGCACTGCTTACACTTTGAATAAATCAGATAGCAACACAGTATCATGATTATGATACCAACTATGATGAGCCCAACTCCAACGTAGTTCAGTTTCGACTCGACTTGATTAGACATAGTCTCAACTCTTGCAATCGCTATGGTATTGTGAGAGTTAGTGTCTTTTTCTTTGCTCTGATTCCAGCCCATGTTTGGTGGCAAAAAAAAATTTTTAAAGTAAAATTCCGACAGTCGACTACAAGACTTCTTGATAGTGAATAAGTGTGCTGTACAAAATACACGTATTTGTATAATAAATTTTGCTTAACTATGCTTATTCTAATACTTTTAATAGACTCGATTCGCTGTTCTAGTTACAAGTTACAAGTTACAACATAATATAATGTCACAGTAGACTTTTGCGGTCAGTACTGTAATGCCTAACTAATTGCGGAACTCGTGTTTCAGAGCCCGTCTTGATGCTGAAAATATTGATTATATACAATGATGGTTCACATGTAGAGGTAGTTTACATGTGAACGAAATGCTAATTTAGGTACCGACGTACCAAGGTCCTAGGAAAATGACGGTGTCTGAATCCTCATTGTAAAACAAATTAGCGGGACCTTCATGAAGTATATTCTGTGAAACAATTGATAATGGTAAAAATCCTTAAATACTTGTGTTCACCTGTGGGCATTCCAATCCGCACAGGAGGATGTGTTACTGTTATTATACTGCGTAATGTGTACTGTGCCTGTGAAGTGTTACTTATGCTATTACTCATCGATTAAAAACCTTACTGGTCTGTTTACAACTCTGCCACTGCGCGTGGTACGTAACATAGGCGTTTGCGAGGAAGAAACTGATGGCGTTTTCTGCTCATCGTTTTTCTCGCCCATATTGATAACAACATTTTTAACTTTACAACCATAGGAATCGTCGTGCAACATAAAAGCTGGTTTTAGCCTATCGATGGATACATCTACATTTCTGTTAGGCAACTGAATCTTAAAAACCTTATTCCGCCTACCTAAAACGCGGTATGGGCCATTATATGTAGGGGTCAGCGGTTTCTTAACCATATCGTTCCTAATGAAAACGTGCGAGCAGTTTTCCAACTCCTTATGAACAAACATTTTTCGCGAATCGCTAATCGCTCGTGACGTGGGTCGCAAATTATCGATGACTGTTTTCAATGTATCTACAAATGTAAAAGAATCGTTACAAGTTACTGCGGATTTGACATAAAAATCACCAGGCAACCGTAAGGCTTGGCCATAGACCATTTCTGCTGAACTGACGTCATTATCGGTTCTACATGCAGCTCGAAGTCCTAACATGACTGTGGAAAGTTCATCGATCCAGGAAGCGTTGTCTGCTAACCTAGCTGTTAATGCAACTTTCAATGATCTATGCCAACGTTCGATGTGGTCCGGCTTCGTGACTGCGTTCGGCCTCTTGTAGTCTCCGCATGTTCTGATCTGGCCATCTTTCTTCGGAACTACGTGCTGAGGGCTCGCCCGGGGACTCTTGCTCGGCCTGAAAATACCTCCGCGTATTGCTCCAAGATGTCACGGTAAGGGTTATCATCTTGAATGCTTTTACGGACGGCTGATATAGTGCTTTACACTGTGCTTGGTAGGTTCCTTAAACGAAATGGGTTTGGCTGCCTCCGCGTATTGCTCCAAGATGTCACGGTAAGGGTTATCATCTTGGATGCTTTTACGGACGGCTGATATATTGCTTCGGCATCTTTCGCCCGAACGGTGCGATTCTTGCTGACATGGTGATAGACGCGATATCAAAATGGCTGCGGCGCGGGCAAGGTAGCGTTGGTCGCGTTTACTTGTTCCATTTTTTTATTACTTAAAAACACTGCACTTTTTATATAAACCGCCGCCTGGTCTTACTCGGCCGTGAGTCGCTATTAAGTGTTCTTTCGGGGTCACCACTTTAGCAATTGTTAGAGTTGCTAAGAAAAGGAACCGGCCGAGTGGTGATGAATAAAATAAAGTTTGTGTTCACTAATTATAATGTTCAAGAATCAATCACGGATACAAAGGTTACACGAAATAATTCACACAGTAGAAAGACAGGAAATAAGGAACTACAGAGACTATCTAGACCAGGCGGGGTGCACACTAGGTTAACGCGAGTAATCTGGTTGGAAGGTGCTAAGCGACTGACTGGTGTGCGCCGTGCCCGGGAATTGTATGGCAAGAATGCTGATGCGACTAAAAGCGTTATCGCGGAGTCGCCACAACATGATTACTATTATAATCGCCCATTCCCTCGATGGGCTTTTACCATCTGCGCGGGACGAGAAGCAACTGGTAAATTCTAGGTACCTATTTCCTTTGCTCCCAGACCAGCATGGAAGTAGAAGTTATTATTAAACTTGTCTTTCAAAGTATTCACACGTGTTCATTTTCGCGATGTAATAAAGAATTCCACCATTGCTGGCGTAGCTAGAGCGGGTATACCGGATATTAAATTCTAATTGCGGAATGTTCGAACACAGGCCGAATATCGAATAACCTCTGGCTGTTACGACGCCACCTTTAATGAAAGGCTAAGTTGTGTAAGCACGGCTATTGGCAGAGTGCAAAGCGGGTGGAGGGGGTAGCCTAAACGATCACAGCGCTCGCTACGGCTAAAATTGTCATTTTTGTCGCTGACTTGAGCTGTCAAATCCATATTGCAGTAAACATTTTCTAATCGTTTTTGAGATAAAAATATGGTCCTGGTAAGATGTGTTGTTGTGAACTATAATAACACCAAGAAGAATAGCGACTGTAAATTTTACCAATTTCCAAGACCATGGTGAAAATGAGACCAAAGAAATAAGTGGATATTTGCCGTAAGAAAAAAAAAGTAAGTTACCTAACCTCTAAAATTTTACTTAAAGTACGTTATCATTTGATACAAGTATTAAATTGAAAAGTTACGGTGAATTGTAATATAGTAAAATAACACAAGATTTCATTAATATTTTTCACAATATTTACTTACTTCTTGTTTGACAGCGGTGACAATATTGTCCATAATGGCCGCCTGTCACGTGGCGCTGTCGTCGCGCTCGGTGCCAATAGATCGACCGCTTAAATCATCACCCGTGTCGCACAGGCGTCCCACCCCGCGCTGGCAAGGACTCATTTAAGCGGTCGGGATATGTTCAATATAACCTTCGATAGATAAATAGTGACTGTTACCAAGGCCGTGGTTTAGCTGTCCCTTGTGCAGTATTAGGTAAACAATCAATTTCAGAGCCACAAACCTTGAGGAAGCCGGCTTCGACCAACGCTGTGTAGAGTTCGTCCGTAGAGTAGTTTAGCCACTGCCGCCGCGAAATAAATACACACCCGCGAAGACTATCCGTGGTATTATATACACTAATTAAGCTTTTTACCAAAATGCTTAAGGCATTTTTGTCATTTTTTTCTTCTTCTTATTTGTGGCGTTTCAAGTCGTTGTAGCGCCGACAACTTCGCCAATGTCAAAGTAACAAAAATATAATTAAAAAATCTTGTGACAAAATGTCAGCAACGCTGTACGGCAATGGTCAAAGACCCCTCCTGTCGTGCTCTTAGCCAAAGGTCAATCATCCCTCAGAAACTGCCAGGAAATCATTAGCTGATGCCCAGGGTGCACCGGACCAAGCGCTGCTTTTCCTCCCGGGCGGATCCAAAAACGAACCGCAGCTCTTGCCCACACGTGGAGGTAACCCGACTCGTACCCCTGTCATATTTATTAATTTTGGTAGCTTGATAGATGAGGGAAACAATAGTTACCATGCCTACACGTCTTATTTGTCCCATGGATGGTATACATAAATTCCTTTTCTGTGCACGTTGTTCGACTCTGGAATCGGTTCCCAAATGATATTAGGCAACCGAAGACTGTTGCTACCCTGCGCAGCGCAGTCGCTTGAAGGCGTATTGGCTCGATGGATCCTCTTAAATTAATGTGATGTATTTTGTAACTTGTGTGTGTATGTATATATTTATATATGATCACTACATAGTATAAAATAAAGTCGCTTTCTCTGTCCCTATGTCCCCATGTCCCTATGTATGCTTATATCTTCAAAACTACACAACGGATTTTGATGCGGTTTTTTTTAATAGATAGAGTGATTCAAGAGGAAGATTTTTATGTATAATTCTACGCAGACGAAGTCGCGGGCAGAAGCTAGTGTAGCATATTTTATTTATTGTGTATTAGTTTATCGTATTTATCTATTATGTGTAGTTTATTATTATATCTTACATTATTTACAATTTATACATTTTGGATTATTTTAGTTTTCGATCGGTTCTTTTACTTTTTCTGTGTGTCTACTCTTGCTTAATACTTATGTCCTGTCAATCGTTCAAAGGTTAACTGGAAGAGATCCCTTTTAGGGATAAGTTCGCATTTGTGCATGTGTGTTGTCCTGTATTCATCTTTTTCTTGTGTTTTATGTACAATAAAGAGTTATACATACATACATTATCGAAGAAATCGATAGTAATCCGTCGTAACGTATCATAGAAAACACTGTATGGCTTTACATAACTGAATAGGCTTACCTTTGTGAACTTAATAGGCACTTACACCAATATTGATGCACGTCAATGTTGTTTACATGATAGTTTGAGCAAAGCCGAGAAATTTAATCAGGAGACCTTTGAGGCGCTCTCTTACCGATATCGCTCTGAGTAATCGCTTTTAATTAATAAACATTCATTAGTTGAGAATGATTAATAGCATTGGTATTTTAATCTGTGTTTTGTGATTTGATCGGCTTAGTAAGTTGCTTCTTTTCCCGCGCTGGTAAAAGCCCATCAAGGGAATAGGCGAAAGTCTTAAGAATCATGTTATAGGATGCGGCTAAACTCATCACTACTTTGATTTCCCTTTCCAGCTATACGCCCTTAATCACTAAACGTGGCCTTAAGGTTTTGTTACCTTAGGCTCTGTCTGGGACGGGATTTCCCAAACCTGCATTGCACAGGTGCCGCGAAGAAACCCCATCCCGGTGTGGTCGTGGGTCGCGGTGACACCGAGTGCTCCCGTAACGCCTCACATACGACTGAATCCGTGTGGTTTTTAGTAGGTATGCCTGCCGTCGCGGGAGAGCCCCCATATACCCCCGGTAGACCCGTACCGGGCGGATGCATAAGACGCATTTTCCACACCATAAAAAAGGCTCTGTCTGGAATAAAGACGTTAAGTAACATGTATGAGGCGTCTTAGAATTACTAGGGAGTATTTTAACAAGTGGTTTGGTTGCTTTGATAGAACACACATGTGAAACTTTTACTTCGTATTTTTTATCACCATTTTGATTCCCCTTTCAACTTATACGCCTACAATCTTAAACGTAGCCTTTAGGTCTTGTTACCTTAAGTTCTGTCTATCTCGTTAGGGATAAAGAGGAGCTGCGGTGCTATGACAAAACACTGTATCTGGAATACGGCTAATTTCCAGAAATTGCAATTACATATATTTTAAGTAATTTGCTTCTCAGTGGTTCATCCGATTTCAATGAAATTTGGGAAAACCCGAAGTTTAAAATACAAAGCAAGCATTTTCATACAAACTTGCTGAAATCCTTAAACTAAATTAATTCTTGGATCGCAGAGGACGGTAAGTATCAAGTTAAATAAAAGTTTAAGTTTGAGTCTTCTAGGTTGGAATTAGGCTCTTTCTTGACCAATTCTTTGTTTTTTTATCAGGCGTGGTTGTAGTCAACCGCATGTCCTTTAAACATTTAAAAGGGTATCCTCTTCGCCATTTCTTGGAGACTTAATTGTGAATGCAATAAAAACAAATTTAGTATTCTTGGTACTGGTTTATTCAAACATTTTCATGCAAGATAAAAACGTGGTCGATTTCGTGATGGGGCTTTAGATTAAATACAATTAGTCAGATTGAGTTTTATATTTTCTTCAGATTGGCAATTGCGAACAGTGGCGTGCAGTGGAGAATCGACATGGTAGGCAGCGGAAGTGTGGCACACGGCAATTGGGAATGGATGATAATTTTAAAAGTGCTTGGTGGTTATTCTATTGACAGGAGCATTTTATATAAATAAAAACATTTTACTCAATTGTCGGCCCCACATTGGCTGATAAAAAGTACATCCATAACATCATAAATAAAAAAAAATGGATGCTTGAATCTGTGGTACATTATAACAATTACATTGTCACTGACGTTTACAGCAAACTCTCGGAAGCTAAAATAAGCAACGGCTCAGTGGTGCCATCTGTAACCAATCGGTGTTACAACTACCTTACATGGAGAATTTAAAGAAAAAATACCACATAGCAACACCAATTGATATGTGCTGCCTATCCTGATGATCCGCCACTGCAGCACGCTCTAGATTGTCTCGTTAGACATTGTCTACAAATAACTTTATGCATACTTACTCGTAGTTAGACCATGTCCTTAACATGATTAGAATAGCGCCTAAATTCTGTGAGCACCTTTATAAATAAATTTATTATCTACATTTCAGAATGTTTTCTGAACATCAAATTCAAATAACACCCAATCTGACAATTTGAAACAAAAATCAAATTTAACATTAGAAAAATATACTAGGTTCTATGAAAACTTTTTACTAACAGCTCGGTTGCTAACTGGAACAATGTTTTCATTTATTAACTAGTCTTAATCTATATTTAAAGAATAATCAAGATAAATGCCCGTTTAGTTATGGCAACACTGTGCCACATAGGAAAATGCAGCGTCCGAATACTTAACACAAACAAAAAATTACATCTTTGACTTTCTGTGTTCCATTCGACGTTGTTCGTCCAATTCCCCGTTCATCTAATCATACCCAGTTTCTCAAAATTCTTACACATCAATATCCTGGTTTGTCGATATCCTACAATTTGATTTGTTAGAGGAAACAGGAGAAGAAATATAAATATAATGTTATAATTTTACTATCATTACTTTTCTCAGATGCACAGAAAGTATCTTAGTTAATATTACGCTCATAATATTATTGAATCAAACTTTGGTTGAATTAGAAACTATACGAAGTTTCATAGCTGTCAAATGAAATAACTTAGCTACTCCGAAACGCGTAATATTGTTGGTGCATACTACAGCTTCTTTTTACAAGCATTTTACTAACTTCTTATATTTTGTTTCTATCTAATTTTGTGTCACTAATCAGTACCTAGACTGTCTTTATTCTTCTTATTTGTGACAATGTCAATATGATAAAGTTGAACTTATTTGTAACAGTTTCTGTGACAAGTCCAGATGTGACACAGTGTAGCCATAACGTGAACGAAGCATCGAACAGCCATTTTATAGGTTGATAAAACCCGTCTACCCTAACGCGAGCTAACTACAAAATTACGTAGTTTTGGCACATTTGTGGGAAACTAACGTACAAAACCTAAGGGTTGAATGTTGAAATATCTATGTTGTTAGTATGTTTCATATTTATTATTAAACAACTTCCACCTTTTATTATGTACAGTTAAAATACAAAAATATAAAATAAGTTAACAAATAGTAGGTTAACACAATATTTTAGGTCCATGCAAGGTCCGTGTTAGCTTGAAATTCTTGAAAATTTTAAACCACGAGAAAGCGTTTACGTGGTTCGTGCCAACCTTGTCAAAGTATCCAAGCATACAATTTTAAAGAGATTCCTTTGTTCATTAAAATTTAATTTCGAATGTAAAAGTTGGCCAAATTAACTTTTAAGAAGACGCCGAAATTTTAACATTATTAACAATTTTTTAGCAAGAGAGTTAAAACGTCGCTTACAATAATAAGATTTCTTTACCATCACTGTTTCGTCTTTCATTTACAAAATATACAAAAAATACGTCACACAAACGCCTTTTAACTAGTCTTGGTCGAGACGAATTTCAAATAAGTCACCCAACTTTTATTTTACAAATTTTAAATTGAATTCATTAAAATCTTACATCGATCTAATGGGAGACATTAAAGAGCATTGGGGTTTCACTTGTATTTCATTTTACAATTCACATTCATCTAGACTATAATTGAGTTAATAAGAATTGTTATTAGGGCTGTTATCATTTGAACTACTGACTAGACTAGTATCCATCGTTTTGGCATCAATTACATTTGAATTAATTTCATCTTTGCTATAAGAATTATCAGTGACATCACTGACCTCGATATCTACATTATGATTCTCACATTCTACATTATTTATACTATCTTGTACACTATCTAAGTTTATACAATTATCATCGACATCTCTAGAGGAACTATCAGGACTAGTTTCTTTCTCTTTCCTTTCTGGCAGGTCAGGTGGTCGCACAGTGGACAGTGTACTAGTGAGAAATGATGATTGTAGGTGGTACCCTGGTAGTAGTTTTGGTTGCAATGGTAGCATGAGGTCTAGGGCGCCGGTGGTTGCAGGTCTTGGTTGCAGGGGTGGGGCCGTCATCAGGGGTGGTTGCAATGACGCTAGGGAAATGGCTCCGGCTTGCGTGTTCACGATTGGGCTTTCAACTGCAAGAGAAACTTCTGTCAGCGTTCGATATTTTAAAAGGGTAATGCCTACCACTCAAGATCTTGTTTAGATTGTTTGCGTTTCAGCTAAATTATTAACATTGAAGCTAAGTTACTCAGTGTTCGTTAAGTGGTTCACAAATTTACTAATAGCTTTCATATTATATTCATTGTTACGTATGATTGCAGCAAATCCTGTGTGGCAGGCATTATGTGCACTTAAAACAATTAAGGGTGTGCCAGGGACATCCAAAATACGGTCAAGGTGATCATCAGTCTCGTGTTTAACTTATTTTGTCGCTGCATTTTCAACTGGACTATTATTTACGGGATGGTTTGCCCTATACACAAAAAAGCTATCTATTAAAAAAGTTCACCAACGAAAGATTGCTTCAAGCACTCCAAGTTAAATTAGTTTGTCTTCAACTGAATGTTCCTCTTAATTTTCTTGGATATTGAAAACGTTTAGCGCCAACAGGTATCACATGAAATTTCATTATTACCACGTATTATAAAACAAACTCTCATAAAAACAAAGTTCTCCGCCACGTCTGTCTCTGTCTGTCTGTTTGTTCGCAATAAATTCAAAAGTACTGAACGGATTTTCTTGCATTTTCAAAAAATAAAGGCACAGTTTGCAAGCTCTTAAAAAAATAGAACCGCCTTCAAAAATAGCTTAAATACGCCTATAGATTTAAATAATAATAAATTGTATTAATTACGCTGCTTTAGAAATGAGAACCTCCTTTTTTTGCAGTCGGTTGAAAACGACATTCGTGTTTCGGGTACTATCGGCCGATTTGAGTATCAAACCCATAAGTTTGAGTGGGACAGCTAGACCGAAGGTCTTTTTAAATTCTATCGCACTGTAATTTTTAGTGATATTTATAAAAAAATGCTGGAAATTGTACAAAGGATGGAAATGTCGAGAAAGAGTCAAACTACTAATATTTACATACAAACACCTATTTTATAAATACGATAATGATAAAATAAACATCTTGGACGCTATAGAAAGACTATAGTAGGACGGTTTTGCCTCTTATCGGGGGTCGGTGGTGGTTGTATGATCAGGATGGTGGGTTGTTTACCAATGGGTGCCCTCGCTTGGAGGGGCTGCGTGGATGCAGTCGAAGGCCTGGCCAGGATGTTCGGGGGACCCTGGAGCGCCAAGCCGATCATGTTCATGCCGTTGACACCTGTGAAAATAATCAGTGAATTTGAGCACTCTGACTTTTGATTTTAATGTGTAGATTGCATCAAGGCGCATGGTCTCAAACGCCTTAACTACATACATACATACAAATCACGTCTTCATCCCTTACGGGGTAGATAGAGCCCAAGGTAAGAAGACCCAAAGACCACGCTTAGCATGATTGTGGGGTGGATGGAAAGGGGAATCAAAATAGTGATGGTTTGCTAGCCGCATCGCCTACAACATGATTCCTATGATTTTCGCCCATTCCTCGATGGGCTTTCACCATATTCGCGGGAAGAGAAGCAACTGGTACATTCTGTTTTTTCTTTGCTCCCAGCTTAGCATGGAAGTATAAATAATAACAATGAGAATCAAATATACGAGTATAGGGAAACATACTTATTTTAAATTAAATAAACAAACCGCGAGTCAAGCTCTTACACAAAAGGTTCCGTACCATTTCGCAATTTCTATAGTTAATATCGAGCATAAACGTGTTACATGCCAAACTTTTAATGAGCAATTTATTACAAAATTCGAAGGTAAATATTGTAAGTGTAATTAGAACAGGAAAATGAATCAACAAAATTTGGTTTTCAAAGACTTCCATAATCCGATAGAACTGAAGTTATAAGTCTTCCATGCTGGTCTGGGAGCAAAGAAAAAACATAGAATGTACCAGTTCCTTCTCTACCCGCGCAGATGGTAAAAGCCCATCGAGTGAATGGGCGAAAATCATAGGAATCATGTTATAGGCGATGAGGCTAGCAACCCATCACTATTTTGATTCCATTTTCCACCTATATAATTGGAGGCAGTTACGAAGCTAGTTAAATATATACAGAAATCACTAGGTACATAGTATAAAATAAAGTCGCTTTCTCTGTCCCTATGTCCCTATGTATGCTTATATCTTCAAAACTGCACAACGGATTTTGATGCGGTTTTTTTTAATAGATTGAGTGATTCAAGAGGAAGGTTTTTATGTATAATTCTACGCAGACGAAGTCGCGGGCAGAAGCTAGTAAATAAATATAATACAGAAATATCAATCAAAAACACGCCATGCTCCTCCATTCCTAAGATTTTCACCCATTCCCTCGATAAGCTGAGGACAATAATTATGAACCAAGAGTCCACGTAAAAGATCTCAATGACCCGGTATATTTTATACAAATTAAGTTACTTGCTTCCTCATCTGTGAACATAAAGAAACCGTCCAAACATCCGCGCCAGCCCACAATTCTCAGGTACTCTTATTTAATAAAAGAAACAAAAAGCGATCGTTGCTTACAAATTATACGGCTCGCAAGCATTTCATGAATACCTAATGCTTTCAGTTGATTGCCCTGCAACAAGCGCCATCTATCCCAAATCTTATGTAACTTTTTAAAGCGCCATCTTTGGTTCCTTGGGCGTAACTTACCGAACTTGTTTCCGCCAGGTGGCAAGTCTTTCAGTACGACGGGGTGCTTGACTGCATTGACTCGCCGATTGGAGGCGGTGACGTCGCGTTTTCTTCGTGGCTGCTCCACCGGCAGAACGCGGCGACGCTTCTTAGGAAGTTTTGACCGCGCCTGTGGACAGAGGGCGCTGTTGTCAATTTTGCAGTTTTATTATAGCGTTGAAACAAAACTATGTCCGCATCGCACCGTGTCGTGCGAAAGTAAGAACTTATTGTTGCAGTGTTTTAACTCGACGAGTTTTATTATTTTTATAAGCTTTTTTAACTTCACCTGTTTCTTGCTTCTCAAATTTGGCCGACTTTTTGTATTCGGATTTCTTTAAAATTTTATACACATAGGTACATAAGACGGACGATAATGCAAGTACACTACAAAAAGTACAGTCAGCCAAAATGTTTGTGTTAAAACATACATTTTGAACAAAAACATATTTTGTTTTATGTAGTTCGAGTTCAAGTCAACTCGGCCTTCGGCAGTCGATATAAAATAAGCTAAGTTTGGCCAGTAGGCATTAAAAAAACATATATAGTACCTAATAAACAAGGACATACTTGCAGTTTCAGATATATCGCAGTTTCAGAGTAAAGGCAACGGAACAAAATAATAATTTACCGTAATTATTTTTTCTCAAACATTCTCGGAAATTTTCTTATTCCGTTTGTTGAAATATAAAAGATAAACACAAACTGCTATTTAAATATAGTAGCAACTCTACGTTGATGCGCCTCCTTGCTGCACCTGCTCTCTCTGCTCTGTATACTGGCCGTGTCATTGTTACTATATGTTTTTGATATTAATTAAATAGTTCTATAAAGTTAAAAGCTAGTCTTTCCATTTATTTCAACACCGTTAGAAAATTAAATAAATAATAAATAAATAAATAAATATCTTGGGACAAATTACACCAATTGACCCAGTCCCAAACTAAGCAAGGCTTGTGCTATGGGTACCAGGCAACGGATAAACATACTTAAATAATGTAGATAAATACATACTTAAATACATACAACATCCATGACTCGGGCACAAACATTCGTATTCATCATACAACTGTCTGCCCCTACCGGGATTCGAACCCAGGACCTCTAGCTTCATAGTCAGGATCACTAACCACTAGGCTATCCGGTCGTAATTAGAATACTCTCGTGCCTCATTTTTGCTTTTCGAAATTAAAAACAAAACTTCCCTACCTAGGAGTAAAATCACATCACTGATTTTATTTGACACTTAGCTGTTGCCCGCAACTACGTCTGCATAGAATTCGTTTATCGCTATCCCGCAGGAATTACGCATTTTCCGGGATAAAAAGTAGCCTTTGTGTTATTCCAGACTATAATCTATCTATTGTATGGGCCGACAACGCACTGGCATCGCGTAAAGCGCTGCGGGGGTCTATGGACAGTGGTGATCATTTACCATCAGGTGACCCACTAGTTCGTTTGTCTGGCTCTCTAACATAAAAAAAAAGTTCCAAATTTCATCCAGATCTGTCCAGCCGTTCTGGCGTGAAAGAGTAACAAACATCCAAACATCCATACTCACAAACTTTCACATTTATAATATTAGTAGGATGATAAGAAAGCAAAAGCAAACGTCACAAATACGTAGCCACGTCAAAATACCGTATCAATTTGGGTGAATCCTGCACAGTGCAGAAAAAAAACTACTGCACACGCCTTCCAGCTTTTACGGGGTCACACCAACCATATGGAACGTGCGAGGATTCCGAATAGCTAGCTTTATTATCTTGTCTGCTTCCATGCTGGTCTGGGCAAGAAATATCATAGAATGTACCAGATGCTTCTCTACCCGCGCAGATGGTAAAAGTTCATCGAGGGAATGGGCGATTATAATAGGAATCATGTTATAGGCGATGAGGCTAGCAACCCATCACTATTTTGATTCCTTTTTCCACCTTTTTTTTTATATGAATAGGAAGGCAAACGAGCAAGTGGGTCACCTGATGGTAAATGATCACCACGGCCCATAGACACCCGCAACCCCGGAGGGATTGCAGATGCGTTGCCAACCTAGAGGACTAAGATGCAATGCCTCTTGTGCCCGTAATTTCCCCGGCTGTCTTACTCTCCACACCGGAACACAGCAGTGCAAGCACTGCTACTTAGCGGCAAACCTTTACACCCGCAATCTTGCTAAATGTGGGCCTGTAGGTACCTGTTACCTTAGGCTCTGTCTACCCCGTAAGGGATGAAGACGTGATTTGTGTGTGTGTGTATTATCTTGTGTCAGTAAATTTATCTTCCGTCCTAGTCTTAACGCTGAAACACTACGGTACAAGAAGCTGGTAGATTTTTTTATAATACGAGGTGTTTTATTTTGGAACTAGCGACCCGCCCCAGCTTTGCACAGATGCAATGGAGATATTTAACAGAACAGGGCGCTGCCACAGTGACTGTCATTATGTCAACCAATTTACATTTTTTTTACATACACATACACAAATCGCGTCTTTATCCCTTACGGGGTAGACAGAGCCTAAGGTAACAGATACCTACAGGCCACATTTAACAAGATTGTGGGCGTATAGGTGAAAAATGAAATTAAAATAGTGATGGTTTGCTAGCTACATCGCCTATAACATGATTCCTAAGATTTTCACCCATTCCCTCGATGGGCTTTTACCATCTGCGCGGAAAGAGAAGCAACTGGAAAATTCTACGTTTTTTCTTTAACCCCAGACCAGCATGGAAGACAATCATAAGTTGACCCATTCACTCGCAGGCATTACACGGAATCAGGTGTCATCGTGTTACGTCTCTGAGCGAACAGCTCAAGTTATGATAAACAGCCAAGCGCAACGTTACCTCACGGAACTATTCGTGCATTCGTCCGCCTTTGTGCATGTATCTCAGTGTTTGTCAATTGTATTTTGTCTTGTTTATTTTGCACAATAAAGAGTTTACATACATACATACATACTACTATTTGTTAAAAAAATTCGCCCTCCTGTGTGGTTGGTGTGTACCTGATAAGTAACGAGAGTTCTAGATATTTCCCTCCTTTTAACGATGCCTGAATAAAATAACAACGTGGTAGAGAAATGTGCTAACATTTTTACAACCAATTTTCAAGTTTCCCATTACAATAGTCTATGCGATAGACTAATTGATATGGACACTGGAGAACGTTTTGATAGTAAACCTCAAAATATTTTCCTTTTCAATTCAGTGTAACGTCACTATAACATTTACTGTGAAAAGGTCCCACAGTGGGTCAGACGATTAGTTCGATAGGTATGACGCAATTTCAGAATGAAACCTGTGAATGAATTATTTTAATCTTTAGTTATACATACATACGTATACCATGTATATATCACTTACGGAGTAGGCAGAGCCTAAGGTTACAAAACCTTTAGGACACGTTTAGCATGATTAAGGGCGTATACACATCGCCTATGTGATTCCTGAGAATTTCGCCCATTCCTTCGATGGGCTTTTACCATCTTCGCAGGACGAGGAGCAACTGGTACATTCTATGTTTTTCCTTTGCTCCCAGACCAGCATGGAAGTGAGTTTAAATAAATAAATCACGTCTTTATCCCTTACGGGGTAGACAAAGCCTAAGGTAACAAGGCCTAAAGGCCACGTTTAGCATGATTGTGGGCGTATAGGTTGAAAGGGGAATCAAAGTAGTGATGGGTTGCTAGCATCATCGCCTATAACATGATTCTTAATATTTTCGCCCATTCTTTTGCTTTTACCGTCTACGCGGGAAGAGAAGCAACTCGTATATTCCATTTTTTTAGCTCCCAGACCAGCGTGGAAGAAATCCATTATTATTATTATTGGTGGTTATGTCATACAGGTACTCTATTCCTTTCTTCGTTCCCTCCCACAATGCCTGGTATAAATCACTCGCATTTTTCTCTACGTATTCGTACCTACCTTTTTCTATCGCTTATTAAATATGACATGCGATGTTCAATAAAGTCATTGTTTGTTTACCGTATATTTTCTTATGATAAAAATGGATACGTCACAGAGCATAATAAAAATAAAAGACAGACAGTTACGCTAGGTGGCAAATTGTATCCGGAGAATGATAAAGTGCCAAGATAAATATTTAATAGGATAATGCGTAACGCCCCTCTTGTGGAGAAAGAAAAACAACGTATTTGTGTTTCACTTATCACTGCATAGTATAAAACAAAGTCGCTTTCGCTGTTGACACGGTGTTTGTTTTTTTTTTTGTTTTTTTTTATTGTTGACAGTTTCGTTCGGAAACGCTATATGCGTGCGAACTTGAGCTGCTTTGAAATTTGTCAGATTTGAGATTTGTTTTGTTTGTTCTTTTTATTCCTTATAGGTACCTACTGTCTCTGACGTTCGTGTCGTTGTTGCAATTTTAGTTTTTAGGCTTAGTTTTAGGCAAAAGGGTCACACTGAAAATCAGCGCTGCGGCCTGCCGCAGCAACATGCTGAGTGTGGCCCTTTTGGCACTTCCGGCACATAAGTAGGTAGGTACTTAGTTTTTTTTTTTTTTTAATTTTCTTTATGTGTCGTTTTGTGTCAATAAACGTTTTCTTTCTTTCTTCTTTCTTTCTTTCCGCTGTCTGTCCCTATAAATGCTTAGATCTTTAAAACTACTCAATGGATTTTAATGCGTTTTTTTAATAGATAGAGTCATTTAAGAGGAAGGTAATATGTATAATTCTACGCAGATGCCAGTCTCATCCAAATTAATATTATAAATGCGAATGTTCGTGAGTAAGGAAGTTTGTTTGTTACCCTTTCACGCGAGAACGGCTGAGCAGATCTGTATAAAATTTGGAACATGGCTAGATTATAGTCTGGAATAACACATAGGCTACTTTTTATCCCGGAAAATTGCGTAGTTCCCGCGGGATAGCGATCAACGAATCCTTTGCAGACGAAGTCGCGGGCAATCCTACTAATATTATAAATGCGAATTATAGATGATCCTCTGCGCGTTTCTACATTTATACATACATAAATACATACACAAATCACGCCTTTATCCCTTACGGGGTAAACAAAGCCTGAGGTAACAGGAGGACATTTAAAACGGTCAAATTTCACAGTATACTAGAATAAAATGACTGAATGGGACTGAAAACTACAACACAGAAAAATCCAAAAAGTAATGGTAGGTATGGGTGGCGTAGGAATAAAACTACACAGCGCGGAATGATGACGATGAGGATCCGGGTTCGATTCCCGGCCGAATTTTTCTGTGTTCTAGCTTTCGGTATCGCTTAGAAATTTAATTTATATCTAGTAAAACCATCTTCTTCCATACTGGGCTTCTCTTCCCGCACAGATGGTAAAAGCCCATCGAGGGAATGGATGAAAATAGGAATCATGTTATAGGCCAGGGGTGGCCAACTTGATTAGAGCCAAGATCTCCTGTTTACTAACGAAACCCTGTGCGATCTACCAATTACATACTTCATGAAACCTTAAATCAGCAGTTGGTGATTACGATGCGCAGTCTGGTCTACGTATTTATATTTTTTGCCTTGCCACGATCGACTGGACTAACAGTCGCGATCGACCTGTTGGCCACCCCTGTTATAGGCGATGCGGCTAGCAACCCATCATTATTTTGATTCCCCTTTTCCCCCTATAGCTACGATTACAATCATGCGCATGATTTAGATAGATTTAGCGCTAAACGTGACCTTTAGGTCTTGTTAGGTAGTTTTTAAAGACATGTAAAAGAGCCCTTAGCGGCCAATTTGCAAAAATAAATTTTAAATTTTGTGTCATCGAGCCAGCGAGGACTCATTTAGGCGGTCGGTCTATAGCTCGAAAGCAGGCGCGAGCGCACCATCCGTCTCTTTCTAAAACCAACAGTAAGGAAAAAACGGTAAGTCCTGCGCTCGATACAGCTCACACGCACGCTTCTGCTAGCCGTGCTGGTTCGCAACACGTCTCAACACGTCATATCAGAATGTTGTGTGCGCAGAATGTTGACTAAAAAATGTTACTACAGCATCAATGAATTTTTAAACCACAAATTTGAAGACATGCATTGCATGACACAGGATAATATTGTATTGTTCAAATCAGAATAACATTATATAAATTAAACATTCATCTGAATGCATTGTGACATTCATCCTCATATAAATGTTATGTCTATCAAGGATAATGTTACTAATATCGACCGAGCGACTAAATCGCTGACCTGAGATTTTCACATGCCTAACCTGGCTGAACATGTTGTGGGCAGCAATACTACTATAAGACCTTATGTGACCATAATATGTTCATTGTGAATAAATAATCATTTTATTTCATCTATAGGCTGACTAAAATGGCGTCACTTTTTCATCCAAATTCAGTGGGAGGTTTAAAAAGGCGAGCCAGCGCGCCGTCACGTCTGCTCGTATGAGATTTGCATACATTGCCGGGCTGTAGCTGAAAAATGGCAAATCTCATTAGCTGTAAAATGGAAAACATGCGAAGGAAATTGTTTCAAATGCAATCCTCTGTTTTGTTTTGTCAATTTTCTGCTAGCCAATTTGATCGAGAATTTTAATTCTTGATTTTTTTTTTACTATTTTACATACATAAATCACGTCTTTATCCCATACGGGGTAGACAGAGTCCAAGGTACAATACCTAAAGGCCACGTTTAGCATTGTGGGCGTATAGGTGGAAAGGAGAATCAAAATAGTGATGGGTTGCTAACCTAATCGCCTAAAACATGATTCGTAAGAATCTCGCCCATTCCCTCGATGGGTTCCTACCATCTGAGCGAGAAGAGAAGCAACTGGTACATTCTATGTTTTTTTATACCCCTAGACCAGCATGGAAGAATATACAAAGTGTATGATTTAAAATCATATTTTACCATCTAAAATTATTATCAAGCATCAAGGATCACAGCAATTTATTAATTAATGTGTCCGTAGAATTTAATTAATTTTCTCGTTAGACAGACAGTTAATTGGGGATCGGCCAGTAATTAAACGTAGGCGTCGCCGGGGGGCAATCATTGTATTTCATAATAGCCTGTCTAAGGGTTTACGGAAACAGATTTGCTTTATTGTAAACTTCGTCCGCGTAGATAAATCCCGTTTTTTCCTTATCCCGTGGGAATTTCCAAAAATCCTGAAATTAGTTTCTTAGTTTTGTAATCACCTACTTTTGTATCAAATTTGAAGAGTCTAGTTACTATAGTTACTGAGATAGCGTCACTCGGAATCGAATATATAATTTCCGTTTTCTCTTATCCCGTGGGAATTTCCAAAAATCCTTCCTTACCTGCCTACATTGTATAAGGTATCTATGTGCAACATTTCAAGTCTCTAAGTCCAGTGGTTTGGGCTGTGCTATCCCGCGGGAACTATGCAATTTTCCGGGATAAAAACTATCCTATGTCCTTACCCGGGAAAACTATCTGTATACCAAATTTCAACTAAACCAGCCCAGCGGTTTAAGCGTGAAAAGGTAACAGACAGACAGAGTTACTTTCGCATTTATAATATTAGTAAGGATAAGGATATTGTTTTGACAGCCCTTGAGGCGCCATTAGAGTTTTAAAAACATTCTATTTGCGTTCCATCGGTGGACACAGGCCTGCTCTTAGAACGAAAGGGCGTGGATGGATTGAAAATAAGTACGTAGTGATATCACTATATCACCTACTTATTGGTTTATTATTTTGTATCATTTATATCACTACCCATCACTATTTTGATTAATTTTTCCACCTTTACGCCCTCAATCATGCTAAACGTGGCCTGTAGGACTCTGGTATCTGCTACCTTGCTCTGTCTACCCCGTAAGGACGTGATTTGTTTATGTGTATGTGTGTGTATCATTTATATTTGTTATCATTACATTACACACACACACACACACACACACACACTTTTTAACTATTGCTTCTCTTTTTTATTTTGTATTATTCTTGTGTTTTGAGTACTTCGCTTGGCACTCGCGATACAGAGCCAGAGTCTAGTGCGAAGGCCGCTGTTTCCTTACCGCATAAAATGTCATCTACCTATCTCTATGTAACACTGTGTACTTTGTAAAATGTTATGCACTTTGTAACTTCTGTGGTGAAATAAAATTATTCTTATTCCTGTTCTTATTTGTTATGTAGATTTGTTCTCACCTACTGAACCTATTGAAGGAAACTCTGCTGCAAAAGTTTCAGTTGTTAGAGTTTCGTAACCGAAGGGTAAAAACGGAAACCTATTATTAAGACCCCACTGTCCGTCTGTCTGTCTGTCACCAGGCTGTATCTCGTGATCTGAGTATTTCTGTTGCAAATTTCTAAATGTCAGTGAAAATTAGAACATATAGAAAAATCCGAGAAGTAAAGCTATGACCGGGGATCGAACTCGGATCCTCGTCATTCCGTGACGCGTGCTATACCCCTACACCACCCATAGCAGGTAAGGTAAGGTCTGTTGCCGCTATAACAAGTACCTAATACTAAGAATCCAATTTTTTTTTATATCTTTCTTCTTCTTCTTCTTCTTCTTGATTGTGGCGTTACAAGTCGTTATAGCGACGACAACTTCGCCAATGTCGGTAAAAATTTTTAATTATAAAATCTTGTGACAAAATGTCGGCAACGTTGTACGGTAACACGGTCAAAGACCCCCCTACCCCCTCTGTCGGGCTCTTAGCCAACGGTCAATGATATCCCTCAGATACTGCCAGGAAATCATTAGCCGTTGCCCAGGGTGCACCGGACCAAGCACTGCTCTTCCCCCCGGACGGATCCGAAAACGAACCGCAGCTCTTGTTCACACGTGGAGGTAACCTGACTCGCACCCCTTTTTATATCTTTCAACATGAAACTACTTTTGACAGTAATAATAAAAATTATGATGAAAACGACGGTAGTTGTGCGCCGCTGTCAGTTGCGTCGAATAAGTAGTCCGTAACATGTCAAACATTACTCGGCTTTTATACGTTTTATCCGTTTGAGTAACTTTTAATTGTCTGTCTGTTTATGTACATAACCAATAAAATGACCTCACACTGCCTACATTTTGCGAGTAGAGCTGTGCTTACTGGTTTTAAGTCTGACTCGCACTTGATCGGTTTTATTAAATCTTTTCAGTCAATTGTTTTTGTACTTGGGTTTTTGTTTTTAAAATTCTAAACGACACTGAAAATTATATTACAAAAAAATCCGAAAAGTAAAGCTATGGCCGGGAATCGAACCCGGATGCTAGTCATTCCGTGACGCGTGCTATACCCCTACACCACCGATAGCAGGTGAGTAAGCCTTTGAAATTTTCCACCCGTTACTAGCTATCACGTTACCTTGTTACTATGCGATTTTTTGTCGCTAAGCGTCATCTGCTTGAATGATGTGTTTTTACGACACAATTACAAACTCCCGTGGAACATCTACTGCTCACTACTGTTGCTACTGCTTTTTGTTTTTATTTTTTCTGTCGCGAGCAAAGCCACTGGACGAGCTATGATGTTATAAGTATGTTTTACGAATAAGTAACTAACAGACTGCACTTAGCTGGCTCTCGTAAAACAGTTTCTACCAAAAGGAAAATGTTTCAAAATTGCAAAAAGCAATTTTGCGCCAAAACCAAATCAGTTATTAAGCAAAATTGAACATCGGGGAACATTTTGTTCACATTATTAAAAGGAAATTTCGCTGGAACGAGACGTAATGTAAATGGCATCTCAATCTCAATTTATAAGCGTTCAACTTTTTCTATTACATATAAATTGCTTTGTCAGCCTTTTTTGGATCACACTGTAGTATTCATTCAATCGTTTTTTTACGTTGGACTGACCAGTTCAATGACTCCTCGCCCGCGCGGTACAGGGGCGCGCGGTGGGACGACTAAGGGGACCGAGAGAGGTGCGGGCGCACTACCCGCCCGCACCTCTCTCGGTCCCCTTTGTCGTCCTACCCCGCGCCCCTGCGCCGCGCGGGCGAGGAGTTATTTAAGCGGTTTGATCTGTAGCACGAGACGCGCAGGAGTCGCGTCGCATGCGAAATAGATTGCCTGTCTTTTTCTTACTGTTCGTTTTAGAAAGAGACGGGTAGTTGATGAGGCTGACGGCACAGTATATATATAAGCTAAAGCAGTAAGGAACCTACGAACAAATCGGTTGAAACGAAACACGCACACAGGCGCGCGCTTTACACGGCCCCTAAGGGGACCTCGTCCACTCCGCTCAGGCTCAGATCCGCTTAGGGGCCGTGTAAAGCGCGCGCCTGTGTGCGTGTTTCGTTTCAACCGATTTGTTCGTAGGTTCCTTACTGCTTTAGCTTATATATATACTGTGCTGACGGTGTAGCTCACTGGGTCAGTACTCAGTAAGATTATTCACTCAGGCCTTGAACAGTTTAAGTTGTACCTTTCTAGAAATATAGACATGTGATTGATTTCAGACTACTTCGGCTGGTTGGGTTTTTTTGCTGAACACCCCCGTTATAGTTTACACGTCTTTTTAATTCCGTTTCTCAAGTGTTTGATCAAGCTAACCTAACTTAATCAAAATTAATTTTAAGGCATAAAAAAGCTACAATTACTATTTAAAATGCCCCCGCGCATTCAATCGGGTAAATAAAAAATAATTCAATTTTCTTAGGAATCATGTTATAGGCGATGCGGCTAGCAACCCATCACTATTATGTTTCCCTCTTGTACCTATATGCCCACAATTATGCTAATTGTGGCCTTTAGGTCTTGTTACCAAAGGCTCTGTCTACCCCATAAGGGATATAGACGTGATATGTGTATGTGGATTATGTGTGTTCAATTTTAATCCAAAACTGCCTTACGATTACATACATACATACAAACACAAATCGCGTCTTTATCCCTTACGGGGTAGACAGAGCCTAAGGTAACAGATACCTAGGTACAGGCCACGATTACATCATTTTGGAAAAGAGCTAGGTATCACTACATAGTATAAAACAAAGTCGCTTTCTCTGTCCCTATAAGTCCCTATGTCCCTATGTATGCTTATATCTTTAAAACTACACAACGGATTTTGATGCGGTTTTTTTAATAGATATAGTGATTCAAAAAGAAGGTTTTTATGTATAATTCTACGCAGACGAAGTCGCGGGCTGAAGGTAGTAGAATATATTCTTCAAACTGCTGTACCAATTTTTACCAAACTTGGCTGAGAATCACCGCCATAAAACTGGTTTGGAAAAAAGCAGTAGGTTAAAAAAACATAGTCAATCTTCAATCAGTTCATTCCCGAAATAAATTTGCCTGGGGTGTTTAAATAGAGGGAAAATTCTTGTTTTTCTACAATCAAAAGTTTTAAGGTATTTACCGAACGCCGCGAAAATAACATTTGATCGTAGGAAAAATATGGCCTCATTTTCTATATTCCGAGACGAAGCACTAAAATGTTTTCCTGGATGTCGACGGGAATCTGCAAAATTGCGGCTGGCTCGTTATGTCGAAAATATGCGAGAACTTACTTATAGGGTTTTACTGAGGGGCCGGTGGTTAACGGGCAAAATATGGATACTTTACGTTCGGAATTTATAAAATGGTTGTAAAAATATTTTATTGCAAATAACTGGGGACATTAAGAAGGCGGCGAGAAATAAAATGACGTTTTATTCGGTACTCGGTGCAACTGTAACGAAATTTTACGTTTAATTTAAGACTTACTAAGTACTTTTTGAGTTTTTATGAAGTCTAAAAATGTTTCAACTCTCTTTGGCTTCACTGTAGCCGGGAAAAAAACGGACGCGCTGTTTTTAATTTTAATTTTAGTTTTTAATTCACTGCGCTCACTGCAAATTAAATTAAGATAAAACTCTAAAACTTTTACTTAAAAAAATCATTTTGGATAGCCTATACCTTTAAATACATCCTACTAATATTATAAACGCGAAAGCTTGTAAGTATGGATGAATGGATGTTTGTTACTCTTTCACGTAAAAACTACAGAATGGATTTGAATAAAATTTGGAACGGTGATAGCTGATACCCTAGATTAACACATCGGCTATTTTTTATCCCGGAAAATTGTATAGTTTTTGCGGGATAGCGAAAAACTATTTTTTTGCGGACGAAGTCGCGGGCAGCGGCTAGTAAATAAATAAATAAATATCTTGGGACAATTGACACCAATTGACCTAGTCCCGAACTTAGCTAAGCTTGAAATACGGGCACAAGACAACGGATAAACATACTTATACACATATTAAACGTCCAAGAATCGAGAACAAACATTCGTATTTTTCATACAAATTATCTACCCCGACCGGGGATCGAAGGGACCTCAGCATCGTAGTCAGGTTCTTTAACCACTAGGCTATCCGGTCGTCATAGCCGACTAAAACCTGTTTTATACTTAATAAAATCATGTATTAAGACAGTAAATAAGTGAGTCCATTACAAACTAACAAACAAACTTGATTAACTAAAATGGCAATCCCGAGAAGTGCTTTGTCACTCGACTCGGAGTATACTCTTACTTAGTGTAAGGGTACTCCTGAAGAAGGCAACAAAAATACGAAGAAAATCATTAGTTAAAGATAAAAGTGCTCAAGGAGCAAGCGAGAGCGATCGAACGAAACACGCAACTAGCTGTCGTTCTGGCGCTTCCCCATGACGTCTTAATGCGATTCAATTCCGACTCAATTAAGGTTTTAGCTGCCATTTTTAGGGTTCCGTACCTCAAAAGGAAAAAACGGAACCCTTATAGGATCACTTTGTTGTCCGTCTGTCCGTCCGTCCGTCCGTCTGTCAAGACCCTTTTTCTCAGTAACGCGTGGAGGTATGAAGCTGAAATGTATATCAATTACTCAGGTCTACTGTTCCTTGAAGCTGTGAAAAAATCAAACTTCTAAGCCAACGCAATCAAAAGATACAGCCGTTTATGCCGCAAATTTCCGCAAATTTTCAACTCTCAAGGGAATCAAAACCTACAAGGTAGTTCCCGTGAACGCAGAATCTTGAAATTTGGTATGAAGGTAGGTCTTATAGCACAGATTAAAGAATAATTGCGAAAACCGTAAATGTGTATGTATGTCTGTATATAGCAGTGACCAATATAAAGTAACCCCACACTGCGTACATTTTGCTTTGGAACAGGGCTCTGCTTACACTGGTTTTAGATATTTATAGATAATGATACGGAACCCTCGGTGCGCGAGTCCGACTCGCACTTGACCGGTTTTTTTTAGTATGGATCTGACAGCGAGCGATTCTGAACTGAATCAGAATTTAATTGCATTTTAACGTCATGCTTAAGCCCCTGTACTGTTCTTGTAACAGTTACAGAAACTGTTAGTGGGAGTTGTGCTAAGTTACCTACTTTCGTCGCAGTGACACCTAGTGCTCCCGTAACGCTCACAGTCCATGGCCAGGAAGGAACGTGTCGGTTTATAGACGGTAGGCCTCTCCCCTCCTTCCATAGGGAAGGCAGCGGCGAGCTGGAGAGCCCGTCATACTCCCGAGTGCGGGAATGCATAAGGTGTATTTTCCACGCGTTAAAAAAAAAGTAACCTACTTTAACGATAACTTTAATCGTCACTTCCATGTTAGTCTGGAAAAAAAACATAGTATGAACCAGTTGCTTCTCTTCCCGCGTAGATGATGACTCCATCGAAAACGGGCGAAAATTTTAAGCATCATGTTAAGGTGATGCGGCTGGCAACTGATCACTATTTGGATTCCCCTTTTCACCTATACGCCTACGGTCATGCTAGACGTGGCCTTTGGGCTTTGTTACTTTCGGATTAGGCTCCCGTAAGGGACAAATACGTGATATATGTATTTTTAATCATAACCGACGATTTTGATGTATATTAAGTCAGAAAAGGCTAGAATGATTTTGCCGTTCTGCTAATGTTAAAATAGTTTATTTATTTTTCTCAAACATTGTCGTAAATGTCGTCATTGTATTCTAAGTAACAGAACACGAAGGGCCTTGTTGACGGCCGAACTACATTGCAGGCGCGATTTTCTGACCATAGATCGGATTGCTGGACTGTTTTTCATAAGTCAAAGATACTATGGAATAATGAACAACAATGTCATACAGCCAAACCGATGGCTGAGGAGTGCGCGTTTTGTTTGGGTCTAACGTTTTTATTAATATCTCAAATAGCTTACGGTGACAGATGACATAAAAAAAAACTTAAGAACAAAGGGGGGAACGTGAATACGACCTAAGTTACGAGGAAGTTTAGCACAAAAAATATTTTCATATCCTCTCAATGTTTGAGAAAAACATTATATCTGCCTCAGCTGGAAGAGCAATTGCTGGATTCGTAACTATAACAACTATCACCTGCGGTTCGTGTTTTTAAACAAGCTATTCATCCAGCAATTGGCTGCTTCCCAGGCCTCGGCATTAATCTACTATTTACATTTTGTACGTCTCTGTCGAATTTCTAACAATAAATGTACGGTCGCCTGCAAAATTGCATGGATACCCTTAAGGTCTATACACTGAACACTCGAGTTCGCGTCGGGGGTGCGAGTCGGGTTACCTCCGCGTGTGATCAAGAGCTGCGGTTCGTTTTTGGATCCGTCCGAGGGGAAGTGCAGTGCTTGTTCCGGTGCACCCTGGGCACCGGTTAATGATTTCCTGGCGGTCTCCGAGGGATATCATTATCCGTTGGCTAAGAGCCCGACAGGGGGGGGGGGGGGTCTTATGACCATGTTCTACCGTACAACGTTGCCGACATTTTTGTCACAAGATTTTTGAATACTGTATTTATTACCTTGACATTGGCGAAATCATCGCATGGTTCGATGGGGCCATATTAGAAAAGAAGAAGAAGAAGAGTTCGCGTTCACAAAAAATGAACTAGATGGCGTTGTTGACAAAACTCAACTATATAAAATTGATGTTACAAATTCGTGTAGTGTGTAACAGAATCATTAGATAATCTTCTTTCTGTCTCTCTTTTTACGAGCCTTATATTACCTTGCAACGTATGTATGTATGTTTGTCCGGTTGGAATCTTGCGACTCAATTTTGAAGCAGATATTTTCATCTGATTGAGCTAAAATGTTGCATATTTGAGTAAGTCAGATGACAATACAATAATCTGGGTTTTAATTCTGATGGTCTCAGGACCATCTTCGCAGGAGGGAACTCTTCAACGGTTGGTCCGATTGACTTGAAATTTGGTTCACATAATGTAGGACGGATGACAATGCTAGTACAGTCAGCCAAAAAACTTGTAGCTAAACTGAAATTTTTAGGTTAGGTTATTTATTCTAACTAAAATTTTAGCACAATCTGTTGGTAGTTTCGGCGTGATATCGTAACAAACTCATATTCGCATTTATTATATTAATTAGGATGAGACGAGGCGTAGTTTTCGACTAATGTGATTGATGAGATGAATCGCCGAATTTCTTGACTTGCCTACTTCTGAGACTCAAACGCGACATGGGGGGAGTTTTTGCCACCATCAGTGAAGAAAAACGAAGGACTTTGTTCAGCAATGCCTAAATAGAAAAACAAACGAAAACTCAATGTCCTCTGTGAACTAATTCGTTGGTATTAACTTGTTTACCCTATTGCGTAAGGCAAAGTAGGGTAATATTTTTAACAGACTACATATAATTTAATTGAATCAGGCGTTACTTTTCGAAGGTCCATTGTAATGAACAAAAAATATGATGGTAAAATCCCATCGAGAGGCCGAAATCTTAGGAATCATGTTATAGGCTATGCGGCTAGCAACCCATCACAATTTCGATTCCCCGTTCCACCAATACGCCCACAATCATGCTAAACGTGGCCTTTAGGTCTTGTTACCTTAGGGTCTTTCTACCCCGTAAGGGACAAAGACGTGATTTATGTACCTATGTATAAACATAAGAAGAAAATAAATATAATTAAAAAAAAAATTGGAAATTTATTTTTGCAAATTGGCCGCCAAGGGCTCTTTTACATGATTTTTTTTAAACTACCAGCGCATTCGGAAATACCATTGCCAAGAAAAATGCGCCTCAAGAAACTTGGCAGAAAGTCATATACGCCCACAGTCTTGTTACCCTATGCACTGTCTACCCTGTAAGGGATAAAGACGTGATTAATATTTATTAGAGCGCAATATATTTAATTGAGTAGTAACGAATCCGTGTGTTAATTAACAGCTTCTAAATTGTCGTTTCTTTTAAAAAGAAATATAGGAAGGTTGCCTCACTATAAATCAGTCTTAGCAAGTGGATTTAATCTCACCTACGCCAACTAGTTATTTATTACTAGCTAATATAGTGTTCTGTGAGCTTGGAGCATTAAACGAACGGGAGACGGCATGTATTCTCCACCAAGTGCACCGTTTCCTGTTTAACCTGTGACTCAACTTTGTCACTTGTTTAGATTTATCTATACGAAAATGGGTGAAAATCTTACCACCCATCCCTATTTTGATTCCCCTTTCCTATACTCCCATAATCATGCTAAACGTGGCTTTAGGTCGTGCTACCTTAGGCTCTGTCTACCCCGTAAAGTATAAAGAAGTGACTTATGTATGTACGTATATAAAGACCAAATCACCAAAGAACCTTTACTTTGCTACTTCGCTACTCATTGTGAAAAATATTATACTATATAAAAAAAGTAAGTCATGTTAGTTACACTATTTATAACTCAAGAACTACCGAACCGATTTGGCTGAAAAATGGTGTGGAGGTAGATTTTGCGCAATTCCAGTGGGATAAAAAAAGAGTGCTTATATAGTTTCATGGTATATGACGGACATTATTCCTTAATGATCAAAGAGATGCACTACAGAGGGATTTTCCAATTTTTCCAAGAAATAAAAGGACGGCATAGAAAATATATAATCCGTCCATCTATTGGTGAAAACCGCATGAAAATCCGTTCAATAGTTTTTGAGTTAATCGCAAACAAACAGATGCGGCGGAGAACTTTGTTTTGTAGTGATTACATTTACAGTACCCGGCCATAAAGATGGCATTTCGATCTTTAGAAAGAGACAATTTTGGCGACACGTAAGTTAGAGCGAGACAAGCTCTACAAAGCCAAAATTAGCCAAGAAGACCAATCTTTATGGCCGAGTACTGTGCTTACGTCGACGTCATCTCCATTAAAATTGATGCTCTAAGACGCTCTGTAAGTGTCATTAACTTGCTGCCTAAGGCAAGGTTGCCTGACTAATCTTGGTTTAAAGTAAATCCTGTATTAAGTGATTGAATAAGTCTCAATCTAAAGCTGTAACTCGAGATCCCGAGCTTGTTAAGCGAACAATAATATTCATTAAGGAGCGACCACACTGCCGCGTTTACGCAGTGACGTGTAGGTGGCGTTTTCTCACCGTTTTTCCATACATTTTGTTGCGTAAAAGCACCGTCAACACCTTTTACGCACCAGTGTGGACGCACCTTTAATCTATTTGTTTATGCCACAGCACATTGGCTGCTTCGCACCATGTGTGGCGCATTTCAAATCTGAATTCGAAGTAGACAAATTGTGTTAGTTTTAGAAAGAAAGAACGAAGAAAGTAGACATTTATTCCTTTTTGCAATACACACAAATATAATATAGGTACACAATTTTATAGAAAAGAAACAAGAAAAAAACACAGACATGAAAAATAGATCATCAGCGTTGTTGTGTGTATTCGCAAAAGTCAAACGGTCGCTGGCTCAGCATTACGTTGAGGTGTTAGACCTGCAGCACTGATTTTCAGCCAGAACCATCTGTGACTCACGAAACTATACACAAATATAATATACTACATAATCCATAAACTTTTACGTAAACAAAGTAATATATAGGTAGAACCCGACTTATGTGTAAATAAAAAATATATAAATTAAAAAAAACTTGTTGAAAAGTGATCTCCTTCGTGAAATTATTGCCAATACGGATTATTTGGCGTTGAATGTGAACGCTTTGAAAGCGTATTTTTTTCTAACAAAACGGAACTGCATACTATATTATTATTATATCTAACTAGTTTCTGCTCGCGACTTCGTCCGCGTAGAATGAGACTTAAGAACTGATGTCGATAGTATATTCAGAAATAATTATTAACGTCGCGACTCTAGCCAGCTACGACCTTTGCAAACTTTCATCACCTATTTTATCCCCTTAGGGGTGGAATTTATCAAAATCTGTTCTTATAGGATGCCTACGTCATAGTAGCCTTATGCATGCAAAATCTCAGCCCGATCGGTTTAAAATTGTCAAAGTTTCATACAAAGTTTCATCCCCTATTTTATCCCCTTCGGGGTAGAATTGATCAAAATCCTTTCTTAGCAGATGCCTACATCATAACATCTACTTCCATGCCAAATTTGGTCCAGTGGTTTGGGCTGTGCGTTGATAGATCACTATGTCAGTCAGTCAGTCAGTCACCTTTGAGTTATATATATTTAGATATTTGCAACCGGGGACCTTTTTAAGATGTTTAAAAAAGTTACCACGCATTAAAGCCTGTATAAATGAAACCGCGCCCCTTTTTCCAGTGATTAGGCCGAGATCCCGAGGGTCGAATCTGTTACCCCGTTAGGTTTTACGTCCTCACATATTAAAGGCTTTGTGCTGCCATTTCAGAGCTGGAGTATTTTTGCATTAATGATCCACCGAAGGATCGGCTTCGGTGGTCTCCGTAGGCTTATTACATAACTCGCTCGCAATCGCCACCGCGTTCATTTTGACAGTTCATGTATGGGCTGACAATTGGCATCGGAATCAGCTAGCTGTCACATTCATACAAGAAGCCTAGCTTCTGTTGTCCCGTCAATCGTTCAAAGGTTAACTGGAAGAGACCCTTTTAAGGGACGAGTTCTCTTTTGTATATCTGCTTATCTTTTAACCTTAAAAATTAACGTGTTTTTTGGACAATATAGAGTTATACATACATCATCACCTCCAGCTATACGTCCCATTGCTAAGCACAGGCCTCCTTTCTGAATGAGAGGTCTTAAATTCCGCAAAACTCAGACCCCACATTACATACGAAGGTTGACTGGAAGAGATCCCTT
This sequence comes from Pandemis corylana, assembly GCA_949127965.1. Lineage (NCBI taxonomy): Eukaryota > Metazoa > Arthropoda > Insecta > Lepidoptera > Tortricidae > Pandemis > Pandemis corylana. The sequence goes on along the minus strand of OX421865.1, from coordinate 12,844,136 downwards.
AAAGGGATAAGTCCGCCTTTGTGCATGTATCTCAGTGTTTGTCAATTGTATTTGTCTTGTTTATTTTGCACAATAAAAAGTTTACATACATACATACATACATACATATACCTACTTCATCACATAGTTTATGCGGGAGAACGATAAGCGAATTCTGCGCAGGCGGAGTCGCAGACAACCGCTAGTATTAAAAAAAATCTTACCCTGCTACCGCTACTCTTAAATAATAGAGTATGTAATCTACCCCCATATTTACACATCTCGAGTTACACGGGCAGTGTATGACGGGCAAACATGCGCGGGTTGCTACTTACGCAGAAAAGATGGTGGAACGAGAGTTTTATTTATTAAGGCACAAAAAGTTTATGTATTTAAGATTTGCTAGCGGCCGGGGAATAGCGTTCGATTTATCATAGTTTTCGGGTCTATTAAAAAAAGAAAGAAAACATTTATTACTTTTTGCAAGACACACAAATATAAGAGAATATAGGGGTGCGAGTCGGGTTACCTCCACGTGTGGTCAAGAGCTGCGGTTCGTTTTTGGATCCGGCCGGGGGGAAGAGCAGTGCTTGGTCCGGTGCACCCTAGGCATCGGCTAGTGATTTCCTGGCAGTTTCTGAGGGATATCATTGATCGTTGGCTAAGAGCCCGACAGGGGGGGAGGGGGATCTTTGACCATTACCGTACAACGTTGCCGACATTTTTTCACAATTTTTTTTAATTATAAAGGGTGTATTTTTGTTACTTCGACATTGGCGAAGTTGTCGTTGCTATAACGACTTGATACGCTACAAATAAGAAGAAGAAGTATAAGAGAATATACACAATTTTGTAGAAAAATACACACATGAAAAATAGATCATCAGCGTTCAGTGTGTCTTCGCAAAAGTGAAACGATCTCTGGCACAGCATTACACTGAGGCGTTAGACACCTGCAGCACTGATTTTCAGCCAGAACCGTCTGTGACTCACGAAACGATACACAGATAAAATGTACTACATAATCCGTAAACTTTTACGTAAACAAAGTAATAAATAGATAGAACCCGACTCATGTGTATTACATAAAAAATACATAAATTAATTAAATAGTTCACAATAAACAAAAAAGAAAAAGGAGGGAAAACTAAATTGTTCAAAAACAACGGGCTGGCATATCAATGTGCAAAGTGCTGGAGGACTATTGTAAGGATTTTTGGAGCGTCAATAAGTGACATGTAGTGAGTGACTGTATTACTATTACTAAGACTCCACTGTCCGTCTGTCTGTCACCAGGCTGTATCTTATAAACCGTGATAGACAGTTGAAATTGTCACAGATGTTATTCTGTAGCCGCTATAACAATAAATACTGTTGTTTTATGTCCGTCTGTCTATGTGAGTGTCTATATTTTGCTTAGGAGCATATTATATCAGACACACTTTCATATTAGTATGGATTAATCGATCAGGTTAGTTCTCGTGGTCGCACTATTATAAATATCCTTACTAGAGATAATAAAATTTGGTTAGGTTTGTTAGATACCTACAAATAAGGGTTAGCAACCCACCACTATTTTGATTCCCTTTCCACCTATGAGTTTTTCCAAAAAAAAGTCCACGTCTAAATTTTTTCCAGAATTAAACTATTTTGGGTTTTTCTTACTCAGAACCATTTACCCTATCGATTCTCATACAAGAAAAAATGTGTCCCAGATTTTACTATGGATTTTTTTCCTCTTGGTCACGTTCCATACATACCTGTATGAAAAAAAGTGACGAACTGGAATGGACATTTATGGGACACATTTTTTCTTGTATAAGGATCGATAGGGTAAACGATTCTGAGCAGGAATGACCCAAAATTGTAAAATTCTGAAAAAAATGTTCAAGTAGACTTTTTTTTGGAAAACGCTCACATACGCCCACAATCATGCGAAACGTGGCCTTTAAGTCGTGTAACCTTAGGCTCTGTCTACCCCGTAAGGGAGAAATACGTGATTTATGTGTGTATTCAAATGCTCGAAGGGCAAACTGAATAGAAATAAAGCGAAATAAAACGCTAAAGCGGGGTTCCGTCGATAATTCGACTTTTTTATAACAGTGGGACCATGATAACTAAACCGATTAATGTAAGTAATTATAATATTTGGTGTACTTGTCAGGTTCATGCACGTAACAGAGCAAACTAGAAAATTAAGTTGGTGCTACATCAAGCAAAACGTGTTTGTTATAAACTAAGTTGGGGATGTACTGGCATCAAAGGGAAAGTTTATGAGATAATGCGACAGCAGCGTACGCGCAAGCTAAGTTATAATTGTTTTGGAGTCGGAAATAACTTGGTAACCGAGCATAATAAAGGGTGATGTTTTGAATTATGAAGTTATAGATCGACCGCTAAATGAGTCCTCGCCCGCGCGGCACAGGGGCGCGGCGTAGGACGACAAAGGGGACCTAGAGAGGTGCGGCGTATAGTGCGCCTGCCGTTCAAACCCCTCCCGAAAATTCCAGATATTACACTTACTTCTAGTTGTTCTATTTTCTTCTACGAATAATAATAAGTCAAGAAGCGTAATTCCCTAACAGTTGCCGCTTCGATTGTCGTTCCACTTACGCACACAAACTAACAGCAATGCAAACGTAACACCTGTCACTCAGACAGACAACACTTGCACGCGATCCCCGGAACTAATAACTGGCTACAACCGTGGAGAGAGGTTAAACCGGCCCTAAATTTAGCTATTTAAACATCCTAAATATTTTGGGCGGCACCTACTTCTTTGTATCGATCGTTTGGCTAGTATGCTATTTTGGGACCTGAATAAAAATAACACGGCCACGTCTACGGTTAGGGTCACAAAACATTATCACTGACGTATATTCTTCGTATATGCACCAAATTAAAGTCGCACAGAGAGCATCTCAGTTCTTGACCACATCCCCAATTCCGAAATTCGGAAACGGACGTCGGATGAATGTCGGAACTAGGATAGCACAGCTGAAGTGGCGATGGGCGGGGCACTTAGCAAGACGGAACGACGACAGGTGGTCGAAAGCGGTCACAGAGTAGTGGCCAAGACTGGGTCGAAGGTCAGTGGGCAGACCATCCGCCCGTTGGTCAGATGACATCTGTCATTCGGCTGGGGAACTGTGGATGAGACTGGCACGGGACCGGGCAAAGTGGCGTGAAAATGAAGAGTCCATCAGCAGTGGGTGGATGTGGGCTGATTAGATAGATATTCTACGTGACTATTTTGTCAAACTGATATTGACAGTGGTGTTCCATCATCAACAGGTGTTAGTGCGAAAGACTACGTAGTCTTTTGAGTACAGTATAGTTGTCGTGACTATTTTGTCCAACTGACGTTGACAGTGGTGTTTCATCATTAACAGATGTTAGTGAGAAAGACCACGTAGTCTTTTAATATAATGTTTATGTAATGTCTTTTAGTCTTGTTTTTTAATATTTACATGTGGGCGTTAGTAAGACATACTACAAAGACCAGATAGTATCTCTGTACAGAATTCCAACGAAATCAGTTAGCGGTTTCAGCGTGAAGAGTTAACAGACAAGCACACTTTATATACAATACTAGCTTCTGCCCTCGACTTCGTCTGCGTAGAATTATACATAAAAACCTTCCTCTTGAATCACCCTATCTATTAAAAAAACCGCATCAAAATCCGTTGCGTAGTTTTGAAGATAAGCATACATAGGGACATAGAGATATACTCGTATATAGGGACAGAGAAAGCTACTTGGTTTTATACTATGTAGTGATGATTAACTGTAGATTTATATTATATTGGCCCATAGCAACATGTTACCAGTAAATATTATGGAAGCAACAAGGTACCAATCGATTATTATAATCGTGAATGAATATTCAGCGCTGGTCTGAACGTGGGTTAAGGAAACAACTGGAGCGTTGCAAAAACAAAATTAATTTTAACTGACAATCTTTTAGAGGAGAAATAACATCTATAATTTTGGCGGAGACATAACATCTATAAGGCTAAGTATACTTCTGAGGCTGGTTTTAGTGTCACGCCGAAGGCACGAATTAAGATGGGAAGACTGGATTTGTTAATAAAAATGATTTATTTAAACGAACAGAGTAACGTCTAGGATGATAACTAGTACAATATTGACTTATTCTAATTTGTTATTTCTATTTATAATAAAATAATGTAAAGTAGACATTGACGTCATGACCTAGTTTGGGGTAGTGCTGACAAAGGACATTTGTAGTGGTTGCTCCACCTTAACTCCTCCCCCCTTAAGAGAGAAATTGTCTGAAGTCGACACAGTTGGATTCAGAGAATTTCGTCCTATACAATTTGTATAAGGTTTGAATTTACACAATATAAAAACAATAATTAAAATAATGAAAACATACAGTAAAATAGTCCAAACACTAATATTTTTCACGACATAGATGAAATCGTCCGAGCTGTCTTCGCTCAGGCTGAACTTGGCGCTGTTGATGACGTCTTTGATGTTGCTGAAGTCCACATTTTGTGAGTCTAGCTGCCTCTCTTCTTGTCTGATAGGGTTTCGTAGTTGTGGTAATTGCAAAAACGGTAGCTGCAGATTGTTTCTTGAGGTGTTTGCAGGTGTCGAAATGAAAATATCTCCAATTTCTGTTTCACATTGTTTCTTCGGTTGTAGAAAGAAAGTTCCTTGTACAGTTTGCTTGTTTACTTCTTCGTCGCAGTGTTCTGTTATTATTAATCCATTTTCGGAGTATATCAGCCAGTAATTTTCGGTGACTTTTTGAATCTTCTCTTTTTCCATGTGTATGACGTGTTGGTGACATTTGGTGCAGTTTTCTTTCAACATCATTATTTGTTCTATACATATCTCTGTTGAGTATGGTACGAGGTCATCACTTGAGCACAGGAACTTGTTGTCCTCGATCTCTTCGCATAGGTTTACTACGGGCTTGTATTTCAACTTATTCACCATGAGGTAGGGGTGTTCGGGAATAATGGTAGTGGTTTTTAAGGTTTTAGGATTATAAACAGGGATAGGGATTACCTTGTAATATGTATAGGTATTTGATTCTATCAATGGAACTTCTAAAACAAATACTAATCTATTATTAATAATATAAGATTTAAGAATAATATTACGTTCTATTTTAACTAAGTTTGCCTTCTTTACTGGGTAAATTAAATGGGCATGTTTCTCTACTTCTAAAAGAATACGGATAAGTTCTGTAGAGTTAATTATAGACTGATGCAAGACATGCAGTTTGCTAAAAGCTATTGCTGTTTCAGTTTCCTGGATAAAATCGTAAATAGTTTGAAAGTTATTAGAAATTTGAAATAGGTTGTTCATAAGTGATAAAATGTTATCTCTCTTAGATTCTCTTTCTAAAAATGATTCTATTTCTAGAGTTTTATTATCTAAAATGTTCATGTTTGAATTTATATTTTCCGACAGATTAGCGAATTTATCTAAGGCATTTACCATTAAAGATACTTTACGTTCTACTGAATGTTCTGCATTTTTAAGTTGTCTTATCTCTAAATCGTAACGTACAGCATCCGTTTCGTCTAAATTTCCTGAAATTGACTTAATTAATGAACCTAAAGGGCTTAGTAATGCTCGTTTAGACCTAGAAGAAGGTAAAATCTGATTAATCTTATCTTTAATCCTAGATTCAAATGATTCTATTTGTTTGCACAAACTATCTAATTGATTCATATATTCACTGTCATTTGAAATAGTTATATTTATCTTATTATACTGCTGAAAATTAGCATCCACTTGACCTAATAATACGTCTAAGTCTAATGTCTTAAAAATAGTCCATGAATTAATCCTCATCACTGCCGTCCCAAGTTTGATCGGTGCTATTCCCGGATTTGTTTCCAGACTTTGAAGTTCCAGGTTGTGGGTCGAGTCGATCAGTACCAGTAGTACGAGGTTTAACCTGTGGAGGACGTTTAACATTCTTAATAGCTACCTTAGTTTTCCGTTTCTTTAATTCTACTGGGATAATATTCCTATTCGGTTTACCTATTACTTTAGCTTTTTCAAAACGAGGTAAGTCCTTAGCTTTCCTTGTTCTAGTATTTTTCATGAAAATGTCGTCACCTTTTTTAATTTCAGGTGGTTCTTCGCCCCCTCTCTTTTCCCTAACTTTGATCTTATCTTCATGAAGTTTTTCCGCAACATATTCATATAAAACCTTTAATCGTTTTCTGTGGTCCTGTAACAATTTTTGCATGAGGTTTCTTTCCCTATCGATATCAAAGACATTGTTAGAATCTGTATTGCCAAACACGATTTCGAAAGGTGTAAAATTAGTAGCAGAATGAATGGAGTTGTTATATGCCATAATTGCGTAAGTCATTACGGAGGCTGCATCTAAATCGCTTTTCTCATATTTGGCTAGACGATAGATTTCGATAATCGTCGAGTGAAATCGTTCCACAATCGCCATTGAGTTGGGATTATTCGGAGTACCTATATGCAGTTCAATTTTATACAAATTTAATAGTTCTTTAATTAGCTCATTATTAAATTCAGTACCTGAATCACAATTAATTTTCTTAGCTAGTCCATACATACTAAAATATTTGATAAGAGCTTGTACTACTTCTGGTGTACTACGATTCGGTATGCTAATAGCTTGTCCTAACTTGCTAAACGCATCGACTATTGTTAAATAGTATTTACTATCAATGTAAAGTAAGTCCATAAAAACTTCTTGAAAGGGTGAGCTTTGACTCTGAGTTAATTGTATACACGGTTTTATAGGTTTCCTTTCGTACTTCATTCTTTTACACTGTTCGCACGAATTTATAATAGCAGTAACGGTATCTTTCATATTTTGCCACCAGTAGTGACGCTTTAGTTTCATTAGTGTTTCATTAATTCCCCTGTGACACGTTTTCCCTTCGTGATATTTTAGAATGATTTCTCGTTGGTCCTCTTCGGAGTCTGTCAGATTAACTATGCGTTCCGTGCATTCGACTAATTTTAATGTATCTTTCTTATAAAGTTTTGTTATTACGGTTGAAAAAGTTTTTCTAAATTCGGGATCTTCAAAATAAATAAAATACTTATATTTTGCATCTACATATTCTTTGAGGAAATCTTTTGTTAATTTTTCATTATTAACTGGCATAAATACTTCAATAATATGTTGTTTATTATTAGATTTATCATTTACGTGCAACTTATCTTTAAACCATGTGTGAACTAAAATTTGTTTTGGTTTACAGTCTATTGCTTCTTTCAAAATAGGTATTCCTTCATGTTCTCTATTTGAGATGGAATTTGCTGTAGCACCGTCATCTGAATCTGAAATTTGTATCAATTCGGGTGACTTTTCGCCTTCGGAATCTGAAATTTCTATCACTTCCGATGGCTGTCCACGTTCGGAGTCTGAGATTTCCATCATCTCCTGTTGTGGTCTACGATTTTGTCGAATATTTTCGTATAATTGTTCTAATTCTCTCCTGACTTCAACTACACGATCTTCGTTTTCATCTATGTTCACTATTATAGAATCTAAATCGTTATCTACGGCATTAATTCTAACTCTGGAAAGGGCGTCAGCATTCGTATTTTGCTGTCCTTTCTTGTACTTAATCTCGAAATCATATTCTTCTAATCTTAAACGCCAACGTGTGAGTTTACTGTTCGGTTCTTTTAATGAATACAGCCATGCTACCGGTCTGTGGTCTGTATAAATTGTAAACTTTTTGCCATAAAGGTACGGCCTAAAATGTTTTACAGCCCATATAACGGCTAAAAGTTCCTTTTCGATAGTACTATATCTACTCTCGGTATCACTTAGAGTTCTACTAGCGTAAGCTACAGGTTTATCTGACCCGATTGATCCCTGTGATAACACAGCACCTATTGCAAAATTGGATGCATCGGTGGTTAAAACAAATGGCTTATCAAAGTCGGGAAACTGAAGAAGAGGTGCGTTGGTTAGCAGCTTCTTGCAAGTTTCAAAACTATTGATATATTCCTCATTTAAAACTATCTTTTTCCCTTTTTTAAGACAAGCAGTAAGGGGTCTCGTAATTTTCGCAAAGTCTTTGATAAATTTTCTATAGTATCCTATCAAACCTAGGAAGCTCTTGATGTCAGTTGTTGTCTGAGGGATAGGGTATTTTAATACAGCGTCTATTTTGTCATTGTTTGGCTTAAGGCCGTCGCTGGTTATAGTGTGTCCCAAGTAAAGGACTTCCTTTCTAAGGAAATGAGATTTATCTAACTGAATTTTCAGATTAGTTTGACGGAATCTTTCAAATACAGCACTTAGTTTTTCTACATGTTCCGTTAAGCTTTTTGAAAATATTATGACATCATCAAGATATACAAGGCAGTGTATGCCCTGCAACCCCCTGAGCACATTGTCCATTGCTCTCTGGAAAGTCGCTGGAGCCGTTTTTAAACCGAAAGGCATTCGGTGAAATTCGAAATGTCCAAACGGAGTACTGAAAGCTGTTTTTGGCTTGTCATCTGGTTCTACCTCTATCTGATGATACCCACTAGCGAGGTCAAGCGTAGTGAAGTACATACTTTTGCCTAACATATCAAAAAGGTCATTAATATTTGGCAAAGGGTATTTGTCATCAGTGGTAATGTCGTTTAATCGTCTATAGTCAACTACCATTCTCCACTTTTGTTCACCCGAGGCATCCAATTTTTTTGGCACGAGGTGAACCGGGGCACTCCACGGCGAGTGTGATTCTTGTATAATATTGTCACGTAACATTTTACTAACTTGTTTTTTAATTTCCTGCGTTTGCACGGGAGGTAGCCTATGAGCTTTTAAATTAATGGGGTCTTCGTTCTTAGTTCTAATCTTATGTTTAACTTGGTTACTAAAAGATAGTGGGATATCTTCACAATAGAATATATCCTTATATTCTCTGCATAATTTACCTATAGTCATTCTTTCTTCATCATTCATATGGTCTAACCTAAGTTTCTTCAGATTATTTTCTAATAAGGTTTCAACATTTTGTTGAAATATAGGTTGGTTCAACTTAGTTGAATTTACGTTTAGTGATTGTTGGTGAAATAACTCTATTGGGAATGGAGACGTCACCGTTAACTTTTGGAGCAAATCCGTTGTGTTTTGAATTACGGTTGTAGCGTAGCCATTAGTGCATTTCACTATAGCTGCTGGCATTCTCACTCCGTTAGTAAATTGAGTAAAATTTAGGATGCCTTCTCCGTATTGTAAGTTAACTGGTAGTTTAACTCTTAACTCTGATCGAGGAGGTAGGTTATACATCTCTCTCGTAGGTGGTGTATAAATTATAGGAATTTTCGTAAAATCTGTGAAAAGAGTTTGAGACTTCATATCGATTTTTGCGTTCAGTTGTTTCAACAAATCACTACCTATTAGACCATCATACCTTTCATCCACAGAATAGATATAAAATTTATGCTTCTGATTAGTGTTAAAAATTTTTGGTAAATTAATATAAACTATCTCATTGTGCTTACTTGTAGCGTGAGTACTTATGACTTCAAAAGGTTCTATTTGTTTTGAATTTGCGTAATATTCGTTAGCGACTTTTGGGCTAAGAAATGAACGAGTACTGCCAGTGTCTATCATGAAAACTGCGTTTTTTAGTTCCGGTATACGAATATGTGGCAAATTCAAGCGCTTATGACAATACAATTTTATTTTCTCTCTACTATCGAGGCTTCTACGTAAAAATTTTCCGTTGGCTCACAGTAAGGGACAGAATTTTGACCGTCATATCTCTGTGAGTTATACGGTTGAAGGTCGTGATTATTTTCCGTATAATTAACACGCCTAGAACTAGCTGTTCTCATTGTTACATCGGTATTCGAACCCGATGCCACCGGCTGTTGAGCGTCATAGCCCGTGCGGTACCTATTGTCAGCGGCAAGGTGCTGACGATGCGCTTGCGCTTGCATCTTTACTGGTGGTGACCTACTTACGCGCGGCACGTGTTGCGCATTATTGTCGCTAAATCTATTATTAGAATGTAAAAATTGTGGTCGATTATTTCTATATTGAAATGAATTACTTTGTTGGTTTGATGTATTGGTCTGAATAAATGCTCTGTTCGGTACAGATGCACTTGATAGCCTTTGCGTATTTTCAAATCTTGGAGGATTATAATTATTGTTTTGGTTTCGATTTAAATTCATTCTCGGGTTCTTAGCGTCGTACACTGTTTGAAAGTTTTGTTCTTCTAACACAATCTTTAAAGCATCTTCCAAGGTTGTGACATTACGCAAACGCACTAACCTAACTATATAAGCTGGCAAATTATAAAGAAAAACATTCAGCGATGTGTTATTATAGATATGGTGTTTAGCTGCCCGTAAATTCGCATCATTCATTGTTTCGCTTACTTTTGAAAACAGGCTACTTCTTAATTGTTGAATCCTATGACAAAAATCTACATAACTTTCATTTCTATTTCGTTTTAAGGACTCTAATTCCATTGCCAAACAATCTTCGGACCTTGGATCACCGAAGTGTTGACTCAAAAGTTGTTTTAAGTCTGCCCATGTGTGAATTAATTCCCTTTCTCCTACTAAATTAGCAGCGTCCCCAGAAAGTCGACTGGTTATAATGTGAAATAAATATTCGTTCTGTGCGTTTCCTCCTTGAAAAGTTTGCAAAATATATTCACATTTCTTAATAAATAATGGCAGTGCTCTGGTATCTCCCTCGAACACTGGAATAATTTTAAGGATTTCCATGGGTACTCTGTTAATTTCTTCCATTGTTATGGGAGAAAAAAAAAATTGCACAGAATTTAATTGATATATTATTATCTAGCGAACTACTTACTACGATACGTTATTCGAGAAGAAATTTATTCTCAAATAATGTGCTATCTATACGATAATGTCAAGGCGTTGTCTAATCCTAACAATACGTTCCTATAGATATTACTGGTAGGTAACGGAAGTAAAGAGCGAAGGAATGGTGAAAAGGTGTACTCACAGTCCCGTAGCTCCCATGTCGTTCCGGAATATTGCTGGTTTCGAAGTGTCCTCTGCCTCCGGTCCAGTCCTGGTCTGTCGCTGTTCGGCTGCTTGGCTTCACAGGAACTTTGACTCAGCTTCCTCTTAATAAATTTATTTGTTCGAACTCCCGTTGAAACGTAGAAACGTACGTAGTCCGGCCCGGTGCGATCGCGAGATTTATCGGTCTGCACGTGTCAGGAAAACGACGGGAATCCTGTCCGCAGCGCCAATTAAGATGGGAAGACTGGATTTGTTAATAAAAATGATTTATTTAAACGAACAGAGTAACGTCTAGGATGATAACTAGTACAATATTGACTTATTCTAATTTGTTATTTCTATTTATAATAAAATAATGTAAAGTAGACATTGACGTCATGACCTAGTTTGGGGTAGTGCTGACAAAGGACATTTGTAGTGGTTGCTCCACCTTAACTCACGCGCATCGTCAGCGCTGATGTCCGAGATATATGAACTTCTAGGAAGCCTTTTGAATGATAGTCTAGCCGACAAGTTCAAAATGGTCTAAAATAGAGATACTGCTCTTAAAATTATGTGCGATAGCTCATTGGATGCGGAATGACGCCTAGAAAATTATGCTAAAAGAGTAGCACATAAAAATGGCAAGCTATAAACAATTAAAGATGAAAAAAAAGGCATTTGGTTTTTCGCCAATGTTTCATAGACTATTCATATTTAAGAAATTTCAAAAAAAGAGTCTTATTGAGGACAAAATTTTCAATAAAAAACTCCCAGCTTTCGGAACTCTATCTCCATTATTTATAGTTTTAATTTCAAGCTGAAAATGGGTCTCCGCGCTTCATTTTTAGGTTGCGCGCGTGGTTGCAATTTTTTATGTGCTAATACACTCTTTTAGCACAATTTTTTAGGCGTCATTTGGTATCCAATGAGCTGTCGTACATAATTTTAAGAGCAGTATCTCTATTTTAGACCATTTTGAACTTGTCGGCTAGACTATGACGCGTAGCTATCAGCGCTCACGGTAGCTTCCTAGAAGTTCATATATCTCGGCCATGAGCGCTAACAGTGCACGTGCCGTCCGCGTGAGACTAAAACCAGCCTAACAGTTGGATCTTAAACATTATAATGTACCAGATAACAGTTACAGCTGACCAAATAAGACTCGTTAACAACAGAACTTACTTGATAACACTTCCATGTTCTGGGAGCAAAGAAAAAACATAGAATGTAGCAGTTGCTTCTCTTCCCGCGCAGGTAAAAGCCCATCGAGGGAATGGGCGAAAATCATAGGAATCATGTTATAGGCGATGCAGCTAGCAACCCATCGCTATTTTGATTCCATTTTTTGCCATCTATTACACCCACAATCTTGGTAAACGTGGCCTTGGTCTTGCCGCCTTAGGCTCTGTCTACCCCGTAAGGGATACGTGATTTGTGTGTAATTACAGAACGCAACCTCAATTAGGATTTTTTTTATAAAATTTACTACAAATCCTTCACAGGTCACCCTGCTAGGCAGTGGAATCGGTTACCGACCTCCATCAGGCAGTCTGCCTCCGTAGCGTCGTTCAAAGAGGGCTTGAGGAAGATGTGGCTCACACCATCTCCTTAAACATTGTGTATAACTATACTATAGTAGAGAAACACTGATTGCACCCGTGCGAAACTGGGTCGCGTCGCTAGTATTCGATAAAAGCTAAATCAGCGACACGAGAAAAACGTTATTAATCCTTCGAACAAACACGCTTTTAAAATCCAACATGGCGGCCGTTGGTCTTTTGCGCAAATATTAATTTAGCAGGTATTTGCTTAGCGGGTTCGAGGCCCGAGTGTGTGATTTAACGTTTGTTCAGTTTGTTTAAGCGGCGAGGAAAACAATTTGACGACGCGGCAGGTCTGACGTTTCAGCTAACAATGCAGAAGGCATTACCTAACTTCTTCTTCTTCTTCTTCTTCTTCTTATTTGTGGCGTATCAAGTCGTTATAGCGACGACAACTTCGCCAATGTCAAAGTAACAAAAATATACTTAAAAAAACTTGTTCACAAAATGTCGGCAACGTTGCACGGTAATGGTCAAAGATTCCCCTCCTCTCTGTCGGGCTCTTAGCCAACGGTCAATGATATCCCTCAGAAATTGCCAGGAAATCATTAACCGATACCCAGAGTGCGCCGGACCAAGCACTGCTCTTCCTCCCGGACGGGTCCAAAAACGAACCGCAGCTCTTGACCACACGCGGAGGTAACCCGACTCGCACCCCTTATTACCTAACTCGCTCGCAATCGCCATCGTGTTCATTTTGACAGTTCTTATGTGAATGTGACAGCTAGCTGATTCCGATGCCAATTGTCAGCCCATACGTGAACTGTCAAAATAAACACTATGGCGATTGCGAGCGGGTTTCTATCCGTTACTAGCTGTCGTAAAATTCGAATGCTACCTGCTATGGGTGGTGTAGGGGTATAGCACGCGTCACGGAATGACGAGGATCCGGGTTCGATTCCCTATGTTCTAATTTTCAGTGTCGTTTAGATTTTTTTAGAGTGCATTTACGTAGAAATGTTGTTTCCCAAATTTTTACCAAAAAACTATCACAAACCCTTTGAGGTTTTATAGTTATATGTGCTCTAAGAGCTGTAAAAATATCGGTACGTAATTTGTTTGCACCGTATTATATCCCACTGTTGGGCACAGGCCTCTCAAAATAAGAGCGCTTGGACTATAGTTCCCACGCGAGAATTGAGCGTTTTTCAAAAAAAAGTCTACATATTTTTTTTTCCAGAATTTAACTATTCTGGATTTTTCTTACACAGAATCTTTTACCCTATCGATCCTTTTACAAGAAAAAATGTGTCCCAAAACCTCCAATCCAGTTCGTCACTTTTTTGTTCACCGTTAAATTTTTTCCAGTTCTTAACTGTCAGTTATTTATGATTCCGTCTCAATTTATTACTAGGAAACAGACAGAGACATCATCATAGACTGACACTGATAACTGGAACTTAATAGAGTGGAGAAACCAGGCTCGTAATATCGCGCTAACTTAGAGTTTCCACTACATTATATTTCATGTGAGTATAGAATAAACTTAGTCTGCTTTAATATCAAAAGCGGACGCATCAAGACCATGGAGGAATTAGACAATAGAGTGATAACAAGGGTCATCCCAAAAAGAACGTTATCCCAGTAATATCGTGCAAGCACTAATTTCTGCTGTCAATTTTTTCTTTATTGTATCACTACATAGCATAAAACAAAGTCGCTTTCCACTGTCTGTCCCTATGTATGTTTAGTTATTTAAAACTACGCAACGGATTTTGATGCGGTTTTTTAATAGATAGAGTGATTCAAGAGGAAGGTTTATATGTATAAAACATGTAAAATATAGTAGAGAAACTCTTACCGCAGTTCTAATTATACATACATACCGTCACGCCTCTTTCCCACAGGGGTAGGCAGAGACTACTTTGTTCCACTTGCTACGATCCTGACAGTTCTTTCGCTTCATCCACATTCATCAATCTCTTCTAGTTCTAATAAGACTTTTTAACTCTATTGGTTACTTCATCTATGATCAACCCCCATTAAAAGTGCTCTAGCAACAGTGAGTTAAGCAACTTCTAGCTCCCGGAAGGCCAAAGTTTTGTTACTTATCTAGACTGCAGAAAATGTGGAATAATTCCATATTCGTCGAGAGTTAGTTTATTATGATGCATAGTAACGCTTTTGATACTTCCATGCTGGTCTGGGAGCAAAGAAAAAACATAGAATGTACCAGTTGCTTCTCTTCCCGCGCAAATGGTAAAAACCCATCCAGGGAATGGGCGAAAATCATAGGAATCATGTTATAGACGATGCGGCTAGCAACCCATCACTATTTTGATTCCACTTTCCACCTCTACGCCCTCAGTGTCTTGCTAAACGTGGCCTGGTCTTGTTACCTTAGGCTCTGTCTACCCCATAAGGGATAAAGACGTGATTTGTGAATGTGAATGAATGAATAGTAATGGAGTTGTTTGATTTTTAGGGTTCCGTACCTCAAAAGGAAAAAACGGAACCCTTATAGGATCACTTTGTTGTCCGTCTGTCTGTCCGTCCGTCCGTCCGTCTGTCAAGACCCTTTTTCTCAGGAACGCGTGGAGGTATGAAGCTGAAATTTATATCAATTACTCAGGTCTACTGTCCCTTGAAGCTGTGAAAAAATCAAACTTCTAAGCCAACGCAATCAAAAGATACAGCCGTTTATGCCGCAAATTTCCGCAAATTTTCAACTCTCAAGGGAATCAAAACCTACAAGGTACTTCCCGTGAACGCAGAATCTTGAAATTTGGTATGAAGGTAGGTCTTATAGCACAGATTAAAGAATAATTGCGAAAACCGTAAATGTGTATGTATGTCTGTATATAGCAGTGACCAATATAAAGTAACCCCACACTGCGTACATTTTGCTTTGGAGCAGGGCTCTGCTTACACTGGTTTAAAGATATTTATAGATAATGATACGGAACCCTCGGTGCGCGAGTCCGACTCGCACTTGACCGGTTTTTTTTTATCTATCTGTATACTATACTAAAGCTGAAGAGGGTCGAAAGTCTGTACAATATACATGGATGATACTCTGTACATGGAAGATATTAAAAACCGCAACTGAACATGTCCCAACAGTTTTTAGAATTTATGTCGGTTTGTCTGTTTATTTGTGAGCGCATCACGTGAAAACGGCTGAACGGATTTTTATGCAAACTATACTAATCTGTTGAGAAAATCACCGGCCAGGTTATAAGCTACTTTTGATCCCGGAAAATTTCATAGTTCCCGCGGGATAGCGATAAACACGTTAATAAGTGAAAAAAAAAATAACTTGCTGCTCCGCTAATTGAGATTTCTAAGATTTTCACGTATTCCCTCGATGGGCTTTCGCCCTGCGCGGGAAGAGATGCAACTGGTGCATTCTATGTGTTTCTTAGCTCCCAGACCAGCATAGAAGTTTAGTGTAGTCCTTATTACCACTCTGTTAGTTAACTTCTTTTCTAGCAGTATTCAGATAAAATAGTAATCTTTAAGTACGTTTAGTAGTGACTAGGATAGAAAAAAGTATGCTTAGTTGGTTTGGGCATGTAGAGCGGATGGATGAAACTAATGAAACTAAACAGATCTATATGGGGAGTGTGAATGGTTACGTTGGGAGGAGAAAGCCTCGACGGACGTTCCGAGACCAAATAGGAGACGTTTTGGAAAAAGGTCAGGTCAGGAGTACCCGAAACCGACGAGCATGTATGAAGAGATTGATGACTGTGGATGAAGCGAAAGAAATATGTCAGGATCGTAGCAAGTGGAATAAAGTAGTCTCTGCCTACCCCTGTGGGAAAGAGGCGTGACGGTTTGTATGTATGTATGTTTAAGTAAAAAGAAGTATCGACTTTACTTATTCCCAGTTTTGATCGCACCGCTGCTGAAACGCGTCGGGTAGCCCTTGCGTTTCAATAAATATTATTTTCTCCAATAACGGTAATTGAAAACCAAACGGAAACCCTTTGCCGGCTAATCAGTACCCAATAAACGTCAAAATAAACTGGCACAATTGCGAAAGGGACATTTTATTCGTTATTCAAAGTAAAACAACCCGTTTCCCAGAACAAAGAGCTCGAGTGTCAGTTACAAAAGTCACCGGCAAATTTAGCGCTTGAAAAAACACCTCTGACTGCAAAATAAATTTTACGCAGCCTTCGAATAGTAAATATTTTTAAAACAGTAAACTATACATACATACATAGATTATATTAGAATAAAATACCACATAGAATAAAAGTCAAAAAAAACTATGCGTCATTCTAAGTCGGTCGAACTTTATTAAAAAAAAACTTGCACTGAGCTTTCTACATGCCCCTCTAACTCCGCCTGAACGTCTACTCTATTTACTGTAGCTCCAGTGAAAAGGGGTACAAGTCTGAATTTGGCCAAATTGAGTTATATAGACCAAAAAACACAAAAAAAAATAACGCGTCGATTGGTGTAAACGGATCTAAGATATCTTTTAAAACAACGGACTTTTCTGGTGGTCAAGGGTACAATTACCTTAAAAAAATTAGCAACAGAGGGTGCTTGTCAAGTTGTATTTCTATTAACTAAAGTTTTGTTTGTGATTTATGATCTAAATTTAGTTGTACGTGCTGGTTTTTCATATTATCCGTGTAAAAAAATCTAAGCACACTTGAATCCCTAAAACAAGAACAGATTTATTTAGTTTACATCGATACAAGTTGAGTTCAATCTCTTTACACAAAAAATAAAATAAAATGTAAGATTAAGTCGAGCTGCGCCCATTTTCACAAATCGAATATAAAAAAGTTTACGTGGAAAAGGATATAAGTCTTTGCGCGGGGGAATGAGCGGGTGAGTGGGGAGCCAAAGCGCTCACGCATGGGCCACAGTCGTGTACGCTAACTTGTGCAGGGAGAACGCGCTTGCGAGCTGCGCAGCCGACGGTCACGCGAGTAAGTTATATCTTTTTACACCCATTTTATTTTAAAAGTAATATTGCACATTATATTTATTTTAAGGGTATTAATTAAGATATATCCCTTGACACCAAGGTTATACTAGCCTAAAATAAAGTTATTTTTTTTTCTTTTTAGAATGGCGAGTAGGCAACGAATCAATTTAATGCTCAATCTTGTAGCCGATCATTCTCTTCAAGAACAAGAGATACACAATGAAATTGAAAGATTCGATACTACTTCGAAGCCTCGTTGCTTAAATAATAGCAATATTGAAAATTTCGATTACAATACTTCGAAGCCTGGTTGCTCAAAAGATGACAATTTAGAATTCGCTAATACAATAAGTTCCTTTCAAAAAAATAATGAGGAGATGTGGGCTTCTGATTCTTCCGATACACTATTGAACACAGAAATACGAGACATTATAATAAATATTTCTCCGGCAAAAAGTAACAATGAAAATAACAAAGATTGTACTTCAAGCATACATTTTACTGATCGTGATGAAACGTTTCTAGTGTGTTTTGATATACTGTCGACTTTGATAGACTGCCTGCCGTGCTTTGGAGACGATTACGGTAGTAGTAGCAGTGATGAGTACATACCTGACAGTTATACTTCTTCTGACGAGTACAACATTAGGCGTCGCCAAATGTCTAATAGGCCCCAATTAGTTGTTAATGATTCAGATTCCGACAGGAATAGCGTATCGTTCTGGGAAAACGAAGGCATTAAGGAAGGTCGAAAGCGAAAGCCTAGAAAAAGTGAGAAGGAAAGAAGAATAGAACGGGAGGCCTGAAAGAAAATGCGAAATACAGGAAAAAGCTACAAAACTAAAAAAGGAAAAGACGTTAGAGCCAGAACTTTTACTCCTTTAGAGGCCTGTAGAATGAAATGTGCAGAAAATATTCCAGAAGAGTTCCGTAAACGAATTTTTGATGTCTATTGGGGGTTAGGAGAGTATAACGAAAGGGTGCAATTTATAAGTAAAATGATCGAATTAAAAAAAAAAAAACATGCAAACTCGTAGTGACAGGAAACTTCAATCGGCAATATGCAAATAAATATCATTTAAAGTTAAATGCAGATAGTTATGACATTTGCAAGGGCTGTTTCTTAAAAACATTTGATGAGACCCCGAAGTTTGTGCAACTCCTAACTAATAAACTCAAACGCGACGACAGATATACACCATCGACGACAAGAGGGAAGGCACCAAGTGCTACTACAATAAGTGATGAAAGACTTGAACTTGTGAAACAACATATTCTTTCATTCCCAGCCTTTGAAAGCCATTACGGCCGGTCTAAGACAGAGAAAAAGTTTTTATCTCCCCATTTATGTTTAAAAGACATGTTCAATGCGTATTGCGAAGTGACCGAGAATCCAGTGTCATTGACAATATATTCATATGTATTTAAAGGTCAGAACTTGTCTTTTAAAAAGCCTTATCTAGACACATGCGTCAAATGCGACACATTTGAAACTAAAATTAAGTACAGTGAAGGGGACGAACAACTTATGTACAAGACTCAAAAAAAGGAGCACCAAACAAAAGCCGAGACCGTATATGATAGAAAAACCAGTGACCGACAACTGTCTACTGAAAGAGAAGATACATACGTGTGTGCATTTGATTTACAGCAATGTTTGCCAACTCCTTATTTGAAATCGGGTGCCGCATTTTACAAACGGCCTTTATGGACGTACAATTTCACCATTAGAAATTGTACTCGTACTGATAATAAAGTGTTCTGTTTCATGTGGCACGAAGGTATTGGTGGAAGGGGGGCAAATCAAATGGCATCTTGTGTGTATTATTTCATACTTAATTACGTCCCTTCCAACATCAAACATTTGATTTTCTATTCTGACTCTTGTTCGGGGCAAAACAAAAACTTCCATATGGTTACCATGTTTCTTCTCGCAGTCCGCAATAATCCGAATGTGGAGACAATTACCCACAACTTTTTTGTCCCTGGGCATACTCACATGGATTGTGATGCTGACCACGCTGCAATTGAAAAGGCGAAAAAGAAAACTCAGATGGAAATTCACCACCCAAGAGACTGGTTTCAACTTGCTAGGACTTGCAATAAAAAAAAATCATTTACAGTCATTGAAATGCATGCTGGCTTGTTTTTGGATTTTGCCGGCTTACTGAAAGGGCCACTTCAACAAAAAAAAATTAACGACGACAAACAAAAGTTTAATATCTCGGAGACTGCAATTTTCAGTTTTAAAAAGGCAGAATTCGCTAAATTTAACTACAAGACGTATGATGACGATCAATGGCACACGGTATGTCTTCTACGAAGACGCGGAAAATCCCCACTACCTAGTGTGTTTGACACAGAATGCATACCCCACTGCTACGATGGACCATTGCCCATTTCCAAAGAAAAAAAACGAGATTTAATGTCTCTCATACCGCTGATTAACCCTTCTGTGAGGGAATTTTACGAAGATTTAATCTGCAATGATGAAACTGTCGATACGCATCCACTGATACCGACAGAAGACAGCTTAGCTTAGAGATTTTCAGTTTTATTAAAAAATAACATGTGTTTTGTACCTAATTGCATGATACAAGAGAATTTAACATTATTTTAAAGTCTTTTGAGTGGACATACATTTAAATACTATTGATGAGAAATTTTAAGTTTGTTTTAAAACAGCGTTTTTATGTTTGCATGTGAGATTTTTTTAATTTTTATAGCGTTTTTGAATAGATATATAAATATTTTCATATGTGTTTTATTTACTCAACTTAGATACAAGTAGCATTTTGAATTTTTCACTGTTATTTAAGTCTACTTATAACTAACAACACAATAAAACAAAATCGTGCAAAAGGCTACATGTCTGTTATGTCTATAATTAAGTCCAAAAAACTGCAAAAATTGAAAAATACAATCAGTTTCGACACCATTAGTTCGTAAAATAGTCTTATACGTGTAGTATTACACATGTACTACAAAAAACATTCCGGATGCGTAGCCTTTTTCACTTCGTATACAATTACGAAAACTTGGTGAATAGCGATATATATAACCATTTCGACACCTCCTAAGTATACTGAGGCAAGTGACCATTTTGACATTTTCGGTTTTTTACATAATTTTGACTAAAATACTAATATCTACTTGCCACAAAAATTTCATGGTAAAATTCCTGTTTGTTTCGAAAATAAAGTGACGTATATAAATGTATACAACACAATTTGGTAAATCAGTACGTTGTATACTGAGGCAAGTCGCTTGCACCACTGTACGCGGTACAGATATTGTGGAGGGGCGGCACAAGCGTGGTGTAACCTGACTTTGCCTCAGTATACGCGAGAGACCAACGACGCGGCGCACGTCAAATATACCTTTTACGATAGAAATTAAATTATTTTGTCTAAGAAACAACGACTTATTTTCTAATGCACTGTGATTTCCGTAAAATTAATGATTATTATACTTGTAACCTTGCAAAACGAAGCTTTTCTTGACAAGTTATTCAACTGACCTTAACAAATTGATACAAATTAAAAAAAACTGTCTTAATAGTTTCTCTCTTAATTATAATGGCACTAGAATATTTATCATTTTATATCAAAATCACAATTATGAGTAAAAGCCTTTATTCCAAATTGACAAGGTACTATAATTTTTCTTTAGTCATCGTTTTTTGTGACCAACCTGTTGTAAAATTCAGTGTGTTGAGATGGTATTATACCACTTCGACAAAGATTTATTTATTTATTTATTTATTCATTGTCAAGTCATGTACATACATATGAAGATGGTAACGTTGTTCTAAGTCAGTCCATGACGCCCTGCAAGGGCACACAATAGTAGTTAATATCTAAATCTAGGATTGTAATATAACGTCAAAACATGCCTTCAAATTAATTAAGTACATAAAGCTATACATTGATATTATCAAATTCATTAATGTTATTCTATTCTAGTTATCTATTATAGTTATCATTAATGATCTTAAGATCTTTGATTTTTTGTTTGTCAATTGGTAAACGTTCGTGGTACGCTACTTTAATGTTTCTTAAGCCAATTATGAGGTCATTGTTATGTACTTCCAACAAGCGTACATACATGTACATGAGAAATACAATCCGGTTACGGTTTTGCCCTCCACAATTGTGGTATAATATAATACCATCGCAACACACTGAATTTTACAACAGATTGATCACAAAAAACGATGACTAAAGGAAATAGTACCTTGTCAATTCGGAATAAAGGCACTTACTCGTAATTGTGATTTTGATATTAAATGATAAATATTCTGCGATAATAACTGTAATATTGCGATAAGTAGTTTTGACAATTGAATTTTTGCCAAATAAAAATTTGGGAAACAAAATTTGCGATGTGATGCTTTGGGGAACATTCTTTGCCAAACATGAGTAATCCCTCATATTGTAATTTTTAAATAAATATTTTTTAATTTTAGAAGTTATGAATAAAGGTGCAATGATAAATCCTACTAAGGCGTTAAAAATAAGGAATGAATCCTTGCTAATGATAAATCGAACCTTTAGAAGAAGCGACTTAAGTTTTTATATTTTTTATAAGTACTTAATAGTACAGTCTCAATAATTAAGAAAAGAAGACTATTTTGGATAGATTTATGTTGATTTTTAAACTAAAACGAATATTGCTCAAACTGTGGTTGTTGAATAAGTTACTTTTAGGAATGATGGAACTATGATTAAAAGATTTACGAACATAATAGAAACAGATTTTATTTGAAATTTACGTTTGTTCATTAAAAAAAAACTTTTTTTCTATTATCATTAATAGAAATATATATATTATTTCCCGTTTTAAACAGCAAAACATTAAATATGTTTAACAGTATACAGGTGTAAGCGACCTTAATTTAAGCGTATACTGGTGCAAGTGACTAATATGTCGACCAAATAATGATAAAGGGCATTTGAGCATGAGCTAAGTATTTATTTTTAAACAGTATGGGTTTATGTAACATATTTATCTAATTATTAAATGAAAAATAGAAAAAAATAACAATTAACTTAGTACGGTGTATACTGGATCAAGGGGTAGTTGCCTCAGTATACCACAAATCAGAACACGTAAAATACGCGTACACTAGTGTATCTACCATTTTCTCAAAAACTAACATTAATTTCAGAATTCCATATATGTAGTCTGAAAGGAGGTACTTTTGTTCCAGCGAATCCAAAGTTTTATGGAATTGACTTTACAGATTAAAAAGTTACAAATGATTTTACCTTTGCACGGCTCTCCTGTAAAATCAAGATTTTGCAGTTGCCTCAGTATACTTAGGAGGTGTCGATTTGAACCTTTTTACACTTATTTTTATACTTTTATTCTGGATACAAGTACTTAATTTATAAACTAATAGATCAAGAGCAAAAATAACATTCCCATAAGAAAGGGCGCAATTAATTTAGTCCATCGACATACCACATTTATTAGTTTATGTAAATATACAAGTGTAATGAACGTAAGTTTGAATCATCTCGGGCGTAACTGTTTTTTGCGTCTCCTGTAAACTTGGGTTTTTCGATATGTACCCCTTTTCACTGGAGCCACAGATTTATCACTGGTGGTTTACTCCATGCTTGTCTGGGAGTAAAGAAAAAACATAAAATTTACCAGTTGCTTCTCTTCCCGCGCAGATGGTAAAAGCGCATCGAGGGGTAGGCTAAAGTAAAACATGATTCCTAAGAAGGAATCATGTTACAGGCGATGCGACTAGCAACTTATCACTATTTAGATTTCCCTTTCCTCGCTCTTAATCATGCTAAACGTGACCTAAAGGTTTTGTTACCTTAGGCTCTATCTACCCGTAAGGGATATAGACGTGTTTTATGTATATATGAATAATTTTGGGTGCCCGTATTTTTTATACAATAAGTTTATTATGCTTTAAACTAGTTGAGAAGTTACTCACGTTAGTTTTGCAGTACTGTTGTTAAGTGGAGTACTGTGTCCCGGTGTGAATTAGGGTCGTACCTCGTTAGTTATTCCAATTAGTGCTCAGGGAAATTTTAATTGGGATTTTTATACTAAACACGGGAAGTCGCGGTGGGCAAATATTGCATTAAAAGTGGGAATTTTATAATTGAAGCCAATGATGCGGAAGTGATCATTAAAAAAATTTTTTTAACGAAGCGACTTGGAAAATACATACATATTAATCACGTTTCTATCCC
Organism: Pandemis corylana; assembly: GCA_949127965.1. Classification (NCBI taxonomy): domain Eukaryota; kingdom Metazoa; phylum Arthropoda; class Insecta; order Lepidoptera; family Tortricidae; genus Pandemis; species Pandemis corylana. Next base: position 12,820,467 of record OX421865.1, on the reverse strand, counting down.
TTACGTAGTAGATAGAACCTAGGGTAGATAAACAGATAGACAGATTTATTTATCTCATTTTGAAAAATTACATCACATTTTTACCAAAAACAAATTTCATTTCATTTTACATTTAAATAGTTCCCAAACAGATCGTCGATAATAATTGGAATAACTAATGAAAAAAAAACAAAAAAAACAATTAAAATTAAATAAAACGTCAAGATAAAAATGCAGACGATTCACAAAAAGTTCGTCAGCTACAAATAAAAAAAAATAGTTTCAATAAAATTAAAAACGAAATATTAAAGTTTTAGTTTTAAAAATCAATTTCAAATGCCACATAAAAAGAGAACAAGATCTAAAGGCCACGTTTAGCGCAATGAGGACTATCGTTTCTTTGCTCACCAGTTGGCGCCACTGTCGACTAAGGTCCAGAGGGATAGCTGTCAAAGGCGACTTTATAAGATCGGCGCCGAAACAAAGTTTTAAATCTTGAATCTCATTAAGTTTATTCATTATAAATATTTATCATCATATCGAGTACCTATGTCACATGTGGCGCAGTTCCGATTTGTTCGCTGATAGTATAGTATATTCCATCAAAACATAACTTGTAAAAAAAAACAAGTCTCGCAACTCAGTTCTTCTACCGTAAAAAGTTGTGAGATCCATGTAATACCAAGTCGGTTAATTTATTCGGTCCCTACTAAAGAGCCCTACTGTCTTAAGTTATTACGTAATTAGCTAACCTAACAACATAATAATGCCCATATCAAAATTAAAAATCGTTTATGTTATAAATAAATAAATTGACTTAGCATTCCCATTAACCCATCAATTTAATATAATCTGTATTACTTGTGAGAAAAATGGTGTTTTATACATTATTATAGTTTTAGAAATAAAAACCTTATACTTGGAGACATGAGTGGATGTATGGGGTATGTCGTCACTCTGACGTTATCTCCGTCGAAGTCGCGGGCAAAAGCTAGTTTATAATAATAAATAATCCTCCGAAGTAACACAGCGTTAGTCTAAACAGAAGGTAGAGAATCTCGATTTGTACATTGTTGAGACTTTGTCAAAATTAATTAGCTCCCACAAAATCCGACTTCGGATCGCGCTAATTAGTTAATGTTAACAGTAAACAAAATAATTCTGATTACGTAATGAAATGTAAACACGGCGTTAAGCTGTCGTCAGAGTAAACAAACAAATGTAACTTGAGTAATTAGACAGAAATATTATCAGGGTACGGTATTACTCGGCTTTCTATAGAATATTCGAATAATTCTTAATCATAATAATAGATTTAAGTTACCAATAGATCGTTTAATATGTCCGACATGTTTCGAACCAGTACGCGGCCTTGTTTAACACGTTCGTGTTCCACATATATAAATCACGTCTGTATCCCTTACGGGGTAGACAAAGCTTAAGGTAACAAGAACTAAACACGTTTAGTATGATTGCTGGCATATGGATGGAAAGGGGAATCAAAAAGTAATGGGTTGCTAGCCACATCGCCAATATAACACATGATCCCTAAGATTTTTGCCCACTCCTCGATGGCCGTTTACCATGCGCGGGAAGAGAAGCAACTGGTACATTCTACGTTTTTTTACCTGTAGGTTCATTACCTAACTCTCTCGAAATCGCCATCGTGTTCATTTTGACAGTTCATGTATGGGCTGACAATTGGCATCGGAATCAGCTAGCTGTCACATTCATACAAGAACTGTCAAAATGAACACGATGGCAATTGCGAGCGAGTTAGACAATAAGCCTACATAGGATGGTGTTCCACATTAAACAAATTAAAACTAGATGCGATTCTCCATTCTAATTATTCTACGCGCCATTAATCAAGTTATCCTATTCTATTCTATTAGGGCTGTCGCCGGCAACGTCCTTTGTCACCAATCGAACCACTAAAGGCTAGGGATGGACGATAATTCATCGATAAACTTAAAACACGTGATGAATAAATACCTTAGAGTTGTCCTGGAATATATCAGCGGGTGCTTAGTTAGTCTTCGTCAACAATCGAACCGTAGTGATGGACGATATATCGATAAATGCAAATTCAAAAATTCAAAATTACTTTTTGCTAATTGACCGCCTAGAGCTCTTTTACATGTCTTTTTTGAACTACCATCGCATTCGGAAAGACCATCACTGCCTAAAATATTGCGCTGCAAGAAACTTAGCAGAAAGTCATTTTTTCAAAATAAAATACATTAAGCTACTACAGTACTTAAATTCTACTTAAATTAAATATATTTAAAAAAGGGTTGAATAAGGTCATTTAAATTATATTAGGTAGTCTATAGTAGAGATGTATAAAGTCTAAAGTCAAAACACTCCATGTACACTAGTATGTGTCTTAAATTTGTTCTAGAATATTTCGAACCACTATAGCCTAGTGATGGGTAATACGTCGATAAATGCAAAACACTCAATGTACACTATACTACTGCCTTAAAGTTAAAGATTCTCTGGCTGTGTGGAGGGATGTAGCATCCCTCTGCATATTGTACCGAGTCTATCATGGGGAGTGCTCCGATGAACTCTTTGGATTGCTGCCTGCGGCTAAATTCCACTACCGTACTTCGCGGAACCGTCTGTCCTTCCATCCTCAACATCTTGATGATTGGCAGTCTAGTACCGTGCGTTTTAAACGCAATTTCCTTCCTCGTACGACAAAGATCTGGAACCAACTTCCTGCTGCAACATTCCCTGAGCGGTACAATTTAGGGATCTTTAAAAAACGAGCCTTCCTGTCCTTGAAAGGGCCGGCAAGTCTTTCAGGTGTCCCTGGGCGATGGTGATTACTTTTCATCAGGTGATCCGTCTGCTCGTTTGCCCCCTCTTATATTAAAAATATATATACTATGTATATTAATGAAAATAATCAAAGCGTTCTAAAGTGACTTATTATTTTTACCTTGATGTCATGCCATCTTTATCTTACTAATATTATAAAGAGGTAAACTGCATCATTACTAAAAAAAACATCGATATATTTAGTCAATGTCCATCTCTACTACAGCCCTTTGGATAGCCTATGGATAGTCGAGTGGCAACCCTAGTTAAGGGCATCATCAAAAGATCCTATTTCCATTCAACACACTTCCTATTTCCACTTCAAATGCATTGAGCAAGGTTCGAATTGGAATGTCACTGAAGAGGATTTGGGGCATATTTGGACGAGTATTAATTATGTTCTACTGCGCTTTAGTTTATTTGAAACCTTTGCTCTTGTTTTTTTTTAAATGGACTGTTCAGAGGCATAGAGTAAAAAGGATTATTATTGCCCTTTAATTATACTAGTGGGACATTTATTTAAACCAAATAATCTTAAATTAACATCAAAACTTAAAATCCTAAATTTAATGTATATAAAATAAATATGAACTACATTCTTCCATGCTGGTCTGGGAGCAAAGAAAATTCTCTTCCCGCGCAGATGGTAAAAGCCCATCGAGGGAATGGGCGAAAATCATAGAAAACGTGTTATAGGCGACTGTTTTGATTCCATTTTCCATCTATACGCCCATAATCTTGCTAAACGTCTTTATGTCTTGGCACTTTGGGCTCTGTCTACCCCGTAAGGGATAAAGATGTGATTTGTGTGTGTGTTTAAAATGTAGGAAAGGAATTATACTTTAACAAGATTCGCATTCAAAACTTTGCTCGAAGTTTATTTCATCTCATAAAACTAAACAGTGGTGAAGTCTGAGTCGGATTGCTCTCAAAGGAACATAGAAAGCGTCATTCGGTACTAATATTTTGACTAGTAGAGACTTTATACATCTCTACTATAGACTAATATAATTTAAGACTCGGGGACCTTATACATGCTTTTTATAATTGTACTAGCTGTTGCTCGCAACTTCGTCTGCATAGAATTCGTTAATCGCTATCCCGCAGAAATGACGCAATCCGTTCTTAGAGGATGCCTACGTCATAGTAGCTTTGTGCATGCAAAGTCTCAGCCCGATCGGTTTAAAATTGACAAAGTTTCATACAAACTCTCATCCCCTATTTCATCCCCTTGGGGGTGGAATTGATTAAAATCCTTTCTTAGCGGATGCCTACGTCATAACATCTACCTGCATGCCAAATTTTAGCCCGATCCGTCCAGTGGTTTAGGCTGTGCGTTGATCGATCACTATGTCAGTCAGTCAGTCACCTTTGAGTTTTATATATTTAGATTTAGTTTATGTAGAATTTAAGTATTGTAGCAGCTTAAAAGAAAGAAGATAGTTATTTATTTTTGCAAGACACACAAATATAAGAGAGTATACACAATTTTATAGAAAAGAAACAAGATAAAAAACAGAGACACGTATTTTATTTTGAAAAAATGTATGTATGTATGTAAACTCTTTATTGCGCATAAAAAATTAAAAAATACAGAAATACACAGAAAATAGTACAAAGGCAAGGAAAAAATGACTAAAAATAAAATTTAGGACAGAATCTTAGAACTGATGATGAATAAGATCTGATATTTTATTCTACTTAACTCCTAAATTTTTCAAACTTGGCGTAAGTTTTTAATTTGTTTTATTTCTACTATCACTACATTAATATAAACAAAGTCTTCCGTCGCGTACCTATATTTGTCTCTTTGCCATAAACTTAAAAGCTACTGGGCGGATTTTAATGCTGTTACCGCTGGTAGAGTGAGTCATGAGGAAGATTGAAGTAAAAAAATTGTATATATTTTTAAATTGATTGAAATATGCCGAATGTTGCCGCAGCGCCATCTACATTGCACTCGTGCGACGCCGGGGCGGGTCGCTATTTAAGATTAAAAATAAACAAAGATCTGAGACAGACAGACACAAACAGAAGTCTTAGTGATGGTGTCCCGTTTGCATCGCTTAAATGCGGATTTTTTTTTTTATATGAGAGGGGGCAAACGAGCAGACGGGTCACCTGATGGAAAGCAATCACCATCGCCCAGGGACACCTGCAAGACCTGAGGAATCACAAGTGCGTTGCCGGCCCTTTGAGGAACAGGAAGGCTCGCTTTTTAAAGATCCCTAAATTGTACCGCTCAGGGAATGCTGCAGCAGGAAGTTGGTTCCAGATCTTTACCGTTCGAGGAAAGAAATTGCGTTTAAAACGCACGGTGCTTGACTGCCAACCATCAAGATGTTGAGGTGCGGATGCAAGATGCGGATCCCTAAAAAGTAACAAAACTCATTAAGAACTCAATGAGGTCGGCAATTTTTCACGTCAAATAAAAGAAGTTACTCGACTCATCTTATCTTATCTTAAAGTTTTTAATTATGTCTTTTTTATGAAATAAGAAGGCAAACGAGCAAGCGGGCCGTCTGGCCCCTATTTCACTGAGCGACAATAGTCGCTGACAAGTGACAATTCTTTACATTACAAACTCTTGGGTGAAAATCTTAGGGATCATGTTATATAGGCGATGTGGCTAGCAACCCATCACTGTTTTGATTCCCCTTTTTATCCATACGCCCACAATCATGCTAAACGTGGTCTTTAGTTCTTGTCACCTTAGGCTCTGTCTACCCCGTAAGGGATAAAGACGTGATTTATGTATGTATGTACAAACTCCACGCCGGTTGGCTTCATATTATTGAGTACTTAAAAGTTTTCCAAAAAAAAGTCCACATGAACATTTTTTACCCAAAATTGAACTATTTTGGGGTTTTCTTACTTAGAATCGTTTACCCTATCGATCTTTATACAAGAAAAATTGTGTCCCAAAATTTCCATTCCAGTTCGTCACTTCTTTTAATATATTATTTAAGTGCGGAACGTGACGAACATGAGAAATAATTTCATAGTAAAATCTGGGACACATTTTTTTCCTGTATGAGAATCGATAGCGTAAACGATTCTAAGTAAGAAAAACCAAAATATTGAAATTCTGGAAAAAAATTACATGTGGACATTTTATTTGGCAAACGCCCACGAATTGTCACTTGCTCGACAATAGGAATGATGAATTAGGGGCCAGTTGTTACAAATCTACACAGTACCCGGTCATAAAGCTTGGCATCGGTCTTCTCGGCTTCGTAGAGCGTTGTCTTGCTCTAACTTACGTACCAACTGTCTCTTTCCAAATACCGAAGTGCAATCTTTATGCCCGAAGCCTTACCCACCTGCTACGGGTGGTGTAGCGGTATATCACGCATCACGGAATGATGAGGATCCGGCTTCTAAATTTTTAGTGTCGTTTAGATTTTTTTTGTATTCATAGCCCTTTACGCTAGCAACCCATTGCCCTCTGGTTTAGTGGATGTCCATAGGTGCTCTATCACAAACAGTCAACCCACATGCTTGTTAGACTTCCTAATTAAATGAAAACCTGATACCGTGTTCATAACGAAACGCAATCAACATTCTTATAACGTTATTAATCCAACGAACAAATACATAATAGTACCTACATAATAATTGCCCCTAATTCTTCTCATTTGGGGGACAACGATGCCTTTTATTTATTGGGACACAAATGATAATGATGTCATTTGGGCGCTTGCCAACAGACTCGAGATGTGGATACACTTGGAGCGAAAACACTCTTTTTAATATGACTGAGGGCAAACCGTTTCGAAGCCTTTGAAATGTGGGTGTACAGAAGAATTCTGAAGGTATCGTGGACGGATAGAATATCAAATGAAAGGGGCACCATCTGGTGAACAAAGAGGTAGAGACCTTGGAAACTGTCAAGAAACGCAAGCTGCAGCACTTTGGTCACATGTGTAGTGATAAATACGACCTGCTTCAACTCATCATGCAAGGGAAAATCCAGGGAAAGCGACCCGGAAGGCGTACTTCGTGGCTTAAGAATTTCCGGACATGGTTCAACCTTAGTACAAGCTCACTGTTCCGAGCTGCTGTGTCGAAATTAAAGATAGCTCTGATAAACGCCAGGAGATGGCAACTCAAGAAGAAGGGGGCAAACTGTCCTGTCGCCTGATGGAAAGCAAACACCTACACCCATGAATACGCATAACATAATTATGGGGCGTTGCTGCCTTTTAAGAAAAGAGTAGACCCGTTTTTTGAAGATCCCTAAGATGTCCGGGAAAACTGGAAAATGGGCGAACCGCTCTAAAAAGACAGTTTGCCTAGCATGAACAACGAGATCGCGATGAGTTCCTAGTTATTCGGCGCGATTCGTCATTGTTGTTGGTGATTGTCAACAGCTGTTAAAGTGTGACACAAAATAACAGGGATTCTGATCGCAATTCTATCAAATCTATAACGAGCTATTTAGTGAGATCACATCAATTTCATCAAAATTTATAAAATAATAAAATAAAACTGACTACCTATGGCCTTACAAGCAGAGTGGCGTGGGTTGAAATCCAGGACTCGCACCTCCGACTTTTTCGGCATTAATGTGCGTTAAATCATTTGAAATTGTATCTTATTATTCTTTTTATTCATGCTCATGCTTCCATGCTGGTCTGGGACCAAGAAAAAACAGAATGTACCAGTTGCTTCGTTTCCCACGCAGATGGTACAAGCCCATGGGCGAAAATCATAGGAATCATGTCATAGGCGGTGCGGCTAGCAATGCACTTTCCACCTATACGCCCAGTGTCTTATTAAACGTGGCCCGTACGTGTTGTAAGGGATAAAGACGTGATTTGTGTGTTATCATCATCATCATCATCATCAGCCTATGTTAGTCCACTGCTGGACATAGGCCTCCCCTAATGAGCGCCATAGCGCCCTGTCTTTAGCTTGACGCATCCAGCATCTGCCTGCAGTCTTTCGAAGATCGTCATCCCACCTGGCCGGAGGGCGTCCTACACTGCGTTTGCCAAGTCGCGGTCTCCACTCAAGAACACGTTATACATGCTCACAAATTGTCGCATTTGTAATATTAATAGAAAGTATCCAGTGTACCCACTGCTTGGACTAGTGTATTCGCAGCGTAGTATTTACGCGACATTTTGTTTGATCGTTCACGCATTAGGAGTCAGAATATTTAGGGGTTCTCCACATCTGCGTTAAGGGGCAATGAACTCTGTTAGATGTGTAATCAACATTATACAAAGTCTCTCAGATTTTTCCTTAATATTTCTGCAGATGGCGGGGTCAGTTCGACAAAGTTTTAAACGACACTGACAATTGGAACACACACACACACACACACACACACACACACACACACAAATCACATCTTTATCCCTTACGGGGTAGACAGAGCCTAAGGTAACAGGTACCTACAGGCCACATTTAGCAAGATTGTGGGCGTATAGGTGGAAAATCGAATCAAAAATTGGAACACAGAAAAATCCGAAAATGTGCTATGGCCTCGTCCCTGGTGAGCAGATGTTCCACGGGAGTTTGTAATTGTGTCGTACAGACACATCATTCAAACAGATGACGCTTTGCGACAAAAATTCGCATAGTAACAAGGTCACGTGACGGGTAGTAGCAGATAGAAAAATGAGAAGGCTTACATACCTGCTATGGGTGGTGTAGGGGCACACGTCACGGAATGACGATGATCCGGGTTCGATTCCCGGCCACAGCTTTACTTTTCGGATTTTTCTGTGTTCTAATTTTGAGTGTCGCTTAGAAATTAAATTTTTAACGGTAAAACCGTAAAAGTGAACATAAAAAATCAAGAAGTAAAAGTTCTTGATTCATTTGATGGTACTTAAATTTTTGTTTCAAAGTTTACGCTCTCGACGCGGTTTACTTTGTGCATCGATCAATGTATAGAAACATTTGTTAACTATTGGAACTACACATACACACACACACACACACACACACACAAATCACGTCTTTATCCCTTACGGGGTAGACAGAGCCTAAGGTAACAAGACCTACAGGCCAAGTTAGGCATGATTGTGAGCCACATCGCCTATAACATGATTCCTATTTTCGCCCTACGACTATTGGAACTAACCGAATGGAAATCCTGAAAAACATTTACATGGATGTTTAGTCAACCAACTACCAGGTAAAATATTAATGGCGCTGAATGTTAGACCAAAACGGACCATATCAAAATAATGATAATAATATGTATGTATGTATGTAAACTCTTTATTGTGCAAAATAAACAAGACAAATACAATTGACAATCACTGAGATACATGCACAAAGGTGCAAATAATAATAATATTAATAAATGTGTGTTTCATGTATAATATATTACGTATTTCAGTACTTAGTATATTAATATATATTCTAAATTGCACCACCTGCTCAGATCTGTTCTGTTCTCCAGTCCATTATGGTTGCCTGGTAGAGATCGCTCTGTAGCGATAAGGCCGCCTATTGTTACCTTGTAATATTCTGTATACCTTTTTTCTGTTTTGGTTGTTATATGTGGTGTTCAATAAAGAGTTATTGTATTGTATTGTATTGTATCAAAGTTTTAGGATGCCTTCCAAAGGTAGATAGATGGAAAGAGAAAGAACTTATAAATGACGAAAGGGCTGCGGTCTACCTATTTAATAAAGCACTGGATGTCGCTACCACCGTAAACTTACGTTCGTTACATTAAAATCAAAGACGCAAGGATACGCAAAGAATTAGCAAGCTGAAGTAAAGTAAAGTAAAATTAATTTTCCAAAATAGACACGAAATACATACAATGTTAGGAAGTTCAATGACTCCACACTAGGCACAGCCTGTATCGTGGCAGCCAAGAAATATCAAACAAGACACGGTTACCATTAATTATGAAGCGGTCAGATTAACAAAAAAAGGAGGTAAAAATAGAAAAAATAAAATCAAAACAATAATTTGCTGATGGGAACCCAAATACCAACTAGAAATTAAAAGATAGTAAAAATAAATAGATAGATAGCTGCAAATGTGTGTGTGTGTGTGTGTGAAAGTGTGAAAGTGTGTTAACTCACAACACTTAACACTTGCTCAGAGTCGTCATAGTGGCAGTGGGCCGGCCATATCTGGCGAAGAACCGACAACCGCTGGGGTAAACGTGTTCTTGAGTCCGCGACTTGGCAAACGTAGTGTAGGACGCCCTCCGGCCAGGTGGGATGACGATCTGCGAAAGACTGCAGGCAGATGCTGGATGCGACAAGCTGAAGACAGGGCGCTATGGCGCTCATTAGGGAAGGCCTATGTCCAGCAGTGGACTAACATAGGCTGATGATGATGATGAAGGATACGCAAGACGAAAATCCGAGGACTCAGTTATAGGCGATGCAACCCATCACTAGTTTGATTCCCCTTTCCACCTATACGGCCATAGCTAATCCTGCCGCTAAGTAGCAGTGCTTGCACTGCTGTGTTCCGGTGTGGAGAGTAAGACAGCCGGGGAAATTACGGGCACAAGAGGCATTTCATCTTAGTCCTCTAGGTCAGCAACGCATCTGCAATCCCTCCGGGGTTGCGGGTGTCTATGGGCAGTGGTGATCACTTACCATCAGGGTGTGTATGTATACTTCAATGTGAAAATATGAATTACGTTTCCGTCCAGACCTCCGTGTACCCCTAAAAGGCCTGTTATGCTAATTCCAAATCTCTCTCCTATTTAAATGAGCCTTTATCGGATTTTCACACGCCTCTCGGAATAAAATAAACTTCGCCTTACAAAATAATGTTCTGCGAGGCACTTTTTAAGTCGCCCGAGTAAGGGACGTAAAACACTTTAAGTGCGTGTAAAATTTTCACTGTTTGCTTTCACTGTTCATGAAATATCACTGGTGGTTGATGCATAAACAAAACGTCCTTCTCTCTCACGGGGTGGATCAAGAACACGACCCAAAAGTCCTCTCTGACGGGGTGGACATAGCCTAAGGTAACAAGAACCAAAAGCCTCGTTTAGCACGATTGTAGGCGTTAGGTCGAAAAGGGAATCAAAACAGTGAACGTTTGCTAGCCGCATCGGCTATACCATGATTAGGATTTTTGCCTGTTCCTTGGGTGGACTTTTATTATCTGCGCGGGAAGTGAAGCAATTGGTAAATTCTAAGTTATAAGATTAAATTGCGTTCGCGCCACTACGTGCACTTCAGTTCCTTTGTGGTGCGCGTTCCGCGGCCGCTGCAGGAGACCATCGCGTGCGCTGACTTCTGGCCGAAGGGTGTCGTATTTCGTCGGTTTCGGGGCAAACTACCGAATCCAACACCGGAGATGATGACGCAGCGGAGCCACAACGTTTCGTCGCCTAAATAACATCTATTATATTTTTGAATTTTATAGCGCATTGGTTTTGACTGTAATGCTGTAATTTTTTTTTGAATAAATAAATAAATAAATAAATAATAATAAATAAATTAGAGGGAACGGGTGAAAATCTTAGGAATCATGTTATAGGCGATGCGGTTAGAAACCGATCACTGTTTTGATTCCCTTTTCCACCTATACGCATACAATCACGTTAAACGGGGCCTTTAGGGTTACCTTAGGCTCTATAAGGGACAAAGGCGTGATGTATGTATGTATGTATGTATAAAAGATTAACAGCATACAATGAAGACATATGAATACAAACTTATCCATCTACATTTAAAGAAGTAAGAAAACACAAATTTAAATACACATAAATCACGTCTTTATCCCTTACGGGGTAGACACAGCCGAAGGTAACAAGACCTAAAGGCCACGTTTAGCATGGCTGTGGGCGTAAAGGTGGAAAGGGGAATCAAAATAGTGACGGGTTGAGCCGCATCACCTAAAACATTATTCCTATGTCCATTCCCTCGATAGGCTTTTACTTTCTGCGTGGGAAGACAAGCAGCTGGAACATTTCATGTTTTTTCTTTACTCTTAAATAAGAGATAAAATTGCTTTATAATTTAAGCGGCAGCTTTAAGTTCATTAAAGATGACATTATCTTCCATATCAAGTTAACTGTATTTGAGGACAAACTTCTGAAAGGCTTAATTTTGAGTGGTTCATTAATTTCCTCCAAGTTAAACCATCAAAGGTACTGTTTAAATTATGCTAATTATAAACATGAAGCGGGGTTATTAAATACAGCTTCATTAAAATTGATTCCCCTTTCCACTTCCACCTATGCGCCCACAATTACAAGCGTGGCTTTTCGGTCTCGTTTGTTACCCTTGGCTCCGTCTATCCCGTAAGGGATGTACCTAATAACTAATAATAAGAAAACTTTATTTCACCACAGAAGTTACAAAGTACATAACAAGAACACAGTGTTACACAGAGATAGATGACATTTTATGCGGTAAGTGAAACAGCGGCCTTCGCACTAGACTCTGGTCTGTGTCGCGAGTGCCAAGCGAAGTACTCAAAACACAAAAATATTTAGAAAGTGTGCGTGCGTGTGATGTATTCACTAAAATTGTGATTTTGTTGTTTATTAATAGGCAAGAAGACCTAAAGGCCTCGCTTAGCATGATTGTGGGTGTATAGGTGGAAAAGGGAATCGAAGCCGTATTATAACCCCTTTTCAACCCCCGGCGAAAAGAGAGGTGTCATAAGTTTGAAGTCGATGTCTGTGTGTGTATGGCATCATAGCTCTCAAGTCGATGGACAGATTTCGATGTGGTTTTTTCATTCGAAAACCAGTTTCCTTGCGGTGGTTGTCAGCCATGTTTGGTAAAACTCGATCCAGCAGTTTGAAGAATATCAGCTATTTTCAAAATGATGTCAGTAATTTTGGCACGAAATTGTTTATTTATCATCACTACATAGTATAAAATAAAGTCGCTTTCTCTGTCCTTATGTCCCTACGAAAGAAAGAAAGAAAGAAAGAAGACATTTATTCCTTTTTGCAAGACACACAAATATAAAAGGATATAACACAATTTTATAGCAAAAAAAAAACAGACATTAAAAATAGATGCTCAGCGTTGTGTGCGTCTTCGCAAAAGTGAAACTGTCGCTGGCTCAGCATTACGCTGCGGTGTTAGACTGCAGCTCTGATTTTCAGCCAGAACCGTCTGTGACTCACAAAACGATACACAGATAAAATATAATACATAATCCATAAACTTTTAGGTAAACAAAGTAATAAATAGATAGAACCCGACCTATGTGTAACTAAAAAAAAAAAAAAAAAAAACATAAATTAATTAAATAGTTTACGCTTACATCTTCAAAACTACACAACGGATTTTGATGCGGTTTTTTTTTAATAGATAGTGATTCATGTATAATTTTACGCAGACGAAGTCGCGGGTAGAAGCTAGTGTTATATATTATAAGTGCTTGATTGCCCAACTCTATTATTAGACTTGACCTTTGGTCTGTTTCAAGCTCTGAGTAGCATTCGGGGAATAAATTAATGAATTACAAGATCATGAATACTGGGTGAAGCCTTATTTAAATATCACAGACTGACTTTAAGTAAATATCGCCTTTTAGCCTAATTCACCGACAAAACTTTGGAACTTCTTAAATAGTTCATTATAACGAATAACTGATCACAATGAAATTAATTTCGATGACTTATTTTCCCACCTTTAACCCCTTATTCATACACGCTCTATAGGCTTCTGCTAACTTAGCAATCGTTTTTCCTTATGTGTCACTTTGACATTTACCTTTCAGAGATAAGGACAAACGATCGTAAGTTAGCCTATAGAGCGGGGTGCGAGTCGGGTTACCTCCGCGTGTGGTCAAGAGCTGCGGTTCGTTTTTGGATCCGTCCGAGGGGAAGAGCAGTGCTTGGTCCGGTGCACACTGGGCATCGGTTAGAGATTTCCTGGCAGATTCTGAGGGATATCATTATCCGTTGGCTAAGAGCCAGAGTGGAGGGGACTCTTTGGTCGTGTAACAGTACATTATTTACACATTTACCCCCTGATTCAGAAACGTTTTATAGGCTTATGCTAACTTAGCAATCGTTTGTCCTTTATCTGTCACTTGACATGATTACATTGTTAAAAATATATACATACACATACATACACAAATCACGTCTATATCCCTTACGGCTTACGGGATAGACAGAGCCTGAGGTAACAAGACCTAAAGGCTACGTTTAGCATGATTGGAGGCGTATAGGTGGAAAGGGGAATCAAAATAGTGATGGCTTGCTAGCGGCATCGCCTATAACGTGATTCGTGACGAGAAGCAACTAGTATCTACATTAAACCGCCGAAAACATTATTACATAATCTTCAACAAGAAAAAACCAATGACGTATTCGAACACTGTTCTGTCTTATACATTTTACGGCACTTACGTTATCCTCTTAAAACAGGTCCGTGGTCTTCTCTGTGTGTTATAGGCTAGGTATTTTAATTAACCAAAATTACCATAACTAGTTGACTAAGTCATAATCCGGCTCTGTCCCGGCTAACCTTATCCGGATTAGCGGGGTTTACCCGTCTGGGTGTCTTGCGATTACTGTTGTCAGATTAGTGAACTGACTGTACTTTTCAAGGTTGGAACCATCTGGAGACATACGTCAATCATCATCATCATCATCATCAGCCTATATTAGCCCACTGCTGGACATAGGCCTCCCCTAATGAGCGCCATAGCAACCCATCACTATTTTGATTCCATTTTCCATCTATTCACCCACAATTTTATGTATGTGTATGTTATATTAGAAGAGAAACAACTGGTACATTCTAAGTAGTTTCTTTACTCCCAGACCGCATGGAAGAAAACCATGTATATGTATAAGCGCCATCTATTGGCACGGCTTAGACGGTCAATGTTATTGTGTGATCCATTTGTATCACGAAATATCACTAAATATCGATCTTAATAGGTATTAGCGTCTCTTTAAATTGTTACACTTTCACGCCAATACGGCTACACGGATCTAGATGAAATTTGGAACAAAGATATTAGAATAAAGATTATGGTCTGGAATAACACATAGAGGATACCGCGGGATAGCAATAAACGATTTCACTGCAGACGAAGTCGCAGGCAACAGCTAGTTTCTTGCGGCGCATTCTTCTTGGCAAAGATGGTCTTTCCGAATGCGCTGGTAGTTTAAAAAAGACATGTTATAGAGCCCTTGGCGGCCAATTTGCAAAATAAAATTTTCATTTTCATTTTCAGTATTCTATATTTTTGCATTTCACAAATTGATTCATAAAAAAACATTCAAACCAGCCGAGGACCAAACCGAAATTTAAAAATGAGAAAAATGTTTTCTTTAACGCCTCAGAGGAACGTTTCAAAAATAATATGATTCAATAAATTTTTATCGCAATCGCGGTCAGCGAAACCTCGAATAAAGAAATGTGCAAAAAACGTCCAAAGCACCCGTCGTTAGCTGTGCTATTAGCCTAATGCTTTACATTAAAATGTAAACTGAACGAAAAGGGTTCGTAGTGACGCGAAAAACCATACTCGGTCCAGCGCCACGTAATGATACTCATTCTCAAGCCTCAAAAAGTAGTCATGTGTTCAAACATAGAGGGACAAGTCGTGATCTCGAAAATCAGCCTCCTGATTCCTCTATAACAATAAACAAACACTACCTAATATGGAAATTCTGCACAGACGGTCGAGTAGGTACTTGTCGTTTAGACTGTATTATCAGTTTTACGAACTCAAGTATACTGAAATTAATTTCGTAAGGAAAGCTTGATTTCAAGAAATCCTTGATGAAACGTTAATATCTACACTTAACTATACCACATTGATTCACAATATTATAACCAAAATTTTGATACAGAATTTTCTACATACATACATACATAAATCACATCTTTATCCCTCACGGGGTAGACAGAGCCTAAGGTAGCAAGACCTAAAGACCACGTTTAGCATGATTGTGGGCGTATGGATCGAAAGGGGAATCAAAACAGTGATGGTTGCTAGCCACGTCGCCTATATAACATGATCCCTAAGATTTTCGCCCAATCCCTCGATGGGCTTTTACCATCAGCACGGGAAGAGCAAGAACTGGTAGGTACATTCTAGATGTTTTTTCTTTGCTCCCAGACCAGCATGAAAGAATTTCTGCTTAAATCAAATAAAGATGGAAATATAAGTTTGTAACCAAGATACCAAGCTAATACACCTGTAGTTTTTCATCCGCATATTCATCCTCATACATACCGGACCTTTCACATCCCTAAGCTAATGTTCTGCCTTTATTTATTGCTGACGAATTTAGGGTTACTCTTTTAATCATTAGTCAGCGGTTTTGTTTTGATAACTGACGGGTCCGGAGTTTTGATAAAAACGTTAATGCTCCATCCGCGTTCCTTTGTGTTGACAGACAGACAAATGAGGTTGTTATTCTTAAATCATTTTTGTTATGATTAAAGGACAAAGCATTTTATTCAATCAAAAAGTAGGTAGGTACTTAAAATAAATAACTGTAATACTAATAATTTATAGTAATATTCATATTTTATTTTTTGTTTAATAAAAATATAAACTTTGTAAAATGCGCTAATTCAAAATACCATAAACCACTTTAGAAAAGTTAATGTTTGGAAGCCAATTTATTTGGTTAGACGTGTCGCCAGACATCAACACTAATTACTAGATCACTTTTTTACCATGTCTAAAGCAAAATAATAAAAAATAATAATAAGCCTCATTTATTTCCTTAATAAAAATTGTTTACAATACCCGTTATGTATTAACTTTCTAAACGAAACTGAAAATTAGAACACATAAAATGCAATGAGCATGTATGAAGAGATTGATGAGTGTGGATGAAGCGAAACAAATATGTCAGGATCGTAGCAAGTGGAATAAAGTAGTCTCTGCCTACCCCTGTGGGAAAGAGGCGTGACGGTATGTATGTATGTATGTATAAAATGCAAAACGTAAAGCTGCCTGCTGCTGCGGCTGAGAATCGAACCCAGATCCTCATCATTCCGTCATGCGTGCTATACCGCTACACCACCCATAGCAGTACCTACTATGTAATATTATAGATAGTAATCTACGTCGGAGCACAACACAAGCACTGCTGCTGCGCAAGCTTGTGTTATCCCTTAAATTACTGCAATACCACAAAGGCTGTAGTTATGTGGTATTCACGTCAAAGGACGCAGCGAGCGAGGCGTGGCGTGCTCCTAATGCATCTTGGACTAAGGCTACGGCCGAGTATAAGGTGATAGCGGATTAAAGATACACACATACACAAGTCACGTCTTTATCAGGTAGACAGAGCCTAAGGTAACAGATACCTACAGGCCACATTTAGCAAGATTGTGGGCGTATAGGTGAAAAATGAAACCAAAATAGTTATGGGTTGCTAGCCTCATCGCCTATAACATGATTCCTATGTTTTGCGCCCATTCCCTCGATGGGCTTTTACCATCTGCGCGGGTAGAGAAGCAACTGGTATATTCTATGTTTTTTCTTTGCTCCCGGACCAGCATGGAAGAAATTAAAGATAACTTATGATTATGTAGTATATTTTATCTGTGTATCGTCTCGTGAGTCACAGCCGGTTCTGGCTAAAAATCAGTGCTGCAGTCTAGCACCTCAGCGTATTGAGCCAGCGACCGTTTCACTTTTACGAAGACACACAACGCTGGTGATCTATTTTTCATGTCCGTTTTTTTATTGCTTTTATTCTCTGACATTAGTGTGTCTTGCAAAAAGGAATAAATGTCTTCTTTCTTTCTTTCTTATTGCCAAAAAAAAAATAGTTCAGAAACAATTATACTAAGTACTACTACGTAACGTATAGCTTCATTTTAATTACCTCCATTGATTTAATTTAAAAATGTATCAAAAGGTATGTTTAGCCTAAATAAAATAAATTAAATACCTCTATTAAGTTGTCTAGGTAGTCTGGTAGAAATGGCTAATAAGCGATAAGACCGCCCATTGTCTACTTTGTTCTTTGATTCTGTATTGTTTTGTACTGATTTGTGGTATTCAATAAAGAGTATTTGTATTGTATTTGTATTTGTAAGATAACATACGCACTTAACAGATTAAGGGAGAACATGAAAGTAACGGTAGCCTGGGTCATAGAACATCAAGGAGTGACAGGCAACGAAAAAGCGGATGAGCTAGCGAGGGAGGGAGCGGACAGGGAATTTATAGGTCCTGAAACGATACTTCCAATCTCAGGAGATGTCACCAAGGGAACCATCGGTAGATTGGTTTGGAAAGGAGACTAAATAATCTCGCTTCCTCTTGAAAGATGTGTTCCTGACTATAAAGATGGCGTTCAATAATGGAAGCGACAGAGAAATTTCTTCACGTCGTAATCTAAAAGTACTCGTGCAAATACAAATTCTATTAAGTAAGTCATTTTACAATGTTCTGTTTATTCGAACGCTAAGCGTTAATCAAAACGTGCCCTTACCTTAACAAAGTGCGCTATTTGATATTTTAATCATTCAAGTTTAATTTGTGATATCTCGAGTTTCTCTAGCATAGTAATGTGAAGCGAGGCAATATGTGGGTAAGTTCTTAAAGCTGACGTATTTTCGTCATGTTCTTCTAATTTCTTAGTTTTTAATAGATGGAATGGACTATAGCGGTCGACAATAAAAGGCTTTACAGAAAGAAAGAACTGGGTTACAAAAACAAAAAGAAGTAAAAAAAAAAAAGAGTACTACTACATACATCACGAAATGGTCCCATCTCAGCATAATGCTGGCTTTAGAAGTTACGTGTCTTTAGTAAAAGCAAAAAAAAACGTCATTTTCAATTTTTCCACCAACAAAAACAACTTTGTTTCTTCAAAGGAACACTGTTAATGTCAGACAGTCATAAAATATTCTGTTTTTAGTATTTGTTGTTATAGCGGCAATATAAATACGACATTTCTGTGAAAATTTAAGCTGTCTAGCTATCGCGGTTCTTGAGATACAGCCTAGTGACAGACGGATACGGGTATATTGGGTACGGAACCCTAATAAAAACATTATTGCCCTTCTACATCATGTAACCCTGGATCACCCACACTCCTCGCTCCAGCTCTGCCAGAGATGTCCGTAGCAACAGAACAGAGTGTTAAGGATAATGTCTTTTTTCCGTTTTCCCGACAATAAGCTTTAGAAAATTATAACAACGCAGAAAAATCAAGATTCGATACTGAGCCCATTGTGTATTGTGCTCGGATTCAAGGCCAGAGTAACAATAAATGGCAGAGGGATTACTGTAAATAACCTAACCTGAAAATCCTATTTTTAACATAATTATTATACTTTTAACCTTTTCGCCGCCACGTCAAATACAACAGACGTCACCCGTACGCCAGACATCTTTATTGCGATGCCTTAAGTTGAACCTAAACCCAATTAAAGGTTGCTTGTGCATTGAAGTAATGGACGTATATATAGGCCGTTGGCGTTGAAACTGCGGTGCCGATATATGTGTCGTTGGCGTCGAAAAGGTTAAGGTTCCGTACCCAAAGAGTAAAACCCTAAGGCTTCGCTGTCCGTCCGTGCGGCCGACCGACCTATCCCGCGGGAACTGCAATTTTCCGGAAAAAAAAGTATCATGGCCGATGATTTTCTCTACTAATGATTTTTTAATATCACGTACAGACTTTCGACCCTCTTCTGCTTTATTATATTTGTATAGATTAACAAATTTCAAGGCGATCGGGCAAACTGTTGAAGAGTTCCCATCTGCGGAGACGGTCCCTACTGGGTCACCAGAATTACACTTCAATATTATGACGAACAAAAAATTTACCTTGCTACTCCGCTACTCACGTGCAAGATAACCAAGCCTGTGTGAAATATATATGTTTTTCATGCAAACCCTCCCTCCACTGCTGCCAATAACACACATAAATCCCACAAACGTAATTATCCCTTATACCACACAAACACTGACGCGTTTCGATCCCTCTACGGGATCATTATCAAAGTTTAGCCTGATTCAATAAAATATTCAATATTATGGTCAGACATATACATACATACACAAACCACGTCCTTACAGCGTAGCCAGAGCCTAAGGTAACAAGAATAAAGGCCACGTTTAGCATGATTGTGGGCGTATAAGTGGATAGGGGAATCAAAATAGTTATGAGTTACTAGCCGCATCGCCTTGAGCATGGTTCCTAAGATTTTTGCCCTTTCTTTCCCTCGATGGGCTTTTACCATATGCGCGGGAAGAATTGGTACATTCTATGTTTTTTCTTTACGAGTGACGTCCTTTCAAATGCAGGGTGTGTGCTTATTTTCATTACTCTGTGCTCGATACAATACATGTGGACAAAGTAGCTAAGTACGGTTTGTTTGCGAGATATTCATGAAGCGAGACAAGCGAAAATTTCAGGTGATATCCAGCGCTCATGTTTGCTTTGAAAAGATATGCATTTTCCTAACAGCGGAAAAGATAATGGTATGTATGTATGTATAACTCTTTATTGTACATAAAACAAGAAAAAGATGAATACAGGACAACACAAACGCACAAAGGCGAACTTATACCTAAAAGGGATCTCTTCCAGTTAAACTTTGAACGATTGACAGATTAAGAGATTAAGTAAGTAAGTAAACGCTTTATTGTACAAATATAACAACACCCGGACAACCGGACAACCGGATAGCCTAGTGGTTAGTGACCCTGACTATAAAGCTAGAGGTCCTGGGTTCGAATCCCGGTAGGGACAGACAGTTGTATGATGAATACGAATGTTTGTGCCCGAGTCATGGATGTTGTATGTATTTAAGTATGTATTTATCTACATTATATAAGAATGTTTATCCGTTGCCTGGTACCCATAGTACAAGCTTTGCTTAGTTTGGGGCTGGGTCAATTGGTGTAATTTGTCGCAAGATATTTATTATTTATTTATTATTTATTATAAAGAAACAGATACAATTCACAAAAAATAAAAATAACAGTAACATATGCACAAAGGCGAACTTATCAGTAGATGTGAGGAGCATTAAGCGAGGGACTGATTACAGTGCGAATTACCTATCACTTGAAAAACAGTGCCTTCTCTCGTCCCTTGGTGATCAGTAGATGTTCCGCGGGAGTTTGTAATTGTGTCGTACAGGCACATCATTCAAACATAATGACGCTTAGCGATAAAAATTCGCATAGTAACAAGGTCACGTGACAGCTAGTAACAGATCGAAATATTCGAAGGCTTACCCACCTGCTATGAGTGGTGTAGGGGTATAGCACGCGTCACGGAATGACGAGGATCCGGGTTCGATTCCCGGCCATAGGCCATTTCAGTGGCGTTTAGAAATTTTATAACCATGTTTGGTAAACGACGGTAAACCGACGAGACTGCATGAAGAGATTGATGAAGCGAAAGAAGTATGTCAGGATCGTAGCAAGTGGAACAAAGTAGTCTCTGCCTACCCCTGTGGGAAAGAGGCGTGACGGTATGTATGTATTTTTGGTAAAAATCGGTCCAGCAGTTTGAAGAATATCCTCAAAGGCATTTTTGGCATAAAATTGAATTATTCAACTTTTAAAGGATATTTTTTTATTCAACCATTAGTACGTTTTGCGCGGTATTTCAATTTTGAATGCTTTTAAATTCAATTTTAAGAAATACTATCTTAAATTACATGAAGTTTTGAGTATTAATTAACTTGGCAAAGTTTTAGCACCAATTAATACAATTTAAGCGGCGAAAAGTCAAAATCATTGGGAGCAGCCCCTTTAAAATCAAATCACATCACAAGCTCGGCAAGCAACCATTCATTATTCAACTTAGTAATTCCCCTTTTCTCTACACCGGAAACGGGGACAAAGTGAATCTCAACGACAAAGTACTTCCGGTAAGAACGGGAGCTTATTCTGGAAGCTCCATTAAATAACGAAGAAAGAGAAAGAAGACGTTTATTCATTTTTGCAAGACACACAAATGTAAGAGAATATACACAATTTTATAGAAAAAAAAAACAAAAAAACACAGACATGAAAAATGTGAACACTGTTTTGTCAACGATATAAACTCTTTGTGATTTGTTTATGAGCCATGTATGACTGTTTGTGTTCCTATAAAAAAATAAAAAATGTATATATTCTAATAATATAATAACGAATTCTTATTTTATTGAGTCGCAGGTAACAGCTGATATCCTAATATTTTTTTAAAGACTAACCCCCTTATTCATAAACGCTCTGTAGGCTTCTGCTAATTTAGCAATCGTTTGTCCTTATCGGTCACTTTGACATTTACCTTTCACAGATAAGGACAAACGATTGCTAAGTTAGCAGAAGCCTATAGAGCGTTTATGAATAAGGGGGTAAGTAAGTTTATGTTTTCACTTCACTACATAGTATAAAACATAGTCGCTTTCTTTGTCTTCATGCCCCTTTGTAAGCTTATATCGTCAAAACTACACAACGGATTTTGATGCGGTTTTTTTTAATAGATAGAGTGATTCAAGAGGAAGGTTTTATGTATAATTCTACGCAGACGAAGTCGCGAGCAGAAGCTAGTACTTAATAAAACAATAAATTGTTAGAGGATCTTTGTTACAAATTTCGTACTTAATCTATCATTAACCTATTCAAATTTTAACCTTGTTTTTATTAGTAACGTTTAATTGAGCGGCCACAGGTCAAACCACTAGGCTACCACGGCTTTTTTAAAACGTTCCTTTTTTTTATATAAATAGGAAGGCAAACGAGCAAGTGGGTCACCTGATGGTAAGTGATCACCAGTGCCCATAGACACCCGCAACCCCGGAGGGATTACAGATGCGTTGCCAACCTAGAGGACTAAGATGAAATGCCTCTTGTGCCCGTAATTTCCCCGGCTGTCTTACTCTCCACACCGGAACGCAGCAGTGCAAGCACTGCTACTTAGCGACAGGATTAGCGAGTAAGATGGTGGTAGCGATCCGGACAGACCTTGCACAAGGCCCTACCACCCGCGTCCTTTCAGCGTTTTAAACATTACTTTACATATTTTAAGCACCCTTTTTGAGTCGAAAAAAAAGTTCTAGTTACATCACAAACAAAAAACGTTACGTGTCTCAGACAAGAGAAACAATGGCCCTCGTACCACCCGAGGGCACTAGAAAGGGTTTTGCTTGAGGCCGTGTTTACTTTACGACTTTCTTCTCCCTCTTATGTATGATTGCATGTATGAGGTCATATCAAGTGCTTGCTGTCTTGTTTGATTACTCTTTAACCGATTTCACAAAAGGGTTTGCATGTGTAACAGTTGTGCTCATTAAATTTTGATAATGATCCCGTAGAGGGATCGAAACGCGTCAGTGTTTGTGTGGTGTAAGGGATAATTAAGTTTGTGGGATTTATTATGTTTTATTGGCAGTAGTGGAGGAAGGTTGCATGAAAAACATATTATACTAGCTGTTGCCCGCGGCTTTGCTCCCGTTTTTTTTTCTTCTAAATGAAAAATAGATAGTAGCCGATTCTCAGACCTACTGAATACGCATATAAAATTTGGTAAGAATCGGTAAAGCCGTTTCGGTAACTAACATTGTGACATGGAAATTTTATATATTAGATTATTTCTTACAGGCTTGGTTATTTTGCTCGTGAGTAGCGGAGTAGCAAGGTAAATTTTTTGTTCATTTTTATACACGCATAATGTTAAAATTATTTTTGGAGACCCGTTCGTTCGTTACAATTTCTTTATTTTAGTAAAAATAATGGGAACTTTTTAAAAAAAAAACGCTCTTTTAAAACTATTTCTTAGATAAGTCTGATGCCTTTCTATCTACGTGACCATAGCAACCAGATCATACAGTTAAACAGACATACAACATTGGTTCACAATTCACATTCTAGACTTGTAAGTCGAGCTACTTGTTGAGACCAAATAAAAAGAAAGAAAGAGAAACATGAAAAAGCAAAAGTGAGGCTCATTCAAACTATGCAGTGTATCTCACGCTACACGGATCTCTTTCAGAATTTCAATTGCGATCCCTCGTCGACCACGTCTACCCCGTAAGGGATAAAGACGTGATTTGTGTTTGTATGTGTGCGTCGACCACTTTAGTGCGTTGTCTAATAAACTTGTTCCGGTCTCGGTATATATAGACAAATCACGACTTCATCCCTCACGGCGTAGACAGAGCCTAACGTAACAGATACCTACAGGCCACATTTAGCAAGATTGTGGGCGTATAGGTGAAAAATGAAATCAAAATAGTGATGGGTTGCTAGCTTCATCGCCTATAACATAATTCCTATGATTTTCACCCATTCCCTCGATGGGCTTTTACCATCTGCGCGGGTAGAGAAGCAATTGGTATATTCTATGTTTTTTCTTTGCTAGACCAGCATGGAAGAAAGCAGGTCTCGGTTTATCTCATCTAAAGCTAAAATGGTGTGTGCGATTATGAAAGCGTCGGGATTTTAAAATAATCCGAATACTCTTCCCAGAACATGCATTTTTCCTTTTGTTAGTTACCCGAAGAGCCTCAGTATAATGGGACTCTTACCGACATTTTATTCAAAAGAAATGCAGGACGTTACCGAGTAGAGACGACGGTACTTTAGTCTTCTAGATTAGCTGACTCAACGTTTCCGGACTTTACATTACTAAATACTTAAAATGTTAATAATTCAAAACTGATCCTTTGCTATGGTCAGAGATCGGACAAATTTGCGTCATTGCTCGCAATAATGTGGACATGACTCCAAAATTAATCAAATATGTAATCATTTAATTAATTTGTTACTTGACTTGAATTCCTAGTCAATAAATACAAAAGTTTGTTAAAGTATAGATTTATTAAAGAAAATAATCAGTATTTTTTCCAAATTTTCTGCAGTCAGTTTTTTTTTACATCAAAAATATACTTAAGTGCTGAAAAACTCCGCTCGCACTCCACTGATGTTAATGGGGCAAACTTAACAACTGCCACTTTAGTTAACATTTTGCTAATACTTTTATGCATGTGTAAATTTTTATCTCCGGGAGTTCAAAATTTATTTCGAGAAATTAATTAAATGATTAATTATTTGATTAATTTTTGAGTCATGTCCACTTTATTGCGAGCAATGACGCAAATTTGTCCGATCTCTGTATGGTAAATGAAAACAGACTTTGTTAAAGAGAACATACTCATTGGACAGCAGTGACGTTGATAGCTGACAGATTTTAACGGCACGTTTTGCCGCCAAGCGCTCTAGAAGACGCGGAGATTGTATTGTCATTCGGACTGTGAGATGCTGATATCAGTGATAAGTTCGAAGTGTAAATCTGTATTAATGGTAATAGAAGATGTAGCGATCAATAAGAAAAGACTATGCCCGTGAGGTTTCTCGCTAGTTCTTCCCGCGGAGGGTCTTACTGAACTCTCAATGGTCTTCAATGTACTCTGTGGCGTTGACCAAGTGAATAAAACGATGTGCGCTACTAAACTGACTTTCATTGGATGTAAGAGAGGTTCTTTACAATACATACCTACATAGCGTCACGCCTTTTTTTGTCAGTATCGGTTAGAACATACATACCGTCTCGCCTCTTTCCCACAGGGGCAGGCAGAGACTACTTTGTTCCACTTGCTACGATCCTGACATACTTCTTTCGCTTCATCCACATTCATCAATCTCTTTATACATGCTCGTCGGTTTCGGGTACTCCTGACCTGACCTTTTTCCAAAACGTCTCCTATTTGGTCTCGGAACGTCCGTCTAGGCCTTCCCCTCCCAACGTAACCATTCGCACTCCCCATATAGATCTGTTTAGTTAGTATATTTTCATCCATCCGCTCTACATGCCCAAACCAACTAAGCATACTTTTTCCTATCCGAGTCACTATATCCTCTTTCACACCAGCACGGTCCCTTATCACACTGTTCCTTATTCTATCTTCCAGTGATACACCTTCCATACTCCTTAACGCTCTCATTTCTTCTGCATTTATTCTACTTTCATGCTAACGGGTGAACCATAAAATAATACCTAGGTACAATAATACTGTCAAAGAAACATTTTAAGCCAACCGTATTTGAACCTTGTCCCTTTCCGATAAAAAACAAATCCCATCAATCAATCCCGCGTAAACATTGACAACTTCCATTGGCTTAATAACATTTCAATTCTCCCAATTTACAGTAGCAATTAATCTTCCAAAAAGTACGCCTTAATTGGGGAAGACAAATTGGCAAAATTCCCAACAAAATTCCCGGGGGAATTCCGGCAAAAATTTAAAGTTACATTGTTGAGTTTATAAGCCTTTGAAATGTTAGGCATAATGCTGGAGTAGGCAGAAAGTTCTGCGAATCAGAATATGGGTTGGTGTTTCGGGAGTTCTTGAGCCAGACTTTCGGGTAAAATAAATAAAGTATCACGTTATGTTTTCTAAGTTAGATTGTGTCAATATTTGCAAAGTATTGTTTTAGTATCGTTGGCGTTTAATTTAAATTATTATTGTAACATTATTCACGTCTGCTAGTTAGTCTGTTAAAATTATTAGTTTTAAGTTTAGCGGAACCAATTTGGTTCTAGTATTACAGAGTAATAAAATAAGTATATTCCAACAGATGGTGGAGTTACTTTGACAAAATTTGATTTTTGAATCATCGTCACTACATAGTATAAAACAAAGTCGCTTTCTCTGTCCCTATGTCCCTATGTATGCTTATATCTTCAAAACTACACAACGGCTTTTGATGCGTTTTTTATAGATAGAGTGATTCAAGAGGAAGGTTTTTATGTATAATTCTACGCAGACGAAGTCGCGGGCAGAAGCTAGTAATCCATAAATTGCTTTGGGGAAGAGACACGTAAAACTTATGAAGACTTAATAATATTAAGAACTAGCTTCTGCCCGCGACTTTGTCTGCGTAGAATTATACATAAAAACTTTCCTCTTGAATCACTTTATCTATTAAAAAAACTGCATCAAAATCCGCTGGGTAGTTATGAAGATTTTAATAAGCATAAGAATAAGATTAAGATTTTGATAAGCATACAAAGGGACATAGGGACATAGGGACAGATAAAGCGACTTTGTTTTATACTATGTAGTGAAGATGTAAATTAAGAATCGGCTGAAACGCTGGCTTTTTGAGCGCACGTTCTATACGTTTAATGAATCCTTGGAATTTAAACAATAGTTTATCATGACTTGTGTTGTTGATAATTTTAATTGACTTTTTATTTTGCATTTTTTTATTTGTTTTTATTCGTTTTTTGTAAAGTAATACAAGTACAAGTAATTTAAGTTTTGTGTTTTTATATTTACTATTTTCTGTATATTTCTTAAGTTAGGTTCTTACAATATTCATACAAAAATTAATAAAACAACATTAACACAAAATATAAAAACATTATAAAAACCTTACCTAGGGTGCCGCCGGCAGCGAGGCGAGGCCTAAGCTACCGGTGGTCAGAGCGACAGAGAGGAATACATACATATAACACGTCTTTATCCATTACGGATAGACAGAGCCTAAGGTAACAAAACCATAAGGTCATGTTTAGCATGATTAAGGGCGTTTAGGTGGAAAGGGTACTTTCTATGTTTTTCCTTTGCTCCCAGACCAATGTGGAAGTGGTTATATAATATCCTTCGCCTAATTTCTTCTTCGCATCAAAACCAACAGTCGCAATGTCAAGATGAAACGTCATTCTTTAATAGCATTAGTCGCTAATTTTATCAAATTACACGACAGATGGCGTTGTCGTCTAAGGGACACGTGTAATGTTCCCAGTCCATTAGCTGAATTGTTTTCATGATGTTTTAACCTTCTCTAAAGCTTTGTGAAGAAAAAAGACAGAAGTTGATGATTTGTCTTCTATTTATGACTGGTTATGATGATGGCAATACGACGATGTGGTTGGCTTAGTTGGTAGCGACCTGCGAAGCGAGCGTCCAGGGCTCGAATCCTGGTGAGGGCATTTATATGTGTGAGCACGAATATTTATTTGTGAGTCATAGATGATTCTATCTATTTTTTTTTTTAATTAGTCTAGTACCTATAACACAAGCCTTACTAGCACTTACTTTGGCACTAGGTCAGTTTGTGTAAATTTTTCCATTACATTGATATTTATTTATTTATATTATATTTATACGAATCCTAATGTTAATTATGTGGATTACGATTAAAAAAAAATCTAAAATTTATTTCTAAAAACCGTGTAGGATTGTGATAGGAATGCCATTTAAAGCCATTTATTTTTAAAGTTACTTCAATTTCCATTTCACAAAAACTTACCGACTGTTTTTCTTTCGAATTGAACAATTGAATATTTAAAAAAAAAAAACAAAATATAAAAAAAAATATTAATCTATTTTTTCTTTGTTTAAAAATCACTAAAACAAAATGCGGACCTTGAATGATGTAGGCCCACAATAACTATTCTTAGAACCAGATGAGGCTGCTATGTTTGCCAACTTTGTCCATTCAAATTTATCCGCCAACCTCGAGGGTAATGTTCATTATTATACGGAATATTTAATTAAATAAAAAACTAAGGAAAAATACATATTTCAAACGGTCAGAGCGGACAGTCTTAGAAGCGAAAAATAACTTTATCAAAGGAATTTTTCCCTTTATTTTAGGTCAATTTTATAACACGTATAACAATTTCTCAGAAGAAATTCTTGCTTATTCTGTTTTTAAAGAAATGGAATTACCATTACCGTTATTTTACTAAAGACCGACCGCGTAAATGAGTCCTCGCCCGCGCGGCACAGGGGCGCGGGGTAGGACGACAAAGGGGACCGAGAGAGGTGCGGGCGGCAGGCGCACTACCCGCCCGCGCCCCTCTCGGTCCCCTTTGTCGTCTTGTCGGTCTATAACTATTGCTTGCAACTTCATCTGAGAAGAATTCGTTTATCGTTGTCCTGTAGCTGTAATTTTCTTGAAAAAAACTTATGTCCTTTCCTGGGACTTACACTATCTCCATACCAAATTTCAATTTATTGGTTTAGGGGCTTGAGCGTGAAGAAGTTACAGACGTACACTTTTTCGTATTTATGATATTAGAGTAGATTAATAGGGATACTAGAGATTATAAACATTTTTCACATGCAACAGGTAACTGATAAATAAATTTAATAAATTCAAATTCAAATGGTTTAAGTAAATTATGTTGTTTTACAAGATCTTACTTAATGTATAATGGCACAGAAACATAAACCCTGATAGAGCACAGCAACTCTCTAAAGATAATCATAAGATCATCATCAAGATCACTATAAAGATCATTTTCGGAAAATTACACGAAACTGAAAAATTAAAGGAAAAAATCTCACAATAAAAACAGTCCAAGAGAATTTCACGATCCTTCGTTACGACTAACGAACCCTAAAACCATAGTTACCGCCATTTGTCGGGCCACGGAACCCTTTTACCGCCAGTTACGCCATAAACCGATATCCCACTAGCATTAAACCGAGAAAAAAGGAAATCGTCTATGAGCTGCTGCAATCACTCCTGAACAGGTTAATACGACACTGGGTTACGATTTGATTTGAAAATACATGCATACATATACATAAATCACGTATTTATCCCTTACATGGTAGACAGAGCCTAAAGTAACAAAACCTGACCACGTTTAGCATGATTGTGGGCGTATGAATGGAAAGGGGAATCGAAACAGTGATGGGTTGCTAGCCACATCGCCTGTAACATGATCCCTAAGATTTTCGCCCAATGCCTCGGGGACTATTCCTTTCTGTAGGTTAGCTGGAAGAGATCCCTTCTTAGGGATAAGTTCGCCTTTGTACTTTTTTTGTCTGAATTTCTGTATTTTTTTAAATTTTTATGTGCAATAAAGAGTTTACATACATACATACTACATACATACTTTTACCATCTGCGCGGGAAGACAAGCAACTGGTATATTCTATGTTTTTTCTTTGCTCCCAGACCAGTTTTGAAGAAAATACATACACAAATAACTTCTACCCCTCACCCCATTCGATGGTCTTTTTCTTTGGTTCCAGGCCACCTTGGAAGGAAGTAATGAAGACTTTATTTAAATCTGTGTAGAGATAGTCACGTGCAAACAGCTAGTCTATACTAATATTATAAAAAGGAAAAATTTGATTGTTTGTTTGTTTGCATTGAATAGGCTCCGAAACTACTGGACCGATTTCAAAAATTCTTTTGCCGTTAGAAAGCTACATTATCACTGAGTGACATAGGCTACTTTTTATCGCGGGAAAATACCTTTTCCTACGGGAAAATTAATTTATCGCGGGCGAAGCTGCGGACGGAAGGCTAGTATATTTTTTTGTATATTTTTGAAGTCTGCATTTTTGTAAAGAGATATATGTATTTATTTAAAACAGCTGGAGATATCTCAACAAGAAATAGACGGAATCCAGAAAGGCTAGTTCATGTCTGCGTTCCTAGGACCGCATTATATAGGAAACATTGTGCTGCTATGTGTCAAAACATTTTTAACAAGCTACCAAATTACATACGGGTAGCTCCTGAAAATATATTTAAAAATAGGTTAATGCAGATACTGATAGAAAAAAACTACTATAGTGTAAATTATTTCCTCTTGCAAGATAATTTTGTATAATGTAAGCAACCCATTAAAAAAAAAAAATTTTGCATGCTAGTATAATAAAATTGTACAAATAGCAGAATAAGGAACCTATTGTCTCTGTGCCACCCAATGACCTTGTTATATCTACTTATTCTTTGCAAATAAATATATTCTATTCTATTCTATTCTAGTATATTATAAAACGAGTAACCTTGCCCCCAGTACCCATGAAACTGTCAAGCCCGTCATTCTCAGAGTGAAGACAAAAGTCCTATCTCATGGAATAAAGCTGTATAATCCTGGAAACACATGAATTTAGGCACGTTTGAACATGTTCGAGACGAGGGCGAGAATTACTGGCTGGAGACAAAGAGCTATTTTCTAAGCACAGGAGACACTGTTTAAACAGTATGACAGTAAATTTTTTACACTTATCTGGGGCTTACCATGACGTCGTAAGTGAAATGGAACAAGAATTTTTACTTGATGTTTTGTATTTTTATTTAATTTGTATTTTATTTACTTTTTGCTTATTTAATTGTTTCGGTCTACTTACTAAGATTTAACTAAAATCATCCGGTACAGATAGACAAACAAACAGTCACACACTTTGAAGTGATCGTATTACTAGAACACTTTATACGTTCAATAATGAGTTCACCGATTTCCACTCCTGGACTCGGGCATTTTAAATTTCAGGATTAATAAATTTTTAGTCTTCTTCTTTCACTGTAGTTGTTTTTAAGTAGTTATTTAAGTAACACATAAACGGATAACTCACGTATAAAAAGTCGAGTGATGCTCGACAAGTTTGTTTCGTAGTCGTAGAGCAGAGCGCTGGCGCGCAGTGTTCGTGTCGCTGCAGCCGGGGCGAGCGCTCTTGGAAAAAGGTCTACGAAATAGTCCGAAACATGTCGAGCATCACTCGACTTTTTATACGTAAGTTATCCGTTTATGTGTAATAATGATTAAGTCTCACGGTAGTTTCATGTTGAAAGTAGTTATTTAAGTTATTAAATCAAAAATTTCAATTAGATTACTGTGTGCCAGACTTTACTGTGGTAAACTCCTAAGACAAATACGAAAGCAATGGGCCATGAAATCAATGGGCTTGACGATTGATCAGCATTTTTAAACAACCTGAGTTGCCGCGGCTAGCTTCATCCTTTTCTAAATGGCCCAGTAAAAAAGGGACGCATTGATAAACAAGCGCGGAAATGGTCAATCGCGTTAGTTTTGTGGCTGAATTATGCTGAGGGTCGGATACTGTTCTTATAAAATAAAAATGGTCGGGGTTTTGTGAAAAAGTGAAATTGTATGTTTTATCAATCATATTTTTAACATTTTCAAGCATGATTCGAAAGTAGTATAAGTTTGCATTTATCCAAATCGTTGGTGCGCCACAAAGTCGGTATTTTTTTTTTATTTTCTGACAATTTCCAGGGTAAATTTGGTCATTTCATTCTGTACGGCATCAGTTTCATACTGTTTCTAATCCATTATTCCGCAACGCCGTACAAAAATCATGCGACAAGGGGAAAAAATCGAGGGTTACACTTTTGAAATCTCACCAGCACTCAGTTGGACAGCTTACAAGTGACGGCATAGTGCTGAATCTTATTATTTTATGCTCTTATATCGTCCTATATATGTGACCTGGTGGTTCATATGACCCACATTTTTTGGTCATGGGCCTGTAGTCTAACTAGTCAGTAATCTGTCTGACTTGTACTTACTACCCATATATTACTGAACAGAACGTGAATATAATTGTTTAACGTTAGAAAATAACACGGTAAGAACAATTTTATCCCATTTGAATGTTGTTTTCTAAAAACAACAGTGGGTATAGTCTTTTAAAAAACATAGTTTCAACTCAAAGCTATAGAACGACCGATTAAATGAGTTCTCGCCCGCGCGGCACAGGGGCGCGGGGTAGGACGACAAAGGGGACCGAGAGAAGTGCGGGGGGGGGTGGGGGGTTAGTGACTTATTTAAGCGGTCGGTCTGTAATCCTAGGATCTCTGGGAATCTAAATCAAAGTGTTTGTGTCAATAAGAATAAAAATATCAGCCTTTTTATTAAAGAAAACAGCGGCGTTTTGCAAATTGTAAGTTTTGTTAAAACTGATTTCAATGAGAGCTTTTTTTACCCGACTGCGGCGAAGAAAAGGAAGGATACGTGATTGCCACGTTTGTGTTATGCATTTTGTTAATATTTTTAGTAAAACCTTTTAGATTTAGAGGGCTAAGATAGAATACCTAATATGCCAGTAATAATTAACGCATTTTCGTATTTTTTTTTCCTTCTCGAAGGCGTTATTACATTTA
Organism: Pandemis corylana; assembly: GCA_949127965.1. Classification (NCBI taxonomy): domain Eukaryota; kingdom Metazoa; phylum Arthropoda; class Insecta; order Lepidoptera; family Tortricidae; genus Pandemis; species Pandemis corylana. The sequence continues at coordinate 12,787,872 of OX421865.1, read as the reverse complement.
CAGTAATTAATACAAATTCTGTAAACAATAACTATTTTTTGATATATGATTGATGTCTGCTACTAAAATAGTTTAGGAGATACAGTTAAAAAATGAAATTAATTTTCAAACCGCTTTTTCTCGAAAACTGGTTTGAACGAGTTACTGCACTCTTTATAATGAGAGCAGAGCTGTCCAGCTTTCTTTCTCTCCACGAAGGACCAGTAGCGCAAGCTGCTGCTTGGGAGTAGGATTAGCAAGTAAGACGGTGGTGGCGATACAGACCATGACCTTGCACTAGTTCAATTTGAGATTGAAAAACTCAAAAACGCGCGTTTAATTCCTTATTGAATATGCTGTCCTATCAACCGGAATAGGCGCCGGAACAAAACAAAATCGTAAATCCATTATATTTGCCTTTTGACAAATATTTTTGGACAACAGCCTGGATATCCGGGTTACAATAAATCCTATGAATTATTAAGGTACAAAATAGTTTAGGGAGGAAATAAAAAATGATTGGAGGTTATTTATGGTCGAGATTATTTCTGTTTTGAATATATGCGGGCTTTGTTGTGCTAGGCTTGAATTATTTATTATGTATAAAAACTTTTAGGCTACTTGCCGATGGCATATTATTTATATAAAACGCAAGAAAGACCTCGTATCACAATTCTCAATTAAAGAGATACCTTAAGGGCCTGTTTCACCATTTTCAGTAAAGTTCTTGATACCTATCTTAAGTGTCAGTTTTCTATGATTCCCTTTTTATTTCTTAACTAGCTGTTGCCCGCAACTTCGTCTGCATAGAATTCGTTTATCGCTATCCCGCAGAAATTATGCAATCCGTTCTTAGAGGATGCCTACGTCATTGTAGCTTTATGCATGCAAAGTCTCAGCCCGATCGGTTTAAAATTGACAAAGTTTCATACAAACTTTCATCCCCTATTTTATCCCCTTGGGTGTAGAATTGATCAAAATCCTTTCTTAGCGGATGCCTACGTCATAACATCTACCTGCATGCCAAATTTCAGCCCGATCCGTCCAGTGGTTTGGGCTGTGCGTTGATAGATCACTATGTCAGTCAGTCACCTTTGAGTTATATGTATTTAGATTACGAAACAGATAGAGTATCTATAGATAAGTAGATAGAGTATGATAAAATATCAGGATCTTTTTCGTTGATTTATAAAAAAATCCTCCATCGCATTTTGTTTTTTTTTTTTAATTCAAGCTTACAAAAACAGTTCGCCGTACTGTTCCGTGCCCTCCGACCGTCAAGCGTTGGCTTTTGCAATTTCATTTTACACTTACGAGAATGCAGGCAACAGCCATTTTCTTGTAAATAAAATTTAATTTCCTTCGCTACGTTGCTGACGCGTAGACCTTCGTAGCCCGTAGAGGCGTAGCGCGTAGCACATGCTACGACATGGCACAACATTTTCCAGTTATTGGACGCTGTACAGTGCCAATTTTGCCTAAAATTGCAAATCGATGCACGTAAATACAAGATTGCCGTTTGGTACAAATATTCTCTACGTTAAAACAGTTATTTCTAAAATCTCTCCCAAAGTGGTGAGTTAGTATTACGATAACGTATGAATGTATGTATTTATAACTCTTTATTGTACATAAAACACAAGAAAAAGATTAATACAGGACAACACACATGCACAAAGGCGAACTTATCCCTAAAAGGGTTCTCTTCCAGATAACCTTTGAACGAAGTAAAAGCACCGATCGTTGCGTAGTTTTAAAGATTTAAGCATACATAGGGACATAGGGACAGAGAAAGCGACTTTGTATTGAACTAATCCAACCCAAAAACGTAAAAAATAATTTTGTCCTCACTTGTTCTAGACCAGGGGTCGCCAAATGGCGGACCGCGGTCCGCATCCGGACCGCCGACCCATTTTGTGCGGACCGCGAGAACACAGCAACTTGCACTACAGAGTACGTAATTTAATAAAAATGTATCCCCTGTTACATGGCAGCGCCATCTACCATCTTCAAGAAGATACCAGTCGTCAAATCAATGACAAACCTAAGGTTCTTGACTAAGTAAGACGTAGGCGGGCGTGTTAGTTTGCGCGCAATCACTCAGATGGCGCTTTCCTAAATAAACATTAAATACCATTAATAGAAATTAGAGGTCACTTTGATAATTTGGGAATTACTGGGCGGTAAACTGCGTTTTGGGGCATCCGAGGCCTATAAGATCAGCTGCACTGGGTTGGAACTCATTCCACCAGCTCCAGCTACGAGTCAACTGCTCCTAAGTAAATATTAAATCATTTTAAGAAAATGTAGCCTACGAAATTCTAAGTGGTAAGTTGAAGTGTTTTCTAACTTATTCTTTAAATGTGTATTTCTTGTGTGATTGTAATTTAAATGTGATTGTTCTATGTCTTGCGACAAAGACTTCTGTGCACAGCTGGCCACTGTAAGCAGAGTCCTCTGTCGAGGGACATGAAACATAAGTTTCCCATAAATCCCGGGTGTCGCCGTAATCGCTACAATTAAATATTTATTTAAGCTCTTGTGCGAGCGCCGGGAATGATTATACTTTAATTCTTCTTAATAAAATTAGCTACATTAATTTGTTAACAAATATTAGACTAAAAATATAGATTCAATTTAGATTAAAATATTCCTTACTTATTTTTATTTTTTTATTGTACAACTAGAGTTCATTTTCTAAATTATATTTATAGCTGTATTAGCTGTGTGGATAGCTTTCGAAAAAACTGTTTAACGTCCAGAACGTTCCATCCGATAATCTTGTACTACCGTCGTAACACCCACATCACAATCCAAGCGCTCCCTATGGAACTCTCCTCACGATGGGTGTGCTGCGAACGGTCGGATTACGGATGGACGGTTTGGACATCGGCCTGAAGGAAATATTTTTCAGGGCTGCTACCTACGGGCTAGGAAGGTTGCCTTTACGTCCTCTTTACGACGAGCACCGGCCTACCCGATCTCCAGGGTCGGTCTTCTCCCTCGCCCCCTAAGTGCGAGTACCGAGCCCTACGAGCATCGCAGCTTCCAGCGACGGAGCGTCACCAGCCCCACTGAAGTCCTGAAAAACCAGCAAGACCTCCGCGGGCCTCCGGACCATTCCCATCGGCGGCGACGTGTCATCCATCATATTCAGGGGAGTCGCGTAGAAACGACCCTCTTATTTTGAAATCCGATCTGAAGAGAATCCAGAGTGACTCTCTCGAACCCCTCCTGGGAAATCTCGCTCTACCGACTATTTTAGCCCTAAGGAATCGAATTGTGGAATTCCAATAAATATTGTAAACCTCGTAGTATTTTTGATTCTAGAATCCTCCTTAGGGCCCCTTTTTGTACCGTATCCCACCGCTCAGGGGGATACGTGATAAATTGGCGCCCGTGGTTCATTCTGGAATCAATCCTTCAGCCGGATTTCGAAGTTAAGGGTTTTTCTAAAGATTGTGGTGTGTGGTGTAGAATTTATGTTACTTGTGATTTTCTGTGCGGGTATCTCTCAAGTAAGTTCGGCCATTTTAATTCTTACTACATTCTCCCCGAGAGTTTTACGGGTTATAATATAAAACTCCGCTATCGCCTTTGCGTTCCGTGAAATCCGGATAATAAGTTGTTTTTACCGAGAAATAGTGGTTCCCCTTCAGTTAATTTAATTTTTTTTTTTTTCTCTCAAATTTTCTTGCAAAATTTCACACTAGGCTAGCCGCGCTTAGTGGTAACGCTAGTCACCGCGCGCTCTTATCACGCGCCGTTATCAAGGAAACAATCCAAATACGTTGACGCTGTGAAATTAACTCGGACGCTCTTTGACCCCTAACTCACCGCCCGTGTTAAATACTAGCTATCTCTTTTTATAGTTCACATCGTTCAACCACTGTAATTTGCATTGTTCCCTATTAATTCCGAAGCGAAAATTCAAATAACTATACCGAAATTTCGATTCGAAATAAAATAGTTAACTTTCTTAACACTAATTTTTTAATCGTAAAAACGGGTATTTTTCCATTTTTACGGAATTTTTATTAAAGTTAAAACAGTAAATTACTACAATTCAAACTAGTTTAAACCTATTCCTTTGATTGCTTATGGCTTTAATTGCATTTTTTATCTAAAATCTTTAAAACCACTTAACGATCTTTCCATCAAAAATCAGTTAATTTAAACTCGGTAAATTCAGGGTAGTTTCAATTTAACTTCATTTCTTCCAAATTTACTTTTACTATTACAAGTTAACTTAAAACCTTTTACTAACTTCACTTATAAAACAATTTACAAAGAGATACGCGCACATTATTTTATGTAATTGTGTTTTTTCCTTAGTGTATTATATTGTACTTGGGTCTAGGCTGGAAAGCACTTCAATCTCCCGTTTAGTACAAACCTAGTATCACTATCATACTAAAGTCGTCGCAAAATAATAGGCCCGTTTTGACAGTTCACGCCTATGAAGTTCTCTATTTTTTACCGATCGAAATGTTCTGAAGGTAATTACATTTTTCATTGATGGGTACCGCCCACTCGGCTAAGTGCTGTGCATAACGATTTTTTCATATTGTCCACAGACTAATAATAGTCGGTTAAAGAAAAAAATAAATCGATCAAGATATTTTTTTAAGGCCGACTCGCACTTGGCCGGTTTTATTTATTTAAATACTAGTGTTCATCAATCAATTAATTACTGAATTTCACTGAATTTCAACATCAATTAATTACTGAATTTCACCAGCTGTGTAGTGATCTTTACTGAAAATTATGAGCTTGGAGCTCCAAGCCGTAAAGATTTCACATCGAATGCGAAGAAACTTTTTTCCCCGACCTGTTAGGTAGGTATTTGAAGAAATGATTGAATGAAGGTAGTATGTCAATTTGACGTTTTCTGTCGAAGTCTTATTTGATATTTTTTCTCGGCTCGGCTTTGTTTTTGGATTATTTCTGTTTAATAAATATCACGTTGACCTCGGCTTTTCTATTTTGGACATTGATTTAAACATAGTGATTTGAACTAGATTTTGGTTTTTGTTGTTATATCGTACGAACTCTGTTTCAACATGTCAAAAAGAGGACGTACAATCAACAGCCAGTCACGCGAATTGGTTGTGAAGTTAACCGAATACTTCGAACGCGAATCAGTTAATGGTGGATCTTTATTGCCCGTAACGCAAGTACAAGATCGCGTTGCAGAAGCACTTGGGATCGGCAAAAAAACTATTCGAACCATCTTGAAGCAAAAGTATGGACCTTCAGGTACTGAAGAAAATGTATTACGAACGCCTAAAATGAGGAAGAAAAGCAAGCCTGTAACAGGTATTGACACATTTGACGCAGACGCTATTCGAAATCACGTGTATGCGTATTATACAAGAAATGAATACCCAACTGTGAGTAAATTGCTGATAACATTACGAGAAGCTGGCCTGTATAGTGGCAGTGCCAGGTCTTTAACAACAATAATGAAGCAAATTGGATTCAAGTACATGAAAACCGACAAAAGGAAAATCATGATGGAACGATATGATTTAATTTTGCACAGAGTATCGTTCTTGAGGGAGATGAACAAGGTCACAAATTGGGACAATGTCATATTTGTCGATGAGACTTGGCTGAACTCGAATCATACCGTGCCGCAGTCGTGGACGGACGATACCAAGGCATCTTGCTCAAAAGTCCCAATGGGAAAAGGTGGACGCTTAATAATCTGCCACGCCGGATCAGCTGGGGGAGGTTTTGTGAATGATGCCTTGCTCGCATTTGAGTCCAAAAGTACTAAAGAATATCACGAAGAAATGAATGCAAATAAATTCACTGAGTGGTTTACTAACTTGTTAACAAACCTCCCCGAACAGTGCATAATCATCATGGACAATGCACCTTACCATTCAGTTCAAATAGATAAAGCACCTACTCAAGCAAACAAAAAGGCTGATTTAGTGGCATGGCTTCAAAGACAAGGGGTTGAAGCTGACACGAAATTGCTTAAAGCTGAATTGCTGCAACTGGTAAAAGAAAATAAACCTGCAAAACTAAAATATAAAATTGACGAATTAGCACTTCAGCATGGACACAAAGTAATTAGAACGCCGCCATACCATTGCCAGTATAATGCGATTGAGTTGATCTGGGCTCAAGTGAAAGGATACGCAGCACACCACAATACAAAGCCGCCATTCTCCACTAAAAAAATGATGACATTGCTGAATGAAGCTTGTGCCAAAATTACAAAAGAAGACTGGGCAAAAGTGGTAGAAAAAACTCGAAAAATAATAAAGGAAGACTATGACAGAGACGTCAATATTGACAATATAATTGAAAATGAATTAATTATAAATACGGGTGACGATAGCTCAACTGACAATTTTGGATCATCATCTGAAGAAAATGATTGACTGAAGATAAACTTTTTTTTTTTTATATGAATAGGAAGGCAAACTAGCAAGTTGGTCACCTGATGGTAAGTGATCACCACTGTCCATAGACACCCGCAACCCCGGAGGGATTGCAGATAATTTGCCAACCTAGTGGACTAAGATGCAATGCCTCTTGTGCCCGTAATTTCCCCGGCTGTCCTACTCTCCACACCGGAACATAGCAGTGCAAGCACTGCTAGCAAATGAATCAAGAATTTTTATTTCTTGATTTTTATGTTTTACTTTTTCGGTTTTACCGTTAGAGATTAAATTTCTAAATGTCTGACATTTACCTATCATTTGAAAAACAGCGCCTTCTCTCGTCCCTGGTGAGCAGTAGATGTTCCACGGGAGTTTGTAATTGTGTCGTACAGACACATCATTCAAACAGATGACGCTTAGCGACAAAAATTCGCATAGTAACAAAAGGGTCACGTGACAGTTAGTAACAGGTAGAAAAATTCGGAGACTACCCACCTGCTATGGGTGTATAGCACAGTATATAGCACGGGTCACGGAATGAAGAGGATCCGGGTTCGATTCCCGGCCATAGCTTTATTTTCGGATTTTTCTATGTGTTCTAATTTTCACTGACATTTAGAAATTTGATAAACTTTTTGTCGATTTTTTTTGTGAATATTACTGTAACGAAAATATTAAATGAAACAAAATTGACCTTTTGTAACATTGTATCATTTCAAAATCTACAACATCAGTGTAAGTTAATTTTTCTAAAAAGAACTTTAATTCAATGCACTTTACAATATATATTCAAATCGATCAAGTACTCATGCAAACTGGAATCGATTTATCGTGAGTATCGAGTACCGAGTCGTATGGTTACATCACTAGTTACGTCGCAAAGACAAATGTCAAAACGGGCCTTTTATTTTGCGACGACTTTAATTGGTTAACTTGTTAGCGAGCGCCTCCGATACGTCTACAGCGGTCAGCTGTGATTAATAACTACTTAAGTTGCTAGGCCACCGCGCCACTAGCTTACTTTGCATACTTAGTCTATTATAAACCCTATACTTATGGGATAGTAATCATATTACAGTACACGTCAGACGTTAAGGAATAGTTTTACAATTTACTGCATAAAAACAATTACGGGTACTTAAGTATCTCGGACAGTAATAATTTTATAATCACCTCGCCAAACTTAAAATAAAAACGGTTGACTACTTGTTAGGTACTTACATTAGGAACAAGTATTGGGCATCCGTATCTCCAGCGCATAACGATCACTTTCGAACGAGCACATAACCATTTTTCACTCTTTTTAACACACTTCAACGATCACTTGCAGATCACTAATTTTGAGCATCGAACAGTTGCGAACAGTACGGTTGCGTGAGCCGAACATCAATCATTAACGATGGAACACCATAAAGTAAAATACTTATCACTTCAGAAAAATGAACTTATGTATGAGGTAGCTATCCGTGGTTCGACGCCCGCAGAGACTGTGACTGACTTGCGTAAGCAAATTGTTAAACTGTCCGCATCCCTTCCCGCTCACGATATTCTGGAATCAGGTTTTACGGTAGGGACGATTTTAAAGGCGCGACAGACAGTCTGCTAAAGGCGCAGTCACACGTTGTCACTCTAATGTAGGATACTAACTGCTTGTTTATTTATAGCTTACCAACAGCTGATTGTATTCATAATATTGTAAATACTTGTATAGTTAATGGTAGATTTTTTTAAAACTGATAGATTTTAACTTGTATCTTCAGTACTTGTTTATAAACTAACGCGTCGTAGTAACAGTGCCGTTATCGAATGTTACATTTTTAAATTGCTTGGTTCTTTAAGCCCTATGGCCAGTGCGGATATCCAACACTTAAAATAAGCCCTTGGAACTAGTGGAATTACGTGACCCGAGCGGAAATAGCAAAACTCGTTAAAATAAGCCCTTTTGCTACGTAATTCTGCACCTTTGTTGAATCGGATGGCAAATTCAACGCCAAAGCAATTTAATGATAGTACTTTTCGCGACAACCGGCTCCATCTGCCTTACCTATAACATTAGGTCAACAAACCTCCCCTGAATTGTTGCCCTGTTCTGAAGGATGAAGTATGAGTGAGAAGTATGACTGATGAGGTTTGAAAGTGGATTGTTATAGAGTAGCTTGTAGGCGAAATTTGAATGGAAGTTTCAAATTTCTTTCACCGGCCGACGGGACACTATGTTACATGGCAGCGCCATCTACCATCTTCAAGAAGATACCAGTCGTCAAATCAATGACAAACCTAAGGTTCTTGACTAAGTAAGACGTAGGCGGGCGTGTTAGTTTGCGCGCAATCACTCAGATGGCGCTTTCCTAAATAAACATTAAATACCATTAATAGAAATTAGAGGTCACTTTGATAATTTGGGAATTACTGGGCGGTAAACTGCGTTTTGGGGCATCCGAGGCCTATAAGATCAGCTGCACTGGGTTGGAACTCATTCCACCAGCTCCAGCTACGAGTCAACTGCTCCTAAGTAAATATTAAATCATTTTAAGAAAATGTAGCCTACGAAATTCTAAGTGGTAAGTTGAAGTGTTTTCTAACTTATTCTTTAAATGTGTATTTCTTGTGTGATTGTAATTTAAATGTGATTGTTCTATGTCTTGCGACAAAGACTTCTGTGCACAGCTGGCCACTGTAAGCAGAGTCCTCTGTCGAGGGACATGAAACATAAGTTTCCCATAAATCCCGGGTGTCGCCGTAATCGCTACAATTAAATATTTATTTAAGCTCTTGTGCGAGCGCCGGGAATGATTATACTTTAATTCTTCTTAATAAAATTAGCTACATTAATTTGTTAACAAATATTAGACTAAAAATATAGATTCAATTTAGATTAAAATATTCCTTACTTATTTTTATTTTTTTATTGTACAACTAGAGTTCATTTTCTAAATTATATTTATAGCTGTATTAGCTGTGTGGATAGCTTTCGAAAAAACTGTTTAACGTCCAGAACGTTCCATCCGATAATCTTGTACTACCGTCGTAACACCCACATCACAATCCAAGCGCTCCCTATGGAACTCTCCTCACGATGGGTGTGCTGCGAACGGTCGGATTACGGATGGACGGTTTGGACATCGGCCTGAAGGAAATATTTTTCAGGGCTGCTACCTACGGGCTAGGAAGGTTGCCTTTACGTCCTCTTTACGACGAGCACCGGCCTACCCGATCTCCAGGGTCGGTCTTCTCCCTCGCCCCCTAAGTGCGAGTACCGAGCCCTACGAGCATCGCAGCTTCCAGCGACGGAGCGTCACCAGCCCCACTGAAGTCCTGAAAAACCAGCAAGACCTCCGCGGGCCTCCGGACCATTCCCATCGGCGGCGACGTGTCATCCATCATATTCAGGGGAGTCGCGTAGAAACGACCCTCTTATTTTGAAATCCGATCTGAAGAGAATCCAGAGTGACTCTCTCGAACCCCTCCTGGGAAATCTCGCTCTACCGACTATTTTAGCCCTAAGGAATCGAATTGTGGAATTCCAATAAATATTGTAAACCTCGTAGTATTTTTGATTCTAGAATCCTCCTTAGGGCCCCTTTTTGTACCGTATCCCACCGCTCAGGGGGATACGTGATACCCCCGAATTAATTTTGTGGACGTCAATTCGAAAACAAACGAGCGAAATATTTTTTCTATAAAATGTGCGGACCCCGAGCAAAACTAATTGGTGACCCCTGTTCTAGACGAAACACTGGGCGACAAGAGTATCTCTTTTTGATAATGTGACGTATCGACGCAGTTTCACAAAACATATAAAAAGTATCAAGCAACTACTGACCTTTTCGGAGTCTGGCTTTTAATAGAATACAGGTCAAACAGGTAAGACCTAATTTCTATCTAGGCCTCTGAACGACTGTGACGCAAAACAAAACAAAATTTCCAAAAGGCTGACTTGATGTTTTAAAGCATTGGATACATATTACATACATACATACATACATAAATCACGTCTTTATTCTTACGAGCCTAAGGTAACACCTAAAGGCCACGTTTATCATGGTCGTGGGCGTATGGGTGGAAAAGGGAATCAAAACAGTGATGGGTTGCTAGCCACATCGCCTAACGTGATCCCTAAGATTTTCGCCCAATCCCTCGGTTTTTACCATGGGAAGAGAAGCAACTGGTACATTCTATGTTTTTTCTTTGCTCTTTTTATGATGTAACAAATCATAATTTTCTCCATTTTAGGAGCGTATCTAATTTAATAAAATCATAGGATTCCAAATACCAATTATGAATATAATTCAACAACTTCAACTTATCGATACCGATACCCAATTAATTGAGGTATCGAGTCATATTCGCTTATCGGTCCGATTTTGTACAAAACCCAATAAATTTTGTCAGAAATCCAATAAACTTTGACCGAAATAAACCTGTCCGTTTGATGTAAAATAATCCATGGTAAGGTCGGGCGCGAACGTGCGACTGAATAATTTATAGTACCAAATTGAAAATCTACATTACTAAACCGACTTGAGTCAGACTACAGTTATGAAATACGTAATTGTTTCATTTGGAAAGGGCTAATAATAGTAGTTAATAAGTAAGAAAATGTATTGTGAACTTAATTGGCCAAGTAAAGTTTTTTGAAAAGTTGCAAATTTTTTTTTGGATGTTCGTTACTCTTTCACGTAAAAACTACGGAATGGATTTGGATAAAATTTTAAACGGAGATAGCTGATACCCTAGATTGACACATAGGCTATTTTTTACCCCGGAAAATTGCATTGTTCCCGCGGGATAGCGAAAAATTATTTTTTTGCAGAAGAAGCTAGTTAGAAATGAAGCTAGAAAAAAAATAGTTTTTCGCAATCCCGCGGTAACTATGCAATTTTCCGGGATAAAAAATAGCCTATGCATTAATCTAGGGTATTAGCTATCTTCGTTTCAAATTTTATCCAAATCCATTCAGTAGTTTTTACGTGAAAGAGTAACAAACATCCATCCATCCATGCTTACAAACTTTTGCGTTTATACTATTAGTTTCTTGCGGCGCATTCTTCTTGGCAATTATGGTCTTTATAGTTCTAGAGCCCACGACCAAAACCATGTCTCATAGCAATACGGCAAAAACCCTATAAAATCGTTAGATTGTATGATTCTGAACCCGACTAGGTGTGTAGTAACGGTCGAAAGTGTAGCAACAGCGTGGGAGGTCATTTCTGCTGTGTCAAAAAAAAAAGGCAGTCGGTATTATAGCAATACGTCTGATAGTGAAAATGCACATAGATTTTATAATTGTATTACGAAAAAGTTTGTTTTCAGACATTTTGCACGTAGCATATAGCCTGAGCGCATTTTTGAAAATGTCAACAAATTTAGCCGACCTGTATCATAGCAATACGGATATATATTTTTTTTAACTTTTCGTATTGCTGCCAGGATTACCAAAAACCTGTTTTCAGACACTTTAAGTGTAGCATATACTCCCAAAAACGAAAATAACGTTTCGGAGTCGCCTGGCCGACGCCTCTGTTAAATGTTTTTTTAAATTTACAGCCTTCATAGATATTCAAGAATCGGGTAAATTCTTTGTTAATTATCATCTAATAAATTCAGGGTCGCAACGTATTCATTGGTTTGTAACAGAGAATTCAAGATGCCTCAATACGATTTTTATCGAGTATCGAAAAGTTGTCTGATAGAGAAGGTGCTACACTTAATTTGTCTGATATAAATTTTTTGCACATGTGGACAACTTATTTTATCATGTCCAACAATTTTCAGACATATTGCTATGATACCGATCGGTAAAATTTGTTAACATTTTCAAAACGGTCTCAAAATTTAATGCGTTCACATTTCCGTCTGAAAATTGTTTTGTTCGCATCAAATAACCAAAATTTACTAATAAAAAAGATTTTCAGACGTATTGCTATGAGACATTTTTTTTGTCTCATTTTGAATTTTTTTAAGTGATTTTACGGGTTTGCGCTACACCACTAACGTCTGAAAAATATGTTTCCGGTATCTCAGAACTATCATTCAACTACAGTCTGCAAATCAGACATATTGCTATGATGCAGTTCGGTAAAATTCTTTGACAATTTTGAAAATTCGGTCAGATCAAACGCTACGCGGAAAATGTCTGATATTGGTATTTTCGAGTTCAGGATAATCGTATCTATCGATTTGATGCGGTTTTGGCCGTATTGCTATGAGACAAAAATTTTGGTCGTGGGCTCTCGTACTATTACGAATGCGCTGGTAGTTTCAAAAATACATGTAAAAGAGCCCTTGGCGGCCAATATGCAAAAATTTTTTTTTGAGTAGGATAGTAGGATGCAATATGGTGTAAGTTTAGTCTGCGACGGAACTTACAAAAAGCCATTTACGTAGATTTAACCCGGAATCGCTGACACCATTATTGGTATCAAACAATATTAATCCTAACTACTACCACAAACAAGCGATCTTTTGATATTTGCTTTTCAAATTAGCGGCGAACAATATTCGTCGTCAGTCGAATACTCTGTTCAAATATGGCAGTTTATATCATCAAAATCGGAACAGTTTCTAATAAAAATAAAAACAAAATTTTATTTTTGCAAATTGGCCGCCGAGGTCTCTTTACTTGAAAAGCAATAGCAGCAGTATATGTTGCAGTATTTAATTTATTTAAGAGAACAATTTAAACTGGTTTACAGCATGACTGACATCTATTATTGACAATAAAATAAACCAAAGACAACACCCACCCTCAAGAATAGATCCTTTAGTTAAGACAAATATTAAATCTATTAACTCAATTTAACAAAACAACTCTACTTGAGTTTGACTAAAAAAACAAAATGAGTAATAAACATAATTCATTAATTATAACTCCTATTCAATTGCATAACAACCTGTAAGATAAATATTCATAACGTTACAATATACGAGTACATATATCAATATCACATACATAGATATATGAAATAGAAAATTATACATATTTTGATTGCTGGACTGTCCCACCCTCAATCAAAAAACGTTTAAAGTAATAATAAATTTAACTAGGTATCCATAATTAACCCTAAAAGTTCTCTCAACTTTTCAAAATTTTGTCGAGATAGAGGTTTAGTTAATATATCTGCTAACTGTACACTCGTATGAACATACTGAATGTTGACAACTCCTTGAGTAATCTTTTCATTTATAAAGTGATACTTTATATCGAGATGTTTCATCTTTTTCAGTTGTTCATGCGAATTACAAGCTTTGATAGTGGACTGGTTGTCCTCATAGACAGTTACAGTATAGTTATCATGAATTTGCAATTCAGATAACAGATTTCTCAACCAGCAAACTTCACTAATACAATGTGCGAGAGACACATATTCAGCCTCACAAGAAGAAAGTGCGACTGTGGCTTGTTTTTTTGAAGTCCAAGATACCAAGTTACCATAGATTTGTAAACAAAATCCCGACGTTGACTTTCTGTCTAGAGTATCGTCTCCCCAACTAGCGTCAGCATAAGCAGTTAATAATTTTTCATCTGCATTCGATTTATATATCAATTTTAAATCTATAGTACCTCGTATGTATCTCAGTATTCGTTTAAGACAATTCCAAAGTTCATTGCTTGCACAGTTTTGAAACCGCGATAAGTAAGTTATACTGGCACACAAATCAGGTCTGGTGCCAATCATGGCATACATTATACAACCTATCAGCTGCCTACACCTATGCTCCAACTCGACACTTTCGGATGTTTCTCTTTGTAGCGTTGAGAAGTCAAATTTCGGATCCATAGGAGTAGTCACGCTATGACAGTCTGACATATTAAATTTATTTAAAACATTTTTAAGATACTGGGATTGATTCATAGTGGTAACACCATTTTGTAAATCTTGTTGAATAAGAATTCCAAGATATAAACTAGCAAGTCCTAGATCTTTCATTTTAAATTCCTTTTTCAAGCTTATTATTATTTTATTCAACATTGAACCAAAACCAGCGCACAAAATGTCATCTACAAAAACTAATATGTAGACCTTACAACTGTCATTGACGTAATAATATACACAATGATCACTTTTTGTTTTCGAAAACTTTTGGCTCAACATGAAGTTATTAAATCGCTCATACCAAGCCCTAGGCGCGCTTTTCAAGCCATATAACGCCTTATTTAATTTACATACCTTTCCAATAGGTACCACAAAGTTTTCTGGTAATTCTACGTAAGTGTCATCCTTAATTATGCCATTTAAAAAAGCGCTACATACATCGAGTTGATATACCAGCCAGTTGTTTTTGTTACATAAAGCTAATAAGGATTTTACTGTAGCTATTTTAACAACAGGCGAATATACGTCACAATAGTCTAAGCCTTTCTGTATAAAACCCCTAGCGACTAATCTAGCTTTATACAAATCGATTTCATTATCTTTATTTCGCTTAATTTTGAAAACCCATTTAGTATCTATAATCATAATCTTATTATCTGGTTTTTCAACGAACGACCAAGTGTCATTTTCAGCAAGAGCTTTCATTTCAGCCTTCATTGCCTCCTCCCATTTACAGGCCTTTGGTGACGTTTGCGCTTCTTTCAGGGACGTCGGCTCATCTGTATCTAGGAGCGTAAAGTAGGACGTTTCGTAGTCCTGTAGACTGGCAGGTGGTCTCAGCGTATTCCTAGGACGTAAAGACCTAGTATTAGTGTTCTCACCAGCACTGGAAGACGGAACTGCGCTTAAACCAGCAACAGGGTCTTCTATTACTTCTTGTGACGACATTTCTTCACATGTATCAACGAACTCGTCTTCGGATCCCTGAGCGCTGTCAGTAATTGAGCTTGTAGTTGCAACATTTGGTTCAGTGTCGGTGGAGTCAAGCACCAGTGAGACATTTTTTCCTTCATCTGCCACAAAAACCTCCATTAACATAACAGGCGAAGCTATCACCTCTCTTTCAATTGAGAAGGTCCTGCTTTCTGGGTAGTAAATCTTATACCCTTTTGTGTTCTCGCCGTATCCCACAAACATGCCTTTCTTGCTTTTGCTATCGAGCTTCTTCCTTTTTTGTTTCGGAATATGAACCCACATTTCTGTGCCGAAAATGTATTTCAGTTGGGTAACATCGAACTTCTTTTCATAGAATAACTCATAGGGAGTTTTACCTTCTTCAGGACTCGTCCCGGCCCTATTAATGACATACACGGCCGTATTTACAGCTTCCGCCCACATATTCTTGTTGACTTGACTTGCTTTCATCATCGTGCGAGCGGCCTCCATCACAGTACGCATTTCGCGTTCAATTTTTCCATTCTGAACCGGCGTTTAATTCCTTTTAATTCTAAAAGTTCTTTCATATTTTTGTTAAGAAATTCACCTCCACCGTCCGTGCGAAGAGTTTTCACTGGTTTACCTTCATTTTCACTCTGCGCGAGGTATATTTTTATGTTTGCTATAACTTCGCTCTTGTGTTTGATGAAGTAAACGGTGCGGAACCGTGAAAAATCATCTTTTAATAAGAGAAAGTAGTGGGAACCACCGACAGACTCTTCCTCCAACGGTCCACATAGATCTGCATGCACAATTTCTCCTCGAAAACTTGTCTTATTGCTACTTGAATAGGCCGGAGTTTTCGAATGTTTGCCTTCAATACAAGCTGTGCAAAAGTGCTGCTTCGTACATGTGATTTTAATATTATTATCTTGGAGTATTCTTTTTGTATAAATGAAGTTTTGGTGGGCGAATTTCTGATGAAATAACATTATTTCGCAATTATTATTGTTACATACGTCAACTTTGTCGGACTTGCTTGACAACGCCATTGTTTGTTGTGACATTTTGAACATCATTTTAAATAATTGACCTTCACGATGGGCTAGAGTGACAATTTCATTATTTTTGACAAACTTGCAAAGGTTATTATCTGAGACCATTTGCAGACCTTTATCGAGACAACTAGCGGCAGAGAACAGATTTACCTTGAGATCCGGTACATAGAGAACCTGTTTCAGCTCTACTATTTGCCACTTCTGTCCGTCAAATGCTTCTAGTCTCACATTGCCAATACCAATAGCGTTTATAGTTGCCCCATCTCCCATCTGTACTGGATGATCTTGAAGCTCTTCATAGTCACGCATAATATCCTTTCTTCGAGACATATGTTGTGAGCATCCGCTGTCCATATACCAGAAGTCTTCTATTGGATTCATTTCAGTTGCCACTAAAGCAATAGGACTGGTCTGCTTCTTAGTTTTATTCTTTTTCCTGAAGAAGCAATACTTAGCAATGTGTCCTGGTTTTTTACAAAACTCGCAGGTTTTGTTTTTATAGCAGTCTTTCTTCATATGTCCTGCTCTGCCACATGTTAAGCACTTGCTAATAGAACTTCCATGAGTGACAAGTGCAATCGCCACATCTTGCTCAGGGCTTTTATTTCGCTCCTCTTCAAGTAGGAGTCGTGATGTCAGTTCATCTAACGTTTGCTTCTCAATAGGAACAGATTCCCATGCAGACCGGAAATATTTGTACTGCTCGGGAAGTGACATGAGGATCTTGGTCATAGTCATTTTATCCGAAATGCCTTCTCCGGCTTGTTTAAGCTTGACACGGATGTCTTCGAGTTTAGACATGAAGTCGGATACGGTGCCCTCAAGGAATTTTATTGTAAAAAAACGTTGTTGTAGAAGATGAATGCTGACAGTGGACTCTTTGTCATAAACCGATTTCAGTTTCGTCCACATATCATATGCGGTCTCACATGATAGAATATGAGCTTGTGGACCTGGTTCCATACGGGTGACAATAATGGTTTGTGCCTTTGCATCGTCTCGGACCCATGTGATCACCTCATCTTTTGAATCCGATTTTGGTTTTAGTTTTTCACCCGACACAATTTCATATAACCCCTGGCCATTTAAAATAATTCGTGTCTCAAATTTCCACGTTGACCAGTTTTCACCATTTAATTTATTCACCGTTGTAGCTGAAAGTGACGTCGCCATTTTTTTTGCTGTGTAGCTCCCGGTCGCAGATACAACGTTGCACGTCGTTTTCGTTTTTCGTCTCGACACGGTTTTCCTGCACCATATGAGCTAGCCCTGGGCCCATAACCACTTGAAAAGCAGTATATGTTTCAGTATTTAATTTATTTAAGAGAACAATTTAAACTGGTTTACAGCATGACTGACATCTATTATTGACAATAAAATAAACCAAAGACAACATCTTTTACATCGAGCGAAACTCTGAGGAATACGCCCACGATCATGCTAAACGTGGCGTGGTCTTGTTACCTTAGGCTCTGCCTATCTTGTAAGGGATAAAGACGTGATTTACGTATATATGTACCAAAAACTTACAATGTCGAAGCTTGGTGATAAAAATAAAAGTTAACCGCGCGTTCTGCCGCTCCATTGACTCTTGCGCTTGGCTCGCTTTGAAACCTGAGGTAACGTCACAAAATACAGAGTTTAGTATTCGTTTAATGTTTATTCTACGTGCTAAAAAAACTCCCCAAAAATTATCATATGAACTAGTTTCAACATGAAACTATCGTGAGACTCATTAATAACACAAACGTATAACTCACGTATAAAAGTAGATGATCAACATGTTTCGGACTAGTTCGAAGGCCTTCTTGAAATTACTAGCGAAATTATGGCCGTTTTTGTTAAGAACGACAAATATCAAAGCATACATACATAAATAAATAATGTCTTTATCCCAGGGTAGACAAAGACTACGGTAACAAGACCTGTAGGCTTATAACCTAACTCGCTCGCAATCGCCATCGTGTTCATTTTGACAGTTCTTGTATGAATGTGACAGCTAGCTAATTCCGATGCCGATTGTCAGCGCATACATGAACGTGATGGCGATTGCAAACGAGTTAAGTAATAAGCTTACTACAGACAACGTTTTATATAAATTGTGGGCGTATAGGTGAAAGGGGAATCGAAATAGTGATGGGCTGATAGCCGCGTCGCTTATAAAATGACCAAAGCATTCATGCTTCAAGATGCGCAAAAAAATTACTTCCTTCCCCGTGTCACTGAATTTCCAAACTCCTTCCACGTTCCTGTTTACTTTACGTAGTAATTCCAAGTTAAACAACTTTCATCCAGTTGTTTATGTGTAGCGTTCCAAAGAAAAAGTTAAATTAAGCGACAAAATGGCTTACTGCTTGCAGAAGGTAAGTTTAGACGCTAAGTGATTAAGTGCCATGTTATTATTATTAATATTATTATAGCCTTTTTTATTCCGAATTCGCTACAATTTCATTTTTGTTGTTGTTTATGTGTTTTTTTTTTTTTAATTAATTTGTCGCGTAATTCGGCGTGCCTCATGGCATAGGCCTCCTCCGTGTATTGGGTTTGGGCTATAGTTCCCACGCGCGCCCAGTGCGGATTGGGAACTTAACACACAACATTGAATTCCTTCGCAGATGTGTGCAAGATTTCCTCACGATGTTTTCCTTCACCGAAAAGCTCATGGCAAATTTCAAATGTAATTTTCGCGCGCCCGGGATTTGAACCCACGACACTCTGCTTGAGAGGCCAAACCACTAGGCTACCACGGATTTTTAGCCCCTAGTAAAAGTATCTAACTAATTTTGTATAAGGGTGATCATAATCCAACCAATTCAAGAGCAAAGAAGCGCAGAATCCAACCTGTTGAAATAGTTTGTAAATTAATTTACGTACATTACGCGAGATGGCGCTGTCTCGTGCAGAAGACAATCGATTTTTTTGAGAAAGTATCTTGCATGTTTATAATAAAAAAAATATGATTTTCTTCACAGACATTGTGTGAGTTACAGACAGTTCTGGCAGAAAATCAGTGCTGCAGGTGTAACACCTCAGCATAATGCTGAATCAGCGACCGTTTCATTTTTGCGAAGACACAGTCAACACTGATGATCTATTTTTAAGTCTGTGTTTTTGTTTCTCTTCTGTAAAATTGTGTATTATGCTCAAATATTTGGGTTTCGTACAATAGGGAATAAATACTATTCTTCTTTCTTTCTTTTTTCAAACCAATTACATTAGTTCAAGTTACCTGTGAGTTTCAAGGGGTTGCCGTTATTTTTAGTAAAAACTAAAAATACTGGTAGTTCCGCCCTTTTTTCCAGATTCCGAATATATACTTAACTCAATTTCAACAAAAATGTTAGATGCGTCCTTTTTCCGTATGACGGCAGAGTAGACCTAAGTGGTGCCCTTGTAATGTGACGATGTGACTTGGATTTCAACTAATGTGATTGCGATTGGTCGCTTCTGCATCTTTTCGCTCTTTTCCTCTCAAGGGCACCGAAGGCGATGAAAATTTTGCAGTTCAAACCATCAGCCAAAATTTACTATCGTAAGATTGAAAATCCTTTGCACGTTACACCTGTCAAGCATCAGCACGCTTACGCAGAGATGTACTACCTGTCTTTCTTTACTCTTCATCCTAGAAAGAGACAGGTATATCTCGCGCGCGACACTGCTCACTCGTGCTCGCGCTAGACGCGCTGCTCATATTTTTTCAGACTTCCAGCCGGAAGGTGCGGCGTTCCGACGCTTTTTGGAAGGCAAACGTTAAAAAAAACCTTGCGAGCTAGTGTTTTGTACAATTATATACTAAACTCACCTGTGTGTGCGAGTAGAACATGGAGAAGTTCGACACAATGACTGGCACAGGCAGGGCGATGGTCAACACGCCGGCCAAAGCACACAGGGCACCGACAAACATGCCCAGGTAGGTCTTCGGGGCCATGTCCCCATAGCCCACTGTGGTCATGGTCACTATGGCCCACCACAGCCCCAGGGGGATGGACTTGAACTGGTTCTCCGGATTGTCCTGAAACATGGTGTACTGATTTAAAATATTAATTTCATCTGCTTTAATAACGATTTTTGTTTTTAAACTAAATGGGACTGTGACGGATGTCACATGTTTGCGTGACATTAGTTTAAATATGTAAAGTAGGTACGTGTTTCTCTTTGGCAGATTGGTCACGTCAAGCGATTAAGATTATCGATAGGCAGATTGTTAAAGTTGGATACAGTTTTTAGTATATAAGCGTGAAATTGTTTAATTAAAATTAGATTTGAAATGGACTGCAAAAGTTGTTTCTGTCTCCACCACTATAATAATTACCAGCAACAATCCTGCTGGTAAAGTGGTGACCCCGCGAAGAACAAGTTCGTCAACGTTTTGATTGCCGCAAGATCATCGAGATGTCACCGCCGAAGAGAGCAGCCACTTCTGGGGCAAGTTCCGATGGTTTGGAGGTTGCCTCTGCGTCCGTGGTGTCCCGGATAAGCAATATTATTGCGAGTCCACTTGGTGAGAAGAAATATGGAGCAGTCGGAGTGGCGAGTCGGATGACGTCACAAGTAGCTTAGTTGGCGTTTCGACCCAGCTCGCGCAAATGCAACTTGACATAAACGAGTTACGTAGGCGAGTGGGTTTCCATCAACAGTAGTCAGCAGAATTGGCGATTTGCATCAAGATCAAGGTCAAGAGAACGGGGGAATCGATTCTGCATTTTTCATTCAAGGTTTCGCGAGAATACACAAAGATGTTTGAAGCCATGTGCGTGGAGGAATTTAAACGGTGCTCAGCGTCAGGGGAACTAAGATTAGCACAAGACACGACGGAACTCTGTGCTATTCATCCCTCTAACCGACTTACAATTACCGACCGACAAGGTGGTATAAGTTTTTTGGTGGACACGGGAGCAACTGTATCTGTGTTAAGCAAGCTATCTTGGAAGCAGATTTTTTGGAGTATCACAAGATTTTAGTGATATGGTCGCAAGTTGACAGACAAGAGTTACAGAGCTTTCAACGCCTGCAATTATGGTCAAAGCAAGTCAAGAGACAGTGCGAACGGTTGATGGGGATTTACAACCCTGGGTCAGACAGATGCAGATTGAAATAGCGGCGACTCAGCAACTTCACGCGCGTACGTCACTAGGTCTGGGCGCGTCGTGCGGTTCAGGAGTTAACAATAGTCAGTCTTCGGCGTAACATGTGCAGTGTGTTATTTTATTTATTTAGGTACTTTTGTTCAACACATGTTTTTTTATTAAGGGGGGAGCTATGTGACGGATGTCACATGTTTGCGTGACATTAGTTTAAATATGTAAAGTAGGTACGTGTTTCTCTTTGGCAGATTGGTCACGTCAAGCGATTAAGATTATCGATAGGCAGATTGTTAAAGTTGGATACAGTTTTTAGTATATAAGCGTGAAATTGTTTAATTAAAATTAGATTTGAAATGGACTGCAAAAGTTGTTTCTGTCTCCACCACTATAATAATTACCAGCAACAATCCTGCTGGTAAAGGGACCAAGTATCTTTTAGTCGCATAATTTTCATACATACATAAATTACGTGTTTATCCCTTACGGGGTAAATAGAGCCTAAGTTGAAAAGACCTAAAGGCCACGTTTAGCATAGGTAGGGCAGGTATTTGATTGTGTTGCCATTTCTGTTAACATATTATCATCACTTGATACTACCTATCATTTGAAAAACAGCGTCTTATCTCGTCCCTGGTGAACAGTAGATGATCCACGGGAGTTTGTAATTGTGTCGTATAGACACATCATTCAAACAGATGACGCTTAGCGACAAAAATAGTATAGTAACAAGGTCACGTAACAGCTAGTAACAGATAGAAAAATTCGAAGGCTTACCCACCTGCTATGGGTGGTGTAGGGGTATAGCGCGCGTCACGGAATGACGAGGATCCGGGTTCGATTCCCGGCCATAGCTTTACTTTTCAGATTTTTCTGTGTTCTAATTTTCAGTGTCGTAATCATCACACAATAGCATGTGACTTTCTAACATTCCATTCCACTGTAACTTTTTAATTATTTTATAACCAACATACTTAAATCTGAGCTGGTTGTAAACACACGTAAATTTATATTAAAAGCAAATTCAACTTTCACAAGCGAAACGGCAAATTATTCCTTAAGATTACACACTTATACCAATTCCAATATGTACTTTCCTACTTTCGCACTGAGATCTACAATTGGTTGTCTGGTGTTGTTATGCACGGCTTATGGTACAGTCGACGCCTCCAGGCGAAGTTTCCCGAAGTTTCCCGAAGTCTTCCGAAGTTTTGTATTATTGCAAACTTCGTGACAACACGCCGGGAAAGTTGAAGTCTGCAAATATTGGCTTCAATATCGAACTTGGTGGACTCTAGCTACGCGTAATGCAGTTGCGTCGGACCGTGCTCAAAATTCATCTTTGCATCTCAAGATGCGAAACAAGCTGTATTCAAGACGACGAGGAAGAAGCATTCAAAAAAAATCGGGCATGCGTAACGTGATACACACATACATACACAAATCACGTCTTTATCCCTTACAGGGTAGACAGAGCCTAAGGTAACATAATACCTACAGGCCACATTCAGCAAGATTGTGGGCGTATAGGTGAAAAATGAAATCAAAATAGTGATGGGTTGCTAGCCTCGTCGCCTATAACATGATTCCTATGATTTTCGCCCATTCCCTCGATGGGCTTTTACCATCTGCGCGGGTAGAGAAGCAACTGGTACATTCTATGTTTTTTCGTAACGTGATCATTTATTTATTTTGTCAGACCGGGACACATCTGTGGAAATATATAATAAAAAAAAGTTTTTAGTGTCTTACAAGTATTTTATTATAGATGATAGAATAACACAAAATAATTAATGCTCTCTATACACAAAATACAGTTGGCACGACTTACTAACTAAGCCCCTAGTGGCGTGGCTTCTAGTCGTATTTTTGTATTTGTCGAGTGAACAATACTTTTTTTAAATATCGGGTTGTTTTTAGTTACGTGTACGTATAATTTTGAACTATCGTTGGGTCTGCTTGCAAAACCGGGACGAAGTTGGCTTCGCTGGGGACACCGGGACAGACTGCCTGAAACCGGGACTGTCCCGCCCAAACCGGGACGTATGGTCACGTTTTTTTGAAATCGGTTAAAAAATCTAGAGTTAGCAGAGCTCCGCTCTTAAGCAAAATGTGTGAGGTCATTTTATATCAGTTACATACATAGACGACACACATCAATAAATCAGATTTTTAGATTTATATCATTAGTTGTGCTATAGAGCAGGGTTGTTACGGATGCAAAAATTTAGACATCCGCGGATGCAGATGCGGATGCGGATTATTAGAAGTTCACATCCGCGGATGCGGATTTGATGCGGATACGGATGTGATGCGGATGCGGATGCGGATTTTGGGATTTTAAAAGAGAGAGAGAGAGAGAGAGAGAAACATTTATTTACACACATTCGATACACGTAGATATATAATAGTAAGAAGAAATACAATAGCAATAGTACCGATATGGTGTAAAATGGGCCCCACTCAGCATAATATTGCGGCAAGCCGCAACGCTGTTTTTCAGTAGGACCCAGATAAAATTAAAACTAAACATATAAAAGACACATACACTGTGGCGACACGAACGCCAGTGGAAAGCACTATACAAACAAGTTGACAAATATAAGGATGTATGTATGGCAACACTCGATCAGTTCAAATCGCATTAAACCAATTAAACCGAAACAAGTCAAGCCAAGCGTTGATTTGGCTATTGCAGTGAATTAATTATCAATTTCAATAATTTTGATATTGTAATGTATCACATAACCCTCGATAAACCATAAAACAAACTAAAAAGCAACAAAACATTCGTATGACTAGTAGTCGGGTAAAAGGATAATTATTTAAATTTTAAATGCATAATAATACTTATTAGTGCATAATAATATTTATGTAAACAAACTCGAAGCACGTGCCACTCTGGCTCCGCCCACTTTCTTAACTCGTAGTTACTTGTCGAGTCTTGTTGATGTGAATCTGCATCCGTAAAAACTCCGCATTGATTGATGCGGATGTGAATGCGGATGCAGATGTCTGAATTAGTGCGAATATTCCGCATTTGAGGATGCGGATGCGAATATTCGTAACACCCCTGCTATAGAGCTATCTTCTTATAGTTGGAATTTTTGTAAGTGTAGAGATAGGTAGATGACATTTTATGCGGTAAGCGAAACAGCGTCCTTCGCACTAGACTCTGGCTCTGTGTCGCGAGTGCCAAGTGAAGTACTCAAAACACAAGAATATAAAATAAAAAATAATAAACATAAGGGTTCCTTATTTCCTGTAGTGGTACGGAACCCTAAAAACAACAAAACAACTTGTGACCCAACGCTGATCGCGGCCTACTGTATTCACGCATTCTCTGATCGATTCTATAATGCAGCTATGCATACATACATGATAAATGCGAGGGAAAAACCAAAGGCGGCAGAATATCAATTCTATGGCGCGACTAAACCGGCACGCACTGCTTGACACGAATCCACTGCCCCGTTATTCACTATTCCATTATTTTCTTTTAAAATAAAGGAAGAAAGAAAGTAGACATTTTATTCCTATTCACAAATAAAAGAGAATATACACAATTTAATAGAAAAAAAGAAAAAAAAACACAGACATGAAAAATATATCATCAGCGTTTTGTCTTCGCAAAAGTGAAACGGTCGCTGGCTCAGCATTACGCTGAGGTGTTAGACACCTCAAACATGCAATAAGATATTATATTGAGATATATAAACCTACCTCTTGAATCACTTTATTTATTAGAAAAACGCATCAAAATCCGTTGCGTAGTTATAAATATCTAAGCATACATAGGGACATAGGGACATAAGGACAGAGAAAGCGACTTCGTTTTATACTATGTACCTAGTGATGATAGTGATAGTGATTCCCCAGTAAGTTTCAGTACCAAACATAGACTTGCTCGTTGGGCACACAGATGTTTCTAGAATATCTTTCGCCGTGTCGCAATGAAAACAGTTT
Source organism: Pandemis corylana (assembly GCA_949127965.1). Taxonomy (NCBI): domain Eukaryota; kingdom Metazoa; phylum Arthropoda; class Insecta; order Lepidoptera; family Tortricidae; genus Pandemis; species Pandemis corylana. Next base: position 12,762,634 of record OX421865.1, on the reverse strand, counting down.
CCAAGGATATAAACTGTCTCAGCTGGCTTCAGACGCCCAAGAGACCGTTTTTATAATGTCACGTAGTGTATTACACTGAGTGTTAAAGTAAACATGCGTACCTTTTTTCGTGTCCTCATGTGTAGCATACAACTCTTATCGCAACAGCGCAAGGTACATTTTTCAATGGATCTATTCAGGATTGGGATGATATTTTTTTATACCGTATTGGCCTTTTGTTATATTTATTGGCAGTCCTTGGAGCTTTACCCTTTTTCCTGTCTTTTGGAATGTTAGTGTTCTGATTTTTTAGACCTTGTATGTTATGTTATCCCTCTTATATAAAAAAAAAAAAAAAAAAAAAATGGCGGCCGTAAGGCTGGGGCCAATGTCAGTTTATAATAATATGACAAGTGTGCAGTAAAAATATAACTCAAAAATCTTGTGACAAAATGTCGGCAACGTTGTACGGTGATATGGTAAAAGACTGTCGAGATCTTAGCCAGCGGTCAATGATATACCTCAGAAACTGCCAGAAAATCACTAGCCGATGCCCAGGGTGTGCGACCGAGCACTGCTCTTCCCCGCGGATGGATCCAAAAACGTACGGAAAAAACGGAATTTTAATATGGAGTTTACATGGACGTTGAGACAAAATGACGTCACATGTCATATCGGATCTCTCTTTCTAATGGTGACTAATTAGTAGTCTAAAAGTCTTATATTTTCCGTATTTCTTGACCGACATTACTTTTAATTACACTTTTTGTGATATTTTTTATGCATATTCCCTCATAGATTGTTTCATATGAATGCCAAGTCAATCTATTGATTTAAAACATATAAGATTTTTAATATTGATTTGGTCATAGTAGTATGTGATTACGTTAGCTAATTACGTCCTAACTTAAGACAGGAGATCTCTTACCCACCCATATTAACCCATGATAAAGAACAATACAGAAAAACATTCCACAGAATATATCTTACGTCAACACCGCCCACCTTGCCATACAAAGATCAAAAGAAACCGACAAACAAGATCGTATCGTATCCTCATATCGAATCGCACTTATTCTTGCTTCTGACATCGCATTCACTCCAATAAAAGACCTCGTTATCTCATTCAGTGGTGACCCAAAAATGCCACGCGGCAGTTTTTATCTAGCAGCGCCGCATTGCCTGGCAATTAACTTTGGGCGACGTTGAGCGTCGAATGCTGAGACATTAACGGGAAATGTCAGTTGCGTTAATTGATAGTAATTACTCTGAAATATTTGATTTTCCTAGTCTGGCAAAGAAGCATTTGAAATGTGGGCATATAGACGCATGTTGGCCATCGGAGCTTTTCAACCTGGCCAGGGACCGTGTAAAATATGCGGAGCTGACTGCCAACATTCACTAGTTGGAGAGGCACCATAAGAAGAGAAGAAGTCTGGCAAAGAAAAACATGAAATGTAGTAGCAGTTGCTTCTCTTCCCACGCACATAATATGGAAAAAGCCGAATGTACGGCGCAAATCTTAAGGATCATAAGCGATGCGGCTAGCAATTCATTACTATTTCGTTTCGCTTTCCCACACGCCTGCAATCATTGTTGGCGACTGGCTGGTTTTCGGACTGTCTTACCTTTTGATACGTGTCTATCTATATACCAGTCTGCCTTGTGCCGCCATTTTGTTTGAGTTACTGTCATGAGGTGCGAGTCGGGTTACCTCCGCGTATGGTCAAGAGCTACGGTTCGTTTTTGGATCCTTCCGGGGCGAAGAGCAGTGCTTGGTCGCACACCCTGAACATCGGCTAATGATTTCCTGGAAGTTTCTGAGGGATATCATTGACCGTTGGCTAAGAGCCCGACAGTGGGGAGAGGGTCTTTGACCACTTTTTATCCCAGAAAACAGCATAGTTCCCACGGGATAGCGATGAGCAAATTCTGCACGGACGAAGTCGCGGGACACGGCTAGTAAACATTGTAATGTTGAACAAATTCAGACCGTCCTAGGACCCGAAATGTAAATTGCTTTTTATCTCGACCACCAACATTGCTTAACGGTCTTTACCTATTTAGAATTGCCCGTAAAATAAAATAGCCTGCTATTAATTTCAATTTTAGAGCGCCATTTAAAAAACACCCTTTTTCTTTGTATATAACCATGCCCAGATAACCGGTTACTTTTATACGGTTTTCTAATCGTTTCATTAGCTCAACAGATTACTTCCCACACATAGTTTATTTCGGGATTTTCGGATCGGAATTTTCGGAAATTCTGTGGTCAAAAAACGGTAGAACACGGTCAACCCCCCCCCCCCCTGTCGGTGCCACGAAATCATTAACAGATGCCCAGGATGCACCGGACCAAGCACTGCAACTCTTGACCACAAGCGGAGGCAACCCCTCTCGCACCCCCAAAGATAACTTAAAAATAAGACTCAGCAGTTGAATTTTCAAAAATTTATCATAATTATAAATATCCTAGATGTTTACGTACGACAAACGAACTAGAAAACACTGAACATTTAAGACATTAGTAAGATGTTAGTTTTTGTTTTAAAATCCCTTATATCAACTGAATTGGTTTTTTTTGCATTACAATGTGTGAATTAGAGATGTCACGAATATTCGGCTACTATTCGGTATTCGGCCTATTCGGCCCATTTTTTGGTATTCGGTATTCGGCCGAATAATACGTACTATTCGGCCGAATACCGAATACCGAATTATGAAAAAAAGACACGTCATATTACTCAAGATTATATGTGTGCATTACCAAATTACAATACTTTAGTAAGTAAAATTGATCAGTGTTAAGTTGTGATGGATAAAAACAAGCTTTTTAGCATTTGTTGGTAGCAAACGATTATGCTTTTCGTCGCATACACGCTACTCCCAGGAGAAGAAAGATAAACTTTAGCAAATTTCGAGAGAATTGGGTATTGTTTTTCGTTTGCTGACCACCACTTGTAAGGATCAGCCTATAGACAAGCACGTATTTTGTGCCGAATATTCGGCCTCCGAATATTCGGCGCTTCGGCCGACAGCGTTGCCGAATATTCGGTATTCGGTATTCGGCCAAATCACTATTCGTGGCAACTCTAGTGTGAATCGGTCACAAGCCCGTGAAGACAGATGTTCATAGCTGGGATTCTTTCCAGTCGAATTAGCATTGTTCAAACAGGAACCACTGCTGATTTTCCTGGCAATATGCCATGGAAGCTGCAGTCGGATTATATTGTAATCCTATCACTTTACGATGATCGTAAATGAAGTAGGATTTGGTACGAAAAACAAAAATAAAACGTTACAAGGTCACGTGACAGCTAGTAGCATATAGAAAAATTCGCATCACGGAATGACGAGGACCCGGGTTCGATTCCCGGCCATAGCTTTACTTTTCGGATTTTTCATCAGTGTCATTTATAAAATTAAAGAAAACCGCCTACAAAAAGCGTAAAAAAATGTTTTTTTTTTTATATGAATAGGAAGGCAAACGAGCAAGTGGGTCACCTGATGGTAAGTGATCACCACTGCCCATAGACACCCTCAACCCCGGAGAAAAAAAAGAAAAATGAAAAATGTGAAAAATAAGTTAGAATAAAAAAAAAACTTTTTTTATACATTTTATTTCGGAAACCATTTTCGAATCTACAATTCTCTGCTTAGGCGCGATAGGTCGAACCGCTGGGCTCCCACGGCTTTTGTAAAATTATACTTCATTGTCCTTAATTTGGGCTAAGTGCAAAATTTTATTACAGACGAAATACGTAAAAAGGTAATTTTATAATAACATTTTTACGCCTGTATTTTAGTCCACGTAATAATAAACTCGAGTTCCTGAGGTCTCTTTAGGCCAATTTTACTCCCGTCCAAAATTATCTTAGGCCCAAGCGCTTTGTACTCGTCAATTTTATTGTAGGAAATTCTGCTTACATTTTAGGAAAATACTAAACCTTTGTCAAAACCTTTGCCTTTATTTTATTTGAAAATAGACGTGGTAGCCTAGTGGTTTGCCTTGTGGCCTCTTAAACAGAGGGTCGTGGGTTCGAATCCCGGGCTCGCACCTCTGAGTTTTTCGGAATTTATGTGCGAAATTACATTTGGGAACCTGCACACATCTGCGAAGCAATTCAATGGTGTGCGTGAAGTTCCCAAACCGCGCTGGGCACGCGTGGGAACCATAGCCCAAGCCCTCACACTGTGAGAGGAGGCCTGTGCTCAGCAGTAATATCTTTGTCAGTGTTTAATCATCTTCAGTCTAAATAAGTCATACGGCTGGAAACAAGACAAGCCTCACAGACCGAGAGCTTCAACTGTATTACCAACGCAGAATCTCACGCGTACCAAAGAATAGTCTTCCACAAACGAAAAACTAACGGCTTTCTACAAAATATTAACAATACATGGTGTCTCCCTCTGAACATCGATCAATGGAAACATTGGTCAACTATAACTATGATTCAAAATTGTTGAAAAACAATTACAGGGCTATTTAGTCAAGTAACGCAACCAACCGACCCATCGTCATCATCAGCCAGAAGACGTCCACTATTTAACAAAGGCCTCACCCTAAAAACGCCACTATGAACGACAACTCGCCACCTACATCCACCGGCGCAACTTTCCCGATGTCGGTCCGCCTAGTGGGAGTCCTGCCGGCACTGCGTCTTCTGGTACGTGGTCACCACAACCCCCCCAAAACGTTTGTCTGCTCTACGAGCGATGTGGCCTGCCCATTGCCACTTCAACATGCTCTTCCAGCGATGTCGGTGACTCCAGTTCTTCGGCGAATCTCCGTATTCCGGATTAGCATAGCTTCCTCCATAGCTCGTTGAGCGACTCTGAGCCTCTCCAAAAGGCCAGCAGTAAAGATCTCAAAGCCATAAATCATCACTGGCAACACGCACTGACCCTATAAGCTACGGTTCACCTCACGATTATTATTCGAGGAGAATCCGACTACCTTCGATTGTATCAGAAGATCTTTAGCTATATAATGATTCCCTCTCTATTTCTAACCATGAAACTGACAGAGACGTTACTGTTACGTAGTCATCAGTTACCATTTATCTTGTGGTACGCGATTCAGTTCTGTTTCCTTCACTCTACTAGGCAAGCGTGTTCCACCCTGGATCACATCTATGCTTGCCATGAGACCTGATTGTGAGTCATGACTATTTTGCATAAGAAACGAACCTGAGACTTCTCCGCGTAGAACACCAGGCTGGCGAAGATGACGATGCCCAGCACCAAGAAGAATACCAGGAGCGTCAACTCCTTGGCCGACGCCTTGAAGGTGTGTACCAGGATCTTCAGGCCGGGACTGTGCCTGGTAAGCTTGAAAAGCCTGGTAACAAAAAAAAACAATTTAAAAAAGTGTCTTAGATGACAGTGCTTTTTGTTGGCTTTACTTGCATTGAAAAATGACTTTATTTTTGGCAATGATGGTCTTACCGAATGCGCTGGTAGATTCAAAAAAAGACATGTAAAAGAGCCCATGGCGGCTTTTTCGCAAAATAAACTTTTTGCCGACGCTAGGAGCATTGAGCAGGCGTTAGCACTCGCGGCACCGGCGAGTTCTATTGATAGAATGCATGTAGACATATCCAAACAACCAAACATAATATATACTTGCAACTACGTTTATATACGAATGCAGTCACGTTGCAATGAATGTCATCTGCAATCTGTGCCTGAATCCTACAATGTGGACTAGTTTACTAAATGGATAATTTGAATAGTGACGTAATGCTAGTAGGTTATTGTGCGATTGTATGGCTTTGAATGCGTTTGATTAGTTGAGAAGCTATTGAGAATAGGTAAATATTGGCGTAGTATTTAGCTATTGTAGTTAGCATACATACATACATACATAAATCACGTCTTTATCCCTTACGAGGTAGACAATGCCTAAACTAACAAGACCTAAAGGTCACGTTTAGCATGATTTTGGGTGTACATATATAAGTAAGGGGAATCAAAATATTGATGGGATGCTAGCCGCATTACTACATAGTCTAAGGTATTTTTCGCTGTCTGTCTGTATGTATGTATGTAAACTCTTTATTGTGCAAAATAAACAAGAAAATTACAATTGACAAACACTGAGACACTGTCTGTCTATCTATCCCTATGTATGCTTAGGTCTTTAAAACTACGCAACGGATTTTGATGCGGCATTTTTTAATAGAATGATTCGAGAGGGAGGTTTATATGTACAACTATCTGACACGGCTAACTTCGTAGCGCTTAACAGTCGATTCTCTAATATTTTTTTATTTTTTCTCTCCATAAGAACCATCCTCGTACTTCAAGGAATATTCTAAAAAAAAGAATTAGCGAAATCGGTTCAGCAGAGCAGCTACTCTCGAGATTTGCGCTTAGCACACACTTACACATTCAGCGATTCATTTTTATATTATAGAAGATATGCAGACGAAGTCGCGGGCAGAAGCTAGTCACCAGTCACCAATAAAATGATTCCTAAGACTCGCCTATTCCCTCGATGGTTTTTTACCATCAGCGCGGAAAGAGAAGCAACTGGTACATGTTTTTTCTTTGCTCTCAAACCAAGATGGAAGTGACGATGAAGTACGAATATCCGATTTCATTTAAGTAACTTACGTACCTTAAAATCTTAATGATAGATATGAATTCTAGAATGTTCGGTCGGATGACATTACGCCGTTTGACAGTCAGTTCCACCACGACGTCCATGTAGAAGCTCAACGTCGCTATGAAGTCGATCAGGTTCACCGGAGACTTGATGAACTCTATTATATTCGGGGCCACCTGTAACAAAAAGGAAAATTCATTTAATTTCCGACAAAAAAACGTGTTATAGGCTTGACATCGATCTCTCTCTGTTCTTCTTCTTTTTTAATATGGCCCCATCGATCGATTCGATGATCTCGCCAATGTCAAAGTAATAAATACAGTATTCAAAAATTTTGTGACAAAAATGTCCGTAACGTAGTACGGTAAAAGATATCCCTCAGAATCTGCCAGGAAATCATTAATGCCCAGGGTGCACCGGACCAAGCACTCTTCCCCTCTTGCCGCAGCTCTTGACTTCACGCGGAGGTCGATTCCATTTGCATATTGTTAGGCCTGGTGTCTCAAACGCCGTGTCCCGTGTGTTACGATAATCGATAATTGTGTCCGTGAACTGAGACCCATTACGTTGCTACTCACGATCTCTGAGCTTCCAGAATGCCATTTGGATTTCGGATAACATCAGTCGATTCAAATATCAAATCCATTAGAGTGAAGGAGACAAAAGAGCAGGACTCACCTGAAGGTCATTTTAAATACTATCGTACTGTACCTTGTAAGGAAGTCGGTCAGAAAGGATTGCTTTTTAACCTCCAACACAACAAGAGGGGTATTATAAGTATGACGTCGATATCTGTGTGTGTGTGTGTCTGTGGCGTCATAGCTCGCTAACGGATGGACCGATTTCGATGCGGTTTTTTCATTCGAAAGCGAGTTTCCTTGCGGTGGTTCTTACTAGTAGTAGTTACTAGTAGTACTGTATCTACTGTTACTCGATTAAAAAAAAGTTGTCAGACTATTTTCTTTACTTTATTAATCTTGTGCGGCCGACTGCAACAACCTCCTTTTTGATTAACCCTTTTCTTGGTATTGTAACACCCGTGATACAGTGACTTAAAAAAAATATCACTACCTTATTTTTCTGACGAGAACATTAAAAGTAATGAAAACAATTTGAAAAACGCCTAAGATTTGTGAAACAATACTGAGTGTATCCCATAATGCACCGGCGTCAGCCAGTATTTTCTAAAATGTCGGAACGAAAACACCGACATACCTTCCGCTCGGTAATTTTATTATTTTTAATATTTTTTTGTATTTATTTGTAAATGCACTGCATGAAACTAAGTAAGTATGGCAATAACGTATGTAATAATAAATAAAACTTTTACATTTTAACTCGTGTGTTCCCATAATACGCGATTAAGCGTTGTGTATTACAATTGATACGCTGCCAATCTTTCGAAGAAGTTGTCACACAAGGGACTGTATCATATTTAATACTTTGCCAATATCTCGGCGAAATGGGCTTACTTGCAAAAAATAAAATTAACGGTTTTTTAAGCATTTATTTTGGGTTCATTTACTTGCATTTAATTGCATTTGGAAAAAAGAACATACTGATTCAGAAATAAGATTAAAGGCATTTAGGTTGGAAATATACTACGAACTGCTGAAAAAGAACCGCATCATCACGCACAACGTTCCAAGAGATGAACTGCCGGAGGCAAGAAAAATTAAAAAACCCGTAATACCCAGGCCTCCTGAAAGTATCAGGTTTGACAACGTGGGACATTGGCCTGTATTTTTGGCCCGAGGGAGGTGCAAAAATTGTAAGACAGGCCAAACAAATGTCAAATGCTCGAAATGCGACCTGCATTTGTGCATGACTCTAAAAATAAATTGTTTCAATTCATACCACCACTCCAAGAATTAAAATGTCTCTAGTAACAAAAAGTGATTATAATAAATTCAGTTGTTTTATTTTATAAAATAATTACTTTTGCATACTAATGTCCACCTGATCATGAATTGTTAAGAACTTGGCATTGTAACAAATATGATACATGTGTTTTTCCGAAATCGGGAAATCTAGCATTTTTTTTTTTATTTTTTGCTGTTTTTGTATATCTAACTGGTTATAAAAAATGCAAAAAAAATACTAATTTAAGAAATTTTTCATCTTGCCAAGATAAGGGTTAAAGGATAAAGCTTCCGCAGGCATTTTATCCACTTTGTACGTAATTTCATAATAACAATTTTTATCAAAATACAATGTACTAAAAACATTATGGTCCGATATTACCTTTACTTTCATTAATCGTTTGCGGCCAACTGCAAAAACCGCCCTTTGTGATTAAAGGAAAATGCTGCCCCGAATATTTTATCCACTGTATGTAATTTCATAATTAGAATTTATATCAAAGTACAACGTAGTAAAATCATGTTCCGTGACCATAGCTCAATTTTCCCCAGAGTAACGTCTAATGATAAGATCGTAAATCTCATCCAACATAGCCCTGTGTGTTACGTATATTAGGAACCAAAGCTTAGCATAGCTACTTTACCAGTGCGTGTGGGTATCTGCGAGCTGCAACCGTAATTGTTGCATGTTGTAACCTAAAGCGATAGTGTGGACGTTGTAGTCCACACCAAGTTTTTGGTTACTGTGCAATAGTTACGGTTTACAATTTGCGTGAGTATCCGGCTTTATAGGGTGCATGTGGTCGCTAGTAGCAAGGTAATGGGTCTCAGTTCACGGACCCAATTATCTATTATCGTAGCACACGGGACACGCCGTTTGAGACACCAGGCCTAACAATATGCAAATGGACCTTAAATCGAAAAATATGTTTAATATACCCGCAATATTAGTATATTTCAAATGTAATTACGCACAAAAATTGCGAAAAACTCACAGTTGTAAGACTAACGAACCCATGACTCTATGCCTCTAGGCCATAAGTCAAACCTCCAGGCTACCGCGAGTGAAACCACTAGGCTACCACGAGTCAAACCACTAGGGTACCACGACTCAAACCACTAGGCTACCTCGAGTCAAACCACCAGGCTACCGCGAGTCAAACCACTAGGCTCCGCGAGTCAAACCACTAGGCTACCGCGAGTCAAACCACTAGGCTACCGCGGGTCAAACCACTAGGCTACCACGATTCAAACCACTAGGCTACCGCGAGTCAAGCCACTAGGCTACCGCGAGTCAAACCACTAGGCTACCGCGAGTCAAACCACTAGGCTACCGCGGGTCAAACCACTAGGCTACCGCGAGTCAAACCACAAGGCTACCGCGAGTCAAACCACTAGGCTACCGCGAGTCAAACCACTAGGGTACCACGAGTCAAACCACTAGGCTACCGCGAGTCAAACCACTAGGCTACCACGAGTCAAACCACTAGGCTACCGTGAGTCAAACCACTAGGCTACCACGATTCAAACCACTAGGCTACCGCGAGTCAAACCACTAGGCTACCGCGAGTCAAACCACTAGGCTACCGCGAGTCAAACCACTAGGCTACCGCGAGTCAAACCACTAGGCTACCGCGGTAGAGATCTTATTATTTTTTTAAGCTGGCAAATATTTTGATGTACTTGATAGAAGCTCCAATGTAATTTATCATCTCAGAATAATGTAAAATAAACCCCGAAAACTCCAACTTCCAACCAATTCGCAGGTAAATGTTTTTTTGCGTTTGATAAATCGGAGAAAATTTATCTCCAGACCAAACCTTCGAGATCCTTGTCTGGTTTTCTTCATCCTTAACCATTAATTTCAACGTATCCTGGGTTGTGGGAGCCGTGACATGCGAAATACCTCCAGTTGCCATGAATAATTCAATGTCAGAGTAATGTTTATAACAGTTAACAAATGAGAAACAGTAGTTCAGTGTCAACACTTGAACATTTTTAAAGCCCCACGCAAAAAGAGGTGTTTTAGCTTCACGTCATTGTCTGTGCCTGTCTGGCATCGTAGCTCTCAAGTGAATGAAGCGATTTCGATGCGGTTTTTTCATTCGAAAGGCAGTTTCCTTTCCATGGTTGTTAGCCATGTTTGGTAAAAATAGGTGCAGAGATTTGAAGAGTATCAGTTCTTTTCCAAAATGATGTAAGGCATTTTTGGTATGAAATTGAATTATTTCTATATTTACGTATGATTATTCGATTAATGCTGATTATTGATGTTATTATGGCGAGACGGTATTGTAGCTGATCATGTATCTAATCGGGAGTTTCTATTATTGTTTTTTTTTTGTGTCTGGACGGGTGTTCCTATTGTTGAACATTTTTATGGCTGGTCAAATTACTAATTGGACATTTTGGAGTCTTGCACGTTTATCTTTTTGGACATTAGTCGTGCAAAGGAAAGCTGCTGCTAGCCTGTGTTCTAAACATTGAATCTTAGTTCACGCCTGATAGTTTCCTGATAGATCCAGGCTCGCACCTCTGATAACTCAAATCAGAATTAATGTGAGAAATTATATTTTAAATTTACCATTATGAGTTTTTGGCGAGGGAAAACTTCGTGAATACTCCCTGTACAAAGCTACAAAGTTGTCTGTGTTTCTTCCTTAGATCATTGTGAATTTGGCAAAAAACAAGCTCTCATCGTAAAAGTAAAGGACAGAAAAAAATGCAATTAAATACTTTACTGTGTGGAGACTGGATCTTTTTAAACTGCAAAACATTTTAGTTGCAAAATTTGTTATGTAATTATTTGAAGACTTCTTTGTTATATTTGTGTGTACTGTTTCAGCCCTATTTACTGTGAACGTATTGTACCAAATCAGCATACATTAAATTTTGCTTCCATCCAATTGTGTTATGAAAGGGAGTCTAACTTCGTAACTACCCACATCACATCCCTAGGGGAGACCGAGGAGAGTTGAGACAGAGGTGAGTTGATACAAAGCCTATTTATCTGAACTGTGACAGTTTATCGGGCTGGTAACTTCGCTAATTCGTTGCTCTTTCTACACTCCACAGTTTGTGTGAAGTTGTGACCTCGCTAACTGTCATAGGTGCAGAGAAAAAGGCTTTGTATCAACTCACCTCTGTCTCAACTTGCCTCGGTCTCCCCTACAGTAGCAAAAGAATAAATGGCTCAACTCACAATCATAACCAGAAAACGATCCACCAGTTTCAGTCTTCTTAGGAGACCTTCTTCAAGGGAAAAGGCGTTCACTTGTGGGAGCTTATTTTTCATTTTATCTTCGATGCCTACATACATTCACGTCTTCATCCCTTACGGGGTAGACAAGAGCCTAAGATAACAAGACCTAAAGGCCACGTCTAGCATGATTGTGGGCGTATAGATGGCAAAAGGACACCTACCTACTCCCCCTTACCTGCCTCCCCCCATTGCCTACTTTTGGAATATACGTATTTAGTGGATAGGACACTGTTACATACCTCCCTGAGACTACTCTCAAGGCGTCAATTAGTTGAAGAGTGTCTGCAACTAGTACGGGTATTCCTTTGCGACGATGGCTCTGAATTTTAATAGCGGCTACAACGCGAGAAGTCCTGCCGAGAAATTACGCGAGAACCGAGAAGGCATCTATACTCATGCGACCTTCTCATAGAAACCCCGAGAAACCCTTTGAAGCGGGCAAAAATACTGACACCGGTCGGAGAACAGGCGAGCGCGAGAACGAGACGGCGAGAAAGCGGTCACATTCACGCTTCTCGGGTGTTCTCGGGGGTTCTCGGCGTGAGTTTGGAGGCGCTACTAAGCGTGCCTTTTTCTGAGAAGCTTCAAGGGTACACTTGGGAAACTGGGCAAGCGCGAACGGTACTGAGCCGTTCAACGCACCATTATCTTGTCATTTCCATGCAATGAAATATAAATAACAATACAGCATTAAGACCACGAAATAAATATATAATTAGAAACCAATTCACACACACTGCACTTCTAAAGAAAAGTGTATTTGGTATGGCATTTAAAATTTATAGTAAAATACCGAAGGTAATATTAGGGATATGAATATTATGAATAGGTTTAAACGAGAGTTGTTAAAATTATTATACAAAAAATGCTATTATAATATTGATGAATTCTTAAATGACATGGATAATGAATTTGATAACATGTACTAATTTCATTATACTGTAATGATTGTCATCGATAAAATGTGTATGTAAAACATGACGGACTCTTTTATGACTAGAACAACTTTGTAATGTAAATATTATTATTAACTCATGTTTATGCAAATACATGATCTCTATCCATCTCTACCTATCTATTAGACATTCAGCTGAGGGAAGAATATGGATTCAGCATGGATTCATGGATTCTTCCATGCTGGTCTGGGAGTAAAGAAAAAACAGAATTTATCAGTTGCTTCTCTTCCCGCGTTGGTAAGCCTATCGAGGGAATGGGCGAAAGTCTTAGGAATCATGCTATAGGCGATGCGGCTGGCAACCCATCACTATTTTGATTTCCATTTCCAGCTGCCCTTAATCATGCTAAACGTGGCCTTAAGGTTTTGTTGCCTTAGGCTCAGTCTACCCCGTAAGGGATAACGATGTGATGTATGTATGTAATAACTTAGCGAAACTTCAGCTAAAGCGCAAAGAGACGTTAACTACCTGGAGCATACATACATACATACATGCACAAATCACGTCTTTATCCCATACGGGGTAGACAAAGCCTAAGAACAAGCTAAAGGCCAGCAGGTATAGGTGAAAAGTTGAATCAAAATAGTCATGAGTTCCTTAGATTTTCGCCTATTCCCTCGATTTTTTAACAATAGTTTTTATCATAGTGTGATCTTGTAGCGCTTTAGCTGAAGTTTCGCTAAGTTATTTCTTGATTTAAATAGGCTTTTGCTTGGACTCTAGCCAAATAGCCGAGCTGGGTTTAAAATTCAATGAATCAGACATTTTGGCTCGGTACAACTAACTACGGACTTTGCGATGCAAGATGGCGCATGCGAGCTATTAAGTTTTTCGGTGAGCTGGTCGAGAGTCCCAGTGGTCCAGTTGGTAGGATCTTTGGCACAAATAATAACTAAGCATAACCCTATCCGTCCGCCACAACCGTAAAACATTTTCGTTTAGAATAAAACTGAGTAGTGCATATAAACAAGTTACATTTGCTTTTATTTTGTTTTTAGGATTCCTAAAGGAACGTTGTAGCAACGTTAAAAGCTATAAAAAACTATATTACTTTGGCGCTGCCAAACCGACACCTAATCGTGTTAGCTGCCGCAAGCGCATAAATAGGCATAGAAGATCTTAATTCTACTACTCTGCTAGCTTCTGCTTTCTTCCATGCTGGTCTGGGAGTAAAGAAAAAACATAGAACTTACCAGTTGCTTCTCTTCCCGCGCAGATGGTAAGCCTATCGATTGAATGGGCGAAAGTCTTAAGAATCATGTTATAGGCGATGCGGGTAGCAACGCATCTATACGCCTTTAGTCATGCTAAACGTAGCCTTAAGGTTGTGTTACTTTAGGCTCTGTCTACCCCGTAAGGGATAAAGACTTGATATATGTATGTGTATGTATGTACTCTGCTAGCTCGTGTAGTGTGTGGTCGCTTGTAACAAGGTGATTGGTCTCAGTTCATGGACACGTTCGGGTTTTCGTTACACACAGGAAACAGCGTTAGAGACGCTTCACTGCCTTATCCAAAGCTGACTGATAGACTCATCACCCAGCCTAAACACTTGAACTTAAGATGGTGAAATTTTGCAAAGACGCGCCTACACGAAGAAGGACGAATTTCGTTGGATTCCGACGACATTGTAAGAAGTTCTGCAATTTAGACGAATAGGTCTGAGTCTTTAATACAAGCTAGTTTAATATTTCTTATGCTCCTGGTCAGCGAAAACTAAGTTTATTAATGAACTGAAATATCACTGTCAGCAGTCAGCTGTCGCGTTTATGAAATTGGGTCTGGTGCTAGTCGAAAGACTGGTATGAATAAAGTTCAATTGATTCGAAGGGCGATTCGATTAGCACCGGACGAATGAAAAGCCATTCACTCAGTTATTAATGAATTCTCAGCGAATTCAATGGATTTCTGGATGAAATGGAAAATCAGTCCTTTTGTTTTTTTTCTAGGTCATAAAGCTTGGATATTACAGGATTTACGGGTTAGTAGTTCTACATCAACTACTATCAGTATCCTGGGGCCTTACCAGGACGTTTGATGAGTTTAGGTTTGCTCACTGTCAGATCCATACTAAAATGACAGCTAAAACTTGAACTGAGTCGGAATTGAATCATGCTGAGTTGGGACCATTTTGTGACAATTTATTTATTTTGCTTATTTTATTACATTTGATGTTTTTTGACTGTCGTTGATTGTCATAAATAAACTTTTTTTCTTCATCATCGTCACGTCACGTCATGGTGACCCCTGCTGTTTGTAAATAAGGTCGTAAAACGTCTCTACGGGCGTGTCCTATGTGTTACGAAAATCTATGAATGTGTCCATAAACTGAGACCAATTACCTTGTTACTCGCGGACACACGTCAAACTACTCGAGATCTGGTTGAATTTTGGTTCATGCCCATATTTGTTACACACGAGATATGACGTTGTCTACACACATAAGTGGATGAAATAGAGTTTATTAGGTTTCAACATGAACATAATATACTCAGGGGTAAATTTGGCCCCATCTTCACACAAAATTACATAATTATACTACATATGACGGTAAATTTTTTTGCTGCGAGAATTAAATACAGGTCGACTTAATAAAAAAGTAAGGCCGTGAGGTCTCTCTATCATCGTATCCCGCGTGTTACGAATAATAAACATAATCCATGACAAAGAAAATCATAGCTGAGTAGTTCGTGTAGTGCGCGTGTGGTCGCGCGTAACAAGGTGATTGGTCGCAGTTCATTCGTTTATTTTCGTAACACACAGGATACATCGTTAGAGACGCTTCACAGCCTTATATAAAGGCACGGCGCATAGTGACTGATAGACTCATCAACACCCAGCCTAAACACAAGTGTTTACTGTAACTTAAGACGGTGAAATTTTGTGGAATTCTGACGATATCATAATAAGAGGTTTTGCAATATAGACAAAGACCATGGGTCTTTAATAGAAGCTAGTTTAATAATTCACAATCCAACCTATTTTAAGCAATAACGGTTAATTTAATTCAGTTTTAATATTAATATTCATGGCGGTTAGGCAACTTCGTTGACCAGTCAGGAAGTGCTAGCGGAATTTAACTATGCAGTATTATTTTACATAAATTAAAATGTCTAAAATGTTTTCAAACTTTGTCAAAAAACGGGACAAGTATGAGTGAGTATATATACCACATGAAGAATATCTTACAAACAGTCATTAAGTTCCAGCAAAAAACGCCAGGGAGGAGGGAGGGAATTGGGCGAAAATCTTAGGAATCATGTTATAAGTGATGCGGTTAGCCACCCATCACTATTATGATTCCCTTTTCCACCTATATGCCCACAATTATGCTAATCGTGGCCTTTAGGTCTTGTTACCAAAGGCTCTGTCTACCCCGTAAGGGATACAGACGTGATATGTGTATGTATGTAAAAAACGCCAAGGAATCAGTATGAGGATTTTTGATTCTACATACATACATACGTATTATCACGTCTTTATCCCTTACGGGAACTATATCCCAAGCCCAATCATTGTGAGAGGGGGGGCCTGTGCCCAGCAGTGGGGCGTATATAAGCTGATGATGGTGATGATGATCACTTAAGGGGTAGAAAGAGCCTATGATAACGAGATTGTGGGCGTATAGGTGGAAAGGGGAATCAAAATAGTGATGGGTTGCTAGCTGCATCGCCTAACATGATTCCTAAGAATTTCGCCCATTCCCTCGATGGGCTTTTACCATCTACGCAGGAAGAGAAGCAACTGGTAAATTCTATGTTTTTTCTTTATCATTAAAACTGTAAAGCATTTGAACAGTACAAAACAATTCAGTTTATTTTTAGGGTTCCGTACCTCAAAAGGAAAAAACGGAACCCTTATAGGATCACTTTGTTGTCCGTCTGTCCGTCTGTCAAGACCCTTTTTCTCAGTAACGCGTGGAGGTATGAAGCTGAAATTTATATCAATTACTCAGGTCTACTGTCCCTTGAAGCTGTGAAAAAATCAAACTTCTAAGCCAACGCAATCAAAAGATACAGCCGTTTATGCCGCAAATTTCCGCAAATTTTCAACTCTCAAGGGAATCAAAACCTACAAGGTAGTTCCCGTGAACGCAGAATCTTGAAATTTGGTATGAAGGTAGGTCTTATAGCACAGATTAAAGAATAATTGCGAAAACCGTAAATGTGTATGTATGTCTGTATATAGCAGTGACCAATATAAAGTAACCCCACACTGCGTACATTTTGCTTTGGAACAGGGCTCTGCTTACACTGGTTTTAGATATTTATAGATAATGATACGGAACCCTCGGTGCGCGAGTCCGACTCGCACTTGACCGGTTTTTTTTTTAATTGACATCAATTCCCTATGCAAGCAATCTAAATTACTATTTAACATCGGATCAAGTAGGTGTTCAAGCAATCTCGTTAAATCTCAATCCGCAAACATCCCGGAACGAAAAAGGCGTTAAGTAAATTAATTACAATCACAAAACTCTCCACTTTTTAAATAAACTGGAAATGTTAGGGTATTAAAAACAGTAGGCAGACGATGCGCATAAAAAAGGTGTTTTATTTTTTCTCTAGAATATTCTAACAGGTGGTTGTGTTGTTTTCATTGAACTGTTGTAACCCTGTTATGTTAATCTATATATATATAATAAATGCCACGTTTGGCATGATTGTGGGCGTACAGGTTAACTTAATAAATATAATAAAAAAACAGAAGTAACCAAACAAACGCAAACTACCTACTTTGTTTTACGTTGACTAGTAGAGACTTTATAATTATCTCTAACTATAGACTTATATAATTTAAGGCTTGGGGACCTTATACATCCCTTTTATAAATGTATTTAATTTAAGTAGAATTTAAGTATTGTAGTATCTCAATGTACCTATTTCATTTTGAAAATAATACTTTCTGCCAAGTTTCTTGTGGCGCATTCTTCGTGGCAATGATGGTCTTTCCGAATGCGCTCGTAGTTTCAAAAAAGACACGTGAAAGAGCCCTTGGCGGCCAATTAGCAAATATTTTTTTTTACTTTTTGAATTGTATGTACATGATGGCTGTATCGATATTAATTATGTCCTCGACTGAGCAATTCTATCATAGTCTAATTCTAATGTATAGAAAAAATTAACAACCACAATAATAAAACCGGCCAAGTGCGAGTTGGACTCCCGCACCGAGGGTTACGTACGAATTTGGCAAGGGAAAATTAAAATCCATTGCTGAAAGAGCCCTATTCCTAAGCGAAATGTAGGCATTGCGAGATCATTTTAAATTGGATACTTACAAAGACAAAGAGGTTCATAGACATTGTTGCAGGAATCGTAGTTCCTATGCGAATTGTAACCAAAAACCGTAGTGTGGTGTGTCGTGCTCGCGGTAGGCTCTCGAGCCACATCCACACTAGGGTTTTTGATTACGGTAAGGTGTACCCGGCTTAATCTTATCTGAATTGTGTCAAAAGCCTACTGTTGCCTTTGTTATGATTCCAGAGGTCGCCACTTGCGAGCTTTTAAGGGTCCAAGTTAACGAGTGGCCCTATAATTATCCATTCTGTTTGCTTCTACCCTTCGCAGTGACCTAATTTACCGCGGAGATCTTCGGTTTCCGCGGTACCCCAATTTAAAAACACGCGGAGATGGAAAATGTCGCTTTGATTTTTGAAAGCTAAGCGGTTTTTTTGGTTAGCTTTCATTTATTAACTAACCCTAATATACAGGGTGTAACAAAGTCCCCGGACGATAATTCTGTAGCGTATGCCAGCTAAAAAAATATTTTTTTTTGCTGTTACTAAAATACTTTTTTCTTTCATGCTGGTCTGGGAGTAAGGAAAGGATTCTATATTTAATTTACCAGTTGCTTCTCTTCCCGCGCAGATGGTAAAAGCCCATCGAGAGAATGGGCGAAAGTCTTAGAAATTATGTTACACGCGGTTAGCAACCCATCACTATTATGATTTCCCTATCCACCTATACGCCCACAATCATGCTAAACGTGGCCTTTAGGTCATGTTACCTTAGGCTCTGTCTACCTCGTAAAGGATAAAAAAGTGCTTTATGTATGTATGTATGTATGTATGTGCTTTACTTGTGAAAGTTTTCCTACAACTCGTATTTAGTGTTTACTGCCGTATCTTAATTCAAAAGGACGCACGTCAGTGTGGTTTTGAGAAATGGGCGACTTTAGTTTTGCATTTACCGTCCTAAACTTTAATGAAAATATGATTGTCTTTATTTTAAACTAACGGCTCTATCCATTATGGGGAGTGTGTTCCAAGACCAAATAGGAGACGTTTTGGAAAAAGGTCAGGTCAGGAGTACCCGAAACCGACGACGTATGAAGAGCTTGACGAATGTGGATGAAGCGAAAGAAGTATGCCAGGATCGCAGCAAGTGGAACAAACTACTTTGTTCTTGTTCTTTTGTTTGTGTAAACGCTGGGGGGGGGGGGGGGGTTCTAAGTTTTTAATTTAATGTTATTACTGTAGCACAAGAACAAAAGAAAACACCGCCTTGCACAAAGAACCTTGGTAATGGCGCCCTAATGAGGTTGGGAATAATTTAGATATCATTAGGAGCTAGTGGGAGCAGGCATGGCCATCTTTTATGCAGCAACGCCCACAATCCCGCTCTTATGTTTCAGATTTCCCGTGGGATATTCACAAAATATCAATTCCATGTTGTATTGAATATGCCGAGCTTAATATTATGTTTGTACGGGTGCAATCAGTTCTCTACTATATTATGCATGTATTATACATATAAGCTTTCCTTTAGAATCACTCTATTATTAAAAAAAATCGCATCAAAATTCTTCCATGCAAAACTTCCGTCCTGTTCTGGGTGCAAAGAAAAAACATAGAGTACCAGTTGCTTCTCTTCCCGCGCTGATGGTAAAACCCAACGAGGGAATGGGCAAAAATAGGAATCATGTTATAGGCGATGCGGCTAGCAACCCATCACAATTTGATTCCATTTTCCACCTATACGCTCACAATCTTGCTAAACGTGGCCTGTAGGTCTTGTTACCGTAGGCTCTGTGTACCCCGTATGGGATAAAGACGTGATTTATGTGTGTGTGCGTGTGTGCATCAAAATTCTGAAATTGCTGGTCTGGGAGTAAAGAAGAAGAATTTACCAGTTGCTTCTCTTCCCGAGATGATGGTAAAATGCTGGTACTACGGTAGCTGAAGGGAATAGGCGAAAGTCTTAGGAATCATGTTATAGGCGATGCGGCTAGCAAACCATCACTATTTCGCTCTTACGCCCTTAATCATGCTAAACGTGGCCTTAAGGTTTTGTTACCTGAGGCTCTGTCTACCTCGTAAGGGATATAGACGTTATTTATGTATGTATGAATGTGTACGCGTTAAACTCCAACCAAAGACCGAAAACGAGTGCTGTAATACTTCGGCCATATTGCTAGAATTGATTTTGAAAATCTGAAGACGTTCTGGTGACTGGACAAGAAGGTGAAAGAGCTAGAGCTCCGAAAGCCTGGAGATGAGATCGGTACATCGATCCCTGCCAAAGACAGGAGCGAGTGAAGAGGAACTGTGGATGGCGTTTGTCAGGGTCACGATCCTCAACATTGAGGAAGGAACTGGAGTGAGAGATACCATGTTCTCGCGTACATGTAGTCTTTTTGTAACCCCCTACGCAAAAATGGGGTTGTCATAAGTTTGACCTCAATGTCGAACTGTGTGTGTGTGTCTGCTTATCTGTGGCTTCGTAGCTCTTAAGCAGATAGACCAATTTCGTCGTTTTATCGCAGTGGTTCTTAACCATGTTTGGTAAAAATCAGCCTAGCAGTTAGAAGAGTATCAGCTCTTTTCCAAAATTATACAAGGCATTGTTGGCTTCAAATTATTAGTTTTTTTGAGACGGGAGTTTTTAAAATTAAAAATTTACATTTTACCTACGAATAATAATAAGTCAAGAAGCGTAATTCCCTAACAGTTGCCGCTTCGATTGTCATTCCACTTACGCACACAAACTAACAGCAATGCAAACGTAACACCTGTCACTCCGATAGACAATACTTGCTCGAGCAACGGCTCGAGCGTCCCGGCCGAACTAATTCGCCGCGCGGTACATACTTTAAGCCCCGCCCCCTGCGGTTCACTTCGCGTGGAATGATTTTTCGGGCTTAGTTACGCTTCTTGACTTATTATTATTCGTAGCATTTTACCTTGTTTTCTTGTGGAATTGTTTACTGATCTTCCACTTTCCATAATGTACCTGACTACTTGCTGAAGTAGAACTCCTGCGGTATTGCAGCTTTATTTTCGTTTCTAAACTTTTACAAACAAACGGAATAAATTAAACCTGTTTACCAAGAGATTGAATGAGCCAACTCCTATCGTATTACTTGCGTTTTAAGAGAAATGCATCGAGCATTGCTGTGAATACGAAATAGGGGAATTTGGAAATGTAAACGGGAACGCAAGCGTGCCATTAAGGTGTACAGTTTCAGAAAGTACTTAAAATACTGGATAATACCAGTCTATAATATTATTTATGTTTGTTTTTACTGTCGTTTTATAAATATTATACATATATATCTTTCAATGTATGTTTCCATGCTGGTCTGGGAGCAAAAAAAAACTTAGAATGTACCAGTTGCTTCTCTTCCCACGCAGATGGTAAAAGCCCATCGAGGGAATGGGCGATTATAATAGGAATCATGGTATAGGCAATGAGGCTAGCAACCCATCACTATTTTGATTCCATTTTCCATCTATATGCCCACAATCTTGCTAAATGTGGCCTGTAGGTACCTGTTAACTTAGGCTCTGTCTACCCCGTAAGGGATGAAGACGTGGTTTGTGTGTGTATGTATGTAATGTATGCGTCACCCGATGGCCCAAACGGAAGATCAACGCTGTTCCAATGCAAGCTGAGTTGAGACCATTTTGTGACAATTTATTTATCTACTTTTGTGATTGTCATAAATAAACTTTTTCTTTCTGACTTCCTTTCTATTTAGTCTATTAAGAAATTGAATTAAGCATAGAACATACATAAATCACTTGTTTATTCCTTACGGGGTAGACAGGGCCTAAGGAAACAAGACCTAAAAACCACATGATTGTGGGCGTATGGATGGAAAGGGGAATCACAACAGTGATGGGTCGCTAGCCACATCGCCTATGTAAAATGATCCCTAAGATTTTCGCCCAATCCCTCGATGGGCTTTTACCATCTGCGCGGGAAGAGAAGCAACTGGTACATTCTATGTTTTTTCTTTGCTCCCACACCAGCATGGAAGTATCATATACACAAATCACGGCTTACGTAGACAGAGCCTAAGGCAACAAGAGCTAAAGACCACGTTTTGCATGATTGTGGGCGTATAGGTACAAAGGGGAAACAAAATAGTGATGGGTTGAGCTTTTAAATCAAAATCGATACATAGTCCATCACGTTGTCCATGGGATCCTCAAGAGACACCACCAGCAAGTCTCAAACGTGTCCACTCTTCACCGTCCTTAGAAATTTTGTTAGCACTTTTGTTAAGGAATTCTAAACATCGTCTATAATACTCCCCCTTATTCTGCCCGGAGACAGCGGGGTGTCAAAGGTTCCCTAATGGAATTCCTAACAGGCTGCCGGCTGGTCAACTCGCCGTATATACCCGTAGAGATATCTCGAAATAACTGGAGCCGGGATAGACCCCGTTGAAACACTCCAAAATGGCGGTGTGCTCGACGATAACATTACATTGAAAATTTAAATACATGCATAGCATGTCAAAATCATAACCCTCCTTCGGCTTCGCCGTAGTCGGGTAAAAAATTCCCCATGCATTAGTCGACTAATCATGAGAGTTTAAGAATCATTAATCGAGTGAATACAAAGAATATTTTTTTTTACCAAATATGGCAAAGAACCACCGCAAAGAAGGATTTCGAATGAAAAAACTGCATCGAAATCGGTACATCCGTTTGAGAGCTACGATGCCACACACATTAAGAGAGAGAGAGAGAGAGAGAGAGAGACATCGACGTCAAGCTTATGACACCCCTCATTTTATGTCGAGGGTTAAACACTGAAAATTAGATATACATACATACACAAATCACGTCTTTATCCCTTAAGGGGTAGACAGAGCCTAAGGTAACAAGACCTACAGGCCACGTTTAGCAAGACACTGAGGGCGTAGAGGTGGAAAGCGGATTTAAAATAGTGATGGGTTGCTAGCCGCATCGCCTATAACATGATTCCTATGATTTTCGCCCATTCCCTCAATGGGTTTTAACCATTTGCGCGGGAAGAGAAGCAACTGGTACATTCTATGTTTTGTATTTGCTCCCAGAGCAGCATTGAAGTGAAAGTTAGAACTCATAGAAAAATCTGAAAAGTAAAGTTATGGCCGGGAATCGAACCCGGATCCTCGTCATTCCGTGACGCGTGCTATACCGCTACACCACCCATGGCAGGTGGGTAACCATTTGAATTTTTCTATCTGTTACTAGCTGTCACGTGACCTTATTACTTGCTATGCGAAATTGTTCGCTAAGCGTCATCTGTTTGAATGTGTTTGTACGACACAATTACAAACTCCCGTGGAACATCTACCGCTCACCAGGGACGAGAGAAGGCGCTTATTTTCAAATGATAGGTACCTACTATCAAATGAATCAAGAGTTTCACTTCCTGATTTTTTATATTTACTCATACTGTTAAAAATATATTAAATACAGAATGAAAAACGTCGCCACGTTTACAGAAGTATTTTGAACGACCAAGCATCATTCCGTGCGTGTATTTTATTCGCCACAAAATAAATAAACGTCGAATAACAAAAGAAGGCAGGTGTGGCGTGTGAAGTGCTGTAAAACATTTTATTACCCACACGGAATTGAGCCGACATCAACCATCTTACGGTAAGTATGTTGCATTGTCCGTACTTCTTGGGATGTTGCTATAAATTGAGGGATTTCTCTGTGATGCGCTGTGACAACGCTCATTTGTTACGGCGACATATAAATTGAGAAGTAATAGTTTTCGTTGTTGTAAATCTCAGAGAATCACATTTGTTCTTATTGTTTTTTATTATCACCAAATAAACGTACTTCCGTGCTGGTCTGGGAGTAAAGAAAAAGCATAGTGTTCCCGCGCAGATGGTAAAAGTCCATCGAGGGAATGGGCGAAAATCTTAGGAATTGCTATTGGTGATGGGCTAGCAACCCATCACTATTTTGATTCATTTTTCCCTCTATACGCTCACAATCTTGCTAAACGAGTTCTTTAGGTCGTGTTAGCTTAGGCTCTGTCTACCCCGTAAGGGATAAAGACGTGATTTGTGTATGTATTTAGAAAATAGAATAAATAACTCGCATACAAACAGTTTCAAACTACATTAAGGGGACTATAATGAAAATTTCAAGATTGTAAGTTTTATACTGTTCCGCCACTAGAGCCTGGTGACAGAGACAATAGAAGCAAGAGTGAGAGAAAGAACGTTCCGTTTGAACTCTTTCAATTAAGAATTCTAAAAAATCTTATATACCGTTTTTCATTTTCATTTTCTCGTAAAAACTGTTTTTCTAGGAAGGCTATAAAATTTTATAGAACTTAAAAACTTTTCAGACATTCAATTTTAAAGTTTGCCCAATGATTCTCGCTAGTTTTATACACGAAAACTATTTCAGAAAGCACAGAAATGAGGCATAAAGCTTGCCGTGTTTCGGGAAAGCTTCGTTTTAATAATCTAAAGCTTCAACTTCACTTGTTAACTTCCACCACAAAACTTCCAAAACTTAAAAACTTAGTTCCAGCAGCCGCTACTCACATACACACATCACGTCTTCATCCCTTACGGGGTAGACAGAGCCTAAGGTAGGTAACAAAAACTATAGGCCACGTTTAGTATGATTAGGCGTAAAGGTGGAAAAAGGAATCAAAATAGTGATAGGTTGCTAGCCGCATCGCCTATAACATGATTCCTACAATTTTAACCCATTTCCATTCCAGCCGTTCCATTTTCTCTCATAAACAGAGACAGTGTAAAAGATTTACACTTAAAATTAGCTAATCTAATTTTTTTATTTGATCAGGCGTTACTTTGCGATCCATTTCAATGAACAAAAAAGATTTACCTTGCTACTCCGCTACTCATGTGCCAGATAACAAGCAGCAGTAGCAGTTATGTGGCAGTAGTGGACAGGCTTGGTTATCTTGCACATGAGTAGCAAGGTAAAATATTTTTATTTCATTAATCTAAATTACCAGAAAATATTTCGCTTCAATTTCTTGTCGATAAGTCGTAACCATACTGTGTTTTGTACAGAATTAATGGTTTAACAGTGACAGCAAAAAGCTAGATCTGTTTTGATAAATGGTTTTAGCAGCACAGGGATAGTGAAATGACTAATCGTTGTAGAACTAACACTAAAAACGATGGCGACGGCAGACGATTCAGTACAATAGCTACACTATATTTCATTATATTTCTTCATCTGTGTCTTATTTCTTAGCATACAATACAATAAACAATACATAAATCACATCTTTATCCCTTACGGAGTAGACAGAACCTAAGGTTAGAACGTTAGGCCACGTTTAGCATGATAGTAGGTAGGCGTATGTTTTTTTTTTATGTTAGAGAGGCCAGTCAAACGGACTAGTGCGTCACCTGATGTTAAATGATCACCACTGTCCATAGACACCCGGACAAAAAAATCGATATAGTGATAGCTTGCTACTCGCATTGCATATAACAATGATATCGATGGGCTTTTACAGTCTGCGCGGGATACGCAAATGGTACTATCTCAGTTTTTTCTTTGCTTCCAAACCAGCATGGCAGAGAAGCGAACGTGGCACAAATGCCACTAATTTCACTAAAGGGAAACAATTCCCGTTGCACTCCCCAAATACTAATGGGTGGAATTCGATCTTAATTTGGGTCGAGTCCGGCAAGGGATGTAATAATGGAACTAATATTGTATGCGCGCCACGCAACTTAGGTAGGGCCGTATATGCAGCGCAAGTTATATGAGTTTCTATTAAGTACGTGATAAGATTCTGTTTTTATAAAATCGACAAGGAGACCTATTATTATGATTGTTTTTAATTTAGACTGCACAATATATCCCACAATTTTTCCTGAATAAAACAGGCATTTTACCAACTGGACAATCCGAATCCGAAAAGTAAAGCCATGGCCGGGAATTGAGCCCGGTCCCTATTCCTAATTCCTCGGTAATCAATTACTTAAGTAATCTGAATTACTTAACTCCAGTTTCACACTAGATTAGGTACTTCATTGGCAAACCTTATTTTGTTAATTTCACTCAAATAAAATTGTTTTTGGTTTACATCATTACATGTCATTATCTAGCATTTCACTTTCACACTAAATTTTGGTGTTGAACCCGTTGATAAGACAAGTAATCAAGTCAACAATTCCAGTAATTTGGAATCGACATTGATTCCCAATTACTAGTAATTATAATATTTGTATAGATGATTACTGATTCCTTAATGTGTAATCGTAATTCACCGTTTCGCTTGATTACATAACATAATCTGACACCCAGTAGTGGATTACAAAGTAAAATCAAGTAGTCGTGTAATCAGGGATCGATTACGAAATGCCCATCATGCTAAACTTGGCCTTAAGTTCTTGTTACCTTAGGCTCTGTCTACCCCATCAATGCCCCATCCCGGGGCGGCCAGTGGACGTTGCGGTGGTCACCGTAGTGCGCCCGCAACGCCCGCAGTTCAAGGCCTGGAGGGAACGTGTGTGTTTTTAGACGGTAGGCCACTCCCCTCTTTCCATAGGGAAGGCAGCGGCGAGTTGGAGAGCCCGTCATACCTCCGTTCGTGCTGCCCCGAGCGCGGAGATGCATAAGGCGCTTTTTCCACACGTTAAAAAAAAAGGCTCTGTCTACCCCATGGGGGATATAGACGTGTTTTGTGTATGTATTACATTTTAGACTCGCTAACAATAGGCTGGATTGTTGTTACATATAAATAATAAATAAATAATAATAAATATCTTGGGACAAATTACACCAATTGACCCAGCCCCAAACTAAGCAAAGCTTGTACTATGGGTACCAGGCAACGGATAAACATACTTATATAATGTAAATAAATACATACTTATATACATACAACATCCATGACTCGGGAACAAACATTCGTATTCATCATACAATTGTCTGCCCCTACTGGGATTCGAACCCAGGACCTCTAGCTTCATAGTCAGGGTCACTAACCACTAGGCTATCCGGTCGTCAATATTGCATACGTACATATATTGGAAATGAAATATTTATTCCAGTTGTTCGGTTCCCCTACATCTTTGACAATACACTCAATTGTTGAAGAACATCCCGAAAAGGTGGAGTTATCCATACACAGATAATAAGGCGGCCTGTCATCTCATTATTTCTTTTGAACTTGGCTTGTTAGAAAATAATGACAGAAATATATTTTGTGCTTCGCCATGCGAATATTTTCTACGCGTGTCATTAATCGGGTTAAGGGAAGTTCTGTATTTTTTGTCTTATCTGACAACTTTGTCAATTGTGATCCAATTTGGCTGTGTCCTCGAGTTGAGCGCGTTCACGACAACTGAAGAAGGTCTAGAGAGAAACAAGTCGGACTCTTAATTAAATTGATGACATCATTAATTGAGGCAAAAGAAGCATGAAAGTAGAATAAATGCAGTAGAAACGAGAGCGTTAAGGAGTATGGAAGGTGTATCACTGAAAGATAGAATCAGGAACAGTGTGATAAGGGAACGTGCTGGTGTGAAAGAGGATATAGTGACTAGGATAGGAAAAAGTATGCTTAGTTGGTTTGGGCATGTAGAGCGGATGGATGAAAGTAGGCTAACTAAACAGATCTATATGGGGAGTGTGAATGGTTACATTGGGAGGGGAAGGCCTAGACGGACGTTCCGAGACCAAATAGGAGACGTTTTGGAAAAAGGTCAGGTCAGGAGAACCCGAAACAGACGAGCATGTATGAAGAGATTGATGTCTGTGGATGAAGCGAAAGAAATACCTATGTCAGGATCGTAGCAAGTGGAATAAAGTAGTCTCTGCCTACCCCTGTGGGAAAGAGGCGTGACGGTATGTATGTATGTATGTATGTATTAATTGAGGTCACGTCAAGAGTACCCGAACAGAAAGTATGAAGAGATTGATGAATGTGGATGAAGCGAAAAAGGTGACCAGGATCGTAGCAAATGGAACAAATAGTCTTTCACCACCACCATGGGAAAGAGCCGTGCGATGTACGTCCGAATCGACGCGTACATTTTTCGTGTGAAAATTTCCAACGTTACTGTACCAATTTTCCAGACATTTAACTAAACAAAACTCTGAAACTCATCAAAATTACAAACAAGCGAACTTTCACTTAATAATAAATCATTTCCAATTAATATAACTGATTACGTTCAACAGATACGTATTGTTAAGGTCTTAATTACAAATAGCTTAGCTAACGATAACCAAGTATATTTTGCGGTTGCTCCAGCAACCATGAGTCTTTGCCACAGTTTGATACGTGCGGGATTTGGTTGATATCGATTCTGGTGGCTGAAAACGAAAGTTGGTCAAGTTTTAGGTGATTAATTGCCTCAGTAGGCCTTCTCTGGGGAAAGCCCTGCGACACACTTTTAGTTGTCGTTTGCAGTACATCGCTCGGTATATAGAGATGTTTTATCTCTTAATGTTATGGAGCCGTAATGGTTCGTATGATTAATGCTCGTCTGCTTTTAATGGATTTATCTTAGTTATATCAATGATGACCATTAGTCTAAATGATCTGACCATTTAGAAGAAGGTATTGCGAACTAGCCTTTGCTCGTGACTTCGTCTGCGCAGAGTCGAAGAAACTGCGATTGTTCGGGATAAATACTTTCCTATGTCCTTCCCAGGAACTGAAACTATTTCTATACCAAATTCCAACTAGATTGATTCAGTATTTTAGGCGTGAAAATGTAAAAAACATACAGACCAACAGCGTTATGCCTTCGCATTTATAACATTAGCAGAGATTTCACCCCCTTTTAACTTGCAACGTATAATGTTTGTCCGGGTGAAATCTTACAACTCAATTTTGAAACCGATATCTTCAACCGATCGAGCTGAAATTTTCCATAGTTGAGTAAGTCAGATGACAATACAATAATCTGGTAGTAGAATTCTCGTGGCCAGGTCAGGGTCGTCTCCGCAGGACGGAACTCTTCAACGGTTGGTCAGATTGACTTGAAATTTGGTACACATATGTAGGATGGAAGGCAATGCAAGTACAGTCAACAATAGTACAGTCAGCAAAAAAGTTTGTATCAAAATGAAATTTTTAGGTAAGGGTTATTCACTTCTTTAAACGATGATAGATTATTTTATGTCCTTCCCGGGACGTGAAACTATATTATGTAAATTGATTCAGCGGTTTAACTTGAACAGACAATCACATTTATAATATGAGCATGGGTAGCGCTCTTAAAGTAGCAGTTAAGTATACTAGCAAAAATAACGTGTCACTTTTCATAGAACTTTGTGTGCATAATGACGCATTATTTTTGCTCCTCAGTGTATATTCCGCTTCGAAAATCGTAGAATTGGTACTCATTAAATAATTCCAATAACCTTTTACAATCTATCAGAAAGCCAATAAATCAGAATTCAATTCGATTTTATGATGAATCCACTGAGGAGATTCTATCCAAGTCTACTTCAATTGAATTGATTCCTCTGATTCATTCCCTTTCAAATCTATTATTGTAGCACTGAATGAGAAATAACTTAGAACAATTGCTCACTACCGCACTACTTGCTTACTCACTTAGAACAATTAATAACTGTTATCGCTGATGTTATGGAACATAATCACTACATAGTATAAAACAAAGTCGCTTTCTCTGTCCCTATGTCCCTATGTCCCTATATCCCTATGTCCCTATGTATGCTTATATCTTCAAAACTACACAACGGATTTTGATGCGGTTTTTTTTAATAGATAGAGTGATTTAAGAAGAAGGTTTTTATGTATAATTCCACGCAGACGAAGTCGCGGCCAGAAGCTAGTTATGCATATTTTATTGAATCAGGCGTTACCTTGCGGAGGTAAATTTCAATGAAAAAAAAAATATTTACCTTGCTACTCCGCTACTCGCGTGCAAGATAACTAAGCTTGTGTGAATACATGTTTTTCATGCAATCCCTCATTCTACTACTGCCACAGACACATATAAATCCCACAATTTCCCCCACGATTATCCCACGATTCAATAAAATATTTTATAACCAAGTTACATAACGGGCACTGGTAAAACCAATGTAGGATGATTGTTGCGGCGTAGAGCTGGATGAGCGGGTTCGGCTTGTAGGCGGGATTCGCAGCAATGATTTAAGATGATTTTTATGGCATAATCGTTTAATCCGTTGACAAGCTTAGGGTCGTATTTTTACAGGATCGAATTATAATTTAATATTTAATAAAAATCGGTAATATGTGTGCGCATCGGCGCTGTGAGGTGAAGGCGAATGCTAGATGATGGTGCGCACCCCTCTCGCTGAGAGTCTCGACCAATCAGCGCAGCCGTAGTTGACGTGATATCGGTGCTGATTGGTTCCCGATGTCTTGATATGTGTAGGGTAGGCGATGTGTGTCGAAATATGCATTTTTACATGTCATGCATGTGTACAGTCGATCACATAAGTTGCATTGACATACTCCCGGCCTTGGAATGCCTGCTTTCCAATGAAATATCCAGCCTTTAACACGGTTGTTCGTCGTCGGATTGAAGAAGAGGGCATATCTTTGAGAATGCGCGTCGCACTATGCCTGTAGCCGTCCTGATGTCGGCGACTCTTGACACGCCGTCCTTGCCCGCATAAGTTTTAATAATGCGTCCCAGGCTCCATTTAAGTGGCGGCAAATGGTCGTCTTTGATGAGCACCATCATGTTGTCCTTGAGGTCATCTGTCTGGAATCTCCACTTGGATCTTGACTGCAGTTCTGGCACGTACTCCTTTGACCAGCGGGTCCAGAAATGCTGGCGGATCTGTTCTACTCGCTGGTAACGCGTCAAGCGATGTTCGGGAACACGTTGCAGATCAGCGCACACAGGTGAAGTTAATGGACGACCAACCAAGAAATGCGCCGGGCTCAATGGTAAAAAATCGTTCGGATCCGTTGACATTGCAGTCAGCGGCCTGGAGTTCAGTACAGCTTCGATTTGGGTCAAAACTGTACTCAACTCTTCAAAGGTCAAATGTGCGTTGCCTACCACTCGTCGCAAGTGGTGTTTACACGATTTGATTCCCGATTCATGAAAACCTCCAAAATGACTAGCGTAGGGCGGATTCATTCGGAATTTAATGTTTTGAGATATTGCGTAATCTTTAATATCGCCTGATATACTTGAGAGAAATTTATCAAAGTCGTTTTTTAGACCAACAAAGTTTTTTCCATTATCGCTGAAAATCTCAGCGGGTTTTCCTCGACGCGAGATAAATCGTTTCAAAGCAAGTAAATAGGCATCAGACGTGAGGTCACTGACCAACTCTAAATGAATCGCACGCGTTGCGAAACATATAAACAAACAAATATACGACTTGACTGTCTTTGCGCCTCTGCCTTTGCGGTTTAATATGAGCACTGGGCCAGCGTAATCTACACCACAGTAAAGAAATGGATACCCTGGTTCCAGGCGTTCTTGCGGCAGGTTCCCCATAATAGGCGTCAAAGTCGCGCTCCGCAGTCTTTTACACGTGACGCATGCGTGAACAACCTGTCGCGCCAGGTCCCTAGCGCCTACAGGCCACCAGGCCTCTCTTATCCTAAACATCAACAGCTGTGGCGGCGCGTGCAGTAGCCGCAAATGCTCGTAACGAAATAACAAGAGTGCGAAGTGATGTTTAGCGGAAATTAAGATAGGGTGTTTTTTCGCGTAATTAAAATGAATTCCGTTTTCTAAACGTCCCCCTACTCCTATCAAGTAATTATTCTCTAGAAATAAATTTAACTTCGTCAAACTAGCGTGTTTACCTTTTAATGATTGCCCTTTGGATAAACATTCATAAACGTCTCGGTATGACTCACGTTGCGCGAGCCTAGCAAGCAGCAACTCGGCCTCGTGCAGCTCGTCCACACTCAGCGGGCCGCTGCGCCTGCTGTCTTTGTTGCGCGCGTTATAAACAAATCTTAGTGCAAATGCCGCGGCGCGCTTCATGCGGTTGTATTGCGAGAACCGATCGAATGGAAACCAATTTTCGGTAACTTGATGAGACAGTAAACC
Organism: Pandemis corylana; assembly: GCA_949127965.1. NCBI lineage: Eukaryota > Metazoa > Arthropoda > Insecta > Lepidoptera > Tortricidae > Pandemis > Pandemis corylana. Next base: position 12,730,699 of record OX421865.1, on the reverse strand, counting down.
ACGCGTAGTACTCGATTTTAACTCTGGTAATTCCACGACAGTATTGAATGTTGAGTCGGAATCGAGTCCTAAATTAATATTTAATAAAAATTGCGGCCCTTCCCACCATAAATTTGAATCGTAAAGGGCATCGAGGTTTCGCCCTCGTGATATGAGATCAGCCGGGTTGTTCTCGCTTCGCACGTGACGCCATGGATGATTTTTTGTCAACTCGTGAATCTCCGCCGTCCTATTTTGAACAAAGGTTTTTAGTAAATTCGGAGGCATGCGCAGCCAACCCAAAACTATAGTTGAATCTGTCCAAAATATGACTTTGTTGAAATTACTGCGTAATGAGTTGACAATTTTTTTATATAGTCTGGCTCCCACCACAGCGCCACACAACTCCAACCGTGGAATGCTGACTGGTTTAATTGGCGCGACCTTTCCCTTAGAACATAACAATTTAGCACATACGACGTTATTGTCATCAACAGATCGGATATAGGCGCACGCGCCGTACGCGCTCTGGGAGCTATCGGTAAAAATATGCAGTTCTAGGTACTTAGGGTTGTCACCTACTACTAACCGCGGGATACGAACTACCTCAAGATTGTCTAGACTCTGAACGAACCTAATCCAGATCTGCGCGACGTCTTCTGGTACTGGTTCGTCCCATTCTAATTTTAAAAGCCAGAGTTTTTGTAAAAGTAACTTTGCGATCATAATAGTCGGACTTAATAATCCAAGGGGATCGAAAATTTGTGATGAACCAGATAATATTAACCGTTTAGTAATCGGTTTCGACTCGGTCTTCATTTTCGTGCAATAAAACAATTCATCATCACTATTGTGCCACCCAAGCCCTAGAGTTTTATTTTGAATATTATCACCTAATGATAATTCTTTTTTAGTGTCGATGGTTGTGTTAAATTCATCGAAATCAAAATTAAAAATCCATTTGCGCAACGGAAAACAACCCGACTGTAATATTTGAGAGATTTTGCGACAAATTTGTTTCAAACTTTCCTTATTAGGGTGACCACAAATGAGATCATCAACGTAAAAGTCTTCCCGAATTATGCGAGCTACCTCAAGGTCACTGCATTCCTGCGCCAGCTGCTTAAGGCATCGGCAACTTAAATAAGGCGCAGATGCAGTACCATACGTTACGGTATTTAATTTATAAACGTGCAACGGATCAGAGGGACTTTCACGCCAAAGAATCAATTGAAAATCCCGTTGCTGCTCGGCTATAAGTACTTGACGGTACATTTTCTCTATGTCCGCGCACGCGACATACCTACTCTCCCGAAAGCGCAACAAGATTGACAACATATCACCCTGTATCGGCGGCCCTATAAGTTGTAAATCGTTGAGCGATTGTCCTGTCGAGGATGGCATACTGGCGTCGAATACAACGCGTAAAGGAGTAGTGGCAGAATGTTCACGGAATACCCCGTGATGCGGTATAAAATAATGTGGGGTTCCATAATTATCATTCTTAATGCGTACCATATGTCCTAAATCACAATATTGTTTTATAAAATCGCAATACATTTTTTTATATTGTGGATAACGATCTAATCGTTTCTCTAATGCAAAAAACCGCGATTCGGCTTGTTTACGCGTATCACCTAAGTTACTAGGCGAGTGTTTAAAAGGAATGTGCACACAGAATCGACCGTCGTCGAGGCGCTCGGTTGTTTGTAAAAAGATGCGTTCACAAAGGCGCTCATCCTCGGTGCGCGATAACTCGCTCGGCTGGTAACTACTAGGCAAGTCTTCGAGCTCCCAAAATTTACGTAATTGTTCCTCTATAGAAACTTGCTCGTCTATGGTTCGCATAAAATTGCAATAGATATTTTTATTGGCCTTTTTATTAGTATGTAATGGCCCAGATATAATCCATCCTAATTGCGTATTTTGAAGGATCGGGCCGTTACATAAACGTACTTTACCGTCTAAAAGCAGATCCCAAAATATATCTGCTCCTAATAGCAGGTCGATCGGTTGACTTTCATAAAAATTGGGATCAGCCAAAGAGATTCCGTGCGGTATACGGAATTGTTCGTTTAGCAAAGCAACAGAAGGTAACGCGGAAGTAATATGCGGCAATACCAGACACTTAATGCGCGAATTATAAGTGCCTATCATAGATTTAATTTCGATATCACAAGTTCGCGTACATTGTGACACCGAACCTCCAACGCCCTTTATTCGCTGAGTGGACTGTAATAAATGCGTGTTAAGTTTATCGCAAAGTGTTTGCGTTATGATGCAGCGCTCGCTTCCGCTGTCTAGTATAGCACGGGCCTTATGATAGAATCCAACACCATCAGCAATTTCGACTATTGCAGTAGATAATAAAACCGGTTGCATGGCTGACGACTGCGCGCATTGGACGTCTGTGTATGTACTTACCGGGTTCAAATCTACCTGGGCATGAGTTGTTATTGTATAACTACTTGTCCCGGCAGTTTGCGCGTGCGATTGATTGAATACGGGTTTATTCGGCGTTACGGAGCTATAACTTCGATTACCCTGGTTATTGGTATTAGGTTCATCGCGGTGAATAATCGAGTTATGTTTTTTGTCGCATTTCCTACAAGGGCCGTACCTACACATGTCTGCAGCGTGACCTGCGCGTAAACAATTTTCGCACAATTGTTTATCGGCTACAAATCTGATTCTATCCTGCACGTCGATGTTTAGAAACGACTGGCATGAATAAAGTGGATGTTTAGCGGCACACATAGGACACGAATTAAATTGGCGTTTAGCATTTGATGGCGGCGCCTTAGCGCGTTGTTTTTCGGTAACAACATTACAGTGAACCTTCGAATAAGATTGCGTGCTATTTGTATATTTTTTGTGTTCGTGCGCGTGTGTAGTCTTACTATGTGTAACGTTTAATGTTTCGAGTACGTCTGCCCTATCCCGTAAATAATTTAATAAATCGTCTAGTTTAAGTTTTGAATCAGCTGATTTAGATAACAGGGAACTCTTTTGTTGTTCCCATTCGCGTTCAGTCGCTAAATCAAGCCTAGATACGACCATAAAGATAACCAGGGTATCCCAGGAGTCCGTGGGCTCCCCGAGAATTTTAAGTGCGCGTATATTTTTTAAAACCGTATCAATGAGCTTCCGAATCAGTGCCGGTGATTCTCTAGGCAGTGATTGTATGGAAAATAAGGACTTTAAATGATTGTGCACCAGCAACCTGCTATTGTTGTATCTCGTAAGCAACAATTCCCATGCAATATCATAGTTGTCTGCCGAAAACTCAAGTGAATCAATAACTAGTTCTGCGCTGCCTTTTAATGACGATTTAAGATAGTGAAATTTTTGAATGTTTGTGATATCCTTACTGTTGTGTACAAGTGATAAATATGTGTCTCGAAACTCTAGCCAGTGCTCATATGCGCCGTCGAAGGTAGGTAGCGATATAGTCGGTAACTTAACGTTTTGCAACAAATTATGGTTAACGGGCGGATTAGCAGTGCTCGAGTCACTCACCACCATGCACTGTGTTTGAGCCATCGTACTGTAATATTCGGAATCAATGTTATCTCTAATTTCGAGTTGTGCATTTAACTGCGTTTCGGGTAGAATTTCCTCTATTCTATTTTGAACTTTATTAAATTCAGCGTAAAGGCTCGCCACAGCATGCATGCGAAGCTTTATCTCGGCATTTTGGTTAACCGATAACGATTGACCTTGAAACGACTCCACATATTTTTTAAATTTGGTTAATCTACCCTTGATAGAACCTCTTTTTTTAACAAGATCACGCAATATCTCATCGTCAGTTTTAATTTCCGAATGAAATGAATGACCTGAGCTATCATTATTTTGTGGCATTTCAGAAAAGGTAGGTAGTACTCACAGTAATCGGGATCAAATAGCTACGTACAACGGTGCTCCGATGCACCTGTAGATAGTTCGGTTGCCGCGCTGGCAACTGGTTGCGGAAGTTAGGGGCAGGCAAACGCACAGATGACACAGTCACTGGAATTTTAATTAAAACTTTTTAAGAATAGCACTGAACACGGTTGCGGTAACTTGGCCGGTTCGCCTCACCAAATCACGCTGTGCTGCTGTTTGTGGCTCTTGCCGATTGCGTTCCTTTCATCCAAGATCCTCAAGTCCAGTCGCTGGCTTGAATCCCGGGTCGAAGGTCCAGAATATGTTGCGGCGTAGAGCTGGATGAGCGGGTTCGGCTTGTAGGCGGGATTCGCAGCAATGATTTAAGATGATTTTTATGGCATAATCGTTTAATCCGTTGACAAGCTTAGGGTCGTATTTTTACAGGATCGAATTATAATTTAATATTTAATAAAAATCGGTAATATGTGTGCGCATCGGCGCTGTGAGGTGAAGGCGAATGCTAGATGATGGTGCGCATCCCTCTCGCTGAGAGTCTCGACCAATCAGCGCAGCCGTAGTTGACGTGATATCGGTGCTGATTGGTTCCCGATGTCTTGATATGTGTAGGGTAGGCGATGTGTGTCGAAATATGCATTTTTACATGTCATGCATGTGTACAGTCGATCACATAAGTTGCATTGACAATGATTAAACATGAAACTACCGTGAGACTCACTCATAATTACACAAACTTTACACATAGACTTTTTATACGTGAGTTATCCGTTTATGTGTAATTGTAGGATGATTAATTTGGATTAAATTAGGTTTAGGTGCGGCGGGGTGGCCTTTGGCCCACCAGTAAGCCGCGAACATGTTTGTTTTCATTTAGAAATAGTCATTATTTTATCTTAGAATGTCCTGGTTATATAAAATAGTTGTGTACGATGAACAACCGCTCGTACTTCACAAAAACTAACCGTGAAACCTTCAAATTGTTTCTCAGAAAAAACCACAGCTATCGCCGAACTATATCTAAGCAACCCTCGTTTACCGAACTAATCCACCAACTGTGCCCCCCGGGGCCATCGTTAAGCAGCCGTCTTAGTTAGTTAGTGATATCCTGATTTAGTTCGTTACTTTTTGGTTTACGCAACTGTTATAGGCCGTTCGGGATTTGCGGAGTGATTCCTACTGACGCTGGCTGGTTGACTTTTTCTTTTAATTTGTTTGGTTGGAATTAGCCGTTGCGGCAAATGGAACAAGCTCAACTTATCTATACTAATATTATAAAGAGGAAAATTTTGATTGTTTGTTTGCATTGAATAGGCTCCGAAACTATTGGACAGATTTCAAAAATTCTTTTGCTGTTAGAAAGCTACATTATCACTGAGTGACATAGGCTACTTTTTACCGCGGGAAAATACCTTTTCCTACGGGAAAATTAACTTACCGCGGGCGAAGCTGCGGACGGAAGGCTAGTTATTATTATAAGCCTATTGTGTCTCTAAGGCCTCCCCCCAACGCTCACACTGCTCTCGGTCTGCTGCGGTACGTGTCCAGTCCCTTAAGGTGTCTAACTCGTCCCGCCTTCTCCGTCTAGGTCGCCGCTTTGAGTTATTGGGACTCTAATTAGTTGTTCTCTTGGCCTATAACTCATCAACGGCAAACACGACCAGCCCAGTCCCATTTCAGCTTTGCCGCTTATACCAACGTCTGTGACTTGTCATGGAGCGCAGGTCAGTGTTCTGGATTCGATCCACTAGTTTTACAACTAGCATGCTGCGTTCCATGGCGCGCTGGCAAACCCCGATCTTGGACTTGAGAGCCTCTGTCAAAGACCAAGTTTGAGCAGCGTAAGAGAGAATTGGAAGTACACACATGCCCATAAGCGTCTTTTTCAATGAAATTGGAAAGTTGCCTTTCATCAGCTCAACTATCAACCATTAATTGGTTACAACATTTTTTTTTTTTTATGTTAGAGAGGCCAGACAAACAAACTAGTGGGTCACCTGATGGTAAATGATCACCACTGTCTAATGTCTATAGACACCCGCAGCGCTTTACGCGATGCCAGTGCGTTGTCGGCCCTGCAGAAAATTGTACACTCGCCTCTTAAAGGCACCCAGACACATTTAAACAATGTAGCAGTACTCTGCTCCACGCTGTTCTGGGAGCAAAGGAAAAGCATATATAGTGCCAGCTCTTTCTCTTCCCGTGCTGATGGTAAAAGCCCATCGAGGGTGGCGAAAATAGGAATCATGGTATAGGCGATGCGGCTAGCAACCCATCACTATTTTGATTCCACTTTCCACCTCTACGCCCTCAGTGTCTTACTAAACTTGGCCTGTAGGTCTTGTTACCTTAGGCTCTGTCTACCCCGTAAGGGATAAAGACGTGATTTGTGTATGTGTATGTGTGTTTTTTTTTTTTTTTTATATGAGTAGGAAGGCAAACGAGCAAGTGGGTCACCTGATGGTAAGTGATCACCACTGCCCATAGACACCCGCAACCCCGGAGGGATTGCAGATGCGTTGCCAACCTAGAGGACTAAGATGAAATGCCTCTTGTGCCCGTAATTTCCCCGGCTGTCTTACTCTCCGCACCGGAACACAGCAGTGCAAGCACTGCTACTTAGCGGCAGAATTAGCGAGTAAGATGGTGGTAGCGATCCGGACGGACCTTGCACAAGGCCCTACCACCCGCGTGTATGTAACATTTAAACATGTAGTAGTACTCTGCTCCACGCTGTTCTGGGAGCAAAGAAAAAGCATATATAGTGGCAGCTCTTTCTCTTCCCGTGCTGATGGTAAAAGCCCATCGAGGGTGGCGAAAATAGGAATCATGGTATAGGCGATGCGGCTAGCAACCCCTACTACTTTGATTCCCCTTTCCACTTATACACCCACAATCACGCTGAACGTGGCCTTTAGGTCTTGTTACCTTAGGCTCTGGCTACCACGCAACGTGTGAGCATGATAGGAACGCTGTCATAGTGAAACAATTGCTTTTTGGTGTTTACAAGCACGTTGCTAAAGATTAGCAATGTTAATACGACAGCGTTCCACAGTGGCTCAACTAAAGTCCTAGAGTATACTTAAACATGCCTGGTTTTGATGTTTCGGTAACTTTACAAACTGGCTTAGCTGTACAAGTTATGCTAATATCCCTACTACAGAACTTGTGAAATGCTTCTAAGGTTTCCGAGAATTTGTAGTAATGTAGCTTAGGAGTGCTTAAGACTAGGAGAAGTTTAAGCTATGTTCGAAATTCTGACGACACGAAAACTAACTGCTGTCATAACTTTTATAGTCTGTAAATATATACGTACGTAAATCACGTCTTTATCCCTTACGGGGTAGACAGAGCCTAAGGTAACAAGACCTAAAGGCCACGGTTAGCATAATTTGTGGGGTACGGAATCCTCAATGGCCTTTTGCCATCTGCGCGGGAAGAGAAGCAACTATACATTCTATGTTATTTCTTTGCTCTCAGATCAGCAAAGATAGCAGTCTGTAAAAAATTTACAATTAAATAAAACATACATGCATACAGTCACGCCTCTTTCTCATGGGGGTAGGCAGATACTACTTTGTTCCGATTGCTACGATTCTGACATACATCTTTCGCTTCATCCAAATTCATCAATCTCTTCATATATGCTCGTCGTTTTTGTGTACTCCTGACCTGACCGTTTTTCAAAACGTCTCCTATTCGGTCCAGGAACGTCTGTCTAGGCCTTCCCCTCCCAACGCAATTACTCACACTCCCCATATAGATCCTGAAAATGAAAATGAAAATGAAAATGAAAGTTTATTTTTGCAAATTGGCCGCCAAGGGCTCTTTTACATGTCTTTTTGAAACTACCAGCACATCCTGTTTAGTTAGTCTACTTTAAATCCTCTCTACGTGACCAAACCAACTAAGCATACTTCTTTCTATCCTAATCACTATCTTCTTTCACACCAGCACATTCCCTATCACACTATTCGTTATTCTGTCTTTCAGTGTCCTCCTTCCATACTTCTTAACGCTCTCATTTCTACTGCATTTATTCTACTTTCATGCTTCTTTTGCCTTTTTAAATAAAACGAAACCGTAACGCTTTCCTCTCGTCGCGTAATGCCTAAAACGTAATAAAAAATATTATACGCATTCATTCTAACGTAGACCAATATCTAGATATTAGGCTACGTAAATGTAAATTATTCACACTTTGTATAACTTTTAGAGGCCATTTGAAAAAGTAAAAGTAAAAAAGTCTTTATTTATGATAATGCAAAAGGTTACAACGTGTTTGTTCGGCAGCCTCCGCACTAGACTCAGTCTGTGTCGCGGAGACCAGAGACAGTTACAACAATTAAGGGACTAACATAAAAAAGCCAAAATAATTCGTGTGCGTGTTTGTGCGTGTGAGTGCGCGTGTGTGCGTGTGTGTGTAGTATGTGAGTGTTAGTGCATTTAACTACAGACTGTAAGAATATTCCATGCTGGTCTGGGAGCAATGAAAAAACATAGAATGTACCAATTGCTTCTCTACCCGCGCAGATGGTAAAAGCCCATCGAGGAAATGGGCGAAAATCATAGGAATCATGTTACAGGCGATGAGGCTAGCAACCCATCACTATTTTGATTCCATTTTCTACCTATACGCCCACAATCTTGCTAAATGTGGCTTGTAGGTACATGTTACCTTAGGCTCTAGTCTACCCCGTAAGGTATAAAGACGTGATTTGTGTATGTATGTATGTATGTAAGAATATTTTCGGTTTTGTCATGATTCAATCTCGTTTATTATAAGAACTCATGCCAGCTGGCAGTCTGGCTTTCCTCCATTATCCGACTGCCTTTTAATAACGGCAGGTTACCCGAAAACTCTTGTTCTACATAAAAGATCTGTTCCATTGTTCATTTCAGTCACACGGATTACCAAAAGCCAATCCGAATCTAAAAATAACCTGCCACTCCCAAATCTCTTAAATGACTGTTTCTACAGACTTACCAATTCGGCCAACTTTACCAAGAAACTTGACAATGGATTATTGAAACTGGAATGGAACTTGGCTTAATTAATAATTAATTAGTTAACTGCGACCGTTACAATAGGTTTCTCGTTACAAAAGGGTTAACTAGAGTTAAGTGTTTTAGGTAGTAATGGGAGCACTAGAATGGATAAGACAAAAGAATGACCGCGATACTCTTAAAAGCATAAGCGCCATAAGCATAATTCTTATATAACGTATAGGTATAAGAACTGGGACGTGTGCCTGGTGACAGCCGCCTCTGTAACTCTGTAACTGGCGTCACTGAAAATCAGCGTCACGACATTATCCTGGATATGTATGTATGTATGTCGCTGCTTATAAACTGAAGGGCCACAAATCAAAATTGTCCAAAATCACTTTTATTCAAAAAATGTAGCCAAAATCAACCTTATTTTCATATGACACAAAGACACCGGTCAAAATCGGTCTCTAAATCGCAATTTTATTCATGTGCCCTTTCGGCATTTTTACGCATTGATGGTTAAGTTCAGAGCAAAGCGGCCATTATTTGAGTTGCGACCCGACCAGTCGGCGCGAGCGCACCTCAGCTTGTGAATTTTATGGGTAACAGGGCCACATTGGGGAATGCAACCGTTTCGCCTATAAAGAACAAGTAAGTACGCAATTATTTATAAGACTAAGGTGCCATGTTTTGAAAAGTGTTTGTCTCGCTTATAAAAACAAAGAAGGACAGGATCATTTTTTAAGCAAAGGTGCCATGTTTCGGAAAGTGTCCGCTTAGTAATAAAAAAATCCAATAATATTATTATTGTTATAATTTTTTTTGTAAAAATGTCTGTTTTGCTCAAAACATTGTTGTATTTGCGATGTTTTCTTTCAAGACAAAAAAGGCTTTGATACAATTTTGAATTGCTGTTCGGCAGGAATCCTTTATTTTATGATATGGTATTTTATGTTGTGCAATAAAAATAGCACACATTTACTATTTATCTATATTTTAACTAACTATTCTTATAAGCGCAAATTTCTTTTTCTTTTATTCCATTCAAATGAAAGAGGTTTGTGACGCTCCTGAATCAACGGCACTATGCTACTCGCTTTATTATTAATTTCTGCTTTTTATTTTCATCTTTCAACCTTTCTTCCATGTCAAAACTAACGCAACATACTTGTATCGATTCTTGCCTTGTCTTTTTCTGCCTATCTCTATCTATAGTTTGTGTAAGTATTTATTTTCACTTGCAGAATGAATACCAGATCACACAGAATTTTGAACATGGTTCTACCTAAAACCAATAATTCCGTCCATCAACAAATACAAGAGCCCGATCAAGATTTACCTATACCAAAGAAAAGAAAAAAAACGCTCATCAATGTACAGAAGCAGGATTCTCAGTCTTTACTTAGTTATCAAAGATTCTGATGATCACTCTAGCTCAAATTCTGATAGTGATTTTGGCAAATCTGCGAGCTCAGATGGTACAGAAGATTGTTAAATATATTAAAAATTAAAGATTTGATTGTTTCTTTGTTTGTTAGCGTTGAATATGCTCCGAAACTACTGGGCCGATTTGAAAAATTCTTTCACCTTAGGAATCCTACATTATCCCTGATGAACATAGGTTATATTTGATTCGTCCCGGCCAAAGTTGCGGGCAACAGCTAGTCTATATAAATAAAAAGGAATCGTCGAAATGCACGTAGCTACCGCTTAACTTCCGGACAACTGCACCAAATTTAATAATTATTTTTTTGTTGTGTTCTTTATTGCCAGGACATGGTTTGTAGATAGTAAAATTATGAAAAAAAATCTAGTGGGGGCAAAGCCCCAGGCAATAGCTAGTAATAAATAATTGAGAAGTTATTTAGTAATTATTGCTTAGAAATCGTATAATTATAAAAATATATTATACCATAAGTGAAAATTTTGATCTCATGTTAGAACTAGTAAGGTACGATATTATTACAATTGCATAAGAAGCTATAATTATGGTTTTACCTATACTTATTTATGCCTGTTGAGGTTCTAGAGGCATTTATTGTTGTTAAATATTTATTTTGTATGGTGCCAAAACACTTTTTATATAAATAAAATTTAAGTTTTTGATTTATTTAAAAAATAGCAATTTGCAAAGATAAGGTTTTTTTCATGCTTTTTTTAAATTATAATATTGTCTTTATTCAGCTTGGTTGTGATAAAAAAATTAAAGAAAACATTTATATTTTTTCGACTTGTGGCCTTTTATTCAAATTATTTATTTACTTGTGAAGAAAATTTTATAAGCTAAACGGACTTATGTGCTGCTAGGCGTCTTTGGATTATAGTTACCTCAACGTTAAAATAAACAAAAGGTAGAGAATTAAAATACGCATCGACGGTATTATGACACAAAAGCATTGGACGTAGGAGTGCAAAAAAACAATTAAAAAATAAAATGAAAATTTTAATTGTTCTCTCCCCAAAAAAACTTGTTTTTGATTTGTGGCCCTTCTGTTTATAAGCAGCGATGTATGTAAACTCTTTATTGTGCAAAATAAACAAGAGAAATACAATTGACAAACACTGAGATACATGCACAAAGATCGATATTATCGTGACACATAGCTGAGTGGCGGCCATTTGGCTGGTTGGAGTATCCATGTAAAATATTCTGTTTGTGTTTCTGTATCAGCTAATAAAGTTTTCTTATTCTTATTCTTTATTTTTAACATCGTTAATAATATCTGCAAATATGTGCTCAACTAGCCGACCGAGGTAACTTTGTTCCGCCTAAAAATTAGTTTTCATGTATTAGAGATGGCGCTTATGCAAAATAATTATAAGAAAATGATTTCACTCCTGAAAAATGCCTCGAAAATGGTTAAACTAACACGACTTTTTAGACATACATACATAAATCACGCCTTTATCCCTTACGGGGTAGACGGAGCCTTAACAAAACCTTAAGGCTACGTTTAGCATGATTAAGGCCGTATAGGTGTTAAGGGAAATCAAGATAGTGATGGGTTGCTAGCCGCATCGCCAATAAAATGATTCGATGGGCTTTTACCATCTGCGCGGGAAGAGAAGCAACTGGTAAATTCTGTTTTTTCTTTACTCTCAGACCAGCATGGAAGAAATTTATGTATTTTTTTATTACTTACGTCTTTATCCCCTGGGCCCTGTCCGCCTTAGAAAAGAAAACTTAAAGGCCGCGTTTATCATCATAATAAAGATACATAGGAGAGATATCTCGACTCGCTGCTTCAATAGCCTTCGTTCTGAGCTCCGCTGCAGTCGGTTAAAAATGACTGCACATTTTCCTTGGCAAATGGGAGACCAGACAGTTGACCCAGTTTTTCGGGCATCGCGTTCAAAGAAAATTATTGACACCAAAAACTTGTTTTGGGCCTTCGGTACGATTTGAGCCCGTTTGTATCATTGGGCTGACATTTCAGGAAACAAGATGGGAAATGACGGCTTTTCGTTGGGTACTAATTAAATATTTTTCCACAGCACGCTGTAAATTTGTCTCACGGTATTTATTTTGTTGAGGCCTTTTTGTTTGCTGATAACGACGGTGTTCTAGAATTCAATCTTTGGAGCAACATCAATAGGCTGTGAAATGTCACAAACGCCGTGTCCCGTGTGTTACGATAATCGACGAACGTGTCCGATAACTGAGACCAATCACTTGGCTGCTCGCACACGCTACACGCGCTCGCGGAGTTTTATTGGTTTTTATTCATGGAATAATCGTAACACACGGGACATGGCGGTTAAGACACCTTACTTTACCCCTAAACAATAGTAAATGCTCACAATACTGGACAGTATGCTTAGTTTACAATTTCGGTCACAAAATACGTCTTGAACGCGTTTGCGTTAAAACGTCGTAACTATTAGACCAGTTCAGTTTGTTGCCGTTTCGTAACACACAGAACATGGCGGTTAAGACACCTTACCTTACCCCTAACAATCGTAAATGCTCACAATACTGAACAGCATGCTTAGTTTACAATTTCGGTCACAAAATACGTCTCGAACGCGTTTGCGTTAAAACGTCGTAACTATGAGCACAGTTTGTTGCCGTTTCGATCCGCAAGTGGCGCTGTCAATTATTCCGTAGTAATTGAGACGTCTACGTGAACGCGTCCGAGACGTTTTTATGCGAAAACTTACACTAGAGGCTGAGAATGTTTCATCACACCTAACACTAGCCTGTCACCAACAGGAAAGTGATATTTTTATTCTGGAAAATTGCATAATTCCCGCGAGACAGGCATGCGGATTCCGCGCAGACACACAGTGCTTTAATATGAGTATAAACCAATTTCCGCCAGAGTATATTTTCAGAATGATTAAATCACATTCATATTCAATTCAGTTACCGATGCTTGGTCGAATAATGAACCAGAGCCGGCCTATCGGAAATATCAATACGCGTTCACATTTTATTTTAAACAGTGAGAGTCAGTTTAATATTAATATCTGTGGCTGAATAACTGTGAATTAATAAAAAAAAATCCATTTTACATTCAAGGAGTGTTTGATAGACCCTGTTGATTCGGTAAGCCTAAATCATTGAGTTAACCTTTCTTACCTACTTGTAGTTAATATGCTTATGCTATTAGCCTCTTCAAAGATATTTCGAAGAGGCTAGTAGACGCAATGGGTGACCGCAGAGCTGGCAGCTTCCTTGGACAGCGTATTAGTATCGCTGTCCAAAGGGGGAACGCTGTCAGCGTCTGTGGTCCACGGGGGCCTTCCTTTTTTAAATCATTTTATTTTAGGATTAGTATTAGTTTAGTTTTAAATTTATTTTTAATTCCCCGTTTGAATTTTTTCCATTTATAAAACTACACAATAACCGTCGTTTATAAAATCCCAAACACAACTCTGGCGACCACTGTATGTCTCTGGTCACCCAAACACTTATTCAAAATGAACACAATGGCGACTGCGAGCGAGTTAGGTTGTAAACCTACAGGTCTTTTAGCTGATGATGATTATGAATTCTATTTGTAAAACTCACCACAGATCTGACCAGCAGCTCGATGGTGAACCACACATTGCACACCAGCTCGATATAAAAGAAGGCCACGTGCGGATGCCCGTTGTCCTGCCAGGCCGGCCTGGTCTCCACCACAGCCGTGGTCTTCACTATGGTGTTATTCTCTATGACTTCTGGCGTGAGGACCCGAAGGTCAGGGTGCGTCTTGAGGCAGAAGCAGAGGACAGATATGCAGATGAAGAAGACCGAGAGGGCGGATATCACCTGGAACAAGGAGATGTAATTTTTTCAGCACAATCAAAAATGGAGTTTAAAATAGTCTATGAAGGTGCAGATCTCGTGGAACTTCGAGGAACCATAACCTGAGCCATACACGCGGCTGCGTCGGATACACTGCTCTTGTAAGTTTTAGACATTTGTTAGTATTTTATACCGAAAGCATTAATTCCATTTAGTGATTCACCGGATAGCATACCTAGATCTAGAATGCTCAGCAGAAATGTTCCTTAGAAGTACCGTTATTGTTCGGAATTTACGATATCCCACGGGATAGGTGAAGAATCTGTTCCCAATTGGTAGGAAATATTCTACAGAAGCAAAGCCGCGAGCGCCAGCTAGTAGATGGACATAGCATATCTATGTCTAGAATGCTGAAATTTTCCTTAGAAGTACCGTTATTGCTCGGATTTACGATATCCTACGGGATAGGGAAAGAATTAGTTCCCAATGGATGGGAAATATTCAACAGAGACAAAGCCGCAAGCGCTAGCTAGGAGGTATTTTGATAAATTACTTCACAAATTAATCGGCGGCGCTACAGAGCAAACAATGATAGGTCAAAATATTATTTGTTCAAACAATTCAGTCCGGTCGTAGTGCAAACAAGGGTTGTCGCAGAAATAATGAAACAATATATTTGTACTGGTTTCTGATGTTTGTTGTTTCGACTTTGACCTGGAGATACTGGGGCTCAATTTATTTGTTGTATACCCCGGAAAAAGAGCTATGGTATACTCTATAGACCGACTGTTTAAATGTGTCCTCGCCCGCGTGGCACAGGGGCGCGGGGTAGGACGACAAAGGGGACCGAGAGAGGTGCGGGCGGCAGGCGCACTTCCCGCCCGCGCCCCTCTCGGTCCCCTTTGTCGTTCTACCCAGCACTCCTGTATACTTGGGATTAACCTTGGGCTTTTCAGTGAAGGAAAATAATCTCCAATTGAATCGGATCCATTGTTTGTTAGAAGAATGTTATGTTATTAAATATCTTAGAGCTCAGTGCGTATTCCATTAAGTCAACCTTTGTTGTTCAGAATAATGCTCCTATACAAAAATTTCCTTTGTCTAATGCATGGACAATATAACGATAATGCCGATGATGAGATCTGATTCATCGTATCCTTAACTTTGCTATTTTCAAGAAGATTATTTTAGCCTGATTTGATCAAATTTAACGCTGAAGAGACCTCTTATAATGATATCCAAACAAATGTATTACTATGTATTAATTAGTTGTAGCTTTTTATGTAAGTGAGTAAGTAAATGCTTTATACTATCAAACTAGCTGTTGCCCGCAACTTCGTCTGCATAGAATTCGTTTATCGCTATCCCGCAGAAATTACGCAATCCGTTCTTAGAGGATGCCTACGTCATAGTAGCTTTATGCATGCAAAGTCTCAGCCCGATCGGTTTAAAATTGACAAAGTTTCATACAAACTTTCATCCCCTATTTTATCCCCTTGAGGGTAGAATTGATCAAAATCCTTTCTTAGCGTTGCATGCCAAATTTCAGCCCGATCCGTCCAGTGGTTTGGGCTGTGCGTTGATAGATCACTATGTCAGTCAGTCATATTTATTAGATGAATCAAGAATTTGTACTTCTTGATTTTTAATGGTTACTTTTACGGTTTTACCGAAAACAAATCCGAAAAATAAAGCTATGGCAGGGAATCGAATCGAAGATTTGGATCCTCGTCATTCCATGACGCGTGGTATACCCCTACACTACCCATAGCCGGTAATTCAGAGAGGCATGGGAGGGATTTTTCCGTGTTCTAATTTTCAGTGTCGATTAGAAACTGAAATGCTTTATTGCACAAAATATAAAGAAACAGACTCAAAACCCAAAAAAAAACATTAAATATCAATAAAGGATCTCTACCAGTTAAAATTTGAGTAGATGAGAGGAGCATTAAATGAGGGACCGACAAAGACTGAGTTAAATTTCCAGATAGCGAAAGCCAAGAGCGCAAGTACATCTCAAAATTTAACAAATCAAACAAAAATTGATTAATTTAAATTAATAATTAGTGGTTTTTTTAGGAGTTGTCGGCGCCGGCGTAGTGTCCTCTCTGTCACTGGCAAACTTAGTGGCGTTGTTCAATGTTGCCAACATCTTTAATAAAAAATAAATTAAAATTTTGCGCACGATAAATCCTTTAATCAGTATAAAATTATCATATCATCAATAAACAACGCTAATTTGACTGCTCCACTCCGCGCCACAGATTCAATAAAAGATGGAACTTAAAGCGTTCAATGGGGTCATAACTCAGAGTGCTTAAGCGTTTTTCACCACTCAAACGTAATGGTTGGTTAGATACAATTAAAACGCCTTCAACATTTCCCCTAAAGCGGCCGTTTTAAAAGGAACGTAATTTATCGGGGAACGAATGAATGAATGAGTATTTTCGTACGTTCCAAGTCAAATGGAACATCGCTCTTTTTGAGCTCTCGTAAAATCTCCGCTTTTAAAAAGAAGTGAAGTGAGAGCGTGTTTTTATCGAGTCAATTTTGTAGCTGTATTTTCCTTTGACTCTTGGTAATTTCTGAATTCTGTGTAAGCAAGTATAAATATTTTTGTGCGCGAAAAACACGTAAAATCATTTTATAAGGCTGTACTGGTGAAAGGCCACTATAACAACGAACTAGAACAGAATATCCTGCGAACTCCAAATACAATGACGAGCAAACATTAATCGTCACTTTCCGTACAAAGCTGTATGAAAAGCGAGCCTTTATTTTTGCTACAAATCAAAAAACAAACAAATTGAAATTTGGTATGTTTGTTCCTTCTCCACGCGGAAACCACAACACTGATTTGAATCAAACTTGGAACGAAGACAGCTGGTACCCTGACTTACAATAATAGTCAAATTTTCTATTCCGAAAAAAGCATAGCGGAAGTCGCGAGCAGAAGCTAGTACACTATAAAATATATATAATTCAAAGGTGACTGACTGACTGACTGACATAGTGATCTATCAACGCACAGCCCAAACTACTGGACGGATCGGGCTGAAATTTGGCATGCAGGTAGATGTTATGACGTAGGCATCCACCAAGAAAGGATTTTGATTAATTCTACCCCCAAGGGGTAAAATGGGGAATGAAAGTTTGTATGAAACTTTGTCAATTTTAAACCGATCGTGCTGAGACTTTGCATGAGACTAGAGGGATAGCGATAAGCGAATTCTGCGCGGACGGAGTCGCGGGCAACAGCTAGTGTTATATAAGACGTACAGTACCGCTACTTGTCATATCAAACGTCTGAAATGTAATAACGGTTCAAAAGATACATCTCTTGACAGAATGATGGATGGACAGACAGCCCGAGCCTCACCAACAAGGCCCGTAGGCACCCTTTGAGTACGAAGGAAAAGACGTCTTAACCACCGTATCCCTTGTGTCAGACACGTCTATGGACCAAAACCAGCAAAGCTACTCTGCGAGCACGTGTATGATCTGAGTAGGCGTAAGAAGCAAAATAATAAGGGCTACCGGATTTCTGATCACCAGGCCCCATTTCACCAATTCGATAAAAGTCGGTGACAAGTGTCAATTCTGTTCACATCACAAACTAGGCAAGAATCTGCGCCGATTTGCGGATTCATATTATTCAGATGATTTTTAACTCCCGACGCAAAAAGTATTATAAGTTTGACGTCGTCTCTCTCTCTCTCTCTCTCTCTATGTGTGTGTGTGTGTCTGTAGCATTATAGCTCAGTATTGCCCAGATCCTTTTATCTTTTAAATTAGCTGCCCTTTTATGACCGCTTAATTCAGCATCTATTTTCTTAGCTCTAAACACACATGGATCCGTATCTTATGTCTAGCATAATAATCGGCAGTCTTTACATATATAATAATAATAATAATAATAATTTGGGACAATTGACACCAATTGACCTAGCCCCAAACTAAGCAAAGCTTGTAATATGGACACTAGTAACATAACAATGTAACATACTTATATAGATAAATACATACTTAAATACATATTAAACATCCAAGACTCGAGAACAAACATTCGTATTTTCATACAAATATCTGCCCCGACCGGGGATCGAACCCGGGACCTCAAGCTTCATAGTCAGGTTCTATAACCAAGGCTATCCGGTCGTCAAATACAATATGCCATTAATATCAGTTTTGTCTAATTCTATGCGGACGAAGTCGCGGGCTGATGCTAGTAAATAAATAAACAACTTAAGACACCGTGTTACCGAAGTGGGGCCTCTTGAGAGCGGATTGCCTTAATTGATCATCTCCGCCAGTTGATTGCGCTAAAGAACCTCTCGCTAATACAAAATGGCTCCAATCTATAGTCGGCTTTTTCGAAGAAGTATCAGAATACTAGTTCTCACTCACGACTTCGTCTGGGAAGAGTTTTTGCGTCGTTATCCCGCGGGATATATGCTATTTTCAGTATAGTAATTGTAACCCGTAACTGAAAGCTTGTAAAAATAAACATAGTTATATCAAAAAAGGCAAAAAAATCGTAGAAACCCATCACTATTTTCAAAAAATCCAAAAAAAACATACATACATACATACATAAAACACGTCTTTATCCCTTACGGGGTAGACAGAACCTAAGGTAACAAGACCTAAAGGCCACATTTAGCATGATTGCGAAAAAAATATTAAAAAAGATAAAAAAATAATAATAATAAAATATATCACACACAAAGCCTTACCTAGCCTTACTTAGCAAACCTTAGGCTATGTCTACCCCGTAAGGGATAAAGGCGTGATATATGTATGTATGTATGTATAAAATATGTTTTATATATTATTATTATAAAATATATTTTTGTAAATTGGCACCAAGGGCTCTTTTACATAATAATAAAATATATCACACACAAAGCCTTACCTAGCCTTACTTAGCAAACCTTAGGCTCTGTCTACCCCGTAAGGGATATAGGCGTGATATATGTATGTATGTATGTGTAAAATATATTTTATACATTAATATATAAAATATATTTTTGTAAATTGGCACCAAGGGCTCTTTTACGTTTTTTTAAACTACCAGCGCATTCGGAAAGACCATCGTTGGCAAGAAGAATGCGCCGCGAGAAACTTTGATTCTCCTTTCCACCTATACGCCCACAATCATGCTAAACGTGGCCTTTAGGTCTTGTTACCTTAGGCGTGTCTAACCGTAAGGGATAAAGACATGATCTATGTATGTAGGTAATTATATTGTATTGTAACTTGCTATTACACAGGCATATATTCTCTTCACTTCCATGTCCAATATCAGCGTACGCCGTCTGTGCTTAAAACAGAATTTGCACACGTTTCGCTACGTTGTGCAACGTTGCGCCACGTCGCACCATTTTGTGCTCGCACGTGCCTCACGGCATTAGCGCACGATAATCGCCCTCTCTCTCGCACTCGAATACAACATTGTGTTTCCGTTATTTTATTTCACAGCAAAAGGGGCAGTTTAATGTACATTAAACAATAAAGATTTTGAAATAGAATTATAGTGAGATCAGATTACATAGTATAATGTTTTAGGAGGAAACAAAAATTAGATTAAACTAAGATTACCTAACATAAGATTAACACAAATTCGAGAATTTATTTTCTTCCACCAAATATCCATTAAGTAGTAAATGTAAATATGTGTTTGTAATTGTGTCGTACAGACACATCATTCATACAGATGACGATTGGCGACAAAAAATCGCATAGTAACAAGGTCTCGTGACAGCTAGTAACAGATAGAAAAATTCGAAGGCTTATCCAACTGCTATGGGTGGTGTAGGGGTATGGCACGCGTCACGGAATGACGAGGATCCCATCACTATTTTGATTTCATTTTTCAACTATACGCCCACAATCTTACTAAATGTGGCCTGTAGGTATCTGTTACCTGAGGCTCTGTCTACCCCGTAAGGGATATAAATACGTGATTTGTGTATGTGTATGTATGTAATTATGCATTCAAACGAGTGCACTATATATGTGACATCTTTCATTTTGGGATGACGTATGACTCGTATGAGTCATATTTGTTTTTGTTTGGAATTCAAATCTATTATTACATACGTAAGGTTTACTTTCCACAAATGTTCCGATCTTTATGATCAGCCTGACTGCGTCGATACCTTTGACGATCTGTGCTTCCTGATATTTTTACCTCCTTGAACGTCCCGAATTTATTGAGAAGTCGCTGCTCTTATGTTTATGACGAATTGCATGTTCTGATGTTATTAAATAAATAAATAAATAAATAAATAAACATTTATTACCAAAACACAAGCAGATAGAAGTTAAGTTGACAACAGATTCATGACTAAAGAAGAAAAAAAACAAAGAGACACACTAGGCGGGCTATGTTCCGGCAACGGGTACCAGTCTCAGCGTGTGCTGGGTTACATGAACCCAGCGCTGGTTTTCAGCCTTAACCTTATCGGTATCTTACCTTATCTTGGTAACCATATCGTGTAACGAATTTATTGAAATTTAAGGCTGCTCCGAAATATTTGAGGACCTCGCCCGCTACTATATATCTGACAGCGACTGTACACATCGATCAATGTGTGGAAAGGTTGTCAATTATGATTCAAAAATCTTGAAAAACATTTAGTCAATCCCGTATTTATGCATATTGATTAAAATGGAAACAACAATATACCTAAGTTCATATTGCTTGGAGAGTTTCGGGTCACAATCTTCCATTGTGCCGAAGTCAAATTCACAAGGTAAGGAGGACCACAATGCATTTCAATACGCCGAGATGCCAAGGCTGTGTGTATACATGTGTGTGTACATACGTGGGCATTGTGCTGTCTGCGCTTGTCAATCCAATAATAGAAAGGTTTTCAGCGGAGAAAACCACCTTCGCCTTAGAATCGTGTCATATCATCAGAGATGTCATCCTACTAATAGACTACAAGCCCATGGACGAAAAAACATGTGAAATGAACCAGCGTTAATGAAGCTTAGAAGGCTGTTACTATATCATAAAATAACTCTGAGCGATGCCGTCATTTCTGAGCGGTACATCACTATTTTGATTTGCCTTGCCAGCTGTACGCCCTTAATCATGCTAAACGTGGCCTTAAGGTTTTCTTACCTTAAGCTCTGTTTTACCCGTAACGGATAAAGACGAGATATATTTATTTATTTATTTCCATAACTATTCTACCATTACTGATTTTTGTTAACCTAATGCGATAGAATTAAAAAAAACCTACATTTACTTAACTAATATGTATGTATGTACTCGCAAACAAAATCTCAGGAGATACGAGTGGGAGTATTAACAAACGCTGGATTCAAACAAAAGGTCAAACTAAATAATTACACCATTACAAACAACCTCTAGAATATCTTTGGACTCCTTCCTAGAACTCTGTAGTTCCACCCACAGATTTCATGTTAAATCAACTTGTTTAATATTACGTTATACTTAACGTAATTTATTCAGAAAGTATAAGAATATTTATAATAGTTTATTTAAGAGAAAGTACACCAAATTTCTAAATGTCAGTGAAAATTACAACACAGAAAAATCCGAAAAGTAAAGCTATGGCCGGGAATCGAACCCGGATCCTCGTCATTCCGTGACGCGTGCTATACCCCTACACCACCCATAGCAGGTAATTGTAATTTTCACTGACATTTAGAAATTTAATTTCTAACGGTAAAACCGATAAAGAAAAACACAAAACCTACCTAGTACCTAACCTAACCTTTCTAGTACCTAGAAAGTACACCATCTTGTAATATTTGCAAGTCATGATGTTCCGCGCGTACAGGTAGAAGCAACTGCTCACTGTTTTCAATCCTATAAATATTATAAATGCGAAAGTCATGATGTTCCTCGCGTACAGGTAGAAGCAACTGCTCACTGTTTTCAATCCTATAAATATTATAAATGCGAAAGTCATGATGTTCCTCGCGTACAGGTAGAAGCAACTGCTCACTGTTTTCAATCCTATAAATATTATAAATGCGAAAGTCATGATGTTCCTCGCGTACAGGTAGAAGCAACTGCTCACTGTTTTCAATCCTATAAATATTATAAATGCGAAAGTCATGATGTTCCTCGCGTACAGGTAGAAGCAACTGCTCACTGTTTTCAATCCTATAAATATTATAAATGCGAAAGTTATGATGTTCCTCGCGTACAGGTAGAAGCAACTGCTCACTGTTTTCAATCCTACAAATATTATAAATGCGAAAGTTTGTGACGATGTGAGTGAGTGAGTGAGTATCTACGTTTTTTCCTTCTTCACGCTGAAATGATTGAGCGGATTTGGATCAAAATTGGAACAGAGATAGCTGGTACTCTATTTTGAAAGGTACTTTTATCCCAGAAAAGATATCGTGATTTATGTATGTATTCATTTATTTTATTTGTCCACTTCACATTAGATGTGTCACCTATTCTTCACTTAACTTTCTAAGTCATGGTATAGGTGATGCTAGCAGCTCATCACTAGTTTGATTCCCCTTTCCACCTGTACGCCCACAATTATGCTAAACGTGACCTTTAAGTCTTGTTACCTAGGGCTCAGTCTACGCCTTAAAGAGTATCGTTAATTATGTATGTATCTATTTACCCCAGTAGTAGTGTAGTTTGGGTCCCAGTTACCCGAATAAAGAAATTAATTATTATTATTATTTTATTTGTCCACTTCACATTCGATGTGTCACTTATTCTTCATTTAACTTTCCAAGTAATATTTGTAGGCGGTGCTAGCAGCCCATCACTGGTTTGATTCCCCTTTCCACCTACGCGCCCACAATCATGCTAAACGTGGCCTTTAGGTCTTGCTACCTAGGGCTCAGTCTACCCCGTAACAGGTATCTGTGATTTAAGTATGTATCTATTTATTTTATTTGTCCACTTCACATTCGATGTGTCACATATTCTTCACTTAACTTTCCAAGGCATAGTGTAGGCGATGCTAGTTACCCATCACTATCTTGATTCCCCTTTCCACCTGTACGCCCACAATTATGCTAAACGTGGCCTTTAGGTCTTGTTACCTCAGGCTCAATCTACCCTGTAAGAGATATCATGAAACATATTCTTCACTTAACTTACGAAGCCACAGTTGGCTCACCTGCTCTTATTGTCGACGATGATGACCTCGTTTCTTTGTTACAGTAATAAATTACCGTCACTCACGTTCGTTCGTCTCTTACGGCCCCGTCATGAGTGTGCGCGACAGACATATTATTTCGGTTTTATTTTGCCTGTTGTTTACCTACTGATTTATTTAAGTATGTTTTTATTCCTGACACATCTTTATCCCTTACGGAGCAGACAGAGAACAAGATCTAAAGACCACGTTTTGCTTGATAGCATAGGTGGCGTATAAGTGGAAAGGGGAATCAAAATAGTGATGGGTTGAGCCCCATCGCCTATAACATGATTCCTAAGATTTCCGCCCATTCCCTAGATGGGCTATTACCATCTTCACGCTGGTTCTTTGCTCCCAGGCGAGCATGGAAGGACGAGTTATCTCCAAATAAAAGTTTGCCAAATTATGTGTTGGCCAAATTTTTGTTAGTGAAGTGATTGGATTCCTTGGAAAATAGCTCGCGGTCTATCGCGCATAGTAGTGCCCGGGCTGTTACGGCAGCGAGCTAAACTGTCTCCTCCCGCTGTAAGCGATGATTGATGTAACACCAGCTTTCTGACCAAAAGCCTAAAGAAACCCCGTAACGCTATTGTGTGATTTTTCGCGATATTTCTATACAGAAGTTTGCCTAAACGGTTTTTGTGGGGATTGGTTTGATGTTGTTTACGATGTTAATTCTTTGAAGTAGTTGCGGCTGTATATTTTAGGTTAACGCTTATTAAATTTGACTTCATGTACAGTTTATTACCTGATTTGTGGAGCTTCAATAATTTCATATCACGTGATCGTTTCTGTTAAAAAAATCTGTCTCTATTTGATAAACTCCTTATTTGGGTCTACTTCGATGATTTGTAATTATCGGTCCCAGTAAAGGAGCAAAAAATTAATACACAGGTTCTGCTACTCAGATACTACTTTAGTTCTGACACTTTCAAAATTAACAAAAACGTTAGATTCGAACAAAACGCGCACTCATCGGCCATCGACTTGGCTGTATGACATTGTTGTTCATAATTCCAGTCTCTTTGACTTTTTAAAAAGTTAAAAACAAATGAAAAACAGCCCACCAATCCGATTTACGGTCAGAAAATCGCGTCTGCAATGTAATTCGGCCGGCAACAAGGCCCCTCGTGTTCTGTTACTTAGAATACAACAGCATTTAGGACAATGTTTCAGAAAATATTAAAATACAGTAAGGTCATACAAAAGCCCTCCAAAGAACTTGGCTTTTATCGTAATTCCATTGGCTTATTTCTTTGAACCTCTGCTTTTGATTATAAAGCGCTCCTTTCTACCAATAAACGATTCCATTCTCCACAATAAATCCAATAGGAATAAACGCTTTATCGAAGGTAAGATATTTATTGGAGGGTTTCGTCGAGAAATATCTAGTTTCACCAAGAAACTACCGTGAGACTCAATCAGGGTACATATTAAAATACATAAAGTTTAAAATGTATAATGGGTTAAAATACATAATGGTTTATAATATATAATGCTATATTCTCAGAAAGTTACAAATTAACAGGATTGTTATAAAACAAATCTAACCTAACCTAAACCAATCTATAGATTACGATATCAAAAAAGTTCATTTAGCTAATAGTTTTACAGAAAATTGCGTTATATATTTTAAACCATTATGTATTTTAACCCATTATACATTTTAAACTTGATGTATTCTGATCCGCTCTCCTCAATCATAATGGGGACTATCGTTTCTTTGCTCACCGGTTGGCGCCACTGTCGACTAACGTCTTCTTCTTCTTCTTATTTTGTGGCGTATCAAGTCGTTATAGCGACGACAACTTCGCCAATGTCAAAGTACCAAAAATAAAATTTTAAAATCTTGTGACAAAATGTCGGCAACGTTGTACGGTAATGGTGAAAGAACCCCCTCCCCCCTGTCGAGCTCTTAGCCAACGGTCAATGATATCACTCAGAAGCTGCCAGTAAATCATTAGCCGATGCCCAGGGTGCACCGGACCAAGCACTGCTCTTCCCCCCGGACGGATCCAAAAACGAACCGCAGCTCTTGACCACACGTGGAGGTAACCCGACTCGCACCCCTTGATATGGCCCAGAGGTATAGCTGTCAAAGGCGACTTTATAAGATCGGCGTCGAAACAAAGTTTTTAATCTTGAATCTCATTAACTTTATTAATTATAAATAACTATCATCATATCGAGTAACTATGCTGCAATGTTGTGCAGTCCGTTTTGTTCGGGAAAAAAATCCTCTTTCAAAGCGTTCACATTCATCGCCAAATAATCCATAATTTGCGATAATTTCAAGTAGGAGATCACTTTTCAACAGGTAAACGAAAAAAAATATAATTTATGTCACGAAGTCCGCTAAAACCAGTGAAAAGTGAATGTTATTGGACCTCACGCAACACTAGCGCCTCTAGTGGCACATTCACTCGCGATCTGCGCGGGAAGAGAAGCAACTGGTTTTTTCTTTACTCCCAGACCAGCATGGACGAAGTAGACTTGTTCACAGTATTATTTTAATATTGTGACCTTGTGCCCTGAAATGTAGATTATTGTAGATTCCGTTTATGATATTCAATTTTGGAGTGAACAGAATCGGGGCCCATCTGGCTTTTACAGCCAGTAAAAGCAATATTGTATTACATTACTGAAACTGAAGCCGATACTGCATTTATTGCCTAAGACCCTAATGCTTGTCTGGGAGCAAAGAAAAAACATGGAGTGTAGCAGTTGTTTCTTTTCCCGCGTAGACGGTAAAAACGTATCGAGGGAATGGGTGGAAATGTTAGCTATAGTAACCCATCACTATTTTGATTCTCCTTTCCACCTACCTTCCTAACTTCCACTTTTTTCTTGTATCCTTTTTAGGGTTCCGTACCTCAAAAGGAAAAAACGGAACCCTTATAGGATCACTTTGTTGTCCGTCTGTCCGTCTGTCAAGACCCTTTTTCTCAGGAACGCGTGGAGGTATCAAGCTGAAATTTATATCAAATACTCAGGTCTACTGCCCCTTGGAGCTGTGAAAAAATCAAAATTCTAAGCCAACGCAATCAAAAGATACAGCCGTTTATGCCGCAAATTTCCGCAAATTTTCAACTCTCAAGGGAATCAAAACCTACAAGGTAGTTCCCGTGAACGCAGAATCTTGAAATTTGGTATGAAGGTAGGTCTTATAGCACAGATTAAAGAATAATTGCGAAAATTGTAAATGTGTATGTATGTCTGTATATAGCAATGACCAATATAAAGTAACCCCACACTGCGTACATTTTGCTTTGGAGCAGGGCTCTGCTTACACTGGTTTTATATATTTATAGATAATGATACGGAACCCTCGGTGCGCCAGTCCGACTCGCACTTGACCGGTTTTTTTTTGTATTGTGTGTGTTTTTTCGTGTATTCGATTCTGAGTAAGACAAACCCAAAATAATTAAATGCCTATGCTGCCTACTGATATTCCTTAAATTTATAATGACATTATAAACCATTGTATTGATTCTTAGATTTAATTGACATACTATTATACTGAAATCATCTCATTCTATTAACAAATAATTAACTAGAATAGAATAACATTAATGAATTTGATAATATGTATCAATGTATAGCTTTAATGTACTTAATTAATTTGAAGGCATGTTTTGACGTTATATTACAATCCTAGATTTAGATATTAACTACTATTGTGTGGCCTTACAGGGCGTCATGGACTGACTTAGAACAATGTTAAAATCTTCATATGTGTGTACATGACTTGACAATGAATTAATAAATAAATTCTGGAAAAGATTTTCTTATGGACTTTTGTTTGGAAAACGCTCTAATAGGGAAATCTTGATTGGTTACATCGGGAACGCCACAATCACAATGAAATTAAATTTTGTGAGAGCCATCTTTGATTATTTATTGGAATCTAATTTATATTTGTTAATGTCGCATGAAAGACTCAGTACATTGTTTTCTTACCTACATCCTTTCATACATAACAAATGCGGTATATTAATCATATATTAAAGTCTGAATATATTAAAAGCGAATACTCTACCAAGAACAAATTACTCAGGTACCGTCGGGAGCAGGATAAATAGGGATTCATAGCATTCTATTAATTTCCACTGGTAATATTTTCTAGTGTTTCATTTTAATCTTGTAAAAAATACATCCAATAATATTTTTTTTTTCATGCTGGTCTGGGGGCAAAGAAAAAACTTCCCACGCAGACGGTAAAAGCCCATCGAGGGAATGAAAGAATCATAGGAAACATGTTAAAGGGGATGCGGCGAGCAACCCATGACTATTTTGATTCCATTTTCCATCTATACGCGCTCGATTTTGCTAAACGTGGCCTGTAGGCTTGTCACACCGTAAGGGATAAAGACGTGATTTGTGTATGTGTGTGTAGGTATGTAATAAATCGCGTCGACTGCCACAAAAGGTCGTAAAAGGCCACAACCAAATTAAGATACCATCGTCACAAATCGTAAGAGCAAAATGTAATCTAACACAACCCGAAAACGGACAAATCCTTCGGTACTAATTGTCCACCAAATAATGGAAGTACCGGCCCTAAATCATTTCAGAGTTTACTGCGAATTATCTGGCAATTTTACAAGCTATTTCGGATGGTAAGGCGTGGATACAGAGTCTACAATGCGTTGAGGTGTCTCGTGGGTGGAAAGTAGAATTTTGGGTCTGTCAGGAACATAATTATAGGGCTAGCGACCGCTTTAGGCTTCAATCTGTCGTATAACTGAAATGGGTAGTTTATTTCGGACGACAGTGGCGCTAACGGAAAGATACGGTACCAAATTCGTACCCAATATTTGTTTTGAAATTTGTTTGTTTGAATATTTCAGAAAACTGGGTTTTTGTTGGCTTTAACAATATGCTGCAATATGACTTAAAAAGTGAACGTTCGGATGCAGCGTTTGGACGCCGACTTAAAAAACTTCTGTTGGATCTGTCACTGCACTCTGTTAAAGAGTACAGTGACATTAAACTTGACATTTAATTTTGAACGTGTGTATTATGTCTGAAAATTATTCCTTGTACCATTATAGTACCTCATTATTTAGTTATGTTCTGACAATATTTCCACATTTTGTGGTTTTATATTTTTATTATTATTTGACATTTTAAATTGCTTATTTAAATTGTTATTATTTCTCTTTTTATGTACCCATGACGATCTTTTTGTGAATTTACATTGACATTTCATTATGCTTTATTTTTGTTTGTTGTTATTTTGTTTTTTATTACCTACTATTTTATTACAATTGACGATCCTTTTGTGAATGACTACTTATGTTTGACATTTAATTGTATTTTTAAAAGGGTGATAAATAAATCTATCTAATCTATCTATCTGCTAATATTTGATAATAGTGCATTACACCCCGAGGGCTGAGGGTCTTCAATGCTGGTCTGGGAGTAAAAAAAAACTTAAAAATTTACCAGCTGCTCCTCTTTCCGCGCAGGTAAAAGCCCATCGAGGGAATAGGCGAAAGTCTTAGGAATCATGTTATAGGCGATGCGGCAAGCAACCCATCACTATTTTGATTCCTTTTTCCACCTTTACGCCCAGAATCTTGCTAAACGTGGCCTGTAGGTCTCGCCACCTTAGGCTCTGTCCACTCAGTAAGATTAGGGACGTGATTCGTGTTTGTGACACTCACACAGTGACAAGTGACATTACTTCGTTAAATCCATTCGCGCCAGCTCTTGTGAAACTACTATACTCTTTTGTACACACGGCAATATAATTAGGTAAGCATCTACGCACGCTCGCGCCGTATCTATCCTGCTTACCGAATAGCTTTGCTGTGTGTACGTGTATAAAAATGTACAGTTACTTTGGAAAAAATCGAGACCGCTCATTGTGATGGGATAAAACAAGGCCCGCTTTTCCAATAGCTCTTTACCTCCGTCACTATCCGGTCGTTTATTTGAAATTTATGAGAGTGGAGACAATTTTTATGATAAATTGGTTAGGGGATATTTTAGGCCGGTCGGCTGGCTTAGGCCGCCTTAATGGACCTATAAGCCTTGGTCCATTATAGCGTTAAAGAGGTGTGACATTTAAAAATAATGCTATCACTATGATTGAGTTAAAAAAGCAGAGTTAATAGGTGTATAGACCTTGGGGGCCGATTTTAGAAAGCACATCACTCGAAAGTGGTATAAATCAGCTTGTATCTCCACTTCCATGCTGGTCTGGGAGCAAAGGAAAAACATAGAATGTACCAGCTGCTTCTCGTCCCGCGCAGATGGTAAAAGCCCATCGAGGGAATGGACGAGTCTTAGGAATCATGTTATAGGCGATGCGGCTAGCAACCCATCACTATTTTGATTCCCCTTTCCACCTATACGCCTACAATCATGCTAAACGTGGCCTTTAGGTCTTGTTACCTCAGGCTCTGTCTACCCCGTAAGGGATATAGACGTGATTTGTGTGTGTGTTTGTATCTCCAAAACTACAGCTCTAATCAAATTTATATACTATGTCCACTCAATCAAGCCAATACTTGTGGATATGAATATGGATATTTTAAACTCACTCTCTCGCTTAATACTCCTCACATTACTCAAAGGTTAACAGGTAGAGATCCCTTATAGGGACAAGTTCGCCTTTGTGCATATATTTAAGGTCTTTTTTTGTGATTTGTCTCTGTTTCTTTATATTTGTACATTAAAGCATTTACTTACTTACTGACTGAGACTGCCTGATCTCAAAAGGTAAGCGATTCCACAGTCTAACAGCATGCGCGGAAAAGGATTTGGAGTAGGTAGGTGATGATGATGATTTCAGTGATGGTTGTATTAGTGTGACCTAACACTCTTTACTAATCTAGTACCAAATACCTTAAGATTTTTCATCATAAATCTAGTAGCGACCCTAGCGCCACCTAGACATCGACTACATAAACTGCTACGACGCTCGAGTAGCTAGCGCCGGTGACGTCACAACGTTCTACATCGCGCCAACGAAGTTTCCTAACGCGGATGCATAAATACATCTTCCAACTCTCTTCCTTCGGACTTCGGTCCTTGGGCATAATTAGCCTGGAGGGAGAGCTCTTTATCGCATTCCCCTTATACATTGGTGACTTAGATGTGACACCGATTGGTGATCACGTCTTTACTCATGTGGAGGGGGTATGCGATCAAAAGCTTTCCCTTTTATGCCCCCCCCCCCCCCCCCCCATATTGGTGACCCTCGGTATCTAAGCAAATATGTGCTGTCTCGCTCCACAATACGAATTTTGATTTTAAATTTGTATTGTGGAGCGAGATAGCACTCTGGACCCTATTACTAAGACTTCGCTGTCGGTCCGTCCGACATTTAAAATATTCACAGTTGACGTATTTCTGTTGTCGCTATATCAACAAATACCTACTAAAAACAGAATAAAATGAATACTTAAGGGGGCTCCCATAGAACAGACATGATTTTTTTTTATATCTCTCTCCCTCTCTCTCTCTCACATGCACACAAACACACACGAACGCACGCACGCATGCACGCACACAAATTTTAACTACCATAAAACTCACAAGATGTCGCTGTGCCATCAAGCGACTTAACCCCAATCTCGTATAAGACAATTTTTAAAAGCCTTACGCTGGAACTGAACTAGGATTTAATTTTAAGCCTGATGTATTGCCGAGCTGCGCTCCGAAATACGTTGAAATTTAAATTAAGAATACTGGAAAATGGACACGGGTTTTTCGTAAACCAGTAAGTCTTTTCGGCCAGTACTTTTGCGACGTTCCATTCGATTAAAACTACGAACAAAAAATGACGAACTGCAATGAATGTTTTGGGACACATTTTATTATCTTGTATAAGCATCGATTGGGTAATCGATTCTGTGTTCTAAACATAAAAATCAAGAATTAAACATTCTTGATTCATCTGATAGTAGCTATCATTTGAAAAACAGCACCTTCTCTCATCCCTGGTGAGCAGTAGATGTTCCACGGGAATTTGTAATTGTGTCTTCACGATTTGGCGACAAAAAATCGCATAGTAACAAGGTCACGTGACAGCTAGTAGCAGATAGAAAAATTCGAAGGCTTACCCACCTGCTACGGGTGGTGTAGGGGCACGCGTCACGGAATGACGAGGTTCCGGGCTCAATTCCCGGCCATAGCTTTACTTTCGGATTTTTCTGTGTTCTAATTTTCTGTCGTTTAGAAATATAAAACAGGTAGTTAAATTTCACCTATTGTTGTAGAAACTGTAAAACAAAGCCACATGCGCAGTGTCTGTCAAAATTAAAAGTAACCTTGGCATTTCTGTACTTGACAGCAAGAAGTATTTTACATACTTAATTGGCGCAACCTAATTCGTGCCTAAAAAGCCCACATCTCAGCCGGGCCAAATGAACAGCTTGATATATTGCCCCCCCCCCCCCCCCACCTCCCCTTTTAGGGACGCGACATGAAATAATTTGTAGCCCATTTGCAGTACTTGTTACGGCTTTGTGAAGAACCTTTACGATTTGGATGGCTATATAATTCAATGCATTGGAGAATAGAGATTTGCTCATTAAAATCTTCTGTGTTGCCCTGGAAGAAAAAAAAACAGAATGTACCCGATGCTCTCTTCCTGCGCAGGCGCCCGATTTTTGAAATCACATAATTTATTATGTGAAAATACCACTCGAACGTGGTGAAAAATTGTGCTGAATTTGAAATACGAATAGCTTCTAGAAGATACGGCTCTCATTAATCTTGTCAACTAGTCAAAAATTTGATTAAAGCTGTAATTTTGAAGATATAAACAGATTTATACCACTTTTGAGTGGTACTTTCGAGTGCTGTGCTTTCTAAAATCGGGGCCGATTTTTGAAAGATGATTTGATTTTTGTTTTTTTTCTGTAAAAATATCGTCTACTATAATAGTGTACAACCCGGTGATACATATATTTGACACTAGCTTCTGCTCGCTACTTCGCCCGTGTAGAATTAGACTTAAGAACTGATGTTGATAGTATATTCAGCAATAATTATTAACGTCGCGACTCTAGCCAGCTACGACCTTTGCAAACTTTCATCACCTATTTTATCCCCTTAGGGGTAGAATTTATCAAAATCCTTTCTTAGCGGATGCCTACGTCATAACATCTACCTGCATGCCAAATTTCAGCCCTATCCGTCCAGTGGTTTGGGTCACAGATCACTATGTCAGTCAGTCACCTTTGAGTTATATATATATATATATATATATATATATATATATATATATATATATATATATTTATAATAATAATAATAATAATAATAATAATATCTTGGGACAATTGACACCAATTGACCTAGCCCCAAACTAAGCAAAGCTTGTAATATGGGCACTAGACAACGGATAAACATACGTATATAAATAAATACATACTTAAATACATATTAAACATCCAAGACTCGAGAACAAACATTCGTATTTTCATACAAATATCTGCCCCGACCGGGGATCGAACCCGGGACCTCAAGCTTCATAGTCAGGTTCTCTAACCACTGGGCCATCCGGTCGTCAGATTTAGATGAAGATGTTGGATATATCGATATTATATATGCCCTCGTCCGTATGTACATATGTATGTAACACGTTAACCGTTAGCCGATACCTATCCACACTTACATAACAGTGAACACTATCTCTTCAAATAAGACTGAATACATTATGACACATTTATTCAGTCGATATCCTAAACTACTTTATACAAAGAAACGCACGTAAGTAAAATCCGAATATATCATCATAATTTTGTTGACATACTTCTCTATTCTGTGTCAGATTCTAGCTGATATTATTACGATATTATTATATACGACATATTATTATAATAAAACTATATTTACTGGAAATCGTCCTGTATAGTTAAATATTACCCCAACATTGCCCAAACTGAGAAATAAATACATACATACACATATATAAATCACATCTTTATCCCTTACGGGGTAGACAGAACCTGAGGTAACAAAACCTAAAGGCCACGCTTTGCATGATTGTTAGGCATATAGGTGGAAAAAGGAATAAAAATAGTGATGGGTTGCTAGCCGCATCGCCTATAACATGATTCCTATGCCCATTCCCTCCATGGGCTTTAACTATCTGCGCGGGAAGAGAAGCAACTGTTCATTGTTTCAACATTCTATGTTTTTGCTTTTCTCCCACCAGCATGGAAGAAACTGTTAAAGACTGAGTAAATTAGGTACCAGGAAAGCTAAAGTTAAAAACATTCGCAAAAGCTTATAAATTACGCCTAAACCGGTTCAGGCAAAGTGTTGCCCTGAGGAATTACCGGTATTGTTAAAAATTGAAGGTTATTATGTTAAATGTGAACAAAGCAATAGTGTAAGTAAGGAAGTGATCGGAAGTGAGTTTATTTGTAAGTCTAAAACATTAATAGAACATAAAAAGGACAATAATTTGCTGAAACACCCAACTTGAATTTACATTCAGGACCCGAGTTTAAATTAATAAAGTTTTGGAAATCGAACGCGTCTGTTTTGCTAATTTTATTATGTCTTACTGAAAATTTGCATCACTTGTTAAAGTAAATGAACATGGAAGCAAAATTTGTTCAGAAACATAAATAAGATAAGATAAGTAAAGATAAGATAAGATAAAGATAATTTATTCATAAACGTTTTACAAAATTATAACTAAGAACAAAATTTTCTTATAAATCTAAGTTAACAACTCATATGCCTGAACTAGGAAATCCTGTGTCTCAGGCTATAAGAGCTAAACAAAATGGCTATTAAATAATTAAACAATCACAAGGGAAAAATAAGTATACATGACAAAAATATAAAGAAATTATTAAATTAAAACTACGATTATTATCTTATAAAATCTTAAAAATTAAAATCCAACAAATAGAAAGGTTACAAAAATAATCTACTTCACAGTTAATAATAAATTCTCTGTACCTATCTCCGTACACATACTGATTTCAGGAGAATTTTCTTGCATGAGAATGAAACAAATCGATTTGAAATTCATACACCCTAATTCATATTTTCCTAAATGATAAGTTTTCATTCTTCATAGCTAAAATCCCATTGACTAATTAAGATTTCCGAAAAAAAAACACCGCAAAATATTTACGCTTTTAAAACTTTGCAGGAACTCTGTTTTTAAAGGTATCTAGTGTAACGACGTGTCCCGCGCAGATGGTAGAAGCCCATCGAGGGAATGGGCGAAAATCCTTAGAATCATGACTGTCGTTATAGGCGATGCTGGTAGCAACCTATCACTATTTGGATTCACCTATACGCCCAAAATCATGCCAAATGGCCTTTGGGTCTATACCTGAGGCTCCATCTACCCCGTAAGGGATATAGACGTGATTTGTGTATGTTTAAATTGACCATTATCATTAGATTACATTACTTTTATTTATTTATTTATTATTTATTTATTTATTCAATAAAAAATTACAGCATTACAGTCGAAACCAATAACAATTCTCAACAATCAACAAAGTGACAAAAGAGTTACGGCAAACGATCATTATAGCAAACAATACATTTATGGCATATGAAATTATGTCAAACTTTAGGGAACCCTCGGAGACATCTCACGACGTATCTTAAGATCCAAGGTCTATTCCATTAAAAGAACGCGCTGAAACCCGCCATTTATCTCCAAATTCCTGAGCAATTCCAGCAGTAACCATTAGCAGTAATGAACGGTTCTTAACCTTTTTTATCAGGAAAAGGTTAAACATTGCGTTTAGTGTCTGATTGAGACAGGAATATTGGCCGAAACCGAAACCGAATGTTCTAGAACTTTTATTACTTTTAAGTGTCTGGTCCTGAAATTAACCGGATTAGAAAAAGTTGTGGTATCGTTATAGTCAGTCTCAGTTTTAGTACTTTTTACTAGTTGTTAAATAAAATATTTTAAAATATCTGGTGAACTATGTTTCATTACCTTTATTGCGTGTTCATTTTGATGGATAGAAAAGGTTTTGTAAAATATATGTCCCTTTTTGATTTTGCTGTAGTCGCAGAATTTTTTGAAGCTAGTTGTTTGTGTACAATAAAAATCAGAAATAAAAGTAGTTTGGGAAAAATATGATTGTGGGTACATTATGTTCATTTATATATATTCAAAATCAGTACGACGTTGGTTTGCATGTGTAACGGTTGTGCTCAACTTTGATGATGATCCCGTAGAGGAATCGAAACGCGTCAGTGTTTGTGTGGTGTAAGGGATAATTCAATTTGTGGGATTTATATGGTTATCTTGCACGTGAGTAGCGGAGTAGCAAGGTAAATATTTTTTGTTAATTATGTTCATTTAAATAAAAAGATGTAGGTAGTAAAATAATTGAGGATGGCTTAAAAATAATGAAAGTGTGTTACTAAAATCACTTTTCAAACCATGAACGGTGTCCTAATTGTACAGTCAGCTGCAGAAAAAAGGGACCACTCAGAATGGTTATCGCTATTACGGGAGGGAGGGGGGCACATTTCTCTGCAGCTAACCATACACCGTTTTAAAGAAAAAAACGTTTCTTATTACTTTACCTATTTATACTACGTAGTTGTCTAGAGTATGTACATAATATTGTATTATATACCTGTTTATTCAAGTGAAA
Organism: Pandemis corylana; assembly: GCA_949127965.1. Taxonomy (NCBI): domain Eukaryota; kingdom Metazoa; phylum Arthropoda; class Insecta; order Lepidoptera; family Tortricidae; genus Pandemis; species Pandemis corylana. Next base: position 12,694,847 of record OX421865.1, on the reverse strand, counting down.
TAAATAACACCAAACTAAAAACGAAGACTGACGATAGCTGAAGTTTCGGCCGCGATTTGACCGAAACCGAGACTGGTCGAAACCGAATTAGTCCCTCACTGTTCGCTCACGTCAGCCTCCACAGTTTAAGGCCCTAAATAGTCCGTAAGTAGAGTGTTTGTATGCGCAACTGGGCGGGAATGGTCGGCGTTGTGCTACTGTTCCATTGTACTGCGACGCTCAGATGGATTTTTCAACCCCTGACAAAGAACTTTTGTTTGTATACGGAGTTTATTGAGCATGCCCATTTTCCACAGCTTGCCATATAAAAAAATAGCCAAGTGCGAGTCCCCGATTGCATAACCCTGTATAAGTATTGGTTGATTGAATTAGGAGTTCAAAAATCAGTATCAACATTTTATTTTTGCAAATTGGCCAAGGGCTCTTTTACATGTCTTTTATGAAACTACCAGCGCGTTCGGAAAGACCATCATTGCTAAGAAGAATGCGCCGCAAGAAACTTGGCAGAAAGTCACTTTTTTCTAAATAAAATACATTTATATAAGGGACGTATAAGGTCCTCGAGCCTTAAATTGTATAAGTATATAGTAGAGATGTATAAAGTCTCTACTAGTCAAAGTAAAACAAAGTAGTTATGAAAAAAAAAATAAAAAAAATTAAGTTCAGTGGAGGTGTAAAACGCCTCCACCGTCAAATAAATTAATTGGAGATATGTCCAATTTCCAAGAGAAAAAAATAATAATTATGAAATATCAAGTCAAGTAAGTAACCATAAGCTTTTGGATTCCGAAGGCAAGCTTACGTTTGCCGCCCCTCTTGCGCACTAAACCTATCTACAAATTATTCGAAAGTTTCAAAGCGTGTGTATGTATAGGATGTTTGTAAATCTTTCACGCTGGGACGGTTCAACAGATCTAAATGAATTTTGGACCAGAGATAGATTATTTGGAATTACACATAGGCTACTTACTAAATATCTCAGGTTGAGTTATATTGCGGGATAGCGGGCTAGTGTCACGGGCAAGAGCTAGTTAAAACAAAAGGGAATATGGATTAAAAAAACAAAATTCTCAATAAAATATGAAAATATCGTATAAAAGTTAACAAAAAGTGAAATTAAATGTATTCGGTAAGTCGGTAAAAAATACGGAAAGTATAAAAGTTTAAAACTACTAATTCGTCGGGGATTAGAAAGAGAGATCCGACATAACATGTGACGTCACTCGTCACAACGCCCATATAAACTCCATATTAAAATGCCGTTTTTTCTAGAAAGATATAGAGACAAATCTTTGATAGCATATTCTCGGTTTTTTTTTGTAAAATATTTTTTTTTTATTATTTATTAAGTAGGTACATAAATATGTGCTTTTAATAAAAGCCATGAGTAAAGAAAAAACATACAATGTACTGGAACGGGCATAGGAATCATGACCCTTATAGGCGATGCGGCTAGCAACCCATCACTGTTTTGATTCCCCTTTCCACCTATACGCCCACAATCATGCTAAACCTTTAATCTACCTTAGGCTCTGTCTACCCTGTAAGGGATAAAGACGTGTTTTTGTGTGTGATGAAAAATTCATGAATATTCTCTATTAAGCGATTGCTAAAACGAAATCGGGTAATACCTTCTTTTAGAGGCTAAAGAACCTTTTGTTCTGATCAAGCCGAACCATTTCGGAGCCAACTTTTATTTGAGTTGGGGAAATCCATTCGACAAACGATTTGAACCTGGAAATTGAGCATTGTCAAACAGATTACTGTCATTACTGAATCATGACAGTTTTCGTTTCATCGAAATCCTTTTTGGACGGTTAGTCACAGGTGGTTTTCGACAATCATTTTCAGTTTTGCGAAAGTAACTTTACCGGTATTTTCAGTAGCATAATTAATGGTTTTTTCTCAATGAGTTTATTAGTTCCCACAGGGGTAGGCAGACTTCTTTGTTCCACTTGCTACGATCCTGACATACTTCTTTCACTTCATCCACATTCATGAATCTCTTCATACATGCTCGTCGGTTTGCGGCACTCCTGAGCTGATCTTTTTCCAAAACGTCTCCTATTGGGACTCGGTACGTCCGTCTAGGCCTTCCCGAAATTTCACCGATTCCCTCGATGGGCTTTTACTATCTGCGCGAAGAAGCCACCGGTACATTCCATGTTTTTCCTTTGCTCCCAGACCAGCGTGGAAGTAAAAAAGACAGTATTTTCTAATCCAATTTTATAATTATTCCATGTCACTAAAGCCACTAAACATAAATAATTGTATTCATGACTATCAACATCACCCTGTATTTTATAATTGGGCCTCGAGCGAGCACCCTGTGCGCTAACCCTTTACATGCCACGTTATCATATTTCGCCTCTAACATTTCAAGTCATCTCAACCTTAATGGGAGACCGCAACTTCAGTGATCTCCTGTTAACTTGTATCGCAGACAGTGAACAGGTTGAACAGTATACGAAGACTATGATTGCTCCACCATTTTTTTTATTTTGACGCTGCGAAGATGTACCCGTATAGGGTTCAAAACGCGTGGGCGTTTAGTGTGAGGTGTAAGATAGATCACCTGTCTATATCTTCGGGATTTATATACGTATGCGTACGATCAAAGAAACCGAATAATGATTTCGCAATAATTTCTTTGGCAGATGTATGGCAAGTGTCGCGAACTCCTTAGTTTTGATACTTTTTGATATTTTTTCTAATCATTTTGTTTTTTGAAGTTTTAACGACATATAATTTAGTTGTTACGTAGCAGAGTAAAGCCACAGTTCAGTTTTCATGGTGTTTTCATTTTTCTCTAATTATCATACAGTCCACAGATCGTACGCTTCAGCAAGTCATAATGATTATTATTATTTTCTATGAAAAGATTCCACAGTGATGTGTTATTCGGTTTCACTGGATGTCTTATGTGGATTTGCACAGGCTTGGTCTTTTTGCACGAGTAGTAGCGGAGTAGCAAGGTAAATATTTTTGTTAATTGATACAACCTTCCTCAAACTAAAGTCTGATTCAATAAACTAAGTAATATCTAGCACAAACACTGAAAAACAAATCCATTTTTAACGCATTCGCTACCAGCTGCCAAGCCTGAGACTTCTTTAGGAGCCTCAGAGGCTCAGATGCACACGTGCGTTCAAATGCCTGCAAAATTATGCCAGCAGGCACTGGGCGAAAGTCACAAAAATACCTGTGAATTCGTTAAACAAATTCAAACAAGTTAACTTCACTAAGTCCTTACTGTTTTAAATAACTTACTGTGACTAAGTTACAGCAAAGGTAGAGGTCAATAATTCATGTCCCAAAGTCGAGTTAAACTCTCCTAATTGCCTCAGTATTAGACGCGAGCCCTGGAGTGTACCTACTGTACACTGAATGCCACAGGGTTCTATTTCCATTTTTTGCGTGTCCCAATTCGAACCTTAAAGCCCAAATGCTACAGCTCAATGTATAATAGGTTGGTCGTTGAGATGGGACTTAGTTTTTTTTTGGTAGTGGGCAATGTTGGACAAAATAAATGGGGTGTTTCTTTACTGTATTTAATACGTTAACGCGATAGGCAAAAGATTTAACAGTGGTTCTTAACCGATGGTCCGCGGACCACTGGTGGTCCTTGAAAGCATCAGAAGTGGTCCGCGGGGCTGTTCTAGTAAATCTAATCTAAATATATATATAACTCAAAGACTGACTCACTGACTGACTGACATAGTGATCTATCAACGCACAGCCCAAACCCACTGGACGCATCGGGCTGAAATTTGGCATGCAGGCAGATGTTATGACGTAGGCATCTGCTAAGAAAGGATTTTGATCAATTTCTACCCCCAAGGGGATAAAATAGGGGATGAAAGTTTGTATGAAACTTTGTCAATTTTAAACCGATCGGGCTGAGACTTTGCATGCATAAAGCTACTATGACGTAGGCATCCTCTAAGAACGGATTGCGTAATTTCTGCGAGATAGCGATAAACGGATTCTATGCAGACGAAGTTGCGGGCAACAGCTAGTAATTACATAAGTGTCAACGAGTCGGCACAGCGCGTAAAGGTGCAATTCAGTCCATTACGGTCGATCGAAGCCATACATTAGATAATGTATGTAGATGGTCCATGGCAAGACCGAAATTTTGTCAAATGGTCCCTCATGTCTAAAAGGTTAAGAACCACCTGATTTAAGCAGTCGTTTAGACCAGGGTCATGCCAATTAATTTCCAAACCTGTATTGCACAGGTGCCGCGAAGAAACCCCATCCCGGGGTGGTCGTGGGTCGCGGTGACACCGAGTGCTCCCGTAACGCCTCACATACGACCGAATAGAAATCCGTGTGGTTTTTAGTGGGTATGCCTGCCGCGGGAGAGCCCCACATACCCCCGGTAGACCCGTACCGGGCGGATGCATAAAGCGCATATTCCACACCATAAAAAACAAGTAATGTTAGAGTTCTTTTATCTGAGCAACTTAGAAGTGGAGTTCATTGCCTGTGTTTCCTGAACTATGAGTATACATATATATATATGTATATAGTTCGCACACACTTGGTCTTGCACGTGTAGTAGCGGAGTAAGGTAAATGTCATTTGTTCAATCAAATAGAAAGTTGTTAGGCTATACATAGATAAATAAAAAAATAAAATGAGAGATTTCTTAAAAAAAATCTTATCCTACTTCCATGCTAGTCTGGGAGCAAATAAAAACATAGAATGTACCAAGAGTCTCTTCTCGCGCAAATTGTAAAAGCCCATCGAGGGAATGGGCGAAAAATTAGGAATCATGTTATAGGCGACGCGGCTCGCAAGCCATCACTATATCGATTCCCCTTTGCATCTATACCCCACAATTATGCTAAACGTGGTCTTGCTACCTTAGGCTCTGTCTACTCCGTACGGGATAAAGACGTGATTTATGTATGTATGTCTTGAAAATTAGGTCAGGTCAGGAATACCCGAAATCGGACGAGTATGTAAGAGGTTGATGAACGTGGATGAAGTGAATAAGTTACGTCAGGATCGTAGCAAGTGGTACAAAGTAGTATCTGCCTACCCCTATAGGAAAGAGGTGTGACGGTATGTTTAAGTGCATAAAGAATCAAATTCTGAATTTGAATTTAAAAAATACGCTCGCTATTCAGCCTGTGCTAAAATAGAACACGTCACGAATTTCTGAACGAAAACTTTTGCACGCTTCCAATTTCGAAATTCAAAAAGTTAAGACTGCTTTAACGGCTAAAAATAATTAAGGAAGTGGCTGTCAAACGGTTAATTGTTCTATACCTTTGATTTACGAGCCGGCAGGTGTGGGTGACGACAAGTTATTACTTGTTGTTCCTTTATTGCTCCTCCCATTAAGATCTATACCGTGACGAGATTAAGACTGACGTTGTGTAGTAATTTCAGCTCACATTGGAAAGATAATTGTTTTGCTTCATTGTTACTGCAGAACTTATGACATTTGTTGGACGGGAAGCTGGTTTCTGAACATACATACATATATGACGCCTTTATCCCTTACTGGGTAGATTAAAGGCGTATAGGTGGAAAGGCAAATTAAAATAGTGTTGGGTGGCTAGCCGCATCGCCTATAACATCATTCCTAAGTCCGCCCATGGGCTTTTACCATCAACACGGGAAGAGAAGCAACTGGTAAATTCTGCTTTTTCTTTACTCCCAGACCAGCATGGAAGAAATTGATGGATGATGTATGATCTGTGAGAATCGTTCGGAAATGGAAAAAGTGCACAATTTGAGAAACCAGTAAAATACTAGAGTTTATTGAGATGTCAGTCACAATTAAACTTAGAGAAAAAGTAATGTGCATTTTTGAACACTTTCCGATTGGCTCAAATACTATATTTTTAACATTTTCAACACCTATCACAGCATCCAGACTGGTCTCTCTGGTCTCTTCCATACTGGTTGAGAAGCAAAAAAAAGAATGTAGCAGTTGCGTCTCTTCCCGCACAGATGGTAAAAGTCTATCGAGGGGATGAGCGAAAATTTTAGCAATCAGGTTATAGGCGATGCGGCTCGCAACCCGTCACTATTTTGATTTCCCTTTTCTCCTATACGCCCACAATCATGCTAAACGTGGCCTTTAGGTCTTGTTATTTTAGACTCTGTCTACCCCGTAAGGGTAATAGACGTGATTTGTGTGTGTCACAGCATTATCGAATCTGCTGCTACCTGTAGAGTACATAAATAGTCGGACATTCTAAGTATAACACTTCTTTCGCTCGGTCAAAGAAAAAAGAAGAAGCTGTCTTGTTTTACTGCTGAATATCTTACCTTAGCTTTATATCTTAGCCTAGTGGTTTGCCCTGTGGCCTCTTAAGCAGAGAGTCGTGGGTTCGAATCCCAGACACCTCTTAGTTCTTTAGAATTTAAAATTTACCCTGAGCATTTCTGTGAATTACATCTTGAGGAAACGTGCATACACCTGCAAAGCAATTCAAGGGTTTTGTGTGAAGTTACGAATCTGCACTGGGCCCTCGTGGGTGCAGCCCGAGCCCTCATTCTGAGTGGAGCCCCGTGCCTAGCTGTTGACGTCTTTTGGCTGATGATGATGATCTTACCTTTGCGGGTGGTGAGCTGGATGGTTCATCAAACAAAGCCCAGACCCGTGGCTTGAGTCTTTGCCAAGCGCCGAGTTCCCCCGCAAAGTAGGCCTCCTCATAACCGAAAAGTCTCGCAATTTCTTCTTCTGAAGGCTTCTCGCTATCAATGTCCAGTTTATCCAGAATTGCCAGGGTGTTCTGTGGAAGAAGAAAATGTTCTTTATTAATAGTGGTACTGTGTCTGATGATTATTATGGATAAGACCAACAACTGCTGGGCAAGGCAAGGTGGAATGACCTTGTGCAGAGTTCGTCCTCTTCAACGGTTATTCTGATTGTCTCGAAATTTAGTACAGATAACTTTAAGTAGATGACAACGCAAGTAAAGTTAACAAAATAAGTTGATACAGCCAGCAAGCTCGTTTTGAAATGTCATTTTTGACAGTGTTGGCGACGGAATTTAAAAATGTTTCCGCTATGGTTTAAATGGTTTAACACAAACTGACACAAAAACAAAGTAACTAGGAGCCTAATACGGAACAGCTGTTTGTTCTAGCAGCCGGACAGAGGCAGCACAAAAGAATAGTACATTACTGTCTAGGCCAGGAAGTAGGCAATTGCTGGCTGAGTATTGGTTTGAACGGACGAGCTTGCGAGTCCGTTTAATAATACGAAGCCAGCAATGCTATTCTGGCCGAGGCAAGTATAGTGCTTTTCTCAAAAATCGAAAATATAACAACAACAAAAATAAATGAAAATAAAAATAGTGAAAATTGTTTTGCTTTGCCGCCTTTTTCTATCAATGGCATTTGAAGAGTGTATTTTTCTACCCAGAACACCTAAAGCTATTTCAGACAGATAAACACGTTGTCGTACTAGCTTTTTTTTTTAATTTGATGTTTTAAGTCTTGTGCCTTTCTTTTATAATGGTGATTTGCATTTTTAAAAAGTTAATAACTAGACAGTAATGGAATTTGTATGCAACATTACTGTCGAGTTTAGCGCGGCAGTAATGTTTTTTTTTTTTAATTTTGGACTGACCGGCAACAATTAACTTCCTGTTCTGATTATGTAGTTAACAATGACGACTTTACCGGACATTTTTGAGAAAAGGTATTTTAAAATTAGAACTTAAGTAGTTAATATACAAACTATGTACTAAAAGGAGGCTCCAATCCAGCCAGTCGTCAACAGACAGAATCTTATTTTAGCGTTTGCTTGCCGTCAATACTCACTTTGTAATTTTAAATCCTACTTATATAAAAATAAATATGCAAAGTAGTAGTTAGAGTGAATTTCTCGTCTATTGGCAGAGGATATCATCACGGTATACGCCAGAACTTTGAGGGGGAACAGTTCAAAAGGAGGCTTAAGTAGGATTTTGTCAGCTTTTATCGGAGGCCAAAATTCACTTGAATCGCTGTTAACTGCGTGGGCGCTTATTTATCGCTATTCACGACAAAGCTGTGACCGTGCACGGAATCAAAGAATTTAAAAACAAAAAACCGAACTGCAAAACATTTGACTTACAAAGATTCCGAAAAAACTTTTTTTTGAGAACGCACTTTTAAGCGCGTAAAACCTGCCATTTTATGAATTTTATGTTTTTTAACCCAATGACACTCTCTTCATCAAGACAAACCTATCGACGTATACATACATACATACATAAATCACGTCTCTCTCTCTTACGGGGTGGACAGAGCCTAAGGTAACAAGATCTAAAGACCTAAAGACGACGGTTGTGGGCGTATGGATGGAAAGAGGAATCAAAACACATTACGAGTAAATGATCCCTGAGGTTTTCGCCTAATCCCTCGATGGACTAACCATCGGGAAGTAACGACGTCGTTTCTTTAAGAAAAACCGAGCCTACCTGTGGTCACGAAACTGGGTCGCAATACCGTCATCCATGTACATCCCGAGAAAACAATACAATTCTTAAGAAAGATTATAATTCCGATGTAAATTTAATATTTAAAGACATTGTTTGCTTTAACCATCTCGAGATCCACAGATTAATGGCCAAAGCTGGGATGCAAAGGCATTAATTAAACACGATCTTATCTCTTCAAAATTAGTTTCGTTCGAATGTAACATTGTTTTGTTTGCAAACGTTTGGAAGTTTAAAATTAGTTTTCTTCAGAGGGACGTTGAAGCGTGAGAATTCAAGCACGTGTTTTCTCCTTTGAGACTCGGAGACCAAATTGAAGTAGCTGCAACCTGCTTCACAGTACAAACCAGTAATGTATCTACATACAACACGCGGTGAAATCGCAGACGTTAGACTGTGTCCGCCATCTACAGAATGTGCCAAACGCATCGAATCATTTCAACATTGGGGGCGGCAGATGTAAGCTTGCCTTCGGAATCCAAAAGCTTGTTGGTTACTTACTTGACATGAAATGTATATTTTATAATTTTGTTTTATTTTTTTTCTCTTCGACATTGGAGACATCTCCAATTAATTTATTTGACGGTGGAGGCGTTTTACACCTCCACTGAACTTAATATTTTTTTTGTGGTTTTGACAAGTAGAGACTTTATACATCTACTATAGATTAATATAATTTAAGGCTCGGGGACCTTATGTATACATCCCTTTTATAAATGTATTTAATTTAAGTAGAATTTAAGTATTCTTACTGTATTTTATTTTGATAAAATTACTTTCTGCCAAGTTTCTTGCGGCGCATTCTTCTTGGCAATGATGGTCTTTCCGAATGCGCTGGTAGTTTCAAAAAGACATGTAAAAGAGCCCTTGGCGGCCAATTTGCAGAAATAAATTTTCATTTTCATTTTCATTTTCAATTTCTTTAAATGCCAACTAGTGAAACTTTTCTACGCGATCACGTGACTTGTTAGATAACGATGCAAATTCGTAATATGGTATTAATGCGTTAAAGTCAAAGTGCATAGGCAGTGGATTAGTTACTGAGTGTACTGTGAATATGTGGAGGCAGCTAGATAAATTGAAAGAGTGAATTTATGGTCGCTGTTGTAAAACCCAGGCGAAGCGGTTTGGCCAGCTTCCATGGTCTGCTTTATGACCCCGGGTTTTTGGGATTATGTTTTATTGTGTTCATTTTACTAGTTTTGTCGTGTGTGTAAAACGTAGATAGCTTGATTGCGAGAAGCGCTGTAAGGTGCGAAAAATTAATCATTACACGTCTACAAGCAAGCAAGTACCCTGCGAAACAAAATAGTAGTTCACACACTTAAGAACTGCGTCTCTAGATGCGAAGCTGACCCAGAGAAGAGGAACAGAATCAACCAATCATGACAAATCGCGAGACCATAAAACGCGCAATCCTTGACTCTAGTTGTAAGTATTTTATCGAATCAGGCGTTACTTTGCGGAGGTCCATTTCAATGAACAAAAAATTTACCTTGCTACTCCGCTACTCATTCCTCGTTTGAGTAGCGGAGTAGGAAGGTAAATGTTTTGTTCACTAGTTGTAAGTTTTGATACTGCAACAAAAGGGTTTTGAACGCATTTGCGTAAACGTCTAAACTATTATGGAAAAATCGGCGGCAATATAAAAATAGCCCATTATTTTAATCTAAATAATATATATTCTAAATTGCACCACCTGCTCAGATCTGTTCTGTTCTCCAGTCCATTATGGTTGCCTGGTAGAGATCGCTCTGTAGCGATAAGGCCGCCTATTGTTACCTTGTAATATTCTGTATACCTTTTTTCTGTTTTGGTTGTTATATGTGGTGTTCAATAAAGAGTTATTGTATTGTACTTTTTTTATAAAATCGCGTAGTTCGACGTGCCTCTTTAGAGTTAGGCCTTGGGTCGCAGTTCGCACGCGGGTCCAATGCGGATTGGAAACTTAACACACACCATTGAATTTCTTCGCAGATTTGTACGTTTTCCGAAAAGCAAATGGCAAATAAACCATAATAACGGTGTAGGTTTAGTGCTTTTATGTAAGTATGCGTCATTGTTATATTACTTTATAGTAGATTTTCCGTCGTCATCGTCACTCAAAAGTGTTGCGGCAGAAAACCAGCGTTGCGACTCCCGTCGCAGCATTATGCTGAGCTGCGACCTTTTTGGCGTTGGACAGCGACACACTAATTGTTATTTTTCCTTTTTATTTTGTTTTGTTTATTTTTAGTTGGGGCTGTTGTTGTCCTATGCGTCAAATAAATGTATTTTCTTTTCTTTCTTTCTTTCAAATTTCCAAATGTAATTTCGCACATAGATTCCGAAAAATGAAATGCGAACCCAGGATTCGAACCCACCACCCTGGCTTTAGATTCCACAGGGCAAACCACTAGGCTACGGCTTGGCGGGCAGATATTGCTATGGAAACAAAATATTTCTTTTCCATGCTGGTTTGGGAGTAAAGGAAAAACATAGAATGTGCCAGTTGCTTCTCGTCCCGCGCAGATCGTAAAAGCCTATCGAGGGAAAAGGCGAAATTCTTAGGAATCACGTTATAGGCGATTCGGCTAGCAACCCATCACTGTTTTGATTCCCCTTTCCACCTATTCGCCTCTAATCATGCTAAACGTTTTTTTTTTTTTTTATATGAATAGGAAGGAAAACGAGCAAGTGGGTCACCTGATGGTAAGTGATCACCACTGCCCATAGACACCCGCAACCCCGGAGGGATTGCAAATGCGTTGCCAACCTAGAGGACTAAGATGAAATGCCTCTTGTGCCCGTAATTTACCCGGCTGTCTTACTCTCCACACCGGAACACAGCAGTGCAAGCACTGCTACTTAGCGGCGGGATTAGCGAGTAAGATGGTGGTAGCGATCCGGACGGACCTTGCACAAGGCCCTACCACCCACAAACGTGGCCCGCGTGGCCGTTAGGTCTTGTTATTTCAGGCTCTGTCTACCCCGTAAGGGATATAGACGTGATATGTGTATGTGTGTATGTAACAAAATATTTCTCATAGTATTTAACAGTCTAACGTAATTGTTACTCGAGACGCTGAGTTTACTACTACCCAAGACCAAGTACATAATTTAACGTTTTTCCTCGGCAGTATGTTGTATTTACTGCGACTATAGCGTTAATTAATGCTACTTCAGGTTCAGAGTGTCGTAAAAATAATTATCTTATTATGAAGACATAACGGTCTGTATAATAATTGCACAACTACTTTATGCATACTGAGAGAAGCAAAAACCGTTGTCTTTGTTTATTATTTTGGGAGGTACTGTTCAGAGGCATCTCGAGATCGGTCACCGATGCCAGTCGTGCACACTGATCGAGCTCTTAACAACTCTAAGGACCTCGTCAGTTCAAAATCTCTGATGTCAATATTTGAGTCAATATTTTCGATATTGTATTGGATAGCAGAGGTGAGACTAAAATAGGCAAATTCAGAGAAATGTGTAATAAAACATAAATAGGGTCAAAATTTAGCAAACGAGCTTTGTTTCTCAAAAAAAAAATCCACCCATAATTTTTTTATTATCTATGAATTTCATGCTTTTCATTAATTTTCATTTTTGACTCTTTTTCCCGAATTAAGTTAATATTCGATTTTCACCTTTTCGGTCCTTGCTACGTCTTATGTAAATTCATCTATTTTATACCTACTGCAGATGTCTATGTAATGTTTCTGGTACCTATTTTTATCTACAAGGTTACTCGAAAAATTTCCGGAAAAAATGTTTCAGCAATTTAAAGGTCGTGCCAGCCTAAGGTCACAACGTACTTAAATAATTGTTGCAGAATGCAGTAAAACTTGAACGTGCCGGCCTCAGAGACAATACAACGATACAATACAAATAGTGTTTATTGAACACCACAAACCAGTACAATACAATACAAACAAAGAACAAGGTAGACAATAGGCGTAGACGTCAGTTCATAGTAAATAAATAAGTTTTGGTTTCGGTTTTGGCCGAAACTGAAACAAATACAGATATGGTTTCAATTTCGGTTGCACGCTCGATACCAGACACGACTAAAGACGAATGTTAGACGTTGCAATAAATTTTGTTATTCCAGTTTTATTGTTGTTTGGTTTGCTTTGTTTTATTGATGGCTTTTTTTTATTATAGCCGTAGACGGAAAATTCGTTGAAGTGGATAAGATAAAGAATGTTCATCGTTTTTATACTAACAAGTTGAAAGCATTCCGCTCTTCCCGCGAAAATGGTAAAATCAAATCGAGGGAATGGGTGAAACTCTTAGGAATCATGTTGTAGGCGATGCGGCAGCCCATCACTATTTTGACACGCCTATACGCCCACAGTCATGCTAAACGTGGCATTTAGGTCTTGTTACCTTAAGCTCTGGCTACCCCGTAAGGGATAAAGACGTGATTAATGTATGGTGAAAGCATTATTTTTTACTTCTCAAACTCTAAGAAAGTATTAAAATATGGGGAAGTGAACTTCATTTTATCACATCAGGTCTGAAAAAAAAACATCAATATATAATACACTAGCCTTCCGTCCGCAGCTTCGCCCGCGATAAACTAATTTTCCTGTAGGAAATAGTTATTTGTTATGCAAGGCTGCAAAGTGTTTGTTTGGCGCGAGTGCCTGAATTGAAACCCGAGCAAGCGAAGGATTCTATGATTGAACCACGAGCGAAGCGAGTGGTTCAAAAGAAGAATCCTGAGCGTCGCGAGGGTTTCAAGGCACGAGATACTAAACAACTTTGCTGCCGAGCGAAACACACAATTTTTCACCTCACTACAGCGAGAAAAATGGTGGATGAAAGTCTAATAGTAAATCAGCTTTTTTATTCTTTTTCTTCTAAATAAGAAAGGTAAAAGGATCTAAGCCCATACAGCCTAGTCTAATAATCTAATAAGTAAAACTATTTTTTCTGATTGTTCTATCATATTAATTTCTTGTGTATTATACTGTTTTATCATAAACCAAACAACAATTTTGGTCAACTTTTTGGTTTCCCGACGAGAAATCTCTAAAAACTTTTATTATTTTTTTCTAATCATAGATATATTTCGACACACCCTAAGAAAAAGTGTGTATCTACAAAAACCAAATTTTACAGGAGAGCGTTTTAAAGTTTCTATAAATTTAAAATCGCAATTGCGTGGTAACTATGTATACCAGAGGGTTGAAATTTGGCATGGAGTATAATATTGTGACAATATGTATTCGTGATTTTTTATATATTATTAAATACGGTAGTTTCTTAATAATTACAGTTATTCACTTATACGTGATAATATTTCGTCAACTCTGACGTGCAAGTAGCTGATACATACCTTGTTCTACGTATATTTAACTTTGACGAAACAGTATCTGCCAGATATACATGTATAAGTAGTTCCAAATTTTACACTAGATTAATCAAGTGACAGATATTGTACAGCCTTTCTCAAGATAAAGACTGGTAGTGGTTGATACACATTTATCTTTATTGACTGCCTTATGTATATGGCAGATGCACACTTGTTCATAGTGACTTACTTTTAAAATAAAAGTATGATTGGTATTTACACATACTTTTTATTCCACCCGCTCAATGGGTTCCCGCGTAATATTGAATAAGAGGCAAATATTAAGTTTTGCTATGGAGTTTTTTTAGCAATGAATGTAGATAGTTAGTTCTACGTTTGGGAAAAAATATGTTCGGACCACTTTTTTCTTGTTTTTCTTAATGTAAATGATAAAGTCGATACCGTAGACTACGAAAATGCAATAGTCGCATAACTAAATATCAGGCAGATACACACTTTTTCTTAGGGCGTGTCGATTTTTAAAAAGAAAGTTAAAACATCGCACTAACTAGACTGAATTAAAAAAATGGGGCGCGTTCTGAATTTGCATCATAATATCAGTTTTTTCCAGCTTGGTTGCTATTTTTGTGGTTAACCACAAATTAAATTAATTAATAAAAACCAATTTCGTTTTTTCTTTTAGCAACGAAAGTTAGCAAATCTTGAAAATAACTTACGAAGTAACGGATTTTAAAATAAATTAATAATGGATACCGGATCGCGTTTCTGAACGTGACATTATGTTTTTTTTTATCGGATGAAAAAGTTAGGGGTCTGATAACAAGTTCGACATTTGAAGTTCGCATTATTCCATCCTTCTCATTCACCTAATTAAGTACTATTCGTATAAGCGAGACGACAGCATACGAAGTTCAAAGTTCTAATTTCTGAGTATATGAGTAGGTGGGCAATGGTGGTCATCGTCACGTTCGAATTTCAAAAACCTTTTCCACGCAAGCGTGGAAAAAGCAATTTTCCACGCAGATTTTGAAGGAGAAAGACAGCCTTTTCGAGCAAGTGAGGTGAAAAGGTATTTTCCCGCGGTAAAAAGTAGCCTATGTCACTCAGTGATAATGTAGTTTTCTAACGGCAAAAGAATTTTTGAAATCGGTCCAGTAGTTTCGGAGCCTATTCAATTCAAACAAACAAACAAACAAATCTTTCCTCTTTATAATATTAGTATAGAAGTATAGATTGATCGCCGTCCAGTTAAAGGGGAAAATAAATAAAAATATTTTTACCAATACGTAAAATATCGTAAAGGTTGATCCTTAGATTTTTTTAAAATTATTCATCCGACTCCTTTTATTCACAGTATTGACTAGAATTACGTGGGGTCTTCATTCTTAATTCCCAAAATTCACACAAAAGTATTCGCTCGTCCGTTATTTACATACTGAGAAATGGAATTCTCTGCCTGCGCCTAATTCTTAAACGCCGCAATCTGTCCTACTTCAAATCAAAGCTAAACGGCCATTTGCTAATTAACCCCCTTACTCATAAACGCTCTGTAAGCCTTTGCTGACTTGGCAACCGTTTGTCCTTATCTGTCACTTTGACATTTACCTTTCACAGATAAGGACAAACGATTGCTAAGTTAGCTAAACCTATAGAACGTTTATGAATAAGGTGTAAGAATGTCTCAAATCAAATCTCCGCTTACTAATATGCTTATATTGATCAAAACGTATGGCTATTAACAAAAAAAGAAGCATGAAAGTAGAATAAATGCAGTAGAAATGAGAGCGTTAAAGAGTATGGAAGGTGTATCACTGAAAGATAGAATCAGGAACAGTGTGATAAAGGAACGTGCTGGTGTGAAAGAGGATATAGTGACTAGGATAGAAAAAAGTATGCTTAGTTGGTTTGGGCATGTAGAGCGGATGGATGAAAGTAGACTAACTAAACAGATCTATATGGGGAGTGTGGATGGTTACGTTGGGAGGGGAAGGCCTAGACGGACGTTCCGAGACCAAATAGGAGACGTTTTGGAAAAAGGTCAGGTCAGGAGTACCCGAAACCGACGAGCATGTATGAAGAGATTGATGACTGTGGATGAAGCGGAAGAAATATGTCAGGATCGTAGCAAGTGGAATAAAGTAGTATCTGCCTACCCCTGTGGGAAAGAAGCGTGACGGTATGTATGTATGTATTAACAAAAAACTACAACACAAAGAAAAGAAGAAAATTAAATCACCGCCCTGGGCCTGAGATTAACTTTACTGATATTCTATTCCGTTGAGTTCTAAATTCAGTACCTATTTGGGAAAAATCTTACTGAGCAACAGGTCTTGAAATCTATTAACGTGTAAAAATAA
The DNA here is from genome assembly GCA_949127965.1 of Pandemis corylana. NCBI lineage: Eukaryota > Metazoa > Arthropoda > Insecta > Lepidoptera > Tortricidae > Pandemis > Pandemis corylana. The sequence continues at coordinate 12,678,735 of OX421865.1, read as the reverse complement.
TCGAACATCAAAATTATCCCCCAAATCCTCCAATTACTTTCAAATCCCTATAATTCCAGATCGAACCAGACACCCGAATGTTCTAGATTCAGCGGCCTTTTTTCGTACACAAGCCTTACACAGTTTTCTATTTTCCCCGACAAAATCTCGCAAGATTTATCCCATATTACGTTCATCCTTATTCCGATAATGAAGAATGTTGGAGCAGAAAATACGGTGAGCCTTAAGGCAATGCATGTAATTAGTATCCTTTGTGACGAATGAAAAGGTAAATAAATGGATCACTTTATTTTGCTACTCCGCGATTTAGTTAGGTCACATGCAAAACAGCCATGTTCCCGCCAAATCCTGTTGTGCGAGAAAACAACATCAACACAAAACAAAACTTGACGGAAAAACAACCAAAATGACAATGAAACATTTTTCCGTTGTTTTTTTCACATTCGCATTTATATTTAAATTAAAAAATCACGACTTACTTAACTCAAGAAATAACAATTTATTGTAAAATAAATAAAGATAATTATTTAAAATCAGACTAATACAATAACTAAAACTACTACGTACTAATTATCACTATCATCATCACTACATAGTATAAAACAAAGTCGCTTTCTCTGTCCCTATGTCCCTATGTATGCTTATATCTTCAAAACTACACAACGGATTTTGATGCGGTTTTTTTTAATAGATCGAGTGATTCAAGAGGAAGGTTTTTATGTATAATTCTACGCAGACGAAGTCGCGGGCAGAAGCTAGTAAGACAATAAAGTAAATTATGTCCTCAAAATATTCCGGCACAGGCATCGACCCAAGACGCTCGCTGGCCGCGTTGCCTCTCTGAACTGGCTATTCCTAAACTTTGAGAGTGAGAGAGGTAAGCGCTAGCCCTAGGGTTATAGTGGATTTTTTTTGTGTTGTCGTGGTTTCCTCGAACATTGACTGCATGAAGTAGTAAGTAAAGGTCCATTTATTATTTGATATGGACCTGGCAAAGTAACGCCTGAATCTATACAGTAGATAAAAAGTTCGACACTGAAAATTGGAAGACAGAAAAATCCGAAAAGTACAGCTAAGGCTCGGAATCAAACCCGAATCCTCGTGATTCCGGGACGCGTGCCCTCTACACCACCCAGCAGTCTGTTACTAGCTGTCACGTGACATTGTTACTATGCGATTTTTGTCGCTAAGCGAACTGTTTGAATGATGTGTCTGTATCACACACCACATCATTCAAACAGAGATAAAAGAGAGGTTTATAAGAAAAGTCTCCATTTATGAAGCACCTCTGTTATTCCACAATGATTCTGAGAAAATAAATGAATGTTATTGTAAAGAAACTCATTACTAAAATCTCAGGTCCATTTCGACTGAACAGTCTGACCGGCCAGACTGGAACTTTAGTAAGTAGACGAAACCCTAATAACTACCAGTCTATATTACCCTGATACTAGCAATATGGCTCCAAATGTGAACATTGGATAAGATAGTACGATAGCAGATGGAAAATATTGGACAACGGTCAGCGAGAAGGTAAAGGAAGGAGGTCAAAAAATGCCCACTGTTTTTTACTAGGGCTAAAGGAAATTGATAAAGAAAAGTTTGGTTGCGTATTATTTGTGTATTTGTGAATTCCAGTCGATTGAGCGTTTTAAAAAAAGCGTAATTTTCATAATGAAGGAATTTAGGCTTTCTTTGAATCAGATTCACGGCTATTGATGTTAGTAAAGAAAGTAAGTGTCTACTAAATATACGACAAAGAAGGCAAACGAGCAAGTGGGTTTGTCGTCGATGTCTGTGTGTGTATGTGTCTGTCTGTGGCATCAATACAATACAATACAAATACTCTTTATTGAACACCTCAAATCAGTACAAAACACAAAAAACAAGGTAGACAATAGGCATCATATAATAATATCAATAGGTATCATAGCTCTCAACCCGATAGATCGATTTTGATGCGGTTTTTTTCATTCGAAAGCCAGTTTCTTTACGATGGTTCTTAACCATGTTTGGTAAAAATCGGTACAGTAGTTTGAAGAATATCAGCGCTTTTCTCAAATAATGTAGGTTTATTTACGTATGATTACACGACAAATGCTTGGAGGGTTTTTAAAATTTTGAATTAAATTTTATCGTTTATTATAGCTTCAAGACCATGAAGCTTGAGAGGTCCCGGGTTCGATCCCCGGTCGGGGCAGAGATGTATGAAAAATACGAATGTTTGCTCTCGAGGCTTGGAAGTATGTATTTATCTACATACGATTAAACTCGTCGCAAAATAAAAGGCCCGTTTTGACAGTTCACGCCTATGAAGTTCTCTATTTTTTACCGATCGAAATGTTCTGAAGGTAATTACATTTTTCATTGATGGGTACCGCCCACTCGGCTAAGTGCTGTACATAACGATTTTTTCATATTGTCCACAGACTAATAATAATCGGTTAAAGGAAAAAAAAATCGCTCAAGATATTTTTTTAAGACCGACTCGCACTTGGCCGGTTTTATTTATTTAAATACTAGTGTTCATCAATCAATTAATTACTGAATTTCACTGAATTTCAACATCAATTAATTACTGAATTTCACCAGCTGTGTAGTGATCTTTACTGAAAATTATGAGCTTGGAGCTCCAAAATTGACCTTTTGTAACATTGTATCATTTCAAAATCTACAGCATCAGTGTAAGTAAAATTTTCTAAACAGAACTTTAATCCAATGCACTTTACAATATATATTCAAATCGATCAAGTACTCATGCAAACTTGAATCGATTTATCGTGAGTATCGAGTACCGAGTCGTATGGTTACATCACTAGTTACGTCGCAAAGACAAATGTCAAAACGGGCCTTTTATTTTGCGACGAGTTTAACAGATTTATTTAAATAAAATAATAAACAGACAAAGTTAAATAATAAAAAAAAATACAACCAAAATATTTAAATTGCCTATCAACTACCTTACATTACCTACCTAACTAAACAACCCGCCTGCAATCATTCCGGGCGCAAAGGTTGCCGCGTTGCACGGCGATGAACAATCTCTGCGCCAGGAATGATCCCGAACTCCCGTCCAGACGTCCTCTCGTAACCGACGTCCCACGGCTTTAAAAAATAGCTTGGCCTCCGAGCACTATATGTATAAGTATATTTATCCGTTGTCTAGTATACAAACATGCTTAGTTTGGGACTAGGTTAATTGGTGTCGATGGTCCGAAGATATTTAAAAAAGATATTTAGATACCGGTGTTTGAAGTCCCAAAATCCGGGCAAACTCTGCTTGAATCACCACCGAGGCATTTTCGGAAAGCGTATTGCCGTAATAAACCTCTTACCCTCCTAACTCCCACACGTATTTACCTTTTATTAACCTCTTATGTTACAGGCAAGCGAACGTTTACCTACAAAGAGATATGATCAGATGATTGTTCCCTAAAGGCGATGTTTAGATAAGGAATGATTGCGATTGACAAAAGATAATGGGACTGGACTAGAAAAAAAAATCAAGCACCTTTTTAAAAAAAAAAAACACTTAAGTAACTAAATTTCTAAAGGACACTGAAAATTTGAATACCTCCACCCCTACACCACTGGTTTGGCCGAATAAAGTCAGACGCACATTATACACACATACCTACATAAACACAGTCAATTTCCTTTCCTTCACCCTTATTTCCGAACGTACCATGCAATGTTGGCAATACTGCTCTTCTACACCCGCACTACCCCCCTCCCTCTGAGTTGAAAAAACATGGACGATCGCGCGCGCAGCTCCGTGTAAAACGCTTGAAAAAACTTCCCGTAAGAGTCAACAAGTGTTTGTGCTGTGTTGTGTTAACAATAAAGTGTCACCTAGTGTCAGTGGAAACTCGCATAATCGCAGAACCAGTGCCTCCAAACTTGCAGTGCAGCCTAGTTACTTAATCCCACCTTCTCTCTCCTAAAAATCAACCAACCACCCATAGCAGGTGGGTAAGCCTTCGAATTTTTCTCTGTTACTAGCTGTCACGTGACCTTGTTACTATGAGAATTTTTGTTGCTAATCGTCATCTGTTTGAATGATGTGTCTGTACGACACAATTACAAACTCCCGTGGAACATCTACTGCTCACCAGGGACGAGATGGCGCTGTTTTTCAAATGATTATGTACTATCAAATGAATCAAGATTTTTTAAAGTTTAATTTGACAGTTTTACCGTTAGAAATTTAATTTCTAAGCGACACTTAAAATTATAAAACAGAAAAATGCGAAAAGTAAGTTAGTAAAAGTAGGCTATGGCCCGGAATCGAACCCGGATCCTCGTCATTCCGTGATGCGTGCTATACCCCTACACCACCCATAGCAGGTGGGTAAACCTTCGAATTTTTCTTTCTCTTACTGAGGTAAGTAACTGACCTTCCGTTGTAGTTATATTTATGCCCCCTAGGCAACAGCAGCTGCTAGTCCTCATAATTATTATAAATGCGAAAGTTTGTGAGGGTGTAATTGAGTGAGAGTGTATGTTTGTACATTCTTCACGCTGTAACGACTGGACGGATTTAAGTCAAATTTGGGATAGAGGAAGCTGGTACTCTAGATTAAAACATAGGCTACATTTTATCCCGAAAAATTGCATAGTTCCCGCGGCATAGCAATAAACAATTTTTTGTAAACGTACTTGCGTGTTGTTGCCAGTGTTCAATAATGTAGATAAAATGAGACCAACTGTCTTCATTATGTTAAATGTATCGCATTCGTCTACTCTAGGGATAGTCAGTACGGGAGCTGAGACGATTTTCCTGACAGATTGTTTAAGAATTTGATGACTGACACCTCAATATCAGTATTATCCTTACCCATGGTACAACTACGCTGCTCAACTGGTAGAGCCGTTGGGAATTTAAATTCCCCAACACACGCCTAGTTGTTCCTTGGGGAAACGTGGGGTACGTACCCGTACGTAATCGTTTCCTATTCAGCGTTCCCTTGGTTTGCACAAGGTACGCTTAAAACGCACCTCTTGTCTGTGTCCTTGGGAAGTACAACAGACATTTCTATAGTGTTGACCTCTTTGATCGTAAAAAATGACACTAAAAATCGTATTCTAATTCTCTGAACAGAAAATATCAAACAACTTACAAAACCACAAAATACATAAAAATAATTGAAATTTCTAAATGTCAGTGAAAATTAGAAAACAGAAAAATCCGAAAAGTAAAACTGTGCCCGGGAATCGAACCCGGATCCTCGTCATTCCGTGACGCTTGCTATACCCCTACACCACCTATAGCAGGTGGGTAGTCTTCGAATTTTTCTACCTGTTACTAGCTGTCATGTGACCTTTGTTACTATGCGATTTTTTGTCGCTAAGCGTCATCTGTTTGATTGTGTGTCTGTAAGACACAATTACAAACCATACCACGGCTATAGCTTTACTTTTCGGATTTTTCTGTGTTCTAATTTTCAATGACATTTAGAGATATAATTTCTAACGGTAAAACCGTTTAAACGTAAAAGTAAACATAAAAATCAAGAAATAAAAATTCTTGATTCATTTGATAGTACCTAAAAATAATTGAAGTAAAAATAAGTCAAATTATTTTTGAACGTCACGTCTCATCTGAAGGGAGAATAATTCACTGTTTTTGACTCCATGCTCAAGTGACTTCACGAAATCATTGCGGCTCCCGTACTAGAAAAATTCCCACTGCAGTCGAGACAGGAACTTATTCGCAATTTGTGCACGTCTCAGCCATTTTAAAACGTAATTGTTGCGAGTTATAGTGGTCTGGGAGATAAAGAGAGCATTATAAATTTAAATCTACCCTATACTTGATATTATTACAAATTTATTCGTAGATAGATACATTAGATTTTTTTTCTGTATTCCATTCTTGTTACACTAGTTGTTGCTTGCGGCTTTATCTGGTGATTAGGTATTCGTTTAACGTGGGGACGCGGGAGCTATTATATCCTACATTCTTCTCAAGTCATAGGTTAAGTAGTTCACGCATGACAGCGTACCAAACAAACTCACGTTCGTATGTGTAATATTTTACATTATTAATTTAAGTATGTGAAAATTTTATTCAAGTTCCATTATTAGGTGATTATATTTAAAGAAATGTGACTATTTGTTGGTAGAGCCAATTTAATTCAACGTTTAGTCCGACCTTTTCAAAGACCGCGTAACGAAATCAATTTTAATTAATACGCTGAAAGAAATCCATCCAAGTAGGCGGAGCGCCCGCAGCAATATAGCCCACGTCATCAGTTCCTTACAGATAAACAAGGTGGCGAGTTTTCTGAAAGATGAAAGCAAATTGCGGCGAATATTTAGTGGAAAAAGCAAAGTTTGCGGTGAATATTCGAAAAGTAACACGGGAAGTTCTAGTTTAGTACCCGGGCTGTAGCTTCTTGAACTTTGTGTTGGTTAACTTTTGCAGTAACTGGAAACTTACTTGAAGTAATTTAAACCTAATTAAAATTATAGTGCACTTACTGCATACGTTCCCTGTCGTCGCGCTCAATACTTTCTAAAGAGCTGCAATCGCATATTTTGCAAATTCCTGCCATATAATGACAGCAGCCTTGGGGCCCGATTTTCGAAAGCTCGTCATTCCGTGACGCGTGCTATACCCCTACACCACCCATAGCAGGTGGGTAAGCCTTCGAATTTTTCCATCTGTTACTAGCTGTCACGTGACCTTGTTACTATGCGATTTTTTTTCGTCAAGCGCCATCTGTTTGAATGATGTGTCTGTACGACACAATTACAAACTCCCGTGGAACATCTGCTTACCAGGGACGAGAGAAGGCGCTGTTTTTCAAATGATAGGCGCTATGATGAATCAATAAATTTTATATCTTGATTTTTTATGTTTACTTTACGGTTTTACGGTTTTTCACGGGTATACTGTGCAGCAAAAACTTTGGCTCTCGTACTAAGTCGAATTTTGTGCCACTAAGCATATTTCGGTGATAAATCGACATCAGTTAAATTTTTATCATATATTTTTTAAATATTTTAACTAACACTTCGGTATATAGACCAGAATCCGACTTCATAAATCATATCCCCGCTAAAACACCTCCACAATTCTTCAAAACTTATCCGAATAGCTTAATCGAAGCGCCGCAGTATTTATCCCGTTATTTACGGGAATCCCGCGGGAATAATAAGCGGGCGTGTCCGAATCTCCCGGTCCGAGGTAATCCCGGATAATGGAATGGTGATCCTTTGTTTATGCTGCGGTGGACCGCGGCAGGGAGGGGAGGCTATTCACTTTAAAAAAAAGTCAATCCTAGTTCTGTCATTATTTTTAGATAGTCAAGTGGTTCCCTCGCTCAGGTATTTATTACACGCCCCTTTCTACATACACACATACACAAATTTAATCACGTCTTTATCCCTTACGGGGTAGACAGAGCCTAAGGTAACAGGTCTACATGCCACATTTAGCAAGATTGTGGGCGTATAGGTGGAAAATGGAATCAAAATAGTGATGGGTTGCTAGCCTCATCGCCTATAACATGATTCCAAAAAGAAAAAAAAACCGAGCCTAGCCAAAAAAGAATATACGTAGCCCCTTCCATGCTGGTTTGGGAGCAAAGAAAAACATACAATCTACCAGTTGCTTCTCTTCCCGCGCAGATGGTAAAATCCCATCGAGGGACTCGGCGATAATCGTAGGAATCACGTTAAAGGCGATGCAGCTAGCAACCTATCAATATTTTGTTTCGCCTTTCCATAATGAATCTAGTGGCCATTTTAAAACAAGGAGCCTTCCCATGACATTTAAATGCGATTCAAGATCGATTCAGCTTAGGTTCGCTCGCTGTCACTCATACTAAAAATGACAACTAAAACCTGAACTGAGTCGGAATTGAATCGCATCGAGACGTAATTTTTGCTTTATGAAACAAATTTTAAGAGTCCCAGTCTCCTGGACATCTAAGACTAACTGCTTGCCACCACCCGGGCCGTAAGCTTGTTTGTACCGAGGTGATATAAAAATTGGAAAGGCTGTTCTATCTGCCGCAAGGTTGTGTCCCAACGGTTTGTTCTATCAGCGCAAACAAACTGTTTACAAGAAACACTCGAACAAGGAAATACGAGCCGTGGGCATTGATCTTAGGAATCATATTGCCGTGTCACCGTAACAAAGGTGAAGGTGGTCCTGACGGACCGTTATTTTTTGGGGACTTTGTGGTCCTGCAATTATTATGATGAATATGAAAATTATAACTAAAGTGTGATGAACACAGTCCTATCCTTCTCATATTATAAACTAGCTTCTGTCCGCGACTTCGTCTGCGTAGAATTATACATAAAAACCTTCCTCTTGAATCACTCTATCTATTAAAAAAACCGCATCAAAATCCGTTGCGTAGTTTTGAAGATATAAGCATACATAGGGACATAGGGACATAGGGACAGAGAAAGCGACTTTGTTTTATACTATGTAGTGAAGTGTGATGAACACAGTCCTATCCTTCTCATATTATAAACTAGCTTCTCTGTCCGCGACTTCGTCTGCGTAGAATTATACATAAAAACCTTCCTCTTGAATCACTCTATCTATTAAAAAAAACCACATCAAAATCGGTCTATCCGCTGGAGAGCAACGATGCCACAGACAAGATACACACACAATCGACGTCTAACTTATAACACCCCTCTTTTGGCGTCGGGGGTTAAAAAAGCTTGTGTTAAAAATTTTTTTTTTAATTAAAACTTTAGAGCTCTTCAAAATGCGCTCAGTATTAATTGGTTCTATGAAGTCAAACCGTTTTTATTATTCAACAGAGAACTTTTAAATTGATTCTTCAACGCGCTTTGACTAGCAATTAACCCTAACCAATACCTTTCAGGCCACTTAGGGCTTGTTTCACAACCCTCTGTTGAGTTCCTGTTATCTTAAGTGTCAGTCTATGATTTTATCTCTATTTATTACTACGGAACAGACAGCCGATCAAGTTACGTGGAACGGTTGTTTTGATTTTGAAAGCAATCTCGCCATCAACTGTCAAAAATGAAGACGATCGTGATAGCGAGCGAGTGAAAATGAAAATTAAAATTTATTTTTGCAAATTGGCCGCCAAGGGCTCTTTTACATGTCTTTTTGAAACTACCAGCGCATTCGGAAAGACCATACTTATTACACCGTAACTTATTGGCAAGAGAATGTAAGCCCAGTGTATCTTTTTGTCTTTATGAAGGCCTGTAATAATAGAAAGAAAGAAAGAAAGAAGGCATTTTTATTTGCAAGACACACAAATTTTATAGAAAAAAAAACACAGACATGAAAAATAGATCATCAGCGTTGTGTGTCTTCGCAGAAGTGAAACGGTCGCTGGCTCAGCATTACGCTGAGGTGTTGGACTGCAGCACTGATTTTCAGCCAGAACCGTCTGTGGCTCACGAAACGATACACAGATAAAATATACTACATAATCCATAAACTTTTAATCTACTCAAAGATTAACTGGTAGAGATCCCTTATTTCCCTATTTTATATTTTATTTTTCTCTATTTCTTTATTGTACACATATAAAGCATTTACTTACTTACTTAATTATTGTATCGTATTGTTAATATTGTAAATGGTTTATTGTTTTAATGGCTGTGTTCTATGAACGGCAACAAGAAACCTTATTTTTCCAGCCTTTGATTTACCGCAAGTAATTTACTACCACTTAATACTGCCATAAATATGCCCATTAGTGAAGAATCAGTTTCATGCCAGGGCTTAGGCTAGCACAAAGCGTAAGCTAACGCGTTTCACATTATCTTGGTATAGTAAGAATGATAGAACTGTTTATTTACTTAGACCACGTACAAAAATATTTTATTTAGAACTGAAAGCAGCATTCAAATTATTACAACGTCCTCCATACACAAATAACGTCTTTATCCCTTACAGGGTAGACAGAGCCCAAGGTGATACCTACAGGCCAGGTTTAGCAAGAGGGCGTATGATGGAAAATGGAATCAAAATACCAACGTCCTACTAATATTATAAGCGCGAAAGTTTCTAAGTATGGATGTATGGATGTTTGTTACTCTTTCACGCCAGAAAGGCTGGACAGAACTAGATGAAATTTGGAACATAGATAGATTATATGGACATATTAAAGTAATGATACGCGGTGACTGCAGCCTCAGTCGATGATGTTTCTGAGCCTCCTCAATGCAAAGACGAACCTATTCAATCTAGAACAAACCAAATCAACATGACTCTTCTTACTCAAACTTTAGGCTCTGTCTACCACGTAAGGGATAAAGACGTGATTTATGTGTGTGTGTGTGTGTGTGTGTGTGTGTGTGTGTGTGTGTGTGTGTGTGTGTAAATGTGTTGCAAAGCCACAGATGCTTTGTCTCTCCATCTTTTCATTATTTATATTTTTTTTCTTTTTTAATATTCTGTAAACCTTTTTTCTGTTAAAGATAAAGATAAAGAGTTATTGTATTGTTCATTATGTTACTCAGTTAGAACGCTCTTAGCTTGTAACTTGCAAAGTACGTCAAAACTGAAAGCAACAGATGGCCGAACAAGGGAAACTTTCTTGTATATAAGATTAATATTTTTTTTATCTTAAGAAAAATAGTGAATAACTTTGCTCTGACCTTTTCCTCGTCATGTAGAGTTTGTACTTCAGCAAATCTCTGTTATAAAAAGTCTTTAACAAAAAAAATATCTTTAGACATTTATATCTAGGCCTTCATAGACCACTATTACCTTTAACAAGCTGTAGATATTCACAGGCAATTACCGTACCCAACCAAACATGTACAGAAAAAATATGTCCCAAAATTTCCATTCCAGTTCGTCACTTTTTTAATATAGGTATGTAGGGAACGTGACGAACAGGAAAAAAATACATAGTAAAATCTGGGAGGTATTTTTTTGGAAATGTGCTTTATGAAACTCATAAAAACTCAGACTTTCCTTATAGCAACGAGAGTTAAAGTATTTTACTGACGTATACAGGAAATAAATCACTTTGCCGGAGTTTATTAATGGAAAAGAAAACGAAAACATAATAAAAAACAGTCAAAACTTAAATAACTTAAACCTAGCTAAAACTATTATTAAATTAAAGATAAAAAAAATCTCCCAAATCGCCGCCAATGGGGAGAGTGGCCAGAAGGCTGGCAGCATTGCCACGTTGTATGGCAATCTTCATGGTAATGCTTATTCGCTGAGCGAAATATTGGCCAGCCCTCTGGTCATGGTCAGTATGGTACCTACATACATACATATATCACGTTTTTATCCCTTACGGGGTAGACAGAGGTAACAAACCCTTAAGGCCACGTTTAGCATGATTAAGGGTGTATAGGTGGAAAGGGAAATCAAAAAAGTGATGGGTTGCTACATCGCCTACTACACGATTCCTATGATTTTCGCCCTTTCACTCGATGGGTTTTGGGGATCTGAGCGGGAAGAGAAGCAACTGGTAAATTCTATGTTTTTAACGTATTACTTTTAAAAAAAAATTTGATGATTTTTTTATTTTCAGTAATTTTGAAAGCTATCTAAGTTTAGTTCTTATCGGTTACTTTGAACAATTTACTTAATTGAAAACGTTTACTGTCAGATCTCTGTTACTTTTGCTTTGAAGTCTTAGAAATATCTAAGTGAAGGTTTTTTGATGTTAACTAAACAGATTGTGTTGAACTAAATGAAGAAGATAATCAACTTGGGCTTGATCAGGCACTAGTAAATACTAGCAGTAGCCCGCGACTCCGTCTGCGTAGAATTCGCTTATCGCTATCCCGCGGGAACTATGCCATTTTCCGGGATAAACATTATCCTATGTCCTTCTTCGGGACTGAAAAATCGAAAAATCGGTTCAGTGGTTTAGGCGTTAAAGCGTAACATACTGACAGACAAACAGACAGAGAGACAGACAGACAGACAGACAGACGGACAGACAGACAGACAGACGGACAGACAGGGGAGCGTTCAAGTTTTACGTAACGCCAGTTTTGAAGATTTTTGACCCTGCCCCCCTTGCAAAAGTCGCAAAAATTATGTTGCGCAAGGTACAAGAAAGTCGCTATAATATCCTTGTTATAGTTTTAATCGCCTTGGCGGTAACAATATGAAATAACACAAGAGATGTTTAACCCGTAGTACGCATGTATTTTGTTAAATTGGCAGTTTTAATTCCCTAATTTTATATTTAAAAAAACGAAACAACGTTACGTAACGTGTTGTAAGACGGACCCCCTCCCGCCCTGTAACGCATCGTAACGCCACCCCCCCCACCCCCCAACTGCGTTACATAATACTTGAACGCCCCCCAGGCTGACAGACAGGCAGACGGACAGAGGGGTCTTAATAATAGGGTTCCGTTTTTCCCTTTGGGAACGGAATCTATGCTATATGTTTGTCCTCTGAAGCACACTTTTGTTTTCCCTATGATATGAACTTACGCAAAAACATCCTAAAAACTCCATCCAACAAAGCGCTAAAGAAAAACAACGGCATCTGTCGTTATACTAATGGAAAACCGTTCATTTTCAATAGCTCCAGCCGACGACCATCCTATCTGGACCTGCCCTGCATCTCAGCCCCGTCCAATTTGTAGTGGAATAAAATAGAGCATAGTCGTTCCAGGGCTCATAACGGAATGGCCATTTGATAAATGCGTTAGGCACATTCGGGGAGGCGTTTTATGTATCGCGTGAACTAAAAGGATTGGTTTTTTTTCCATCCTCTTCGAGTATCGTTTTGTATCGTAAATGTTTCTACTTATGTATGGTAATTCTGTCTTTGTTGCTTTTGTATGTGGATAAGTGTCCTATTGTCGTTTGTCTTTGAGATGTTACGTTATTCCAGTTTTATTTCCCTTCGGTGGTTCGGTTAATGGCTTTGGGAATAGCTTGAAATGACAAAAAAGTTAGGAAAACATTTTGCCACTTTTACAACTAAAGTAATTAAATTATATTGCTAAACGACACAAAAAATTAGAACACAGAAAAATCCGAAAAGTAAAAGCTACGGCCAGGAATCTCCTTAGCAGCTCCTCCATAGCAGGTGGGTAAGCCTTCGAATTTTTTATCTGTTACTAGCTGTCACGTTACCTGGTTGCTATGCTAATTTTTGTCACCAAGCGTCATCTGTATAAATGATGTGTCTGTACGACACAATTACAAGCTCCCGTGGAACATCTACTGCTTACCCGGGACGAGAAAAGGCGCTGTTTTTCAAATGATATCTATCAAATGAATCAAGAACTTTTACTTCTTATTAGAATATTCAATAAAAATTACATCATATTGTTCATTGTCAATTTAGAAGAATTTAGATTGATCCTCGTCATTACGTCACGCGTGCTATACCCCTACACCAGGCAGGTTACATACTAAAAATTCTTGATTCATTTGAAAGGTAGTAATTAAATTATAGTTAAATGCACCAAAATGTCAAAAAAGACAATGGTGACGATTTACAAAACAGGAACTAGTTTATGATTCATCTTTAAATGACTTTTCTGCGTGTGCCAGTTAAGTATTCCAATCCAACCGCAATTAAATCAGAGTAAAGCAGTTCAGATTTAAACTGACAGCGCCTCCCCTTTCTAATGAAACAATCTCAATGTTCTCTTACACCGCTCAGTTAGGGTCGTCCTGAGAAAGTAGCAAGGTTCCTAGTTTATTTATTTGCAAGATATATTCTCTTTTATTTCCGTCTTCCCCAAGGGTGTAGAACATCAAATTTTATCTCACGCCAGGGAAGGGAAAGGTCCAAATTCTCGTGATTCTTGGAGGCTGGTTATACTATAATATTATCGAGAGACGAACTCAACGAGTCAAGTGCCTCATATTTCTGTTTGCCTAATGAGATTTTGTTTATGTGACGCGCTGAAACTTTTATTTATTTTTAAGCTAGTATTGAATTCTGTGCGTCCTTTTTACATACCGTCGCGCCTCTTTCCCACAGGGGTAGGCAGAGACTACTTTGTTCCACTTGCTACGATCCTGACATACTTCTTTCGTTTCAACCACATTCATCAATCTCTTCATACATGTTTCGGTTTCGGGTACCTACTCCTGACCTGACCTTTTTCCAAATCGTCTCGTAATTAGTCTATTTGGTTTGGTTTGGTCTTTTTTACGTTTTTTTATACCACGTCAGTGGCAAACAGCGTAAGCCGCTTGGTGGTAAGCGGCTACCGCAGCCTACGGACGCTTACAAGTCCGAGGAGCTAGCATGCGTGTTGCCAACTCCATTTTTAAAGAACCCATTATAGCCCCGAGAAAACATCGGCTGGGAGTTCATTCCACAGCCAAAGAGTTCGAAGGAAAAAATTTCTCTGCAAACACAGCAAGCCTGACCATTTAGGTTTCAAGGTGTGAGACGCCCTGCCGCTTAGTCTCTTTTCTCCCATCTACATTCACCCTCTGCTGCGTTAAATCCTCTCTCGCTCTCAACAAACTAGCTCTGCTGTAAAATCTACTTTCCTATTGATAACCTCAAACTCATTATGTACCTACATATTCTAAACCAAAATTCCTACTTCCATGCTGGTCTGGGAGCAAAGAAAAAACATAGAATATACCAATTGATTCTCTATCCGCGCAGTTGGTAAAAGCCCATCGAAGAAATGGGCGAAAATCAAAGGAATCATGTTATAGGCGATGAGACTAGCAACTCGACTATTTTGATTCCATTTTCCACCTATACGCCCACAATTTGCTAAAATGTGGCCTGTAGGATGTTACCTTAGGCTATGTCTACCCCTTAAGGGATAAAGACATGATTTGTGTACGTACGTGTACGTACATTCTAAACGCTCGTTCCTGAATACAGCGTTATTCAACATTGAACCATGAAACGGAAACTAAGAGTACATTTCGCTCCAGAATAGAAGCAATTAGAGAAACTTGAAAGGTTTCACGGGTTGATAAATGATAATGGTGGGTAGATAGTGTATTTTAGTTTAATTTAATTAAATGTCTTGAGTACAGAATTTGTGTGGAAACTCGGCGAGCGTGCAATATTGTACGTTTCGTGAGAAGGAAGCTGACGGAACGAGATTATTACTATTGTACACACACACATACATATATCACGTCTTTATCCCTTACGGGGTAGGCAGAGACTAAAATAACAATACCTAAAGGCATTTAGCATAATTGTGGGCGTATAGGTGGAAAGGGGAATCAAAACAGTGATGGGTTGCTAGACGTATCGGCTATAAAATGATTCCTAAGACTTTTGCCCGTTCCTTCGATGGACTTTTAAGAAGCAACTGGTACAATGGTACATTCTATGATTTTTTTTTACTCCCAGACCAGCATGGAAGACTGAATTATAATAATGAAGTTAGATAGAAGTTCAAAATATATAAACAGAATTGTTATAAACTAAACCTAAACTAAACCAAACTATACGCTATCAAAAATGTTCATGTTATTTATTTTAAACCATTATACATTTTAAACTTAAACTTTACATATTCTGCTCTGCACCCGAAAAAAATTAAGGTGAAATCGTTTCCATAAATAAAACGACATAGTGTAACAACACCACAAAACTTAGGGTTTAAGCTAAGAAAGCATTATTCTATAGTAGCCCATATATCACTGCGTCCATACCTCCCATAACACTCGCCACATTGAACTTAATCTCCGGGGTATAAGAACGTACGTCCGTTTTACGGACTGCAAAATTATTCTTGTAATCGTATGCTACTGTTACTGAAAATGGTTCTAGGGTTATCACTGGCTTCCAGATGCAGTACTTAAAGTGGATTGTTTCGTATATGAATACAGTTTTAAGCACAACCCTAAGCTATGAAATATAATAGCTACTAAATTATGTATGGGATCGAGTATAAAGGAGTTGCCTTTAAATAATAATAATAATAATATCTTAGGACAATTGACACCAATTGACCTAGCCCCAAACTAAGCAAAGCTTGTAACACATATTAAACATCCAAGACTCCAGAACAATCATTTGTATTTTTCGTACAAATATCTGCCCCGACCGGGTATCGAACCCGGGACCTCAAGCTTCATAGTCAGGTTCTCTAACCACTGGGCCATCCGGTCGTCGATTAAAAGAGTAATAGGTAAGGACCGACCACGCAACAAAATGTATGAAAATACGGTGTGAAAACGTGACGCCTACGACACGTCACTGCGAATTCGCGGCGGTGTGGTTGCTCCTTTATTCTGGTTTAAAACTTACAAACATACTTAGATCACGTCTTTATCCCTTAAGGGGTACAAAGCCCAAGGTAAAGACCTAAAGGCCACGTTAACCATGGTTGTGGGCGTAAAGGTGGAAAGGGGAAACAAAATAGTTATGGGTTGATAGCCGCATCGCCTATGACGTGAGTATTAAGATTTTCGCCCATTCCCTAGATAGGCTTTTCCATCAGCGCGGGAAGAGAACCAACTGGTACATTCTATGTGTTTTCTTAACTCCCAGACCAGCATATAAACCACCAGGGATAAAAGCACGAGGTAAATAATTAAGACTATAATTAGTAGATAATGTTCACAAGAAGGAATTTTCCGAATTTCCTACGGGTTAGTAAATAAAAACCTTATACTTGGAGACATGAGTGGATATATGGGGTATGTCGTCACTATGACGTTATCTGCGCGGACGAAGTCGCGGGCAAAAGCTAGTATTTTAATAAAAACGAATCTTTTTCTAGTGCCACGTGTCAAAAAGTCCGTGAGTTCATACAACGAATTTAGGGTTTCAGATACCATCAGCTGATTCAAGTGTGAAACCCATAAGAGTGAATAAGATAGCTGGACAGACCCGAAAGTCTTTTTAAATCGCAATCTTTAAATAGCATCGCACCGGGACTCCCGACCAACACGAAAAACGTAATCGCTTGTTTATTATACCTACATCATTAGTGACGTGTGGTGTCTATCTTAACGTGTCATCACCATCATCATCATGTCAGCCGAAAGACGTCCACTGCTGGACATAGGCCCCCCTAGGCTCTCCACACAGACTAGCCGCCGCCGCCGCTGCCACCGCCATCACGCGATCTTAATCAGTAGGCTTATTACCTAACTCGCAATCGCCATCGTGTACATTCTGACAGTTCATGTATGGGCTGACAATTGGCATCGTAATTAGCTAGCTGTCACATTCATACAAGAACTGTCAAAATGAGCACAATAGTGATTGCGAGCGAGTTAGACAATAAGCCTACTGGTCGTTGCTCCATCTTGTTGGACGCTTACCGTCAGCTGATCTCCTGGTCCGCAGACGCCATTCAAGAACCCTCTGACCCCATTGGCCATCATCGTAACTCTTACCATACTTTTAACAACATGAAATCGAAGTGAAACTACAAGTCTGCCAAATTAACGAGTCGGAATTTCACAACTTTAAGTTGAAAACTTTGAAAATTCCATTGCTTTTCATAGGGTGAGGGAAACTGAATTCCTAAAGGAATTAAACTGGGGTCCAAAAAGTTCTTTTGAACTAGCGATATTTGGACCTAGCCAAGGTTAGACCTTTGGTAAAGTTTCAAGAGGAATGTGTTTTAACAACCTTTTTACGGCGTCCAAAACCAGAATGCCTTGGTCGCCAAGTGGTTTCACTGGTATTTCAATTAGATAACCGTGGGTTCCAATCCGGGCTTACACCTTGAGGCAGTATTAAGGATACGCGACTTCACTTGCGCAGGATCATACTTTTTGCTAAAGATTTTTCTCTTTAAAAGTTCCAAGCTTAATTTTAATTTCCTTTTTCGTCATATAAACTTTCTTCGGTTACTGTACACACACACACATAAATCACGTCTATATTCCTTACTGGGTGGACGTAGCGTAAGGTAACAAGACCTTACAGCCACGTTTAACCTGATTGTGGGCGTACAGGTGGAAAGGAGAATCAAAATAGTGACGAGTTGCTAGCCGCATGGCCTTTACCATGATTCCTAAGATTTTCGCCCATTCATGGGCCTTGAAATGAATGATGACTTTTGGTTTCAAAAGATATGCAGGCCATCAATTAACCCAACCCCAAGCAATTCTATTAGTAATATAGGTATTGAAGTATTTCCGAACGGTACAAACCAATGAAATAAGAATTACAAAGGTTAATTCCCTTATTTGGAAACAAGTCCTCTTAGTAACATGCGAGTCTTCTCCCACGTTACACACATGATCGACCCTGAACAGTACTTTATCATTTCCATTTGTAAAAGGGGATTTAGAGCCGCCATCTTTGTTATAAGGGTCCATTTACCCTTCTCATGGAGGAATGTCGTATCTAGATTCCCATTATTCGACCGATATTGCCAGATATACAGACAGAGTCTAAAGTAACGAAACCTTAAGGCCACGTTTCGCATGATTAAGAGCGTATAGGTATAAAGGGAAATCAAAATAGTGATGGGTTGCTAGCCACATCGCCTATAACATGATTCCTAAGATTTTTGCCCGTTCCCTCGATTGGTTTTTACCAACTGCGCGGGAAGAGAAGCAACTGGTAAATTCTATGTTTTTTTTTACTCCCAGACCCAGCATGGAAGCATGATTTTTTTTTCGTTTCAAGTTAATCCACTTTAAGGCAGTTCAAAGACAAATTACGCAAGAAAGGTTTAATTCAACTTGTAGCTTAATGGCAGTTCATTTGTCACAGTTTAAGCTACCCTCTGTTTTGTTCGCAGTCAACTCCGATGCGGTTGGCACGAACATAAATTTCAGTTCTTGTGTGTGTTTTCAGTTTTTTTGCGTTGAACGCGATTAATACTTCGCTAGTTGCCTTTAGATCCTAGATTATAAGTAAAACAGCTTATGATTGGACACTTCTTTTAGCTCATAGACTTCATAAATTAGGCACCCGTCGCTTAATCCAAAAGCTTGTCGGTTACTTGACATGAAATAATAATATCTTTCCAATAAGTAGTAGTAGTAGTTTCAAAAAAGACATGTAAAAAAGCCCTTGGCAGCAAATTTGGAAAATAAACTTTGAATTTTTAATTGCGATAGGGTTCTGCGTACCTACTGGTCGGTACGTGAATACATTTCCCTTACTGTACAGTCGAGGCCATTAATATCGATACAGCCACCATGTCAAATATTTGTGACACCAAACTTATCGTTTCTTGCATAATGGTGTTATAGAATGTTTTTGACGTCTTTATTTATGCTCATGACAGTACATGTTTTTGATACAAATAGTCATAGCCAGAAATAGTTTGATCAAAAATGTAAATTCAAAGACCCAGACCAATAGATACCTAACCCTCGCTAAGTGACATTAGGCATAGATTGAAACGACCGTCACTGGGTCTATATTCTCTTACACCAAATAAAACTTTGCGCCTTTGATCAATCACAGACACAAAATACATTTCCAACTACTCAGACAACATTTTTTACGTTCAAACTAAAAATAAAAAATCGAACCGACATTCCCAAGATTTATTTTGTTGTTGGACAACAGTACATTTAATTTTTACGACCACATACGATTTTATTATCTGTCGAAGAGCTTAAATCATTGCTACAAGTTCACACAAATAAACTGCAAATAGAGCGAACATAAATACAATGTTATCTTGAGGTTAAACCTTGAATTTAAAACTGGATTCGAATAAAAGTTTCAAAACAGAACGTTTATACAAACGTATTTCCGAAATCGACGGCGATCAGAATAAGGATGTCCTCCGGGATTCATATTTAGAACGTAGAGTAAAAACCAATGCGGTGGTTTGATTTTCGAATGGCGCTCACCGATAGGCTGTTGTGTTTTGTTTTGGCGGTGTATTCTGAAGTTGACAAGCAAGTTAATGTCGTTTAACGAGTCGGTGCTACAGCTACGTCTTTGTTAACCCGATAATGAGTTTTACTGCCGTTTTATGGGATCCGCGTCGTAATAACTGTTAAAGCGAGAGTTTTCATACGAGATAAAATTATGTAATAAACGTTATTTTGTAATAAACATTATTTTGTATGCTCCAAGCTTTGCTTGAGGTATATTTTTAGGGTTTCGCGGTCAACAAGGACCCTTATAGTTTCGCTATATCCGTCCGTGTGTCTGTCTGCGTCTTAGCTCCGAGATTCTAGAATAGTTCGAAAATAGTGATGGGTTGCTAGCCGCGTCGCCTATAACATGATTCCTAAAATTTTCGCCCATTCCATTCCCTTAATGGGCTTTTACCATCTGCGCGGGAAAAGAAGCAATTGGTACATTCTGTGTATTTTCTTTACTCTCACACCAGCATGGAAGCATCCACTATGTTATTGCAGTTATATCCTATCCATAAAATATGCAAAGCAAACGAAACGATTAATAAATCAGAATATACGTGACAAAAATCGTTCAGTAAGTAACAGCATTTCATAAATATCCACGTTCGAAGACATATTACTTCAAGGAGAACTATAAACTAGATGTGTAGAAGAATTTTGTAGCAAGTTGAAATATTTATTAACTATGGGACTCTATTGCACTTTCATCTAAACATGAGACAAAGCCTGGTGAGCAGTAGATGTTCCACGGGAGTTTGTAATAATGTCGTACAGACTCATCATTCAAACAGATGACGCTTCGCGACAAAGATTCACATAGTAACAAGCTCTCGTGACAGCTAGTAACAGGTAGAAAAATTCGAAGACTACCCGCCTGCTATGGGTATAGGGGTATAGCACGCGTCACGGAATGACGATGATCCGGGTAAGATTCCCGGCCATAGCTTTACTTTTCGGATTTTTCTGTTCTAATTTTCAGTGATATTTAGAAATGTACATTGATCGTTTTAAGATTGATATAAAATCGATATTGTCCATATGCGGTGAATGTCTGGCATGTACACGCAAAAGCGATCGATGAAGACATCGATTGGAAGCTGTAAATGGAAATAAAAATTAATGATGTCGTCCATATAACTACTTGTTTAAGTCACCCTGCTTCGGCTTATCGTTCCTCCAAAACCAAAATTAAATCCTCCCTTTTTATATCGAAACAATAACGTAATACAATTCTACGTTTTCATCTTTTTACCTCCACATAAATATTGGTAAGAAATAAGCTAAAAGGTTTTGCATATGATATAAGAAAATATAAGGAATGCGACTTACGCGTGGAATTTGTTAGGAAAGAATATACCGTCCCGAAGATGGCTCACTGTCTAACATATAATATGATTGTTAGTTACATTGCATACACACATATATCACGTCTTTATCCCTTACGGGGTAGACAAAGCCTAAGGCAACAAAAGCTTAAGGCCACGTTTAGCATGATTAAGGGCGTATAGGTGGAAAGGCGAATCAAAATAGTGATGGGTTGCTAACCGCATCGCTTATAACATGATTCTTAAGACTTTCGCCAATTCCCACGATAGATTTCTACCATCGGCGCGGGAAGAGAGGCAACTGGCACATTTTATGTTGTTTCTTTGCTCCCCGACCAGCATGGAGGAAATTACATTGCAAATATAAAATATATATATAAATAAATAAATAATAAATATCTTGGGACAAATTACACCAATTGTCTCAGCCCCAAACTAAGCAAAGCTTGTACTATGGGTACCAGGTACCGGATAAACATACTTATATAATGTAGATAAATATATACAACATCCATGACTCGGGCACAAACATTCGTATTCATCATACAACTGTCTGCCCCTACCGGGATTCGAACCCGGGACCTCTAGCTTCTTAGTCAGGGTCACTAACCACTAGGCTATCCGGTCGTATGCCACGGATGAAGTGCTTAAGTTACCAACCTATCATTTCTGATCATCATCAGTCATAGGACGTCCACTGTTGGACATAGCCTCCCCATTAGACTAGTTGCCCCGGTTGAAAGCGGTTTGCATCCACCGTGAACCCGCTACTTTAACCAGGTCATTTATACATGTGTGAGAAACGGAAGTCAAAATTCAGGCTTTGATAAAATAGAATTTCATTGAAAATTCCCGTGACTCACTAAAGGATATGAAATTTTATAAATTGCACTGCAAGCGACAAAAAGCCGAGCATGTTTCAGAAGAGGGAATTTAAACGCATCCCGCGGGATACTGAAGCGTTTGTTATTTAAATTTTTATGAGAAAATGTACGAAACGAAATGGATTGTTTGTCAGTAAAGGGGTTCCATTTGTTTCTTTGAAAACAACAGTTTTTTTTTTTATATGAATAGGAAGGCAAACGAGCAAGTGGGTCACCTGATGGTAAGTGATCACCACTGCCCATAGACACCCGCAACCCCGGAGGGATTGCAGATGCGTTGCCAACCTAGAGGACTAAGATGCAATGCCTCTTGTGCCCGTAATTTCCCCGGCTGTCTTACTCTCCACACCGGAACAGCAGTGCAAGCACTGCTACTTAGCGGCAGGATTAGCGAGTAAGATGGTGGTAGCGATCCGGACGGACCTTGCACAAGGCCCTACCACCCGCAAAACCCACCACCTGCTAGTTTCATTGGCTAATCTAAATTTTTATAAGCATCATCATCTCTAGCTTTTAAATCTCCCACTGCTAGTTACAAGGCTCCTCTGAGAACGAGAGGGTTTGGGCTTTTGTTCTCACGTAGGGCTTTTTGAAAAGTTAGAGGTGTGAGACCGGGTTTAAATCCAGAACGTTCTGCTTGAGAGGCCATACTTAGGTCAAACCACTAAGTTACCACGGTTTCTTTAGGATGTTATCGTATGTGAAATTTTACATACATCTATAAATCACGTCTTCAACCCTTATGTTTAGACCAGAGCCTAAGATAAAAAAAATTAACAACAGTGAAAATTAGAACCCGGATCCTCGTCATTCCGTGGCGCGTGCTATAACCGCCACACCACTCACAGCAGGTAGCCTAAGGTAACAAGACCTAAAGGCCACGTTTAGCATGATTGTGGGCGTATAGGTGAAAAGGGGAATTAAATAGTGATGGGTTGCGAGCCGCATCGCCTATAATATGATTCCTACGATTTTTGCCCATTCCCTCGATGGGTTTTTACCAACTAAGCGGCAAAAGAAGCAGCTGGTACGTTTTATGTTTTTTCTTTGCTTCCAGATCAGCATATAAAAAAAACATAATTATTTTTGCAAATTGGCCGCCAAGGGCTCTTTTACATGTCTTTTTTTAAACTACCAGCACATTCGGAAAGACTATCATTGCTAAGAAGAATGCGCCGCAAAAAACTTGGCAGAAAGTCATTTTTCAAAATAAAATACATTCTACTACAATAATTAAATTCTACTTAAATTAAATACATTTATAAAAGGAATGTATAAGGTCTCCGAGCCTTAAATTATATTAGTCTTTAGTAGAGATGTATGAAGTCTCTACTTGTCACTACAAACTCAAATACAAACTAGTACAAACAGTACAAATACTAATATCAATTTTTATATAGGAAGCAGCAATACGAAAGATCTAGAAGTATTTAACAAATCTTTATTTACTAGCATTCCGTGATACAAACTAAAAGCAACAGAAATAGTTTCCTTTGATCCAAAACGCCAATCAAACTCGCACAGCAGCACTACCGCAAAACTTCACACTAGATTTATTCAATACCAAACTTTACTATCAAATATTCAAGGGTTATAACAAACGCATGTAAATTGGCAAAGTTTAACATACCTTTTTACATGTGGTTCACAGGATTGACAACTAAATGTATATCGTGCAAAAGACGATGATCTATGTTGATGAAACGTCTGAAGAGTTCGCTTCGGAACGTTTCCAACGAAATGTTTATTGGATCAGCATTGATAGTATTTATTAGTCCAGTGTATATCAGAGATAGATTGCGAGGAAATAGTGGCTTGATTTCACTTTCAAAAAATAAAAATTCTTGATTCATTTGATAGTACCTATCATTTGAAAAACAGCGCCTTCTCTTGTCCCTGGTGAGCAGTAGATGTTCCACGGGATTTTGTAAGTGTGTCGTACTGACACATCATTCAAACAGACGACGCTTAGTGACCAAAATTCGCATCGTAACAAAAGTCACGTGACAGCTAGTAACAGGTAGAAAAATTCGAAGACGACCCACCTGCTATCGGTGGTGTAGGGGTATAGAACGTCTTACGGTGCTACTCAAGCGCAGCTGAGTAGCCAGGTTAATATTTTTGTTAATTGTTAGGGTTAGTACAATCCAACAGTCCTGTTAAGTTCCAGTTATGTTAATGTTGTCAGTTATCTATGGTTCCGTCTCTATTTATCACTACGAAACAAACAGACACGTCATCATAGATAACTGACACTTAAGATAACTGGAACTTAAGAGAGTGTGAAACAAGCCCTAAGTGGATCAGGTTCCAGCTACTTGACACTAACTTTAACGGGCTCTGATTGGAGACCGTAAATAATTCAATCGGCAAGTTTAAACTATGGGAAGCTTCTAAAACTATTAGACGAACCATTTGGATGCTGTGCCAGAGCCGATAAATCAGTTAACTCACTGCTAGGTCCAGGAGCTTTGCCATTACGTCTTAATGCGATGCAATTCCGATTTAGTTTAGGTTCGCTCGCTGTCAGATCCATACTAAAAAAACAGCTTAAACCTGAGCTGAGTCGGAATTGAACTAAACGCCTTTCAATATCGAACTATAAATATAGTTCCGTAAAGATCCCTTCGAAGCTGGTCTGAGAGAAAAGAAAAAACATAGAACGCACCAGTTGCTTCTCTTCCCACGCAGAATTTGCAAAATTGATATTAGTATTTGTACAAGTACCTACTACCACAGACAAGAAAGTACTTACATAAATCATGTCTTTATCCCTTACGCGGTAGACAGAACCTAGTGTAATGGGTTGCAATAGTGCAGCTCATTTCCTTACTGCTTCTGAACCCATCTTAGAGTATTTATTGATATGTGTGTAGATAGAGTTATGGTCGCAACACTACAGGACATTGGAGATATCTCCAATTAATTTATTTGACGGTGGAGGCGTTTTACACCTCCACTGAACTTAAATTGTTTTTATTGCTGTTTTTTTCTCTTTCTTTTTTTCCATAATTACTTTGTTTTACTTTGACTAGTAGAGACTTTATACATCTCTATTATAGACTAATATAATTTAAGGCTCGGGGACCTTGCACATCCCTTTTCTATAATGTATTTATTTTAAGTACAACTTAAGTATTTTTACTGAATTTTATTTTGAAAAAAAAAATTACTTTCTGTCAAGTTTCTTGCGGCGCCTTCTTCTTGGCAATGATGGTCTTTCCGAATGCGCTGGTAGTTTAAAAAAAGACATGTAAAAGAGCCCTTGGCGGCTAATTTGCAAATTTAAAATTTTGTTTTTTTTATTTTTTGATTTTGATAATTAGGCCTTAAAACCCTCGTGTGATCTAATTTTGAAACCACACTCGTATTTTAAGGACTCACATTATATAACTTTTGCATAAAATACTATAATTTAATTGTGTTAGTGATGCAGCCGCTCCAACTGCTGTTGGAGACAAGAAAACCGCCCCTCACTAAATCCGCCTGAATGCTCAAAGGCCTTGATACCGACTCACCAGATCTACTCCTTAATTTGATTCCTAATGCTCTTTAGTTTGAAACTAAAGGCGTCATTTGTCAAAGCACTTCGAAACTTGAAGGTGTGTTGGGTGAGTCAACTTTTTCTTACCACTCGTTATTATGGTTACGTTCTTCTCCTTCACATTTTAAAACCGGTTTAAAATTTGTCAAAAATGTATTTTTGCGGTGCATTTAAGCCTCTTCCATAACTGGTCATCTATTAAGCATGATAGGATAATGAGACACAACATTTCTTCTAACAAACTGTACAACTAAAATAAAATCCTTACAATATTCCTCCAGCACTTTGCACTTTGATATTATGCCAGCCTGTTGTTTTTGAATAATTTAGTTTTTCCTCCTTTTTATTTTTGTTGTTGTAAACTGGTATTGTACACTATTTAATCAAATTATGTATAGCTGATTCCGATGCCAATTGTCAGCCCATACGTGAACTTTTAAAATGAACACGATGGCGATTGCGAGCGAGTTAGGTAATAAGCCTACAGCACTAGGACGTATAATTTAAGGCTGGAAATGATCAAGGTGACTGAGAAATTATTGTGGAATCTGTCCTGCCAGATGTAATTTAACAATTACACTTTTTACAACCTTTATATTAACTTGCAATGTATGTAAGAATGTTTGTCCAGGTGGAATTTTGCGACTCAATTTTGAAGCAGATATCTTCAACCGATTGAGCTAAAATTTTGCATACTTATGTAAGTCAGATGACAATACAATAAACTGTTGGTGGAGTTCTGGTGACTAGCCAGGACCGTTTCTGCAGGAGGGAACTCTTCAACGGTTGGTCCGATTGACTTGAAATATGGTACACATTATGTAGGACGGATGACAATGCAAGCACAGTCAGCAAAAAGAGCTTGTATTAAAAAATACCATTCCATAAAGAAAAAATATACAATGTACCAGTTGCTTTTCTTCCCGCGCAGATGTTAAAAGCCCATCGAAGAAATGGGCGAAATCATAGAAATCATGTTATAGGCGATGAGACTAGCAATCCGACTCTTTTGATTAAAAGGGATAAAGACATGGTTTATGTATGTAGGTATTAAAAAAATAAATTTTTGTCCCAACCCTTGTTTTTATTTATCTCAACAAAGGCTTTCCATTTGAATTACCTTCTTCATCTACAAAATCTGTTTAGTAAAAATGCACCTTTTTTTAACACAACAGGTTATGGTCCCAAAGTCTGCTCCAAAGATTTCCGCCGAAACCCTCATCCCTTATTTTAACTGCCGAGACAAATAAAAAGGTTCCGCATATGAATGCAAATTAGGCCCCGATCGAAATAAAGGGCAGAGGTTAGCCCTTTCGGCCTGTTTATGGCCAATTCTCCCTTCGCGAAGGTCAAATAGTTTGTACACGTTTGTAAGTAAGTAAGTAAGTAAAATGCTTTATTGTACAAATGTAAAGAAACAGGCACAATTCACAAAAAAAACATTAAACACACACATACATACATATATCACGTCTTTATCCCTTACGGGATAGACAGAGCCTAAGGTAGCAAAACCTTAAAGCCACGTTTAGCATGATTAAGGGCGTAAGGGTGGGGAAATCAAAATAGTGATGGGTTGCTAGCCACATCGCATATAACATGATTCCTAAGATTTTCGCCCATTCTCTCGATGGGCTTTTACCATCGGCGCGGGAAGAGAAGCAACTGGTAAACCTGTATTTAATATATCGCCTAATTGGCATTGTTCATTTTTTTTAAGCTGTGCTTTTAACACCTTTTTTTGATAAAATGGACTATTTCAGGCAACTAATTTGAATATTATGCTTTTACGTAGCTTTGTTAAAAAATTAATAATAAATATTTTTTCGCTGTTTGATAATTCGTGAATTTAGACAGAATCCCAATCGCCTTCGTTCAGCCATTAAAAAAACGGCTTTGTCTATGGTTTTGTCGATACGTCAATGTCATAGATCTGTGAATGTGTGTGTGAAAGCTCAACCAACGTTCTTGTGTTTGTAGATTTGACAGTGACAGGTGACAGTTGCCATAGTCAAACTTTTTTTTTTCATTTTTGTGGCAAAAATTCGATGCTGGATTCTGTCTACAAACCGGGTCGTTAAGTCAAACAAAGGTTAAAAGTACTTTTACAAAAATATCTGCAATCATAAAGTATTTTTGAAATCGGACAAGATAAATCGGATAATTGATGGTTTTCATCGAAATGGTTTTCGAATTGGAGCATATTAAAAAAAATGAACTATGCCAATTTGTACGGAGTCCGTCTCGCACTTAACCGTTTTTTTATCTTAAAACCACGTAAAACCGCAAGCAAAAGCTTGTATAGCCGTACATCACACTAAAATCAATTTAATTACAACAAACGCTGCATCCAAACCTCATTAGCGCAAGGCCCGGGGCAATATTCAAGCCTATCATAACTTCATTAGGGTCGCAAATTGAATATCAGTCGCTTTCCATGTAAATCGACCCGATAATGGCTGCGCAAAACAAAATACGGTCTAGGAAAAGCTTGGGTCGTCGAGTTTAGGCATACTTTTGCTTGGATCTGTGGTAGGTTGGTGATTTGAAAGAGGGAAATTAATGTCTATTCATTGTTTTTTTCCAGTTTTCCGTAACCAAAAGGCGCTGAAGGTATACTCCATCTCCATAGTCCATTTGATTAGCTATACATACATACATACATATATATGTATTCACGTACCACCGTAGATCCCTATAGCAATGGGGACTATCGTTTTGCTCACCAGTTGGCGCCACTGTTGACTAAGGTCCAAAGGTATAGCTGTCAAAGGCGACTTTGGAAGATCGGCGCCGAAACAAGGTTTTAAATCTTGAATCTAATTAAGTTTATTAATTATAAATAATCATCTTATCGAGTAGCTATGCTGCAATGTTGTGCAGTTCCGTTTTGTTCTAAAAAATAATCCGCTTTCAAAGCTATCACATACATCGCCAAATAATCCATATTTGCGATAATTCCCGAAGATCACTTTTCAACAGGTAAATGAAAGAAATTATAATTTATGTCACGCAGCCCGCCAAAACCAGTGAAAAGTGGATGTTATTGGATCTCACGCGACACTAGCGCCTCTAGTGGCAAATTCACACGCAATAGCCCCCATCTAATCTAAGTCTGTCTATCTGTCACCAGACTGCATCTTATGAGTGTGATAGCTAGACAATTGAAATGTTCACAGATGCTGTATTTATGTTGGCGCTACAACAACAAATAATAAAAACAGAATATCTTTATGTCTATCTGTCTATGTATGTAACCAATATAAAATGACTTCGCACTGCCTACATTTTGCTTAGGAGGCAGGGCTTTACTTTTTTTTTTTTTTATATGAATAGGAAGGCAAACGAGCAAGTGGGTCACCTGATGGTGAGTGATCACCACTGCCCATAGACACCCGCAACCCCAGAGGGATTGCAGATGCGTTGCCAACCTAGAGGACTAAGATGAAATGCCTCTTGTGCCCGTAATTTCCCCGGCTGTCTTACTCTCCACACCGGAACACAGCAGTGCAAGCACTGCTACTTAGCGGCGGGATTAGCGAGTAAGATGGTGGTAGCGATCCGGACGGACCTTGCACAAGGCCCTACCACCCGCAAAACACTACTAACACTGGATGTATATTAACTTGCCGAATTTGTATGGAATTCTCGGTGAGCGAATCCGACTTGCAGTTGGCCGGTTTTTATATGTATCTATTAAAAAAAACAGGTCTCACGAGGGTATATTTTGACTCTGGCAACTGAGAAGTCAGAAAAAAATCAGGGCATACTTACATGTTACGCGTTCACAACTATAGATGTCTCTAGGTCTATCGTACCTGGCGCAGTATATTAATATAACAAGGTTGTACCCATAACCCTTTATTGCGGCTTACGTCGAGTGTAAGACCTTGTCGCAGAAAAGGTATGCCGATGATGCCAGTTAAGCCTTAAGGCATCATAAGAATGATAAAAGCTCAGATAAAAGGAATAAGAAGGCTTGAAGATAAGTGACACAGCATTATCTTTACACTTTTTTGCGGGTGGTAGGACCTTGTGCAAGGTCCGTCCGGATCGCTACCACCATCTTACTCGCTAATCCTGCCGCTAAGTAGCAGTGCTTGCACTGCTGTGTTCCGGTGTGGAGAGTAAGGCAGCCGGGGAAATTACGGGCACAAGAGGCATTTCATCTTAGTCCTCTAGGTTGGCAACGCATCGGGGTTGCGGGTGTCTATGGGCAGTGGTGATCACTTACCATCAGGTGACCCACTTGCTCGTTTGCCTTCCTATTCATATAAAAAAAAAAAAAAACATACGTACACGTACACAACACAAGTTACGTCTTTATCCCTTACGGGGTAGACAGAGCCTAAGGTAACAGATACCTACAGGCCACATTTAGCAAGACAATCTTAAATCTTAAACATACATACACACATCACGCCTTTATCCCTTACGGGGTAGACAGAGCCTAAGGTAACAAAACCTTAAGGCCACGTTTGCATTAAGGGCGTAAAGGTGAAAAATGAAATCATGAATACAACTTCGAGCCATTCTTCTTTGGACTTTAGTCCCCAGTCTTAACAGAGAGATCTCTATCTATTATTACCTCACCCCACAACATGTAAATCACATGATTTTACCCTTTAGATTTAAACATAAATATACACTTTCTAAAGGTTATTTTAAGGCGATATTTAAATCGCGTTAACTTACATAGAAATACTTGATATCAAGAAGAAACCTAAACCTTTACACAAACTCGTTATTTGCAGCAACATAACCTCATTCTACCATGCTGGTCTGGGAGTAAAGAAAAAACAGAATTTACCAGTTGCTTCTCTACCCGCGCACATGGTAAAAGCCCATCGAGGCAATGGGTGAAAGTCTTGGGAATCATAATGAATCAGGCGATGCGGCTAGCAACCATCACTATTTGATTTCCCTTAATCATGCTAAACGTGGCCTTAAGGTTTTGTTACTGTTGGCTCGGTCTACCCCGTAAGGGATGAGAACGTGATATACGTAGATGTATTATATCATTAATCTTTCTTCAACACATCATACATTCCATTATATATCCCACTTCTTTAGCAACAGTTATTCTCGCTACAAATATACCTATATGAATATAACTGTGTTTAGTTTTCGCGTTTCGCAAAGCAATTATCCTCAACCATAGTTCCGTTGCTCTTTGTTCCAATAAAGGATATTGAGGATCATATTTCAGAGGTAGATTTGCATAGATCCAACCGCCGAGTATGTGCATTTGCAACCCCTAAAAGAGCGGGCAAAGCCTTGAGCGTTTACAGTAAGTACTAAGCATAGACAACATCCAAAAAATATGGTTTAAAGAGCAACAAAAAAGGTCATATTTCAAAAAATAATCTTAACGACACTGAAAAGTAGAACACAGAAAAATCCGAAAAGTAAAGCTATGGTCGCGAATTGAACCCGGATCCTCGTCATTCCGTGACGCGTGCTATACCAGTTATTGATTTAAAAACTTGAGCAGAAAGAAAATCAGAATCAGAATGCGCTTGGCCCAAGGTTCCACGCAAGAACGAATTTCTTCGATTCCTCCTGTCGCGTCATATTCCTCACTACCGAAGGTCGTGAAGCCACCGTGGGATCAGCTTCTCTCTGACATTGTCCCGCTGTCTTCGTCTATTCTGGCATCGTGTAGTGCAACGTACAGTTCGATTTCCAGGGTGGAAAACGACCACAAAGCTATTTTATTTTACTTAACGAAAATAGGGTTTTTGATATGGCAAACGGGTCAAAAAATTGGCTAATGTCAAGTCAACACCAGTTAAAAGTCTAGCAGATAGTACCGTAGTAGATATGATGGCGTAGAGGTAATAGCATCACGGAATGATAAAGATCGGGATTCAATTCCCGGCCATAGCTTTACTTTTCCGAATTTTCTGCGTTCTAGTTTTCAATATCGCTTAGAAATTAAATTAACAGTTAAGATTTCCAAAGCAAATCGTATGCCATTTTAATGGCCCTACAGAACCTGTGAATAGAGGTTCATACAGTGATGAAACGCGTTCAATGTGGCTTCCGTGCTCCAATAAACAACCTTTGAATAACAAGACGTGAAGTTATTGCTGGTACGTTTCATAACATAATACCTATACGTATATTATATGTGTATTTACACACATTAAGAGTGCTCCCTTTTAACTTGTGATGAAAACTAGCCAAATAGTTGATTAAATTTGGTGATCGATTCCCGAAAAGTCCCGACTATGGAATGGACTTCGTCTCCGGCCGAAGGTACCTCCCAGCGCTGGGAACAGGTCTTTTAGAATGTGAGGGCTGTAGTTCCTATTCCTACGCGGGCCGAGTGGAGATTGGCAACTTTACACACACCATTGACCTGTATCGTAGGTATGTTGTAAGTTATTATTATGTTTTCTTTCGCCGAAAAGCTCAAGACAGTTAGAAAGAATATATTAACTCAGTCTGTGATTTAGAGCTGTTGGTTCTCCGAAAATAAATAATAAAATAATTTCTTCCATGCCTGGTCAGGGAGTAAAGAAAAAACAAAATGTAGGTACCAGTTGCTTCTCTTCCCGCGCAGGTGGTAAAAACCCATGTTACGAATCATGTTATAGTCGATGCGGCTTGCAACCCATCACTATTTTGATTCCATTTTCCACCTTTACGCCAGCAATCATGCTGAACGTGGCCTTTAGGTCTTGTTACCTTAGGCTCTGCCTCGTAAGGGATAAAAACGTGATTTGTGTGTGTATGCAAACCTAAAACAAGCATTAAAATATATCTAAGTGTCTTCAATTAATCAAGATGTCTTTACCTTTCAAACCAAATTAAAAACTCAGTTAAACAACCTAGAAACCCGACGTCAGCTAGATTGCTTGCTTTCTCAATCTATTCCGTTTAAGTCTAATTTAAAACTTTAACTTTGTAAGGACAAGCTTGTGTTTTCCACTTTTTAACTCGGCAATAACGAGCTCGAGAAAGTTGGTAGTTTTTCCAATTTCTTAGCGTAGCTACTACTGATTAAATATCTTATCCCTAGACAGTACTTCAGATTAATTTCAGCGTGGCATATCGTTTCTTACTTAACTGTAAAGTCAGCAAAAACGGTGAGGGTCTATGCTTTGCTTTCTTTGTTATCACTTGGATTGGCCTTAATAGAGATTATATCAGCAACATTTACATTGAAAGAAAGAAGAAAAAAAAAAGTTTATTTATGACAATCACAAAACATCAAATAAAATAAATTAAACAAAATAAATTATCACAAAATGGTCCCAACTCAGCATTTGCTGGCCTTACAGCCAGCGCTGGTCTTCCGTTGGGACCATAGGGTGATTACATTAAATAAAACGGTGAGAAATAGACACTAAACATTAAACATAATAAAATATAATTGGATGTGGTTACCCGGGCACAAAGCCCTTTGTCTTTAAAAAGGAAAAAAAATAAACAAAATAGGCATAGACAACCACATCACAGACAATAGAAAAATAGAATAGAAGGAAAGGAAGTTAAGTGAAATGACAACATGTAACTTTAGATTAGAAAAGACATACAATTAAAAATGAAATTAACCAATTTACACAACAAAAAGATAAATGCTTCACTACAGTTAAACAGGCAAAGAAAAAACTTTAAACATTGCACGCAACATAAAAGTTTACAACATTAAAGTAACATTGACGATTGCCTTCTTGGATTATTTTTCTTAAGATGCCTCTCGGAGTTGAGGTTGGCAGCCAGCTCTGAACATTTAATTATATCTCTCGCGAGGCAAAGTAGACATGCTTGCAATGTTAGTCGCGACCTACTCCTACGAGTTACTTCCCAGCTACCAATCTTGATGAGTTGCAGAAGACTATCGCTATACATTGGCGGATACATACGAACACAAATCACGTCTTTATCTCTTACGCTGTCGACAAAGCCTAAGGTAACAAGAGCTAAAGGCCACGTTTAGCATGATTGTGGGTGTATGGATGGAAAGGGGTATCAAAACATGATTCCTAAGATTTTGGGCCATTCCCTCCATAGGCTTATTGTGGGATTAGCGGATGGCATTCCAAAGACATAATTTCCCACTGACTTAAAGGGTTATGAGGGATCTGACAGAATGCCAGCACTGTAGATTTCCTGCAGTATATGCTGGGTCAGCGACTATTCTTGACATCGTCGCATGGTTCTTGCTTTAGGAAACATATTTTAAGTTACCTATTTTTTTGTAATTTTTCTTTCCTTTTTATTTGAGCTTTGCAAGTGTTTGTTGTGAATAAAGTTTGTATCTATCTATCTAAAGCAAAAACTCCTCGATAGTCACCTTTTGTGTAACTTTTTGTCTAACACCACATCAAAAGCCTCTATTCGTTTCTTGAGTTGTCCCAAAAATAGACACGCATCTGTGTGGAGGGTTTGCTTAATAAGGCTTGGCGTTAAAAGAGTTCCTGGTAACTTCATTGACACTCTTATTTCAAGGTTACATTCGAACAACATACCCGTAGAAAAATACTATTAACATCGCCCGGGCCGTAAATTTCCGTTTCCTGGTCAGGGGAAGACACAAAATTGTGTACACGACTCAGATGGTGATAAACATAGCCTCAGATTGCATGTTTAACGCCCTTGCCTTCTGCTTGTGCAATAAGTTCCTGCGATCTGAGACATACTTTGTTTCACCAGCCTTGGAATGTAAGTTACTATCAGTGTCATATGACACCTTAATTTACCAATATTAATTGCTAGTAAATTCTAGAAAATTCAAGACACAAACTTATTCGGTCCTGCGGCAAACTCCAGAAACCGTCCTTTCTCCCAATAACCAAACCTTGTTTCTTCACCAACAGCGACGCGATTGGCAGCAAAGTTAACTTTGCACCGTATAGGAAACAGGTCAAGACTTGAAAGGCATCAATTAGGCGGTGAACCGAGCTGTGGTTCACTGCGCATTGAGATGAAAGGCATATGACGATAGAGGGCGCTGTATACATAGTAATTAAAGCCTGAGACATCATAACGCTAGTCACGTGAGAGAATGGTGAAAGAGAGACGGAAGAAGTGCAGAATCGACCAATAGTATGTATGTATGTATAAATCTTTATTGCACATAAAACACAAGAAAAAGATGAATACAGGACAACACACGTAAGTCAGTAAGTACGTAAATGCTTTATTGTACAAATATAAAAAAGCAGACAGATCACAAAAAAAGACCTTTAATATATGCACAAAGGCGAACTTATCCCTATAAGGGATCTCTACCAGTTAACCTTTGAGTAAATGAGTCACGTACAACAGGACACAAGAGACAAGTGCACGAAGGGTTCTAGTTAACCTTTGAACGATTGACAGGAAATAAGTATTAAGCAAGAGTAGACACAGAAAAAGTAAAAGAACCGATCGAAACCTAAAATAATCCTAAATGCCAAAATTTTAAATAATATATAAACTACACATAATAGATTAACACGTTAAACTAATACAACAAATAATATATACATAAATAGTTTTAGTTAACTAGAGGAATTTAATTAAAATTAAGATTTGCATGTCGTTCTCTCACGACTGAATACTGTACTTGAAATACGTCAATATCGTGTATTGTTATAATTGTGTATTCTGGCAAATAAATGATTCTTATTCTTATTCTTATTCTTGAAGTATAATAATTTATTGACACATATTCTATAAACTATACATAGAAAGATACATTAGAAAGTAATAACAAATAAAAATGGAAGACTAATGAATTAATTAACTATGAAAAAATTTCAAGTTAGTCTGTCAGTCGGAGTGTGGTAGGGCAGCGCCATCATCAAAGCCAAACAGCTTCGCTGTTGGCTAATAGCGTTAGTTAAAAGTCACGTTCTGAAGGGAGAGCAATGTAGGTATGGATTTCAAATCCATTTTAAAATTAAAATAAAAAAAAACAGCTATCTAATCAGTCTCCATTCCCTCATGCCTCAGTTAAACACACTTTAAGGAGAGCATGACGCTTTCAGGTTCTGCTGGCACTGGATTTCTGTTCACTTGCCCAATTTGTACGGGGCCCTCGGTACGCGAGATCAACTCGCACTTGGCCGGTTTTTTTTAGGGAGGGGTCTCCACCCCAAGCCCTGTTAAAAACTGAGGAACCCCAATAATAGAGACCTATTTGAACCCTTTGGATACGGCGTGAAAAATACTAAGAGCCCTGTTTCCTGTTCCACGCCGTCTACAAAGTACGTGGTCATAAAGCTCGTGGAACATCATAAAAAGCTTTCTTAATAAGATTACGTGCCATGACAATGTAATTAAAAGTCATAGAAGAATTAACCAATAGAGTCAAAGTTTCGTACGTGTACACTGCTTGCTTGGATTATTGTGTTGTTTTTGTTACCACCCATACTGGACTTTCATACTGGTCTGGGAGTAAAGAAAAACATGGAATGTACCAGTTGCTTTGCTTCCCGTGCAGATGGTAAAAGCCCATCGAGGGAATAGGCGAAAATCTTAAGAATCATATTATAGGCGATGCGGCTAGCAACTCATCACTAATTTGATTCCCCTTTCCACCTATATGCCCACAATCATGCTAAACGTGGCCTTTAGGTCTTGTTTCCATAGGCTTCATCTACCCCGTAAGGGATATAGACGTGATATTATTATGTGTATTTCATCAATTGCTTGGATCGGTGTGTTGTTTAATTGAACACTCCTATGAAAGTTTTTTTGTCATAACTTTGGAGTCAAAATAAGGCAACCCTTTTGACTCCATAATATTAGCACATTGACCAATATTTGAAAACATTTTCCAAACAAAATGTAGAAATCCTAAAAAACAGGGAATTATTCAAACCAACCCAACCTGTTAAAGTATTCTGGATTACTTTTATGGAGCATTTTATAAATATCTCGTGTGACATACATACATACATATATACCGTCTTTATCCCTTACGGGGTAGACAGAGCCTAACGTAACAAAACCGTAAGGCCACGTTTAGCATGATTAAGTGCGTATAGGTGGAAAGGGAAATCAAAATAGTGATGGATTGCTAGCCGTATCGCCTATTACATGATTTCTAAGATTTTTGCCCATTCACTCGCTTTTACCATCTGCGCGGGAAGAGAAATAACCCCCCGTGTAACTCTATAGGTTAATTGCTGACTAATTTTATCCCAGAAGCTTCCATCCAGTGCGGACCTGCGGATTGATTTATCCAATCCATCGCTGTTAATTTATTTATAATTTCCCGCGGAAATTTCCAATGGGGATGGCGGTTTTATTATTTATGACGGTTCAGTTTCCATTATACTGGTATCAAGTGAAATTCGGTTGATTATTAAACGGTACATTTTTAATAGCATTTATAACAGGTTGGGTAAAGCCGATTTTGCTCATACACATGAAAATTGAGGTAAATTGAACGTGAGACGCGATCCGATTTTGTTTTGTTTCAGAGGGTCTGTAAACTTGGTACCGTGACCAGGATCAACTTATTTTTTTTAATTAAAAAGTGTGGTTATGTCTATTGGGGAATAATTTTGCCGGTTTCTAAAATGTGTTGGCTTTTTTTACGAAAAGTAAAAACTAAATATGACATAAACTGTCACGTTAACAACTTTTAAAATTTAAACACTAACTGACTGGAAGGCAAAAGTATACAGACTGATATCAGTTTAAGCTACTCTAACTTACCTTCATAACAATGAGTTAGAAGCAGTAAGATATATTTCTCCATTCCTCAGGTGACAGGTACATATATGATAACTGGAACTTAACAGGAGTCGTGGACAGGCTTTTATAGTTCCAAAAGGTTATACCCTTATATTTCAAGGCCACTGACCTGTGTATCCCTGTGGATGCTGTACGTGGACCAACAGCAGGGTTCCACCTGGTTGGAGTCCAGCCCCCAGAACTCCAGCTCCTCCTCAAAGAGCGGACCACACACATTTGTGGGGTAGTGGAGTTTCCCGGTCCTGTTGACAAAATAAAAGGACTGTATAGTCGGGTTGCTATGATCAGGGGTGAGTTCAGTTTGATCACCCGACGACGCCCGACGCCGCACTGACCCGTTCAGTAGGTCAGTGCGATCATCGGACGATCACACCAAATCGTTCAGTAACGTCGTCGAGCGTCGTCGGGCGATCGCACCGGTCACCCCATAAAATAGATGGGTAAAAAAAGCCCAGACGTCACTTTGACAGTTGAAAAGCGGCAAAATTTATAATTCGAACTTATTATGACGAATACGAAATCGCATACCATCGACATTTAAATTTAATGTGAATTTAATTTAAAATGGGAGATTCAACAAAGACGTTAATGATTCAAGATGAAAAGGGACAGAAATATTCTATTCAAGTCTCGGAGCAAATATATATTCTATATTTATTTTGAATTGACACTTTTGACAGAAAAACGTCCCAACTCGTTCAGTAAATGTGTTCATGATCGGACGATTTTCATCCGACGATAATAACACTGACACTAGTTACTGAACGTAGCCCAGAGGGTAACTCTGGCCCATATGAAAACCACATACAGAAGGATTTGATCAAGATCATAAAAACGTTGTTTAATCATATCGACAAAAAA
Source organism: Pandemis corylana (assembly GCA_949127965.1). NCBI lineage: Eukaryota > Metazoa > Arthropoda > Insecta > Lepidoptera > Tortricidae > Pandemis > Pandemis corylana. The sequence continues at coordinate 12,640,684 of OX421865.1, read as the reverse complement.
GTGAACCGTTTTTAACCTTCGACGCAAAAAGAGAGGTTTTATAAGTTTAACGTCCATGTCTGTCTGTGACTGTCTGTCTATGTCATCGTCTATCAAACAGATAGACCGATTTGGATGTGAATTTTTTTCATTCAAAAGCCAGATTCCTTTCATTGGTTTTTAGCCACGTTTGGTAAAAATCGGTTTAGCAGAGAAGGTACAAAAACAGAGCACATAGCCTCGTCACACCATTTTATCAATTTTCTGCAACAATAATGATTCCACGTTAATTAGCAACCCTGTGTTCTGTTTATCTTACACAGATAATATATTATTAATTAGTATCATTTTCCCTCCGACGGATATACTCGTACCTCCAAAATAGATTAACGCTTTCTAATCTTACTCCCACACATTTATTATTCATTGATATTGGGGTGCTCTGTCAGTGCAGATTGTATTATAATAATAAAGGTTTAATCATCATCATCCGCATCACCATTATCATCATCATCATCATCATCATCTCTAGCCGAAGTCTTCAGTCTTTCTACATCGCACTAAAGAGCACAGGTAATTCAGACCGAGAAGGCTTGGACCATTTCCACATGAGTCCAGTGCGTATTGGGAACTTCAAACACCATTGAACTGACGTATAAAAAGTCCAGTGATGCTCGACATGTTTCGGACTATTTCGTAGTCCTTCTTCCTGGAGTTCTTCTTCCGTAGTTCTTCTTTCTTTTTATACGTGAGTTATCCGTTTATGTGTAATAATGATTAAGTCTCACGGTAGTTTCATGTTGAAACCATTGAACTGCTTTAGCCGGGTAAACAAAATAAACAATACAATACACAAATCACGTCTTTATCCCTTACGGGGTAGACAGAGCCTAAGGGGACAAACCTGCAGGCCGATTTTAGCAAGATTGTGGGGCTAGGTATAGATAGAAAATGGAATCAAAATAGTAATGGGTTGCTAGCCGCATCGCCTATAACATGATTCCTATAATTTTCGCCCATTTCCTCGATGGGCTTGCACCATCTGCCCGGGAAGAGAAGCAATTGGTACATTCTATGTTTTTTCTTTGCTCCCAGACCAGCATAGAAGTATCTAGTAACAAAATAAATAAATAAAGGCTCAGAGTTGCTTAGCGAGCTATGGAGAGAGCTACGAGTATGCTTGAGGTTTCTCTACGAAATCGAATCAGAAATGAGGAGATACGTAGAAGAACAAAGGCCACTGACATAGCCAAGCGAATTAGTACGATGAAATGGCAACGGGTAGGCCGTATAGCACGGAGAGTAAAGGTCTCTTCCATTTTAAACCATTATGTGTGGTCCCGAGAGTTCCGCATCCAGTCCTTCCCAGTTGCTCGCACTAAAATATCCGGCCATCTTGCTGGCTGTCTCATCACATTTCTGAACTCCTTTCGTGGTCTGCACTCGAACAACTTTTTGCCCCATCTTCCATCAGAACCACGGCAAATATGGCCCGCCCACTTCCACTTCCTAGAGGCTATGGTTTTCGCTATGTCAGATAGTCCCGTTGTCTACAAATATTGCTCGTTGAATAATATAGGAAACTCGCGTATTTTCATCACTAGCTGACCTTCGCATTAAAATAAATGCGTTAAGACATAAATCATACTATTGTAAACAATATTTTATTTCGGCGTTTGACGGATTATTAGTTGATGACGAAAGACGCAGAGAACATATGTTTTTAAAAGATATTACAAAAAACTTACATGCTATGCTAGTTCTAATTACAAGGTACAGCTGTCTTGCATGCGTAGCTGTGGAGACATCTATGTTTTCCGTGACTCAATCCGCGCAGAATTCGCTTATGGCTATGGTTTCTGGGATAAAACTATCCTATGTCCGTCTCTGGGACTGAAACTGACTACCAAATTTCAACTAATAGTGACGATGGACAATTTATTTGAATAAATGTGTCTTCAGAAGCGCCACTCATCCCAAGGGATTTTATATTTCATATATGCCTGCGACTTTGTCCGCGTGGTATCTGTTATACTTTCGATTAACATTTCTACTTTCCTTTTTGTAGTGAACTCGTATCTAATTATTTGCTGATGTCCGCGACTACGTCTGTCAAGAATTCATTTATCGCTATCCCGCGGGAACCACGCAATTATCCATCTATCTTTGTGCCACATATCAATGTAATACGTTTTAACGAGTATTTCTCATAATTATCAGAATCTCGACGGTTCCTATGATTTTTATAAAATAAATTGATCTAGTTATGTTTCATTTTTAGAAAGCGTACCAAAAAAAAATACCCGGTCGTCCAGGTACAAAACCATATTTTGTCCGACCGTTTTGGCGTGAAAGAGTTACAGTACCTAACATCCATACTTATACTACTCAAAAGAAAATAAGGGTCACCAGTAATTTGGTCGTTACAATAATTATGTAGTTACACTTGTTTGGATTAATATGAAATCAGTACAATAAACTAGAAATATGCAGGCGACCCTTATATTTTGAGCAAATACATCCACACTCGCGAACTTTTGCATTTATAATATTAGTAGGAAATAACCTGCGACAGACGTTTTTTTTATTAATGGTTAAAGACATGGAGTAATTATTTAAATACTAGGCCATTTTATTTCATGGAGTAATTATTATCATCCAACCGGAACTAACTTTCCGTCTCACTGGTCTAAATCAAGCTGACAGCGACGGCGACATGAAATGTTGTTTTATTCAATAAAATATCAGTAGCGACAGTAAAGAATTTAATAACAAGCAATAAAAATTTAGCTTACTACGCACTTTGCTGCAACACTCTACTTTTTCAGGAAAAGCTACTTTTGTGAGTACCAGCTGTTATTCGCGATGTCATCTGCAAATAATTCGTGTATGGCTATCCTGCGGGAACTAAGGAATTTGCCGGGATAAAAACTATTTTAGGTCCTTCCTCTGGACTGAAACTATAATATGTACCAAGTTTCATTCAAATTGGTTCAGTGGTTTAGGCGTGAAAGCGTTACAGACAGAAATGTTAGTAGGGATTGGCATGTACTACAGTCAATAAAAAGGAAAGTCAATACCTACGATAAGTTGAAGTTACGGAGTAGCAACATAAATATTTTTTCACACCTCTCATTCAGAAAAGTAAGCTTTGCTCCCTGTCGAGAGGGACCAAAGTGCAACTTTTCTGTTTAAGGCTTTTCTAAGTGTTTTTTTGCTAGCTTTTTGGTAGCTCTAATCATATTTAGTTTTTCAAGTTTTTTTAATGTTCGGTGTGAAAAGTTGTATGAGCCACTCGGGAGCAAAATTCATCTTGGGCGTTAACACTTGAATCCCTCATTACGCTCTGGATTCAATATAGCGCCCTCGCCGTAAATACATCATTTTGCTCCCTTGTGCCACAAATAACTATATTATATTAATTGAAATGGACCTCCGCCAACTAACGCCTGATTCAATCAATAAGATCTGTCAAGCGGAAATAACCACAAACCTCGTGGTAACCGCAAAACCGACACATAATTAGCGACATGCTCTTAGCTGTCGGGAGCATTTTCCTTTGCCCTGTTAACCACCGCAAATAGTTTATAATAGTTATTTAGTTTACATCTAAGGATATAAAGCCTATCGACACTTACTGACAAGAGACAAAAGCGACACCAAGGCAGCTCAGTAACAACCTCCGCAAACTTCTCGTCATGCGTGTTGCAGAGTATGATGGCTCTTGTATTGGTTTGTATAGCCACAGGGAAGCGTTGTCTCCCAGATGATGATGATGATGATCCTTCCAACCAATTTCGGCCATGGCGACTACTTCAACTTCTAGTTAGTATGACGCTCGCGCCCGAAGATGGTTTTTATAGTCGATCTTAGCGGTGAAACCTCGCGCACAATGAATGCTTGTGAGCACACCGTTGACATAATGGTAGCGAATGGCAGCCGGCTGGCGAGTCTTCGATTCATCGCGTTTAGCGTCCAGGTCAACTAAACGCTGCTCCTCGAACTCGCGAACCTTGTCCTGCACCAACCTGCGCCATGCAGGACACTGTGCTGCCAAACCCTCTCAGTGAGAAAGCTCGATGTCGCATCTTTTTAGGTGGCGTTTCTGAACCATTGGCCATAATTCATCTGGAATAGACGCAAAGGCCAAATATATAAGGATACTAGCTTATGCCCGCGACTTCGTCCGCGTAGATAAATCCCGTTTTTTTCCTTATCCCGTGGGAATTTCCAAAAATCCTGAAATTAGTTTCTTAGTTTTGTAATCACCTACTTTTGTATCAAATTTGAAGAGTCTAGTTATTATAGTTACTGAGATGGCGTCACTCGGAATCGTATATATAATTCCCGTTTTTTCCTTGTCCCGTGGGAATTTCCAAAAATCCTTCCTTTAGTGGATGCCTACATTGTATAAGGTATCTATGTGCAAAATTTCAAGTCTCTAAGTCCAGTGGTTTGGGCTGTGCTATCCCGCGGGAACTATGCAATTTTCCGGGATAAAAACTATCCTATGTCCTTTCCCGGGACTCAAACTATCCGTATACCAAATTTAAACTAAATCGGCCTAGCGGTTTAAGCGTGAAAAGGTAACAGACAGACAGACAGACAGAGTTACTTTCGCATTTATAATATTAAGTAAGGATAAGGATATTCCAATGAATATCAATTGTCAAGAGTAGGATCCTAAACCGACGAGCATGTATGAAGACATTTTGGACCGGTTTCACCACTGTCAATGTCGGTTACCTCATCAGTCTATTTTGTAGTAAGAAATAGAGAAGGAATCATAAATAACTGGCACTTAAGATATCATGAACTTTACAGAGACAGACAGGCCCTTAATGTGGTTGAAGCAAAAAAGGTATACCGTGATCGTAGCAACTTGAACAAAGTAGACTATAGGCTAGAAAAAAAAAAATAGGAAAGAAGCGTGACGGTTTGTATGTACAGTTTGACAACAAAAATAATGCTCCACAATGTACCTGCGCAGTAGACCAATTTTAGTAGCGCCGGAAACTGGCGCTGTTATTGGTCGATCGATTTCGTACCAACAATGGCAAAATCGTGTAAGCGGGACAGAGCTAAGAATGCAAAGCAAGCAATACTCTGCCAGTTGCGCTTGCAAATAAACTTCTATAGTATCTTTTAAACTGTTTAAGATTGTTGAAATTCTAAAAACTGTATAGATTAAAGCGTTATGTACTTAAATTCTAAGTAACAATAAGTGCATAACTTTACTTTGCTATTCCGCGGAATAGTGAGGTCAAGAGTTAAAGATCTTGAAAACTGTCAAGAAACGCAAGCTGCAGTACTTTGGCCACATAATGCGTCGTGGTAAATACGATCTGCTTCAACTCATCATGCAGGGGAAAATCCAAGGAAAGCGACCACACGGAAGAAGGCGTACTTCGTGGCCTAAGAATCTCCGGACATGGTTCAACCTTAGCACAAGCTCACTGTTCCGAGCTGCTGAGTCAAAATTAAAGATAGCACTGATGATAGCCGACCTCCGGTAGGAGATAGCACCTCACGAAGAGAGAAGAAACAGCCATAATCCCGTTGAATATTTTCTATTCATGCAGTGCAGCTTTAGAAAGGTTCCTAACAATAAAAGTCATCAAAAAAGTACAATAAAACTGCCGCGTTTCGTATCGCAATGCGTTCCCCTAGTCTTCAATTATACGAGGTTTAACGAAGTGCGAAATCGCTGGCGACCCATCCGTCGCGCCGCGTCGGGAGGTGATACGACCACCCTGTAGCTTTGATATTGTTAATGGAATTATACAGGATGAGCAAGTATAAGAACGTCAGCTACATCCAGCTAAGCAACGTTTATAAAAAGCAAGCCAAATAACTAAATTCAACCCAACAATAATAGGCCAGGGTCGATACCTTTGAAAATGATAAAAAGTAAAATAAAATTATAGTAGGATGAAACCCATTAGAAATGGTAGAGAATATTACAAAAATTAAAGAAAAATAAATTACGGTCGATCTGAGGTCGGGAAGGGGGGAGGGGTGAGTTTTTAAGGGTGAAAAACGGTTTATCTCGATTTCCGGCGAAACTACAAGTCTTATGAAAAAAAGTTAAATGGCAAAGTTGTAGGTAATAAAAAGATCTACAACTTTTGCTTTTACACTTTTTTCACATAACCTCAAAATTTATGTGAAAAATTCAAATAACCATGTTTTTGGTTTTTTATTTTTATCTTTTGCAAAAATAATAATTTTTTCACGAAACTTGGTGAAAACTTACCTTTTTATGTCCCAAACTTACAGTATTTTTTTTGATTTAAAAGATTCATTTTTTCACCTTATTTTGACTTAATATCGAAAAAGCACCCTAACTTTCAATCGAACATTCTCACGTCAAAATATCTGTTTTTTTTTTAAAGTCGGTGGCCTTTTTGTTCGTTGAAATCTCTACTTTCCGATGGTATAAAAAAATTTATACATTACAATGGTAATTTTTGTCTGAAAATGCAAATAAAGGAATAAATCATTATGTTCAATTTTGAGCTATTTATTAAAAATTTACACCTTAATTACTTGTTAAACGTAAGATTACATGTTACATTGATAAACAAAAAAATTACGAATCCATAAAACATAAAGATTAGAAAAAACATGCGAAAATAATTATTCTAAATATTAAAAAAATAGGATTTAAAGGAGATTTCATCTAAAAAATGTGACTGTTGCAATATTTTTCAGTAATGAAGTTGATTTATTAAATTCTAATTACATTTATGTCATAGAAAATCTCATCTTACTAATATTATAAATGTGAAAGTTTGTTACTCTTTCACGCCAGAACGGCTGGACAGATCGGGATGAAATTTGGAACATATATAGATTATAGTCTGGAATAACACATAGGCCACTTTTTATCCCGGAAAATTGCGCAATTCCCGTGGGATAGCGATAAACGAATTCTATGCAGACGAAGTTGCGCGCAACAGCTAGTAATATATAAATATACATGTAAATCGTACTATTGAATTTCGATACTTTATACTGATTACGTTATTCATAATAATTTTCTTAAATACAATAAAAATAGGATTTGAATCCTATTTTTAAATATTTAGAACAACTATTTTCGCATGTTTTTTGCAATCTTTATGTTTTATGGATTCCTATTTTTTTTTGTTTATCAATGTAACATGTAATCTTCTGTTTAACGAGTAATTAAGGTGTATATTTTAAATAAATAGCTCAAAATTAAACATAATGTTTTTTCCTTTATTTGCATTTTCTGACAAAAATTACCATTGTAATGTATATATATTTTTATACCATCAGAAAGTAGAGATTTCAACGAACAAAAAGGCCACCGACTTTTTTAAAAAAACAGATATTTTGACGTGAGAATTTTCGATTGAAAATTAGGGTGCTTTTTCGATATTAAGTCAAAATAAGGTGAAAAAATGAATCTTTTAAATCAAAAAAAATACTGTAAGTTCGGGACATAAAAAGGTAAGATTTCACCAAGTTTCGTGAAAAAATTATTATTTTTGCAAAAGATAAAAATAAAAAACCAAAAACTTGGTTATTTGAATTTTTCACATAAATTTTGAGGTTATGTGAAAAAAGTGAAAAAACAAAAGTTGTAGATCTTTTTATTACCTACAACTTTGCCATTTAACTTTTTTTCATAAGCCTTGTAGTTTCGCCGGAAATCGAGATAAACCGTTTTTCACCCTTAAACCCCCCCCCCCCCCCCCTTCCCGACCTCAGATCGACCGTAATTTATTTTTCCTTTAATTTTTGTAATATTCTCTACCATTTCTAATGGGTTTCATCCTACTATAATTTTATTTTGTCTCAAAAATTATCGACCCTGGCCTATAAACTCTGAAGAATAGTTATTTAAATAAAAATTAAAAAGTATCTTGGGACAAATTACACCAATTGACCCAGCCTCAAACTAAGCAAAGCTTGTACTATGGGTACCAGGCAACGGATAAACATGCTTATATAATGTAGATAAATCCATACTTAAATACATACAACATCCATGACTCGGGCACAAACATTCGCATTCATCATACAACTGTCTGCCTCTACCAGGATTCGAACCCAGGACCTCTAGCTTCATAGTCAGAGTCACTAACCACTAGGCTATCCGATCGTCGAATTCAGTCAATTTGTGTCACAAGGGACCAAAATTATGTATTTACGGCGAGAGCGGTACATTGAATCCAGAATGTAGCGAAAGATTCTACAATAGAATCCTGAGCGTAATAAGAGATTCAAGCGTTAAAGCCCAAGATGAAAATAATTTTGCTCCCGAGTGGCTCATACAAGTTTTCACATCGAGCACTAAGTAACTTAAAAAAAGGATTCGCAATATAATTAAAGAGCAACCAGCATAGAAAATGGCATAATGGCGAGGATAATACATCACTACATAGTATAAAATAAGGTCGCTTTCTCTGTCCTTATGTCCCTATGTCCCTATGTATGCTTATATCTTCACAACTACACAACGGATTTTGATACGGTTTTTTTTAATAGATAGTGATTCAAGAGGAAGGTTTTTATGAATAATTCTACGCAGACGAAGTCGCGGGCAGAAGCTAGTTTTAAATAAATGGATCACATCATCACTTAGGGTAGAAAGAGATAATAAAGCAGCCAGAAAGACTAAAGCATAGCCCCAAATATTTGGGCAAAGCTCAAAAATGTACTGCTCAAAAATGTCTAATTATGATCTCTTAATACGCGAGCTTTCCTTTTATTTCCCTGTCTGTATTTTATAGCGCGGCGATTGTTAAAGTTTTAGGACAACAGTTTGACCAACGCTGGCGGCTGGGGATTTTGTTGGGTAAGTTAGTCAAGGTTAAAGTTAAGCTTGCCCACTGCCATAGAGTGGGGTCAGAACGCTTGCTGACAAGTTAGGACAACTTCACCTACTTGACTCACTTACCCGGCCGTGTGAGTAAATTCAATTTGGAATAGTGTCATCGTTTGTGACTTGAGATGTCGTTAAGTTGGTATCGTTACAACTTTGAGACAGATTTAACGTTAAGTTGTTATTAACGTTAACCCATTTACCGTTATTTAGCCGTTTTTTTAATGCTGGGTCAATCGACAGCAATTGGTTCAATCCCAAACTAACTTACATCTGAACTTTAGGCTATCCAGTAGACTATAATTTTATTATGGTTCTACAGAATATACTTATCCATTTTTAGAATTAGGGATTGTTGGTTATCATAAAATGTTTGTTTGTTTTAAAAAATATACAGTATTTTATATCGGTATGGAATATAAAACACTAGCGGTTGCCCGTGACTTCATCTGCATAGAATTCGCTTATCGCTATCCCGCGGGAACTATGCGATTCTTCGGGATAAAAACTATCCTATATCCTTCCCCGGGACTGAAACTATCTCTGTACCAAATTTTATTAAAATCGGTTTGGTGATTTAGGCGTGAAAGCGTAACCGAAAGACAGACAGAGTTACTTTCGCATTTATAATATTAGTAGGGATTAAAATAAGCTGCTACAGACTGAGCCGGTTGTAAAATGGTTTATATCTTTTTCAACGGCTTGAATTTGATAAAAACGGTCCTTTTTAGCTTACAGTGGCACACAATCAGATTGAACGATAAAATTATCATAGAAACAAAAGAGCTTGGTTCGATGTAACTGTGATTTTACAGTGACCTCTTTCAATTACTGAATTAGAAAAATTGGTACCTGATCACCGATTAAAAATCTTTCTGTATAATCAGTTTAGACTTTTTTGATCAATTATCCATTGTGCTCAGTTTTACTTCTATTGACATTATAGTCTCATTTTGCAACCTTTTCGCCATCTCCATTACTCCCGATTCCAAACCTTAGCTTTGCGATTTCCTGTTTCAATAATAAAGTCTTTTGTTTATTCACAACGGAACCTTTACATCGAGCTACTACTCAATCGGAAAGCGACAACGATACGTTATCGGATTCCTCGTTATATTGTTACGCGATCTGAGAAACGGTCGGGCGCAAAAGGAAGTGACTTGGCGTAATCATGTAGATTTACCTTTTTATCCGACTACAGCGAAACAGAAGAGGGGAGTTATTGATTTAGTTAGCAAAATCAACCATTGTACATAGGCCTTTCTCAAAGAGCGCCATAAACACCGGTCTTGCGCGGCCCTTATCACCAGGTCATTAGTCCACTTTGTGGGGGCCTTCCTACGCTGCGTTTTCCGGTGGTCGACATTCGAGAACCTTCTGTCTATCGGCCGGTCCTGAGAGCAACTATAACGCAATCAAATTTTGTGCAGGTATTGTGAATAGGGGGTCAATAGAGCTTCAAGAGCTTCTTCTCTTGAGTAGAGTACCACCACTTCTGGACACTCGTAACACCAAAGGATTGCTGATGCGTTGAGTCAGAAGGCTTAGATAGAACTCATGTCTCTGTAATTTCATCTGTTAATTGCGCAGTCGATATTACTGTAAATGAATTGAAGTTGTGATAAGAGGAGATACCATTTTTATCTGCAATTACATTCACAAATGGCGTCTATATCCTTTACGAGGTAGACAGAGCCTAAGGCAATAAGACTTAACGGCAGCATTTAGCATGATTGTGGTCGCATAGGTGGAAAGGGATATCTAAATAGCGATGAATTAATAGCCTGTTCTGATGTGCTATTACCATCTGCGTGGGAAGAGAAGCAAGCGGTACATTCGTTTTTTTCTTGTTTCCAGACCAGAATGGAAGGAAAGTAGAAATATATCTTGAAAATTACAAATAGGCTTGCAGTTTTCGTACTAATAAAGGAACAGCTTGATACTGTAACCCGTATAATTTTGATAACATTTCCGCCCTAAATTACCATTACCCTAAACTAACAATACAATTTAGTTGTACCGCTGAAAGTCGCTTTGTGCTGTCGGTCCATGCGGGCGGAACGAAGGCCGATCAAGTTTTGGCAGAATTACAGAGTACCACTTGAAACTTTGAACAGAATGCTCCCAGAATCCTCCAAAATGCGGCTTGTGTCGTGTTGAGTTTTGCTTCTTTCAGTTATATAACTACATACATACATATATTCACGTCTTTATCCTTTACGAGTTAGACAGAGCCTAAAATAACAAAACCTTAAGGCCACGTTTAGCATGATTAAGGGCGTATAGCTGGAAAGGGAAATCAAAATATTGATGGGTTGCTAGCCGCAATGCCTATAAAATGATCCTAAGACTTTCGCCGATTCCCTCGATGGGCTTGTACCATCTGCGCGGGAAGAGAAGCAACTGGTAAATTCTATGTTTTTTCTTTACTCCCAAATCAGCACTAAATCTTAAACTATATATTGATATTTAAGGATGCCTAGTTAAATTAAAACTACAAAAGTACCTTTTACTTCAAATTAACTTGACTACAAGACGTGGCAAGGTGACAAAGCAAGAATTTACCGAAATAGTTTTCATTTCAGTGAAAACATTCAAAGTTTTCACGTCGCGAAACTAAGCTCCGCTGTCTAAAATAGCTGACATATTTTCAATATTTCAGTAACTCCCGCTATCGACTCTTAGCCTAATGGAGACAGAACCAAGCTAATTAACAATAGCATGGCTACGGAAAAGAAAGAGAAGAAACAAACCATAGGATTAGTAGGTAATAAAAAGATATCAGTCTTAAGGAGTTTATTTTATCGCACCAAGAATAAGACGGCTGATTCAAAATCCTCGAACATTTACACGAGTCGAGATAGAATTTATCGAAATCTCGACGTGATTTTCATTCGATTTATATTCTCATCAAATATTGAACACTCATGAATCACGGAGTGGAAACGATCGTTGTGGTTATAAGCACAGCTCGTATCTAAAGATGGCGGAGAAAACTACGTAATTTGATGATAAAAAAATTAGGAATTGTAATCTTTGAAATTTTGGTTAATATAAGTTACCAATGGTGTTTTTAGGTTTAATAATAGCCTTCCTAACAAATCCTCTTATTGCATTGCTACAGTTTGTTTTCATCATCATCATCATCAACATCATATCAGCCACTGTTGAAACATAGGCCTCCCCCATAGACCTCCAGTTGCCTCGGTTGGAAGCGGCCTACATCCACGGTGAACCACGACTTTAACCAGTAGGCTTATTACCTAACTCGCTCGCAATCGCCACCATGTAAATTTTGACAGTTCTTGTATGAATGTGACAGCTAGCTGATTCCGATGCCAATTGTCAGCCCATAACATGAACTGTCAAAATGAACACGATGGCGATTGCGAGCGAGTAAGGTAATAAGCCGACAGGTCATCCGTCCACGTTGTGTGTTTGTATTAAGAACCGTAAATCTGACTATGTTGATGTATTTGTTCTTCACCCCTCAATTTGATATTGCTTTTCCCAGACAGAATATATTCCCGTAACAGGTTTGCAACTTATGAAAAACTGGACTCGACTTCCAAACTGAAGCGATAAACCTTGCCAACTCCGTAACTAAGAAACTAAGTGAACGCCGACCTTAGTTATCTTTGCCATCAAACATTTCACTTAACCAAGTTGGTTGGCAACTGAATGTTATCGCTGTCGTCTTCGGAACTAGGCTGGTTGAAATAATATCGATACATTGATATTTTTGATGATAGGTATCGATATATCGATACTTATATCATGCAAATTAATATGTACAATTGTAAGTGTAGAAAGAGCCTTTCGTTCCACTTGCTACGATCTTGAAAAATTTTGCTTCATCCACGTTCATCTATTTCTTCAAATATTCAAAACTAGCGACTTTGTCTGCCTAGAATAATGCATAGTATAAACCTTTCTCTTGAATCACTCTATCTATTAAAAAAATGGCATCAAAATCCCTTGCGTAGTTTTAAAGATATAAGCAAACATAGGGACCGACAGACAGACAGCGGAAAGCGACTTTGTACATATATACATTACATACATAAATCACGTTTATATCCCTTACGGCTACAGAGTCGAAGTGGAAAGGGGAATCTATGGTATAATTCCTAAGTTTTTCAGCCATTCCCTCGATGGGCTTTTACCATCTACGCGGGAAGAGAACTGGTACATTCTATCATTTTTCTATACTCGCTGACCAGCAGGGAAAAAAAATTAGAAGTAGCCAGTAGCAATAAAATTTGCCAGACTTTTTCTTTTAAAACCGAAAATCTCCAAAAACTTTACCTGTACATTAACATTAACGACATTCTTTTAGAAATGTCGAGATCGATATTTATAAAATAAAAATAAATACCTAATAATAAATATCTTGGGCCCCAAACTAAGCAAAGCTTGTACTATGGGTACCAGGCAACGGATAAACATACTTATATAATATAGATAAACACATACTTAAATACATACAACATCCATGACTCGGGCACAAACATTCGTATTCATCACACAACTGTCTGCCCCTACCGGCATTCGAACCCGGGACCTCTAGCTTCATAGTCAGGGTCACTAACCACTAGGCTATCCGGTCGGTATATTATAAACGTCGATATATCGATTTTTTTGTCGACATCCCTATTTGGACCGGCAAATTTGTTGAAAGGCCGCCAGCAGCGGTCCACATCTAAATAAATCAATAGTTACCCAATATTGAATAGGGGGTGAAATAAAGTGAGGAAAGACCCGCTGCAGACGAGCGGATGCAGAAGCTTTTTGAGACTTTCAAATACATACGTAAATCACGTGTTTTCCCCTACGGGATCGACAGAGCCTAAGGTAAACCCTAAAGGCCATATTCAGCTTGATTAAGGGCGCATACTTAGGTGGAAAAGGGAATCATTCCAATGCCATATTTTACCATCTGTGAGGGAAGAGAAGCAATTGCCACATTCCATGTTTTTTTGCTTCCAGACCAGCATGGAAGGGTCAAAAATGCTTCAAGTTGTGAATTTCGTAATGAAATGAAATGAAATTATTTAATTCGCACTACACAAGTGTTATTTTATAAAATGTTTACACATGTCAGAGAAAGGAATATCGTCTATGTTCTGCCTAAAGTTAGCATGCAAATTCTTAACCTAATTTAAATGCCTATAAATAATCATTTTGATATTAGCTCCATCTAGAGGGGGCGGTAGAAACATTCAGAGGTTCTTTGAAGTCATAACCATAAACGCATCGTAGCTTCCGTTACTGTCCAACAACGCCATCTAGCGATGTTTGTTGCAAACACCGTTGGGATTTACTCCATAGATCAGGGTAGGGGCAACTGGTTAGACTAAATAATTATTGTAAAGAACTCGTGTAATTCTAACATTAAGTCCTGAATTACTCCACATAATTAACTTTAATTAAGCCATGTTGGTGTATTGTTACCGCAGACGTAGACATACAATATGTGGCCCACTTAATGGCCAATTAAAATTTAATTTAATACCTTCAATTACTAATTATACTATAACTACTCTACTAACATGAACAAGAAACAGTTTGTTGATAATGTAGCTCAGTCTATGAAGGCTATAAACTCTTGCTTCAGAGCCGCTAAGAGCTAAAGTAAACAATTTTTTTTTGACGCAACTTGACGCAAAAGGATCGGTTAAATTACTAGCGGAAACCTTTTACCCGGAGGACCTCATTACCAGCGACAATCCTCACCACAGCGAAACCAGAAGGAAAGCGGATCTAGTGAATGCTGGAGACCAATATGGAACTTGCGATCCTCCATTCACTATGGCAGAACTGATGGCAGCTAGCGAGTCTTTCAACCCGAAGAAAGCCCCAGGAGCAGACGGCTTTACGGCCGATATATGCTCGCACGCTATAAGAGGGAACCCCGAGCTCTTCTTAAAATTCCTGAACAAGTGCCTGGCAAATCACTATTTCCCGAAGGCCTGGAAAAGGGCCACCGTAGTGATTCTGAGGAAACCGGGAAAGGATAGTTACACAAATCCAAAGTCTCATAGGCCAATAGGATTGCTATCAATACTGGGTAAGACCTATGAGAAGATGTTGGTGGCCCGCCTCAGATTTCACTTGTTGCCAAGGATGAGCACCCGCCAGTTTGGATTTATGCCCCAAAGGAGCACCGAGGACTCCCTCTATAACTTAATGCAATACATTCGAAAAAAGCTAGAACAAAAGAAAATAGTCACACTAATATCATTGGATATAGAGGGAGCCTTCGATAGTGCCTGGTGGCCAGCAATAAGAGTCCGACTGGCGGATGAGGAGTGTCCCGTGAATCTGAGGAGGACCATTGACAGCTATCTCAATAACAGGGAGGTGGCAGTAAGGTATGCGGGTGAAGAGTACGTCACAACCACTAACAAAGGCTGTGTCCAGGGTTCCATTGGGGGACCGATACTTTGGAATCTCTTGCTGGACCCCCTTCTAAAAAGTCTGGAAAAGAGAGGGGATTTTTGCCAAGCCTTTGCAGATGACGTCATTCTGGCTTTTGACGGATCAACGGCAATGGAGATCGAGAGACGAGCAAATGCTGCTCTCGAACATGTGCAGTCGTGGGGTGTCGAAAATAAGCTTCAGTTCGCTCCGCAAAAAACAAATGCGATGACTATCACCCGGAAATTAAAATACGACAACCCGCGACTGAGCATGGGAGGACTCGGAGTTGCCGAGACTAGCGAGATCAAACTGTTGGGAGTGACCATAGATCACAAACTAACGTTTAATACCCACGTCAAAAACATATGTCGCAAGGCAACCGGCGTGTTCAAACAGTTGGCTAGAGCAGCAGGAGTGAGCTGGGGACTCCAACCGGAGGTTATAAAAATAATTTATGTGACGACCATCGAGCCAATACTGCTGTACGCCGCTAGTGCCTGGGCACCGGCTGCCGAGAAGTTAATGGTGACTAAACAGTTTGGGGTAGTACAACGAGGAGTAGCGCAAAAGTTGTGCAAGGCATACCGCACGGTCTCGTTAAATTCTGCCTTGCTACTGGCCGGTATACTCCCACTCGACCTCCGAGTCCGTGAGGCGGCCTCGTTATACAAGGCTAAGAGGGGAGGTCCCTGGCCGGAGCTGGGAGATGTGGAAGTTGAGCGGATGGCTCCAGCAATCAAGGCCCCTCATCCAGCAGACCGCGCCAGCCTGGAGCTCATAAGCTTGGTAGACCAAGAACAGGTGCAACGACATAGCGGATATGATATCCGTATATTTACAGACGGGAGCAAGATTGGGGGCAAGGTCGGAGCCGCGTTATCCGTATGGAATGGCGAAACCGAAATCAAATCCCTCAAGCTTGCTCTATCAAAATACTGCACAGTCTACCAGGCCGAGCTCCTGGCAATATGCAAGGCGACTAGGGTGATCCTCGAGAATGGAGCGTCCTCTTTCGGAGTCTACAGTGACTCAATGGCGGCCCTCCAGACTGTCATCAACCATAGTTGTCTCCACCCCTTAGCTGTGGAAGCCCGAGATAACATTAGGGCTGTATCTCTCCAGAACAAATCTGTGACCTTGTTTTGGATAAAGGCTCACGCGGGGTTGGAAGGCAACGAAAGAGCAGATAACTTAGCTAAGGAGGCCGCCATAAAATCCAAGAAGAGACCAGACTACGACCTGTGCCCGATATCATACGTCAAGCGTTGCATTCGAATGGCAACGCTTGACGAATGGAACCGACGATACACAACAGCCACTACCTCTTCAGTCACAAAAATGTTTTTCCCGGACGCCGTGGAGGCGTACCGGCTGGTGCGCAAGATGATACCAAATGGCATTACAACCCAAATAATGACAGGGCACGGTGGGTTCTCCGAATACTTGAAACGTTTCAAGTGCAAGGAGAACTCATCGTGCATTTGCGAGCCTGGGGTGGAAGAAACGGTATCACACTTGTTGTTTGAGTGCCCGGTGCATGCGATGGAGCGCCTCGAAATAGAAAACAAATTAAACATAAAAATAACAGCTGAGAACGTACATGAAATAATTAGAGGTAATGATAGAGAGAAATATATAAAGTTCATGGTTAAAATAGCAAATAAGGTAGTTTATAGAAATAAAACTAGATAAGAAAATATGCTGTCAAAATATATTGCATTATATTTTAGAGATAAGCATAACATAAAAATGTTAGTATATAAGTACAATCAAGGTAACAAATGTATATAATCATGAAAAGTAGCAAATAATTGTCAAAATGTAATGTAACTAGGTAACAAATGCTAAGATGGAAATTAAAACCTGGCTCACCCCCCCTTTATTCACCCGAAATAAAAAGAATTGACCAAAAAGCAGATAGATAGATGGGAGTCCCACCCATATAAAGCCACGAAAGATAAGATGGAAGACAGAAAGATAACGTATGAAGCATGAGAGTACGAGAGGCAAAAATGTGAGAACTGGAATGAATGTGTACAGAACAAACAAAACTCCGATCACGTTGGAGATAGAGAGAATAAAAAAAAAAAAAAAAAAAAAAAAAAAAAAAAAAAAAAAAAAAAGTAAACAATTTATTTTCAGCCTCCAATGTAAAAAGTGTTTGTGGCATCGTAGCTCTGTCTTGACCGATTTCGATGCGGTTTTTTTCATTCGAAACCCAGTTTCCCTGCAAAGAGTATTAGCTGTTTTCCAAAATTATGTTGAAAGGCAGTTTTGACCTAAAATTATTCTCTTTAAGAATTGTTACCTAAGGCTCTGTCTGGGTAGACGGGGATAAAGACGTGATTTATGTATGTATATTGCAGCACAAGAAAAAAAGGCTCCTGTACACGTTGAATTTTGTACGAACTTGATCTAACACTAGAAATAAAACGTTACACAAACACTAGAACAGTATCTTTATTTTTAAAGTATTAATATTGAAATAAACGCGGACATATTTAACAAAAAATTAATTATAAATATCACAGGGTAAAATCCGTATGTCCAATTTCCGGTACGGCGGTAGTAGGGTTATTATGTCCCAAATAAGGAAGCCAAAATTAAGGAGGCCTACAAGGGCTTTTTGAATTTAGAGAAGTAAAGGTAGGGAGAATTCCGGCTGAACTGCACACTATTAAGGAAGTCGAGGCACGTATTAAGGTAATAGGATCTAGATAATTTTCGCTATGCATACGTGATAGTTTTGTGCGCACAATACCAATAACGTGTTAAAAAAATAAATCACCTAGTGCAAAGGCAAGTCAGACACCTAAGCGTAAATTCGCTATAGTTAACTTAATAAATATGCAGTTGTACAATAACCTTTGGAAACCTTGGGAGGAACGGTTTTTTAAAAGAGAATTAATGGGATGAATACACGGAATGTAACACGAAGCTCGTCGTCTATGCGCTCCTGGCGTAAACTCCGGGTCGTACAATCGAACCTCGTCGGTCGTCACGTACTCTCGTAGAGTTGAACGTTTTCGCACTCAGCACGCAGCAAATCCCGGGAACCTCAGTCCACGAGTAAATTTATTAAAATACTCTCCGTGTGGAAAAAGCCGAAATGGAAAAATCCGGCTTCAAGACCACGATTTGTGGTATCTCAGTATCTTAAAAAAACTCAGCACCAACGAATATATCAAGCGGTTTTATGAGCACTCCGCACCACAAAAACAAGCCTCCGGAACTTGAGGAAAAAAATCACTACTCGGAGTATCTTGTTCGGCCTGGGTAAATATTTCCCTCACAGCAGGAGAATCAGATCTGAATGACTTTTTTCCTTAATGTCAGTTCTGAATTTTTGATACCGAACACCAATTTTAAAATTCAAACGAATCTGCTCAAAAGAATGATTAATAACCAGTATGAACGGCGGAAAAAGGTTACTAACAAAATAATAAATAAAAAAGGCTAAATCACCATGCAGCAAAAATAATGCTGCAGACATCCCCCTACCAAAAGAAATTTAAAATCTAAATCAAGAGAGAACACTGACATTCAAATACCATGAAGTTGTAAAAATTTGACAACCCTAATCAATAATGTTTTGTCAACCCTGAATATCCAAAACCTAAACAGCCCTACTACAAGCTTGAGGAAACTCCAAAGCGTAAGCCGAAAAGGATATCACCGCAACATCTATAATGAAATCGCAATGTAAATTACCACTGAGTTAAAACAAAAAATCACGATACCCTAATATGTACCGATACCCACTTGAAATCAAAATGTTTCTAGAAACTTGGATTGGAAGAATGCGGAAACCTAAAAACAAATAAAACAACTCAAACAAGCCGCTGAAACTACTGGACAATAATAGCTATAACCATTATTGAACGTTAGAAAAGCTAACTCACATCCACACACACAATCGCACCATAAAACAAAACAACCGCATATCTAACTGAAAGACTTAACCCAATACCGTACGAACCAAAATGAACCTTACGCATAATGACTAATTAAAAGTTGCGCCATCTATCAATACACCGAAGCACTAACTACTGGCCATTGAAACAAAGTGAAGCTCAAACTGACAAAAAAAACTGTCACATGAAGATTTCAACTTGTCAACGCCACCTATAAATAATATTAAGAACAAACTTCACGACGCCATCTATGTGACTAAATCTGAACCAACACCCTCTGTCTGAGATAAAATTTCAGAACAAAATTTAAAACGCCCACTGTCGGTGAAACAATAGAACCACATAAATACAGTCAACTACATAAAATTGAACACACTGCCGCTAGTACTAAGAACAACACTTAACTGCAGTTTAAATCCTAAAGACCAAAACTAACCTATCTTCCTAACTACCGAAGCACGAAAACTGGATACGGACGCGACGAAGTTTGAGGCGGCTCTACCACAACTTGAAGCGAACCAAAATACCAGAACGTGGTCATCGTAAAACGTAACCTAAACAATCTAAAAATATACAACGAATGAATATAATAGGTTGAAGATAATTACACGAGTCCTGGCAAGTCCGACTCTTGTCAAATCCACAAAACTCGAGTCTGACCCAGCGCCAGTTTAACACCTATGCCTATGGTACAGTCGGCGAAAAAAACGTCCACCACATGATAAGGCGAAATAACGTCGAAACTGGGAAAAAAGGAAAAGGTAGATACAGTCAGACTGGAAAAAAATCGTGACAACCTCAGGAACAGACGGCGAAAAAAAACGACCACCACATGATAAGGCGAAATAACGTCGAAACTGGGAAAAAAGGAAAAGGTAGATACAGTCAGACTGGAAAAATCGTGACAACCTCTGGTACAGTCGGCAAAAAAACGACCACCACAAGATAAGGCGAAATAGTGTATAAACTAGGAGAAAGGTAGGTATAGTCAGCCTGGAAAAAATCGTGACAACCTCTGGGAACAAAGAAACGATGCATATACGTCTTTTAGAGAAAACATCACACGTTTAAAGATCCACTTATATTTAGCGGACAAACACGCGTATTTTTATGAAAGCGTCGTCAGGGCTCGAGAACCCATAACACGTTTAAAAAATCCACTTATATTTAGTGGATAAACACGCGTATTTTTATGAAAGCGTCGTCAGGGCTCGAGAACCCATAACACGTTTAAAGATCCACTTATATTTAGTGGATAAACACGCGTATTTTAATGAACACGTCGTCAGGGCTCGAGAACCCATAACAAGTTTAAAGATCCACTTATATTTAGTGGATAAACACGCGTATTTTTATGAAAGCGTCGTCAAAACGATGCACCAGCGTCTTTAGAAGAAAAAAAAAAGGAATAAGGTGCATTAACTGCTGAATGACTGGAGACCAGAAAAGAATATCCTACAAGATAGCGTATAGGAAAAGAAAAAGGTATGACGAACGATCCGCCTTCCTACATCAAATGGTTGGAGGTCAGAAAAGGATAGGACGAATAGGATACCGGAAAAGAATAGGACGGACGATGCACCTTTCGGCATTTAGGGGAAAAATTATATATCAGTGAAATGAAGTACATTATTCGTCGAATGAGAGACCGGAAAAAATAGGACGGACGATGCGTCTTTCGGAATTTAGGGGAAATTATAAATCAAATGACTGGAAGCCAGAAAAGAATAGGACGGACGATGCGTCTTTCGGAATTTAGGGGAAAATTATATATCAAATAAATCTCCATACCACAATAGAATAGCATTATTTTAAAATGTCTTTCACGTGATAAGTACCAATGTGTGGAGAGTCTAAATCAGCTAACTCGTAAACTTGAGATGAAACGCGCCGAATTACCCGACACGCCGTGAAACGAGGAGCAAACTTACCACCCCTTTCAATATCTGGAGTACCCCTTTGAAAATTCCTACGCCATACAACCTGACCAACTTCAAACAAAACAGGAATACGATTTCGGTTGTAGTAACGGGCGTTTCGCACGAAGGCTTGCGTCAACGCGTCGGCCACTTTTGCGTAAACTTCCCGTAACGATCTGAGGTTTTCCGCACGATCGTTCCGACTGTTATCCAACCCAGGGTTAACAGTCTGAACTCTTCTGCGATTACAGAGAACATCAACCTCACGTCCGTATATAAGGAAATTAGGGGTATAATTTGTAGCCAAATTAACGCAAGAGTTTAAATATAAGGCAACCTTAGGAAGTTGCCTGGCCCAAGTACGGTTATCATCAGTCACAAGTATACTTAAAGTAGTGACCACAGTTTGATTAAATTTCTCAGCTACGTTCGCATTCGGACTATAGTAGGGAGTGAAAATAGGTGACGAAACATGATACGACCTAAGGAAATCTTCAAATTGACGACTCCTAAACACAGTAGCGTTATCACATAGGACGTTGAGTGGAGTTCCATATCTCAAAATTACCTCAGACTCTAATGCGTGTGTAATTGACTTTGCATCGGACTTCTTCAAAGGTGCTAACCAAACGAACTTCGAAAAGACATCTACCATCGTGAGAATATACTTGTACCCGTAATATGCGGTAGGTAAAGGACCAACCAAATCGATTGAAAGCAAATCAAGAGGAGCACTTACGGCACGCGGATATAACTGTTGTCCTCTTGGCTGAGTGTTAGCGATCTTAAAAGATTTGCAAATCTGACACAATGAGAGACGTGAAGCAATATCTTTGTACATGTTAGGCCAATAATACAGATCTCGTGTCTTAAAATAAGTTTTCATAATTCCAGGATGGACATTAGGAAATTCATTGTGGATTTCGTCTATCGCTTCGCTCGTTTTAGAAGCAGGCAAAACTATCTTCCAAGGGTCATCAACAAGTGGGTTATCTACCGACACCCTGCGGAGTAAAATACCATTGCGCAAAGAATACGCCGGAAAAAGTTGTGGAGTAGACGAAACACCTGAATACACTCTCTCATACCAAGGATCACCAGTAGGGGCCTGACCCCGTTCAAAGGCGATAAGGGACACTTGGGGCCTAGATAACACGTCTGGTACAACATTTTGAACGCCCTTTCGATGCTCTAGTTCAAAATTGTACTGAGAAAGGATAGTAGACCAACGAGCTAATCGACCTGTTGGGTTATCTAAAGTTAGGAGCCACTTTAAGGCGATATGGTCTGTGATGATCTTAAATTTTACGCCATCTAAATAACCACGAAAGTGTTTTACGGAATCCAGCACAGCTAAAAGTTCACGCTCCGTGGTGCTATAATTACGTTCTGCCTTAGAGAAAAGACGGGAAAAATATGCGATCGGGTGTTCGATACCGTCAAAAACCTGTACCAAGACCGATCCGAGTCCGACTTGGCTAGCATCACACTGCAAAATAAACGGCTTCGTAAAGTCCGGACAAGCCATAACCGGTGACTCAATAAGAACCTGCTTCAACCTTAAAAAGGCGGCTTCCGCGCTGTCATTCCATTCAATAGGATCTTTTCCTTTCTTCTTGCCAATCAGAGCTGTCAAAGGCGAGATGATTGTAGAGAAATTGTCGACGAATCTACGGTAGTAAGAACACAGACCGAGAAAAGCTCGTAATGACTTCGCTGTAGTCGGAGCCGGGTAATCGCCGATTGCCTCCAATTTCTTTGGATCCGTTTGCAATCCCTTCTCATTAACAATGTAACCTAGATACCTCAATTCAGATTTACAAAATTCACACTTCTTTAGATTGACTGAAAGACCTGCATCCATAAGACGATCCCGTACCTTGCCGATAAGCTTGAGATGACTATCAAAATCACGAGAGACGAGGATCAAATCATCGACATAGCCAAATACGAAGTCCTCCGAATCATGAGTGTATTCAAAATTAACTATCATGTCTGTAAGACGTTGCATTTCGGACGCCGCATTTGTTAGACCAAAAGGCATTCGGACAAACTCAAATAAACCACGCTGTGGTACTATAAAAGCGGTTTTCTCACAGCTGGCTTCATCTGCCAAAGGAATCTGCCAGAAAGCACTACGAAAATCTAATGAAGTCAAATACTTCGCCCCGCGGAGATTATCCAAAATATCCTGAATTCTTGGTAACGGGTACGAATCACGAATAGTGACGTTGTTCAACCGACGGCTATCAACGCAAAAACGAACTGAACCGTCTTTCTTTGTCACCATTACGACAGGGCTCGCCCACGGCGACCTAGATGGCCGAATAACACCTACCTCCAACATCTTATCAATCTCCTCATTTAAAACTTTCAACTTAACCGGTGACAGAGGATAATATCTTTGACGGACGGGAGGTCCTACCGTTTCAATCTTATGTGACAGCCATTTAGTACATCCGAGACCAATCTTATCAGAAGAAATAGCGGAAAAATCGTCAATAACTTTCTGAAGTTTGACCTCTTGTTCTGGTGTGAGAACTTCACGAGGATGGATATAACGAACTTCACTAGAATCAATGGACTTGTCCACCAGTGTCGGAGCCTTTGGCACAAAAAGCTTGCCGCTCTTGTCGCCAGCGAAAAACTGACTTAAAACCGACGTGAGACCAAAATAATTCCAAAACTCAATCCCTAAAATGAATTGAGTTGGTAAACCAGAACCAACAAGGCAGGGGTGCGGAGAAGACGAACCATTAAAAAAAATTGGAATATCCACACCACCCAGAATTTTAATAGGACTGTTATCAGCGGAAACAACTGAAGGCTGAATTTTCGAACTATATTTCAAACCGAGTTGATTTAGCAAGGAGACATCGACGAGTGACATCTGAGCACCAGAGTCAAGAAGTGCTTTTACTTTACAACCAGCTGCTGTGATTTCGATAAAGAGACGATTGTCAGGTGAATCGTTTACGACTAGAGGTGACACGGTTGAGCCGAGCCGTATAACCTCGTCGCTTAGTTTTTTGAAGAAGAGGGGTTACATTGGGGGCAATTTCGAGTAGATACCCCTATGCGTTTACAGTTGAAGCATACGATACCAGGAAGTTTCGGACATCCCCGATAATCGTGTCCAAATTCATCGCACTTCAAACACTTGGGATAAGTTTCGGTGCTAACAGGTGACACAACGACGGGACAAGTAGACTTATACTGAAAAGTTTCAAAATTTCTAGCAATTTCCAGGAGGGAATCCATATCTTTCACGATATTCGTAGCCAGACATGGGTGGTAACGCGCATGCAATCCGTACTTAACGATCGTTAACAAATCGTCCTCGTCAATCGGAGAACGTAATTTAGCATTTAGATCACGGATTTCGATGACAAAATCAACGACAGTCTGATCGCTACGTTGCTTCAGCGCACGCAATTGTCGCTCAACCTTAAAGTCGTAGTCGACGGTATCAAAGGTACGCAAGAACGCCGATTTGAGACTAGCGAAAGTCAAACCCGGAAAACGGATAGCCCTAAAATATTTAAGCGCACTCCCAGAAAGAAGTTCGTGAAAGCGAATAACTACATATGCGGGACTGACTCCGCGAGCGATGCCTTCTTCCTCGACGCGTGTAAAAAACTCACGGACGCATGAATCCCCCGAAAAAGTAAGATTCCATTTGGTAAGCGACTCGGACTTTGCAGTGGCAGGATAGCATCCAGACGCTTTGGCATTCAAGGCTGTTGGTTGATCCGGGACCGAAGCGTGAGTGGAAAGATTTTTGACAGCGGTTGTTTGTTCAGAAGTTGGCTGGATGGGGACATTCGGAGCAGAATTAACGCGACGCGGGAATGGTCGCGGTGTGATGAAGGGGTTTGCTGGTGGCCTAAGCGGAGTGTCGCCGATCGATATATCCTCAAAACTATCCATTACAACGATATCTAAAATACGACCAAATTATTGAAACAACAAGGACGATATGTAAAAGAAAGCTAACAGACTTACCTTGTAGTTCCCTAAGACTACGGGTACTAACTAAGGTAGCAGGCTAGGAAAGAAAATAACACGGGATAGGTTGAGTAGGAGTAAAATAATAAGACGTAATTAATTTGTAAAAAATTACACAATTTTATAATTAAAAAAAATTTGACGCAGAGAATAAAAATATAGATAGAAGTTCACGAAACAATGTCACACAGCTATGCAAATGTCGATCCACTTGGAGATGGGCAGGCACGAATGAATCTGAAAGCAAAACTAAAAGAATTAAAATGATGACCGAGGAACGGTCACCCTCCCCTTACAAAAAATATTTTAAAAATATATTTGCTTCACAACAAATTAAATTAAAATAAAAAATTACTTACGTTCGGGCGCCATTTTGCAGCACAAGAAAAAAAGGCTCCTGTACACGTTGAATTTTGTACGAACTTGATCTAACACTAGAAATAAAACGTTACACAAACACTAGAACAGTATCTTTATTTTTAAAGTATTAATATTGAAATAAACGCGGACATATTTAACAAAAAATTAATTATAAATATCACAGGGTAAAATCCGTATGTCCAATTTCCGGTACGGCGGTAGTAGGGTTATTATGTCCCAAATAAGGAAGCCAAAATTAAGGAGGCCTACAAGGGCTTTTTGAATTTAGAGAAGTAAAGGTAGGGAGAATTCCGGCTGAACTGCACACTATTAAGGAAGTCGAGGCACGTATTAAGGTAATAGGATCTAGATAATTTTCGCTATGCATACGTGATAGTTTTGTGCGCACAATACCAATAACGTGTTAAAAAAATAAATCACCTAGTGCAAAGGCAAGTCAGACACCTAAGCGTAAATTCGCTATAGTTAACTTAATAAATATGCAGTTGTACAATAACCTTTGGAAACCTTGGGAGGAACGGTTTTTTTAAAAGAGAATTAATGGGATGAATACACGGAATGTAACACGAAGCTCGTCGTCTATGCGCTCCTGGCGTAAACTCCGGGTCGTACAATCGAACCTCGTCGGTCGTCACGTACTCTCGTAGAGTTGAACGTTTTCGCACTCAGCACGCAGCAAATCCCGGGAACCTCAGTCCACGAGTAAATTTATTAAAATACTCTCCGTGTGGAAAAAGCCGAAATGGAAAAATCCGGCTTCAAGACCACGATTTGTGGTATCTCAGTATCTTAAAAAAACTCAGCACCAACGAATATATCAAGCGGTTTTATGAGCACTCCGCACCACAAAAACAAGCCTCCGGAACTTGAGGAAAAAAATCACTACTCGGAGTATCTTGTTCGGCCTGGGTAAATATTTCCCTCACAGCAGGAGAATCAGATCTGAATGACTTTTTTCCTTAATGTCAGTTCTGAATTTTTGATACCGAACACCAATTTTAAAATTCAAACGAATCTGCTCAAAAGAATGATTAATAACCAGTATGAACGGCGGAAAAAGGTTACTAACAAAATAATAAATAAAAAAGGCTAAATCACCATGCAGCAAAAATAATGCTGCAATATATAATGTATTAAGAATTTTACTATTCACTTATTATGATAACTTTAAATTAAGCATTATGTTATTTCTTCCATGCTGGTCTGGGAGTAAAGACAAAACATAGAAAGTAACAGTTGCTTCTCTTCCCGCGCAGATGGTGAAAGCGCACTCTGGGAACGGGTGAAAATCTTAGCAATCATGTTATAGGCGATGCGGCAACCCATTACTATTTTGATTCCCCTTTCCACCTATACGCCTGCAATCATGCTAAACATGGCCTTTAGGTCTTGTTACCTTAAGGTATGTCTACGCCGTAAGGGATAAAGACTTGATTTATGTATTTCAAAATCCTAAAATATTCAAGCCACCGGCAGCTACACGAATGTGTAACAATAAAGTGTGAGCTTAGAAAATACCCGCATCATTTTATTTTCAATCGGCCACCGGTGACATCCCTAAAAGTTTATTTTGACGAGGGATTCTTTTTATTCTGTACCGGTACACAGTTGGGCATAGGGTTATCACTCCCCCGCAGTTTGCGGCTGGCAACCCTAGTTCTATAGGTGATTATCCACTAGAGGCAGCCTCGGGTCTAGCGGATGCCTCGCTCCTTGGCCGCGCAAGTGAAGACGCTGCCTCAACGTCTTAAGTAGCGTCTCCACTTGCGCGGCCTATGTGCGAGGCAGCCGCTAGACCCGAGGCTGCCTCTAGTCACTAGTCTAGTGGATGGGACCTTATGGCATGGCCTCTGGCTTTATTTCGAGGAATTTCTATAGAAATAATAAAAGAGGTCATAAAAAAAATACAATTATCATTAATAAAATGTATACATCGTTAGGGTCGAACTTTCAAATTGACAGTCACACCTTGTCGACATTATATTTTCTGGCACGCAAAGATTATACTATGGTCCCAAAACTTAAAGGGGGTTAATTCTGAAATTAATGAAAAGCCATTTTCTATTCTAGTAATTTTTTAAGGTCAGGAGTACCCGAAACCGACGAGCATGTGTGAAGAGATTGATGTGGATGAAGCGAAAGAAGTATGTCAGGATCGTAGCAAGTAGAACAATGTAGTCTCTGCCTAGTGCCTACCCCTGTAATGTATGTAAATTTCTACATGATGCTGAAAACTAGAACACATGGAAAGATCCGACCAGTAAAGCTATGGCCGGGAATCGAACTGGGATCCTTATCATTCCGTGATGCGTGCAACTCCTACATCACCCAAAGCAGGTGAGTGCCTTCCAACTTTTCTATCTGTACCAGCTGTCACGTGACTTTTAATTTCTAGAAGTAAAATTTTTCATTCATTTGATAGAAAGTTTCTATTCTAGTGTAAGAGGGGCTAATTCTAAAATATCTACGTAGAAAATTCGGAATTGAGCCCCTTTTCACTAGGACCTTTTAACCTTAGGGTTGATAACCACGTATTTGGCTGATGAAGTGATATTACAACTCGTCGCAAACTGCAATTTAACGGTTAGGACAGGCAGCAGTTGCAATCGGAAAACAATCCGTTATTACGTCTCTAAAACTTATATATCCATGCACCAAATTACAGTCGCACAAAGAGCCATGGAGCGAGCTATGTTGGGCATCTCACTTCTTGACCACATCCCCAATTCCGAAATTCGGAAACGGACTAGAGTTGTGGATGTCGGAACTAGGATAACACAGCTGAAGTGACAATGGGCGGGGCACTTGGCAAGACGGAACGACGACAGATGGTCGAAGGCGGTCACAGTGGTGGCCAAGACTGGGTCGAAGGTCTGTGGGCAGACCATCAGCCCGTTGGTCAGATGACATCTGTCGTTCGGCTGGAAAACTGTGGGTGAGACTGCCACGGGACCGGGCAAAGTAGCGTGGAAATGAAGGGGCCTTTACTCAGCAGTGGGTGGATGTGGGCTGACTAGATAGATAGATTTATGACTAGGATACTGTTGTCCCACTCTACAAGGTGTGACAAGGCAGCGGGCAAAAACTAGTGTAAAACAATTGACTAATGAACGATATGTCTGACATTCACATTCAATAATTAATTAGGTAAATTGAACAGACGGTCGGCAATTAAAACATTACAAGTTAATACCTATTCACCTTTTGTTCCACTTTATTAGCTTCTAGGTATATTATTTAAGGGCATTCTCTACCTTCTATTATCTATATTATTACAAGCTTTCATTTAACTTGCAATGTGGGGTGCGAGTCGGGTTACCTCCGCGTGTGGTCAAACTATAACATCTGGGGCCCGTGGCAAATTCGTCAGATGGGGCTCCTTCCTCAATATAAAGAAGTGCATCAGCGTCCTTTCTGTGCTCTAAACCAAGCTAGTTGGGGGGCCCGTAGAGCTCGGAGTCCGTGACATTTTGCCACCCCTGCCACCTTATAGTTACGCCACTGAATGCTGCGGTTTGTTTTCGGACCCGTCCGGGGGGAAGAGCCCTCCACTCTGGGCATCGGCTAATGATTCGGCAGTTTCTGAGGGATATCATTGGCGTTAGCTAAGATCCCGACAGGGAGGGTCTTTTGACCGTATCACCGTACAACGTTGCCGACATTTTGTCACAAGATTTTTGAATTATATTTTTGCTACGTCGTCGCTAGAACGACTTGATACGCCACAAATAAGAAGAAGAACTTGCAATGTACTCATATATGTACGAGTATGTATGTATGTGTAACTCTTTATTGTACATAAAACACATTCCATTTTACAGGTAATGAGAAAAACAGATGTACAAAGGCAAACTTATCCCTTAAAGGGATTGCAACGGAAGTTGAGTTATAAATGAAATAAAGAATACTCGCTTTTGCCCGCGACTCCATTTGCTTAACTATCCCGAGGGAACTATGTTATTATCCAGGATCAAACTATCCTAAGTCCTTTCTAAAGTAAAGACTCAAAATATCTCTATACCAAATCTCAACAAAATCGGTTCAATGGTTTAAATATTTTATTGAATCAGGCGTTTCTTTGCGGAGGTCCATCTCAATTACCAAAAAATATTGACCTTGCTACTCCGCTACTCACGCGCAAGATAACCAAGCCTGTGTAAAACAAATATATTTCACACAGGCTTGGTGATCTTGCACGTGAGTAGCGGAGTAGTAAGGTAAATTTTGCTCATTTTTCAATGGTTTGAATATAAAAAAGATAACCAACAGGGAGACTGACAGAGTACTTTCGCATTTATAATATTACTAGGAATTTTGCTTTAAAATTCCCATTTATTATTCTCATGCTAAAATAACATCGGTTTTAAACCCTTCATCCATTTTGAATTTCCATTCGCGCAAACCGGTATTTTCCAGTTAGCCGGCAATATTTACACGCGTCCTTGCGAGTGATTAATTCCTGTATTTCATATTTCGCACGTGACGCTTCGCAACGGTTGTTTACAAGGTTTTACCTTGCATTTACTTGTATTTTGTAACGGCCAAATCTTGCAAGCTTAAAACTTCTGAAAGCGTTTATCCCAATAGCCTCAATAGATTCCTTTTTTTAAGAGGGACTAGTAATATAAACAAGATGATGTTTTAAACTTTTATTTATCATATATAGCAAGTTATTACTAATATATTATTATATTATGCAGGCTTTTCTGAATTTATAGTGAAGGATCTAAAGACGTCTGTCTGCTTCGACTGCCGAGATTGAATTGCCTCGCTGCTTTTCGGTTTTATAAGAACTTAGCTCTCGAACCGCCTTTTCAATCTGAGCACCCGGCAGAGGGCGACTCTGTTCTAGTACAGACAACAACATAACTATTGAGAATGAGTCAAATATTTAATAATTGGACATATCATATTGTATTAAATTGTATAAAATTTTAACGAAAATTCTACAAAGAAACAAAATTAAACTTAACAAAATAATATCATAAAATTTACTATCTAAATTGCTTACACTTCTAGTAGTCGGAGTGACTTGTTTAGTAAACATGTACAAGATAGATGGATGATAATGCCGGTGAGGTAAAAAAGTTTATTTTTTAACTTTTAAGTGCATAAAATGGAAGATTTCATTTGAGATCATTAATCCGTAAACATAACAATTTTTAATGTTTTTTTTTCAGTATTAGTAACGACCGGATAGCTGGTTAGAGAACCTATCCGCATGCTTGAAGTCCCGGGTTCGAACTCAGAACGAGGCAGATTTTAAATGTGAAAAATATTTTTTTTTGTACATACATACATTCAATACACATAGAGAAAAAAAAACTACATTTGAAAAAAAAAGAAAACAAGCAGGCAAAACGGCAGGTGTATCATTCTTTAATGTAGGTATAGTTATCATACGTATTTTTTTTTACATACACACGTACATAAATCACGTTTTCAACCCTTACGAGGTAGACAGAACCTAGGCTAACAAGAGCCAAAGGCCACGCTTAGCATAATTGTGGGCACATAGTGATGGGTTGCTAGCCGCATCGCCTATAACGTATTATTTTTAAGGTATGTTTATCCTTTGCCTACTAAAGGCAATGCTTACTCTGAGAGTAGGTCAATTATTGTCATTTATCAAACCCCATTCCTTAACCAAGACCCAGTAACATCCGTGTCAAAAGTAACCCATATCCCAGCTTTCCCGTTTCGCCACTACAGTGTTAAATACGCTAACTTGGCTGACAGTTTCGTATTTGCGGCTTTTGCTGTGGAGACCCTGGGACCGTGGGGCCCCAAGCAAATTTCTTTTTAACTTTAAAAAAAATATATCAAAATCCACAGAGCTGGCTCTTTCCTCGGGCAACGCATAGGCATTGGTATCCAACGAGGAAACGTATCCAGCATTATGGGCACCTTGCCCCATGGCAACGATCTGGGCGATATTTGTAAATATGGGTATTTAGGATTAGATTAAGGTAGTTTAGGTTTTTTCGTATCAACTTTTAACTTGTAAATATGTTTGTTTAAATAGAATAATGTATCTGTTTTTTTTAAAAAAAAAGCTTGTATCTAATCTAAATCTAAATCTAAATCTAAATCTAAATCTAAATCTAAATCTAAATCTAAATCTAAATATATATTATATAACTCAAAGGTGACTGACTGACATAGTGATCTATCAACGCACAGCCCAAACCACTGGACGAATCGGGCTGAAATTTGGCATGCAGGTAGATGTTATGACGTAGGCATCCGCTAAGAAAGGATTTTGATCAATTCTACCGCCAAGGGGATAAAATAGGGGGTGAAAGTTTGTATGAAACTTTGTCAATTTTAAACCGATCGGGCTGAGACTTTGCATGCATAAAGCTACTATGACGTAGGCATCCTCTAAGTACGGATTGCGTAATTTGTGCTCGATAGCGATAAACGAATTCTATGCAGACGAAGTTGCGGACAACAGCTGATGGTTATACATAAAGCTGAAACAAAGTCAGTCTCCCGACACTCGGGGATTGCCCAAATAATCTGCCTCCTTATCTGTCAGTCCATCTGATGTAACACAGACACGACGATCAGTCAGACTGACAATCGAGACAAATGAAGATCGAAAAAGTTGGACGGCAAAAATTGACGGTCTTGCTCTTTACGCGCGGCCGCTGACAAAACGGTAATTTCTATTTATTCTCGGTTCGATTTATAATATAAATTTGTTTAAACATTAGCCTACCTTTTTGTTGTTTCGAAAGATGTAACTGTCACCTGTTTGAAATTATAATTACATGCTCTGATTAGTTTTTTAGTTTGAATTTGATAAATATTAAATCATCTACTAATTCTAATTATATCTACAAGAGATGTTAAGCTCTTGTAGATATAATTAGTAGGTATTTCTAGCACATGCGGTATTCTATACTCCGCGGGAAAAATGTGGCCCTCATATGCATTACTAGCTATTGCCCGCGACTTCGTCCGCGCAGAATTCGCTTATCGCTATCCCGCGAGAACTATGCTGTTTTCTGGGATAAAAACTATCCTATGTCCGTCCCTGGGAATGA
Source organism: Pandemis corylana (assembly GCA_949127965.1). NCBI lineage: Eukaryota > Metazoa > Arthropoda > Insecta > Lepidoptera > Tortricidae > Pandemis > Pandemis corylana. The sequence goes on along the minus strand of OX421865.1, from coordinate 12,608,151 downwards.
AACTAACTGTATACCAAATTTTAACTTATTATGTATGTATGTTTAATGTAACCGCGGCAATATAAGGTGTCAGCACGCCAATATTGCTTAATTAAATGCTTAAATTGTTGTGAACTAAGCTGCACAAGTTTTTATAGTTTCTTATCTATCCCACGGGAACTCTTTAATTTTCCGGTATCAAAAGTATCTAAAATATTGACCAGGGATATAAGGGACCATCACGTAAAATTTCATTTAAATCGGTTCAACAGTTTTGGAGATTAGCGATACATACATGGGGACAAACAAAAATTATAAAATCTACTTTTTTGTGTTTCATTAGTCTTCCCTATTCGTTGGCACTCTATTTTTGATGATGTTTTTAATGTACTGACACGAACTTTCTACTGATTTATTATATAATGTATAGATAAATAACATACAAACGCATTGAACAAAAGAGTAAATCAAAAACCATCACAGAACACAATTCACACTTCAATTCCAATGGCTTTCAGAATATCTACCGAACAGCAATATCTCTTGACAATGGTACTCAATTTTACAGAAACATTTTCAGTTGTTGAAAATTGAAATTGTTTGGAACAAGAAATTTTACATGCGCTCATTCTTGAAATTGAATTGGGCTGGAAACTCACTAAAAGCAGAGTCCGTATCTTTTATTGCAAGCTTTATATTAACTTGCAACGTGTGAGTGTTCAGTGGTTCGTAATCATGTTTGGTAAAAAATCCAATTTCAATGAACAAAAAATATTTACCTTGCTACTCCGCTACTCACATGCAAGATAACCAAACCTGTGTGAAATATAATTACGTATTGGTTTCCATGTGTAACAGTTGTGCTCATTAAACTTTGATAATGATCCCGTAGAGGGATCGAAACGCGTCAGTGTTTGTGTGGTGCAAGGTATAATTAAGTTTGTGATAAATAAATAAATATTTCACACAGGCTCGGTTATCTTGCACGCGAGTAGCGGAGTAGCAAGGTAAATATTTTGTGTTCATTGAGAATCAGCTACTTTGCAAAATTATTTAAGGCATAATATTTACCATTTTTAAATTTATTAATCTCATTATGGCTTGCACTATGAAATTATGCCAGTGCGTCTGTTTTACTCTCCGCGATAGAACAATAGCACTGCTAAATTAGCGAGAAAAGATTGCGATAGCAACACGAACAAAACACTAAGTCTGATTAGAACTCCTTATTCGCCAGACAAACTGACTCGCCAAATAATTTATTTACAAGCAAAGTAACAGCCCTTGAAAGATATTAGCACTCAATTAGTCTCGACACTCGAGAACCCAAAACGAAACAAAAGATAATCTCTGTCTTTGTTAACGTGAAACTCGTAATTATCCGAGCAATTTAAATTATTTCGACACGCTGTGTGCTGGCAAAAATTAAGGGACACTTTAAGCAACTTACTGAGAAAAAAGTCCCGTTATTTTTGCTGGTGAGTGTAGAATTAGGTATTTTGCTCTCGCTCTGTATAAATAAGGTAGAAGGAATTCGGGGTTGAAATTGGTTAGATTTATTTTCAACCACTCCATACAGTGTCGATATTTTCGAAGATGAGATGTTATAATTAGGATCCGTAGGTACTCAAAGGGTAAAAAACTCATACTTAGATTCCACTATCCGTTTGTTTGTCTGTCACCGCGTATCTCGTGAACAGATGATTTATTTCTGTTGCCGCTAAAAGAACAAATAAGTACAAAAACATACATACTTCCATGCTGGTCTGCGAGCAAAGAAAAAACACAGAATGTAGAATGTACGCGCCGATGGTAAAAGGCCATCGAGTGAATGGGCAAAAATCGTAGAAGTCATGTTATAGGCGACGCGGCTAGCAACCCATCACTATTTTCATATCGTTATCCACCTATACGCGCATAATTCCCCCGTATACACCGTAAGGTATCCCCGTAAGGGGACAATGCGAGGGCTGCGTGGTCAAACTCGATAAGTCGACTTAACATTCCACAGGAATTTTGAAATTATAGATACGTTAACATATTGTTCTTTTTTCAACTGTCAATTATTTCGACTTGTTGGGTTTGACCACGCAGCCCTCGAATGGTGATTTGTGAATGAATGAATGAATGAACTAAAAACAGAATATTTTTATGTCTCTCTGTCTATATAATGACCTCACACTTCCTACATTTAGGAGGCAAAGTGAGACTATTATTTCGTCTCTCTCATTCACCTAATTAGTACTATTCGTGTAAGCGGGACGGCTGCATACGAAGTTCGAATTTCAAATTTCTAAGTATACGAGTAGGTGGACATTGGTGGCCATCGTCACGTTCGAAAAAACTTTTCCACGCAAGGGAGGAAAAGCATTTTTCCACGCAGATTTAGAAGGATAGCCTTTTCGAGTAAGTGATGTGAAATATAAATTATTAACCTTGTCGTTATACAGCACTGACAGTTTCAAAGCTAAAAGCCCGAGACGTCCCGAATTTGTTTCAATAAATGTTGCCATGTATAATTCATATCGTAAGAAACAGTGCTTGAGTACCCCTGCATATTTAATAGCATCGTCTGAGATGTCCTACCAAGTGTATACAATATGTATCAGAACCTCTAATGTAAGATTTGAAGACAATAAGCTAACTTTCAACATGAAACTACCGTGAGACTTAATCATAATTACACATAAGCGGATAACTCACGTATAAAAAGTCGAGTGATACCTTTACGGAGTGACGTGATCAGTATTGTGTGCTGCCCTACATTCGACAGTAAAAAAATGACGATGAAAACGAGGGTAGTTGTGCGCCGCTGTCAGTTGCGTCGAGCAGCCGCGCGAACAGAGCGCTGGCGCGCAGTGTTCGTTTCGCTGCCGCCGGGGCGAGCGCTCCAGGAAGAAGGACTACGAAATAGTCCGGAACATGTCGAGCATCATTTGACTTTTTATACGTGAGTTATCCGTTTATGTGTAATTACAATAAGCTAACCTAAAAATTTCATTTTGATACAAGCTTTCTGCTGACTGTAATTATTGAGTCCGCTTTCGCGGGGCTCCTATTTCTATGCAGTTTACAGGTCATTTAAAGATACCTAACGAACCTAACCTAATTTTATTATTTCTAATGAGGATTTTAATAACAGTGGGATCGTGATCCCGTGTAGTACTCGTGAGTAGAGTTGCCACGAATAGTGATTTGGCCGAATACCGAATACCGAATATTCGGCAACGCTGTCGGCCGAAGCGCCGAATATTCGGCACAGAATACGTGCTTGTCTATAGGCTGGTCCTTACAAGTGGTGGTCAGCAAACGAAAAACCATACACAATTCTCTCGAAATTTGCTAAAGTTTATCTTTCTTCTCCTAGGAGTAGCGTGTATGCGACGAAAAGCATAATCGTTTGCTACCAACAAATGCTAAAAAGCTTGTTTTTATCCATCACAACTTAACACTGATCAATTTTACTTACTAAAGTATTGTAATTTGGTAATGCACACATATAATCTTGAGTAATATGACGTGTCTTGTTTTCATAATTCGGTATTCGGTATTCGGCCGAATAGTACGTATTATTCGGCCGAATACCGAATACCAAAAAATGGGCCGAATAGGCCGAATACCGAATAGTAGCCGAATATTCGTGACATCTCTACTCGTGAGTACTACCAAAGTATATATATATAAGCTAAAGCAGTAAGGAAACTACGAACAAATCAGTTGAAACGAAACACGCACACAGGCGCGCGCTTTACACGGCCCCTAAGCGGACCTCGTCCACTCCGCTCAGGCTCAGGTCCGCTTAGGGGCCGTGTAAAGCGCGCGCCAGTGTGCGTGTTTCGCTCAACCGATTTGTTCGTAGTTTCCTTACTGCTTTAGCTTATATATATAATGTGGTACTACACTCTAATACAAACTGTTTATATTCTATTTCATGTAAGTATGAAAAAACAGATACTTAAAATGTAAATACAAAACTAAAACTACTATTAAATTAAAATAACAAAATAAACTTTAAAATTAATTGTGAACGAGAGGTGGGCCTCTTGGCAGGGTGCCCATCACGCAAGCAGCATTCCCGCGCTGAACTGCGATTGCGATTCTTTGCGCGAGAAGGCTGCCGGCGCGAGGGTCGCCTGTTGCCTCTCTCAATCTCTTGCTGAGCTCTCTCTGTAACTGTTTATTACTTTACTAGCTTCTGCCCGCGACTTCGTCTGCATAGAATTATACATAGAAAAACCTTCCTCTTGAATCACTCTATCTATTAAAAAAAACCGCATCAAAATCCGTTGTGTAGTTTTGAATATACAAGCATACAATAAGGACATAGGGACATAGGGACAGAGAAAGCGACTTTGTTTTATACTATGTAGTGATAACTAAATCGCTATCGCATGCCTATAACAGTTCCTTCAGTTTCTCCAAGATCTCGTCATCAGATCCTACCTTAGAGTTAAATCCAAATCGGTCCACAAACCGAGTTCTGAGACGCCAAACATAAAACTCCTTTTTTGAAATCTGTTAAAAATGGGAGCAGAGCTCTAGGACTATAAACTGGCACCTATAACGCGTGTAATTTAGGCAGGGTGGGTAATTTGACCCATTCCTGAAAGTGAAAGGTGGAAGTGGTTATAATAGGGGGCCATTTGCAACAAATTGAAGCCATCGACTAGGGTTCGGTAATAAATGGTCTCAAGAGTGACTGCAGCTTCGAACATTTCATAATCTAGTATAATGTTTAAAGGTTTTCAAATTTCTCAAAGGGTCGGCAGCATCGTGGTTAAAGGTGTCCATAAACGGGAGAAAATTATTTGTGTGGCTGGTGCATAATGATAGGTATTAAAACACTCGTGCAATCTTTATGAAACTCAGCTTAATTATGTACAGTCTGGGCTCAAAGAAGCACAGATGGTAAAAACCCATCGAGGGAATAGGTGAAAATCTTAGGAATCATGTTTTTAGGCGATGCGGCTAGCAACCCATCACTATTTTGATTCCCCTTTCCACCAATACGCCCACAATCATGCTAAACGTGGCCTTAAGGTCTTGTTGCTTTGTGCTCTGTTTACCCCGTAGGGGATGAAGACGTGATTTATGTATATATGTAAGTTAATAAAAATATTATTTACTTTATCTACATTCATATCATAAGTTTTTTACAAAAACGTTTTCACATCAAAATACGTAGGTCCTCGAAAGTTCGACACAGATGAAACGACTGACATTTAGATTTTGGTGTATAAGACGTTCGAAGTTTGAATGTAATTAGTAAGAGTACCTAATTATCGATATTGATACTTTAATGTAAGCATTATAATACAACCTCCCATTAGAGTATCGATATTGATACTCTAAAGTAAACATTATAATACAGCAACAGATACAGGTTTTTTAATGTAGGCCATTTGCTAATCGTTTCGGAACATATTGTAGGGAAGTTATGATATGTAAGTAGATAAAATAGATTTTGAACTTATCTCACGAAAAAAAACAGTCAACAAAACAGAACCAAATAACTGTTTATAAACTTCTTTATCATTATTTTTATTTTTTTAGCCTTCTATGCTGGTCTGGGAGCAAAGAAAAAAACATAAAATGTACCAGTTGCTTCTCTTCCCGCGCAAATGGTAAAAGCCCATCGAGGGAATGGACAAAAATCATAGGAATCATGTTATAGGCAATGCGGCTAGCAACCCATCACTATTTTGATTCCATTTTGCACCTTACGCCCACAATCTTGCTAAACGTGGCCTGTATGTCTTGTTACCTTAGGCACTGTCTACCCCGTAAGGGATAAAGACGTGTTTTGTGTATGTATGTGTATATTCATTATTACACATAAACGGATAACTCACGTATAAAAAGTCCAAAGCTCCAGGAAGAAGGACTACGGAATAGTCCGAAACATGTCGAGCATCACTCGACTTTTTATACGTGAGTTATCCGTTTATGTGTAATAATGATTAAGTCTCACGGTAGTTTCATGTTGTATGTGTATATTGTTATTTTTAAACCTTAACCAAGAGTATGGAACTTGTAATTCGGTAACAATTGTTATTATGGAGGGATTTTTCATGTTTCCACCATACAAGCAAAGCTGTGGGCGTGAGCTAGCGTTGATATAAATGGCTTAAGATTTATTCAACAGTTTATTACATTCACTAACACACAAATAACGCGAACTGAACACGAAAAATGAAACGCGATCAATCACATTTAACGACGCGTTACTCTGATTTTGCGCCAAACGTTTAGGGTGTTTGCAAATACGAGAAACGCGGGACAAATATAGACCGACCGCTTAAATGAGTCCTCGCCCCTGCACCGCGCGTGCAGTGCATAATGTAGGTACAGAACTGATATGGGACTTAAGTCATTTTTCAATTTGAGAACGGCAATTTGTCTATTCGCACACATTACTCACACACAACAGGTAATTTACTTAAATTGCACCTATAATTTAAGTGAAAATCCAATGTCCGATGGCAAATAAATTAAGAATAATCCCATTTTAATCCGCCACGATAATGTCTCATTGAATTATTAATCTCCCATTTTCCGGTGGCATGGCCACCCTGGGCCATTTATCACGCTGAACCAGAGTGATAAGTGGATAAATCTCGAATATACTGTTTAAAACGAATCGAGATTAAACTTTTCCTAAGACACTTTCGCTTTTACTATATCCTAATATTATAAACGTGAAAATAACTCTGTCTCTGTCTCTCCGTATATTTTTGTCTCTGTCATGAAATCTGGTAAGAAGATAGGTAATTTGAACATTACAGAATAGGCTATTTTATCTTGGGAAATTGCAAGGTTCCTCTGGGAAAGCGAATAACTAAATCTTCGTAGACGAAGTCGCAGGTAACTATTAGTGTTTGAATAACTGTTTGTCTATGTCCATGAGCTAAATAAATTGCGTTCTGGTTTGTCTTATGGTTTGATAATTTATTCGGCGGATGGTACCAGAAACCTGAATGACACTCTAACAGCTCACGGGCAGTACCTAGCTACCCTGTAACCACTGACAAGTGCGAAATCATCCACATAAATGAACGATTTTTCTGGACCGAGTAGAATTAAATGACTGAGATGGAAAGAAGTGAATGAAGGAATAGGAGTCAATGGAGATTGAGAGAATATTCAAGAGATTGAACAGGAAAACCGACGATTACGATGAAATTAAATATTAAATAAGTTTAAGTACGCTTGCTTTGCTACTAAACGGAATAAATTATGGCCTGTTTGTTTTCTTTGATGAGAAATCTATTGGTATTGGTGCCCAAGATTAGACGAGATTGGATCGAAGGGCAGTTAGCAGACCACCAGCCCGTTGGTGAGATGAAATCTGTGGATGAGACTGGCACAGGACCGGGCAAAGCGGCACGAAAATGAAGAGGCCTTTTTACTCAGCAGTGGGTGGATGTGGGCGGATTAGATAGGATCTACTGACGATTGGTTAAGAGTACCTAAAAATTTTGTGAGAATATACTTTTTTACGATGCGTTTGGCCTAGTTGGTACCTTGCCTGCGAAGCAAGCGTCCTGAATTCGAGTCCTGGTAAGGGGGTTTATTCCTGAGTCATGGATGATTTCATCTATTTAAGTATGTATTTCTCTAGATCAGTATGTATATCGTTATCTAGAACCATAACTCAAGCTTTACTAGCGTTTTAGGGACTAGGTCAGTTTGTGTGTATTGTTGGAATGGAAATCGATTTATTGTAGAAAAAAAACTTTCTATTTTCGCTGTAGTTTCTTCTGGCAACCTTAGCCTTGATCTAACACCTCTACAACGGCAAAGTAGCGAACTATTTACGTTCAATAATAAAATAGAAGGAAAGATATCGACGCAAACAAAACATAAAAACTCGGCTAAAATAAACGTAAAGGTTGATTTTACTCGTGGACTCTGTGTTTACAACATGCATTGATATACGATTTGGAAGATAAGAAATGTAGGACGATGTGCTGGTAGGCATCCCGCAATGAGGAAATTACCAATTAGAGTGGTAATAAGGGCTATCCAATGGGTGCTATCGCGTGTATTTGCCACTAGAGGCGCTAGTGTCGCGTTGAGGTCCAATAACATTCACTTTTCCACTGGTTTTGGCGGGCTTCGTGACATAAATTATAATTTCTTTCCTTTAAAAAGTGATCGCCTTCGTGAAATGATCGCAAGTATGGATTATTTGGCGATGAATGTGAAAGCTTTGAAAGCGGTTTTTTTTTCGAAGAAAACGGAACTGCACGTTTCGGCTACCTACTCGATATGATGCTATTTATAATTAATAAACTTAATGAGATTCAAGATTTAAAACTTTGTTTCGGCGCCGATCTTATAAAGTCGCCTTTGACAGCTATACCTCTGGACCTTAGTCGACAGTGGCACCATCTGGTGAGATAAGAAACGATAGTCCCCATTGTGGCAACACATCAGTCTTTTCCGACTTATACTGTACTTATGCAAACTTTTCATTTACGTAAATTGAATTTACAGCACAGTTTTAAACAATTTTAAAATCCATACCAATCTGATTATCTTGAGATTTGAATACATTTTGAATGTAAATATTTTACTTTCATGTTATCACCCCGTTGATTGTGTTACTTGAAACGTTTCATTTTGTTATTATAAAATTTTATTTGCACGTTTACATTATTCCTATCCCACTAATATTAAAAATGCGAAAAATGCGAAATCGTTGCAAAAAAACATAGAATGTACTAGCTGCTTCTCTCCTCGCGCAGATCGTAAATACCCATAGCAATGGACGAAAATCTTTAGAATCATAATATAGGCGATGCGACTAGCAACCTATCACCATTTCCATTCCCCTTTCCACGTATACTTGTATCTTGTCACCCTACTCTGTGTCTTTTATGATTATGACCTACCCTGTCTACTCCATAAAGGATAAAGACGTGAATAATATCTATGTATGTATGTATGTAATCCAGCTGCAATTGGATCCCTTTCGTCTCCGAAAATAATTATCCTACTAATATTACAAACGCGAGTTTGTAAGTATGGATGGATGGATGGATGGATGGATGTTTGTTACTCTTTACGTAAAAACTACTGAATGGATTTGGATAACATTTGGAACGGAGATAGATGATACCCTAGATTAACACATAGGCTATTTTTTATCCTGGAAAATTGCATAGTTCCCGCGGGATAGCGATAAACAATTTTTTTGCGAAGTCGCGGGCCGCAGTCATTCATAATTATCATTAGCAAAAAACTAATTGTCCGCAGCCAAAGTCGCGGGAAACAGTTAGTTCACATAATCACCACGAGATGGCGCTGGCTATTTTTCACTTGCACAGTTAAACGTTGCGACCTCTTTACCCCTGCGTCCCTCAAAGCCGTGTTATATTTCTCTGACAATGATTTACGATGGGGATTTGCGATTGTGTAAAAATGTTCCGGCCCGTGGAGTACAGAAACGAGTAGAGATTTTATAAATATTTTTTATTTATAAAGTTTCTAGTCGTCCACAAAGAATGACGCAGCAGCTGTGCATACGTAATAATTATTTGTGTTAATATCTAACAGTTTTAATTGAATCACCTTGCTACTCTGCTTGCATATTATGCGGTCGCAGTGTACGCAGATAACTTTTTAAAATTAGTTGCTGTTACACATAAACATCTCACAGTCAGTTATAAATTGACTAAACTACATTGCAAGCATTACATTGGTGGCAAGTTTTTTTATACGATTTTAGCAGTATCGAATAAAAAACAGTTTCATAATGAGGAAACCATACATTGCAAGTAGGTAATGCTTTTTACAGATGGTTAGTTGTTGCACGCGAGTTCGCCTGCAAAGGATTTGGCTATCGCTTTTCCACTATCTATACTGCTTCCTTCACCAAAGTCCTATCTATCTTTAAAAGAAAATTAATGTAGCTCTCCGATTTAGGCAAGCATGCCATGCATCACCATTTTTTTTTAAATAGGCAGCTCTGTGGCTTTTCTTGTTCGAGCCAGCAACATATTACATATGAGTCAGTAATTCAACTTCACAAATTACTCGCAGTGTGTGTAAACCCGCTAATGACGTAAAGAGAAAAATCTTTGCAACTTAACGTAATTTTTTTAGTTTGAGAGGCTTAATTCTCTGGACTACGTTTTTTTACAGTTCCGTAGACTAAGAAGACAGTCTTCCAGTGCTTAGGCGACTTTTGGGCCGCCAGAAATCACAATGACAGGCTAAAGTGTCGAAGAAGTACTCGTTGAGCACCGGGTCGTAGTTGGCGAGCGCCTCCGTCAGATTGCAGACGTGTTTAAACTGAGCAGTGACTTGCCTGTAGTAGTTGAGGACCTGCGCGAAGACGCCCGGGTGGCGGTCGAAGAAGTACTCGTTGAGCACCGGGTCATAGTTGGCGAGCGCCTCTGTCAGAGTGCAGGCGTGATTAAACTGAGCAATGACTTGCCTGTAGTAGTTGAGCACCTGCGCGAAGACGCCCGGGTGGCGGTAGAAGAAGTACTCGTTGAGCATCAGGTCATAGTTGGCGAGCGCCTCTGTCAGAGTGCAGGCGTGATTAAACTGAGCAATGACTTGCCTGTAGTAGTTGAGCACCTGCGCGAAGACGCCCGGGTGGCGGTCGAAGAAGTACTCGTTGAGCACAGGGTCGTAGTTGGCAAGCGCCTCCGTCAGCCGCGAAAGCCGCGTCGCCGGGATCTTCTTCAGCGTCGCCTTGTACGTTTCGTATCTGTAACAAATCATCTTCATCAGCTTCTTCCACATCATTTGTTTCGTTTTTATCATCAAAAATATTTTTAAAATTAGAAAAAATCCCACCCAGAAAAGACTTATAGTTTAAGAAACAACCAATACAAAAGTAAAACGGATAAGAACCACCGCAAAAAGCTGGCCTTAGAAAGAAAACCGTATCCAAATAAGGCCATCCACTACTTCGCCTGAGACAGACAAACATAGACATTGACTTCAACCTTATAACGCCTCTCTTTTTGCATCGAAGGTTAAAAATACCGTTCAATAAGATAGAAAAACTAGTCGGTTTCTTTTTAAAATTTGAAAATGTGAAGTTTCTTAGCACCTAAATTGCTTTGCAATGACTATTACTAGACTTGAGTAAAAAACATTTTTCAATATTCCACCCAGAAAATGGCCAAGAAATTAATTACGAACAATCTTATTTTCTACTTAAATTATTATAAGCCTTATAAATAGCGGTTGAAGGGTTCTAACAATTAATTTCAATTTGCCATAATCCTTGGGAACCTTCGCAAAGGGTGGAATATTTAAAATTAACGTCCGTCGGCCTTCTCGTTTGTTAGAAACAAAGCTAATAAAAGGTTGATGTTCACAAAAACAACAGAATAATGCCTAATTAATTTATTGATTAAGGCGTCGCTATTTGGAAGAAGCAAATAGCTTTTCTTTATTGTTTAAGTATACAATTTGTAGATAACAGTTCCAATATGCGATGATAGATGGCGCTGAACGGCTGCTGTGGTAGCGATGCGTCGCTTTGTAAAACCAAGGGGTGATCAGTACATTCAGTACGGACCACGATAAAGAGACAAGAGTTTTTAGTGAAGATAGAATTTGATACTTGTGTATGTGTGACACAGTGAAATAAAGGCCAGAACTAGTTCCAAAACGGGCTAACAGATGTCGCTCTTAAAGGTTGCATGTCAGAATAGAACAACTCTCACAGCCACTTGACTCAAAGTTAAATATTGTGCAAAAAATAACCCCCTTATTCATAAACGCTTTGTCTTCTGCTAATTTGGCAATCGTTTGTCCTTATCTGTCACTTTGACATTTACCTTTCACAGATAAGGACAAACCCATAGAGCGTTAATAAATAAGGGGGTTAATCTGTGAACGTAGTGTGTGTGAAGTTCCCGATCCGCACTGGGCCCGCGTGGGAACTATAGCCTAAGCCCACTCATTCTAAGAGGAGGTCTGTGCTCAGCAGATGACTTTGGAACTTGTGAATAAATTTATTACTACTGATTTATGATGTTATGATTGTTGTGATTTTAATGTGATGATGATGATGATGATCCTTCCGATCGATTTCGGCCATGGCGACCACTTCGACTCCTAGTTAGTATGACGCTCGCGCCCGAAGATGGCTTATATAGCCGATCTTAGCGGTGAAACCTCGCGCACAATGAATGCACGTGAGCACACCGTTGACATAATGGTAGCGAATGGCAACTGGCTGGCGAGTCTTCAGTTCATCGCGATTAGCGTCGAGGTCAACTAAACGCTGCTCCTCGAACTCGCGAACCTTGTCCTGCACCAACCTGCGCCATTCAGAGCGCTGTGCTGCGAAATCCTCCCACTGAGAAGGCTCAATGTCGCATCTTTTCAGGTGACGTTTCTGAACGTCTTGGTATCTGAGGAGTTGCCCGCCCTGCTTTCGCTTGCCCTCCTTGAGTCCTTGATTTTAATGTATCTCAATTTTGAGATTGACATGGATAATTTGTACTTTTATTTAATTAATCGCCACTCAACAAAATATTTGCACGCCTGCATGCAGGCTGCATACGCTGTCAAAAAACCACAATGCGTCCTTCCTGTACTGTATATTCTGGCAAACAAATACTTTTGACTTCTGATATAGACGGGAAATGACAATGACGATGATGATGAAATATGCCTACTTATCCGCTGTTTTATTCAAAGCAAAGCAGACGTTTGAATAACTAAGTAATTATGCAAAGAACAATGTAATAAGAAAACCATTAGTTGCAAAGCTTTCCTAGGGATTTGTAGAAGACAAAAATATCACGGAGAGGATTAACAATTACTTAGTACAACGGTACTCTTACATACCTATATACTTAAATCACGTCTTTTTCCGTTACGGGGTAGACAAATTGACCTTTCCACCTATACGCCCACAATCATACTAAACGTAGCCTTTAGGTTTTGTTAGTTAAGTATTAGGTAGGTATTAAAGCTTATGGGTTTCCGTTTTCTTTTGTTGTTTTATTTTTTTCTTATACTGTCTAGTTGCAGGATAGCAACGTCGAAGTTCCTAAAACGTGCCCATGGTGAGCCTGTGGGGACGGAAGCGATACATGCCCTCGGTACCGCTCTGCTTTCAGAGCAGGACATGAGTGCGTGAGAGCCAACATTGGGGGCGGCAGACGTAAGCTTGCCTTCGGAATCCAAAAGCTTATTGGTTACGTACTTGACATGAAATGTATATTTCATAATTTTGTTTTTTTTTTGTCTTCGACATTGAAGATATCTCCAATTAATTTATTTGACGGTGGAGGCGTTTTACACCTCCACTAAACTTAAATTATTTTTTTTGTTTTTTTTTGGACTTATTTTTTTTCCATAACTACTTTGGTTTACTTTGACTCGGGGACCTTATACATACATCCCTTTTATAAATGTATTTAATTTAAGTATTCTTACCGTATTTTATTTTGAAAAAATGACTGCCAAGTTTCTTGCGGCGCATTCTTCTTGGCAATGATGGTCTCTCCAAATGCGCTGGTAATTTCAAAAAAGACACGTAATGCCCTTGGCGGCCAATTTACATACACAAAAATTGTTTTATTTTTATTTTTGGTTACCTATTTGTGATTTCATATATTCATATATTCACTGCCGGATTGGTACGGAACCCTCTGGGAGGCTAATCCGATTCGCACTTGTTTTTTGTAAGAGTCCACCATAATGAGCAAGTAGTCGTTGGGACCGAAAAGTTCTCGAGTGGAGGCCGCAAGGCAAGCGCAGCGTAGGACGTCCACCAACGAGGACGGGCGACCTGTAGGCTTATTGTCTAACTCGCTCGCAATCGCCATCGTGTTCATTGCGACAGTTCTTGTATGAATGTGACAGCTAGCTGATTCCGATGCCAATTGTCAGCCCATACATGAACTGTCGAAATGAACATGATGGCGATTGCGAGCGAGTTAGACAATAAGCCTGCTGGTTATAGTCGCGGGTTCACGGTGGATGCGAGCTTCCAACTGAGACAACTGGAGGTAAGGGAGGTCTATGTCCAACAGTGAACGCCCTATGATTGATATGATGATGGTGAAAGAAACTGAGGAACCTTTTCACTGCAAATGTCATAAAGATTTACCATGCAACTGCCAAAGAAATCATTGCCAAATTGTATGAGAAAAGATTTCATCAGGTCAATTTCTTCCCCCGTACCTACACATCGTTAGGCAGACGTCGTCAAATCTCCAGATAGAAAGAATACCCCCCTTCTTGAGGGGGTTAAAAATATTCCCGCGAACCCCCTCTTAATGGCCATGAAAGTCATTGACCGACTTCCCGCTTTTTTTTATTACTCTTTAACACCTAAATGACATTTAGAGCCTCCGAGAGCAATAAAGCGCTTCGCGACGAATTTAACTGCGCGGTTGTGACGTGCGATTTATTTTAATCCCTTGGGGTGTAATGTGCTATTTTATAACATCGCGGGAAAATGTTACTTTTCATTCTTTGTTGCAAGTTTTTCAGCTTGTAAAGTAACGGATGGATCGAATCGAACATTTAAGACGTGGCATAGCAGGTTACCTGTTAAATATGGGCGGTGTAGCGGTAAAACCACGCATCACGAATTGATGAGGTTCGATTCCCGGCCATAGCTTACTTTCGGATTGTTCCATGTGTAATAGTTTTCAATATTGCTTAGAGGTTAAATTTCTAAAAAAAGTAGTAAAATTCTCGAATGATTTATAGAATTTTAACGATTGTCAAAAGGAATCATTACATACTTATTATAAAGCAAAATCGTCGGCAGCATCTGTCTGTCTGTCTTTTCGATAAACTCAAATACTACGGAATGGATATTCGTGCAGTTTTCACCAATGTGGATATACCAGGATGGGGAGACGATTAAAATACTGTTTTATTCTCCACTACGCAAAAGTAAGTAATTGACAGAGTCATATAACTTCGTCAAATCAATTTTAGATCCTGAGAAACCGCCGTCAAACAGATTTAAACAGACGAAAGCCTCCAACTGATAGTAAGAGCGTCCTTTTTTCCTTTGTGGAGTTGACAAATGACTAGGCCGCAGGGTACAATATGTCGTGGAATTACCTCACAAACTATTTTTTACTTAAATTTCCCCTCCTTATTCCAACGCTGACTTTGCCGCCCTAGGGAGTTAAGGGTGTTCTGCGAGAATACAAAATCCACTTCGTGACCTAATAATGCGAAACAAAATGCATTAAAACTTGAAATGAAGCGAGAACTGCTAATAAAAACGGAGACGCGTCTTAAAAATTCAAAGCATTCGTTATTTAGACTTGTTTTTCCAGATTGCATCTCCAGAGCGATACAATTTTCATAAACAGTAAACAAGGCACTTAAATTACAAATTTTGTTCGCGTGGAAATTCTCGCCAAAATCCGCAAAACTCGACTTAACATACGTAATAAATTTAAAGTAGCACAGAGGATTTCAAACTGTGCTAAGATCCAAATAAGGTTTAAAAGAATATGTTGGGGCTGAGAGATTTATTTCGTGATTCCGCCAAAGGAAATTGCAAATGTGTGAAATAGTGCATTTCCCGCCCGCCTGGTGGGCGGGTGTAAAATTCGTGATTTATGCTCTGCAGCAGATGAAATTTGTCTTTCTACAGAAATTTGACCGACTACAAAGGCATGAAATTCTACTACAGAAGAAGAGCGAGCGTATAAAGTGAGTCACATTAATCATAAGTCCCCTTTCCATGCTGGTCTGGGAGCAAAGAAAAAACATAGAATATACCAGTTGCTTCTCTTCCCGCGCAGATGGTAAAATCCCGTCAAATCATTTTATATGCGATGCGGCTATCAACCCATCACTATTTTGATTCCCTTTTCCATATTATCATGCTAAACGTTGCCTTTAGGTCTTGTTACCATAGGCTCTGTCTACCCCGTAAGGGATAAAGACGTGATTTATGTAATGATGTATGACGATCAAGGGCCTTACCTTACGTCTTCAAGTGATTCAATGCCGATTCAGTTTAAGTTCGCTCGCAGTCGGATCCATGCTAAAAATGACAGTTAAAACTAGAACTGAGCCGGAATTGAATTGTTCAAACCTTTGTCTGACGTCTTACACTTGTAATAGTCTCGCTATACCCTAGAAAATAGGCGTGACGGTGTGTATTTACTTTTGTATGTATGTAACACACACACACACACAAATCACGTCCTTATCCCTTACGGGGTAGACAGAGCCTAAGGTAACAGGTACCTACAGGCCACATTTGGCAAGATTGTGGGCGTATAGGTTGAAAATGGAATCAAAATAGTGATGAGTTGCTAGCCTCATCGCCTATAACATGATTCCTATTATTTTCGTCCATTCCCTCGATGGGCTTTTACCATCTGCGCGGCTGCATCTGGGGGTATGTATGTAAAATTTACAGTAAACGCGCTCGACTCGACCTGGAATACTTTACGAGAAGTTACATTTCGTGGGAGATAGTGCAATACCGCGTAACTATCACTGGTAAATACTGCGTATCTGCACAACACCCATAAGGAAAATCCGCGTAACTGGCATTGGTTAATACCGCGTATCTAACAAAAGTAGCCGAATTTAGATTTCCCGCCAACGAACGTAAAATTCTGATTAGAATATACCAGTTCAAACCAGTAGGTATAAAGTCAGTGTTGTGTAGATACGAAGTATTTACCAGTGCTAGTTACGTGATTTTGCACTATGGGTGTTGTGTAGATACGCAGTATTTACTAGTGCTAGTTACGTGTTTTGCGCTATGGGTGTTGTGTAGATACGCAGTATTTACTAGTGCTAGTTACGCGGTATTACACTATGGGTGTTGTGTAGATACGCAGTATTTACCAGTGCTAGTTACGTGGTTTTGCACTATGGGTGTTGTGTAGATACGCACTGATCCATGGCCCTTTTGTGCTACTGTAGCGCACACAAACAAAGATAATGTTCTAGTTTTAAGTTTTGACTTTACAATGTTTATATTTTATGTAATCTTAATTGTGTGTGTTGGCAGTACCAAATAAACCTTTTATCTATCTATCTATCTATCAGTATTTACCAATGCTAGCTACGCGGTATTGCACTATGGGTGTTGTGTATATACGCAGTATTTACCAGTGCTAGTTACGCGGTATTGCACTATGGGTGTTGTGTATATACGCAGTATTTACCAGTGCTAGTTACGCGGTATTGCACTATGGGTTTTGTGTATATACGCAGTATTTACCAGTGCTAGTTACGAGGTATTGCACTATGGGTGTTGTGTAATCGCTGTATTTACCAGTGCTAGTTACGCAGTATTGCACTATGGGTGTTGTGTAGATACGCAGTATTTACCAGTGCTAGTTACGTGGTATTGCACTATGGGTGTTGTGTATCGCTGTATTTACCAGTGCTAGTTACGAGGTATTGCACTATGGATGTTGTGTAGAGACGCAATATTTACCAGTGCTAGTTACGCGGTATTGCACTATGGGTGTTGTGTATCGCTGTATTTACCAGTGCTAGTTACGAGGTATTGCACTATGGATGTTGTGTAGAGACGCAATATTTACCAGTGCTAGTTACGCGGTATTGCACTATGGGTGTTGTGTATCGCTGTATTTACCAGTGCTAGTTACGCGGTATTGCACCATCCCCGATGATTCCTCTGTTTTATTCGAATGTAACACATTTCTGTAGTGACAGACACATAAATATGTGGGCTAAAGGTTATATTTTATCTAAGGCTATTTAATTATTGCGTAGGTAGTGAAACGTACGTTTTATGGATCGTAAATAAAAGCGATCGTTAATTGAGACCGAGAGGGACACGTTAAAACTTACTCGAAGCTTATTTCGTAGATAAATAGTAGTTAATAACCCAGATAGTGAGGTTCACCGCGACAGTAATAACTTATAGTTATAAAACCATTTGTTCTAAGTCTAGGATTCCGAAATTTCGAGTGAAAGGTAAAGTAACTCGGTATCACGCCTAAACTGAACCGATTTTAGTGAAATTTGGTACGGAGGTAGTTTTAGTCCCCGGGAAGGACATAAGATAGTTTTTATCCCGGAAAATAGCATAGTTCCCGTGGGAAGCGAACGAATTCTGCGCAGATGAAGTCCCGGGCAACCGCTTGTTATTAATAAAAACCTTCTATGCTGGTCTGGGAGCAAAGAAAAAACATAGAATGTACCAGTTGCTTCGGGGTGTCCGGCCTTTTTACCCAAATGTCCGGCCAAACTGGCTAGTCTGTCCGGCTGTTAAGTTTGGCGACCTGGCTACTCTATGTGGGGTCTCTGTCACATCGTACCTTGTATTTGCCTTGTCTAGACCGCTAGGTTAGCCCACTATTACAAGTTATTACGCTATGCTTAAATACAACCTCTCGTAGTAGCTACTGATTGAATTACTCAAATTTATATTCGGATTCTGAATTCATACAAGGTTTCGCAATCATGGCAGCCTTAGAAACGGGTTATTTCTGCTTGTCGCGTAACGTTTTCGTTTTGCTAATGAAAAAAATAAGTTTATTTCGTTTTGGATTACCCTGAACTGACGAGCATGTAAGAGAAGATTGATGCAAGAAGTCAGTGGCGTAACTATAGGGTGGCAGGGGTGGCAAAATGCCACGGGCCCCTAGCTCTACGGAGCCCCGAACTGGCTTGGTTTAGAGCACAGAAGTCCGCTGATGCACTTCTTTATATTGAGGAAGGTGCCCCATCTGACGAATTTGCCACGGGCCCCAGACGTTATAGTTACGCCACTGCAAGAAGATCAACTAAAAAGATCTATATGGGGAGTGTGAATGGTTGCGTTGTGAGAAAGCCTAGACGGACGTTCCGGGACCAAATAGGAGATGTTTTAGAAAACGTCATGACGTCTTAATGCGATTCAATTCCGATTCAGTTTAGGTTGGATCGCTGTCAGATCCGTACTAAAAATACGGCTAAAACCTGAACTGAGTCGGAATTGAATTCACAATTCATTTATTGCATACCTAGTAAACATGTCGTACTAGGTCTTACATAGTATAATAATTAGATTCAACACATGAACCCATACATAAATTTAATAGGAATTGAATTAAAAATTATCTACTATATAAAAATAAGTCGGGTTTTCCTTCCTGACGCTATAACTCCAGAACGCACGAACCGATTTCCACGATTTTGCATTCGTTGGAAAGGTCTCGGGCTCCGTGAGGTTTATAGCGAAGAAAATTCAGGAAAAATTTCAGGCGGAACAAAGTTCACCGGGTCAGCTAGTTTTATATAAATACATTAACAAATTATCATATTATTTATCATTATTCAAAGTCAAAGTAAATCGGTTGGTTCTTATTTCTTATACATACTGTATCGTACCATCTTAACAAATTAATTGTATTTATTTCTTTACAATTCCACTTTTTGTACTTCCATGCTGGTCTGGGAGCAAAGAAAAAACATAGAATGTACCAGTTGCTTCTCTTCTCGCGCAAATGGTAAAAACCCATCGAAGGAATGGGCGAAAATCATAGGAAACATGTTATAGGCGATGCGGCTAGCAACCCCTCACTATTTTGATTCCACTTTCCACCTCTAAACGTGGCCTGTAGGTCTTGTTACCTTAAGCTCTGTCTATTCCGTAAGGGATAAAGACGTGATATAATATGTATGTATGTATCAATTAAATTCAAATTTTAAAAGTTCTAAGTATGTATATTATGTAAATAAGTAAGAAAAGAAGTGATTAAGTTAATTTTTTTTTCGGTACGGCAGTATGGACCCCTTTAAATAACACTTCGCTAAATAAAAAACATAAAAAACGCATCTGCAATCCCTCCGGGGTTGCGGGTGTCTATGGGCAGTGGCGATCATTTACCATCAGGTGACCCACTTGCTCGTTTGCCTTCCTATTCACATAAAAAAAAAAAAAAATTAAATGCAATTGTTTTAAGGACTGTACTTTTTGATCGGTTTGGTAAATTTCAAATGCAGTTTTGCCCTTCAATTAAGAACCCTCAGCACTAGTAAAAACCTCAAGGCCACGTTTAGCATAAATAAGGGCGTATAGCTGGAAAGGGAAATCAAAACGGTGATGAGTTGCTAGCCGCATCGCCTATAACATGATTCCTAAGGTTGTCGCCCATTCCCTCGATAGGCTTTTACCATCTACGCGGGAAGAGAAGCAACTGGTAAATTCTATGTTTTTTCAGACCAGCATGGAAGAATGGGTGGATGGAATTTAATTGATACGTCCCTATAATCGACGGACAGACGGATAGACAGCGTAAGTTCAGTAATAGTCCTGTTGGAAGCCTTTAGACAGAACCCTAAAACTAATATCGGGTTCAGTTAATTCTGTATGTTTGACACGGTATTATAAACATCAATATTACTATGTCTCTCACGTTAGCACACCTCAACGCCCCAACCATCCGCTGTGAAAATTATTTTACAGATAGTTTGTTGCGCTGGGTTAAACATAATATGATAATATTTACGACGTGCTAATGCGATTCAATTCCGACTCAGTTCAGGTTTTAGCTGTCATTTTTAGTATGGATCTGACAGCGAGCGAACCTAAACCGAATCGGAATTGAATCGCATTAAGACGTCATGATAAGGCCCCTGATCGTCATGCATACATAAACCACGTCTTTATCCTTTACGGGGTAGACAAAGCCTATGGTAACAAGACCTAAAGGCAACGTTTAGTATGATAGTGAACGTATAGGTGGAAAAGGGAATCAAAATAGTGATGGGTTGCTAGCCGCATCGCCTATAAAATGATTCCTAAGATTTTGGCCCATTTCCTCGATGAGCTTTTACCATCTGCGCGGGAAGAGAAGCAACTGGTATATTCTATGTTTTTTCTGAAGACCTTAATACCTGAGTTGCCAGCCCTCCATTTATCTAGAGTCAAGGTAAAATATTTGAGTCATTACCCGACTCGTGTAAATTACTTCGATCCTGTTAGTACTTTGGAGCTTATTTTGAACAACAATTTGGGTTTAGCTGTCGTTAGTATGGAGACAGCGAGCGAATTAAAACTGACTCGTAATTGAATCGCATTAAGACTTCATGGTGGCTCCTGCACTGATTAGCTTTATCATTCAAACCCCAGCGGGTTTTTGAAAACATTTATGTGAAAATGCCACTCAAAAGTAGTAAAAAACGTCTTTATCCCTTACGGGGTAAGCAGAGCCTTAGGTAACAAGACCTACAGGCCATTTTAGCAAGATTGTGAGCGTATAGCTGAATTTGAAATATGAGATAAGAAAATTATAACTCTAATCTATCTAGTCAACGAGTCGATTTAATTTGGGCATTTTTGTACCAATACCATTTATACCATGAACAACATGATTTCTTGCAAGATAACTTTGTATAATGTAAGCAACCAATAAAATTAATAAATTTGCATGCTAGTATAATAAAATTGTAAGCCGTGGTAGCCTAGTGGTTTGACCTGTGGCCTCTCAAGCAGAGCGTCGTGGGTTCAAATCCCGGGCGCGCACCTCTGAGTTTTTCGGAATTTATGTGCGAAAATAACATTTGAAATTTGCCATGAGCTTTTCGGTGAAGAAAACATCGTGAGGAAACCTTGCACACATCTGCGAAGAAATTCAATGGTGTGTGTTAAGTTCCCAAACCGCACTGGGCGCGCGTGTGAACTATAGCCCAAACCCTCCAAAACACGGAGGAGGCCTATGCACGCCGGCATCAGGCACGCCGAATTACGCGACAATTTAATAATAAAAAAAAACAACACAATAACAACAACAAAAATGAAATTGTAGCGAACTCGGAATAAAAAAGGCTATAATATAAAATAAAAAAAAAATGTACAAATAGCAGAATAAGGAACCTATTGTCTCTGTGCCACCCAATGACATTGTTATATCTACTTATTCTTTGCAAATAAATATATTCTATTCTATTCTATTCTAACAACGAGCGAACCTAAACTGACTCGGAATTGACTCGCATTATGACGTCATGGTACGGCCCAGGATTTGAATGCACCATAACCGCTGAGGCTATTAACCAGTATAATTTTAACAGCGTATTTTTTATTTTTTTTTCTTCCATGCTGCTCTGCGAGCAAAGAAAAAAACATAGAATATACCAGTTGCTTCTCTACCCGCGCAGATGGTAAAAGCCTATCGAGGAAATGGGCGAAAACCATGGGAACCATGTTATAGGCGATGCTACCCATCACTATTTAATTGTATTTAATTGTATCTGTTTATATTTGTACAATAAAGCATTTACTTACTTACTTACTTACTTACTTACTTACTATTTTGATTAAATTTACCACCTATACGCCCTCAATCTTGCTAAATGTGCCCTGTAGGTGTTACCTTAGGCTCAGTCTGCCCCGTAAGGGATAAAGACGTGATTTGTGTATGTGTATGTATATTTTTACCCACCTGATGCCACCAACGTTCAAAATTATCCGGTTCTCGCCATCCATGGCGCATCACCCACGAAACAACATTACAAGCACAACACAACACAGCCACGTTAAAAAGCACTTTTAGCGATGTTTTCCGCGTTTTCCGCGTTTCCCGACGCGACCGGCATCCGGGACCGCCGGGTTGGTACTGAATGAGATGACACAGTGTTGCCAACTGAAAAGACGCAAGTCGCGGAATTCAATGTCAAAAGTACCGTTTTAAAGCCAAACAAACCGATTTCATCCATTCCCACACTCGTTCAGTAGGATCTTGCTTGATATCTCGCATTTTATAACAATTGTACTATGGTTATTAGTTATTATATTTTAATTTTATATAAACTTGGTACGTCAATCAAAGGCATTCATATTTTTGGCATTACTTATTCATTTCACAGATTTTCTGTAATCAAACACTGATAATGATCATAATGATCAACTAGCTGTTGCCCGCGACTTCGTCTTCGTCTTTTACATTTATACATACATACACAAATCACGCCTTTATCCCTTACGGGGTAGACAGAGCCTAGAGTAACAAGACCTACAGGACACGTTTAGCAAGACTGTGGGCGTACCTATTGGTGGAAAGTGGAATCAAAATAGTGATGGTTTGCTAGCAGCATCGCCTATAACATGATTCCTATGATTTTCGCCCATTCCCTCGATTGGCTTTTACCATCTGCGCGGGAAGAGAAGCAACTGGTGCATTCTATGTTTTATATTTATCGGGGTTTATAATGAATTCTAATGGCGAAATTTTTTTTTAATTAGTTCCAGCGGTTTCTTAGCAACCGAACCTTTCTTTTTTACAAAATTAGTGTAGATGGTAACTACCTACTGCTTGACACTTGTAAAAAAATACATAAAAGAAATGACACCCAATAGTCGCCAGATAATTTTGTCGCTGACGAAAGCAAAATTCGCCATTTCTGGCGACAAACTCGCGTAATTGGCAACACTGGAGATGAGATCTCCCCCCGCGTGGTCCACTGCAGTCGACCCTGCGTATTCAGGGTTTTGAAACGGTCATTTCAGCGCAGTGAATAGCTTTTAACTAAAGCGGTGCACTTATGGCAGGCTTGAGGTTTGGCGGGGATTGTGACGTGTGAGGGGGGGGGGGGGGGGGGGTTAAGTTGGGATTCCATAGTTCCATACAACTCGATACCCACCGGCTTGCCTATTTTAAGGCAGCTGGGCACTTTTGTTGTGCAGAATTAAAGGAAAAGGCTAGTGTGCAAGTATTTTGAATGATAATCATTTTTTAGGGTTTCAACCTTTTTGGCTGTTGGTGGCTGGCTGGCGCTAGTCCATTGCCACGCGCCGGCACCGAATAAAAAGAACAATAAGACGGCTGTCACTTGTTTTCTAAATCGTTGGTGCACGGTCGGTCTTTTATGCGGATTTATGTTTAAACTATTGTAAATATTCCCGACGACCGGATAGCCTAGTGGTTAGTGACCCTGACTATGA
The DNA here is from genome assembly GCA_949127965.1 of Pandemis corylana. NCBI lineage: Eukaryota > Metazoa > Arthropoda > Insecta > Lepidoptera > Tortricidae > Pandemis > Pandemis corylana. Next base: position 12,584,291 of record OX421865.1, on the reverse strand, counting down.
AGCTAGAGGTCCTGGGTTCGAATCCCGGTAGGAGCAGACAGTTGTATGGTAAATACGAATATTTGTGCCCGAGTCATGGATGTTGTATGTATTTAAGTATGTATTTATCTACATTATATTTATGTTTATCCGTTGCCTGGTACCCATAGCACAAGCTTTGCTTTTTTTTTATATATGAATAGGAAGGCAAACGAGCAAGTGGGTCACCTGATGGTAAGTGATCACCACTGCCCATAGACACCCGCAACCCCGGAGGGATTGCAGATGCGTTGCCAAACTAGAGGACTAAGATGCAATGCCTCTTGTGCCCGTAATTTCCCCGGCTTAGTTTGGGGCTGGGTCAATTGGTGTAATTTGTCCCAAGATATTTATTTATTTATTTAATTAATGTGTGTAGTGTTTGGAGTAATAGTGTAATTAGTGTAAATAACATCACGGATAGTCTTCGCGGGTGTGTAGACATTTACTAAGCGGTTGCAGTGGCTAAAAGACTCTACACACGGACTCTACACAGCGTTGGTCGAAGCCGGCTTCCTCAAGTACTGCACAAGGCACAGCTAAACCACGGCCTTGGTAACAGTCACTATTTGTCCATCGAAAGTTATTTCAAACAGCTAGTCATATTCCCTTTGGCTAACCTTCTGATATACTTGACGCCACGCCACAGGGAACTAAACTAACACCACTAATTAATCCTTTTATTTTTGTTTTTTTTTTGTGTTTTTTTTATGGTTGTTAGTGGTAATAAATATTTTTTTCCGTCTTTCTTTCTTTCAACTAGGTGAATTAATCTACTTGATTTTTTTTTCTCTTTCCTTTTTTTCGATATCTACTTTGTTTAACTTGACTAGTAGAGACTGTTTTACTTTGACTGCCCGAGTCATGGATGTTGTATGTTTTTAAGTGTGTATTTCTCTACATTATACATATAAGTATGTTTTTCCGTTGCCTGGTACCCATAGTAGAACCTTTGTTTAGTTTGGGACTAGGTCAATTGGTGTAATTTGTCCCAAAATACTTATTTTATAAAACATTTTCAATTTGATTTTGATTTTGAATATTGCGTTATTTCTAAAGCTTAGGTACCATACTGACCATACATGCTGATTTAAGAGCAAAGAAAATACATGGAATGTACCAGCTGCTTCTCTTCCCGCGCAGATGGTATAAGCCCATCGAGGGAATGGGTAAATATTTTAGAAATCATGTTATAGGCGATGCGGCTACCCATCACTATTCGATTCCTCTTTCCACCTATACGCCCGCAATCATGCTAAGCGTCACCTTTAGGTGTTGATACATTAGGCTCTGACTACCCAGGGAACCCCATCCCATGCGGTGGGGCGTCGCGGTGACACCAGGTGCTCCCGTAATGCCCCACATATAACCAAATAGGGAATGGTTTTTAGTGGATATGCCTGCCGTCGCGGGAGAGCCCCACATACCCCCGGTAACCTCGTACCGGGCGGATGCATATGGCGCATTTTCCACACCATAAAAAATGCTCTGACTACCCCGTAAGGCATAAAGACATGATGTATGTACGTGTGTTAAGTAACATGAACAACCCAATTTCCGTCAGCAGTTACAGGGTTGGTTAGTCATGAATAACTGATCATTTTGGGTAGGAAAAGTTATCTAAAGGGGGAAAGTTAGTTAATTGTGGTCATTACGTTATCCCAAATGGGAAATAAAATTCCATTTATAATTCGAAATGAATAACAAAGTGTGTTTTTTATGAATTTAACTTGAAATATATAATGCTTCCTCGACACTTTACCTTCGCCAGTACAAAGACAGACCTTTGCGCTACTTTAAGTAAAGAACACAATAATAAGTAAGTAATACCAAGTGATGATGTAATTTTATAGATAGATAGATATATTTGTCACCTTTTTAGAAATACAATACTTAAATGTCAAATATAACTAATTCACAAAAGGATCGTCAACACATTTAAATAAAAAAGAAAGAATAAAAGAAGTTATAATTGAATAAAAAAAGATACAAGGAACACAAATAACGTCTTTATCCCTTACGGGGTAGACAGAGCCTGAGGTAACAAGACCTAAAGGCCACGCTTAGCATGATTGTTGGCGTATAGGTGGTAAGGGGAATCAAAATAGTTATGAGTCGCTAGCCGCATCGCCTGTAACATGCTTGCTGCTTCATTTATTCATTTTTGCAAAACACACAAATATTAGAGCATACACACAAAATTAATGATCAAATGAACAAAAAACAAGGCCAACTTTTGAAAGTTCAGACGGTTACCTACTCAAAAAAAATCGCATAGTAACACGGTCACGTGACAGCTAGTAACAGATAGAAAAACTCGAAGGCTTACCCACCCGCTATGGGTGGTGTAGGGGTATAGCACGCGTCACGAAATGACGGGGATCCGGGTTCGATTCCCGGCCATAGCTTTACTTTTCGGATTTTTCTGTGTTCTAATTTTCAATGTCGTTTAGAACTTTGGGTACCTTGTCATCGGCGTGTGTGTGTAATTTCCTTTCTTCGCACTATTCCATTGCATTTACCACCTCATTTATGAACTGGGTGTACTGTGCTGGGATAGTTACGGACTTAATATGAACCTATAGATAAGTATTCACCAAAAAAAGATTTATTACCAGACGAAGATATTAAGGGTAGTAAAAAGATAGTTAGAATAAGAACAAAAGGAATTCTCGAGCAATTTATACTGTGCCAATGGTAGGCAAAATGCCAAGGAATTATGAGAATCGGTGAAATAATCGACCCTTCGTCGGGCACGATTGGGTGATAAATCACCCACCCTTTACGGCAAGTTTGGTTTTCCTTGCCAGGAAAATCTCGATACTATTAGGAAATTCTGTACCGTTTGGAAACATTTGAGAAATGTGATAAACGCTTCTGTTTTAGTCCCAACTGATGACGCTTCTACTCACGGCAAAGAAAGAGGTTGGAAAGATGTAGTAAACGAAAAAAAAATATTTATGACAATTCAAAATTTATTTTTGCTAATTGGCCGCCGAGGGCTCTTTTACATGTCTTTTTTTAAACTACCAGCGCATTCGGAAAGACCATCATTGCCAAGAACAATGCGCCGCAAGAAACTTGGCAGAAAGTCATTTTTTCAAAATAAAATACATTAAGCTGCTACAATATTTAAATTAAATACATTTTTAAAAAGTATGTATAAGGTCCCCAAGCCTTTAATTATATAAGTCTATAGTAGAGATGTATGAAGTCTCTACTAGTCAAAGTAAAACGAAGTACATGCAAACAAAAAAGAGAAAAAAACTAACAAAAATAATTTAAATTCAGTGGAGGTGCAAAACGCCTCCACCGTCAAATAAATTAATTGGAGATATCTCCAATGTCGAAGAGAAAGAAAAACGAAATTATCAATCACAAAAGTAGTTAAAAAACAAAAACATAAAGAGCTACAGAAAAAAAATTGCCGCAAAATGGTTCCTACTCAGCATTTGCTGACCTTACAGCCAGCGCTGGTCTTCCGTGAACGAAGAAGCGGACGGTAAGCCCTTTCAAAGGATCTAACTATTCGAAGTGACTTCTATTCAATGGTCTAATCTAATGTCATCATCATCATCATCATCAGCCTATGTTAGTCCACTGCTGGACATAGGCCTCCCCTAATGAGCGCCATAGCGCCCTGTCTTTAGCCTGTCGCATCCAGCATCTGCCTGCAGTCTTTCGCAGATCGTCATCCCACCTAGCCGGAGGGCGTCCTACACTACGTTTGCCAAGTCGCGGTCTCCACTCAAGAACACGTTTACCCCAGCGGTTGTCGGTTCTTCGCGAGATATGGCCGGCCCACTGCCACTTCAGCTTGCTAATTCTTTGAGCTATGTCGGTAACTTTGGATCTCTGTCGGATGTATTCGTTACGAATCCTGTCCTTCAGAGAGACTCCGAGCACAGCTCTTTTCATAGCTCGCTGAGCGACTTTGAACTGGTGGACCAACCCTACCCCCTTGTCAGATAAAATCTAATCTAATGTGTTCGAAAACTTTGCAAGACATTTTTAAATTGTTCTCGCGTATTTTCAGCAGGTTTCTTACTAGCTTTATTTTCAAGATTTATTCATCGTAGTCCATTAATGTTTCCTTCTATAGATTGAATTTATAAACGACACTGAAGATTAAAACACATAGAAAAGTCCGAAAAGTAAAGCTATTGCCAGGAAAGAAAATCGAACCCGATTCCTAGTCATCTTGTAGCTGGCTTTTTTAGGTGTGTGTCTATTTATATCTCTCTATTTATTATAAATGTGTGTTTCATGTGTATAATGTATTATGTATTTTCAGTACTTAGTATATTAATATAATATTCTAAATTGCACCAGCTGCTCAGATCTGTTCTGTTCTCCAGTCCATTATGGTTGCCTGATAGAGATCGCTCTGTAGCGATAAGGTCGCCTATTGTTACCTTGTAATATTCTGTAACCTTTTTTTGTTTTCGTTGTTATAAGTGGTGTTCAATAAAGAGTTATTGTATTGTATTGTATTGTATTGTATTGTATTCCGTGACGCGTGCTATACCCCTACTATCTGTTACTAGCTGTCTACTATGCGATTGTTTGTCGCCAAGCGTCATCTGTTTGAATGATGTGTCTGTACGACACAATTACAAACTCCCGTGGAACATCTTCTGCTCACCGGGGACGAGAGAAGGCGCTGTTTTTCAAATGATAGGTATCAAATTCTATAGATTGCTCAATGTTCAAAATGAATCACGTCAAAGTGGTCAAAATGTTTAGTCAAGAATTTAAATGAATAATATAATTCTCTGTCTCTTATAGTGCCTCTCCAACTAGTGGAGGTTGGCAGTCAGCTCCCCATATTTCCTCCAATCCTTCGCGAGGCTGAAAAGTTCGGCAGCACTTGCGACTCCGGTCCACTCCCGGATATTGCGCAACCACGACTTCTTCCTACGGCCGACGGCTCTTCTGCCTGCCACTTTGCCCGTCATTATTAGTTGCAGGAGTTCGTATCTGGCGTGCCTAAGCGCGTGGCCCAGATAGGCAACTTTATATAATACTAGCTTCTGCCCACGACTTCGTCTGCGTAGAATCATACATAAAAATCTTCCTCTTGAATCACTCTATCTATTAAAAAAACCGCATCAAAATCCGTTGTGTAGTTTTGAAGATATAAGCATACAAAGGGACATAGGGGCATAGGGACATGGGGACAGAGAAAGCGACTTTGTTTTATACAATGTTACCTGCTGTAATATGAAGCTCTATAACAGATAGTGCTCTACTCAATCAAGTGTTACTAACTCAATGATTCATGTTGGTCGGAAGTAGCCTCACCTGCGGTTCGTGTTTTTAAACAAGTTACTGATCCAGCAATTGCTCTTCCAGCCGAGGCAGAAATAATGCTTTTCTCAGACATTGAGAGGAAATTAAAAAAAAATGCACAACTTAGCTGGTTTTACGTTCCCGCCTATTTTCTTAAGTTTTTTTTATGTCATCTCATTTGTTACCGTAAGCTATTTGAGACATTGATAAAAACGTTAGACTCGAACAAAACGCGCACTCCTCGGCCATCGACTTGGCTGTATGACATTGTTGTTCATTATTCCATAGTCTATTTGACTTTAAAAAAAATTAAAAACAAATGGAAAACAGTCCAGCAATCCGATTTACGGTCAGAAAATCGCGCCTGCAATGTAATTCGGCCGTCAACAAAGCCCTTCGTGTTCTTTTACTTAGAATACAATGACGACATTTACGATAATGTTTGAGAAAAAGCTATTATTATTAAGCATGGACTAAAATGGATGATGGTGATGATGAAGGTGTAATCGGTGAAATATCGAAAAAAACGCTAGTAATTGACAAAACAGTCATTCGGCAGTGACACAGTTTCATCTCAAATATCCAGTTGCAAAAGATAACTTATCAATAAAATTACGACACCCTTTATCAGCAATGAAAATAGGTAATATCATGACACCTGTATTTGATAAGGGCTCCATTCCGATAAGTTACATGCAGCTACATTTGACACAGCTTAACAACTTCACACTTAAATCTAGAGATATAACAGCCAGTTTTGTGTGTCTTGAATTTCCAAGAGATTTATCTTTCATTGGTGAACCTTCTCATCTGTTAAGAATTTCAGTATTGTTCTGTAGACTGGTGGAGTTAAAAGGCTTTTTAATACTATAATATGTTGTTAAATATATTTTTAGTGTTGTTGGTAGGGTCAGTGACCTCATTGCCGCAGGCATTTGAGGTCAAGAAGTTCAAAGTTGGAATCGAATATGACCGTAAGTAAAATAGTAGTAGATTATTTGTAAGGGTACGCTTTAAGTATAATTTTTGTACCATACTAGCTTTTGCGCGCGACTTCGCCCGCGAAAAATTAATATAGTCACACCCGCAAATAATGTGGCTGTCTATTGGTAAAAGAATTTCCAAAATCGGTTCAGTAGATCCAGAGATTCCCGACAACCACACAATTTACCTCTATATACTTCCTATATAATAGAGAGTCTATCGCGGGAATGAGCGAAACTTTTATAGAGGAGCGTATAGGAATAGGACACTGTAAAAAACACTATTTGTGTGGGAACTGTAAACGTCAACAATGCCTTTCCATGCCAAATCAATCTAACGTCACTATGATATTACTGTGAAAAAGTTCCACAATGGCTCAGGATTCAATTTGTTTGATCATCATGACAGCCGAAAGACGTCCACTGCTGAACATAGGTCTCCCTCAAGGCTCGCCAAACAGATCGGCCCTGCGCCATCCGCATCCAATGCGTTCCCGCTACCCTCACTAGGTCGTCGCTCCATCTTGTTGGAGGCCTACCTACACCGCGTGTTCCGGTCCGCGGACGCCACTCGAGAACCTTTCGGCCCCATCGGCCGTCAGTTCTACGGGCGATGTGCCCTGCACACTGCCACTTAAGTCTAGCGATTCTTCGAGCTATGTCCGTGACTTTAGTTCTTGCGCGGATTTCGTCATTTCTAATGCGATCCCGCAGAGAAACTCCAAGCATGACCCTCTCCATCGCTCTCTGAGTGGCTTTGAGCTTCCTTATAAGACCCATCGTTAGCGGCCACGTCTCAGTGCCATAAATTTATTTGATAACAGCAACGTTTTCTTTATCTTTCAGATTCTCTGCCAATGAATGGTGGTTCAGATCGCTATCGACACAGGAACAACTATGACCCGTTTTTTGTCACCGTCACAGCCAGAGCTAGGGTAGTGCCATTTTTTTTATAACTAGCTTCTGCCCGCGACTTTGTCCGCGTAGGATTAGACTTAAGAACTGGTATTGATAGTATATTGCAATAAGTACGCGGCGACTCTAGGCAGCTACCTTCCACATGTTTATCGCTATCCCGCGGGAACTATGTAATTTTCCTTGATATAAAGTAGCCTATGCGTTATGTAGGGTATCAGCTATCTCCGTTCCATGTTTTATGCAAATCTGTCTCTGTTTGCGTGTGAAAAAGTAACAAAAACACACACTCACAAACTTTCGCACTTACCTTGTAAGCGATAAAGACGTGATTCATGTACGCATGTGCATTTAATTACCACGCAGTAATAATGTGAGTTGCCGCAGAGCTTATCTTTATTTAGGGTTCCGTAACTGCGTAGGCAGTGTCACTGAGCTGGCGTCACTGTTGTGGCGTTACTGACGTAGCGTCACTGACGTGGCGTCACCAAGCCGGCGTCACTGACGGGGCAGTGACGTAGCGTCGCTGATCATGGGGTCACTGTTTGGCGTTACTGACGTAGCGTTACCAAGCCAGCGTTACTGACGAAGCAGTGACGTAGCGTCACTGAGCTGGCGTCACCGACCCGGCGTCACTGACGGGGCAGTGACGAGTGACGTGACATCGCTGAGCTGGAGTCACCGAGCTGGCATCACTGAGCTGGCATCACTGTTGTGGCGTCTCTGACGTGGCGTCACCGACCCGGGGTTCACTGACGGGGCAGTGACGTAGCGTCACTGAGCTGGCATCACTTTTGTGACGTAACATCACAGAGCTGGCGTTACTGACGTGACAATCTTAAGAATCATGTTATAGGCGATGCTAGCAACCCACCACTATTTTGATTCCCCTTTCCACCTATATGCGCCCACAATCATACTAAACGTGGCATTTAGGTCTTATTACCTTAGGCTCTGTCTACCCCATAAGGGAAAAAGACGTAATTTATGTATGTATGTATTTATCTACGTGTTTGACTGTATACCTTATTTATTTCAGAACGACTACGTAATCTCCTACATAGAAGTGACAGCCACCATTGACGCTTCCGGCGAGGTGGACTTCTGCGTGAGGCAGGGCCAGACCGGCTCCAGAAGTATGGTGTTCAGCCTGGTCTCCAACCATACTGACTTCCTGGCGTATTCGTATCTGGTCTACGGGATACGGGAGGAGGAATACAAAAAGGTGACCGCAGTATCGTATGGCGGATGTTAGGTTAGTGAGCTTAGACCGCAATGATACCTATAAAAACCCCGGCCAAATGGGATACGCGCTCTTCCATACAAATTTGTCAAGACAATATAAAGTCCAGTTCTATCAAACAATCGAGAATTTTACTTCCCGATTATTGTAGTCAGCTTTACAGTTAAAACTAACTCATGGAAAAAACCGATAAGTAAATCTATGACACCCGGATCCTCATCATTCCGTGATGCGTGCACCCTACACCACCCATACCAATTAGATAATATTAGACGTGCTATGTGTGGTGTAGGGATAAAAGCACGTATCACGGTTAGATTAGGAACCGGGTTCGATGCCTGGCGAAGCTTTACTTTTTGGACTTTCCATGTGTTCTAGTTTTCAGGTTCGTTTAGAAATGTAAAATCCACTGTTAACAGAGCCCTGCTCTGCCGTGTCATGCCTATGTCAGTTAACTTGAGATACATGAGATATGCGTAACAAGTCTGAATCGCATTTTTTTGGGTGTCTTTACCTACCAACAAAACATTTTTTTTAATTTTGCTTACCAATTCCTTGTACGAGTCTATCTCAATAGTCGTGTAACTCAGTTTTGGCCACAGCTAATATGGCTATATACTGTATCTAGTAGTTACACGACTTAGGTGCGACAGGCCTTCTGCTATGCTGCCGTGTCATGCCTATGTCATGTAACTCTAAAAGCATAGTTTTGAGTAAAATCTGTTTAAAGTTTTTTTCCTAATTCGTAGTTTATTTTGAAATCAAGCAGCAAAATAAAAATAAAAATACTCAAATACATTTGTGTTAGGCTTATACATATTATGTAATACCTAGATTATTCATGTTTTGTATATTATATAAGTTATAGGCTATAAAGGAGTTAGGCATAACAGGTTCACCGTACAGTCTGTTTTGCGGTGCCCTGTATCTCAAGATACATGACTTAGGCGTAACACGTTAAATATAAATATTTCTCTCGGTTGTCTACCAGTCTACTTATATAGTCGCAATTATACCATAAGGCTATATAATTATGTACCATGATAAAAACTTTTAGTAAATAGGATAAATAAAGAAAAAAAACACCCCAAAAATAAAAATAAAACAACTGTAAATCTCTATATTTATGTTGAACAATCTTATTAAAACAGTTGTTTTATTTTTATTTTTGGGGTGTTTTTTTCTTTATTTATCCTTTTTACTAAAAGTTTTTATCATGGTACATAATTATATAGCCTTATGGTATAATTATGACTATATAAGTAAACTGGTAGACAACCGAGAGAAATATTTATATTTAACGTGTTACGCCTAAGTCATGTATCTTGAGATACAGGGCACCGCAAAACAGACTTTGTATGGTGAACCTGTTATGCCTAACTCCTTTATAGCCTATAACTTATATAATATACAAAACACGAATAATCTAGGTATTACATAATATGCATAAGCCTAACACAAATGTATTTGAGTATTTTGATTTTTATTTTTGCTGCTTGATTTCAAAATAAACTACGAATTACGAAAAAAACTTTAAACCGATTTTACTCAAAACTATGCTTTTAGAGTTACATGACATAGGCATGACACGGCAGTGCTCCTAGGGACGATGTACGAAGTTATAGTATACCATGTTGTTGTCAGCGCCATCTGTGATAAATAGTTTACAACTCGAGGACTTCGTTTAGAAAGTAGCGCCGAGCTACGCAACTGTTCTATGTTACCTGAGACGCCGCAATGTCGGTTCGTAGTATTGCTAATAGATGGCGATAGTAGTCTTAAGATTTAATGTTTTCGAAATGATAATGGACAAAGAGTACCCTAAACCGACTAGCTTTATGTAGGAAGAGATTGATGAATGTGGATGAAGAGGTATGTCAGGATCATAGCAAGTGGAACAAAGTAGTGTCTACCTACCCCTATTGGAAAGAGACGTGATGGTATGTGTAGACCAAAGAATATTTGATTTTTTTAATTAATTTTGTGATTTTTATGTTTTTGTTTCAGATGTCGAACATTATAACACTGCCGGTAAACAGCGAAAATAGCTTGCGATTTAATACATTCAATTATATATTTATAGTATTCTTTACATTTATTTTAATGAGATAAATAAATAATTTTATGTCATGTAGGTACCTACCTAATTTGTCGCTATTTTAAGAAAATAAAAGTCGCAATCCTTAGCCAAAGTTTTTATTTCCCAAAAAAAACCTGATTCTATAGAAATCGATTTACACCACCATTATTCATTAAGTACCTACCTATCTACCATCAAACGAATTGATTCGTGAGCCACTGTGGAACCCTCTCGCAGTAAATGTCATAGTAACGATACATTGATAGTGAGAAGTCCGTGAGCTATTAGAATGTCATTTGGGCTTCGAGTACTATCGGCCGATTCAAGTATCAAACCCAAAAATGAGTGAGACAGCAAGACAAAACCCAAATCACCATTAGAGCTAACGGACTGTAATGCAATTTAAGTATTTATAAAAACAAATTGTTTTAGTACAATTATTTGTAAACTACGAAAACCTTTTCTAAAGCTATTACGAAAAGACTTTAATTTTATATCTTACGCAGAAGACAAATCTAAAATTTTATTGATAACGTCCATGTACTTTGTTAGCAACCCTGGATCGGTGCCGTTACCCACACTAGGGCACTTGTCCACACTCACACACTCGCCGTCACTGTTGCGTAATAAGCCTGGTGCGCACACACACCCACCCGTGCAGATTTTGAGGCAGAACGGACTAGGGTTGTCGCAAGATGGCTCACATGATGCCAGGCAAATGTCGTAGACTTCGTTCTGATTGAGGCATTGTTCTGAAATTTAAATAAGTATGTAAGTATTTCAATAAAATTGTCAGCAGTAATGCCCAGGTTTTGTATAAGCCAGAAAATCAGCAGATGCAAACTGTCGAAAAATTGCAAGAGTGTCGGGCAGACTACCTTTAAGTTTTAGAGAGAAAAGCATATCTCTGCCCGTACCTAGTTTTTTGGCAGCTTTACTATAACTAAATCAACACTCTATTTGATCAGGTTTTTTATTTGTCTTTCCCAAGATTGCCGCGTCTTAAGTATTCACCCCTCTCACTGTTACTTTGTGGGGGACTCTTGTGGAACAAAAACAGTTACTTCGCTACTCGATAACCACACAGAAAAGACTGCTACGTCTGAAACTTGACCAAACCAAAATAGACGCCTTAGAGTAAGGTCTGAGTGGACGCTCGAGTTGTGCGGCGTGCATTTCAACCAAATGAAATGCTGACGTCCTGGCCCTTTTCCGCTGCCCACCACGATGCACGCCCCGCTCCACTTCGAGTGTCCACTCAGGCCTGACATAAAACATGACTCACCAACGGGACATTTATCTAACGTGACACACGACTTGGTCTTCTCGTCCCTCACAAATCCAGCCTTGCAGAAGCATCCCATGCTGCAGGCCAGTCCACAGGCTGTGGGCTCCGGGTCAGCGCAAGTCCTGGCGCAAGCTGTTCCGCAGGATAAGAACTCTTCGTTCTCCGTGCAGATTGGAGCGGTTTCTGGAGAAAATGAGGTTTTTGTGGTGAGCAACTGAGCAACATTGTCATGCTTTAAGTTTTCCAGATTAATTTTAAAAACAAACTATATTTGGTCTACTGCAAACGACCACGAATAGGCTAAGTCACAATTATAGTATCATAAGTTGGCACAAGAGTAGTCAGAGCCTAGGGCTTGCAATAGTAGGCAGCGCAAACAAAATGTGGAAAATACATACCCTGGCGACCCCCATGCCACTGCTCAGAGCAACTATCAGACTTGAGTCCTCATACGCACCTCCAATACATTCATCAGCGTTGACGCAAATGCCTGTGTCATTCCTCAGGAACCCTGACTTGCAGAAGCAGCCTTCCACGCAGTCTTCGGAACAGGTGACGGGTCCAGGGTCGGAACAGTTGAAGGGGCAGGCGGAGCCGCAAATCAGGTACTCCTCGTTTGGAGGGCATTCTTCTGTTAAAGGGATTAGAAGGTTATTGAGGCAAATGAGACGGGTGAAAAGACCACGTGTAAATCCGCCACTACCAGTGTCTTACTCGCTAATTCTGCTGCCACTGCCAAGCAACAGAGTTTGCACTGTTAGTCCGGCGTGGAGAGTAAGACAGGCACATGAGGTTTGTTTAGCAACACATCTGTAGTCTTCATGGTGTCCATGGGTGGTGATCTACCATCAGGTGACCTAATTGCTTGCAACCGTCCTTGTCTTAAAAATGATAGAATAACCTGCATTGTTTTACTGTTCAGAAGGTTCAGTTTAGTCTGCTGCCACGGTCGTGACTACTGCGGGATGCTTACAAAAGTTTATAGTATTATTGAACTGACTGAATCGCGAGCCACTGTGGAACCTTTTCGAATTAAATAGCAAAATGACATCATTTTTGACACTTTCAGAGAGCGTTCTACAATGGGTCAAAAATGTTGCTGCTCGAAAGAATACAATCAAACTGAGATGAGAACCCCATTTATTTTCCGTCATCATAATCATCATCAGCCAAAAGACGTCCTCTGCTGAACATAGGCGCCCAATGAGCGGCATAGAGACCGGTCTTCCCCGGCCCTTATCCAGCGCATTTCCCACGACCTTCAGGTAATCAGGCCATAATAAAAATAAACATTTTTCTTACTCGATAAAAAATAATCAGGAAGTAACTTCAGACATTCGTACTTTTATAACCTCGTATAAAATTCAATTACTTGGGAATTCTTTCGGGTAGAGGAATCGGAAGTTTACGAGCAAAAAACAGCACTCGCAAGCGCAGTCGGCTAAGCTGGTCAAGCATGACGCTTGATTACCTCCTTAATCAATGGAATAGTACTTTAAAGTTAATTAAATTGAAGCTTAGAATGGTTAAAGTAATCGCCGTAGAGTAAATACGGAAATATGGAGTTAGAAGGTTTGGTGTCGAATACGGAGGAGCGCGATCGGCGCGTAGAGCGTTTTAGTAAAAAGCGGCCAAGTGCGAGTCGTACTCGAGCACTGAGGGTTTCATAAATTCGGTAAGTGAGTTTAAAATCCAGTGCTAGCAAAGCCCTACTTTTAAGCAAAATTTAGCTAGTGTTAGGACTTAAAAAAGTGAGTTTTTTGTTATAGCTGCAACAAATAAATCATCTATGAAAATTTCAACTGTGTAGCTATCACGGTTCCTGAGAGACAGACAGACCGCCAGTGGAGTCTTAGTCATAAGAATAAGAATAACTTTATTTCACCACAGAAGTTACAAAGTGCATCCAGGACACATTGTTACATAGAGATAGGTAGATGACATTTTATGCGATAAGTGAAACAGCGGCCTTCGCACTAGACTCTGGCTCTGTATCGCGAGTGCCAAGTGAAGTTTTTTTTTATTTTTTATATGAATAGGAAGGCAAACGAGCAAGTGGGTCACCTGATGGTAAGTGATCACCACTGCCCATAGACACCCGCAACCCCGGAGGGATTGCAGATGCGTTGCCAACCTAGAGGACTAAGATGAAACGCCTCTTGTGCCCGTAATTTCCCCGGCTGTCTTACTCTCCACACCGGAACACAGCAGTGCAAGCGCTACTTAGCGGCAGGATTAGCGAGTAAGATGGTGGTAGCGATCCGGACGGACCTTGCACAAGGCCCTACCACCCGCAGAAGTACTCAAAACACAAGAATAATTAGAAATTGAGTGTGTGCGTGTGTGTGTGGCTACACTTTACCATTAGTAGGTCTAATATATATAATATGATAGACAAAAAAAGAAGAGATCATACGAGTATAAGGTGTTCCTTCGTCCCTTTAAAATAAGAAACTTGAAAAAGTATGTTTTGATGAATATCGTGACCAGCTAGTTTCCTAACAACACTGACTGCGGACGTATATAACTTCATATCATGAATTACTACATATTTATTTGGTTGTTGTTTTTATGCGATATCACTATCGGTACTATGTTGGGTAAGTTCAGTTATACATCACTACATAGTATAAAACAAAGTCGCTTTCTCTGTCCCCATGTCCCTATGTCCCTTTGTATGCTTATATCTTCAAAACTACACAACGGATTTTGATGCGGTTTTTTTTAATAGATAGAGTTATTCAAGAGGAAGGTTTTTATTTATGATTCTACGCAGACGAAGTCGCGGGCAGAAGCTAGTGTTTGATAAACGTTAACTTGTGATGCACTAGCTTTGACCGGTGGCATGGGACTGTGGGCTAGTGCGACAGTTAACGGTATCAAGTGACAATTGTCGAGTTGGCGAATTTCGAATGGCGGTTGAATTTTCGGGATTTCACTGAATATCTCTTAAAGCAGAGGGTTGTGGCTTCGAACCCAGGATTGCATGTAGGGTGCCTGGCGGGAGGAGCCGTGGGTGGAAGCTAGTAGTATTTTGAGCTTGACGAATAACAAAATTGCGTTTTTTACGTCTCTAAAGGAAGTGTCAGAACGGTGGTGAAAGTTTTATATGACACATCAATAATTTATGATACAGATCATTAGAATAGAATGAATTAAATTACGAACATATCAACCCACGTCCTCCCACTCCCACTTTTAAATCACGTCTGTTCTTATAATGGGTATCTTTTACATACATACATAAATCACGTCTTTAACCCTTACGGGGTAGACAGAGCCTAAGGCCACGTTTAGCATGGTTGTGGGCATATAGGTGGAAAGGGGAATCAAAATAGTGATGGATTGCTAGCCGTCCTATGCCCATTCCCTCGATGGGCTTTTACCATCTGCACGGGAGAAGCAACTGGTACATTCTATGTTATTTCTTTACTCCCATACCAGCATGGAAGCAACCTTACCTTTTACATACATACATACCGTCACGCCTCTTTCCCACAAGGGTAGGCAGAGACTACTTTGTTCCACTTGCTACGCCTGACATACTTCTTTCGCTTCATCCACATTCATCAATCTCTTCACGCTAATGCGGGATGGGAAGACCACGGTTGCCAAGAGAAGTGCGCCCGCGCTTCTCTCGGTCCCCTTTGTCGTCCCACATCGCGCCTCTGCACCGCGCAGGCGAGGTCTCATTTAAGTGGTTGATCTGTATACATGCGTGAACACTCTTTCTTGATGACGGTCTTCCGAATACACAGCAACTAGTCCAACCTTTCGCAACTTGTAGTGAATTGAGTTTCATTAATGCGTTTGTTTTAGTTAAAGAATGCCCCTACGAAGAGACCCACAAGTCGTGTATATTTTATGAGGAGTATACGTGTTGGGAGGGGAAGGACAAACAGAAGAGGAACAAGTCTCCGGCGAAGAGCCTTACCCACTGCTGGGGAGGATGCGTTTGCAGGTAAGCTTCGGACTATATCATCATACATACACAAACCACGTTTATATCCTTTACGGGGTAGACAGAGGCTAAGGTAACTAGTGGTCACGTTTAGCCTGAATGTGAGCGTATAGGTGGACAGGGAAATCAAAATAGTGATGGGTCGATAGCCGCATAGCCTATAAAAATGATTGCTAAGATTTTCGCTCATTCCCTCGATGGGCTTTTAACATCTGCGGCTGAGAAGCAACTGGTACATTCTGTATTTTTTTTACTTTGCTCTTAGATCAGCATCGAAGTAGGTATCTAGTATTCTTTGTAGTTTTCCTGTAACTATTATATATCTACCCTTCAAACACATTGACTTCGAGTCCGTGTCTATTGACTTGACATACACAATGAGCAATGGGAATCATATTATATAGGATTTCTATCAGAACCACTAGTTTAAAAGACTGTTATATTTCTTTGTTTTAGGAAAGGTTTGGTGCGAGCTTACACCGACGGACCGTGTGTGGCCGCACACACCTGCCGAGACTTATACCTATTAGAATCTATTAGAAAAGTACCCGTGAAATTTGTACGATACTAAAAAACAATTAAAAACAAATAAGAAGTTGGGCCTTAATCGTTTTGTACAACCCTGCGTAGCCAAGTAGCCAATGAGGTGACGTTATTTAAGGAAAGATGCCAGGGTTGTCAAAAACACCCGTTAAGATAAAAATAAAAAATTCAATTGATATACATAATTTTCTGTCTTTATCTTCATCATCAGTTTATATTAGTCCACCGTTGGCTCTTCAACTACATGCTATTGTGCATGATCCTCGATTTACTTCTAGTAAGTAGACAGTACCGAATTATTTAAAAAGTTCATTTTTATAATTTAAAACTAGCGGTAGCCCGCGACTCCGTCTTTTTTTTTATATGAATAGGAAGGCAAACGAGCAAGTGGGTCACCTGATGGTAAGTGATCGCTACTGCCCATAGACACCCGCAACCCCGGAGGGATTGCAGATGCGTTGCCAACCTAGAGGACTAAGATGCCTCTTGTGCCCATAATTTCCCCGGCTGTCTTACTCTCCACACCGGAACACAGCAGTGCAAGCACTGCTACTTAGCGGCAGGATTAGCGAGTAAGATGGTGGTAGCGATCCGGACGGACCTTGCACAAGGCCTTACCACCCGCAGAATTCGCCAATCGCTATCCCAAATAAAAACTATCCTACGTCCTTCCCCGGAACTGACACTCTGTATCAATCAGCAAATTCGCTTCAGTGGTTGAGGCGTGAAAGCGGAACAGACAGACATAGTTACTTTGACATTTATAATATTAAGTAGGGTTGTAGCAAGGTTGAGGATTTAAAACATTTTTTGATGGAATGTGAAATGACAATAGAGAGAGGTGGCTGGCTGATGTGAGCCTGTTTAATGGAGCAGTTAACACAACATTGAGTTTTCCGGCATCAGAAAACGCAGTACGAATATACAGGTTTGTGCAATACTCCTTTGCTGCCAGAGAATCTGATAGGGGCAGGGGAGTGTTTGATGAATTTGACTCAAGAGACATCCAATAAGGCTGGCATAGTCACACAAGTACACTCAAGCCTCGTAAAAATCTATAATTATAAAAGAAAGTCGTGTTAGTTACACTATTTATAACTCGAGAACGGCTGAACCGATTTGGCTGAAAATTGGTGGGGAGGTAGCTTAGAACCAGGAGACGGATATAGGATACATTTTATTCCGATTTTCCCGCGGGATTGGAAAACCCCGAAATGTTGTACCAAAGCTACATTACATTTGGCATACCTACCTTCCTTGATTATCATAAAGGTGCACACAAAGGAATTTTTAAAATTTCCCACGGGATAAAAACACGAGGTAAATAATTAAGACTATAATTAGTAGATAATATTCCTAGAGGATCATGTAGGTGTTCTAAGAAGGGATTTTCCGAATTTCCCACGGGATTGGAAATAAAAAAATTATACTTGCTAAAGTAGGGTTATGCCTAAAACTTACCTTTGACGACGTATATCCCCAAAACGAGGGTGACCACACACATGTAAAAAATAAAAATACTTTTTTTAAATTGCAACATTTTGCCGTCGACCGCTTTGGTTGAGGAATCACGACAGTTTGTCGATCAGAAGTGACCACCAGGGCTGCTCGCTGACCTTTTTCTGGTTGAATGGGCGTTTTATTGAATAAAAAATGTGTGACATCCTTGGACCAGCGGAGCGTTACAATGCAAAAGGTAACATTGCACAATTAGCGTAAAAAATGGTGTTATGCAATATTTATTATGTCTTTGTTGAATAACAAACGAACTTGTTACACCAGATCCTGAACGAACCAGTGGCGTGGCGATCATAGAACTCGATTGCCACCGGCTTGCCTATTTTAAGGCAGTTGGACATTTTTATTGTGCAGAGTTAGAGAAAAAGGCTAGTTAAATTCCCTTCGGCTTGCCTTCTGATATACTTGACGCCACGCCACTGATACATAAATCACGTCTTTATCCCTTACAGGGTAGACAGCCTAGAGTAATAACACCTAAAGGCTACGTTTAGCGTGACTGGGCGTAAAGGAGGGCAGGGGAATCAAAATAGTGATGGGTTGCTAGCCGCATCGCCTATAACATGATTTCTAAGAATTTCGCTCATTCCCACGATGCGCTACCTGCGCGGGAAGAGAAGCAACTGGTACATTCTATGTTTTTTCTTGACTCCCAGACCAGCATGGAAGTGCCATTAGATTATTTAAAAATATATATTTTGTGAAAAATGGAAACTGGGTAGATATCTACCTGTAGGTGGTGTATAACGCCCATAGCCGAGAGTCTATAAGGGCAACTCTCCATTGGCTCTATCAATAAATAGCAATATAATATGAAAGACAAACAGCCCGTCTGTTTGTCCATCGTTCAATCAAGTTAATGCGTACACTGACGCAATATGCTACTCTATTTTATTAACAGTTAAGAGTTTACGCATTGTTCAAAAAAATGCGTCAATGATTTTTTTTTCTTTTTATAAGGTACTAGCTTCTGCCCGCAACTTCGTCTGCGTAGAATTACACATAAAAACCTTCCTCTTGAATTACTCTATCTATTTAAAAAACCGCATCAAAATCCGTTGTGTAGTTTTGAAGATATAAGCATACATAGGGACATAGGGACAGAGAAAGCGACTTTATTTTATACTATTTTCTATATATATTATAAGGTATAAGTATAATTCTTATAGTAAAGAAGCAAGGGTTGTCTAATGGAAAGCAAGGTTCCGGAGCACCCTGGGCATCGGTTAAAGATTTTCTGGCGGTCTCCGAGGGATATCATTATCCGTTGGCTAAGAGCGCGACAGGGGGGGGAGAGGTTTTTTGACCGTGTTCTACCGTACAGTGTTGCCATTGGCATTGGCGAAATCATCGCATCGATCGATGGGGCCATATTAAAAAAAGAAGAAGAGTAAAGAAGCCGTTTACAACATATTGAGACATTATGTAACTTTAATACGAGATACCCGGATAGATTAGTACAGCGGGTGGTAGGGCCTTGTGCAAGGTCCGTCCGGATCGCTACCACCATCTTACTCGCTAATCCTGCCGCTAAGTAGCAGTGCTTGCACTGCTGTGTTCCGGTGTGGAGAGTAAGACAGCCGGGGAAATTACGGGCACAAGAGGCATTTCATCTTAGTCCTCTAGGTTGGCAACGCATCTGCAATCCCCCCGGGGTTGCGGGTGTCTATGGGCAGTGGTGATCACTTACCATCAGGTGACCCACTTGCTCGTTTGCCTTCCTATTCACATAAAAAAAAAAAAAAACATCCTCGCAAAAAAACAGCTCTATAAATGGCCGAAACACTTTTTGCATGTCAATTAAAATATATAATGGGCTAGGTGATGACATCAAACAATTGCCTTTGGGGATGTTTAAGCGAAAACTTAAAGCTTGGCTGGTGTTAAAGGGTTTCTACTCAGTTACCGAATACTTTTCTTCCTGTGATCAATAATAAATTGGGTGACATTTATCAATATTAAATTAGGTGACATTTTGATTATTATAATGTAAAATTTTTAGTCGTAAGTTGTGACATTTTGCATGCCAGATGCTGGTGAAATATATATATTTTTTTTATATAAGAGGGGGCAAACGAGCAGACGGGTCACCTGATGGAAAGCAATCACCGTCGCCCAAGGACACCTGCAAGACCTGGGGAATCACAAGTGCGTTGCCGGCCCTTTGAGGAAAAGGAAAGCTCGCTTTTTAAAGATCCCTAAATTGTACCGCTCAAGGAATGTTGCAGCAGAAAGTTGGTTCCAGATCTTTACCGTACGAGGAAAGAAATTGCGTTTAAAACGCACGGTAGGTACTCGACTGCCAACCATCAAGATGTTGAGGACGATATGTGACCCATTATCGTATTTTAACACCTTTTGTACCATATTTCAAGCGAAATAAAGTTATTTGTATTTCAGTTTCCTGGTGTTCTCACTTGCCATCGATTATCCTTCATTTTCATACGTACGCTTCATATGTAATACAGTTAGAATCTACGTCAGTCTTGCGTAAATAAAAGGCAGTAAAACTTACTCAACAATATTCTATAAACTTTATGTATTAATAAATGAAATGCGTGACGTTTTCATTTGTATTAACCTCATTTACGTTATGTATACATGCGTAATTTTTACGCCTTATTTACGCACATTGAGATAAAATTTTATGTATTATTTTTATCACGTCATTTATAGGCAATTACTTCCATGCTGGTCTGGGAGCAAAGGAAAAACATAGAATGTACCAGTTGCTTCTCTTCCCGCGCAGATGGTAAAAGCCTATCGAGGTAATGGGCGAAATTCTTAGGAATCATGTTATAGGCGATGCGGCTAATAACACAAAGGCTACTTTGTACCCGGAACATTTTTTCCATGCTAGTCTGGGTTCTTCCATGCTGGTCTGAGAGTAAAAGAAAAACAGAATTTACCAGTTGCTTCTCTTCCCGCGCAGATGGTAAAAGCCCATCTAGGAAATGGGCGAAAGTCTTAGGAATCGTGTTATAGGCGATGAGGCTAGCAACCCACCACAATTTTGATTTCCCTTTCCACCTATACGCCCTTAATAATGCACGGCCTTAAGGTTTTGTTACCCTGTAAGGGATAAAGACGTGATATATGTATGTATGTACATTTCCACGGGGTAGCAACTAACGAATTCATTGCAGACGAAGTCGCGGGCGTCGCTGTGTACTAGATAGTATTATATTAAACCCAGTGTGGCCATTTCTGTGTTAAATTCCTAAACTTAGTTTCTTCTCGACATCGCATTGTTGTAAATGAAAAACGATCACTTTAACGACCCGGCCATGACTATGATGACAAGCGGCGCGCAAAGCGTTTTATCAGTTCACTGCGGAAGTTTTCAGACAACACTCGACTCGCCAATTAAGCGACTTTGCCGCTATAAATGGCGATTCTGCTAAGCGAAAAAAAGATCTGGCGACTTGGTGACTTTTGGGGACAATAATTACTCTTGATTCAACAGCATGATATATAAAATTAAAAGGTAAGCAATAGGCATCCTTATCGCTTTGGAGCGATCTCTACCACGCAACCTTAAGAACATAATGACGGAATAAATCGAGGCAGGGTCAGGTAACGTTTGATTGACGATTCCATCGCCACGGTTTTGGCCACGCGATAAACCGCAAAGACACTGTCCACGCCGCTTGTTATTTTTAGCGTAGGTACAGCTTGAATGAACGCTCGAGCGAAGCGTGCAGCGTGGCGGGGCGTGCAGCGTCCATGACAAACACAAGCAAATGTATGTAATGTATGTATGCGAGTGTCTTGATTGCACGCTGCTCAGAGCCTTTTACCGCTGCCCGCCACGCTGCCCGCCACGCTGCCAGCTCCGCTGCCCACTCCGCTAGTTACTCACCACTCAAACCTCACACTTAGTCGTGGTCAGGTTATACGCCAGCCTTTGTTTGTTTGAAACAGAACAAAGTCATCCCTAAAGTTAGTACTGAAGGCTCAAATTTCTTTTGTCTATTTCAGTGCTTTGTATATGAAGACACAGATAAAAACAAGTTATATAATTCGCTTTGTTTTTGTTTAAGAATGTTTTTAACCAACGAGTTCAAAGCTTCCCAATTGCTTAAATGCTTCACTATATAGTATAAAACAAAGTCGCTTTCCGCGGTCTGTCCGTCCCTGTGCATGCTTAGATCTTTAAAACTACGCAATGGATTTTGATGCCATTTTTTTAATAGAGTGATTCAAGAGGAAGGTTTTTATGTATAATTCTACGCAGACAAAGTCGCGGGCAGAAGCTAGTACATATATGATAAATTTCTGTCCAAATTTCATTTTTAATACAACTTTTGTGCTGACTGTTGTGCTGCGGACTGTTCTTGTATTGTCGTCTACGTCAAAAACATCTATCTTTATGCCACAAACAATAAAGTATGACACATATATTTGATATGATTTGACATTTTAAATTGCTTTTAAAATAGGTTTTATTTAAATTATTATTATTTTCAATTTTTTTTTTTTTATTCCATTTTCCACCTATACGCCCACAATCTTGCTAAATGTGGCCTGCAGGTATCTGTTACCTTAGGCTCTGTCTACCCCGTAAGGGATAAAGACGTGATTTGTGTATGTGTATGTGTGTATGTATTATTATTTTCTCTTTTTATGTAGGTACTCATGACTTTCTTTCTCTTCTTTTTGTGAATCTACATTGACATTTCAAAAAGCTTTATTTTTGTTTGTCGTTATTTTGTTTTACCTAATTTAATTTCAGTTATTATTGTTATTTTATTACAATTGACGATCCTTTTGTGAATAACATATGTTTGACATGACATTTAATTCAACTTTTAAGAAGGTGATGAATTAATCTATCTATCTCTAGCTACCTATCTGATGGCTGTATCGATATACTGCCCTGCACTGTTCATACATTTCAAGTTAAATAAAATATTGTAATGAATATCTTATTAGGTGAATTTGACACAACTTAAAGACGTAGTCAAGGAGCAGCGAACAGTAAATTAGAGTTAACATCGGGCGGCTAAATTGAGACACGGAAGAGGCGGTCTTGAGATTAGTCTGCAGACTAGATTTAGTGGATGACGCTATGACCTACAAGTTATCTTCCTTCCTTTATTATTGTTAAATTCACGAACGCTAAGAAACTGACAACAGTAAAAATGGTTTTTATAAACATAACTAGCTGTGGCCCGCAACTCCGTCTGCATAGAATTCGTTTATCGCTATCCCGCGGGAATTACGCAATTTTCCGGGATAAAAAGTAGCCTGTGTGTTATTCCAGACTATAATCTATCTATGTTCCAAATTTCATCCAATACAAGATTATTAAGTCACAGGACTTACATTAATGTGACAGATTTCACATAAATACGACCACTGGTAGGCAGTCAAATTTTAATTACTATATTTGACCCAAACAAGCAAATTAATAAATAAACAGAGGGGGCTAACACAATCGCGTAATGCGTGTCAATTTCTATTCAGCGTAAGGGACAGAGCTATGGCTGCATAACCTGTGCCCCTTAAGCTAAATAAAAGTAAAGCATCTATTACAATTATCTCCAATCAAACCACGATTAACTTGAAAAATTACGATTTAATTCCGTTTTACAAAATGTATCAACACACAGTATACGCACACTTGAAAAACAACACCGAGTGACATTTAATCTCGGTGTTGCCATTGCAAAAATAAAATAAGTCACATATTGTGTTGCCATACGAATCACACGATAATAGGGTACAGACAAAATAACATTAATACTAAGGGATGTAACACAATAACCGAATACTACATGGTGATCCTTACAAAAGCTAGTAATAAAAACTGATGGAACTGATCGCTGATGATGCGAGGAAACCTTAACCCGTCTTCTCCCTGAACCATGGACGTAATTCGGAAAAAGTACGACAATGCAATGCTTTGTCACCCACGCTCTTGTCAGGCTTATTTCACGAAGTCACATCGCCTGACCTATTTGCTAAGACTAACTAGGGTGACCATTTGCCAGCTAATATTCTGGGATAGACCATGGGAATAAAAGTTTGTGTAACTTTTTTATGCATTGTCATTGTTGTCAACTTCATCAGTGGTATTCGACGACCAGATAGCCTAGTGGTTAGCGACCCTGACTATGAAGCTAGAGGTCTGAGTTCGAATCCCGGTAGGGGCAGACAGTTGTATGATGAATAAGAATGTTTGTGCCCGAGTCATGGATGTTGTATGTATTTCTCTACATTATTATAAATATGTTTATCCGTTGCCTGGTACCCATAGTACAAGCTTCGCTTAGTTTGGGGTTGGGTCAATTGGTGTAATTTGTCCCAAGATATTTATTTATTTATTTATAATTTATCTTATACTGTGTAGCCCTCGACCAGAAACTGCACTATAAATATTCTTACACTTGTTAAGAATATTTTTATTACGAATTAGCAAAATTACGCGCATGCTAGCCCTTCTAAGACGATCGAGTATCAACTATAATATAATGACTATAAATAACCCTGAGTTAATTGCTCAAAACTCAAAGTTCTGTAGTGCCTAATTGTGTGGAACTGTCATCCATGACTCGGCTTAGCTAATTAATTTAACATCGTGATCTTATCAGAGTTGTTACTTAATTATTATTAACTTAAAACATAAATTGGTGTTGGTGATGGCTTTCTTTACTGATCAGGGGCCTTGCCATGAGGTCTTAGTGCGACTCAGTTCAGGTTTTAGCTGTCATTTTTAGTATGGATCTGACATCGAGTGAACCTAAACTGAATCGCATTAAGATGTCATGATAATGCGCAAGATGTCGCTGTACCGGGGAAACTATGCAATTTTCCAGGATATAACGTTCTAGCGTGAAAGACTAACCTAACATCCATTCATATATAGGTAGATTTTTTAATGCATGTATGAGTAATAAAATAATATCGTAAATATTATTGACGTTTATTTGTTACGTAAAATTATGTAAATTTTACACCGTAAAGAAGCTAAGAACGCCTATCAAATCAAGAATTAGATTACGTCAATGCGACTTTAACAAAGGAGTCATTAAGTCATCATCGGTTGGTTCTGAAATATAAATCTTAAGTATCTACCTTCTCGTTCTTTCACTGGTGTCACATATGGTTGAGAGAGATAGTCAATGGAAATATAATACAGTCTCCTGTAAGGCTATCATCCCCTAAACTGTTGTCTGAATAAAATCATCGTGTCTTGTCCTGACGACTTTGTTACTATATTTTTTAAGATACATACATAAATCACGTCTTAATCGCTTACGGGGTAAAACAGAACTTAAGGCAACAAGACCTAAAGGCTATGTTTTGCTTGATTGTGGGCGAATAGGTGGAGTAGGTAGAATAAAAATAGAGATGGGTTGCTAGCCTATTTTACCCGATGGTTTTTTACCATCTGCGAGGGAAGAGAAGTAACTGGAACATTCCATGTTTTATTTAAAAATGTGCAAAAGGGAACATCCCACAAAATTAAATAGTATTGTCACCCTACGAAACAATTCCCAGTGTTCTACTCTAGTTATCCTGAATAGACTACTTACTTTAAACGATAGCCCTTATTCCTAACACGACAAAGTCGCTTTTCGATGAGCTCTAGATTAACCTAAGTACGGAAATAAGCTGTCAGACTTTTACGTCCTTATCTCATTGTGTTAGGGTTGCTTTTTAAGTAACATTAATACAAGCTGGAAATAACGAGTCGATGGATTATAGACATTAATATAAAGACAGTTAATGTGAAATTTCATTGAACTGACAGATAATTCTAAGGACACTATTTGAAGGAAATGCTCTTGGTTAGCTCTTATCAGAATGGGGGAAGGTTGTTTTCGATTGATATTAGTAGAAACACACATTTTTTCGGTCTAAGTTTGTTCTAGTGCATTGGTTTTGAATTAAGATGCGGATTTAAGTTCTGGGAGGTTACCACGCCATCTTAATGCGATTCAATTCCAATTCAGTTTAGGTTCACTCGCTCAGATCAAACTAAAAATGACAGCTAAAACCTGAACTGAGTCGGAATTGAATCGCATTAAGACGTCAGGGTAAGGCCCCTGAATTTGCTAATAGGTCGTTAATGTACGACAAAAATAGAGCGAGTGAAAGTACTGATCCCTGAGGAACACCACCATATTTTCCATCAAGTAAAATGAACAGCCATTGGCCGCAACTTTAATGGTTCTTCAATGCAGAAAATCAACTGTTCAAGTGCACCAACCTGCGGGAATTTCGTAAGAAAGACGTTTGATTTAGATTGCATCATGCCACACCCTGTCAAAAGCCTTTGAGACGTCGAGATACACGGTGGGTTGGGTTAACAAGAACGTCACAAGCGGACTTACTTCGTCTTAACCCGAATTGTTGTTCAAAATAAGCTCCAAAGTACGAACAGTATCGAGGTAATTTTACCTTGACTCAGAGATAAATGGTAGCCTGACTCAGATATTCAGATACTCAGGTCTTTAGAACTGGGGCCTTACCATGACGTCTTAATGCGATTCAATCCCGATTAAGTTAGTTTCGCTCACTGTCAGGTAAAGCCTAAACTTAAAATGACAGCTAAAGCCTGAGCTGAGTCAGAATTGAATCTCATTAAGACATGGTAAGGCTCCTGAAGCTGGAACGCCGTAAAGTCCACTTGGTTTATACACGTTTACATGCAACGCTCTATAAAATTTACATTTATTTTATTGGTTGTTCTGAGATTCCAGTGCTGCATTATAAATAGAAAACAAGTTGCCATGTTTAATTTTTATACGCGTCACGACTTATCATTAAAAGCCGTGAAGAAATAAATTTCATTAAAAAAGGTATACTATTAAATATTTCTTGATGCCCATGAAGAAAATTTCATTAATATACGAAGGTTCCTACTAAAATATAACAGGACGGCGTCGTTATTCAAGCACACAGTACGATTGTCAACTGAGGTTACCAGAGAGAAGCAAAATGTATATCTTCACGATCTTGCTTCATACATCGTTGCTCATCCTTCCATCAAGAGCCGATTCAGATCTTCGAGTTTACAATGGACGGGAGACCTTCAAGAGGTTCCTCGTAGAATTGTATATTAAAGTACCGCACGAACATATAAAATGCAGCGCTTCTATATTAAACCGTCACTGGGTCATCACTTCAGGACACTGTTTCGACGATGGCCCTATCTATTACGTCAGGATCGACCGCCTACCTGTCTCTCCAAAGATCATGGCCGTCAACAGAGTAGTGGTGCACCCAAAATATCATCACACGAAGAATACAGGACTACTTGACTACGTCAGGCATGATCTGGCTCTACTTAGGACTAAGGAACCGATGGAACTGGATGGCTTTATGCAATCTGTTGATTTAGATATCTCTCCGCCCATGCAAGGTGATATAGCTACTGTTGCTGGTTTCGGATTGCCGGATTTAGAAGCAAGGGAAGGTGACGTGGGGCTCTCGTACTGCAACGGTCTCTTATGTACACATAGTTTTGATGAGCAATCGAGACCAGGGCAAGGGGACTCAGGTGGCCCGCTGGTGGTGAATGGCAAGCTCATAGGAGTTGACAGTACGTCTGTCCAAGTTATGATAACGGAAAACAGACGGAACAGGAGAATGTACCATACTGAATACTACGCTGATATTGCGTCTAATTATGAATGGATCCAAAATGTTATCAATGAATGGCCTGATAGTAGCATTTCGCGGGCTGGTTAAACGGTGGTAAAGCTTATCAATAAATCTACAATATATCATATAGATACTGTTAATGAATTTTAAAATTCCTACATAGTCTTAGTGTTTCCATTTTTTCTATTGTGTTTATGTTAGTCCCACATCCAGGCAACTCGCTCACAGGCCGGGGCTGCAGCTGACCAGGCCCAAGTTCTCAAGCGCCGCAAATACTCTTCTCTTTTAAAGGACTATGAGTTTGCGGCGCTCGCAGTGGAGACAATGGGTCCCTGGTCGGCTGACACGAGGGCCTTGTCGTCCCGGCTGATAGAGACCTCAGGAGACCCCAGAGCTGGCGCTTACCTCTCCCAGCGAATTTCTCTGGCACAGAGGAAATGCCGCCAGTGTGTTGGGGTCTATGCCGCACGAGGGCCTTTTAGATGGTGTTTCCTTTTTATAGTTAGGTATATTTATTTAGTTTTAAGTTTTGTATATTTAGTTAAGAGGGCATATTGATTTATTTCATAATAAAGTACTATTGGCATTTATGTTATATTTATTTACCTCTTGGTTGTTTGGCCTTAGTACTTTGGTGTCAACTGTTATACTGTTTTAGTTTTTATGAATAAATAAATAAATAATAAAGGGGTTTATTTTTGTTTCATTCCTTTGTTTGTATGATCTATGGAATTACCCTTGCTTAGTTAGGTACTTGGTAAGTTAAATTTGTTTGCTGAGAGTTCAAGCGCCTGAAGCGCCATCTTACAGGCGCTTTCATAATTAACTAGCCTACCGTAGTAAATAAACTTTAGCAATCGATATAGTTCAAATCAAGACCATCAGAGGGCGTGATAATAAATATAACATTATATAAGCTCACACACTAGCACCAAGCGCCTTTTTTCGCACATTATCACAACTGCAAATAATTATGACTAACAACGAATCTCTGCTCGTTTGACTCTCTCCCACCCTGCACCGGCTCCAAGAATGAACAAAAGCTATAGTTGCAGCCAAAAAATATAGGTTTTTTCTTTCCTCGCCAGTCAAAGGGACAATAGGTACAAATACGTGTTTAGTAAAATACCTGAGGCCACCTTGGTGACAGTTTGTGATCACGTAAACCACTTTCGCCATAAAATTCTAATGCAACCGCCATGTTTTGACATAAGTCCGTTTTGGGATTTACAACTATTTTATGACAGGTGTAGGTGTCAAAAGGTTTACGACCAGCTTTTGTAAAATGCCTTTCTAAACTAAAATAGAGAAAGAAATGTCAATGACTATGCTGTTGAAAAAAATATAAAATGTGTAATTTGAGACATTTTTGGTTCCATTTTGAAAAGTTATTGTTTAGTCTATGGATTCTAATAAAAAACTATTTTTAGACACTCTTTTGCCTTTCATATTTGTATACATACATACATATATCACGTCTTTGTGCCTTACGGGGTAGACAGCCTAAAGTAACAAAACCTTAAGGCCACGTTTAGCATGATTAAGGGCGTATAGGTGGAAAGGGAAATCAAAATAGTGATGTGTTGCTAGCCGCATCGCCTATAACATAATATAACCGAATAGTCATGGAATTCTTAAAAAGAATCCTGATTGATGAAGACCAGTGTTGAAAGGGCAAACGTTAAAACAATAAACACTAAAATATAATCAAACCCTAGCTGACACTTAGTGGGGTCAGACGGGATAGGAAATAATTAAAAAAAATACTATAACAATCTACCAGAACAAAGGAGACAATAATTATATGTCTAAAAATATCACTATACTGCTTTAAAAACAAGCTGAACCAGAAATTTAAAGAAGCAAGTGAAAACACAAAATATTCTATACCCCCCCCCCCCCCCAATCCCCCCCCCCCCCCCCCCCCAACGTTTTACGTAGTATGTTTTCTAGCCACTTTATCTCCTACACCCAGTGCGCAGAAACACTCTGGTGACAAAATATATTTTTCCTAGCTTTACTGAGTTATCGCGCTTCAAAATCCGATTTTGTATACGCTGTTGGGATAATACGAGTACAGTACAAGCTACGAGCGTTAAGCGGCTATTTAAAGAAGCGTTTTGAACTGATTTAATCCACTTCACCTGCAAGAGCGAGATAGAAATCGAAAGTTTATTATTCAAAAAGGGCGCAAAAGGACTTAAAAATTTTGTTTTAACTTTCAGCGTCGTCTTACTTGAATAGCAAAAACCGAAGCAAAAACTTTTTGCCTGTCAAACTGTAGCAAATGGATCAGCGCAGGTTCATATACAATTTTGTGGATTATTGGAAACGATGTTGCGTCAATCCCCTGACAAAAAGTGGGTTAAAAAATTTAGGTAAGTAACTACCTATTACTATTACTATTTAAGACAAACGAGATTGGGGGTCCGATTTTCAAAAACAGATAACTCGAAACTGCCATTTGGTAAAAATTTGTTCTGCTGCAAAACTACAACTCAGGCTAAATGTTCAACTGGTTGACAAGATTACTTAGAGCTGTAACTTTTTCTTTATCAACTCGTATTTAAAATTCAGCATAATTACCACCTTCAAGTGGTCTTTAACATTTTTTTTTTACAAAGAAGGCAAACGAGAAATCAGTCACCTAATAAGCGAGCACCGTCACCACTACACCCGCTACACTGATGTGTTGCCAGCATAGAGGGCTTATAACTCTTGTGCCAGTAATTTCACCAGCTGTCAGCACTGCTGCTTGGCGGCAAGTAAGACAGTGGTAGCGATCCGGTCACACCTTGCACGACACACACATATGTGCTTACAAAAATCGGACCCTAAGCCGCCTTTTTATTTTACCTACTTTTACATTCGACGGGGTAAGCCGCCAATTTCTTATAACGTGTTCCACCCGTAACTCAGTGCATCCCGACTGCCTAGACTGCAAGTTGCATTATTGCACAGATGCAGCCCCAATACTTTGTTATTAGAAATATGTTCTGTTTATATTGAGATGATTTAAAGCACTGCACGGGAATTGCTCTACATTCCAAGTTTATTAAGGATTCCGGTAAGCTTCTGCCTATAATAACGAACCATACAAGCCGTTAAAGGTTTGATATACGAGAAAACCGACAAGGTGCTAGGCGGACTCTAGCAATTGGATTTCCGGCAAAAAACACCTAAAAATGCCTCCCCCGTAAGGGATAAAGACGTGATTTATGTACCTATGTATTCAAAAAATTCCAAATTGGCCGCCAAGGGCTCTTTTACATGTATTTTTTAAAACTGCCAGCGCATTGTCAAAGACCATCATTGCCAAGAAGAATGCGCCGCAAGAAACTTGGCAGAAAGACATTTTTTCAAAATAAAATACATTAATCTACTACAATAATCAAATCTAAAAGTTAACTAAATATACAAAACTTAAAACTAAATAAATATACCTAACTATAAAAAGAAAACACCATCTAAAAGGTTTTAGATTTTATCATAGTTAATTTTTTTTTGTAATTCGATATAAATATTTATTAAATGTATGTATAATGTAGTTCAATTAAACGATTAAATCCATAATCAAATTCTACTTAAATTAATTACATTTCTAAAAACGATGTATAAGGTCCCCGAGCCTTAAATTATATTAGTCTATATATATAGTAGAGATGTATAAAGTCTCTAATCAATTATGGATGTAATACGTTAGAAATATTGCGGTTCAGTGTTGTGAGGCCTACATACTTCATTTATCGTTTTTAAGCGTCTATGGCGTATATAACATACAGAAGTATTATCATCTAAAAAAGTAACTTATTCAAAAATATATTAGTTAAATAAACATACAGCTATATTATCCCTGATTAAGATAGGCTACTTTTTGTCTCGGAAAACTTAAAAAAAATCACGACTGAAAAGCTTGGGAATGCCCCTAAAAAACACCTGTCTCCACATACGTATATATCGTAAATATGGTACACAATTACAAAACCAGAAACTGTTAGAGAAAGCTATTACCCGAACAGCAATATTATTACGAGTCCAACTTGGACGATTTATTGACTTAGTCCAATCAATTCCCGATTGGAACTGTCTTCGCCCTCTCCAAGATTAACTGATACTTGAGAAACCACCATTAGTATAACGACAGAAACTACAACGCTTAATCACTTAATCACGTGACTAAGATCAAAATCGGTTCAGCTTTGAAAGATTAGAGACGTAAAGCAAATAACAAGACACAGTTTCTCATGAAAAAAAAATAAAGAAGGTAAAAAAACTTCGAAAAGGTATAGTTGAATTATCGAGAAGATGGAATTGCATTTGTAGTGGTTGTACCGTTTGCAACAAAAGGCGAATAATTTTCTCTTAACTTAATAAAATGACATACCCAAGAAGTGGAATAAGTAGTAGTCCTCTGTTTTTTTCTTTTATTCGCTATCATGTTCTTCATCTAAGCTGTCACAAGTATTGATAATAAAATTGTCTGTTATTTGATCCATTTCTCCTTCCTGACATCGATATTTATTTTCTTCACTTTCGAGGTGACAAATATTTTCCCAGTCCTCAGCAGTGATGGTATTCATTCGTTCAGTTGCTAAACTCATAATGCCTTGCATGTTTCGCACCCTTCGTGGAAGAAAGACGTAAGTCCTATTAAGGCTATACAGGACTTACGTCTTTCTTCCACGAAGGGTGCGGTTTAATGAAACGTTTCTTTTTGCTACATATCCTTGAGAATACAATCAAATCAGATGTAAAAATATACGCACAACGTAAATAATATTGACAATTTCACACTGACATTATTTTTGTTTTTAGTTCTTCGATATATATATAACAACCTCTTTGTATGCTGATAGTACAAGAAAATAGAAAATTCAAATATAGAATGCCTGTAAACAAACAATACTACTACATGTGCAATTCCACGCTCTCGATGATTCAACTATAATCACTACATAGTATAAAATAGTCGGTTTCCTCTGTCTGTCCCTATGTATGCTTAGATCTATTTAGATAAGATTTAGATTTTGATGTGGTTTTTTTAACAGATAGTGATTCAAGAGGAATGTTTATAAGTATAAACGTAGACGAAGTCGCGGGCAGAAGCTAGTACATAATAAAATAATTAAATATCTTGGGATAATAGACACCAATTGACCTAGTCCCAAACTAAGCAAAGCTTGTGATTTTCTACTAGACAACGGATAAACATACTTACTCGTATGTAGATATATACATACATTCTTGAATTACAAATTGAACATCCAAGACTCGAGAACAAATATTCGTATTATTCATACAAATATCTGCCCCTACCGGGGACCGAACCCGGGACCTCAAGCTTCATAGTCAGGTTCTCTAACCACTAGGCTATCAGGTCAGCTAGGTTGTGCAGTCTTTGCACACAGGGGACTACAAAAGGCAGTTTTCCGTAAGTACGATCAGTCCGAGCTATAGTTGTCCCTTTCATTCTCTTTCCGAAGGAATTAGATCGAGGGAACGACAGTACATCAACATCATGTCCGTCGAAAGACGTACACTACTGGCCACAGGCCTCCAAGGCTCCTCTCCCCTCCTTCCACAGGGAAGGCAGCGGCGAGCTGGAGAGCCCGTCATACCCCCGTTGCTGCCCCGAGCGCGCGAATGCATAAGGCGCATTTTCCACACGTTAAAAAAAAAAGGCCTCTAATCTAAGGCTCTCCACTCAGACCGGTCTTGTGCTTTCCGCATCCACCGCGATCCCGCTTAGTCAGGTCGTCGCTCCATCTTGTTGGAGGCCTACAGCTCGTCTCCCGGTCCGCCAACTCCATTCGAGAACCTTCTGACTCCATCGCCTATCAGTCTTCCGCGCAATGTGCCCCGCCCATACAATGTGACCGCACATACAATATTCAAGTACCTTTCAAGTCTTGGTGACCGGATTCCGTCTAAGGAATAGACGTCCTTCTCGCCATAAATTACTGGCCTACCTGCATCAATGTCCCGATATATGAAAGCCGTAACTCACTAGCAACCACCATAGGTTTACCGCATACTTGTTATCAAGGGAAAGTTGTTAAAATGGCATGGCTTTTCAGAATTAGATACCCAATTTTGTAAGTAGGTCAAGAAAGAAGCTATGAAGAGTCATGTGTGGAGTTGGTGATAGTCAGCTGAGTCGGTACAATATTTTGATTAAGGGCCGATTTTTCAATCCTCAGATAAGCATTTAATTGACAGATACCCATAGAGTTATTCGTAGAACAGGGCTTATCTGACGATTGAAAAATCGGCCATAAATAAACAAAAATGTTTACAAAAAAAAACCGACTTCACTACGCACTAAAAAGAAAAAAATAATTGCATATTCTTCTACAACTTAATAATCAACTTACTTTTTCTACTTATCAATATAGGTACATGTATAGGTACGATCTAATGTTGTTACAATTCAAACAATTACACAAATTAACAAACTCCTCCTTTTTTTGAAGTCGGTTAAAAAGTTTCTGATTATTCTTCCATGCTGGTCTGAGAGTAAAGAAAAAACATAAAATCTAACAGTTGCTTCTCTTCCCGCGCAGATGGTAAAAGCCCGTCGAGTTAATTGGCGAAAATCTTAGGAATCATGTTATAGACGATGCGACTACCACCCTATTACTATTTTGATTCCCCTTTCCATACGCTCACAATCATGCTAAACGTGGCCTTTATGTGTTCTTGCCTTAGGCTGTCTACCCCGTAAGGGATAAAGACGTGATTTAAATAAATAAATAAATAAATATCTTGGGACAAATTACACCAATTGACCCAGCCCCAAACTAAGCAAAGCTTGTACTATGGGTACCAGGCAACGGATAAACATACTTATATAATGTAGATAAATACATACTTATATACATACAACATCCATGACTCGGGAACAAACATTCGTATTCATCATACAATTGTCTGCCCCTACTGGGATTCGAACCCAGGACCTCTAGCTTCATAGTCAGGGTCACTAACCACTAGGCTATCCGGTCGTCTATAAGCATTTCGAAAATCTAAATATCAAAAATACAAACCCGAGATTCGTACTGACGACCCCCTGCTTGACAACTAGATTGCCATGGCTTCACTACCTTTGCTAGTTACTTCACTACTTTGACTTGTTTCATCATCTACATTGCAAGTCTTACTACGTGTCACCGAGAAACGATGTCTTTGGAAAATCATCCGTCCAAGAAAAGTGGCGTATATCTGGGACATGTGTTGCGACATGTCACTGTCTTCTGCAGCTCATTGCGATGGGTAAAGTCGCTGGACAAGACACGTAGGCCGACGAAAGAAGTCCTGGCTGAGGAATCTTCGGGAGTGGACCGGCATCGCGAGTGCTGCCCATCTGTTACGCCTCGCGAGAGACGGAGAGGTATTCAAGGCACTGCCAACCTTCGCTAGCCGGAGAGGCATTTTAAGAAGAAGATTGCAAGACGGTTCTGGCTGAAAATCAGTGCTGCAGGTGTCTAACACCTCAGCGTAATGCTGAGCCAGCGACCGTTTTACTTTTGCGAAAAAACACAACGCTGATGATAAATTTTTCATATCTGTGTTTTTTTTTCTTATTTAGTTTCTATAAAACTGTGTATATTCTATATTGGTGTGTCTTGCAAAAAGGAATGTGTCTTCTTTCTTTCTTTCAAGTCTGTGGATGCCCTTACCTTTTCTTTACAAACAAATTACTGACATACCTACATACTATTGTGCAAAACTTGTCCCGGCAGTTGGACATGCGATTGATTTATTTAACGATATTGCTCGTAAATTTCAAAAGGCACTCAGTGGCATGATAAGAAGGCAATAAATTGTTTGAAATTGAATCCAGTTCGTCATACACAGACGTCTTAAGAAGGCATGTCTGATGAAAGTTATTGTATGGGCAGAGCCTGAACCTTTCTCTCAGATTACGTAAAATTTTCGGTGTTCTAGACCCAAGGCTTAGGTCGGGCGTTGATGAGTCAGTCAATAGATAGATTACTTACATGCTGGTCTGGATGAATGTATCAGTTACTTCTTTTCCTGCGTAGATGGTAAAAGCCCATCGAGGGAATGGCTGAAAATCATAGGAATCATGTTATGAAGGCTTGAGGAAGATGTGGCTCACACCATCTCCTTAGATATTGTGTGTGTAGGTAGGTACTCTTATTGTATTTTGTATGTATGCATGTGTGTAATGATATTTAGTAGTATTTTATGTTTTGTTTATTGTACTTAGATATGTACGCTCTATTGTGGCTTTCACTATCTGGAATTTTAAACTCTCATTTTGTCGGTCCCTCGTTTAATGCTCCTCTCATCTACTCAAAGGTTAACTGGTAGAGATCCCTTATAGGGATAAGTTCGCCTTTGTGCATGTATTAATGTTATTTTTTATTTTTTTGTAAATTGTATCTGTTTATATTTGTACAATAAAGCATTTACTTACTTACTTACTTACTTACTTATAGGCGATGCGGCTAGCAACCCCACAATCTTGCTAAACGTGGCCTGTAGGTTTTGCCACCTTAGGCTCTGTTTACCCCGTAAGGGATAAAGACAAGTATGTACACACAGAAAAGCTATTCGGTAAGCAGGATAGATACGGCGTGAGCGTGCGTAGGTGCTTACCTGATTATATTGCCGTGTGTACGTATGTGGTTTAGTAGATCCAGAGATTACCCCTAACAACCTCACAAACTCACAAACTTTACATACATACATACATAAATCACGTCTTTATCCCTTACGGGTAGCGCCAAAGGTAACTACCTAAACCTAAAGGCCACGTTTAGGATGATTGTGGGCGTACAGGTGGAAACGAGGAATCAAAATAATGATGGGTTGCTAACCGCATCGCCCATAACACGATTCCTAAAATCGTCCATTCCCTCGATGGGCTTTTACCATCTGCGCGGGAAGAGAAACGACTGGTACATTCTATGTTTTTAGTTTACTCCCAGACCAGCATGGAAGAACACCTACCTCACAAACATAACCTCTTTACAATATTAATATATCTAGATAAAAAGTAGATGCTTCTCGAAAATATGCCTTTATTTCGAATACCTCTAGCGATACTTGGGCGTCTCCCGGCGTGCCTCGCGTTCCTCAGCCATTCCACACAAAATAGTTCGCCGGCGACGACCGCCGCATTGTTTTTATTGTCTATCTCAGTCTCAGTACAGTTTAATGTTTATCTCAGAAAATATCTAAACGACACTGATAATTAGAACACTCAGAAAAATCCGAAAAGTAAAGCTATGCCCCAGAATCGAACCCGGATGCTCGTCATTCTGTGACGCGTGCTATACCGCTACACCACCCATAGCAGGTGAGTAAGCCTTCGAATTTTTCTTTCCTTTACTAGCTGTCACGTGACCTTGTTACTATGCAATTTTTTTGTCGCCAAGCGTCATTGTTTGAATGATGTTGTACGACACAATTACAAACTCCCCGTGGAATATCTACTGCTCACCAGGGACGAGAGAAGGCGCTGTTTTTCAAATGATAGTTACTATCAAATGAATCAAGAATTTTACTTCTTGTTTTTTTTTTCGATTTTATTTTTATGTCTAATCCAATAATAAGTGAAACATAGTGAAAGCGGTTCACACTAAGCCTTGCTCACGTAAGCTCAACTAGTTTAAGTGATCAATGCACTTGTATACGGCAAAGCGCAGTTTTAACTCACATATTAAACAACTTTAATAAGGGTGACGATTTTTTTCTTTGTCCATTTCTGGAGGCACGGTAGTCGGTCGGTGGAAGAAAATTAATTAAAATTAAATAAGTAAATAAATAAAATAAATATCTTGGGACAAATTACTTCAATTGACCCAGCCCCAAACTAAGCAAAGCTTGTACTATGGGTACCAGGCAACGGATAAACATGCTTTTATAATGTAGATAAATGCATACATACATATAACATCCATGGCACAAACATTCGTATTCATCATACAACTGTCTGCCCCTACATGGATTCGAACCCAGGACCTCTAGCTTCATAGACAGGGTCACTAACCACTATGCTATCCGGTCGTCAATAAATTTAAATTAATCTATACTGGTCTGGGAGCAAAGAAAAATTATAGAATATACCAGTTGCTTCCCTTTCCGTGCCGTGGTAAAAGCCCATCGAGGGATTGGGCGAAAATCTTAGCGTGTTAATGCAGCATGCAGCGAGCACTAAACACAAGATCACTCCAAATTTCGCGCAACTGAAAACCCAAACTAATTTGACTCCACAAATCACGGCGGCCCCTAAACGCCGGCATTTGCATTCGCTGTGACATTTTATTTAGCTTTTATATTTAATTGGAGTCCCGCGCAATAAATATCGGAAAATAATTCAGCGAATGGCTGAATCGTTTGAACGCCTTTGTGAACGAACTGAACTTCCGCCGCGCCGCCATATTGGATTTTTGTCGCCGTATTAACGGTTTTTAATCTGTGGTCCAATTTAAAATTTTGCCTGGTTTAGCGTATGTTCCCATATTTTGCAGCAAGATAAAAAAAATACATAAATAGAATTGGAAATTATAATAGAATAGAACCCTATTTAACATCAGGTGACCCTCTAGTTCGTTTGTCTGGCCTCTCTAACATAAAAAAAACTATTTTCACTAGGTACATAGTATAAAACAAAGTCGCTTTCTCTGTCCCTATGTCCCTATGTATGCTTATATCTTCAAAACTGCACAACGGATTTTGATGCGGTTTTTTTAATAGATAGAGTGATTAAAGAGGACGGTTTTATGTATATTTCTACGCAGACGAAGCCGCGGGCAGAAGCTAGTAATATTATAAACGCGAAAGTTTGTAATATGGATGAATGTATGGATGTTTGTTACTCTTTCACGCCAGAACGGCTTAGAAGATCTGGATGAAATTTGGAACATAGATGGATAGTCTGGAATAACACATAGGTTACTTTTTATCTCGGAAAATTGCGTAATTCCTTCGGGATAGCGATAAACGAATTCTATGCAGACGAAGTTGCGGGCAACAACTAGTTTCAGAATATGGTAGGTTTTTACCTTTTGTATAGTAGTGAAAATGAAAATGAAAATTTATTTTTGCAAATTGGCCGCCAAGGGCTCTTTTACACGTCTTTTTGAAACTACGAGCGCATTCGGAAAGACCATCATTGCCAAGAAGAATGCGCCGCAAGAAACTTGGCAGAAAGTAGAAGGCTTTCCCGCGCAGATGGTAAAAGCCCATAGAGGGAATGGGCGAAAATCAGAGGAGTCATGTTATAGGTGATGCGGCTAGCAACCGATCACTATTTCGATTCCATTTTTTGCCATCTATACGCCCACAATCTTGCTAATCGTGGTCTAGGTCTTGCCACCCTAGGCTCTGTCTACCCCGTAAGGAATAAAGACGTGATTTGTGTATGTGTATGTACCCGAAGCACTACATCTTAAAAGCTTATAAATAAATATAACATAGGATAAATAAAGTGTTATTATAATGAGATTTAAAAATAACCGGAAATGCATCAAGTCGTCATTACAGAATGATGGATGTAACGAGGGAGCGAGATGCTAGATAAACACATTTCTCTGCAGATGATCATTTGAACTAGTGATGCACCTCATGTTACAGTAAAACTGAAATTCATCAATTGCCTTGATTTAATAAAAAGCATAGAAGGCCATGCTGGTCTGGGAGCAAAGGAAAAACATAGAATGTACCAGTTGCTTCTCTTACCGCGCCGTAAAATCCCATCGAGGAAATGGACGAAAATAGGAGTCATGTTATAGGCGATGCGGCTAGCAACCCGTCACTATTTTGATTCCCCTTTCCACCTATACGCCCACAATCATGCTAAACGTGGCCTTTAGATCTTGTTATGTATGTAAGTCACAATTATGTTTACATCCCAAAAAAGACGAGAATCTACGAAGTTTGGCTTTATATTGAAAACGATTTTTTTTTTTTTTATATATGAATAGGAAAGCAAACGAGCAAGTGGGTCACCTGATGGTAAGTGATCACCACTGCCCATAGACACCCGCAACCCCGGAGGGATTGTTGATGCGTTGCCAACCTAGAGGAATAAGATAAAATGCCTCTTGTGCCCGTAATTTCCCCGGCTGTCTTACTCTCCACACCGGAACACAGCAGTGCAAGCACCGCTACTTAGCGGCAGGATAAGCGAGTAAGATGGTGGTAGCGATCCGGACGGACCTTGCACAAGGCCCTACCACCCGCAAAATTGAAAATTGAATTGTATTTCGAATTGTCAATACTCACTGACAAATGTGGAGTTGGTGCAAAAGAGACTTGGAGCGCTTATATGGAATTCATGGGCCAGTTT
Source organism: Pandemis corylana (assembly GCA_949127965.1). Classification (NCBI taxonomy): domain Eukaryota; kingdom Metazoa; phylum Arthropoda; class Insecta; order Lepidoptera; family Tortricidae; genus Pandemis; species Pandemis corylana. The sequence continues at coordinate 12,544,513 of OX421865.1, read as the reverse complement.
GTATTGAATTTGTCCATATTTATTGTTTCACTGTGACACAGTCACATGTTTACAATTTGTCAAGCGAGTAAACAGCTGATCAAGATAGTCTATTGCACTCGCACTCGTTATTATTTTGTGATTTAATTGTGTTTGATTTATTAAACTGACTTTGACAGATGACAGCGGTGGGATTAAAAGTTAACGTTTAATTTGAACCTTTATTATTAGGTTACTTTCTACCATGCTGGTCTGGGAGCAAAGAAAGAACACAGAATGTACCAGTTGCTTCTCTACCCGTGCAGATGATAAAAGCTCATCGAGGGAATGGGCGAAAATTCGCAGCAATCATGTTACAGGCGATGAGGCTAGCAACCCATCATTATTTTGATTCAATTTTCCACCTATACGCCCACAATCTTGCTAAATGTGGCCTTTAGTGGGTTGCTAGCCGCATCGTCTATGACATGATTCCTAAATTTTTCGCCCGTTCCCTCGATGGGCTTTTACCATGCGCGGGAAGAGAAGCAACTGGTACATTCCCTGTTTTTTCTTTACTCCCAGACCAGCGTGAAAGAACTGTACGCGAATCTTTTAATAAAAGCCTTTTGTTCCCCCGCTTTGGATTAATCTCCTCAACATATGTCGCAAGAGCCTTCTTAATCCCGATACCTATGAATATTTTCAACAGCTAAGCTTTTTAGGGCAGTTTCACCGTTTTACGACTGCCGTGTGATGACATAACAGTGTATCTTAAAATGAACACCAAAATCGGAAATATCAAAAAAACACCTTTCTATTCTACCTAATATTATCACTACATGGTATAAAATAAAGTCGCTTTCTCTGTCCCTATGTCCCTTTGTATGCTTATATCTTCAAAACTACAGAACGGATTTCGATGCGGTTTTTTTAATAGATATAGTGATTCAAGAGGAAGGTTTTTATGTATAATTCTACGCAGACGAAGTCGCGGGCAGAAGCTAGTATAATTATAAATACGTAAGTTCATGTGGAGTAGTAATAGATTTAGAGACACATTATAAATAAAGACAGACAAAAATTATAAATAAAGCCCAGTTGGGACACTCAAATAATATACATGAAACGACTTTTTGTGACAACTGTATTAAACTCTTCAAAATCCTGTAGAATTGACACGACAAAACGCTGTAATTTTACGATACAGTCATTTGTCAAAAATAATAACCATACTTTCTACAAGACAGTCTTAAATATTGACTGTATTTAGACTCTACATTTTATGAACCAAAGAAAACAACCAAACCATTTATAAAAGTCTGATACCTATGTCTTTGTTTTGTTTTTATTATCCTTGCGTTTATCCTGTCTACTTGTTTCCGTCACCTACTTAAACTGTCTCCAACTTATTTCTCTACCTTATTGGTTGTCTGGTAGAGATCGCTATTAAGCGATAAGACCGCCTATATTGTCTACTTTGTTCTTTGATTCTGTATTGTTTTGTAATGATTTGTGGTGTTTAATAAAGCGTATTTGTATTGTATTGTCTTTGCCAGACATAGATAGTATTTTTTTTCTTCTGACAAATCTGTAAATTTCATGAATAAGGGAATTAACTTGGTGTTAGCTTTCTGGGCACCATGCGTATGCATGAACGTAGCGACTTGGGGCAACTTTTTTACTAAACTTCTAGTCTTAGTTTTAGAATTCGGTTATTTTACTTTATTTTGCCAACACAGCACAAAACACTGTAACTAGAGTTACAATGTTTTGTCGCGCGGCAACTCGAATTTATTTCGTTCCAATGCCTGCCTTATTTTAGTAGAGATACCCTTCGTACATATTGCGTATGGAAGAAGTCTTATGTCTATAAAAATAAAGTAGGCATTCGTCTAAATAGTGATTTTTTATCGTGGTATACAGTTTATTGTCGAGATGTCAGTTTTATTGCGAGATTACACTGTAATTAAATAGACCCTAAGCCTCGTATAAGCTCTTCAAATTTGTACCTAAAATATTCCCGCTTAAGGTCTGATTTTGTTCTAAAGAGTGCATTGTAGTAATGACCTTATTAAAAAAGATGTTTTTTTTGCAAACTTTTATTTGCAGTCGAATGAGGTATATTCGTGAAACAATAGCTTGGGAGTTTACTTCGTTCAACAGAAATGTTACTTTGTCAGAATTTTATTGACTAAGATTTGAACATTTGATTGGAAAATGGTAAAATGCCTCTGAAACTTTACATTTTCATACAGTGCGGCGTTGGTATCGTACTGTCTCTTTCTATCTCAATTAATGACTATTGGTGTGAGCGGGAAGACGCGAACGAACTTCAAACCTCTTTAAATTTACCGATGAAATGCAAGTCATTTTCTTTCGAGTGCCTATCTAATATACTACATACATAAACCACGTCTGTATCCCTTACGGGGTAGACAGAGCCTAGGGTAACAATACCAAGACCTAAAGGCCACGTTTAGCATGATTGTGGGCGCATCGGTCAGAAGTGGAAAGGGGTATCAAAATAGTGATGGATTGCTAGCCGCATCGCCTATAACATGATTCCTAAGATTATCGCCCATTCTCTAGATGGGTTTTACCATCTGCGCGGGAAGAGAAGCAGCTGGTACATTCTATGTTCTTTGTAGTTATCTGGTAACTATTATATATCTACCCTTCAAGCACATAACTCCGACTCCGCGTCAATATCGTTGGTTAAATATATATTCTGCCACAACATCTTTGACGCGGCGTCAGAATCGCCTTGCCAAACTCCAGGCAAGTCTAAACTAAAAGGCTTAACAAATTGTTCGTGTGAATCATAAGTAGGCAACTTAACTAACACTAAGTACACACAGACATTAATTAACGCAAATCCTTAACTATAAACTAACAAACTGGATCCGTTTTGGAACTTCCCGTCTCTCAGCTTGTTTATGCCATCTTGTAATATAAGCAGAACTGAATGTACATTCCGGGGCATAAATATATGTAACTTACCAAGACGTCTAAAACATCTATACAACTTTATGCCACACACAATAAGGCCGGTGACACAATATATTTGGCATGATGGCTGTATCGATATTTATGCCCTCGACTCGTTACCAAACTGTCAAAAACATCTATACACCTTTATGCCGCACACTATACACAATACCGGTGACACAATATATTTGACATGTTGGCTGTAAAGATATTAATGCCCTCGACCGTACGTTACCAAGACCTCAAAAACATCTATACACCTTTATGCCACGAACAATAAGGTCAGTGACACATTTGACATGATGGCTGTATCGATATTTATGCCCTCGACTCGTTACCAAGATGTCAAAAACATCTCTACACCTTTATGCCGCACACAATACCGGTGACTCAATATATTTAACACTAGCCTTCCGTCCACAGCTTCGCTCGCGGTAAATTAATTTTCCCGTAGGAAAAGGTATTTTCTCGCGGTAAGAGTAGCCTATGTCACTCAGTGATAATGTAGCTTTCTAACGGCAAAAGAATTTTTGAAATCTGTCCAGTAGTTTCGGAGCCTATTCAATGCAAACAAACAAACAATCAAAATTTTCCTCTTTATAATATTAGTATAGATGATCGCTGTTAAGATATTTATGCCCTCGACCGTACGTTACCAAGACGTCTAAAACATCTATACATCTTTATGCCATACACAATAAGGCCGGTGATACATTATATTTGAGATGAAGGCTATAAAGATATTTATGCCCTTGTCTGTAAGAAAAATAGATGTTACAAGTTTATTTTAGTTTACTTAATATACCTAAAGTCGTAGGTATTCATGTAAAATTTGGTGACATAAAGATATTATTAAAATGATAAGTAAATTACACAAAAAAACTAGAATTAGACAGATTTGGTAACGTTGCATTTGTTAACGGATTTCCATGATTTGTGAGCGGGTTCGATAATATTTTAGATTCAGTTTTTTTTAATTTGGATTTTTGATATGAATATATCACAAACATCACAAATTTAAACTTTGAAACTGATTGAAACTTTTTTGATTGTGAAAATTTTTTCAAATTTAATTCTGTTCTCAAAGAAATCTCATTCCCCTTTAAACTCTTTGAGGACGCCTTCGGAAATAGTTTGCGCCGTGTGGAAAAACTGGAAATGAATAAATGACTGTAAATGTTTCTTTGTCACAGATTCATTGACAGATAATTCTATTCGCATTATTTTTGTATGCAAGGGCTTTTTTGAAAGTAAACGCATTCGTAAAGACCATCGTTGCCAAGAAGAATGAGGCGCAAGAAACTAGGCAGAAAGTCATTTTTTCAAAATAAAATACATTAAGCTACTACAATACTTAAACCCTACTTAAATTAAATACATTTGTAAAAGGGATGTATAAGGTCCCTGAGCCTTAAATTATAAATTAGTCTATAGTAGAGATGTTAGTCTACTTAGCCCTTTAAGTACGCATACGAATTTTCGTGAATTTTCTTACTACTGGAATAAATAGACCAACTGTAATTCCTTTGCTTCCATCCTTTATTTTTCTTTCTTTCATTCCATTCTTTACTTCCATGCTGGTCTGGGGAAACATAGAATGTACCAGTTGCTTCTCGACCCGTGCAGAGGGTAAAAGGCCATCGAGGGAATAGGCGAAATTCTTAGGAATCATGTTATAGGCGATGTGGGTAGCAACCCATTAGTTTGATTCCTTTTGCCACCCATATACGCCTACAATGCTAAACGTGGCCTTTAGGTTTTGTTGCCTCAGACCCTGTCTGCCCCGTGAGGGATATACACGTGATTTGTGTATGTGTATGTATGTATGTATGTAATTCCTTGGCATAAAATTGATGAAAGTACAAAACATAATAGGTTAATGATTTGAACCTAAAATTAAAAAAAAAAACAGAGTACCTAACTAAGCCTTAAAAAGATTAGCCATTGAGAAACAAAAACTGAAAACCCGTAGTGACGCAGCTGTCCTCTCATCTTTAGTACAGACCGGCAGAGATTTTCCCCTCTGGCCTCTCGACTCGCAAAACTTAAAACATAAAGAAATAACCAACTGAAGACGAGGTCCGGACCGGAAGAACCCTTCTCTAACTTTTTAATAGACTTCTTTTACGAGGGCAAAGATATCTCAGTTTTACGGCCCACCCTAACTTTTTTACTTACCGTACTGCGAACTTTTTTGTAGTTTTTTTTTCTATTTGGTTAATGATTAGGGTCCGAAGAAAAATTTGTGTTTTATGTTCAAGTGTCTAATAAAAACATTGAAAATCCCAGAGAAAATTACCAAAAATGTTTATGATCGCTCATGAGTTAATAATTTCACCGGCTGCGCTCTGCACGCTGGAACACAGCAGCGCCAGCACTGCTGCTTTGCGGCAAACATCAATCATGATGTTTGTTTCAGTATACTAAAACCACATAACATACAGATCGTCATAACATACTAATCACAGTATGTATGTTTTATTTTTTAAGTTAAAAAGACGAAGTTGATTTAAAGGATTGTTTTTACCCACGTATTTACAAAAATAGGTACCGTAGAAGAATTTTCCGTTTAATACTTACAACTTGGTAGTAAAAAGGACTTGGAACGACTAAAAGTGCCATTATTCTTTAGAAAGTACATTTTTTTAATTAACAAAAGGTCAACGTCGCATTTAACGTTCATTGCAACGCAATTTAACCGCTTTTAACTGTTTTTAGTCCTTTTTAAAACGCAATGAAATGTGATTTAAAAAGCGCCTGTAAAATTTTTGGAGCAATATTATGATGAAAAATATTTTGCACTTCTTATTATATAGTAAGGCGTCATCAATTTATATAATTTAGTATAATTTATATACTTCCATATTGGTCTGGGAGAGAAAGAAAAACATAGAATGTACCAGTTGCCTCTCGTCCCGCGCAGATGGTAAAAGCCCATCGAGGGAATGGCCGAGTCTTAGGAATCATGTAATAGGCGATGCGGCTAGCAACCCATCACTATTTTGATTCCCCTTTCCACCTATACGCCTACAATCATGCCAAGCGTGGCCTTTAGGTCTTGTTACCTCAGGCTCTGTCTACCCCGTAAGGGATATAGACGTGATTTGTGTGTGTGTGTGTGTGTGTGTGTCATCAATTTATAGATACACGATGATTTTTAATCAGTGATCAGGTACCAATTTTTCAAATTCAGTAATTGAAAGAGGCACGTTAAAATCGCAGTTACATCGAACCAAGTTTTTTTTCTATGATAATTTTAATTCCGAGTAATTTTTAGACCAATTTTCATTGTTACCCAATTTATGGTTTACTAGCTGTTGCCCGCGACTTCGTCTGCGCAGAATTCGCTTATCGCTATCCCGCGGGAACTATGCAATTTTCCGGGACAGAAACTATCCTATGTCCTTTATCGGGACTGGAACTATCTGTATACCAAATTTCAGCAAAATCGGTCCAGCGGTTCAAGCGTGAAAAGGTAACAGACAGACAGACAGACAGACAGACAGACAGAGTTACTTTCGCATTTATAATATTAGTAGGGAACTAGGGATTTTATGAACCTGCAACCTCTTTCAAAAGCTTGATACTTAACTTGTGAGTAATAAGTTGTCATTGACAATTCTAACAAAGTCGTGATTATTGACCCAAGATCTAAGGTTAGGTGCGCACCGGGAGACATTATTGTCTCGGTAGCAGTCGGATCTCTCTGTTTTTATCTCTGTCTAAGGCTTACAGGGAATTCCCCATAGGTATCCATTTTGCTTCGATAATTAATGTAGGATGACCATGTATCCAGTTAATATTGGTTTTAAGAATATCATAATTAATTAAATAGTGAGATAATCGCGTAAAACCTCACCTATTAAATTAAATTTTGATTGGTTGTCAATATTTTTCAACTCCTGATCACCGATTAAAAATCATCGTGTATAGTTAGTAGATGCAACGAGTAAGGTTAAATTACTCTAGTACAGGGCTGGCGAACCAATGGCACGCGTGCCACTGTTGGCACGCTTCAAAATAATTTGGGCACGCCAATAATAAAAATGGTTTATTTTAGTCCACTAAATCACCCACTTAAGATTCTTTTATTATGAAATAGAGCGGAAAACGGGCAATGTGGTCATATGATGGAAAAATAACAACACACAATATTACTTTATTTGTGAAAAAATAGCACGTCCACCAAAAAAGGTTCGCCACCCCTGCTCTAGTAGAATGTCTAGTAGAATTCATAACGTAATTTCCCACTGCAAATTGCTACTTGCAAGAGGAAAAAATTGAATGTCGTGGAATTCCTTGTTAGTGACATTTTCAAGCTCTCTGACAGCTTCACTTATTGTGGTGCGAGTCGGGTTACCTCCGCGTGTGGTCAAGAGCTGCGGCTCGTTTTTGGATCCGTCCAAGGGGAAGAGCAATGCTTAGTCCGGTGCACCCTGGGCATCGGTTAATGATTTCCTGGCAGATTCTGCGAGATTTTAGTATCAGTTGGCTAAGAGCCCGACAGGGGGAGGGGTCTTTTGACCGTGTTCTACCGTACAACGTTGCCGACATTTTTGGCACAAGATTTTTGAATAGGTACTGTATGACTTTGACATTGGCGAAATCATCGCATCGATCGATGGGGCCATATTAAAAAACGAACTTACGTAGTTATATTTCATCATCATCATCATCAACTACAGCGTATATACGTCCCACTGCCGGGCACATGCCTCCTCTCAGAATTAGAGGGCTTGGGCTAGTTCCCTTTCGAATCATTTCATTTTGAGTCTCTAAAATCTGATTTAAAAACCTCTAGCGTATATTCGTAAGTTTTTTTGGAAAAAAAACTTTAATCTTAGTCCATTTGATTCCATTTTTTAGAACTAACTGTTTTTTTTAAGAGTACCTACGCAAACATGGAAGACAGTGTAGGCGTAGCGCCATGTTGATTCTATCTCGAATCGCATTCAGTTTGTATTTCGAAACGGCCCGGCGACACCGCACTCGGTTAATCCGACCGCGCGTCAGCGTGAATTATCTATTCTGTTAGAACAATGCCCCTGTCATCCGAGCCATCCGGCGGATTAACTTAACCGGCGCGCAATAGTTAGCGCAGTGCCACTGGGCCACACGCGGCGTTAGATTCGAAATTTGAAATTGAAATTGTTTATGCATCTGGGTTGGAGTGAATTTTACTTTTTAATTTTTAGTGGCCAGTGCTATATTGGTGGCCTGGCGAATTTTTATTTCTTTTTTTTCAGCTGATATTTTTTGATGCCAATGACTTCAGTTGGTGTTGGTAGGTTTGGTAGGTTCATGTCTTATCCATTACTGGGTAGACAGAGCCTAAGGTAACAAAACCTTAAGGCCACGTTTAGCATGATTAAGGACGTGTAGGTGGAAAGGAAAATCAAAATAGTGATGGGTTGCTAGCCGCATCGCCTATAACGTGACTCTTAAGACTTTCGCCCATGCCCTCGATGAGTCTTTACCATCTGCGCGGGAAGAGAAGTAACTGTTAAATTCTATGTTTTTTCTTTACTCCCAGACCAGCATGGAAGAAAAAGTTGATTAGCTCATTTAATTACAAACTTAGCTCCATCTTACTTCCTTACTAATATTATAAATGTGAAAGGAACTCTGTCTGTCTATTACCTTTTCACGCTTAAACAGCTGAACCGAATTAGTTGAAGTTTGGTATACAAATAACTTCAGTCCCGAAGAAGGTCATAGGATAGTTTTTATCCCGGAAAACAGCATAGTTCCCGTGGGACAGCGATAAGAGACTTCTGCGCAGACGCAGTCGCGGGCACCAATAAATGTAAAAATATCAGAAGCGCTACTGACTTCCTTAAAATCCGGTAAAACCATTCTTTACGAATAAAAAGTTAATTAAAATGGACAATGCACACAGTTTGCGTGAACAGACGAACCAATTAGGACCCAGTTTGCAAGCAGTCAGTGTCATGTCGGAAATCAACATGGGTTGCTGACACAGAGCAGAACAGAGGGGACACTTCGTACATCGATAACCTTGGGTTCAATTCATGGTCATGGATGTTGTAGGTATGTATTTAAGTATGTATTTATCTACATTATATAAGTATGTTTATCCGTTGCCTGGTGCCCATAGTACAAGCTTTGCTTAGTTTGGGGCTGGGTCAATTGGTGTAATTTGTCCCAAGATATTTATTATTTATTTATTATTATTTACGCACACACAAATCACGTCTTTATCCCTTACGGGGCAGACAGAGCCTAAGGTAACAGATACCTACAGGCCACATTTAGCAAGATTGTGGGCGTATAGGTGAAAAATGAAATCAAAATAGTGATGGGTTGCTAGCCTCATCGCCTATAACATGATTCCATGGTTATTATTATTTAATTGGCGTAAAATCCAAAACGCAAATTACAAGAGAGAAAGAAAGAAAGAAGGTATTTATTCCATTTCGCAAGACACAAATATACATAATTTTATAGAAAATAATCAACAGAAAAAAACACGGACATGAAAAATAGATCTTCAGCGTTGTGTGTCTTCGCAAAAGTGAAACGGTCGCTGGCTCAGCATTACGCTGATGCGTTAGACACCTGCAGCACTGATATTCAGCCAGAACTATGTGTGACTCATGAAACGATACACAGATAAAATAATATATAATCCATGTCCAAAGCCAAAAAAGATTTTGAAATAGTTTTTTTGTATAACTTTTTAACTATAAACAAAAAGTTATTTCTCATCTCAAAATTTCAGCATGAAAAAGTGTGAAGTGTGAATTATGCCACCCATATCAGGTCACACTTGCTATGGGTAGTGTAGGGGCAGCACGCATCACGGATTGCTAAAGATCCTGGTTCGATTCCCGGCCATAGCTTTACTTTTTGGATTTTTCATGTGGTCTAGTATTGTTTAGAAATGTAACTTCTAACGGATAAACCGTAAAAAAAATACGAAAACCGGGAACTAATATTCTCGATTCTTTAATGGAATTAAATGCAAAGTAAAACCTCTGTTATTATAAGCTATGTCGGGAAACACGCAGGAAAATGGCTGTCGTTAAAAAAACACGCGTGCAATCAAATGGAAAATTAATAATCATTGCATTTGCATGTAAAATGTAGGCAGGTATTGCGTAGATCGGTCAATTATAATCATACATACATACACAAATCAGGTCTTTATCCCTTACGGGGTACACAGAGCCTAAGGTAACAAGACTTTAGTAAAATTGTGAGCTTATAGGTAGAATCTCCATCTTACTGCAGTGCTTGCACTGCTGTGTTCCGGTGTGGAGAGTAAGACAGCCGGGGAAATTACGGGCATCAGGCATTTTCTTAGTCCTCTAGGTTGGCTACGCATCTGCAATCCCTCCGGGGTTGCGGGTGTCTATGGGCAGTGGTGATCACTCACCATCAGGTGACCCACTTGCTCGTTTGCCTTCCTATTCATATATAAAAAAAAAATGGAATCCTAATGGTGATGGGTGGCTATATCATAATTGTCAAGATTTTCGCCTTTACCCCCGATGGGATTTTACCATCTGCGCGGGAAGAGAAGCAACTGGTGCATTCTATAATGGTGCGCGGAGGTCTTTTTGCCGCACACTCGTCATTTAAACTGACATTGGCCCAAGCCTTACGGCCTCCATTAAGGAGAAAAGAAAGAAAGTTAGGTTAGTTTACCAATAAATACCAAATGTATTGATGTCGTATTTGTACAGCTTTTTATAGTATTTATCCTATTTTATGACATTTACGTTGACATAGCGTTAGCATTAGAAGTATGCGTGTTCGTTGGTGGTCGAGTGGTCTTAAAGATTACCGTATTGAAATTCAAATGACCATCATCACTTGAAACGGTTCGGCTTATCTGACTGATTTTGTTGTACCAACATAATAAGATTACTAGCAATCCATTTTATGCAACCGTTACATAATGAGGGTCCTTAAAACACCAGTGAGGTGAGCTTCAAAATAACATCACACGAGTGTTTTAAGGTCATGTACAGTTGCATACAGTTTACCTACACACATAATTATAAATTTGGTAAGTGTGTCTACACAATACGTTTACACAGTTGCATTCGTAAAATCTCACGCAAAACAAACAAGCGGTGAACCTCAAAACAAAACACGAAACAGAACAACAATTAGAGGGTAAAGTAGGAAAGTTTGGCAATAACTCAATAGAGTTCGCGTACCCCCGTCAAATCGACGGGTCAAAGGCCTGACAGGTACCTAAGAAACCTTACATGGCTGGTAATGTTATTACCTATGTGTAGCAAACGTTATTTTTTATTAGCGAAACCAACTAAACTGGAGAAAAGGTTTAGAGAGGGGTGGGAGTCGGTTTACCTCCGCGTGTGGTCAAGAGCTGCGGTTCGTTGTTGGATCCGTCCGAGGGAAACAGCAGGCTTTGGTCCGGTGCACCCTGGGCATCGGGTAATGATTTCCTGGCAGTTTCTGAGGGATATCATTGACCGTTGGCTAAGAGCCCGACAGGGGGGAGGGGTGTCGTCGAACATTACCGTACAACGTTGTCGACATATTGTCACAAGATTTTTTAAATCTATTTTTGTTACTTTGACATTTGCAAAGTTGTCGTCGCTATAACGACTTGATACGCCACAAATAAGAAGAAGAAGAAGAAGAAGTTATTATGTATAGCAAACATTATTTTTTATTAGAGAAACAAACTAAACCGGAGAAAAGGTTTAAAAGAAACAACGGTTCTCTGAGCTGCACTTTGAGACGTCTTTGCGTTCCTTTTTATAAGATTTTATTTAACTTGCAATATAATACGGATTATAAGGAAACGCAGTATTATTTTTTGACAATGTCAAAGGTGTCAGTTGACGTGGTTTTTTTTTAATTCTAAGCTAGTTCTAGGCTTGAAGCTTTGTCAGCCATTAGGTGTAACAAATGTCACATTGACTACTTAAAAAAATGTTTCTAATTAATAATAGGAAATAAAAATAAAAGTCGTCGACTGTCGAAAAAAAAATTGCTCCACTTCACAAAAACTTTACATACCTAAGTAAATGACCTGTTGTATGTAGTAGTATACAAGAACTGATATGGGACTTAAGTAATTTTTCTAATTTGGAACGTCAATTTGTCTATTCCCACACATTACTCACACATACAACAGGTTGTTCACACTTTTCACCCATAAGTATGTTTGCCCGGGTGGTATCTTGCGACTCGATTTTGAAGCACCAATCTTGAACCGATTAAGCTGAAATTTATCATAGTTGAGTAGGGTTATTACCTAACTCGCTCGCAATCGCCACCATGTTCATTTTGACAGTTCATGTATGGGCTGACAATTGGCATCGGAATCAGCTAGCTGTCACATTCATACAAGAACTGTCAAAATGAACACGATGGCGATTGCGAGCGAATTAGGTAATAAGCCTACTGGATGACAATACAATAATCTGATAGTGGAATACTGGTGGTCCAGCCACGATCTTATCCGCAGGAGGGAACTCTTCAACGGTCGGTCCGATGGACTTGAAATTTGGTACAGCTATCCGTTCAAAGTCATACTAAACGTGGCTTTATCTTCGCTATCATTATGTCAACGGTGTGCTCGCGTGCATTCATTGTGCGCGAAGTATCACCGCTAAGGTCGGCTATATAAGCCATCTTTGGGAGAGTCATACTAACTAAGAGTCGAAGTGGTCGCCATGGCCGAAATCGGTCGGAAGGATCATCATCATCATCATAGTCTTGGTACCCTTTTTTTTTTTTTTAACGTGTGGAAAATGCGCCTTATGCATCTCCGCGCTCGGGGCAGCATGAACGGAGGTATGACGGGCTCCCCAGCTTGCCGCTGCCTTCCCTATGAAAGCAGGGGAGAGGCCTACCGTCTAAAAACACACACGTTCCCTCCAGGCCTTGAACTGTGGGCGTTGCGGGCGCACTACGGTGACCACCGCAACGTCCACTGGCCGCCCCGGGATGGGGCAGATGGCAACGGCACCGTTGAATGCCGGTTCCGGATTCCAGTCTTGGTACCCTAGGCTTTGTATAGACAACTGTATGACTAAGGCAAGGTAAAAAACAGTAACAAAGTAACAGTAAAAGCACGAACGATTATGTTTAAAAGTAAAAGACGTTTACACTAATTCGTTTCATTAGCTTAAAACACCTCGTTGAGTTATCTTAACGGCGGCACGACACGGCATGGGGGCGCCTGGGACCGTTGCGTTGATAACGCGATGATAATTTAATGATCCCGATATGTAGGTGAAGGGTAATCAGTGGACGTTAATTTTAAGACCAGAATTACTGACCTGGGTCACGGTGGTGAGTTTGTCACGTGGATAGATACAAAATTGACCCCTGCGAGTGTAAAGCTGCCGAGCAACAAATAAAAAAAGTTCCCGGCGAATCGAAAACGTTTCTTCTTTGACATACATAAAAATGACGTCTTTATCCCTTAGTGGTGGACGGACTTAAAGAAACAAGATCTAAAGGCCACGTTTATCATGGGCATATGGGTGGAAAGGGGAATCAAAGTAGTAATGGGCGACCGCGTATACGCGATATGGTGAAGTTCGACAATACTGTGGGACTCCTCGTAAGACATTCTCTAGGCAGATTATCATGATGGCCGATGGGGTGAGAGGTTCTCGTATGGCGTCTGAGATCCAGGAGACGAGCTGTCGGTAGGCCTTCAACAAGATGGAGCGACGACCTGATTAACCGGGATCGCGGTGGATACGGAAAGCACAAGACCGGTCTGAGTGGAGAGCCTTGGGGGAGGCCTATGGAGTGGACGTCTTTCGACTGTCATTTTTTTTTGATGGTGGGTTATTATGATACTGGTGTGTCAATATAGGATCGTGGATGTCAAAACAGCCGGATTTGTCTTTCGTGATATGGATCGTAATATGCGTGAATCTCACGATATTATGAACCGTCCAATTAATCCATGGCATTGGTAGTTAAAAACAAAACACTGGCTGTTTTACTAAAATTTTAAATTTGGGAAAAAAAACAGCGTATACTTCATTCCTGAATAACTTTTCCAGCCAGTCTCGCTTATCTCTCAACGCGCCACAGACAAGTGTCTCATTCACACACTGGCACTTCATTTACAGAAAGCCAGAGATCATTAAAAAGAAAAAAAGGTCGCGATAAAAGATGTCGGTTTGTTTGACACTTTTAAGCGTTGAAAGCGATTTGATTTTTTGTGGTAAAATGGATGAAATGACAATTTTGAAGTCGCCTTGAAGTGGTAGATAAGTAGTAGTAAGACAATTTCTTATCTTTGTACTAGAAAAACCCGACTAAGAGAAAAAAACAAACAAGAATTGGGGCACATGATAAGGTGTTGAATAGGTCTTTGAAGGTTCTTGTGATTTCTATTCTATTTAGAATCTATATTGATTTAAAGTTGGTTAACAACCTTTCTCATAATATCGGCAGGAGGCGCCATCTTAAAATGACAAAAGCAATTATTAAATTAATAATTTTATATTTAAAAAATAAAAACCCTGCTCCAAAACCATTATAGCCGAAAAAAAAAACATCCCCAAAACTCACGTAACATAATATCATTTTAATTAATAAGGCGTACATACACATCGCATCAAAAACACTTAGGTATGCAGTAAATTAAAAATCCATTGAAACCGTTTTTGGGATACTGACCTATACCGCAGTAAAAATAAATATGAAAGAAAGAATGGAAGAAGACATTTATTCCTTTTTGAAAGACACAAATATAAAAGCATACACACAGCTGTACAGAAAAATGAAACAAAAAACAGAGACGTTAAAATAGATCATCAGTGTTGACCGTGTCTTCGCAAAGAAACGGTCGCTGGCTCAGCATTACGGCGAGGTACAGAGAGGTAGAGTTTGGACATCCGTCAGTATTCTCAGTTTATTTTGGCTTCGTAGAGCGTCGTCTCGCTCTTACTTACGTGATGCCAACGGTCTCTTTCCAAAGACCGAAGAGCAATCGTTAAGGCCGGGTACTGTATGAGGTCAACCTCTTTGGTTGTGGTGTGGTGTGGTTTCCACACTTTCAAATAGGTGTGTGTGTAATGCAAACACAACTATAGACCCACCCCTTAGTCCTCGCCCGCGCGGGTACAGGGGCCAAAGACCATTATTGAAATCAGTGTCAAAAAAGTACGTTTCAGAATTCGTTCGTCATTTAAAATTATTCGACTCACTTGGGTATTTTTAAGGGTAATTAACTCTTAAAAAAGTGAAGCAGGGGCGTTTTTTATAGCCCCCGGTAAGAACCAAATTAACTGCGAGGGCAAAACACAGATGGCGTTGGTAAATGAGAACGTCTCTTTAATTGCTGTACTCTGTTAATGTTATTTTTTGGTAGAAATACGGGTTTGCGTGCGGTAGGTTTGGCTGAACATGTTTGGACAGGTTGGGTGATTTATAACGGCTTATATTTCAGTAAGTGGGTACCTCTTATGACAGAACTCGATGTGGGATATAAACTAATGTGGGGAAAATAAATACTGAGTGTTTTAATAGAAATACGCTCACAATCACGTTAAACGTGGCATCTAGGTCTTGTTAACTTAGGCTCTATCTACCCCGTAAGGGGTAAAGACGTGATTTTATGTATGTATGTTTGATAAAAAATCTCACGTGAGGCTTCTCGATTCACTTAAATAATAACTTTTTTTTGTATTTATGAGGTCGTAGGTCATCTCATCACCTGCATATAAAAAATATATATTTTTTTATCTATAAAAAAAATGGTTTGTTGCCAGAATTCGATCAATCTGTAGCCAGATTTGGAAAACAATCCTACTATTTTTATAAACGCGAAAGATTGTAAGTATGAATGGATGGATGTTTGTTACTCTTTCACGTAAAAACTACTGAATGGTTTTGGTCAAAATTTGGAACGGAGATACCTGATACCCTAGATTAACACATAAACTACTTTTTATCCCGGAAAATCGCACAGTTCCCGCGGGATAGCAAAAAACTAATTTTTTGCAGACGAAATCGCGGGCAGCAGGCTAGCAGTAAATATTTTTTTACCTCTCATGCTCGCAGGTACCCAAAATGCTTGGAAACTCGATCGTTAATTATTTCGTCATGATTATACTTAATTAAAAATATTTTTTAATCGTTCAGAATTATAGTGATATAAAAAAAGGTATTTCAAAGTATAACCCACATAACCGATCGTTTGTTTACCAAAACAATGGAACAATGCTTAAAATATTCCCGAAATGCCCAAAAAACGGATGCTTGCTATAGAAACTTGGCAGATATAATAGATATAGAGTTCCAGTGTTTATTGTCGGCGGGAGGCGAACTGCGGTGGATACCCGACGAACAATTACTAGTAGTGGCAGCAGCAACATTTTATGACTGCTGAGCGGCTGCCCGGGACTTCGTCTGCAAAAAATTAGTTTATCGCTATCCCGCGGGAACTATGCAATTTTTCGGGATAAAAAATAGCCTGTGTGTTATTTCAGAGTATAATCTATCTATGTTCCAAATTTCGTCCAGATCTGACCAGCCATTCTGGCGTGTAAGAGTAACAAACCATCCATCTATCCATAGGATACTAAAATGGATGTTAATTCGATGACAAAATAAAAAGGAATGATTTTTATGTGTCACACACATACTAAGATTTACGCTACACAAATACATACACACATACATACATACATATATCACGTATTTATCCCTTACGGGGTAGACAAAGCAAGGTATCGAAAAACCTGTTACCTGTTACCTTGTAAAATATTCTGTATACCTTTTTCTGTTTTGGTTGTTATATGTGGTGTTCAATAAAGAGTTATTGTATTGTATTGTTGTAACGTTGATACGTTATATAACTAGTGTATTAAACCACGTAACGTAAAGCGTAGCATTGTATTGTATTGTATTGTATTGTAAGGTAGCAAAAGTGCAATCTTTATGACCGGGTACTGTAGAATAGATACATAAAGATTTGATGGAATAAGTACATGATTCGGGGACACGTCATAGAATTTTTTTTCTTTAAACGTGCACTAAAATTAAATAAAATAGTTCATAATTATAATTTTCGCCGGCATTTTCTTTTCGATGCCCATCAAAAAAAAATACCCATCTTTATCTGCTGACGCTCCTCAATGAAAGGGGTTCATCCGGGCTCGAATGATTTATAAAAGGCCCTCTCATTTGAATCTGAAAGGTTAGTGTCGGATTACCCGGGCTTTTTATCCGCCCGAATTATTGGCTTCACCCTTTATCCGGCGGTTAAAATGGAAAACGCATTTTAAGTCGAAAATTGACGGTTGCCGTTCTTTATTTGAAGTTCGGTTTTGCGTTTTTTAATTGCTGTCGAAATGAAGTGGATAAATATCGATCTATCTATCTAGTAGCTGCTGCTGCGAGTATCTGACTATAGACTCAAATATATGCGTTACCAACCTTATCGTTTGAGACATAAAGGTGTGTAAATGTTTTTGACATTTTCGTAACTTACATATTATTTATACGTATTATCTGTACGACTTGTAGCATTTAACATTGTATCTGAATGGAAGGGTCCTGTAACACAGGGTATACTAGCACAGGGCCCTTAGTTGTAACTAACCTCCTGTCAAATTTGTTTGGAATAAATACTTTTCATTTTTTTTCTCATTTTTCATTTATTTATGCCGTTGACTGTACAGTACTGAGAATATTATAAAATTCCTAACTAGACTAGCATCGTTTTCAAAGTTTTTGTTAGATTAACACAGTTGTAGACTAACAGAAGGACCAGCGGGTTGCCGCGATTCTAAATAAACCTTTAGAATCCATTGTCAACGACAAAAAACAGCAATCTTGCCCCAATTATGAATTTTAAATTATAATTGTCAATTTTAACAACACAATATATACTAATTGAAAAACTTCCAAAATTTTCCATTCAAAGACCAATATCTCAGAAACCGCCGAAACGATTTTAATAAAACATAGCTAAGAACCACCGTGATTAAATGAACTTTGTAATAATGAAAACTGATGTCGAATACCATCCACCATCGCTACCACCATCTTACTCGCTAATCCTGCCGCTAAGTAGCAGTGCTTGCACTGCTGTGTTCCGGTGCGGAGAGTAAGACAGCCGGGGAAATTACGGGCACAAGAGGCATTTCATCTTAGTCCTCTAGGTTGGCAACGCATCTGCAATCCCTCCGGGGTTGCGGGTGTCTATGGGCAGTGGTGATCACTTACCATCAGGTGACCCACTTTCTCGTTTGCCTTCCTATTCATATAAAAAAAAAATTGGTTAATCCGTTTAGGGGCTACCACGCAAACAAGCAGAGAAACGTGTCAAATTTAATACCCCTCTGTTTTATGTCCGGGTTGGGTGAAATAAAACTGAAGAGCCATGCCCACGTGTGCCGTACACGTGCCCACACTTGTGGTCATCTCAAGTTAGGTATATCAATATCGGGTATTTCCGATCTCGTTCGGCAATTTGTGTTGTCTAAGTCATGTTTCTGTGTTTTCTATATACAAAGAAGTCTGTAAATTGTTCTGAAACTTGTAAAGCAATTTTCTCAAAAAAGTACAACTTATGATATAAACAATTGAAGGTCCATACATACAGAAATCACGTCTTTACCCCTTACAGGGTAGACAGAGCCTAAGATACCAAGACCTAAAGGCCACGTTATAAACACTACGGAACGTTTATTAACACTATGGATTTAAAATCTAAAAATAAAACAATCTGTACATTACGCAATAAATAATTTCGTCAAGCTATTCTATTTCACAGTTTTATCGAAAATTGCATTATATTTTGAATAATAATGCATTTCGCCCATGCATTTCAAACTTTATGCATTTTGACACGCACCCCCGTAAAAGTTTTTCATTCCTTTACAGTCCGTGTGCTCTTAAAACGACATTCGGGTTTCGGGTACCATCGGCCGATCCACGCATCAAACCCATTAGAGTGAGCGAGACAGATAGGACCGAAGGTCTTTCTAGACACTATATCAATGTACTTAACAACGAAAACTGACGATATGTAATACATAACATACATAAATGACGCCTTCCCTTACGGGTAGAAAGATGATTGTGGGCGTATAGGTTGGAATGCAGATTAAAATAGTGATGGGTTGCTAGCCGCATCGCTTAAAACATGATTTCTAAGATTTTCGCCCTTCACTCGATGGGCTTTTACCAGCTGCGCGGAAATAGAAGCAAATGGTACATTCTATGTTTCTTTACTCCTAGACCAACCTGGCTAGCGAGAAAGCCCGCGAGAGTCGCGTCGCAAGATAGACGGGTGTCTCTTTCTAAAACGCACAGTAAGAAAAAGACGGACTCTGGTAGACTCTGGACGTTGGTAGACGTGCGTTTAGCGTGGAAGAACAAATAACTAATGTACACTACGAATAATAATAACTAAGAATTAGTTCGGCCGGGACGCAGCCGTTATCGTGACGTTATCATTGTATTTTTGCGCTAATACATTAGAAAAATATACCATCGTGTTGTGTGAAGTGGTGTAGAAGCCATTCAGATATAAAAAATAGAGGACTCACCTTTCATATGTATGTAAATAAATATTTTAGGACACCATACTTGACGACTCTGGATGCATGCGATCTACGCACCCTTCCCTTACCGCAAGTAGGCGGACACAATCGCGGACTAATCGCGTGCAAGTATTGACAGGTGTTACGTTTGCATTGCTGTTAGTTTGTGTGCGTAAGTGGAATGACAATCGATGCGGCAACTTTTAAGGAATTACGCTTCTTGACTTATTATTATTCGTAGAATGTACAGAATTAACTAGCTCTGTACCAGTATGTCAGTAATTCCTTTATGAGGCGTGACACACAAAGCCTAGCCTTACATAATTACCTAAAAGCCATCGAGCGCACAATGGCGGGCTAATCAAAGGGCTCTTAACCCATATAATGCACAAAGGGTTCATTAACCCCAGAACGGACCCTTGTACGCGGATTATCGTTTGATATTAGATTTTTGGGGCGTTTAATAACTTCCATGCTGGTCTGGGGCCCGATTTTCGAAAGCACATCACTCGAAAGTGGTATAAATCAGCTTTTATCTCCAAAACTACAGTTCTAATCAAAACTGGTTCACAAGATTAATGAGAGCTGTGATTGGATTCTAAGCTGCTCGTATTTTAAATTCAGCACAATTTTTCACCACTTTAGAGTGGTATTTTCACACATGTGCTTTCAAAAATCGGGCCACTGAGAGCAAAGAAAAACATAGAATGTACCAGTTGCTTCTTTCCCGCGCAGATGGTATCCGTCCAACGAGGGAATAGTCGAAGATCTTAGGAATCATGTTATAGGCGAAGCGGCTAGCAATCCATCACTATTTTGCTTTCCCTTTCCAGTTTTACGCCCTTAATCATGTTATGCCACACGTTGTTGACAACACCAACCAGAGTATACATTCTTTATTCATTCATTCATTCATTCATTTCCGTGACCGATAAATAAAATAATAAAGTTCACTCTTCCTACTGCAATGGCTGCGTTTGCTTGCTCCTTATTTCCTTACTGCTAATTTCAACTGGCGCGTTAGGCTCTGTCTAGCCCGTGAGGGAAAAAGATGTGATATATGTATGTATTGCTACCATATGAATCGCTTGCACCGTGTACATCTTGTAAGACAAGCACAAACCAAACAACGTGCTATAAATAAATAATATCAATTACTGCCGTGTGGTTTCTTCCACTATGCTCCCAAGAAAGGGGTTATAATGATACCTGATACTTTTATTAGCGGTTTGTATCCTTTCTTCCAAGCTGGTCTGGGAAGCAAAGAAAAAACTTAGAAGGTACCTGTAGAGCTGCCTTGATGAGGCACTTAGATCTGTACGGGAAATCGCGTTAAAAGTGTTCCTAAACAAACGGATGTAGCATAAGGCCCAAGCTACTTAGAGTTAAAACACATACTTTTGGTTTATTTGGACACCGAACATATTTTACATGGAATATTAAAAATAAGCCCTACAAGGTTCTCGGTCCAAGCTGATCTGAGCGCCGTCCGAAGTTCCAAACAAAATATTTTTAAATATCGAACGAATGTTCGATATACGGAACTTGAACTAAGCCTCAAAGCAGCCAGCAACCGAAACCTGCCAGTATAAAACTAGCAGAACCTATTCCTACAGTACCTACCAGTTGCTTTTATGTATGTATTAACTCTTTATTGCACATAAAAATTTAAAAAATACAGAAATTCAGACAAAAAAGTACAAAGGCTTTTCTTCGGCGATATGGGCGAGAATCTCAGGAATCGTGTCAAATGCGATGCGGCTAGCAGCCCATCACTATTTCGATTCTACACTCCATCTATAAGCCCACAATCATGTTAAACATGGCCTTTAGGTCTTGTTAACTTGGGCTTTGTCTACTCCGTAAGGGATGTAGATATGATTTGTGTATGTATGATACTAAATAATATGTGAAATTTCGGGAAACAATTATTCGATCATAGGACTATTATTCTAATCAACAATATGCCAATTTACTACTTGCTTGCCTTGCATGCATGCTTGCTTGCCTGCTTTCATGCCTGCTTGCATACTTACATGCTTGTATGCTTGCTTGAAAGCTTGCAGGTTCGCTTGCTCGCTTGCTTGATTGCTTGCTTCTTTGAAATGCTCATGGTTCACGCGTGCGAAGCCGCGGGCAAAAGCTAGTACTAAATAATATGTGAAATTTCGGGAAACAATTATTCGATCATAGGAGTATTATTCTAATCAACAATATGCCAATTTACTACTTCTTAAGTAAATCGTACGACATAACATGACAGTATGCTAGGAAATTCATGCGAAAAGTACTGTGTGAAATGATGATTCTGCCACTTTCTGTTAATGGTTGCTATGCGAAACGAAATTATGACAATCAATTCTATGCAACACCGTTATTGAACCCATTTTATTTATAAACAACTAGCGGTAACCCCTGACTCCGTCTGCGCAGAATCCGCTATTCCGCGGAAACTGTAATTTTTTCTGAGATGAAAACTATCCTATTTTTTATTCCGAACTTCTTATACGATGTATGCTAAATTTTATCGCATTCAAATCAGTAGTTAAGGCGTAAATGCGTAACTAACAAACTCACTTTCGCATTTATAATATACTTCTGCCCGCGAGTTGGTCTACGTATCATACATATAAACCTTCCTCTCGAATCGCTCTATCTATTAAAAAAACCGCATCAAAATCCGTTGCATAGTTTCAAAGATCTAAGCATACATAGGGACGGGTGATGATAGTGTTAGTGATAGTGAAGCATTAAAAATTATATTACATACTAGCTTCTGCCCGCGACTTCGTCTGCGTAAAATTATACATGAAAACCTTCCTCTTGAATCACTCTATCTATTAAAAAAAACCGCATCAAAATCCATTGTGTAGTTGTGAAGATATAAGCATACATAGGGATACAGGGACAGAGAAAGCGACTTTGTTTTATACTATGTAGTGATGATAGTGATAATGTGGTGCAGTATGGAGCATACCAACTTCCTGGGCACATGATATTAATACTGCATGCACTCAGACAGACAGACATAGCAATAAGGAGCGCTTTGATGCGACTCACAGATGCATCGACATTCCTTGCCCACTATTGCATTGATCTTGCACAGAACTTCTACTATCTATGCCCTGTGACTTTAATTAAATAAAATACATATATCACGTATTTATCCCTTACGGGGTAGACAGAGCCTGAGGTCATCATCATCATCATCATCACTATGGATTTAAAGTCTAAAAAATAAAACAATCTGTACATTACGCCATAAATAATTTCGTCAAGCTATTTCACAGTTTTAGCATGATGTATGTATGTATGTATGTATGTAAACTCTTTATTGTGCAAAATAAACAAGAGAAATACAATTGACAAACACTGAGATACATGCACAAAGGCGAACTTATCCCTTTAAGGGATCTCTTCCAGTCAACCTTTGAGTGGATGAAAGGAGTATTATATTAGGATGATTAAGGGCGTATAGGTGGAAAGGGAAATCAAAATAGTGATGGGTTGCTAGCTGCATCGCCTATAACATGGTGCCTAAAACTTACGCCCATTCCAGGGATAAAGACGTGATGTATGTATGTATGTATGTAAAAAAATGACCACAACGCCTCTCCCTTCCTCCACAATCCAAATTAACACAACATGTGCAAAAACTAGCTCACACCAATATCCCCTTTGAAAACAAACTATTTGTTATTACAAACATAATAAATAACTATTCATTGACAGAATGCATCTACGCACCCCAGCCAACCAGCATCGGTCACACGATCAGCGACAGCGAGCAAATTTCTAATCCATTGCGTGCGTTGCTAGTGAAGCATTCTACGTTCGACGTTTCAATCGCGCAATGTACAGAGAATTTACTTGGAGCGTCGTCTGCGCGTATTATCGTGGTCGGTTCCCTAGTACAAGGAACACCACGTGCGTACAATTTGGTGCAAAAAGGTCCCCATAGGCTTTGAGGATATTAATGGGTTGATGGCAATCGTTGGGGGTGGATACTTAGGGGTACAAAGTAGTTTGCTAGTGTTAACACTAAATGTAAAAAAATTAAAACCCGTCACACATTAACCGAGTAAGCAATGATACGTACATGAAAATAGTAGATTTATGCCGAGGCCTGGGAAGTAGCCAGTTGCACGAACCGCAGGTGAGTGTTTTTGAAAGCGACAAATCCAGCAATTGCTCTTCCAGGTGAGGCAGATATGTTTTTCTCAA
Source organism: Pandemis corylana (assembly GCA_949127965.1). Lineage (NCBI taxonomy): Eukaryota > Metazoa > Arthropoda > Insecta > Lepidoptera > Tortricidae > Pandemis > Pandemis corylana. Next base: position 12,520,811 of record OX421865.1, on the reverse strand, counting down.
ACTTTGAAAGGAAATGAAAATGGATTTTGCACTAAACTTCCTCGCAACTTAGGTGGTTTTGACGTTCCCGCCTATTTTCTTAAGTTTTTTTGATGCCATCTGTCACCGTAAGCTGTTTGAGACATTGATAAAAACGTTAGACTCGAACAAATTGCGCTCCTCGGCCATTGACTTGGCTGTATGACATTGTTGTTCATTATTCCATAGTCTCTTTGACTTTAAAAAACGTTAAAACCAAATGAAAAACAGTCCAGCAATCCGATTTACGGTCAGAAAATCGCGCCTGCAGTGTAATTCGGCCGTCAACAAGGATTTCGTGTTCTGTTACTTAGTATACAATGACGACATTTACGACAATGTTTGAGAAAAATAAATTCTCTCAAGCTGATACTCTTCAAACTGCTGGACCGATTTTTACCAAACTACCGCAATGAGACTGGCTTAAAAAAACCGCATCGAAATCGATCCATCTGACGGACACACATGGACATCGAACACCCCTTTTCCCGTCGGGGGTTAAAAATGATCAAACACGGAAAGATATAGGACAAAATCAGTTAATTAATCTTGTTAATGAGTTCCATAATTACGTTATTAAAACTGCGTCAAGCGTGACTGATGAACGAGGGTTCAAATTAAAATTATACGGTGCCATATGGCTTCCATTGTTGAGGTAGGTCGGGGTGGGATACGTCTTTAATGAAATCGAGTAAAATTAAATTTAGGGGAGTTTCCATACGTCTTGCGAGGTATGCAAAAGTGTGTGTTCCTCCATGCAGTAGGCTTATAACCTAACTCGCTCGCAATCGCCATCGTGTTCATTTTGACAGTTCATGTATGGGCTGACAATTGGCATCGGAATCGGCTAGCTGTCCACATTCATACAAGACCATGCTGGTCTGGGAGTAAAGAAAAAACATAGAATTTACTAGTTGCTTCACTTCCCATTCAGATGGTAAAAGCCCTAGTAATTGGCGAAAATCTTAGGAATCATGTTATAGGCGATGAGGCTAGTAACCCATCACTATTTTGATTCCATTTCTTGCCATCTATACGCCCACAATCTTGCTAATCGTAGCCGAAATCTTACCACCTAAGGCTCTGTCTACCCCGTAAGGGATAAAGATGTATAAATAAGGAGTGACTTAGTTAATTCTCGACTGCTTCAAAAAGCATGACGTGAAATCAAAACTTAAACCATAAAACTGTTCTTAAGGCTAATGAAATGCCGAGATATGAGGCTAATGAGATGCTGCAGTTAATTTCCCATCAGGAAATTAAAGTCTGTTGATGCCAGATTATGTTCCGACTGAAATATGCCTTAAGTTTCCACCTTAAGGGGGGGGGGGGGGAGGGACGAGCTAGGGTAGAGACTAGAAGTGACCGTGCTTTGATAGAATTTGAGGATTTTTCTTTGCTCCCAGACCAGCATGGAAGTATTAGAAGTAGTAGTAGTAGTTTCCTTATTTATGAGCGAAGTATTAGAGCGTTTTTCAAAAAAAGTTCATATGATATTTTTTTCCGGAGATTAACTATTTTGGGGTTTTCTCACTCAGAATCGTTTACCCTAACGATCCTTATACAAGAAAAATGTGTCCCAAAATTTACATTCCAGTTCGTCACTTTTTTCATGTATGTGTGTATGGAACGACCGTGATGAACAGGAAAAAATTCCATAGTAAAATCAGGGACACATTTATTCATGAGAGGGCTTGGGGCCCCATTTTTGAAAGCACATGTGAAAAAATACCTCTCGAAAGTGGTATAAATCTGTTTATATCTTCAAAACTACAGCTCGAATCAAAGGGCTTAGCAGGCTAAGGAAGGACGTGTGACCCCTGTCAGGAATATTCGAATTGGTAAAATGTCAATTGTTGGTGCCCTCATGACTAGTAATCACACCAACTTTCAGCCCTCTATCTTGAACTGTCACAGAGATAATGTCAAAAATGTATTTTTATCCCATTTTTTTTCAAACTCTTGTATTTTCTGATCCATACCAGCTAGAGCATTGAAACAAAATCACAGTTATGTAGGTTTAGTGGGAGTATACCCTATAATTTTATTAATATTTTATACGTGAGATATGAAAGAAATAAACATCAAATTATTTTTTGACAGCTCTTTTCAACAAGTTATTTTGAAAGTAGAACTATGAAAAAAATCATATGTATTGCTTCTAGTATTAGCTACTAGCATACGCAAAATCAGTTAATTATATTTGGTGGAACATACTCAAAAAAAATAACTGAAGGATCCTTAGCCTGCTAAGCCCTTTTTGACTAGGTCACAAGATTAATGAGGGCCGTAAGCATCTTCTAAGCTACTCATATTTAAAATTCACCACATTCGAGTGGTATTTTCACACATGTGCTTTCAACAATCGGCCACTGGGGCTTAAGATACCACGCTTACCCAATGCGGGTTAGGGATTTCACGCACAAAAGAATCTCGCACATAAATTCTGAGGAATTCATAGGTGCGAGCCTGGGCTCGAACCAACGGCCCTGCTTGAGAGACCACTAGTCAAACCACTATGCTACCGCGGCTTGCACCACTAGGCTATCATGGCTTGCCATAAGTAATTTCTATCAAATGTAATTTTCTAACGAGATTTAGTTATGGTTGATGCAGGCAAAAAGCCAGACAGTTTCCCATAAGCGCGGCGCAGGCGCCGGCAGAGAAACCTGACTTCCCGGGCAACCGGCTTCTCTGTTCTATAAAAATAAGCTTCTATGTTTATATGACTTTTAAACATATTTATATGGCGAGTTCAAATGGGTGTGGAGGGCAAAACCTAGACGAACGTTCCGTGACCAATTTCACCAGAATTTTGCCCTGCTGGTTTGGGAGTAAAGAAAAAACAGAATTTACCAATAGCTTCTCTTCCCGCGCAGATGGTAAAAGCCCATCGAGGGAATGAGCGAAAATCTTAAACTCATTCCACAGTCCCAATCCATTGATTTTTAAGATGATTCTTATTTATTTAAATACTTACACAGTAGGTAGTACGTCAAGTTAAATATTATGAAAGCTTGTGTTTTCTTTAAAATATGGTTCATTGAAATGAAGAATATTTGAAATGATAATATAGGATTTAATATTCTAATAATCGGTATATTCCATCTGCAAAAAAAACAAGGGAACACAAAATTATTTTTACATGCGACGACCGTGACACCCCTAACGTCGCCCGCAGAGATATTAATTAGATCTGTTATGGTCAATTAACGTTATTAATTGTTTGTATTGCTCCACTTGTTTCGTTATAGAGTCAATAACAAAAAAACAGTTGCGTGTTACGTGTTTTAAGCCTTAATATTTCAAATAAAATAAAATAAATAAATATCTTGGGACAAATTACACCAATTGACCCAGCCCCAAACTAAGCAAAGTTTGTACTATGAGTACCAAGCAACGGATAAACTTACTTATAATAATGTAGATAAATACATACTTAAATACATACAACATCCATGACTCAGGCACAAACATTCGTATTCATCATACAACTGTCTGCCCCTACCGGGATTCGAACCCAGGACCTCTAGCTTCATAGTCAGGGTCACTAACCACTAGGCTATTCGGTCGTCATTCATTCATTCATTCATTCATTCATTCATTCATTCATTCATTCATTCATCATTCATCATCATTCATTCATTCATTCATTTATCTCAAGAATCAAGTTAAAGGCAATGCAGCAACCCATCATCTTCATCCCTTGGAGAGAGAGCCAGATAGAGACAGCTCAGCATAACAAAACAGGGTACCAAGACCTAAAGGCCACATTTAGCATGATTGTGGGCGTAGGGGGAATCAAAATAGTGATGGGTTGTTAGCCGCATCGCCTATAACATGATTCCTAAGATGTTCACCCATACCCTCGATGGGCTACCATCTGTGCGGGAAGAGAAGAACTGGTACACACAGCAAAGCTATTCGGTAAGCAGGATAGATATGGCGCGAGCGTGCGTAGATGCTTACCTGATTATTTTGCCGTGTGTACATTTTTTAAATCAGTCCTGTAGGTATTTGAGCTTATTCATTACAAACAGATGATCTTTGGGGCCGAGAAGTTCTCGAGTGGAGACCGCGGATCGGCAGCAGCGTAGGACGTCCACCAACGAGGACGGATGAACTGGTTAAAATCGCGGGTTCACGGTGGATGCAAGCCGCTTCTAACTGGAGGTCTATGGGGGAGGCCTATGTCCAACAGTGGAGGTCCTATAGCTGATATGATGATTATGAACATAATATAACATAAAATTTACCAGATGCTTTCTTCCACGCTTGTAGTGGAGTAGTGACGTAGTTATAAGATCTATATATAATCAAGATGCGTTATCCAATAAATCAGTATTTACTCATCATTCGGCAGTTTCACTTGTTCTCTCATATCGCCGCTTTACATGGCGACCGTGACAGGACAAGTGAAACTGCGCAATGATCTGATGAATGGTCTGGGAGTAAAGAAAAAACATAGAATTTACCAGTTGCTTCTCCTCCCGCGCAGATGGTAAAAGCCCATCGAGGGAATGGGTATCATTAGGTATCATGTCAACGATGTGGCTAGCTATCACTATTTTGATTTCCCTTTCCAGCTATACGGCCTTAATCATGCTAAACGTGGTCTTAGGGTTTTGTTACCTTTGGCTCAGTCTACCCCGTTAGGGATAAGGACGTGATATATGTATGTATGGATGTGTATAATCAGGCGTTATTTTGCAGAGATCCATAATTAAGGAACAACGGGCAAAGTTTTTGATGAATAAAACACAACAAACATCGAACTGTCAACATAGGTATAGTCAGGTCATTAATGCGAGAAAACCTAGATATGGCATGAATAATGGCGTGACGTAGTGGCCCATAAGGAATTCCATTAATTCTATCTGATTCTAAACCATACGGGGAAGAATGTCCCCCGATAATCGTATTCAAGTCTGTTCCCAGGCATAGACAATTCATAGTTGAAGCTAGTTCATTTTGTACTAAATAAACGCTGATTCTGATTAGGGATGTGAGGCGGGTTACCTCCGCGTGTGATCAAGAACCGCTTGGCCCTGGGGATCGGTTAATGATTTCCTGACGGTCTCCGAGGTATATCATTATCCGTTATAAAAATATGACAGTCATGGACTAACGTAAACGTAATGAAATAAATTACCATAGGAATGAAATCTGTTACGACGAGTGAAACGGAACATTTTTACTTTCCAGAGTATGACATCTTTTAGCATAATTTATGGTATAATAACAGTATCATCATTATCGCCTATATAATGTATTGTCTTTTATGTTTCACTTTCAAAGCATTCTACTGTTGCTTTAGTGATTATAATGTTTTAGAACTGTCATGAAAACTTGTTATCTTTCCATTTAACGATGATAAACCACGACCCAAGCCTGAAGCAACGATGGAAACTGTCAAATCGACTTCTTGTTAATAAATGTCGAATTTCAGACGGAGTGTGATTGACGGAAAGATGCCACTAACAAAATTGAATGTCTCAAAAAACAAGAAAAATCGTAATTTAAAAATATTTGATTTGGTCTGTTCTAACTTATATTGTTAACTATTAAAAGTAGGATACAACTTTGGCAGTATTTAGATTGTTTCTACAAGATTACATTGTTTGTCAGTTTGATTAACAACAATAAGAAAAGTAGCACAACGATCTCGACTGCTGTTCGACTGTTATCATTCCTATATTTATTACTAGCTGTTGCCCGCAACTTCGTCTGCATAGAATTCGTTTATCGCTATACAGCAGGAATTACGCAATTTTCCGGGATAAAAAGTGGCCTATGTGTTATTCCAGACTATAATCTATCTATGTTCCAAATTTCATCCAGATCTGTTCACCAGTTTTGGCGTGACAGAGTAACAAACATTCATCCATCTATACTTACAAACTTTTGCGTTTATAAATATTTTTATTACAAACTGTTTGCTTTCTGCTGGTGGTAGAAGCTCGTGCAAATACCGTCCACTCTACTACCGTTTTACATGCTAATTCTGCTAAGCAGCAGTGCTTGACCTGCTGCGTTCTGGCGAGGATAGTAACACAGCCGGTGAAATTATCTATTAATAATAAATTATTTTGCCTATGTTATGAGCATACCATTATATTTAACTTACAAATAAATGTAATTGAAAATTTAAAACTTTATAATAGGCACGTTGACGTTAACGTGTTTAATAGATAGGTGTCAGTCACAATTTTACTGTTCAATGTACCATTCTAGCGTTTTTCTAACAAGAATGCACCCGCCGTTTTCCTCTGCGCTCCAAAGCTCGCGTCGTGAATATGTTAGTATAATGCGGCTTTTCAATGTAAATATTATTTAATCCGGCTGTTACAACAATCCGGTGCTATATGTCGTGACCGCGCTCGAGTTTGCTTTGTGGCGTTTTCGATAGAAAATGCATTAGCTGTTTTTATTTGCGCTTTGAATAACATCTATAGAGGTCCATAAGACACCAGTTGTTTTGGCATTCGAAAAATACAATAGAGGTCTTTATTTGCTTCTCTACCCGCGCAGATGATAAAAGCCCATCGAGGGAATGGGCGAAAATTATAGGAATCATGTTATAGGTGATGAGGCCAGCAACCCATCACTATTTTGATTCCATTTTCCACCTATACGCCCACAATCTTGCTAAATGTGGCCTGTAGGTCTTGTTACCTTAGGCTCTGTCTACCCCGTAAGGGATAAAGACGTGATTTGTGTGTGTGTGTGTGTGTGTGGTCTTTATTTCGTCCCATAAAATTTATATTCCGAATTATTTGAATTATTTGCGTTTATCCTGTCTATTTGTTTCCGCCACCTACTTAAACTGTCTCTAACTTATTTCTCTTATTGGTTGTCTGGTAGAGATCGCTATTAAGCGATAAGACCGCCTATTGTCTACTTTGTTCTTTGTTTCTGTATTGCTTTGTACTGATTTGTGGTGTTCAATAAAGAGTATTTGTATTTTATTGTATTGTTTTATACAATTTACGTTAGTCATAAAACTATTGTGTTTCTGAAACATATATTTTTTTAAGTGATAGTAAACTAACCTGGTTCGCGACGATGGCAAGAAGCCCGACGGTATGACGCTCGTGCCATGGAAGATGGGACAGCCTTATTATTATTATTATTATTACGAACTGACCAGTGATTGACCTCTATCTCACTTGGTGGAAGGTGCAGATGAGGCCAAAGGTGTAACTCACTGGTTCAGTAATAGCCTATTCACTCTAGCCTTGAAGAGCCCTAGGTTGCATCTGTCCGGAAATACAGACGATGGAAGCGAATTCCATTCCCTAGCAGTTCGCATTAGGAAGCAAACCGCCTCGTGCGGGCCAATAGTATGTTGACAACAAATGGGTGAAAACGCTCCCCCCGCCTGGAAGTCCGTTGGCGAAACGGAGATGGAACTATAAAGTCGTGCAATTCCTGCGCGCACTCACCAAAATGTATCCGATAAAAAAACAGATAGACATGCAACTCTTCGACGGCCTTTGGTTTGGGACGCCACTTGCGTCGACGCTCGCGCCGTCCCACCTTCCACCTACAGAGAACAGGGCTGGTGTCGCAGCGGACTCTGCGGAATCCCTCAAGCGGCGCAAATAAGCCATTTGGGGTAGAAACCATGGGTCCGTGGAGGCCAAGTTTTTTTTTTATATATGAATAGGAAGGAAAACGAGCAGGGTCACCTGATGGTAAGTGATCACCACTGCCCATAGACACCCGCAACCCCGGAGGGATTGCAGATGCGTTGCCAACCTAGAGGACTAAGATGAAATGCCTCTTGTGCCCGTAATTTCCCCGGCTGTCTCACTCTCCGCACCGGAACAGAGCAGTGCGAGCACTGCTACTTAGCGGCAGGATTAGCGAGTAATATGGTGGTAGCGATCCGGACCTTGCACAAGGCCCTACCACCCGCACGGGTTATATGGGTCGTTGTCGACCAAGTTGAATGAAGCTTTTGGGTGATCAGAGGGCTGGTTTTTTTTAGCACAAAGGGTAATTGCCATACAACCATACAACGCGGTAATGCTGCCAAGCTTTCTGGGTACATGCCATCGGGCAGCGATTTAGGGCAACTTTTTTATTTATAGTTTTATCACAATGTTGTAGTTAGGTATATTACTAACATAGACTTAAGGAACTTTTTAGTGTAAATATGAATTCAAAAAAAAAAATATCGTTTAATAAAACCAAAACTAACTATGACTTTCATGAATTATGACAAAAAAATTATGACTAATGATTATTACGACTGATGAAAATGGGACAAAAAGGGAGCCGACATTATGACATTGGTTTGTTGCCGTTACGTGCCGTAAGTGGCGCTGCCAACTTTTCTATGTAAATTGAGACGTTTGCACGACGCGTGCGAGACGGTTTGTGTCAAAAATGTATAATAGAGGTTAGTAAATTGTAACCATACTTTAAGGGGCCGACCCTTATCATAAATATGGCGTAACGCTAATATTGATATTGCGTTGACTCACGACTGTTTTGGCAAAATTCGATCATAAATCCACGTCATAATTCACAAATACAAGGTCGCTTAAAAATTATTCCAGAATGTTTCAGCAGCATTATACAGGGTGTTACAAAACTACCCGTAAAGCCGAAAGGAGGTTTAATGGGGCCTTATAAAGAGTCCATTCACAATATTTAAGAACCGTTGTAACGCTGTACAACATTACCCAAAAAAAATAAAAAATATCATTATTTTCACTGATGTGCAAACCGTATTTCAGTAAAATTAAAGAGTAAACTACGCAGAATGTACCTACCTAAAAAACTCGAAACATTTGTAGGATATCGATTAGAAGATTTGAAATTGACAACATTTTTTTTCCAACTTGACATTTTTTGAAGCCAATACTTGAGTATGATGACGTCCGTGTATTGAGGTAGCAAACATTTATGAATGAAAAATAGAAAAACTATTAAAGTAGACAATTATTAGGTAAAATAGGTACGTAGGCCTTTCTGTTAAATAATCTGGTTACCTGACATGACAGCTTACTAGGGTTGACAATATTTTTGGCTTTAATAATTAATTATATTATTTACGGGGTATTTTGTAACACGTTGTATACATACATACATACATAGATAAATCACGTCTTTATCCCTTACAGGGTAGACAGAACCAAAAGGTAACAAGACCTAAAGGCCACATTCAGCATTATTGTAGGCGTATTGGTGGAAAAGGGGAATCAAAATAGTGATGGGTTAACAAACAAACATGAACGGATAACTCACGTATTACACTTGAATTGAAAGCAATGCGGTCTACATCGAATGGTTGAATATTTTTTGGTCTAATGATCGTTTGGTCTAAACTGAATCTATGCTGCAAGCAAAAATTACAAAATAAACCTAATGAAACCTAACGTGTTACATAGCCTGTGTAAAATAATTTCCGAAATATATTCAGGTAACGCTGTTAAAAATTTTGACCAAATGATTATTCAGCCAACGAACACGTTAGACGTAACGTACTTTGTATAGCGAGGTCTCCTAAAAAAGTATATTGTTACCTAAGCTTTAATTAGCAATCCTACCTGAAAACATCTGTAAACATTTCCAAAGTCGATAAGCCGAATATCTTCTTCATTACTTCCTAATGAAAACCCAACATGGTGTATTTTTTAACCTCCCATGCAAAAAGGAGTGTTTTAAGTTTGATATCGATGTCACGATGTGTGGCATCGTAGCTCTCCAACAAGTAAACCGATTTCGATGCGGTCTTCTTCATTCGAAAGCCTGTTTCCTTGCGTTCGTTTTTAGCTATGTTTTGTAAAAATCAGTCTAGTAGTTTGAACAATATCAGCTCGTTTCCAAAATGACGTAAAGTATTTTTGACAAAAAATGTTTTTTTTCGTATTACTTGATTCATGTGTGAACACGTCGCTCTCTCCCGTAAGCAATTCGTCTCAGCCCGAAAAATAAACGTAGTTCCTTCGCAATAAAAGCAATAATCGTAGTTCATTCCTTGCTTACACTGCCAGCCTACATGTTATATAAAAGCAATTTTAATAAATTAGAGAGGGCATTAGAGCGCAAACAAAGCTGTTGGCAAACAAAGGCCCCCAAACACATTTTGGACGCAATAACGACTCGTTTCAGCACTCTGTCTCACTCGAAACGGGGACTATTCTGACTTGCTTACGGACTACTCCTAAGGACTGAATAAAAATGAATAATATAATATATACTGTATATTATACAGTCAAGATTTAAGGCCAACTTGAGGTCAAATAGCTAAAAAAAACTGTGTTATAGCACGCGTCACGGAATGACGAGGATCCGGGTTCGATTCCCGGCCATAGCTTTACTTTTCGGATTTTTCTATGTGTTCTAATTTTCACTGACAATTAGAAATTTAATTTCTAACGGTAAAACCGAAAAAGTAAAACATAAAAATCAAGAAATAAAATTTCTTGATTCATTTGATAGTAAGAATAGGGGAGTTTATAATTGTGTCGTACAGACACATCATTCAAACAGATGACGCTTAGGGACAAAAATTCGCATAGTAACAAAAGGTCACGTGACATCTAGTAACGAATAGAAAAATTCGGAGACTAACCACCTGCTATGGGTGGTGTAGGGGTATAGCACGCGTCACGGAATGACGAGGATCCGGGTTCGATTCCGGGCCATAGCTTTACTTTTCGGATTTTTCTGTGTTCCAATTTTCACTGACATTTAGTTTTTTTTTTTAATAAGAATAACTTTATTTCACCACAGAAGTGCATAACATTAAATTTTACAAAGAACACAGTGTTACATAGAGATAGGTAGATGACATTTTATGCGGTAAGCGAAACAGCGGCCTTCGCACTAGACTCTGGCTCTGTATCGCGAGTGCTAAGCGAAGTACTCAAAATTCAAGAATAATTAGAAAGTGTGTGTGTGTGTGTGTGTGTGCGTGTGCGTGTGCGTGTGCGTGTGCGTGTGCGTGTGCGTGTGCGTGTGCGTGTGCGTGTGCGTGTGCGTGTGCGTGTGCGCGTGCGCGTGCGTGTGCGTGTGCGTGTGCGTGTGCGTGTGCGTGTGCGTGTGCGTGTGCGTGTGCGTGTGCGTGTGCGTGTGCGCGTGCGTGTGCGTGTGCGTGTGCGTGTGCGCGTGCGTGTGCGTGTGCGTGTGCGTGTGCGTGTGCGTGTGCGTGTGCGTGTGCGTGTGCGTGTGCGTGTGCGTGTGCGTGTGCGTGTGCGTGTGCGTGTGCGTGTGCGTGTGCGTGTGTGTGCGCGTGCGCGTGTGCGTGTGCGTGTGCGTGTGCGTGTGCGTGTGCGTGTGCGTGTGCGTGTGCGTGTGCGTGTGCGTGTGCGTGTGTGTGCGCGTGTGCGTGTGCGTGTGCGTGTGCGTGTGCGTGTGCGTGTGCGTGTGCGTGTGCGTGTGCGTGTGCGTGTGCGTGTGCGTGTGCGCGTGCGCGTGCGTGTGCGTGTGCGTGTGCGTGTGCGTGTGCGTGTGCGTGTGCGTGTGCGTGTGCGTGTGCGTGTGCGTGTGCGTGTGCGTGTGCGTGTGCGTGTGCGTGTGCGTGTGCGTGTGCGTGTGCGTGTGCGTGTGCGTGTGCGTGTGCGTGTGCGTGTGCGTGTGCGTGTGCGTGTGCGTGTGCGTGTGCGTGTGCGTGTGCGTGCGTGTGTGTGTGTTACATCCACATCATATAATTATAGTGTGAGCAATAAAAATATGTGAACACTGTAATTACGGCGTACATCACTGTTCGTAAAACGAGATGTCTATAAAAACATTTCAATTAAAAAAACGTACCAGCTGCTTTTATTCCCTCTCAGATGGTAAAAGCACACCACGGGAATGGGCAAAAATCATAAGAATCGCGTTAAAGGCGATGCGGCTAGCAAACCATCACTATTTTGATTCCCCTGTCCCACGCTCACGATCAAGCTAAACGTAGCCTAGGTCTTGTTGCGCTAGGCTCTACCTTAGGCTCTGTCTACCTACTACTAGGAATAACGACGTGATGTATGCCCCGGGTACCTCCCATTTGTTCTATGGAACTGTGACGTCATAGAACTGTTAACATTTTTCTTTCCCAGGTCCCAGCAGTTCCGTGGTAGAACTATTGAAACAAAAAATGTGATATTTGTTCTATAGAACTAAAAGCACCTCAAGTTTCCCATCACAATCTTGGGGTGCTTTTAGTTCTATAGAACAAATATCACATATTTTGTTTCAATAATTCTACCATGGAACTGCTGGGAAAGAAAAATGTCAACAGTTCTATGACGTCACAGTTCCATAGAACAAATGGGAGGTACCCTATGCCCCAATACTAAAACGCTACCAAAACGCTCTCCGCACATCGGAATAGAGCTGTCACCCGTCAATGTCACCAATCATGACTGACAGACACAAAAACAGCGGATATAGCTGACACGTGCTTATAATTTGTACACCCTTTGTTTGTGGCACGTGCCCTTCAAGCTACGAGTATTTTATTGGAGTTTCTGTGAGAATCGAGTATTGATTGCTTGGGGGAAGGTAATGACGAATTTGAAGGAACAATTTGAGTTTTGGTGGAATAATTGTGAACCATAAATACACTGTTTTGACGGGGGCTATCGCGTGTGAATTTGCCACTAGAGGTGATATAAATAATAATTTCTTTCATTTACTTTTTTTTTTTTTTTTATATGAATAGGAAGGCAAACGAGAAAGTGGGTCACCTGATGGTAAGTGATCACCACGGCCCATAGACACCCGCAACCCCGGAGGGATTGCAGATGCGTTGCCAACCTAGAGGACTAAGATGCGATGCCTCTTGTGCCCGTAATTTCCCCGGCTGTCTTACTCTCCACACCGGAACACAGCAGTGCAAGCACTGCTACTTAGCGGCAGGATTAGCGAGTAAGATGGTGGTAGCGATCCGGACGGACCTTGCACAAGGCCCTACCACCCGCAGATGCTGCACGCAGTCCTGGATGCACTTTGTAATTTCTGTGGTGAAATAAAGTTATTCTTTTTCTTTCTTCTTTTATAGACATCTGTCTAACTCTAGCGCAAAATAATTCATCAATATAAATTAAGTTATTCATCACACGATTCCCAAGTTACCTCCGTCACCTCAAATTGAAATTCGCCGACCGTATTCCAACCGAATAAAGACGCTTTCGCACTTTTGAAACCGCAAATAAAACGGTTATTTATATCAACCCTCCGGATGTGCGCAAACGCAGCGACAATTATTCGAAAATAGAACAATCACGCGCAGGATGCATTATCGTTTATCGGGAATTTAAATTTAGAATTTCCATTAGTAGAAGCATTGTTTTCGATTTGCTTTTAGGGTAGTCCTGAGAAAGATTTATTGGAATAAAAAAGGTAGGTACTATTTTTAACCCCTGACGCAAAGAGAGGGGTGTTATAAGTTTGCCGTCGATGTCTGTGTGTGTATCTGTTTGTTATGCCACCTCTCCAGCGGCTAGACCGATTTCGATGCAATTTTTTTCATTTTGTCGCCAGTTTTGCGGTGGTTCCTACTAGTAAAAACCGGTCGAGCAGTTTGAAGAGTATCAGCCGTTTTCCAAAATTATGTAAGGCATTTTTGGCATAAAATTGATTGTTTTTTATTTACATATGATTACTAGATTATTGCGTACATACATACACAAACCACGTCTATATCCCTTACGGGGTAGACAGAGCCTAAGGCAACAACACCTTAAGACCACGTTTAGCATGATTAAGGGCGTATAGGTGGAAAGGGGAATCAAAATAGTGATGGGCTTGCTAGCCGCATCGCCTATAACAGGATTCCTAAGTCTTTCGCCCATTCTCTCGATGGGTTTTTACCGATTAGATTAGATCAGATTAGATTATTTATTCATTGAATATAAAATTACATCATAAATTGTACAATGTCAAGTTACGAGAACTTATATTGAAATCGTCAAGAATGGAACATATTGTTATGATTTTATTTATTTTATGATAGGCCGGTAGGAAAGATTAGCGTAGTGACGTAGTAGCTTATAAGACGCAAGCGATCACTAAATTCACCGCAACTAGTAAGTAAATGGTGGCGCGGTGGAGGTCTCGCAGCTTTTCATCCTAGTGACGCCGGTTCGATTCCAACTACCTGAATGTATCTTTTTGTATTTATTTAAGTCAAGTCATGGCATGGGTTGTTGGGTCGTCTCATATAAAGTTAAAATAAATTGTTAATGAGGCATTCCTGCGGATATCTCGAGGAGAACGCACTGGTGTTTCACGGGGCAATTCGCAGTGAGCGCTTGAGAGACATCTACCCACTAATGTCCGAATAAGTGCCTACGAATGTGATGTGGAAATTATAAAAAGTGGATAGATTATATTTTGTTGTGTTGGGCATATCATTACGGCGAAGGGCTTTTGGTCATGCCCTTCGAAGTTCGTCCGATTCAAGCTTTATCGAACGCGAGTAGTGCATCACGCTAGCCGGCGGCATACGGACATAATTATCTACTTATCTTCTAGTATTAGGATTGGCAGGGGTCCGTGTTGAACCCAAAACCCTCCTGGCGCTCAACATTCTATTTAGTCTATAGTTTAGCGTTAAGTTAGTTTAAGTGTACTCATTCCTAGAGTTTGTTTATTAGATTAAGGTTCCCTAATTTAATATATGTTTTTATTTATGAAATCAGTGTTCTTTTATATAGCCACCACCCTAATGGCCCATAACAAATAGCGCCCAACGTAAAATAACAGTTAGATATTTTGTAATCGTGGGTGGTGTATTAGTGCCTGTGTGGTGTTGTAGTGTATTTAGTAGTTTTAGTGGCATATTTGTACAACACTGTACTATTTTGTATTATTGATTTTTTTGTGCTTATTTTTTTTTGCAGTATTTAAGATTGTAGTATAGAGAGGAGTTTTTTTTTTCTTTTATTTTGGGTTCAGGGGTGAATATAAATATACCCACTAAATAATTTTACGTTTTTGATCTTAGTGGTTCTATTGTTTATACTTTTAGAGTTATTTAAATTTTTGTTGCAATATAATGGATCCTACCTATTTATTGAAAGATGAGCTGGAGTACGAACTAGTGTCCCGCGGATTAAAAGTTACGAGTACTGCGCCTATAATGAGAAAGGTGTTAAGAGAGTTAATGCTCAGTGAGCAGGATGGGGCGTTTTTAAAAGATATGGCAGCGCCGGAGCACAGTGTTCATAACGTAAACACTGAATTAGAGGTATGCTCGGCGAAGCTTAGTACCCTCGCGAACTACATTTCTGAGATTGTGGGTAAACCGGACAGGCCTTTATTCAAGCGATTAGTTTCCAGGCTGTATCACGTTGAGAATAGGTTAAATCTTTTGGTTCACGATACAGAAGACAATGGTATTCGGAAAGAAGGTTTAAAGCAGCAGTGTCACGTGTTGTTACAAAAGTTAGAGGGACAGGATGATTTAGAGGAGGAGGATATTTTAACAACGGGTGACAAGGAGGCATTACAGGAGACATTAGGGGACCTAGGAACACAGATTATAAAGAAGTTAGAAAGCAGGCACACTAGTAGTGGGGGTTCAAAGGAGCGAGACGAGGGCGATAAGGACAAAAGTGTCAGTTTCAGGACAGGTCATTGGGAAAGCGAAAGAGGCAGAAGGGCTCCTTTATTTAGGCACTCAACGGTGGAAGAAGACTTCCCCATACGCAAACTAGTACCAATACATCAATGGGGTCTCAAGTTCTCAGGTGGTAATAACATGAGTGTAGATGCATTTTTGGAAAGGGTGTCTGAACTAAAAGATGCCAGAAATGCCACAGACACTGACTTATGGCGGTATGCAATTGATTTCTTTGAAGGGGACGCGCTTATTTGGTATAGGGCAAACAAAGAATATGCCTATAACTGGGACGAATTAGTCGTGCTCTTGAAACGCGCTTTTCAGAGGCCGTTTTATCAAGAGGAACTTTTAGGGGAGATACGGGCTAGAACGCAAGGGCTTGAGGAGTCAGTGCTGATATTTATCGCTGTAATGCAAAATATGTTTAAGAGGTTACCAAATAAATTAACAGAAACTGAACAAGTACAAATAATTTTGAAAAATTTACAGCCTTACTACCAAAGAGCGGTCTGTAGGGACATATTCAGTTCGGTACTGGACCTAGTCAATGTGCTTAGAGTAGTAGAGAGGACAAAGATTAACTGCGACAACTTCCAGCAACCTAAGGCTCCGAGAAATGTGCTGGAACCAGATTTGGCGTATAAAACAGAAGAGGCAGTCATATTTGAAGTAAAAAATATGGGGACAGGACAAGGTGGGTCTGGATCTGTCATAGCCAAGCGTTGCTGGAATTGTCGTGAAAGTGGTCATTTGTTTAGGGAATGTAGCGTGCCAAAACAACGATTATTTTGTTATAGATGTGGTCGTTTCGGGATCACAACAAAAGAGTGTGCGTGCAAGGGAAACGCAGAAGGGAGAAATTTAGAAACCGCCAGTTAAATCTCTCCCTTTACAAGAGTTCTAAAGACTGGCAGGAATGGCTGTCGATGATAAAGATATTTTTTAATAACAGTGATAGCGAGCTATGTCCATTATTGATTAAGAAACAGAATGATAATAGGTCATATTTAGGGGTAGACATCTTGGGTTCTCAGTGTGTGGGGCTGCTTGATTCTGGTGCAAATAGAACTGTAATGAACCGGCAGTTTGCTGGGATTTTGTCCAATCTAGGCTTGAGAGCCACCAAAGTGCAGCCAGTGAGCGTTGCGACCGCGGACGGATTCGCACACAGTATTACGGAAATTATTGATGTGCCTATGCGTGTTAACGGTCAATTCCAGGTCTTTCCGGTAATGATTATGCCACACCTCACGCAAAAGTTAATCTTAGGTAAAGATTTTTTTGAAAAGTTCGGTATAGAATTTCAGTTCAAGAATGATAATACATGTCGCACATCACATTTAGAAGCAATTGAATTAAAAGATCCGGTCATCATCTCCAGGCAGGGTCTCAACTTTGAGCAACAAGAGGCACTGGCTGAGGTCATATACCAGATGAAACAAACCGTAGGCGTTGGATTGGGCCAAACTAGTGTTCTAAAACATAACATAGACACGTCAGACAGTAAGCCTATACACCAAAAGCAATATAACTTCTCACCTGTTATAAAAAAGGAGATTGAAAAGGAGATCGATGATATGATCAAACTAGGAGTTATAGAACCCTCTTTTAGTTCATGGTGCTCGCCGGTGCTGATTGTAAAAAAACCTAATGGGTCTAACAGACTATGTTTGGATAGCCGACAGCTAAACAAGATCACAAAAAGAGATACTTATCCTCTGCCTAGAGTTGCCAATATCATAGATAATTTGCGCAATGCGAGGTATCTAAGTACTATAGATTTGAAATCTGCCTTTTGGCAGATCCAGTTAGAGGATACCAGCAAAGAGAAGACAGCTTTTGCGGTTCCAGGCAAAGGATTGTATCAATTTAGAGTAATGCCATTTGGGTTGGTGAATGCTTCCCAGACTCAGCAGAGACTAATGGACATTCTATTTCATTCTGAAGAAGATAGGGTGTGGGCATACCTGGATGACATCGTAGTCTGCTCAGCAGATTTTGACGAGCATTTGCGGCTATTAAAGAAAATTGCAGGTATTTTAAAGGCAGCAAACTTGACAATAAATGTGGACAAATGTCAGTTTGCTAGACCCAGTCTGCGTTACCTTGGGTATATTGTAGATAAGGATGGCCTCAGAACAGACCCAGAAAAGGTGGAGGCAATAGTAAACTTCCCAAGGCCGAAAACGTTCACTGAGCTGAAGCGCTTCATTGGACTTGCAAGCTGGTACAGAAGGTTTGTGAAGGACTTTTCGGTAGTAGCAGCCCCTTTGCATAATTTGACTAAAGGCAAGAAAACAAAAGCACTTGTATGGACAAAAGAGGCAGAACTGGCATTCGTGAATCTAAAAACATTGCTTACAACTACACCGATTGTGACTTGCCCAGATTACACTAGACCCTTTATAATTCAGTGTGATGCGTCTAGTGTAGGCATAGGGGCGGTACTGTGTCAGGAGTTAAATGGGGCGGAACAGCCTATTTCTTATTTAAGTCGTAAGCTAAGTGATCGGGAAGCTAAGTACTCAACTTCGGAAAGAGAATTGTTGAGTATTGTCCATGCGATTGATAAATTTAGGCCTTACATTGATGGAGCTCACTTTACGGTTGTGACTGATCATAGTGCGCTGCTTTGGCTGCATAAGATGAGGGACCCTCATGGCAGGCTTGCACGTTGGGCTATGAAGTTACAGCAATTTGATTTCGAGGTAATTCATAGACCGGGCAAATGCCACGTTGTTCCGGATGCATTGTCTAGAGGTACCACAAAGGCTGCCATGGAGGTGAATAACATTGAAATAAACAATCAACACAAAGACATGTGGTATAAGCGGAAAGTCACAGAAGTGCAAACTCATAACCAGAATGAAAACTGGAAAGTGGAAAACGGATTGCTTTTTAGAAAGATTTCAATGAAACAGTTCCCGAACAGAGATGACTTATGGAAATTATTTGTACCCGAAACATTACGGATTAGAGTTTTTAAGGAATGCCACGATGATCCTACATCAGGACATTTGGGAGTTAGAAAAACTTACTTTAAGATAAGGCAGAAATATTACTGGCATAATATGCTTGAAGATGTAAAACAATACATAAAGGCATGTGACGCTTGTGCTAGCCACAAAGTATCACAGAAATTACCATTAGGACAAATGGGGCAGCATAGGGATTTAACTCAACCCTGGCAAGGAGTGGCTCTGGACTTGATGGGCCCCTTCCCTAAAAGCAAGAAATGCAATACTATGTTGTTAGTAATCACATGCTTGTTTAGCAAATTTTCATTGTTGTTTCCACTTCGTACTGGTAAAGCCGACAAAATTTGTGAGATAGTAAGCACACAATTTCTACTGTATGGGGCACCCAAGTTCATTATCTGTGATAATGGTAGACAATTTCAATCGCAGGCTTTTAAGGAAGTAGCCATTAAATTTAACTCCAAGATATGGTACACACCCCACTACCACCCACAAAGCAATCCTACGGAACGCGTGAATAGGGTTATCGGTACAATGATTTCAACTTATACTAAATCTAACAAGCATAACGAGTGGGATGTACATTTGGAGGAAATAGGTCATGCAATTAGGACAGCAGTACACGAAGCCACAGGTTTTACGCCGTCTTTTCTTTTTTTTGGCAGAGAAACTTCAATTCCCAATCTGAATCCTATCCAAGGTACCCTTACTGATGACATAGGCAATACGAACTTTCAGCTAAATACGGCTAGTTATATTCAGGACTTACAGAAAAGAGATCAGATCTACAGGAATGTAAAAAATAGGATTCAAGAGGCTCATCATAAGAGTAGTAAACATTATAACAACAAAACTAGACCGGGAACGTTTCACATCGGAGATACAGTCTGGAAAAAAACCAAATATTTATCAAATGCTAACACGAAATTTATGGCCAAATTAGCACCTAAATTTGAAAAAGCTATCATTGTGGGTAAACTCTCGAATAACATTTTCCAATTAAACAATGTTCACGGTAAAATGATCGGTAATTGGCACATCAAAGATTTAAAGGAGTACTTCGGTAAAAAATAAATATACAGGCTATTTATTTTCCTGAGGGAGAGGGTATGTTATGATTTTATTTATTTTATGATAGGCCGGTAGGAAAGATTAGCGTAGTGACGTAGTAGCTTATAAGACGCAAGCGATCACTAAATTCACCGCAACTAGTAAGTAAATGGTGGCGCGGTGGAGGTCTCGCAGCTTTTCATCCTAGTGACGCCGGTTCGATTCCAACTACCTGAATGTATCTTTTTGTATTTATTTAAGTCAAGTCATGGCATGGGTTGTTGGGTCGTCTCATATAAAGTTAAAATAAATTGTTAATGAGGCATTCCTGCGGATATCTCGAGGAGAACGCACTGGTGTTTCACGGGGCAATTCGCAGTGAGCGCTTGAGAGACATCTACCCACTAATGTCCGAATAAGTGCCTACGAATGTGATGTGGAAATTATAAAAAGTGGATAGATTATATTTTGTTGTGTTGGGCATATCATTACGGCGAAGGGCTTTTGGTCATGCCCTTCGAAGTTCGTCCGATTCAAGCTTTATCGAACGCGAGTAGTGCATCACGCTAGCCGGCGGCATACGGACATAATTATCTACTTATCTTCTAGTATTAGGATTGGCAGGGGTCCGTGTTGAACCCAAAACCCTCCTGGCGCTCAACATTCTATTTAGTCTATAGTTTAGCGTTAAGTTAGTTTAAGTGTACTCATTCCTAGAGTTTGTTTATTAGATTAAGGTTCCCTAATTTAATATATGTTTTTATTTATGAAATCAGTGTTCTTTTATATAGCCACCACCCTAATGGCCCATAACAATATAAAATAAAAATTGAAACATTAATTGAATGTCTGCGCGGGGAGAGAAACAACTGGTAAATTCTATGTTTTTTCTTTACTTTCTTTATTTTCTTTATTTTAATTCTATGCACTTTCTTTTTAAATTTATACCGAACTAGCTGTTGAGCACGACTCCGTCTGCGCAGGATTTGCTCATCGCTATCCCGCGGGAACTATGCGATATATGGATAAAAACAACCTCATGTCCTATCCCGGGGTAACTATCTCTCCTATCTCCCGTAAGGGATAAAGACGTGATATATGTATGTATATAGAATTGAAATTAAAGTGAAAAACGACTCTGACAAAAAACAGCGATGCATAAAACAAGCGTCGGTTGTAATTCTGTTAAAATGGTAACTTTTAACACGCATTAAGAAGCCATAAAACTAATCCGTCTGTGGGTGGTATCAAACACAGATAAGACGGTCGTAAATATCCCTGGATTGATAACAAGATCACGTTATCTTCCCTGGCTTGGGAGCAAAGAAACAACAGAAAACGCGGAGATGGTAAAAGTCCATCGAGGGAATGGGCGAAAGTCTTAGGAATCATGTTATAGGCGGTGCGGCTAGCATCACTATTTTAATTCCCCTTTTCACCTACACGCCCACAACCATGCTAAACGTGGCCTTTAAGTCTTGTTACCTTAGACTCTGTCTACCTTGTAAGAGATAAACAAGTGATTTATGCATGTATTTTCCATTTCAATACACAACACACACTACAGAATCCTTTAATGACTTTCTGCCAACAGTTTTGGAGATTAGCGAACACAGACAGGTAAACCCTAAATAAAGTAAATCCCCTACACCACCCATAGCAGGTCAGCTTTACATTTCGGATTTTTCTATGTGTTCTAATTTTCAGTGTCGTGTAGAAATTTAATTTCTAAAGGTAAAACCGTAAAAGTAACCGTAAAAAATCAAGAAGTAAAAATTCTTGATTCATTTGATAGTATGAATTAATTTGATGTACAGACACGAATTTTCTACTGATTTATTATATGTATAGATATGTATAGATTGTTTTTAAATTTTCTATGAACTTGAAGGGGACTAATAATGTCATTTTATTTTAAAATTCGCCTCAGGGGACCCAAGAGCTGGCGTGTATTTATCCCAGCGGATCGCACTTGCGGTCCAAAGGGGTAATGCCGCCGGCGACATGGGGACCCTGCCGCAGCCAGTAGGATTAGACGGGGTTTTCTTTTTATAACTTTTCTTATTTGTAAATATAGGTTATTTATAGTTATTTTTAGCATAGATATGTGGTTTTTAGGATTAGTGTTTGTATATATATTTTAAAATTAAAGGGGACTTGTTTTTTTACAAAAGGGTTTTATAATGAGTTGGAATTATAGCTATCTAACACGGTACGATTGCTAAGTTTAAAGAAAGAAAGAAAAAATACATTTATTCCTTTTTGCAAGACATAAATATAAGAGAATTTACACAATTTTATAATAAAAATACAGACATGAAAAATAGATCATCAGCGTTGTGTGTCTTCGCAACAGTGAAACGGTCGCTGGCTCAGCATTACGCTGAGGTGTTAGACACCTGCAGCACTGATTTGCAGCCAGAACTGTCTGTGATATTATATACTACATAATCTACTTTTACGTAAATAAAGTAAGTTTCAAGCTAATCTTTGTCGGTAAGCGAGCAAAAAAGCTATACGCTGATTTCTGTATATTATATGTCAAAAGTATCACTACATCGTATAAAACTAATTAGCTTTCCGCTGTCTGTCCGTCCCTATGTATGCTTATATCTTTAAAACTACGCAACAGATTTGGATGCGGTTTTTTTTAATAGATAGAGTGATTCAAGAGGAAGGTTTATACGCATAATTCAACGCAGAAGAAGTAGCGAGCAGAAGCTAGTGATCTATAAATAAAACGTTCTAATGACCGTTAGAAGCGAGCAACGCATAAATCTCCCACGGTTCCGTAGTACAAAATAAAACAATAATTCACCGCGAAAACAGGAAACACTCTGCTCTGTATCCTACACGCATATTTCCTTTCTGTTGTAATACGTAGCCTGCTTTATATGTATGAACATAGAGGGTGTCCTCACAATTGAAGCGAAAACGAGCTGGGCAGCTGATAAGTCACCACTTTGTGGGGTGCTACAGATGGTAAAGGAAACAAGGCACTCCACAATAAAACATATAACTGTATATTAAGAAGGAAACACTGAAGAATAATATGTACAGGAAGGAAACAGCTAGATATACAAGGAATAGAGAAAACTAGGAAACAATAAGGAATATGCGTGTGGTATAGATGACAGATTCCACGGCAAGAAAAGTGTGACAGTTGCTCTTTGAACCCGCACATGCGCACCCGACCATTGAGGTCGGCAGTCCTCGGCCGGCGCTCGGAAGCGCTCGGCTTTGTCAATGAAAACAGTTTCCTCTAAAAAGTCTAGCTAACCAATAAAATAATAAGTAGCTATGTATAGTCGCCACAAGTTTTACATGGTATCTACGCTATTGCTCAGTATCTCGTGGGGAATAAGCCTCGTATTCATGGTAAACATTTGTTTAGCAACAAAGTTGAATCAACGTGTTACGGAGTAGCTGTCAACACGTTGCTGGCAACACTGTGTTGTAGAGGTGATAGCGTCATGTTGACAAGCTCTCGCCCGACAAGCGTAAACATTGATTCAACTTTGTTGCTAAACAAATGTTTACCATGAATACGGGGCTTTATGCATGTATAGATGTTGCCCGCAACTTCGTCTGCATCTGCATAGAATTCGTTAACGCTATCCCGCAGGAATAACGCAGTTTTCCGGGATAAAAAGTAGCCTATGTATTATTCCAGACTATAATCTATCTATGTCCAGCCGTTCTGGCGTGAAAGAGTAACAAACATCCATACTTATAAACTTTCGCGTTTATAATATCAGGAGGATGTATTGCACAAAATAAAAATTAACACAATGATAAAAAACTTTAAGACACGCGTACAAGCTAACATAAGCTATGCATTTTCTAGCAATAAAAGTAAGTAAGTAAGTAAATGCTTTATTGTACAAATATAAAGAATCAGAGACAAATCACAAAAGAAGAACCTAAATATATGCACAAAGGCAAACCTATCCCTATAAGGGATCTCTACCAGTTAACCTTTGAGTAAATGAGAGGAGCATTAAGCGAGAGACCGACAACGAGTGAGTTTAAAATATCTATATAGTGAAAGCCACAATAGAGCGTACATCTCAAAATACAACAAACATTTCATAAATAAACCACTAAATTATCATTAAACACGTGCATACATACACACTACATACAATACTGGTCACTGTACTCTGTTAAAGAGTACAGTGACATTAAACTTGACATTTAATTTTGAACGTGTGTATTTATGTCTAAAAATTATTCCTTGTACCATTATAGTACCTCATTATTTAGTTATGTTCTGACAATATTTCCACATTTTGTGGTTTTATATTTTTTTTATTATTTGACTTTTTAAATTGCTTATTTAAATTGTTATTATTTTCTCTAATTGTGTACCCATGACGATCTTTTTGTGAATTTACATTGACATTTCATTATGCTTTATTTTTGTTTGTTGTTATTTTGTTTTTTATTTAATTTCAGTTATTATAAATATGATTACTATTTTATTACAATTGACGATCCTTTTGTGAATTACTACTTATGTTTGACATTTAATTGTATTTTTAAAAGGGTGATAAATAAATCTATCTATCTATCTATCAATATGAGTACACACATACAATATTTGGAGATGGTGTGAGCCACATCTTCTTCAAGCTCTCCCTGAACGACGCCACGGAGGCAGATTGCCTGATGGAGGTCGGAGTAAAAATATCCTGTGTGATTTTTATTGCAAAAAATCCAACGGAATACATTTTTGACGGGTCTTTATTTTGCCCCATAACATTGAAGTTCCGAATGTACAGTTCGTCATATTTTCGTTAGTCATAAACAGTTTTATTTCTGAAACAGTATTTTTTTTTAATTGATAGTAGAGTCGTTTCAAAACACATGTACGAGTACATAGTTAAGGGGCTTAATTAAAACAAAAGTTAATTGATTCCTTTGTGTTACGACTTTTTCACCCTTATTGCAATGGACTGGCTTATCATTCTGTGATGCGGGCTTACCCACAGCAGGTGAAGCCTTCGAATTTTTCGGATAGTTCTCCATGTTCTAATTTTCAGTATCGCTTAGAAATTTACATTCATATTCATATATTCATATTCATTTATACATAAACAATACAGACATTGTGTTTGAAATATCATTACAAATTAAATTAGTTTTCATCACATACATATAAATTAAAATTAAATTAAAAAAAACTAACAAGTAGGTAAATCTTCTCACATTAGGTACATTAAATATTATCATGTCATATTATTAAATTAAATTAAATTATCTATCCCGCATAAATATCTCATCAATACTATAAAAGCACCCTCTCAATAAAAAAGCCCTCAACTTTCTACGAAAAACCCTATGATTGGAGATGGTCTTTAGGTCACCAGGTAGCTTATTAAAAATTTTAACAGCTTGATGTTTGGCACTATGCTGTGCTACTTTTAGCTTCGGTAAAAAACGTTGTTTTACGTTCTTTGTTCGGGTTTGCAGGCGCAACTCTTGCTCTTCAGAGGACTCTTGGTCTCGAATATTTTTGACAAAGTCAGAGAGTATCCATAATAAATACTCCGCAAGTGTTGATTTGGGACATCCTGTATTAAGAAATTTCTTAGTTATACGTGCCGGTCGATTCGTGGGATAATAGAAGCAAGGGTGATGCCAAAGGGAGCGCGGCCGTTAAACGATCGGCTGCAGAATAATAATTGGCAAAGTTAATTAAACAGATAATCATAATAACGTTCATGAAAACTATTATCCATAATGACTTTTTTTTTTATATGAATAGGAAGGCAAACGAGCAAGTGGGTCACCTGATGGTAAGTGATCACCACTGCCCATAGACACCCGCAACCCCGGAGGGATTGCAGATGCGTTGCCAACCTAGAGGACTAAGATACAATGCCTCTTGTGCCCGTAATTTCCCCGGCTGTCTTACTCTCCACACCGGAACGCAGCAGTGCAAGCACTGCTACTTAGCGGCAGGATTAGCGAGTAAGATAACTTATGGGTAACAAAGTTTCTGATGCTACACATGAATTTTCTTGTAATTTTCTCTATGTATCTTTTCAAATTCGAAAATTCGAAAATTCAAAATTTATTTTTGCGAATTGGCTGCCAAGGGCTCTTTCACATGTCGTTTTTGAAACTACCAGGGCATCCGGAAAGACCATCACTGCCAAGAATAATGCGCCGCAAGAAACTTGGCAGAACTACTACAATACTTAAATTCTACATAGATTAAATACATTTACAAAAGGGATGTATGTATACGTTCCCCGAGCCTTAAATTATATTAGTCTATAGTAGAGATATATAAAGTCTCTACTAGTGAAAGTAAAACAAAGTATGTATAGATATGAGAAGAAAGAAAGATAAAAATTAATAAAAATAATTTAAGTTCAGTGGAAAACACAAGCAAATTACTTTAAAAAAAAATGCTAGATTAATATTTCAACTGTCATGCGATAGTCATTTATTTTTCTATTGCCATATGACACGCGCCAGCTATCCCCCTCAGAGTAAGGATCACTTTGAGAAGCTCGTATCTCAAAACCGATGAGGTTAACATGGACCTTACATAATGTACTTAAGGTTCATTTAAGTTTCCACCAGCATTGACATACGAGGTTTTTTAAATATATGCCATTGATGGGATTTAGGGTAGCATTGACCAGGGAATTCATGGCGTTTACACCTGGGACCTATTTGATTAACTGTGCTATTATAATTAGTGATTATCAGATTAATTGGTTACATGCGTGCTAACCGGCTTATGATTATTTATGTATAACTAGCGGTAGCCCGGGACTCCGTCTGCGCTGAATTCGCTTCTCTATCCCGCGGGAACTGCGATTTTACGGGATAAAAACTATCCTATGTCCTTCCCCGGAACTGAAACTATCTCTGCACCAAATTTCATTAAAATCCGTTTAGTGGTTTAGGCGTGAAAGCGTAAAAGACAGACAGAGTTGCTTTTGCAATTATAATATTAGTAGAGACCAGCTTTTGCCCACGACTTTGTACGCGCATTATTGTTAGTTGGTACAGCTCTCTGGGAGCAAAGAAAAATCATAGAATGTACCAGTTACTTCTCTTCCCGCGCTGATGGTAATAAGCCCGTCGAGGGAATGGGAGAAAATCTTAGGAATCATGGCGATGCGGCTAGCAACCCATCAGTATTTGGATTCCCCTTTCCGCCTATACGCCCACATTATGATAAGCGTGGTTTTAGGGTCTGTTTACCCTGGCCCCTGTCTACCCTGTAAGGAAAAAAGTAAGTGAGTAAAAATGCTTTCTTTATTGTACTAATATGAAGACAAATATAATCTGAAAATCGTAAACGATTTTTATGACATTTAGTGTGCAGTGGTTTTGAGGGCGCTAAATCAATCAACCTAGAACAAAAAATATTTACCTTGCTACTCCGCTACTCAAAGCAAGCGGAGCGGAGTAGCAAGGTAAATATTTTTTGTTCATCGAAATGGACCTCAAAGTAACGCCTGATTCTATCTACCTAGGTTTCGTTTTTATAAAACACTAGCTTCTGCCCGCGACTTCGTCTGCGTAGAATTATACATAAAAACCCTCCTCTTGAATCACTCTATCTATTAAAAAAAACCGCATCAAAATCCGTTTCGCAGTTTTAAAGAATTAAGCATGCATAGGGATATAGGGACAGAGGAAGCGACTTTATTTTATACCATGTAGTGATAGTGATACCAAAAAAAATGCCGAGCAAAGCTCGATCATCCAGATACTTTTTATATAATATCAGCAAGGATTTTCCCTGTTTCGAACTATTTAAAGTTCCGCAAAGTACTAGCAGAAAGTCCTCATTGTTCGACAGAGAGTTGAACGCTCAAAAGCCGAGGGAACTACGCTTAGGGACAGGCTATGGTAATGGGCGATTAGCATATTATAACATAGCTCAAATGTCTCCTTGATACCTATAGAAAAGTTCTAGACTGACAGGCTCATCAATGCCCAGCCTTTTATATACTAAATATTTATACGTTGAAGCGAAGGCACAGTGACGCCCACGAGCCAATGTGATTGCGAACATTCGTAAATTGTACTTTGTTGAATGTACCCTCATTACTTATTCTTTTTTTGCCAGGAAATCACTAACCGATGCCCAGGATGCACTGGACCAAGAACTGCTCTTCCCCTCGGACGGATCCAAAAGCGAACCGTGGCTCGTGACCACACGCGGAGGTAACCCGACTCGCACCCCCACTTTAGTCGTTGCCAGGTATTGCTTGGTGTGGTCTGTGCTTGCCTCAGTTGCAGCTACTTGCAATGTTAGTTAAATGATGAGTTACATCTGATGAGGGGAGGAGAAGGCATTCTTGATCGGGACTTGATGGATTTCTGACGTCTGAAGTAATCTACTTTCTTGATTCATTTCGTAGTACCTATCATTTGATACACAACGCCTTCTCTCGTCCTTGGTGAGCAGTAGATGTTCCACGGGAGTTTGTAATTGTGTCGTACAGACACATCATTCAAACAGATGACACTTAACGACAAAAATTCGCACAGTAACTAGGTCACGTGACAGCTACTAACAGGTAGAAAAATTCGAAGACTACCCACCTGCTATGGGTGGAGGGATATAGCACGCGTCACGGAATGACGAGGATCCGGGTTCGATTCCCGGCCATAGCTTTAGTTTTCGGATTTTTCTGTGTCCTAATTTTCAGTGACACTTAGAAATTTTAAGTAATCTATTTCCATCGACGTACTGCTTTGAGTTTACATGTGAATTGTCAGTGCTTCAGTGTTAAGTGCCTTTGGACTAAGTATCTAGCTTTATTTCGGGATAGAATCATCCATCTAAATATATTATAACTCAAAGGCGACTGACTGACTGACATAGTGATCTATCAACGCACAGCCCAAACCACTGGACGGATCGGGCTGAAATTTAACATGCAGGTAGATGTTATGACGTAGGTATCATCTAAGAAAGGTTTTTGATCAATTCTTCCCCCAAGGGGATAAAATAGGGGATGAAAGTTTGTATGAAACTTTGTCAATTTTAAAGCGATCGGGCTGAGACATATTTTTTAATATCTTGGGACAAATTACACCAATTGACCCAGCCCCAAACTAAGCAAAGCTTGTACTATGGGCACCAGGTAACGGATAAACATACTTATATAATGTAGATAAATACATACAACATCCATAACTCGGGCACAAACATTCGTATTCATCATACAACTGTCTGCCCCTGCCGGGATTCGAATCCAGGACCTCTAGCTTCATAGTCAGAGTCACTAACCACAAGGCTATCCGGTCGTCGTATGATAGGGATAAACGAATTCTATGCAGACGAAGTTGCGGGCAACAGCAAATTCCTAATATATAACATAACTAACCGCTCCCGCTCCGTCCCGCTCTATCTCCTTACCGCTAGAGTAAGAGGCTGAACCTTTGTTCCACGGGGCTGCGTGCACCCTTTGACGCTCTTATACATTGTTCTTTTAGCACCTCACTAGCGGAATTAGTGATGTAACCATAAAGGGATGATTGGAAAAGTTTCCTTTTTTAATCGGCTGAGGGCATTGACCTTTTGAAAACTATGTCTTGCCTAATCATTGTACAGTCGGAGGAAAAATGGGCAAGTGAATGAAAATCCAGTGTTAGCAGAGCTCTTCTCCTAATCAAAATGAAGGCAGTGTGAGGTCATCTTATATTGGTTTTTATACAAACGGACAACCATAAAAAAGATATAGATTTCTTCCAACTAGAAGTAGAGAAAAAACAAAGAATGAACCAGCTGCTTCTCTTCCCGCATAGAAAATCTTAGGAATCATGTTGTAGGGCCGAGCGGCTAGCAACCTATCACTATTTTGATTCACCTTTTCATCTTTACGCCTACAATCATGCTAAACGTGGTCTTTAGGTGTTGTTACCTCAGGCTCTGTCTGCCCCGTAAGGGATAAAGACGTGGTTTTGTATGTATGTAAGTTTGTACATATATATTTATTCCATTAGTTGTGCTATTGGCAGAGTGCAAAGCGGGTGGAGGGGGTAGCCTAAACGATCACAGCGCTCGCTACGGCTAAAATTGTCATTTTTGTCGCTGACCTGAGCTGTCAAATCCATATTGCAGTAAACATTTTCTAATCGTTTTTGAGATAAAAATATGGTCCTGGTAAGATGTGTTGTTGTGAATTGTAATAACACCAAGAAGAATAGCGACTGTAAATTTTACCAATTTCCAAGACCATGGTGGAAACGAGACCAAAGAAATAAGTGGATATTTGCCGTAAGAAAAAAAAAGTAAGTTACCTAACCTCTAAAATTTCACTGAAAACAACAATTTTAATATTATTGGCAATAATGTTACTGACTACCACTGTCCAAAATTGTGTAATATAGTAAAATAACACAAGATTTCATTAATATTTTTCACAATATTTACTTACTTCTTGTTTGACAGCGGTGACAATATTGTCCATAATGGCCGCCTATCACGTGGCGCTGTCGTCGCGCACGGTCCCAATAAGAACTACCTTCATACTAAATTTCAAATTTCTGGGACAAATCTGGAAGTAGCCTTTGTTGTTGTTCACTGAAAAGTGATGATAAATTATAAAATGTAATTTAAATATAAATAAATAAATACCTTGTGACAAATTACATCAATTGACCCAGCCCCAAACTAAGCAAAGCTTGTACTTTGGCTACCAGGCAACGGATAAACATAGGTACTTATATAATGTAGATAAATACATACAACATCCATGACTCTGGCACAAACATTTGTATTCATTATGCAACTGTCTGCCCCTACCGGGATTCGAACCCAGCACCTCTAGCTTCATAGTCAGAGTCACTAACCACTGGGCTATCCGGTCGTCAAATCACACGTTAATTTCAAAAAACTCAGAGCGAGCCCGGGATTCTAACCCACGACCCTCTGCTCGAGAGGCTATATCTCGAACCACCAGGCTGCCGCGGCTTTTTTTGTGTAGTTTCTACAAAGTTGCATTTCACTTCCATATTTCATTGCATATTTATCACTCCTTGCTTCGAATTTTCCAAAGTTTCAGCCAATTTTTCCGCAAGAAAAACTTCAATGCAAATTAAACTTTCGCGTTTAATTTAAACTTTTCAGGGTGGTGTTTAATTTTTTATTGTAGCTGTAAAATTCTGACCGGAAGAGATCATTATATACATACAAACATCCTACTAATCCTACTAATATTATAAATGTGAAAGTTTGTGAGTATGTTTGGATGTTTGTTACTCTTTCACGCCAGGACGGCTGGACAGATCTGGATGAAATTTGGAACATAGATAGAATATAGTCTGGAATAACACATAGGCAACTTTTTATCCCGGAAAATTGTGTAATTCCTGCGGGATAGCGATAAACGAATTCTATGCAGACGAAGTTGCGGGCAACAGCTAGTACATATATAAATCACGTCTTTATCCCTTACGGGGTAGAGAGAGCCTGAAAGGCCACGTTTAGCATGATTGTGGGCATATAGGTGGAAAGGGGAATCAAAATAGTGATGGGTTGCTAGCCGCATCGCCTATAACATGATTCCTATTTTCGTCCATTCCCATTTTCCACCTATACGTTCACAATCTTGCTAAACGTGGCCTTTAGGTTTTGTTACCTCAGGCTCTGTCTACCCCGTAAGAGATATAGACGTGATTTATATGTATGTATGATGTCTATCTGAGGGAATTAAAAAAACGTCCTTATTCCTTCTACCACATGCTTATTACGCATTAAAAAAAATGGTATTATGAGATGAAAAAATTACGCCCATGAATATTACTTAGCGTCTTATTCTTTACTAGCTTCTGCCCGCGACTTCGTTTGCGTAGAATTAAGCATAAAACCTTCCTCTTGAATCACTCTATCTATTAAAAAAACCGCATCAAAATCCGTTGTGTAGTTTTGAAGATATAAGCATACATAGGGACATAGGGACAGAGAAAGCGACTTTGTTTTATACTATGTAGTGATTTTGATTCCATTTTCCATCTTACCCATGATCCCCCATTACCAATTTTTGCCCATAATCTAGCTAACCGTGGCCTGTAGGTCTTGTCACCTTAGGCTCTGTCTACCCCGTAAAGGATAATGACGCGATTTGTGTATGTATGTATGTATGTATGTCTTATTCCTTGTTAAATCCCCGGAGTGTAAGTTCACAAAAGAAATCATCTCTGAACAATATCGGTATTCTTTATTTTCAATCTAATTAGGCAAGTACTATTTTTTGTTTCCAGCGCGCAGGTTAGGGAATTTACGTTTAAATCAGCATCCTTCGTTTAAACTTACGAGTCGAGTGCTAAAGTGGGGTAACCCAAAAAAATTAAAAACAGGAAATTTTGCGAAAACAAAACACGCTTAAAACTTTTTTAGCAGTTTAGCGAACGGCCTTTCTGCCCTATAATATTCATAGCCCGAGGAGTTTTTGCACCTTTTCCTTACTTTCACCCACATAACGTATACGAATTGCCTTTTTTCCCTTTTCCACGGCTTAACGTTGTAATATTATCGTTTCAACTTAAAATATGCCGGACCGAAATTTGGCATAAATATTTTTGACGTTGGATTCCGAAGCGTTTCCCTAAAAATATGATTTGTCAGCATTGCGTCGCCAGAAATTTATTTGACGTTCTATTTTCTTAATAAAGAGAGTTTACTTAAAATAAATTTGGCGCGACGAAACACTCGCGTACCAACATAATGACAGAAACGAGGTCAAATAATGCCGAGGATTTGAATAATATTTGTATTTCTCTCACATTTTTCGTCCGCCACTTTTATTAAAAAATATTCTCGCCGCAGCTGGCAGTTCGAATTGTTTAAATAAAGCTACGTTTAAGTGTTCATTATGTTAAAACAGAAACGCTATATCTGGAGTGCAGCAAAAAACAAAGGGGCAACCACGTGGTGCTGCCTTAACAAAAACGCGGCAACTTCCAATTTGTGCAATGATTGTACTTAATGCGTGCCATGTGGTCATTCCCGGTCATGCCTGCTCGAATCCGCTAACTTCATTTTATCTGCCGTCCATCTCTTTCTCACTTACGGCTATCCTACAAAGTTGGCTTACCTCTCGCTCTGAACCTTCAGTCTGCGTTTACCCGCCGCGTGGGAAGGTCGCGTCGCGCGTTTACCGAAACCGCGTGATTCCTTCCGATAAAAAACATTCGTAAATACTTTTTTTGTGGTTGCGTGAAAGTGTTTCAGTGTTATTCTGAGTGTGAAAACTGTGAATGTGCGTGTTGCTGTATTAAAGTAGTGTGGTATCTTGTTGTGGTGCATTTTGGAATGTTGCAAACCTCTCGGCTCAGGTAGCTTGGAAGTGAGCGGATTTTGTACGGTTAGTTTTTTCTTATCAATCTATTGTTGCTCTGTTTGACGTGGCCGAATGGATTCTGATAAAAGATTAGTTTTCATGCTATCGCAGCGTAACGGTATTAGTTTTTGTGTATTACAATTTTGCAATAACCTTTTAATACTGTCGTGTTTGGCTGCAATTTACGGCCGAGGAAGCAAATAAACAGTAATATTCACGTTTTGTTACAATTAAACTACGATTGCACACACTTGTGTCAACATAGTCTGACTTCGCTGTTAGTTTTTGTAACGTTTTCACATTTGACACCGGTGTCATATTATTCTTCCTAGAATAAGACGCCTCGCAAAAAATTAGGGTAGGACGCATTTATAAGCAAAATTCTTTACATTTTTTGATAGGTAAGTAAAGAAAAAACTGACTAATGCTTGTAAGTTGATAGATAGGTGCCTATTGTTATTTATTTTATTTCATGGTAGCAATATTATGTTCGAATGTTATCAATACTTTCCGGCTTAGAAAAAGATACTAGAATATAATTCACAACAAGATAACGATACATTGACACTCGATATCGCAAATGTTTTAACAAAATAATCAGAAGAATTTATGTTAAAGGTCGCACGGCAAAGTCACGTAAGTTCAAGATTTCTAAAAATACGCTTGATTAATTCCATCACTTCCAACATTCAAAAGCTGAAGAGCCCCGAACACATGGCCATTATTATATATAAAAAAATGTTACTAAAAAAACAATGGATCCCTATATATACCCAAAACTTACGCACGCCGAAACAATGCGAACCCAAAAAAATGTGAAACAAACGTGCCACACATAAAGTTACAGTCCGTTGTTCTAAGGGCTGGAAAGGTCAGGCTTTGTCACATGACCGTGTGTAACAATGGAGCATTGACCTTCGCAATTTTCACGCACATGTAAAGACTACACATGTACAAATCGACAATCACATCAAACATCCACACTGATATTTTAAATGCTGAAGAATTTGTTTGTTTCGTTGAACGCGCCTATCTCTGGACCTATGTAAAATTGTAAATTAAAAATTGCATGTAATAACTATAAGTATTACGAATAAATGAGTATGAGTATGTGTCCGATTTGAAATATCCTTTCAATACTACATAGCTTATTTATCGAGGAAGGTTAAAGGCACGCTACAAACAATTAGGAGAGAAGTATCAATGAAAATGCTCCAAAAACGAGGGAAAATTATTTCTAGACCTTATGCTTAGAGCTTCCTATGCATGCTTTGCGTCAGTTTAAGTTTCGCAATAAACATGTATGATAAAATTGATACCCTTAAAATTTGTAAATATCTTGAATTTCTTTTAAGGTTGGCTCAGCTTTTTAACGATAGTCAAAATTCCAAAGTAGAATTACCTTATACCTTTCCCTTATCCGCTTAGCCTTTTATAACAGTGTATTAACTATATACTTACCTATAGTTGTAACTTGTTGGTGCCTTATATTCTAAAATAAATATCACCTCCGTCCGCCATCTGCCCAGTTTCCTTCCTTCTCCCATAGCAACATTCATGCTGGCGAAGTCGTCTTTGTCTGTCTTCATCCCACCACGGATTATAAGCCTGTATTGCTAAAGTAACCCAAAGATCGTCTCTCAAGACAACTATTATAAATGTGAAAATAATCACCCCTCAGTCCCTCCGTTCGCAAATTTTTCACGGTAACGTCGTTTATCTGGTGATGATGAAATTTAACAAGTATCTTTTAATCCCGGAAAGTTACTTAGTTCCCGGGGGATAGCGATAAATGAATTCTTCGCAGATAAAGTTGCCGACAGCATGTTGCAATTCAATAAAGATTAAAATGGTGTCGATCTACGATAGTTAATTTTGCAAGCTCAGTATTTGTAACCGGTCTAAACCATAAGATCCTATCTGGAAAACAAATATACTAAAAACTTATTACGTTTGCAAATGATATGCATGTATTAGTAATCAATAGCTATGAAAAGGCTTAGGTATACTGTATATATCGATGATGAGATGTTTATGACAAAGAATCAAAGTCCAATAACGACGGAACTGTTTTTATTATAAACAGATTTACTTGGGAAGTGTGACAAAATGGGGACGTTTTGAAAAAAGATCTGGTCATGAGATTGATGAATGTGGAATGTGGATGAAGCGTAAGAGCTGCCTACCCCTGTGGGAAAGAGGCGTGACGGTATGTATATGTATATGTTTTTGTGTATAGATATGTAGTTGTGTGTTTGTAAAATGAATTTGTATCGTAACTTGAGTATCCCAAAGTCATTTCACATCACAATAACGCTAGAAAATAATTGTTATGACGGCATGTGGCCGCAAAAACAGATAAAAGACTTTAATTACTGAGCGATGAGAAAAAACGTAAAACGAGGCGAAGTCTGTTTTCAATGCGAAATCGAACCAAGCAATGTGAGAGTCCGAGATTAAACTCTTGGAATTCCAAGCCTAGTTACCTACATGTTCCGAGAAATATGACTCCTTTGTCGTTGTAAATCTTAAAAGTTGCATTCCAATGATGGTTGGTTACTGAGAACACTGATTTTAATGAGAACCTTTGAATGCGTTAGTAGACATGATATGATATACAATTTATGCGATACACAGTGACATTGACTGGTTGCTTACAATGTTATTTTGTTTTCTCACAGACGGCCACTAAGATTTTCTAAGAAACAATGTTTGCCTTTTAATGGACAGTTAGAAATCACTAGCGTGGGTGTGTTGATTTAACCGCAAATCTCGAGGTTAAGAAACCTACGGCAGTAAATCCACTTGAACCTATAAACGTGACAGAGCTGGAAACTTTTAACTAACTCTCAAAATTCTGAAGTCTGCAAAGTTTTGCACAATATGCGGCGAACTTGCTCAGTAGTTTTGGATATTGATTTGAACTGGCAGAATGCGTGTTTGCGCGAATGCTAATTAGTTTAAAAATAAACTGTACGCATTCAAAATCTCAGCTTCGTGGGAAAGTTTAGATAGAGCACCGTCGTAAGACACTGGAGTAAGGCTTCATTGACGATGTTCTTAAGAAACCGGTTCTAGCGGAAGATGCAAAAAACCAAGGCCTTCGCCTGGCGTGTTTAAACAAGTTTTTATCCAACACTAAACAACTTATACCTATTAAATTATAAAAGAACGAATTTAATAGGTTATGAGAATTATGCCCATTGTTTTTGTAGTCCTTGAGGATTAAATTTGAACGAACCTTTGTTCATATTTGAACTCACTCTTCAATGCTGGGTCCAACTTATCTTAATCCGTTGGAAATTATTTAACTGCTACATTGATAATGCTATTATGTTAATTGATCGTTGTATTTGGAGATACATAAATATTTAATGTGAAACAAACCATAATTACTTTCGCTACCATCATTCTTTCAGTCAGTTCAGCTGAGCAGCACAATAATATAATAGAAAAGGAAGATCCTCCTCTCTGATATAAGATAATTAATCTTTCAGACGTAGGAACGCAGAGCATTCGTATTCCAAATATAATAACGTTATTATTGTAACTATTTATTAAAATGAATGATCGATTAAACGAGCGATTGTAATGTTAATCAATCATTTGTATCTTAATGGTTAAGCAGTGCAACCTCATTGCTACCAACTGCACGTGTGTTCCGGTTTGTTTTTGAACGTTGGCAATGATGTAATAGATCCGTTTTAATGTACTAAAATTGGAACTTAGTCATGTTGGTCGTTAGTTTGGTAATTGTGGTCGAATGTAGCACAGTGTACATTTGGCACACGTCTATGCTAAATTGTAATTGTAGCAATTATTATGATGTTAGAGTAGATATATCGTTTCGTTTCGTTTGTAACGAAATGCTTATTATTCTAAATGGGTCGATTACCTTCTGTGAAGTTAGGATATTATGTAAATCGTGAAATGTGTGTAAGCGTTATGAGTTTCTGACACTAATGGCTTCCTCAATTTCTGAGTATTGTTCTTTGACGAACAATTCGGTAATTATTTATAATTCTGACCAATTTTACAAGATTTTATTTAACTTGCAATGTATTTTAATAAGTATGTTATTTTGAAGCAGATGTCTTCAACCGATTGAGCTGAAATTTTACATACATATTTGAATAAAGCTGATGATAATACAAGACAACGAATTCTGATCACCTAGCCAGGATCGT
This sequence comes from Pandemis corylana, assembly GCA_949127965.1. Classification (NCBI taxonomy): domain Eukaryota; kingdom Metazoa; phylum Arthropoda; class Insecta; order Lepidoptera; family Tortricidae; genus Pandemis; species Pandemis corylana. The sequence continues at coordinate 12,483,688 of OX421865.1, read as the reverse complement.
CTCTGTAGAAGAGAACTCTTTAACAATTGGTCTGATCGACTTGAAATCCGCTACAAGGCAGTAGTCAGCAAAAAAAGCTAGTCTTAAAAATTAAATCTTTTAAAGAAAAAAAATATTGTTACTTTTTCTGATCATTACTATAAGCTCTTGGGTAAAATTTATCATGCAAATGCGCAAGTATTTTAAAACCATTCGGTATATGACAACCTGTAGGCAGGAAGTAATAAGATAACTGACATACACATATTGTTACAAAAATTTCAACGGACTACGTCTTTTTTTGTTTTTTACTGCGTTTCTTTCCCCACAATCTTGCTAATCGTGGCCTAGATCTTGCCACCTTAGGCTCTGTCTACCCCGTAAGGGAAGCAGACGTGATTTGTGTTGTGCATGTGTTCTATGCAAAACTTAATTATTTACTGAATCAAATAGATATAAGTATAACACTGCAATGGTAAGCACGGAATGCAGTTGGCATTCCGTTTTTTATTACTCGTAGACTTGCAGGACCAGATAAAATAATTAAATTCCATTCATACCGTCTCGCTACCGAGAATAAATACAACGCACCCATTTCCTGGTATACCGATTAAAAATTTAATTTATTGAAAGCCGTTAAATTTTCTTTAAAAATGGAGTTACGCTATTTTGGCAGTTGGCATTTTACTGAAAATAAAAGATTACCTAATTTTTTTTGTAAATTAATGTATTATAAAATGCTAAATAAACAACACTTATTAGATAAGTCTATAAAAAGTAATTTTTAATTAGTTTGTCAGTTAAAAATTTTAGGGTACTTCTGAAGGAAAAATGAGCCCTTGTAAGATCACTTGGTTGTCCGTCTGTCTGTCTGTCACCAAGCTGTATTTCAAGAACCGTGATTATTTCCACACGGTCGTGATGTATTTCTGTTGCCGCTTTAACAATTACATTTTTTATGTCTGTCTATGTAGATATCCAGTATAAAATGACCTCACACTGCCTACATTTGGCTTAGGAGACAGGGCTCTGCTAACACTGGATTGTATATTCACTTTCCGAATTTATACAAAACCCTCGATACGCGAGTCCGACTCGCACTTGGCGGATTTTTAATTAAAATTTTAATTGGCTAAATAAGTGAGATAAATTTTATCAGTTTATTGTTGTGGTAATATCGTAACTATTTGTAATCAAAGTGTCTGATAAACTACATAAGTTCAAGTGTTACATTCAATATTGTTTATGATTTAAAGCTCTTAACGAACAACAAATCTTGCAAATTGTATTTAATTTTTTAGAGTTCCGTATTGAAAGGCAAAAAACAGGACCCAGTTCCTAACCTCCTTATTCATAAACGCTCTGTAGGCTTCTGCTAACTTAGCAATCGTTTGTCCTTATCTATCAGTTAGCCATTTACCCTTCACAGATAAGGACAAACGATTGCTAAGTCAGCAGAAGCCTATGGAGTGTTTATGAATAAGGGGGTACAAGACTCCATTGTCCTTCTATCTATTCTGTCCGTCTGTTTGTCACCAGTAACTCAGGAACCGTGATAATATAGACAGTTGGAACTTTTACAGATGATGCATTTTTGTTGCTTGTTAACAACAAATACTAAAAATGTTACTTTTTTACATCTGTCTTGTAAGTAACCAATATAAATTGACCTTACACTGCCTACATTTTGCTTAGGAGCAGGGCTCTCCTAAGACTGGATTTTATATAACTTGTCAAATTTAGCAACCCATCACTATTTTGATTCCCCTTTCCACCTATACGCCCACAATCATGCTAAACGTGTCCTTTAGGTCTTACCTTGGGCTCTGGCTACCTCGTAAGGAATAAAAACGTCATTTATGTATGTACGTATGTTTTCAAAATTGTACGGAACTCTCAGTGGGCGAGACGGACGGAGATGGCCGGTTTTAATTAGTCAAAACAATCTGTCTATCGCATATAGAAGCCAAGATACCAAACTTCAGTGTACATACATACATACAATATAAATCACGTCTTTAGCCCTTACGGGGTAGACAGAGCCTAAGGTAACAAAACCTTAAGGCCACGTTTGGCATGATTAAGGGCGTATAAGTGGAAAGGGAAATCAAAATAGTGATGGGTTGCTACCCGCATCGCTTGTAACATGATTCCTCAGACTTCCGTTTAACTTAAATTCAGTGTAATCATTAAAAATACTTTTGAACTCTATTCAGACAGTATTAACCTCTTTTAGACATTCAAGGTCCGTTTATTGGAAACACTAGTTTTTTAGTTAAAACTGGTTTTGCGTTTACGATTCGCTACAGTTCGCAATCATGCGCATGGACCGAGGCGATTACGTCACTAAAGGAAATGTCTTTGGCCGTGTTTCTTTCCTTGTCTTACCTTGAAAAAGTCCAAGATTTAGATTTAGATTATTATTCATTTAATAAAAATTACATCAAATATTGTTCATTGTCAAGTTAGGAGAATTTAGATTGAAATCGTCAAAAATAAATAAAATAGAATTAAATGTTACAAAAATGTCAAAATCAAAAACAAAGGTACAATTCAATTAATTCGCCGCTAGGGATCGTCACTGCTTATAGGTAAATAATGAAAAATAAAGGGTTAATTTAATATTATGTCAAAATTAATGGAATAAACAATGCAATTAAATAAATAAATCAAAATATCACATCCAGTAACTCGTTCACAGAATAAAATGTATTAACAAAATGACTTTCAGTCGACGCTCAAATGTTTCGTCTAAGTCTTAGTTTGCAAAATGAACTTAAAATTTTTTAGTTTTATATTTGTATTTACTTTGTTACTACTTAACTTACAACGGCTCGATTTTTATCTACTTTCAATGACCCAATGACAAAATTTTATGCATATCAATTACAAAGCAATAATGAAAAGATACGCCAACAAAAATTCCCCTTTGCACTTCACCTTTGCGCCCACAATCATGCTAAACGTGGCCTTTGGTTCTTGTTACCCTGGACTAAAGAGACGTCTTTACCCCTTACGGGGTAGACAGAGCCTAAGGTGACAAGACCTACAGGTCACGTTTAGCAAGACACTGAGGGCGTTGGGTGGAAAGTGGAATCAAAATAGTGATGGGTTGCTAGCCGCATCGCCTATAACATGAATCCTATAATCGCCCATTCCCTCGATGGCTTTTACCATCAGCGCGGGACGAGAAGCAACTGGTACATTCTGTTTTTTCTTACCAGCATGGAAGTTATAAGTAAGTATGTATGTATGTATTCATAAATACAGTCCGTGCGGTTTTAGAATGACGTTCGCATTTGCCGTCTCCCTCACTCTTATAGGTTTGACACTTAAATCGGCCGATGGTACCCGAAACCCGGACATTGTTCTCAGAGCTCATGACTGAACGCCATTTAATTATTATTGTGTAATTTAATTATGTATATGTGTCTTCCATGCTGGTCTGGTCTGGGAATGTACCAGTTGCTTCTATTCCCGTGCAGATGGTAAAAGCCCATCGAGGGAATGGGCGAAAATCTTAGGTATCATTTTATAGGCGATGCGGCTAGCAACCCATCACTATTTTGATTCCCCTTTCCACCGTTACGCCCACAATCATGCTAAACGTGGCCTTTCGGTCGTGTTACCTTAGGCTCTGTCTACCCCGTAAGGGATAAAGACGTAATTTATGTATGTATGTGTTAATTATGTATGTATCAGTGGCGTGGCGTCTATAGAACTCGATTTCCACCGGCTTCCCTATTTTAAGGCAGTTAGGCACATTTATTGCGCAGAATTAGCCAGAATTAAATAAATAAATATCTTGGGACAAATTACACCAATTGACCCAGCCCCAAACTAAGCAAAGCTTGTACTATGGGTACGAGGCAACGGATAAACGTACTTATATAATGTAGATAAATACATACAACATCCATGACTCGGGCACAAACATTCGCATTCATCATACAACTGTCTGCCCCTACCGGGATTCGAACCCGGGACCTCTAGCTTCATAGTCAGGGTCACTAACCACTAGGCTATCCGGTCGTCTAAATTAGCCTTCTGATATACTTGACTTAAGTATTCGCCAACAATATTTACATTACAAACTTATTAATTAAATTAACAGCTGATGAAAGGTAGACATAACAATTACTAATAACAGATAAAAGTTAATGCAGTGAGTTACGATCAATTACAAAGTGCATTGATGCAGTGGCATTCATCCAATTAACAACTGGCTAATTGCCGAACGATTCACGGGAAAAACCGTGTAACCACTTGTCATTGAGTTGAGTTTACAACTCATATCATCCAGTGCCGTAATTCATCCAAAAATTACCATTTAATCAGCAACGATCAAGTTTCTTTAATATCAGTGGAATTACTGTGTAGTGGGAGTAGAGAAAACATAGAATTTTACCAGTTGCTTCTCTTCCCGCGCAATGAGCGAAAGTCTTAGGAATCAAGTTATATGCGATGCGGCTAGCAACCCATCACGATTTTGATTTCCCTTTCCAGCTGTACGCCCTTTCATGCTAAACGTGGCCTTAGGGTTTTGTTACCTTAGGCTCTGTCTAACCCGTAAGGGATGAAGACGTGATATATGTATGTAGTTAGGATTGAATGGACAAATATTTAACACTAGCTGACCCGGCGAACTTTGTTCCGCCTTAAATTTGAAAAATACCTCTATAAGTGCATCTTTATACTAATCAAGGAATAATGTGCAGGCATGCTAAATTTAATGTCTGTAGCTTTACTACAACATTTCGGAATTTTCCAATCCCGTGGGAAAATCGGGATAAAAAGTATCCTATGTCCGTCTCCTGGTTCTAAGCTCCCCACCAATTTTCAGCCAAATCGGTTCAGCCGTTCTCGAGTTATAAATAGTGTAACTAACACGACTTTCTTTTATATATATAGATTTTCCAAAAAAACTTAGAGGCGCCCGAGTGTGACGCTACGGGCCCTGTGCTAACACTAAATTGACGTATTTGTACGGAACCCTCAGTGCCCGAGTCCGGCTAGCACTTGACCAGTTTTTATAAATATCATGAGATCATTAACCTTGAAACTGACAACTATAAAGAAGTCTTGTTTTTAAAACGTTTGCTCGTTTCTGTGTATATAATAATGTATGGTATTCTCCTCTTTTATTTTTTGCCTTGTCCATTCCACTTAAGGAATAATAATTATCACACACAAATCACGTCTTTATCCCTTACGGCATGGATAGAGCCTAAGGTAACAAGACAAAAAGGCCACGTTTAGCATGATAGCGTATAGGTGGAAAGGGGAATCAAAAATAGTGATGGGTGGCTAGCCGCATCGCCTACAACATGATTCCTAAAATTTTCGCCCATTCCCTCCATGGGCTTTTACCATCTGCGCGGGAAGAAAATCAACTGGTACATTCTATGTTTTATAATATAATGTTTTAATAATTATCAAGATAGAATAAGAAAATGAAATAACGCGAATTATGATTGTGTTCCATACCGATAGTCCACGTTATACTTTCACATTTTTCATGCTGCTATAAAAAACGCAGTGTTGCTTTGTAAATAAGATCGTAAACTGCGTGAATCATAATGTCATTGCATATTTACTGGTTATTTTCTTCTTTTTTTTTTGTCTTTCCGAGCCTCTAGTGTAACTTTTCGCATATAGTAGCACTTGATGGTCCCATCGGAAGACCAGCGCTGGCTGCAAGGCCAGCATTATGCTGAGATGGGACCATTTCGTGATATATGTCTTTATGTTTTTTACCTCTTTTTCTTGTCTTTGTAACTATTGTCTATGTCACGAATAAATGTTTTCTTTCTTTCGTTCATATAAAAACGTCACGAACGCGTTCACGTAAACGTCTCAATTACTATGAAATAATAGGCAGCGTCTCAGCACCGAATATAACTTTGTCCCTTTCGGTGTTGAGTTCTTTGGTCTGTGGGGTCTTAGCGCTGTTAGCCTCTTCAAAGATATTTCGAAGAGGCTAATAGACGCTACGGGTGACCTCAGAGCTGGCAGCTTCCTTGGACAGCGTATAGTATCGCTGTCCAAAGGGGGAATGCTGCCAGCGTCTGTGGTACTATGCCACGGGTGCCTCTCCTTTTTTAATAATTTTATTTTAAGATTAGTTTTAGTTTAGTTTTTAATTGAATCATAGTTTAATTTGTGGAATATATATTTGTCTATTTCGCACACAGACAACAGGTCATTTACTTAGGTTTATCACCTATGGAGTCTTGTTAAATTTATTATAACTTTTAATTTTAATGTTTGTTGTATTTTGAGATGTACGCTCTATTGTGGCTTTCACTATATGGATATTTTAAACTCACTCTTTGTTGGTCTCGCTTAATGCTCCTCTCATTTACTCAAAGGTTAACTGGTAGAGATCCCTTATAGGGATAAGTTCGCCTTTGTGCATATATTTAATTTCTTTTTTGTGATTTGTCTCTGCTTCTTTATATTTGTACAATAAAGCATTTACTTACTTACTTACTTTATGACGTGGTATGTCAAATTGTGTTGCATTGCATGATTTTCCAATAAATTGTGATAAACTTAATAAGTATGAAACTAAGACATAGTTAACGCGTTATTTATTCACCTTGAAATTGACTATTATAAATGACTAGTTCGGTTGACATGCAAACCAGCTTAGCCAGTTTTGTATAGGCAGTTATAGCTATCATGTCATAGAAATTGCGTTTTTTGTTTATAAGAGTTATGAGGATCTTGCTGAACCAGAGCGCTTAGTGTGTCAGTTTTTGGTCCCAAATAAGTTTTTGTTAAAAATTCTTTTGGCCTGTCCTCCTTCATTTTCCAAAACTTACTCCAAATCCTTCACAGTGCACTCTACTAGGCTGTGGAATCCAGGGGCGTGCAGTGGATTTTGACAGAGGGTAGGCGTATTGCCAACAAAATCCGTATTGGTACGATGCGTGTCGGGCACATTTACGTATGCTTACAAGCACTGCTTATGTGCCTGTAAGGGATGAACGCGTCTGGTGGAATCGGTTACCGACCTCCATCAGGCAGTCTGCCGCCGTGGCGTCGTTCAGGCCTACCCCAAGTTTTCAATGGTTCAAGCCCTCGCTTGAGGAAGACATGGCTCACACCATCTCCTTAGATATTGTGTGTGTACTCTTATTGTATTTTGAATGTATGCATGTGTGTAATGATATTTAGTAGTTTATTTTATGATTTATTTATTGTATTTAGATATGTACGCTCTATTGTGGCTTTCACTTGAATTTTAAACTCACACTTTGTCGGTCCCTCGTCTAATGCTCCTCTCATCTACTCAAAGGGTAACTAGTAGTGATCCCTTATAGGGATAAGTTCGCTTTTGTGCATATATTAATGTTATTTTATTTTTTGTGAATTGTATCTGTTTCTTTAGGGACTCCTTCGTTTGCTCGAACAACTGTTTGGTGAATTTTAGGAGTTTTTGAAATTTTTACTTGATGTCTGTATCACTTCCATGCTGGTATGGGAGCAAAGAAAAAACATAGAATGTACCAGTTGCTTCTCTTCCCGCGCAGGTGGCCCATCGAGGGAATGGGCGAAAATCATAGGAATTATGTTATAGGCGATGCGGCTAGCAACCTATCACTATTTTGATTCCACTTTCCACCTATAAGCCCACAGTCTTGCTAAACGTGGCCTGTAGGTCTTGTTACCTTAGGCTCTGTCTACCCCGTTAGGGATGATGATGTGATTTATGTATGTGTATCTGTGATAAAGATTACCAATATCTAACAAATCCGGATCCAACCGGTTGCTTCCGCATCTTAACCAGTTTAACGTAATCTCCAAGAAAACTAATTTGTATCGATTATCTCTGCAACCAGTAATTGCATAGGTATGGCCGTTAAAAAAACCCATTTAATACTAGTTCCATTTTACAGCTACGCTATTTAATCGCAACGATCTCGATTGCAATCATGGATCGGTTGCAATTTTGTCGGTGTGCAACAAATTGCACTTTTGCATGGCTTTTTTGTTGCGTCAGCAAAATATCAGTACGGTCTAAAAAATTAATTGCTTTTACAAGCGTTTACCTAACCTAAAATATTTGTGTGTATGCAAGCCCTCCGTTTCAAATCTGACAAGTGAAATTAGAATCACTCCCCATGGTCAGATTAGCTTTTAACGTATACCTAATGATGATGGCTTATTACCTAACTCGCTCGCAATCGCCATCGTGCTCATTTTGACAGTTCAAGTATGGGCTGACAATTGGCATCGGAATCAGCTAGCTGTCACATTCATACAAGAACTGTCAAAATGAACACGATGGCGATTGCTAGTGATTTAGGTAATAAGCCTACTGATCGACTTGAATTTTGACGCACTTCCATTAGGTAGTCAGATTGAGTTGATTTGTGATCCACTCCCAATTGTTGGATGGATATAATATTGACTGGATCTCAGTGGTCAGATACATTTAAACTTTGACTCACTTCCAATGGTGAGATTGACTTGAATTTTAAACTACTCCCAGTGGTCGAATGGACTTGAAATTTGATACGCATTTCGCGATTCAAATACCATAATAAAAACAATTTGTTTTAGGTAATTATTATTATTATTATGAGCCTATTGTGACCCACTGCTGAGCAAAGGCCTCCCCCCAACGCTTCCTCTGCTCTCAGTCTGCTGCGGTGCGTGTCCAGTCCCTTAAGGTGTCCAACTCGTCCCGCCATCGCCGTCTAGGTCTGCCGAGCTGCCGCTATGAGCAAAAAAGAAGTTCCCAAAAAATATCGACTAATAGAAGGCTACATTGTATCTCATAAACGTATGATACTTTTATCCCGAGAACGAGGAAAAATTCCACGAAATGAAGACAAAGTTGCCGGCAAACTAGTTGGCTCGTAAAGAAAACTACTCGAACGCAGCCATTTATGCAAAGTTTATATTACTTATGCAGAATACCAATTTTAGTTCCAAACCAAGAAGTAAAGTCTCAATTCTAGAGTAATAAAAAAGTTGTGGCTTATCGCGAACTCGTAAAAGACTGCTTAAACATTGAATTCCTTATTTTAAAGTCAGTTGTAACTAGTTTTAAATAACTAACTACTTTAGAATGTACGACTATCTTTAAGATTTAATAATCAAAGCCAAAACATGGAATGTATCAGCAGCTCTCTTCCCGCGCAGATGGTAAAAACCCACCGAGGGAATGAGCGAAAATCTTAGCAATCATTTTGGGTTAAGACCCACCATACCCCTGGGGGTACCACCGTAGTGCTGTAAACCACGCAGGCATAGGAGCATATTTCTAAAATCCCAGCACGACTATGGTTCTTGTAAAGAATTGAGACTGAATAGCAGTTTAGGTTCGCTCACTGTCATATCCATACTAAAAATGACAGCTGATACCTGAACTGAGTTGGAATTAAATCGCATTGAGACGTCATGCAAGCAAATGCAATATTGAAAAAACTAGAACCATAAGCTAAGTTTACCATCAATACGCGCCTCTAAAGGCGCTATGATTTCGCCCGTGGTAATTTAATAAGGTTACGAAAACGCGTTTCAAACAGTGTTGGTCAAAAACTCAAAACTTGAGCTCTCTCTTTCCTTTAGATATCTGCATCCCTCTCACACCAGACAAGTTTATTGGGATTTAAATCCATCAACAGAGCGTGAACAATCGTGAACTCGCGGCGGATGTCGCTTTTTGCTGTAAATTGTGTGGTTTATTTTTTATTCGAACTCCAAATTATATCCATCGGGTGTGAAATTTACATACATTTTTAATTTGGATTGCGGCGTATTTGTTAAAAACTCATTTTTATGGTCATACAGAGTTTTTACAAGAAATAGTTGCTGTTTTACTTATTGGTCATTACTAACTTAACTATGATCCCAGGTGGTCGAGATAAATGAATTTGAATTTGTAACTTCAAATACAAAGTATAATTGTACCTAACTGTTGTTTGATATATCCTTCGATACACAAATAGTGACTGTTACCTAGGCCGTGGTTTAGCTGTCCCTTGTGCAGTATTAGGTAAACAATCAATTTCAGAGCCACAAACCTCGAGGAAGCCGGCTTCGACCAACACTGTGTAGAGTCCGTGTGTAGAGTCTTTTAGCCACTGCCGCCGCTTAGTAAATACACACCCGCGAAGACTATCCGTGATGTTATATACACTAATTACACTTTTACACAAAACTTTACGCACATTAATCAATATTTACAATAGTTTTATTTACTATAGTACACCAACAATTTAGAAACAAGTGACAGCCGCCTTATTGTTCTTTTTATTCAGTACCGGCGCGTGGCAATGGACTAGCACCAGCCAGCCACCAACAGCCAAACGGGTTGAAACCCTAAAAATTGATTATTATTCAAAATACTTGCACACTTGTGAATGGACAGGCCACATCGCTCTTAGAACAGATAACCGCAGAAAAGAGTGGCGATCACGAAATGGAAGACGCATAGTTAGGCCTACTAAATGGACAGACGGAGTAAGCTGTCGGTCGAAGCATTTACATGAATACTAACGGTATTTACGTATGTATAAATGGCCGTGTATGAAGCCATCAATCTGCCGAGAGGGTAAGCCACGCCATCCCGGGAGTCCCGGACAGGTGGCTGAGGGACACGGGACCGGGATTATGCGCTAGGGTTGTGTGATATTAAGCTTTATGGTTGCAATGTCCGTTGCCCCAACAAATATTAGCAGCCGTTCTTGCGTTCTTCCATGCTGGTCTGGGAGCAAAGAAAAAACATAGAATGTGCCAGTTGCTTCTGTTCCCGCGCAGATGGTAAAAGCCCATCGAGGGATTGGGCGAAAATCTTAGGGATCATGTTATATACGCGATGAGGATAGCAACTCGTCACTTGATTCCCCTTTCCATCCATACGCCCACAATCATGCTAAACGTGGGCTTTAGGTCTTGTCACCTTTGGCTTTGTCTACCCCGTAAGGGATAAAGACGTGATTTATGTATGTATGTTTGTTTTTGCGTAGTGTACTTTCATTTTAAATTGTGACTAATTGAAAATTTGCAAGATTTTTGACTGTTACAATTCCGATTTCAACTCACAGAACACCGAAAATAGCCAAATCAATTAACCATAATATCATCTACATATACAAAAGAAAGTCGTGTTTGTTACACTATTTATAACTCGAGAACGGCTGAACCGATTTGGCTGAAAATTGGTGGGGAGGTAGCTTAGAACTAGGAGACGGATATAGAATACTTTTTATCCCGATTTTCCCGCGGGGTTGAAAAGTCCCGAAATGTTGTACCAATAAAGCTACATTACATTTGGCACCTACATATTATTCCTTGATTAGTATAAAGGTGCACTAAAAAGGATTTTTTCAAATTTCCCGCGGGATAAAAATACGAGGTAAATAATTAAGACTATAATTAGTAGAAAATATTCCTCGAGGATCACGTAGGTGCTCTAAGAAGGGATTTTCCGAATTTCCCACCTTATACTTGGAGACATGAGTGGATGTATGGTGTATGTCGTCACTCTGACGTTATCTGCGCGGACGAAGTCGCGGGCAAAAGCTAGTTTCCAATAAAGATAACATATCAATTGTAGCATGCCAGCCCTGGCCATCTGCCGCAGATGGAGACAAGAAGCCATTGTTGAAGAATCTGTATCAAAGCGGGTGCAAAATTAACGGTCTTGACAATGCGCAGAAAAAAGTTGCAGAAGGCAACAGATGTTGGAAATTTGATATGCGTTTGAGATGCTTTGTAAGTTAGGGATAGTTTTGATTGTTAATAGTGGGGGTTACTCGAATAACGTGGATGTTTCTTTGGAGAAATCTTAAGTGGGTGTTAGAATAGTTGATAATGATTTATTACGTTTTTATGGAATTTCTCAGGTACAAGTGAGGAATTACGACTAATTATTAATTTACGGCGTTTTTATAGCTTATAGATGATTAAAAATAAATGTCGAAAAACCTAGTGCCGCTTTAAATTGGTGGTGCCGGAAGTTAGTGCAATTTTTTCTTTTTTTTTTAATGTATGAGAAAAAATCTGTACCGCTCAGAAATGACGGCATAGCGCTCAGAGTTATTTTATGATATAGTAACAGCCTTCTAAGCTTCATTCACGCTGGTTCATTTCACATGTTTTTGTCCATGGGCTTGTAGTATAACGATTACGATAGCATAGATTAATTGAGAAATTTATGAATTGCAATATTTCCATCAATTTTATTAATTTCCGCGCAAGATCTTGATAAATGGCCGTGACACGCCACTATTGGGGCGCAAATGATTTTAATAAAATATGTTACATTATCCCCGTTGATGTTTATTGACATTTCAAATACAGCGTGTTCATTTTATGTAAAAATATGTTTTCGCAACGGAATTGTAGGTCGTTATCCCTTACGGGGTAGACAAAGTCTAAGGTAACAAATCTTAAGGCCACGTTTAGCATGATTAAGGGCGTATAGGTGGAAAGAGAAATCCAAATAGTGATGACTCAGAGGTTTGGACGTGAAAGCGTAACAGACAGACGGACAGAATTACTTTCAAACTTTGATATTAATAGGGAAATAGGGATTGAAATGAATCAAGAATGTTTACTTCTTGATTTTTTATGTTTACTTTTACGGTTTTATCGTTAGAAATAAAATTTCTAAACGTACATAGAAAAATCCGAAAAGTAAAGCTATGGCCGGTAATTGAATCTGGATCCTCGTCATTCCGTGACGCGTGCTATAACCCCTACACCACCCATAGCAGGTAGGTAAGCCTTCGATTTTTTCTATATGTTACTAGCTGTCACGTGACCTTGTTACTATGCGAATTTTAGTCGCTAAGCGTCATCTGTTTGAATGATGTGTCTGTACGACACAATTACAAACTCCCCGTGGAACATCTACTGCTTTCAAATGATGGGTTAGATATTTTTTATATTTACTTTTACGGTTTTACCGTTAGAAATTAATTTCACACATACACAAAAATTTAACATTATGTTTAAGTTCTGAACTTCTGACGTCTATTCTGAATCAGCCCATATCCTTCGATATTTACAAACGATATTAATCGCTTTATGCCATTTCGTGCGATATAGCAACAGCACTCGGGGGGCTATTCTATTGAATTTCATCGCCGGACCACATGGGGCAGCCGAACATTAGGGGATGCCCGTTTCTATTTATTTTCACTGGATTATAGTTAACAGTTATGGGTACCTTTTTTTTGCTCCCCACGACAAATGAATTGAATTTGGAAACGCGATACACAAGTAGGTTTCGGCTGTCCAACAAAATTTACAATAGGTACAACAAAATGCACACACACGGGGTAGACAGAGCCTAAGGTAACAGGTACCTACAGGCCACATTCAGCAAGATTGCGGGCGTATTGGTGGAAAATGGAATCAAAATAGTGATGGGTTGCTAGCCTCATCGCCTATAACATGATTCCTATTATATTCCCTCGATGGGCTTTTACCATCTGCGCGGGCAGAGAAGCAACTGCTACATTCTATGTTTTTTCTTTGCTCCCAGACCAGCATGGAAGACTTGCAAGACAACAAAATGCAATTATTCTTTATTGGATAGATAACGACGGGGAAGAACTAAAAACTTATCTTACAATTTTTAATTATTGTATTTTGAACTCTATTGAGAGAACCAATAGCTCCTATCTTACATTAAGCCGAAATTACGAGATAGGAGGTCTTGGTTCTTCGCCGTCGATAAGTCACGTCTTTACCCCTTACGGGGTAGACAGAGCCTAAGATAACAAAACCTTAAGGCCACGTTTAGCATGATTGTGGGCGCATAGGTGGAAAGGGGAATCAAAATAGTGATAGGTCGCATTCGCATATAACATGATTCCTAATAGCCAGCATAGAAGAACTTGTCCTTACACAACACCAAATTGATAAGCACAATTTCTTCCATGCTGGTCTGGGAGCAAAGAAAAAACATAGAATATACCAGTTGCTTACCCGCGCAGATGGTAAAAGCCCATCAAGGGAATGGGCGATTATAATAGGAATCATGTTATAGGCGATGAGGTTCAACCCATCACCATTTTGATTCCATTTTCCACCTATACGCCCACAATCATGCTAAAAGTTGGCTCTGTCTACCCCGTAAGGGATAAAGACGTGATTTGTGTACGTTAACCACAAAAGCCTTTCACAAACTACGATCCCAATCATAAATCCAATTAAATCAATTGTAAGATAATCATCAATCACGAATCAATTTGCACTAACAATTACTAATTCAGACAACTATCTTTCCCGAGAAAATATGGCCGGGTCTTCAACTCAAAATTCAAAACCCGAAGTTCAGGGCATTCCGCTCGCACTAACACTTGTTACTATGCGAGTGAAAGGGATGGTATCGCGTTTCGAGTTTCTAATTACGGAGTATCCCGGCTAATCCGGGCTAACCGTAACCGCTGAGGTTTAATTGTGCTAAGGTTGCTTTAGCTGGTAGCGACTACGCCACAGACTTTCTTTTATGTGGATGATGTAAGTGCAGTGGGTCTATATTTTGTCGCATATAATTTAAGTTCCGAATGTACAAAAAAAATCTAAATGATACTGAAAATTAGAACACAAAAATCCGAAAAGTAAAGCTTTCGGATTTTTCTACGTTCTAGTTTTTAGTGTTGTTTAGAAATGTAATTTCTAACGGGAAAAACCGTAAAAATAAATCCAAAAAGAGAGACTGGCTTAGGCAAACTTCAATGACACAGAAATAATAGATTAATTCCGAGACCTGGGAAGTAGCCAATTCCTGGAATAACTTGTTTAATAACACGATGAACGACGAAAGACTTGGCTGTATGACATTGTAGTTCATTATTCCATGGTCTCTTTGACTTAAAAAAAGTTAAAACAAATGAAAAACAGTCCAGCAATCCGATTTATGGTCAGAAAACCGCGCCTGCAATGTAATTCGGCCGTCAACAAGGCCCTTCGTGTTCTGTTACTTAGAATACAACGACATTTACGACAATGTGTAAGAAAAAGTTATTTTTTATATGACGTGAGTGGACTGTCGTCTACATAAATGCAAGTCTGTGAGTTATTCGGCTGGTTGATCTGTGTTGGTTTCAGTAGATGGTTTCTGGGGATTCCCTTAACAATTTGGAGCCAAAGCGACGGATTGGGCTCAGAATTCTGAGAACTTTGAGTCTTTTTTGAGTGATTCAAATGAATTTGAGTCAAAATTTTAACTTCATCGTAATCGCTATGCATAAAACATCTACTATCACAATCAATTATTTTATAGTTTCTACTATTATTATTATCTCTTACATTATTTAAAATTTTGACATTTAGGATTATTTTAGGTTTCGATCGGTTCTTTTACTTTTTCTGTGTCTACTCTTGCTTAATACTTATGTCCTGTCAATCGTTCAAAGGTTAACTGGAAGAGATCCCTTTTAGGGATAAGTTCGCGTTTGTGCATGTGTGTTGTCCTGTATTCGTCTTTTTCTTGTGTTTTATGTACAGTAAAGAGTTATACATACATTACATACTATGAAAAAATATTTTTTATTAAAGAAATAAATATTTACATTAAAAAGTCTCTAAGTCTTTGTTGTAATATACCTAAATAAAACAAATTGTGATAAAACTATAACAAAAAAAGTTGCCCTAATGCTGCCCGGCGGCATGGTGCCCAGAAGGCTGGCAGCATTGCCGTGTTGTATGGCAATGCGTCCCTTTGTGCTAAAAAAAAACCAGCCCTCTGGTCACCCGAAGCTTCATTCAGCTATCAAAAATAACATACCTATATTATGAAACGGGAATGGGCGAAAATCTTAGGAATCATGTTATAGACGATGCGGCTAAACTCATCACTATTTTGATTTCCTGTTCCACCTATACGCCCACAATCATGTTAAACGTCGCCTTGTGATCTTAGTTCCCTAGGCTCTGTCTATCCTGTAAGGGATCAAGACGGATTTGTGTGTGTGTGTATGTATAGAAAGCGACAAGTTTCTAATTTGACAATAGCCTGTATATCGCGATATGTAAAGGTAACAATAAGTCTTCCATGCTGGTCTGGGAGCAAAGAAAAAACATAGAATGTACCAGTTGATTCTCTACCCGCGCAGATGGTAAAAGTCCATCGAGGGAGTGGGCGAAAATAATGGGAATCATGTTATAGGCGATGAGACTATCACTATTTTAATTCCATTTTCCACCTATACACCCACAATCTTACTAAATGTGGCCTGTAGGTACCTGTTACCTTAGGCTCTGTCTACCCCGTAAGGGATAAAGACGTGAATTGTGTATGTATGTATGTTTCTAACAATAAATCATTGCGAAAGATCAGCATTCGACATCGTAATTCATGGCAAATGAAAACTGCGGCAATCCACGTTACACCTCATTAACACAAAAAACTATGTTACAACAGTCGCTGTATAAATGTGGCTCAAGTCTCACGCTGAGAGCGGCAAATAACTTTTAGTTAGTTTTAGTGCATTTAGGGTCTGTGTCACCACTCTCTGTTAAGACCCTGGGGGGCTACTCCGAGATTCGATTCAAATGAATGACTATTAGTATGGGCGGAACAACACGAAAAAAACTTCGAAAATTGAATTTTGGAGTAGCCTCCTTGATGTTTTAAGTGTCGATTATTTATCTATGATTTCGCCACTGTTTCGTAGTAAGAGTTGAGAGGGAATCATGGCGTCCATAGAACTCGATTCCCACCGGCTTGCCTATTTTAAGGCACATGGGCATTTTTATTACGCATAATTAGAGGAAAAGGCTAGTTAAATGTTAGTTAAACGCCACTGGTAGCTACAATAACTTTTAGTTAGTTTTAGTTCATTTAGGGCCTCTTTCACCACTCTCTGTTACGACCTGGGGGGCTACTTAGTATTTGTTGTTATAGCGGCGACAGAAATACATCAATCACGGTACCTGAGATACAGACTGGTGACAGGCAGACAGACGGACAGTGGGGTCTTAAAATACTAGCCTAGTCCGAACTATGCTTTAGTGAGAAGGTTTTTCCCTTTGCGTACGGAACCCAAAAACACAAACATACAAATAAATCACGTCTTTATACACTTCAAAGCTGCCAATTTTCTTGCGGCTTCTTGGCAATGATGGTCTTTCCGAATGCGCTAGTAGTTTCAAAAAAGACATGCAAAAGAGCCCTTGGCGGCCAATTTGCAAAAAATAAATTTTGTTTTTTTTTAATTCACGGGTTAGACGAAGCCTCTCAAAATTGTTATTAAAACTACAGACTTCCGTAACTTGGGCCGTGCCACAGAGCGACCACGAATTGGCAACAGTGCCAAACCACTATATTAGAGGGGACGGCAATATAATTGACATAGCCACCGCCAAAAGGTTACGTTACGGACCGGAATCGACTAAGGCCCTGTATCACCACTCTCTGCTAAGTTCAAGTTAACTTAAGTGTTAGTTACTCCGCGTAGAATTATAATTACATGAGGCAGCCGCGACCTTTATCAATTTTCCGGGATAAAAAGTACCCTACGTGTCTAGGGTACCAGCTATCTGCTTTCCAAATTTCATCCAAATCTATTCAATCGTTTCAGCGTGAAGAAGGAACAAACATACACACTCACATCGTCACGTCCATCCATCCTCACAAACTTTGGCATTTATAATCAGTTATGTATTATCTAGTCGTAGTACATGGCCACCCTCTCGAAATTGTTTCCGAGTACACTTACCTTGGGCAAATCCTGCAGTTAGGTAGAAATAGTTTTGAGAAGGAGGCCAAAAGGAGGATCCAGCTGGGCTGGGCAGCGTTTGGAAAACTACGTCGAGTCTTCTCGTCATCCATACCGCAATGCTTGAAAACTAAAGTTTTCAATCAGTGCGTCCTACCCGTCATGACCTACGGAGCTGAGACGTGGACACTCACGGTAGGGTTGGTACACCAGTTCAAAGTCGCTCAGCGAGCTATGGAAAGAGCTATGCTCGGAGTCTCTCTGAAGGACAGGATTCGTAACGAATACATCCGACAGAGAACCAGAGTTACCGACATAGCTCAAAGAATTAGCAAGCTGAAGTGGCAGTGGGCCGGCCATATCTCGCGAAGAACCGACAACCGCTGGGGGAAACGTGTTCTTGAGTGGAGACCGCGACTCGGCAAACGTAGTGTAGGACGCCCTCCGGCCAGGTGGGATGACGATCTGCGAAAGACTGCAGGCAGATGCTGGATGCGTCAAGCTGAAGACAGGGCGCTATGGCGCTCATTAGGGGAGGCCTATGTCCAGCAGTGGACTAATATAGGCTGATGATGATGATGATGATGATTATCTATGATGACGTCTCTGTCTATTTCGTAGTAATAGATAGAGATGGTATCTTAAAAAACGGTCACTTAAGATAATTGGAACTTAACAGAGAATGATGAAACAGGCCCTAAGTCTGTTTTAGCTAATGGACAAGTTTTTAGGGAATTAATGGCTTGGGTCGTGCGGAGCGAAAAGTCGCATTCGTATTAAGGTTGTAGTTGACGGCGATTTTGAATACAGAATTTTAAATACCATCGCTAACAGTATAGGCCAGGGTCGATACCTTTGAAAATGATAAAAAGTAAAATAAAATTATAGTAGGATGAAACCCATTAGAAAAGGTAGAGAATATTACAAAAATTAAAGGAAAAATAAATTACGGTCGATCTGAGGTCGGGAAGGGGAGGGGGGGTGAGTTTTTAAGGGTGAAAAACGGTTTATCTCGATTTCCGGCGAAACTACAAGTCTTATGAAAAAAAGTTAAATGGCAAAGTTGTAGGTAATAAAAAGATCTACAACTTTTGCTTTCACACTTTTTTCACATAACCTCAAAATTTATGTGAAAAATTCAAATAACCAAGTTTTTGGTTTTTTATTTTTATCTTTTGCAAAAATAATATGTTTTTCACGAAACTTGGTGAAAACTTACCTTTTTATGTCCCGAACTTACAGTAATTTTTTTGATTTAAAAGATTCATTTTTTCACCTTATTTTGACTTAATATCGAAAAAGCACCCTAATTTTCAATCGAAAATTCTCACGTCAAAATATCTGTTTTTTTTTAAAAGTCGGTGGCTTTTTTGTTCGTTGAAATCTCTACTTTCCGATGGTATAAAAAAATATATACATTACAATGGTAATTTTTGTTAGAAAATGCAAATAAAGGAAAAAATCATTATGTTCAATTTTGAGCTATTTATTTAAAATTTACACCTTAATTACTCGTTAAACGTAAGATTACATGTTACATTGATAAACAAAAAAATTACGAATCCATAAAACATAAAGATTGGAAAAACATGCGAAAATAATTGTTCTAAATATTAAAAAAATAGGATTTAAAGGAGATTTCATCTAAAAAAATGTGACTGTTGCAATATTTTTCAGTAATAAAGTTGATTTATTAAATTCTAATTACATTTATGTCATAGAAAATCTCATCTTACTAATATTATAAATGTGAAAGTTTGTTACTCTTTCACGCCAGAATGGCTGGACAGATCGGGATGAAATTTGGAACATATATAGATTATAGTCTGGAATAACACATAGGCCACTTTTTATCCCGGAAAATTGCGCAATTCCCGTGGGATAGCGATAAACGAATTCTATGCAGACGAAGTTGCGCGCAACAGCTAGTAATATATAAATATACATGTAAATCGTACTATTGAATTTCGATACTTTATACTGATTACGTTATTCATAATAATTTTCTTAAATACAATAAAAATAGGATTTGAATCCTATTTTTAAATATTTAGAACAACTATTTTCGCATGTTTTTTGCAATCTTTGTTTTATGGATTCGTATTTTTTTTCTTTATCAATGTAACATGTAATCTTACGTTTAACGAGTAATTAAGGTGTAAATTTTAAATAAATAGCTCAAAATTGAACATAATGTTTTTTTCCTTTATTTGCATTTTCTGACAAAAATTACCATTGTAATGTATATATTTTTTTATACCATCGGAAAGTAGAGATTTCAACGAACAAAAAAGCCACCGACTTTTAAAAAAAAACAGATATTTTGACGTGAGAATTTTCGATTGAAAATTAGGGTGCTTTTTCGATATTAAGTCAAAATAAGATGAAAAAATGAATCTTTTAAATCAAAAAAATTACTGTAAGTTCGGGACATAAAAAGGTAAGTTTTCACCAAGTTTCGTGAAAAAAATATTATTTTTGCAAAAGATAAAAATAAAAAACCAAAAACTTGGTTATTTGAATTTTTCACATAAATTTTGAGGTTATGTGAAAAAAGTGTAAAAGCAAAAGTTGTAGATCTTTTTATTACCTACAACTTTGCCATTTAACTTTTTTTCATAAGACTTGTAGTTTCGCCGGAAATCGAGATAAACCGTTTTTCACCCTTAAAAACTCACCCCCCCCCCTTCCCGACCTCAGATCGACCGTCATTTATTTTTCCTTTAATTTTTGTAATATTCTCTACCTTTTCTAATGGGTTTCATCCTACTATAATTTTATTTCGTCTCAAAAATTATCGACCCTGGCCTAGTAATTGTATTCCAATTTTGAAAAGTGACAGGTTTCTATTGTTTTTTTTTTGCTAACTGCCAAGAATTTGCTGCCAAAAAAGTGTAAAGTTTTCCGAGGGCGGGGAGGACTATTATAATTTGAGTTTTTCATAATAAAATTTAAATATTACGTAGTGCCATTTACGTTTGAAAAGACAATTGACTCGGAGGAGGATTTGCTTTATTAAGTTTCTTTTTATCATGTTGCCTACCATAACGGCTGCGGCAAAATTATTTAAAAAAGAAAAAAAACTCTTTCTAATAACACTGGCCACTTACACTTACAAGTTCGCGACATAAAAAACAACGACCACTTATTCGGGAATGGTTCGGCGAGCAAAAAAAAAACTGCACGATATCGATACCGCCACGAGTTGCATAAACTGGGTCATTTAGTCGGAGCCGTGATAATAATGTTGATGGTGACTATCACACACACACGCACACGTGCACGCACACGCACACGCACAGACAGACAGAGAGAGAGACACGCACACATTGATGTCAAACTTATAAAACCTCTCTTTTTGCGTAGGATGTTAGAAACAAGATGAATAAAGAAAAAAATCTCTATTGTATGACAACGCTTGCGCGTTTAAATTGTTTTGATACTGTTAAACCCTACAAGCTGTCAATATGGTTGGTTGAGTTAGACCATCATGAATTTTCTAGTAGTGGCTTGAACTACGGCCTCTTAAGCAGAGGGTCGCAGGTTCAAATCTCGGGTTCCTCTGACTTTTCAAAGTCAAAGTCAAAAGTCAAAATTATTTATTTGCCATGCCCGCATGCACGCAAATATTTTATTGAGAGGTGAATATTTTAATAAAATTACAAATTATCCTGGTCAATTACAAAATTAAGATACATTAAAATCACAACAATCATATAACATTACAAATCGGAATTTATTATTATTATTTTTTCGGAATTTATGTGCGATATGTCATTTGAAATTTATCATAAGCTTTACGGTGAAGGAAAACATAGTGAGGAAACCACCCAACTGCGAAGCAATTCAATGGTGTGTAAAGTTCCCAAATCGCATCGGGCCCGCGTTGGAACTATAGCCCAAGTCCTCTCATTGTTAGAGGCCTGTAGGCTTATTACCTAACTCGCTCGCAATCGCCATCGTGTTCATTTTGACAGTTCATGTATGGGCTGACAATTGGCATCGGAATCAGCTAGCTGTCACATTCATACAAGAACTGTCAAAATGAACGCGATGGCGATTGCGAAGTTAGGTAATAAGCCTACTGTGCCCAGCAGGACGTATATAGGCGGAGATGATGGTACACCCCAAATCTCACTTGCAAATCCAAATCATAACTCCAAAGTTTTCATTAAATCCAGCAGATTATTTTGACGAACTTACTCGGCCCTTAATTTACTTTCAAATCCCACTTTTTACTTTCAAAGTATCAATAAGAAACCACTCGAAGCCCGATCGAGCGTGCAACGGGAATTCGATGTTTTCGCGTTTACGAAGTATCGAAATTTTGAACTTTTTTAATTTTAAACTTTAGCGGTTTTATCGGAATCCGAGGGAAATAAGAAGTTGGCAGACAGAACAAAATGTAACTTAGATCCTTTAGGAATGAATTTACAAAGTACCGGCAACACCCTTTTACAATTAAAATAACCTAATAAATCCTACTAATATTGTAAACGCGAAAGTTTGTAAGTATGGATGGATGTTTGTTACTTTTCACGCCAGAATGGCTGGACAGATCTGGATGAAATTTGGACCATAGATAGATTATGTCTGGAATAACGCATAGGCTACTTTTTATCCCGGAAAATTGCGTAATTCCTGCGGGATAGCGATAAACGAATTCTATGCAGACAAAGTTGCGGCTAGCACGGCTAGCAGCTGGTAAATAATAATGAGAAAACCGCGTTAACAAATTGCGATTTTACTTAGTGTTATCCTATAATTGTATACTAGTTTTAGTCCACGACTTCGCCCGCGTAGAATTAGACTTAATTGTGCAATTCGTCCCAAGATATTTATTTATTTACTTACTAGCTTTTCCCCGCGACTTCGTCCGCGCACATAACGTCAGAGTGACGACACACCCCATACATCCACTCATGTCTCCAAGTATAAGGTTTTTATTGCCTATCCCGTGGGAGATTCGGAAAATCCCTCCTTAGAGCACCTACAGATCCTCTAGGAATATTATCTACTAATATAGTCTTAATTATTTACCTTGTGTTTTTATCCCGTGGGAAATTCGAAAAAATCCTTTGTAAGTGCATCTTTATACTAATCAAGGAATAATGTGTAGGCATGCTAAATTTAATGTCATGTAGCTTTATTAGTACAACATTTCGGAATTTTCCAATCCCGTGGGAAAATCGGGATAAAAAGTATCCTATGTCCGTCTCCTGGTTCTAAGCTACCTCCCTACCAATTTTCAGCCAAATCGGTTCAGCCGTTCTCGAGTTATAAATAGTGTAACTAACACGACTTTTTTTCTTTTATATACATAGATTTATTTTATTTAAAGGTATACTCTTCGTATCTACTGGCCATTTATTTTACCCACATCAAGTTTTCTAACAAATAAAGTTATTCGTAACGAGGTAGCCGCGGTAACTTGTTACTACTAAAGTATCCCGAGACGTGGTTATCCGTTAGCCTGTTCTTTTACTATTTGAGATTCCTCTTACACGCCATTAATTAGCGGAGGTATGTGTCTAGAATAAACTAGAGATGTTTTGAATACAACCTGCCATAGAATACGCTCCTTTAATAAAGGTCGGCTGACATGAGGGCCTTCATGAGAGCCTTGTCGTCCCGGCTGATAGAGACCTCAGGAGACCCCAGCCAGAGCTGGCGCTTACCTCTCCCAGCGAATTTCTCTGGCTGTACAGAGAGGTAATGCCGCCAGTGTCTTGGGGTCTATGCCGCAGGAGGGCCTTTTAGATGGTGTTTTCTTTTCATAGTTAGGTATATTTATTTAGTTTTAAGTTTTGTATATTTAGTTAACTTTTAGATTTTATCATAGTTTATTTTTTTGTTGTAATTCGATATAAATGTTTTGAATTAGATCTGATTATTATTTATTCAGCAGGTTTATTTTGAACGGGCTGTTATACGTTTGACGTCGATGTCCGTGTCCGTGTGTATATGTGTGTGTGCGTGTGCGTGTGCGTGTGCGTGTGCGTGTGCGTGCGTGCGTGTGTGTGTCTGTGGCATCGTAGTTCTCAATTGGATAAACCGATGCCGATGCGGTTTTTTTCATTCGAAAGCCAGTTTCCTTGCGATGGTTCTTAGCCATGTTTAGTAAAATATGATCCGGTATTTAGAAGAGTATCAGCTATTTTACAAAATTATGTATTACCTACAATATTTTATTTACTCGTAATGTTCGTACGTGTGCAAGTTGTCTTGGTTCGCTAACTAGATTTTCGATCGCTTCGAATACTGTTGGAAATAATTGCAAATTTCAACATTGTCGTGTAAAAGTGAAAATGTACTTACTTAACTAACTACGAATGAAAGTACGATGTATGTTTTGACACGACCGAAAGGTTCGGCTGTTTTTGGCCAAAACCGAACCTTCGGCCGAAGTTGGAATCGAAATTTATGTCGGAAACCAAGTACCTACTTAAACCCACCTCACTCCGTTGTTCGTAGTACTCCGTTTCGGCTTACAATACAATACAATAACTCTTTATTCAACACCACATTATAACAACTAAAACAGAAAACAGGTACACAGAATATTACAAGGTAACAATAGGCGGCCTTATCGCTACAGAGCGATCTCTACCAGGCAACCATAATGGACTGGAGAACAGAACAGATCTGAGCAGGTGGTGCAATTTCAATAATATATTATACATGAAACACACATTTACAATAAATGGAGATATAAATAGACACATACACACATACCTAAAAAAGCCAGCTACAAGATTCATGCACAAGATGACAGATTATTTTTTATTATTTTGGCCTGGACCTGCAAATTGTCAGTTGTGTTACCAAGGTCTAATAACCTCCTTGTTTCAGGTGTGCGCGTGAGTGATGTGCGATTAACGCCATGCGGGTGCGCGGGCGCGTGTCGTGAGCATCGCAAAATGGCGGACAGTAGCCCCGCCACCTCCATCATCGAGGGGACCGTCAAGTTCCGGGACGGGAAAAAGGTATGGATCATTAGTTCTAAGGCAGCGCACGCGTCACTCCCGTCATTTTATAAAGGCAGTAGCCATTTTTAAATACATACATTATACATATCACGTCTTTATCCCTTACGGGGTAGACAGAGCCTAAGGTAACAAAACCTTGTGGAATTATAAGTGGAAAGGGGAATCAAAATAGCGATCGGTTGCTAGCCGCATCTCCTAAAATATGATTCCTAAGATTTTCGCCAATTCCCTCAATGGGCTGTTACCATCTGCGCGAGAAGAGAAGCAACTGGTACATTCTATGTTTTTTCTTTACTCCCAGACCAGCATGGAAGCTTAGATCTAAATAAGAAATAACCTTTAGTAATTAACCTTTAGGTTAACTGGAAGATATCCTTTTTAGGGATAAGTTCGCCTTTGTGCATGTGTGTTGTCCTGTATTCGTCTTTTTCTTGTGTTTTATGTACAATAAAGAGTTATACATACATACATACAAAACTTCACAATCTACTTCCATTTTTTTAAACGATGTGTCCACGCTCGTAATCGTTGCATTGCATCTCTTTCACTCACAGGGAGACCAATAGCATGTGTGAAGAGTGGCGCTGCTCAAGACAAAGATAATAGAACTCAATAACACTGATAAGGATAAGCTACTTTCTATGAACACTATCTTAAAGCTATCTTATTAAAAATACCAGGAACTTGATTCTAGTAGCTAAATAGACAAGTACTTAACATAGACAAGTAATTAACAATGGCAGGAAGTTAGTCCTTTACACAGTATTATACAACTAACTAACTAGAACTTTGTAACTATCTGAGCCTATGTCGATATGACTAATAGTGTCAACATCATTGTCACTACATAGTATAAAACAAAGTCGCTTTTCACCGTCTGTCTGTCCCTATGTACGCTTATATCTTTAAAACTACGCAACGGATTTGGAATAAAACATTATCAAAAGGATTTTCTGAGGAACTAAATTGATAAGGAACACCATCGGAGCCAAATACTCTTTAAATTATGTCCTTAACTAGCTTCAGCCCGCGACTTCGTTCGCGTAGAATTAGACTGAAGAACTGATGTTAGCTACGACCTTTGACATGTTTGTCACTATCCCGCGGGAACTATGCAATTTTCCGGGATAAAAAGCGTATATGTTAATATAGGGTACCAGCTATTTCCGTTCCAAATTTTAACCAAATGCGTTCAGTCGTTTGCGCGTGAAGAAGAAACAAATATTCACACACACTCACAAACTTTCACCTTTATAATATTTTTATTTATTTATTTATTTATTTAATCTCATAATTAACACTTACAGACAAGCCACACATGCTAATTATATAACAAGAGAAAAGAATGAATACATAGAACTTATAAACTAAATTATACAGTTATAAAGTTACACATTTATTGAGCTCGGTGTCACTATTGACTCCAAATGCCGGCTAGCCGATGCAAGAATTTTATGTGAAATTTTATATGAAATTAATGTGATTACACCACGCATTTAATGTAATCAATATTATCAATCCCACATATTCGTAAAATGTATGTTTTTATTAAAAAGCTTACAAATTTGGAGTCAATTTTGCTAGTCAAATTTGGCCTACTTCAAAAGGTGGTTATCCGCTAGAGGCAGCCTCGAGCCGAGCGGCTGCCTCGCTCCGAGGCCGCGCAAGTGGAGACGCAGCCTAAGACGTTGAGGTAGCGTCTCTACTTGCGCAGCCTCGGTTAGAGGCAGCCGCTCGACCCGAGGCTGCCTCTAGTGGATAAGCACCTAAATAGTTGTATTGACTTGAAATTTGATTCACATGACAAGATAAGTAAGGTGAATAAATATAAAGATATTCTATAAATAAAGACAATTAACAAAATCTTATTTGTCTCGCAACTGCAAATGGTACAATGTCAAACAAAGGCAAACAAAATGTTTATGTTAAGTGACCTCTTTATTTAAAAAATGAAAAGTATTACGACCAACAGTGATGTCGGTTTGGACATAAACGCAAAAAAACATTAAATTCTACGTAAACTAGGCTACTACCCAACATAGGTACGTCTGTTCGCTTATCATATCACAGTTATCTTATCAAATGCAATTGACACTTTATTGATTATACCGACGTGTAGTACGGTAGCTTACGTGACTTTTGCAGAATATCATCATCATCATCACCCTATACTAGACTACTGCTGGCCTCTCCAACTACACGCGATTGTCGATCCACGTCTTCTTCTTCTTCACGTGTAAACGCCCACCGTTTCCATCCCGAACGGTTGCCCGTTCCCCTTTTCCAGACTGGTCCTGCAGTCTCCCTTATGTCATCGGACTTCCTACACTTCGTCTTACACTTCTTCTGCCTAGCCGGTGATCCTCGTCTACTCTCATTAAACTCCTATAGAACCGTAAATCATTAAACAGTAATAAATGATTAATTTTTATTTGCTTTTGCTTCCAATCGATGTCTTCATCGATCGCCTTTGCGTCTATAGTCAGAATCTTTGCAAGAGGCCCGATCTCATTAACAGCTTACCTTTTGAAGCATTTTTTTCGCAATCGTTCTAATCTACGATGCATTCAATATTTCAAAAATTGTATCTACCAACAAAGTTTTCTTTAAAATCAACTGTTTGTTATAAATAATAAAGTCGTTATTTTATTAGCTATTTTATCTCATATTTCCGTTCATATTAACATACATACATAAATCACATCTTTATCCCTTACGGGGTAGACGGAGCCCAAGGTAACAAGACCCAAAGGCCACGTTTAGCAATATTGTGGGCATATGGATCGAAAAGGGAATCAAAATAGTGATAACACGATTCCCAAGATTTTTCTGTTGATGGGCTTTTACCATCAGCGCGGGAAGAGAAGCAACTAGTAAATTCTATGTTTTTTCTTTACTCCCAGACCAGCATGGAAGAAAATTTATAAGAGACACTATAGAAATAAAATTGGGTGATTGGCGTCTATGATAATGACTAATGACAAAAATGAAAGGAGTCCGTAAATGTCGTGCGTGTTAGAGTTCGTTAGTCATAATTATTTGGAAAATTAGATTAGCTAGAAATCAAACTGAAATTTATGATGAGTCAGTGCTAATGGAAATGCCTTGCTGGGGCGTGGTTCACCCTTCAAGTATTCGTTTTAATTAAAGGCCTACACATTGATAAGTTGCAAAGCGATGGTATAACACCGAAGATAAGTAAAGTACATTGTGGTCCATATTGTCTTACCAAAACGAAATTTGCTCTGTAAATCTAGCTAAAGGTACTTGTGTTTACCAAGTCAACTTTTGTACCTCGAATCAGGTTGCCACGTGACAGACCTAGCTTAGTGAGGGTCATAAGCAAGCGTTTTTGTTAATGTTTTTCTTTTAATAGACAATTTTTATTGGGTTCTGATTTTTGGAACTACATTCAATTCAGCTGTGGCTATGTGTTTATGTTTAGACGCATTGATATTTTGGCAGATTAAAAAAACGTGTGAAATGATCGACTCTACGACTCTGGTTGAGTTGCAAATAAATTTCTGTCAAAAATGTTATATTTATTACAAGTTTTTTTGCTGACTGTACTGGCGTTGTCATCCGTCCATTATGTGTACCAAATTTCAAATCAATCGTACCAACCGTTGAAGAGTACCCTCCTACAGAGACATTCCTGGAAAGCTAAATAAAAGCATGTAAAAAAATTATTCATTTTACCCTCTCAAGAGTGCCAGTTAAATTTCTTTTCACGAGCTTTGAAAGATGATCAGCGTCTAAAAGGTGCATTTACAAGAATTCAGTGGAAGTTAAAAATAAATTTACAACCTTAGAAACCCTGCAATGTTGAAGATCCCTTTGATGTCCATCGTGAAACAATGGCAGCGGATGTCAACAAATGATTCAACCGATCAAAGTCCCGTGACTAACACTGATACCGAAGCTGGCTCAAAACACGCATTGTTATAGGTTCCTAAAATTAGTTTTCATAATAGACGAGTGCTTGCTCTAGGTATGGAAAGTTTGAACCGACTAGGAAAGGGAAATGGTAACAGTTTGGATTGAGACCAAAAATAGGAGACGTTTTGGAAAAAGGTCAGATCAGGAGTACCCGTAACCGGCGAGCATGTATGAAGAGATTGATGAATGTGGATGAAGCGAAAGAAGTATCAAGATCGTAGCAAGTGGAACACGGTAGTCTCTGCCTACCCCTGTGGGAAAGAGGCGTGACGGTATGTATGTATGTAGTAGTTCAATGATGGGGATAGACATTAAGAAAATAAGCACGTTCCAATTGGTTCTTCAATCTCTGCTGTATTAAAAACCAAATTGGACGTTAGTGTGATTAGCGATTAAGTTGATTGCCTAAATATCGATGCTATGAGTCATTCGGAATTTGTTGATTACATTATTAATGCTACTGCGTTCTGAGTTACACTAGTAAAAATAGACAATTGATTTGAGATAAGAAAAAAATCACATGACTATCTGACGCATTTGACCTTAAAAGAAACCATGGTAGCCAAGTGGTTTCACAAGCAGAGGATCACGGGATCGATTTCGAACATGGGGTCGCACCATTAGAATCTTACGGAATACGGGTGTTAAATTACATAATATGTAAAATTACATTTGAAATGAAGCATCAGATGCCGTTTTTCTTTCGTTGATCAACAAAAAAAAATGAAGCGAAACCTGTTCATAGCATGGTGATTATAAAGTTCCTGGTCCGCACTGAGTCCGTATAGAAAATCGCATAGAAACAGCGGATCCAGTTCTAGGATTCCTCGCCTCTTAAGGCGTCCTATCCGATCAGGCTCAGCGAGCACGCCAGTCAGCTGGTTTGGATGATGTCGCAGTCTCCCCTTGTACTTGATCGAGGTTTATCGTATTGATAAACTGAATGACTGACCTGACTTAAAATAGTAAGAAGACACCTCCCCCTTCACCCAATTATTATACTTACGATTCATACCGTCCGAATGACGACAGAACTCGGCTCTTTCCAAATCCGAAACGTACGACGATGGAAACATGTTGGTATGAAAATAAGGAAATGTGTTCAATTCAGAACTGCGTTGATAGCTAGCGGAAAGTGCAGCGATGCACGCGGCACGCTAGCCGGTTAGGTGAGGTAGAACCGCTGGAAAGGACTACCTACATCCACGTAAAGAAGACATAGGTTTATGCAATGCATAGAAACATCCGAAACCGACGAGCATGTATGAAGAGATTGATGAATGTGGATGAAGCGAAAGAAGTATGTCAGGATCGTAGCAAGTGGAACAAAGTAGTATCTGCCTACCCCTGTGGGAAAGAGGCGTGACGGTATGTATGTATGTATAAGAAATGGTATAACATTTATACATACATACATACATTCATATGTCACGTCTTTATCCCTTACGGGGTAGACAGAGCCTAAGGTAACAAGACCTACAGGCCACGTTTAGCAAGATTGTGAGCGTAGGTATAGGTGGAAAATGGAATCAAAATAGTGATGGGTTGCTAGCCGCATCGCCTATAATATGATTCCTATGATTTACGCCCATTCCCTCCATGGGCTTTTACCATCTGCGCGGGAAGAGAAGCAACTGGTAAATTCTATGTTTTTTCTTTACTCCCAGACCAGCATGGAAGATAACATTTATAAGTGGATAAAAAGTATTAAGAGCAATACGGGAAATCCCGCGTTAAAACAATATTATTTTTGGTGGTTTTAACCACTTCTAATTACGTCCTTATGCAAAATTTTGGAAAATAGGCACTACCTATTCCGACCTCTGTTTTTATAAGAATTTCATTATTTCATCCATGTTTCACTTGTCCCGGAGTCTATAATAAGTTTGGCCTGACAATTTTTATCGGATTCTAGGATTGTTTTGACATTATTTTGATATAGATGCATAGTGTTATTAGGTATGTAAGACGGGTGACAATTCGACATTTCAGCAAACAGCTTGTGCTAAAAATGTTTTTTTTTTAATCGAAACTTATTTTCTTGTGTTTGTGTCGTGTGAGTGTATTTATAACAAATTTTAACTATTTCATGTTTAGCTTATCTTTTTGTACAATTTCACTGCTTATTACGTTCCCACCTTGGCATAGCGTAATAATTTCCAACAGTGGGTGAAGTTGTTGTCTCAGCGATAATCAGCTACTACCACTTCTATTGGTACTTGTTACGATAATATCTCTGTTGAAAAGCAATCTTTATTTTTAAGAATCCGACGATAATATGCAGTGATAATTAATTATTATGTCACAAAGGCACGTACTTATCGCATGTTATTATTTCGTTAATTACTGAGCACGTCCAATGAGAGTAATCACTGCAAGTGATAGAAAGAGAGAGATTATAAAGATTACAGCATGGATTTGACAAAATGCAGGCTCTGAATAAAACAAGTGCTTAGTTACTCAGTATGATTTTGTTGTGATGTAGAATTCGTAGAATTATTATCATCCGGATGCTTTAAAAATAAGGCTTGTCCATATTTTTATATCAGTGTTATTTTAATTAAATCCATAGCTTCGTTGCGTCGCGTAACAACTGATATGATGCCGTTTTAACATTTCGCAAAAAAGCTAAAAGTTTTTAAAATATTGCTGCATTTTTATGTCACTTTAGCGATAGATTTTCCATTTTTAAATTGGTTTCAATTCAATTATGAGCGATGTAAAATAAACAACAGCGAACGCAAAATCATTGGAAATTTATTCATCAGCAAATTGTATTTTTTTCAGAGTTTGTAGAATTTCTATTTTAGCCTCAATCTTTTGCCTATCATTGAACTTTCGAAAAGTATTTACTAAAGACAGTAAAAAGTGTTTATCTTCATCATAGTCACTGAATTTCGTTCCACTAATTACAGTACTGTCCCTCTTGCACATTTCTCCTGTTTGATTTAGAAACTGTTCGGGTTCTACAACAACACTTGTGATTTCATCACCGCCAAACTTTTCATCACCTTCCTCGTCTTCTTCCATTTCTTCGTCACTTTCAATTTCTTCTAAGTATTCTATCTTGAAACACCTGTCAATTGATTTATCTTTCGGATCGTTTTCATCATTATCTGTCAGTTGGAATTGATCTATCTGATCTTTTGCTAGCAGAAAACTCATTTTCTTGAAGTATCCGTATATTTTTCTTGGTTTCACGATTCTACCTTCACTCTTATCCTGCTGCTCCTTTCGTTGCATCGCTAGTTCTCTAGTGAAGCAGGTTCGTAAGTTTTTCCAACGTTGCTGGATTTCTCGAACTGTAAAAATGAACAAATCATTTTGAGTGTTATGCTGTACAGTCAACTGCATAAAATGTATGTACGTTACCAAGACATCAAAAACGTCTACACGCCTTTGTGCCACTAATAACAAGGTCGGTGACACAATCATAAGTTTGACATGTTTGGGTGTATCGGCATTTTATGCCCTGGACTGTACAGTACAGTGAAAGAATCTGAATCGCGTACCACTGTGGAACCGTTTCACTGTAAATGTCATAATGACTCCTCTTCCTGCGCAGATGGTAAAAACCAATCTAGGTAATGGGACAGGACTTTTCAATTATTCTAACTAAAACACCGGACGCAATATTGTGGGACAGTTCTAAGGCACGTTCTGTTTGTCTTTGTTATATAAACCAAAAGTTTTGAAAGTAATTCTAATAACTTACCACGTTTCATTTTGCGCTGCGGTTGCATCGAGTTCCAATGCGGAAATACCTAAAAATAGACAAATACTTGAGCAACTACAACATAATATCTTTATAAATCCAATATATGTAGTACTAGCGACCCGCCCCGGCTTCGCACGGTATATTATGCATGTATTATACATATAAACCTTCCTCTTGAATCACTCTATCTATTAAAAAAACCGCATGAAAATCCGTTGTGTAGTTTTGAAGATATAAGCATACATCGGGACATGAGGACAGAAAAAGCGACTTTATTTTATACCATGTGATGTTTTTAAGCACCTAACAAAACCTGTCATGTCATGAACATGAACCAAAATAAATGTTTATTAATGAAAACTACATTGCTGGGCACAGGCCTCCTCTCAGATTGAGAGGGCTTGTGCAGTTCCCACGCGGGCCCAGTGCGGGGAACTTCGCGAGATTTATTCATTATCTGATATTTTTAACTTCCATGCTGGTCTGGGAGCTTAGAAAAAACATAGACTGTACTTAAAGCGACTTTGTTTAATACTATGTAGTTAATGTAATGTGCAAGCTCTCTACATGCCGAGCTCGCCGCGCTCGCGACGAAATCGCTTCGCACTCGCCTCGCTTTCTACACGTCACAATTCGCTAGTGTTTGGCCCTTTAGACCGACCGCTTAAGTGAGTCCTCGCCCGCGCGGTGCAGGGGCGCGGGGTGGGACAACAAAAGGGGCCGAGCCTCCGAGAGATGCGGGTGGCAGGCGCACTACCCGCCCGCACCTCTCTCGGTCCCCTTTGTCGTCCTACCCCGCGCTCCCTTGGGCGTTCAAGTATTACGTAAGCGCTTGAGGGGGGCGGGGGGTCTTTGCTTTGCTTATTTTTGATGACATGGGGGGAGGGGGGTCGATATGGTGATTACGTCAGCAGCTTCGATTCGAACTGCTGCTCACGAATCAATAAAAAACAGAATCCATTAAAAGAAAAATGCATATAGGTACCAATGATTACGTAAGCATGGGGGGGGGGGTAAGAGGTTTGCTTACTTTTGCTGACAAGGGGTAGGGGGGGGGGGGTAAACAATTGTAAAAAATCTGCTTACGTAATACTTGAATGGCCCCCTTGCCGCACGGACGAGGACTCATTTAAGCGGTCGTTCTATAGATCGGTCGTTGGCTATAAATAAAAGATCACTTACCTCTTGACTCGCTTCCCTCCATAGTCTCTGTTTATACTTCGCGTGGAAATAATGCATGTGAGTTTTGTCGTACAGCGCTGGACGCTTAGCAACTGCGTCGATCAGTTGTATCAAGTCTATGTCGTAGGATCTCACAGACATGTTGCCGCGTCGAGCTGTAGACGGCGACTGGACGGCAACGTGGCGCGGCGTTGCCCGGTGTGGCAACGTTGCGCGCTGTTGCGCCATCGTGGGCGACTATTGAGGCAGGCAACGTCGCGTAGCAACTGTTTTTATTGCTCGGTAACGGCGATTTAGCCCAACTGTTGTGACGCAAGAGTTGAAATGGGCTTTAGTTGTGTTATGAAGAACGTATTTAGCAAATGGGATGTATGTTGAGTCGTGCGTTTTTTTATGCTTAAGTAAACACATCTTTTAAGCAACTATATGTTGCCCGCGACTTTGTCTGTAAATTCGTTTATCGCTATCCCACGAGAACTGCAATTTTCCGGGATAAAAAGTAGCGTGTTATTCCAGACCATAATCTATCTCTGTTCCAAATTCCATCCAGATCCGTTTAGCCGTTGGCGTGAATGAGTAACAAACATCCATACAGCCTCACAAACTTTCGCATTTATAATATTTGTTGGATAGGATTAGTAGGATAGGAAGTTGGATAGGATAGTAGGTTAAGGATAGAGGAGCAAGTGGGGCAAGCAAGCACAAGATTCTATTATCCGTATGTCAGATACCGTGTTATTTTAATACTAATTAGTTTTATTACCTAACTCGCTCGCAATCGCCATCGTGTTCATTTTGACAGTTCTTGTACGAATGTGACAGCTAGCTGATGCCGATGCCAATTGTCAGCCCATACACAAACTGTCAAAATGAACAAGATGGCGATTGCGAGCGAGCTAGGTAATAAGCCTAAGCTTCTAGTTTCAAATATGTTTTTTTCCTTGTTTCAGTGGAAATCGCGATGGTGTGTCATGAGGAAGCTGTCTCCAGTAGCAGGTACGATTTATTTACCTACTCTTGCTACACAGGTCTCGGGTGTTGAGACAAAAAAAAAGTTAAGAACCCGCCGGGACTTTCCTTAACCCTAAAGCGGAAGCTCGACATGTATTGTGTATACAGCCTTTTTATTTTGTTGCCCGGGGGAAATCTGCTGTAACCAGATACCCCATCACCACTGGGAGGCTATGGTGTTATGTGGGGTTTTTACCCCGGGGTGTTCCTTCCTCGCCGCTTTTCTGGTGACGCAACGGTTCAACGTTATAACCCATTACATCGCCAGAAGGCGGTTATCCGTATCCGGATTCGTCTTCTGGAAGGCCAATCTTGGTTTCCTTTTACCAGCAATGGCGTGTCAGGAACACTTTGACGACCGGATAGCCTAGTGGTTAGTGACCCTGACTATGAAGCTAGAGGTCCCGGGTTCGAATCCCGGTAGGGGCAGACAGTTGTATGATGAATATGAATGTTTGTGCCCGAGTCATGGATGTTGTATGTATTTAAGTATGTATTTATCTACGTTATATAAGTATGTTTATCCGTTGCCTGGTACCCATGGTACAAGCTTTGCTTAGTTTGGGGCTGGGTCAATAGGTGTAATTTGTCCCAAGAGATTTATTTATTATTATTATTATTTACTTTAGACGCCATTCTTCTCGAGGACCTCATGTGTATTCAGCCTATCCTAACCTACGGCGCCGAGTTCTATAGGCTTATTGTCTAACTCGCTCGCAATCGCCATCGTGCTCATTTTGACAGTTCATGTATGGGCTGACAATTGGCATCGGAATCAGCTAGCTGTCACAATATGCCTACCGGTCTTTAAATGAGGCCCAGAACTCCAAACTCGAAGTTTGCCAACGAGCCATGGAGGACAGCATGTGTTCGAATAGCTGATGGTATCAGAAACACTGATCTGCGCTTCAGAAGACACTAAATCAGTTTTAGTACCTACCTTTTTTATTATTACTAAGTCATGCCTCTCATTCGTATTAAAACTCCATTCATTTAATTAATATCAAATTCATTTCATTGACTAATCATTAAAAAACCACAAAACCGAAAGGAATTATATTAAATATCCTTTCAGAAAACGTAATTGAGTGATTAAAAAAAATCCCATTCAAAAGTCAGCACTTCTAAATTTCAACCTTGTAACAATCTGTTTTAGATTCACATTTGAACGACTATATTTCGACTTACGTCCGTTTTCTTATGAACCACCAAATATTCAATGAATTCGTGAGTTCCGGAGCGATTCGTAGTAAAATTATTAAGTTATTTGTTGTTTGATTTTGATCTTTATGGGCATGGGAATAGGAGTTCCTGTGTCCCTTTGTGAGGTAAAATATGCAGCCTTTGTACGTCCTTCAGTCGTTAAAATTGTGGTTATCGCTTGACCAAATAAAAAGTAAAGACCGAGTTCTGGGAAAACCACAGTGATGTTGGTGTGAGAGACGCACACATGTGCACACTTACTAAGCGAACAAGGCGAGGACTGTGAACAGTATCCGGCCTCATTGTGTAGTTTTAACAAAATTCTGATTTTTTTTTGGTGTTAGGGTTTTAGAAAACCGGCCAAGTGCGAGACGCACTCGCTCGCTGATGCACAAATAGAGAGATGTTATCTAGCTATTTTAAGGCTTAGACTAGTTAGACATTAGAAGTTTACTAGTTGTAATTTAGGTAACTTTAGATAAGGGGGGCTTTAATTGGGAGTAGTATAGTTTGTAAACTAACAAAAGCCGTGGTAGCCTAGTGGTTGGACCTGTGGCCTCTCAAGCAGAGATTCGTGGGTTCGTGCCCGGCCTCGTACTCTGAGTTTTTTGGGTATTTAGGTGCGATATTACATTCTAAATTTACTGGATGAATGGAATATTATAAGACTGGAAGGCCGTAGCGTTTTCCAACAATATAAGCTTTAATAAAAACATTATTTTACCATAACACAGGTTTCTCAAGGGACGGCTCACATTCTGCTATCAAAATTTCAGAAGGGTAACTTCTGAGTAAATGTTTCAGGAAACTACAATTCGGCAAACTTATCTTTGCCGGTGGATAAATGCGGAACTAACCGTAATTGTATTACCGTCGGCTGAAGTCTTGGACGGCAGCGCCGCTGGCAACGGTAAACATAAGTTTGTTTCCCGAGGCGATCCTTCGGGAATTTCCGTAGGTTATCGGGCTGATAGAAAAGTTTTTTAGAATAAAATGTAAACAACGGAACGCGGAGGCTTTGGTTATAAATACGTTAGGTCTGTTAGCGAATGAAGTTTCACTTAGAGAAAGTTTTAGGTCAAGTTAGCTTTATTCCTTTCGGTTTGTTCCTAGTATGTCTAGACATTACATTTCAGGGTTTCGTAACTCACAACGAATAAAGGCACTTTTAAAGCGTCACTTTGTTATCTGTAGGCTTATTACCTAACCTGCTCGCAATCGCCATCGTGTTCATTTTGACAGTTCTTGTATGAATGTGACAGCTAGCCGATTCCGATGCCAATTGTCAGCCCATACATGAACTGTCAAAATGAACACGATGGCGATTGCGAGCGAGTTAGGTAATAAGCCTACTGGCCATTTAACTGTCTGACGAGACAATTTTGTTAGTAAAGCGTGGATGTGTGTTAGCGGTAGGAAACAAAACCTAAAGGCAATCCCCTGCACTACAAGGTACCTAATAGCGGTATATTGCTGGCCCGGAACGATGTAGGTAATAGTTATTTGTTTCACAAGGGAGCGAAATGATGTATTTACGGCGAGGGCGCTACGTTGAATTCAGAGCGAAGTGTTAACGCCCAAGATGAAGATAATTTAGCTCCCGAGTGGCCCATACAACTTTACACACCGATTATTAAAAAACTTGAAAAAATAATTCTAAATTTAATTAAAGAGCAGCATAGAAAATGGCGTGGTTTTACATTTATCAACTTCAAAAAATTGCATTTGCAAAAAAACAGAAAAGTTGCACTTTGATCCCTCTTGACTTGACAGAAAGCAAAGCTTACTTTTCTGAATGAGTGGTATGAAATAGTACATTGTGTATTAAGGGCGGTAAGTAAGAAATTACGATCAAGGCTCTAGTAGAAGCTTGAAGTCGAAGACTGAGGGCTTTCTGAGCCAAGGTTCGTAATTCCCGTACCGCATGTGAAACATATATTCTATTTCATCACATTTGCGAGTAAATAAATAAAATTATAGGGCAGAAAAACCCGTGCCAGAGGCGCGGCGTTTGGATAGGCGGGGGGCGCGGGTGGCGGCGGTGCGCGGGCGCTACTTACCGCCCTAGGGTTTCATGACAAGAAAAAAGCCCGAGGGTTTTATATGGGGTATTGCGGCCAAGTTTACCTGTATGTTTTGATACCGTTTACGAGCAAGTGTGATGAAAAAACATTTGAAATTTCCTAGTCATGCATATTAGGTTTAGCCGAGGGCGGATCCAGCTATGGCGCCAGGAGGGGGTCACATAGTCGTGGTCAAGTCAAGAACTTATAATTTAATTTTGATAACAATAGATACAAGTAAAAAGTATTGGTCCACCTAAGTCCTGGAACCAGCTCAGGGGGGGGGTCATGACCCCCATGACCCCCCCCTGGATCCGCTCGTGGGTTTAGGTTTAGAGACTATATTTTATTGTCATTAAGAATCTTACAATTCACTTATGAGAACTTAAAATTAAATATGTTTGTAACGAGCGTATATAAGTACTAATAACATAGAAAGAGGGTAAATTTATATAATGTTTCGACAAAGTTTTGTGGGTACTATACTCAACAGCACGGGTTTGATTCATGCGCCCGCGCCGAATTGCGAAACAAAATAACAACGATCACAGTTACGCGGACTGGAAGTGGCATAGCGTAGTTGTTATTTTAATGTGTTTTCTGGCTTGACTTTTATTATAATACTAGTGTGTTTTTTAAAATTATTACCTTTATTTATTTATTGTTTTAATGTGTTTTTTAATATATGTTTTCCCGTAAGGGATAAATACGTGTCCCATGTATGTATGGTTTTATATGTTTATTAATTATTTATCGGGATTTGGTTTGGGTATTTATTTATATACAACTAAGTTTGTATTAGTAACATTTTGCTTAAGCAGTTTTTTATAACGATATATTGACTTAGTATGTTTAATGTCTGGGGAGTTTGTTGTATTGAACAAACTGTTGACGATGATGACATACGACGATGACAAACCAAATGATTTTGCAGCGTCATCGACAATCGATTGATTAGTAGTATTACCGAAGTAACTCGACTCAAACAAACTAGATTATTTTATTGAATCGGGCGTTACTTTGCTTCCATATCAATACTGACGTCGTTGGTTTGCATGTGTAGCAGTTGTGCTCATTAAATTTTGATAATGATCCCTTAGAGGGGTCGAAACGCGTCAGTGTTTGTGTGGTGTAAGGGATAATGAAGTTTGTGGGATTTATTTGTGTTTTATGTGGCTAGTGGAGGGAGGGATATCATGAAAAACATAATATTTCACACTGGTTTTTTGCACGTGAGTATTGGACTAGCAATGTAAATAATTTTGTGCATAAAACACTAAAAACTAAGAGAGTTCTCTCCATTGTGCTAGCTACACATTCCGATTAACACAAAGTGATCACCACTTGGGATCACATAAAGTGGGAACCAATGTGTGTAGGTAACACAATAGATTGATCTCTCTCCAGGTAGATGTCAAACCCGGGGACCGAAGTCCGAAAGAAGGGAGTTGGAAGTCGTATTTATGCATCCGCGTTAAGAAACTTCGTTGGCGCGATGTAGAACTTTGTGACGTCACTAGCGCCAGCTACTCGTAAGTAAATAATTTTGTGCATAAAACACTAAAAACTAAGAGAGTTCTCTCCATTGTGCTAGCGACACACTCAGATTAACACAAAGTGATCACCACTTGGGATCAGATAAAGTGGGAACCAATGTGTGTAGGTAACACAATAGATAGATCTCTCTTCAGGTAGATGTCAAACCCGGGGACCAAAGTCCGAAAGAAGGAAGTTGGAATTTGTATTTATGCATCCGCGTTAAGAACTTCGTTGGCGCGATGTAGAACTTTGTGACGTCACTAGCGCCGGCTACTCGTGCGTCGTAGCAGTTTATATAGTCGATGTCGCTATGTACTTCCATGCTGGTCTGGCAAAGAAAAAACATAGAATGTACCAGTTGCTTCTCTTCCCGCGCAGATGGTAAAAGCCCATCGCGGGAATGGGCGAAAATCATAGGAATCATGTTATAGGCGATGCGGCTAACCCATCACTATTTTGATTCCATTTTCCACCTATACGCTCACAATGTTGCTAATCGTGGCCTAGGTCTTGCCACTTTAGACTCTGTCTATCCCGTAAGGGATAAAGCTGTGATTTGTGTATGTGTATGTATGTACTCTTTTTCCGACCCATCTTCCAAGGATCTAAAACGCCGCAGGCTCTGCTGCGGCCTCAGCGGAGGACTTAAACGCCGAAAACATAGCTCGGTAAAGATAAAGATAAAGATAAAGATATTTTATTTGTCAACGTGAGTAGTATAAACATAGAGATGTTGCAGAGAAAAAAAAAATAGTCCTTCACGTTGTGCCTTGCGGCGTACAATATTTTGCTAAGCACACACAGTACTGCAAAATGTTTAATAAGTTAATATTTATCTAAAATTAAACTAAATTCAATTTATTAAAATA
This sequence comes from Pandemis corylana, assembly GCA_949127965.1. Taxonomy (NCBI): domain Eukaryota; kingdom Metazoa; phylum Arthropoda; class Insecta; order Lepidoptera; family Tortricidae; genus Pandemis; species Pandemis corylana. Next base: position 12,443,503 of record OX421865.1, on the reverse strand, counting down.
AATTCTTAAACATTAATACATGCCATTGGTGGTGAAACGTTACATTCATTACATTACTCAATTCAAATTATTAAACATTTTATCAATATTACCATTGAAATCATTATTTTTATTTACTGCTCATTAATAAAATCATCTATTGAATAGAAACATTTCTCGACTAGTAATTGCATAATTTTTTTCTTAAATAAATTAACGCTGTCATCCCTCGGTTGGAGCTCGTTATATATTTGAGGTGTTTGGAGTCGAAACTCTGGGGCCATGGGGGCCAAACGCGTGCCGTGTGTACAAAGATATCTCAGCGCGGGTGGTAGAGCCTTGTGCAAGGTCCGTCCGGATGGCTACCACCATCTTACTCGCTAATCCTGCCGCTAAGTAGCAGTGCTTGTACTGCTGTGTTCCTGTGTGGAGAGTAAGACAGCCGGAGAAATTACGGGCACAAGAGGCATTTCATCTTAGTCCTCTAGGTTGGCAACGCATCTGCAATCCCTCCGGGGTTGCGGGTGTCTATGGGCAGTGGTGATCACTTACCATCAGGTGACCCACTTGCTCGTTTGCCTTCCTATTCATATAAAAAAAAAGCGCGCCTTATATAGCCGGTTTTTTGTTCAGACAGAGTATAAGTATTGCCATACAACGTGGCAATGCTACCAGCCTTCTGTTCACCCTCCCGCGGCGATTTGAAAGACATTTTTTATCTTTAATACACTTTAAGCTAAGTTTAAGTTATTTTTAAGTTTTTTCCGTTTTTTATTATGTTTTGTTTTTCTTTTCCAATAAAACTCATAAAAAATTGACATAAAACGAGGGGCACAATAGAGATCTCTCTAATGTGGGGTTAATTTCTGGATCTACTGAACCGATTTTGAACATTTTTTTGCCAATGGAAACGCACTTTATTTGTGGTTCTGCGCGGACGAAGTCGCGGGCAACAGTTAGTATTATAGATTTAATGATAAGTATAGTTTATTCTTGCTCTGGATTTCTAGAACACCCTTTGTTAGTTTAAACGTTGCTTCGTGAGTGAAAGTTTGTTTTACGTTTTCGGTTCGTGGGACAGTTTCAAAGTGAGCTATTGGAGTGACGAAGTGCTAATAAATGTAGTTTATTGTCACACGTGTGTGTACTTGATTGAGTAATATATTGAGGTTGAGAAGGGACAGCGATGCTTGAAATTGTATGAGATAGAAAAACTTGTTGAATCTTAACTTGTAATTTACTTTTGTATCTTTCTAATTTATAGTACTTTATATACGCGAGTAAATGCAATGCTATAGTTTTCTTCTTTTTTATTATGGCCCCATCGATCGATGCGAAGATTTCGCCAATGTCCAAGTAATAAATACAGTTTCAACATGAAACTACCGTGAGACTCACATAAACGGATAACTCACGTATAAAAAGTCGAGCGATACTCGACATGTTTCGGACTATTTCGTAGTCCTTCTTCCTGGAGCGCTCGCCCCGGTGGCAGCGAAACGAACACTGCGCAACAACATGCGAAACATGTCGAGCATCACTCGACTTTTTATACGTGAGTTATCCGTTTATGTGTAATTAATAAATACAGTGTTCAAAAATCTTGTGACTAAAATGTCGGCAACGTTGTACGGTAGAACACGGTCAAAAGACCCCTCTCCCCCGTCGGACTCTTAGCCAACGGATAATGATATCCCTCAGAATCTGCCAGGAAATCATTAACCGGTGCCCAGGGTGCCTCGGACAGATCCAACAACGAACCGCAGCTCTTGAACACACGCGGAGGTAACCCGACTCGCACCCCAAATCTATTCTTATTATCTCGAATACTAAATTGACAAGTGCAAATGTCGAATTGTCAAATAATGATACCAGCTTCAAAGATATTTCGAAAAGCCTGATAGACGCTACGGGTGACCACAGAGCTGGCAGCTTCCTTGGACAAAGAATTAGTACCTATCGCTGTCCAAAGGGGGAAATGTTGCCAGCGTCTGTGGTAGGTACTATATCTCTCTTTCCAGAGCGAGCGGGTAACAGTCTTTTTCAAGACTTAATCGTTCTTTTCAGAGCGGCGGGGTCCTCCGGGACATGACGAAGCCGTCCTTATAAGGGCGCATCCGCAACCGCATTCGTCCTTTTCAGAGCGAGCGGGTAACAGTCTTTTTCAAGACTTAATCGTTCTTTTCAGAGCGGCGGGGTCCTCCGGGACATGACGAAGCCGTCCTTTCAAGGGCGCATCCGCAACCGCATTCGCCCTTTTCAGAGCGAGCGGGTAACAGTCTTTTTCAAGACTTAATCGTTCTTTTCAGAGCGGCGGGGTCCTCCGGGACATGACGAAGCCGTCCTTTTAAGGGCGCATCCGCAACCGCATTCGCCCTTTCAGAGCGAGCGGGTAACAGTCTTTTTCAAGACTTAATCGTTCTTTTCAGAGCGGCGGGGTCCCCCGGGACATGACGAAGCCGTCCTTTTAAGGGCGCATCCGCAACCGCATTCGTCCTTTTCAGAGCGAGCGGGTAACAGTCTTTTTCAAGACTTAATCGTTCTTTTCAGAGCGGCGGGGTCCTCCGGGACATGACGAAGCCGTCCTTTTAAGGGCGCATCCGCAACCGCATTCGTCCTTTTCAGAGCGAGCGGGTAACAGTCTTTTTCAAGACTTAATCGTTCTTTTCAGAGCGGCGGGGTCCTCCGGGACATGACGAAGCCGTCCTTTTAAGGGCGCAAACGTCCTTTTCAGGGCGAGAGAGGGATCCTTCGGGATATTACGAATCCTTCGGGATGTCGGCAAAACGTCCTTCTTAGGACGAAACCAAAACCGTCCTTTTAAGGACGCAAACGTCCTTTTCAGGACGAAAGTGGGAGGGGGTGGCTCGAAAGTGCATTTTCAGCCCTGGAGAGCAACCCTCTTGTGAGGAATCCTTCGGGACTTTGAGAGGACAGGGGCGGCTTGAAGGGACATTTTCTGTCCTGGAAAACCACCCCTTTGTGACGGAGGCGCCTTAGGGTGCCTGTCGTGGCTACGCGTAACCTTGGTGTTCCTAATGCTGAGGCCGCGGGTTACTGCAGTGACTGTGAGGAGAAAACCTCTATAAAAAATCCGCGGCACCTGCGGGGGAGGGCGGGAATTCCCAATCCTGCATTGCACAGGTGTCGCAGGGAGGTAGCCCCATCCCGGGTGGGCCCGCAGGGACGTCGCGGTTCACGAAAGTTCTCCCGCGGCCCCCTGCAATAGTGCCAAATGTGGGAATCCGTGTGTTTTTTACTGGGTATGCCTGACGCCTCGGGAGAGCCCCAGATACCCTCGGTAACCCCGTACCGGGCCGGATGCATAAGGCGCATTTTCCACACCATAAAAAATAAAATAAAAAAAAAGGTACTATATCTCTATTTGTTTTATTTTAGTTTAATTTGATTTTAATTTAACTATGGTTTAATTTGTTTTTGTTTTAACAATTAAACTAACCTTCAACATACCTACATACAAACCGTCACGCCTCTTTCCCACTTGGGTAGGCACAGACTACTTTGTTCCACTTGCTACGATCCTGACATATTTCTTTCGCTTCATCCACAGTCATCAATCTCTTCATACATGCTCGTCGTTTTCGGGTACTCCTGACCTGACCTTTTTCCAAAACGTCTCCTATTTGGTCTCGGAACGTCCGTCCAGGTCTTCCCCTCCCAACGTAACCATTCACACTCACACTCTCCATATAGATCTGTTTAGTTAGTCTACTTTCATCCATCCGCTCTACCCTAACCTCCAAACTGACTACAAACTCTTTACCATGTCGTCAACGTAGATCGCCCGTTGCAAGCGGTACCTTATCACTAGCTATATCCGTTTCTAATGAGAGTGCTGTAATCTGCTTAGCCTCTAGCTCGTCACGTGCAATGATGTCACATTCTGCCTGTGAAGGCTATCTTGACTGACATTTGCATACAGGTAAATGTTAAAACCAAGTAACTTTTTGCACAACACATGGATTATACGGCTAATATTATCTACGCCACAATGTGTGCGTTTCTCCTGTCTATTTGTTTCCGCCACCTACTTTAACTGTCTCCGACTTATTTCTATCTTTTATTGGTTGTCTGGTAAAGATCGCTATTAAGCGATAAGAGCACATATTGTCCCTTGTTCTTTGTTTCTGTATTGTTTGAACTGATTTGTGGTGATCAATAAAGAGTATTTGTATTGTATTGTACACCACATGTACAACGTTGGTTTGCATGTGTAACAGTTGTGCTCATTTTGAAAATGCTCGATCGTTCTTAACGCCCTATGTTATTTATGAGTGTATATGGGCACCAGGTGACCTCTTGCTCGTTTGCCCCCTATCATATAAATTGAGTCGACATAGCCCTCGCGCTCTCCATGTCAGCCGTGATGGTCACATTCGCAAAACTTTTACGAAGTTCTTTACGCAAAATTCCGTTCTCGTAATTGGTACGATATGAGCATTAGTTAATTAAGATACTCCTCTATGATAATGGAGGGCGTAATTAACTTCATTAATTACTATATCAAACAACTCTGAGATAGTATTATCTAGTGCCCGTGTATATTTGCTGCCTGCACTAATTATGTCATTATAATGTGATACGCTCTTTGAGATGTGTTTAGTAGCTACGCTATGTGATTTTACTCGAAGATAAGCCGAGATATAGTGTTGAATATTATCCGAATTATATATTGCCGTGTATTTAACTAAGTACGGTTTGATAAATTGGTTACTTATTATTATACTTTGCGGAGTTTCATGTTGTGACTTACAGTTCTTCTCCGCGAAATATAGCTAAGTCGGAATAGGCCACTATAATTTAACTTGACCTCAATAATTCGCGGATCAGCCAAGGAAGTTAATCAAATTAGTTTAATATTTATCTGGTGTAATAAAATAAAACGAAATACAAAAATACATACTAAATAAAATGAAATATACCTTACCTAACAAGGTTTCATTTTACAATCTAAAATAATAAATGAACACCAAATTGAAACGTATCTTCCAACAAATTATTTTCAATTTCAACTCGCTAAGTTAAATAATTTCTAACCCTAACACGGGTCAGAATCATAAGTCGATTTATCATTGAAAAATATTTTAGTTACAATATTTTAATTTGTAGTATTTGGTGGCGCCTTCTTACGGCGAGTAAGCAAATCACATTATTAATAGCTACTTAAAAATAGATTGTGCTACGCGGTAAGGAGGAACAAAGTCTTGTGCGGTATAGATACCGCAGCTCGATCGCTTTGATATCGTTTTAAAGATATATTACCCTCTGCAAACCGAAACAAATCTTTCGGGTAACAAAATCTAAATCAGGTTTACGGCACGCTATAAAAACCTTCAAATAAACCAAGTTTAGCTTACGCGCGTTTGCACTTCGCTCGATTCGCTGCGGTCTGTTTGGTACGTGCAAAACAGCTTGAGTCAACGACCTCTGCTTGTCTAATAATGTACCACACGTACACTTGTAGCTTTGACTACTGGTCAGATCTAAAGGAAGACAGTCCGTTGACCGTCGGGCCAAGGTTATCAAAGATATATCCATCGCTTTGTAGCATCGCGGTGTCATTTTTTGAAGAGTACAAAAAAGTTGATTCCCCTTTCTACCTATACGCCTACAATTATGCTAAACGTGGCCTTTAGGTCTTGTTACCTTCTGATATGTGTCAAAAAAATCAGTCTACGCCCGAGATGTATTTTTGTTGGAAAAACGTCTCGAACTAAAGTGATTTTTTTTAGCGAATGCGTTGTAATAAGAGAAGGAAAACAGGAAGAAGGCCGTCAGCAATTAGATCAAAATATGATGGATCAAAGGGCGGGAAGTAGGGACTTCCATGCGTCGCGGTCCTATGCTCAGTTTTCAAGGTCTTGCTAGCTGCAACCGACTGATGAGATCTCTTTCTCGAGCGACCGTCTCCATGTGATTCGACGTCGTCCTGCCTTCTACTATAATATCAAACTCTAGTTGTCTTAACAGAAGATGAGATGAAGAGTTTGGAGGGAACTGCTTTTGATGATGATCTTGCGGTGTTCCATATTAATGAATCTCCGCTATCACACATACAAGATATGCATGCGAGATATGTATGTTTACATGCAAACGCACCCTCTGCTTCTGATAAGTCACTTACACCATGACACATGTATGAGTTATGTGGGAGCAGAGGAAGGTGAGTTTACATGTAACCATACATTTCACATGAGCATAGCTGTCTTGAGCGTGTGGTTAGCGGAGTAGCAAGGTATATTTTAAGCTTTTTATTAAATTTTGCATATTTGTGGAAGTTGGGTGAGAATACACTCTGATAGTAGAACTGACCGGCTCCGCAGGAGGGAACTCTTCAACGGTTGGTCCGATTGACTTGAAATTTGTTACACATAATGACGGACGCATGACAATGCAAGTACAGTCAACAACAAGTACAGACAGCAAGAAAAGCTTATCAAAAATGAAATTTTTAGGTTAGGTTATTTATTCATGAAGAAAATAAAGTAGATAGATACTCCTTACTACATACACATACTCAAATCACGTCTTTATCCCTTACGGGGTAGACAGAGCCTAAGGTAACAAGACCAACAGGCCACATTTAGCAAGATTGTGGGCGTATAGGTAGAAAAAGGAAACAAAATAGTGATGGGTTGCTAGCCGCATCGCCTATAACATAATTCCTAAGAATTACGCCCATTCCCTCGATTACCATCTTCTTTCTTCTTGTTTCTTTTTTCTTTTTTTTTCGCCATCTTCTTTTACCATCTGCTCGGGACGAGAAGATACTGGTACATTCTCTTACTCCTTACTGCTGTGACATTATACTGTTGTTACCTAACGAACTACGCATCCTAATACATCTGTAGGTATATTCAACAGTGTATTTATAACCATGATCCAACGTTCATTAGTATAAATAAAGGTTGATGGATGGGGTGTGAAAGCAGAGTGCTTTGTCTTTTGAAGTGTCGTTGCGTCATGCCTTTTTAGGTTTTTACATAGATATACATACATAGGTACACATAAATCACGTCTTTATCCCTTACGGGGTAGACAGAGCCTAAGGCAACAAGACCCAAAACCCACATTTAGCATGATTGTAGGGGTATAGGTGGACAATCAAAATAGTGATGGGTTGCTACTTGCTAGCCGTATCGCCTACAACTTGATTCTTATGCACATTCCCTCGATGGGCTTTTACCATCTGCGCGGGAAGAGAAGCAACTGGTACATTCTATGTTTTTTCATTTCTCCCAGACCAGCCCCGCTAGCACGAGAGCGCACGAAAGTCGCGTCGCGCGAGTGTTGGACTACCCGTCTCTTTCTTGTTGGTACAGTAAGAAAAGGACGGGCAATCTATCTCGCGCGCGACGCGACTCTTGTGCGCTCTCGTGCTAGACGTGCAGCGTAGAAGATTTTAGGTTTTTTGTTAGCTCTAAAACGGATAGCTGCAGATTCATTAAGTTCTAGTTTAGTTTGTCCCTTTTCTAAGGTATTTATAGTCGGCGAATTAACCACGCTTCAAATGGGATTATTTCCGTGCATTAGCTATATAGCTATTTTAACATATATACCTACATACCGTCACGCCTCTTTCCCCCAGAGGTAGGCAGAGGCTACTTTATTCCACTTGCTACGATTCTGACATATTTCTTTCGCTTCATCCACATTCATCAATCTCTTCATACATGCTCGGTTTCGGATACTCCTGACCTGACCTTTTTCCAAAACGTCTCCTATACACATAACAACATACATACAATACATATATCGCGTCTTTATCCGTTACGGGGATACAGATACTAAGGTAACAAAACCTTAAAGCCGTGTTCAGCACGATTGTGGGCGCATAGGTGGAAAGGGGAATCAAAGTAGTGACGGTTAGCCGCATCGCCTATAACATGATTCCTAAGATTTTCGCCCATTACATTGATAGGCTTTTACCATCTGCGCGGGAAGAGAAGCAGCTGGTACATTCTATGTTTTTTCTTTGCTCCCAGACCAGCATGGAAGTTAACTACAAATGTTAACTATTATAATTACACAGAAGGAAATTACTAAACCTTATAGAGAACGGCCTCATAGTACGGACAATCCACTTGAAGCAGAGCGTCGACCGATAATGAATGCCCGTATTGTGTGTCCGTCTGTTTGATAGATCGCAACTCATGAACCGAAAGCGCTCATTGTTCATTTCCAGTGTCCGGGTTGGAATGACGTCAGAATATTCTAAGATCCCAGTTAGGCAAAGTTAGTTTTAATGTTAAAGGTGTAGTTAAACTAGCTGTTACCCGCGACTCCGTCTGCGCAAAATATGCTTCGCTATTTATTTATTTATTAACAAAAACTTACAAAGTATAACAGAATGACTATGGCACTAAGTAAGACAAAATAGCAAAGATACAAAAATAAAAAAAATAAAAAAACAAATAGAAAAAATTATATACAAGAGAACGGACGAGCATCCATCACCTCACAAAACCTCAAACATTCTTCGCACACACTCACCCGCTATCCCGCGAGTACTATGAATATGTCCTTCCCCAGAACTGAAAATATATGTATGTACCACATTTGAACTAAGTCGGTCGGTGAAAAGGTAACAAACAAATAGACAGAGTTTTTTTCGCATTTATAATATTAAAAGTAGGGATTATTTGCGAAAGTGTGTTAAGTAATTAGTCTATTTTCAAAACAGAGAATCCGTAGGCTTATTGTCTAACTCGCTCGCAATCGCCATCGTGTTCATTTTGACAGTTCTTGTACGAACGTGACAGCTAGCCGATTCCGATGCCAATTGTCAGCCCATACATGAACTGTCAAAATGAACACGATGGCGATTGCGAGCGAGTTAGGTAATAAGCCTATTGAGTTTCTAGTGTAAGTTTTCGCATATAAAAACGTCATGAACGCGTTCACGTAGACGTCTCAATTACTATGGAATAGTTGACAGCGCCACTAGCGGATCGAAACGGCAACAAACTGTTCTCATAGTATTTGACATTTTAACGCAAACGAGTTCGAGACGTATTTTGTGACCGGAAACGTACACTAAACATAATCAATATACAACATACATACACAAATCATGTCTATATCCCTTACGGGGTAGACAGAGCCCAACCGCAAAACCCCTGCGCCTAGCATGATTTCGGGCGTATAGGTGGAAAGGGGAATCAAAATAGTGACGGGTAGCTAGCCGCATCGCCTATAACATAATTGCTAAGAATTTCGCCCATTCCCTCGATGGGCTTTTACCATCTGCAACTGGTACATTTTTTTTTCTTTTGCTCCCAGACCAGCATGGAAGCACAATATACAGCTAGAAATTAATGAATTAAAAGAATAAGTTGCCTTTGTAACAGGTGTTGACGCTTAATTATAAATGTACGAGCAAATTAAGTGAAAGTTGCTCGGTAGTAATACATTTTGCATGTACACACAGCAAAGCTATTCGGTAAGCAGGATAGATTCGGCGCGAGCGTGCGTAGGTGCTTACCTGATTATATTGCCGTGTTTACATCCATCATGTTTCATTATAATTTTACTGTTAACTATTATTCTAGCTGTTTGTACGTCGCTTGACAGAAAAAAAGAAAGAGAGAAGACTTTTGCTTTCGAAAGACGCAAATATCGCAAGTATAAAACAAAGTCGCTTTCCGCTGTTTGTCCCTATGTATGCTTAAATCTTTAAAACTACGCAACGGATTTTGATGCGGTTTTTTTAAATAGATAGAATGATTCGAGAGGACGGTTTTTATGTATAATTCTACGCAGACGAAGTTAGGGATATAACCTAAAAAACATAGACACAAAAATATAGTGTCTTTGCTGTGAAACGGTCGCTGGCTCAGCATTATGCTGAGGTGTTAGACACCTAGCGGTTGTTGATGTGTGCTGCAGGAACTAAAAAAAGCTGGTTTGTTTGAATTCATATTTAACCTAAAAGTTACAAGTTTTAAATGTCATTCTAGAAAAAAAATCCGATGCATTTTGGTCCTTGCCCCGCTCGAAATAACGAGGAACAAACATTTTCACAGGTACGCGTAAAAGTTGTTTTTTCACCTGACTCACATTTGCACACGGAAACTCGTAACGATAACGATTTTAGTAACAACTGCTAGTGATGTACTAATTTATTTTCATCGATACCGATATGCCACGATACACGTTATTATTTTAATGACTTATATCTGTGGGGAAAAATAAGCGTACTACTACTACTACTGCTTGGGTATTTATTTTTAAGTTATGCAGATACCTTTAACTGTGTTGTCTGTCTTGCTACCAAGTTCCAGCTTATGTTATACCCTATCTACTGTTAATTACGGGAAATAATGCTACTAACAATATAAGTATTTTAAGCAGCGCTGAATAACTTTCACCATAAAGTGACAGATTAATTCCAAATGTAAAGCAAAGCACCACCTTTTTACACATTCAATTGTAATTTAATGGTTCATACTATTATAATCCTAGTGTACTGTTTATTTTGTAATTTACATGTGTAATATCGATAAATTGTACTCCACAAGAATGTTATGAATACGAAAGTAGCTTTAAGGTATATCTGTCTTTCTGTTTACTACACCTTTACACGGCTATAAACCGTTGTGCCTACTGGTCGCAATGGAGGAGATAATTTCAATAATAAAGAATGAAATCGGCTACTTCTTATTAGCAATAAACAAATTATTCGCAGCTGAAGTCTCGGGCAATTAGAATAGGTTATAATTTAAAATTATGATTATGTTTTACTTATCGTTATCGATAACCGGTACATCACTACGGGTGCTTCAAGGTGTTTACAGCTCGGTGACAGGTGCACGGTTTTTGTGACACACACACTCACAGATTATAATTTCCTCGTTTATTTTAACTGCTTAAGGAACGAAGGTTTTTGTGAATACTTAGTATGTTTTGACTGGCTTAGTGCCGGAAAAAGTGAAACATTTTATGATTAAATACTGTTCATTGGCATTTAATTGGATGGTGATTTTATTGTCACTTTTGACACTTTTTGTGAAGCAACAGTGTTTCACTCCAGTAAGCTTATTTCCTAACTTGCTCGCAATCGCCATCGTGTTCATTTTGGCGGTTCATGTTATGAGCTGACAATTGGCATCGGAATCAACTAGCTGTCACATTCATACAAGAACTGTCAAAATGAACACGATGGCGATTGCGAGCGAGTTAAGTAATAAGCCTACAGGTTAAAGGCTCGATTTGTAATTATTTCGATTAAAGGTGAAATTAATTCCTAGTTTAATTAAATAGCAAGAAAATTTGCGAAGTTCCGAGATTTGGTTCCCGATTTTTCCAACGTAGACAAGCGATTGCACCAATTTCATGATTATTGAGCTATGTTATCATAACTGGTGATCCGATTGCGTGTTATCGATAATTTTCTGCTCTGTGTTAGAACAACCTAATTTTTTTTTAATTCTGCGGGTGCAAGGAACTTGAGCTGTACGCCAGCTGGCATGGAAAGCCTTAGAAATTATTGGTAGGTAAATTAGGTATTCTTATTCTATCGTCAGTAAAAAAAAAACTTTTTTATAGATCTGAATCTTATATGCATGACACACACACAAAAGAGAAAGAGAGAGAGAGAGAGAGATCGACCAACGTATAACACCCTTTTCGCGCCGGGGTTTTAAAAACTGCCTAAAACTCTTTTGACAAGACAAGACCACCCTGTTACTGGCCGTTAACAAAAATTGTGTTCTTGCACGATTACTTATTTATAACAATTACAACTATGAATGCTTACTCAATACCACTGTCACTGGACAATGACTACGTAACAAAATTAAAAAAAAAAACATATTTACGCTTTCTAGTTCACTCTTACTTATTTCTTAAAAATTACCACTAAAACTCGAGGCTGAAACGCGTATGGTACACAAATTGAACTTTATTTCAATGACTGTAAGAGTTGAGCACATTTTTTTAACGGTAAATGGAAATGGTTGAAGGAAGTTAACTTTTTAATTTTTTTAGGGCAAGGGTCCGATGGTTTCGGATTGTGTTACAGATTTGTTAAATAGTTTTATAGCGTGGGACGGCGGGAAGTATCGGAAAGGCGGTGTTGGATTCCGTGCGTGTGACAATGTTTTTTTTTGACAATGCGATGTCATTTTGTATTATGCCAGTATTCCTACTAATATAAATAACGCCGTTCAAAACGCCATTGCGCGCGCTTTTGATGACGTCGTTTGTCATATCATGGTTTAAATAACAACCAAAAAAATACCTTTTCAGTACAATATGACGATAATGAAGAATCAAGAAAAAATATTTACCTAATACCAATTAAAATTGTATGAATATTCCCTATTAAACTCAATACCAATATCACTAAATGAAATTTAGTTTAGAAATCACGGGTCCTATGACGGCTTTAGATCGCAGAATTTCCCCTTGTCAGAGATAATGATACCGTTATTGATAGCGGCTGTTGGCAGATTGCAGCTATCTCTATTGATTGTGCATACATGCAGGTTACCATTTAAAAAAAACAATTCTTAGTCAAGACAGTACTGGATTTTTACTAATACAATTGCCGTTGCGAACTGGCCACTAATAAAAGACGAAAACTTCATTGTTGAGGGCCGCATTCCAAATTTAAACTAAAAGGCACTTCAGCTGCTTTCGATTACAGCTCAGTTTTATCTTATTTGGCATCGTGTTATATTCTTTTCTCAAACATGCTCGGAAATGTATGCGTTAATGTCCCGATATGAGGACATGAAGTTTCTCGTTTATGGCTCCCTACATTACTTCTTGGCTTAGGCCACAAAAGTTAGTATGAAAATCCATTTTTGTCCGCTGCTCTAATTTTTTAAATTTCTATACTAAAATTAAATTGGCAAAGGAAAAAATTACATACAGCCAACCACCACCACAATCTGTACCTAAGCATAATTGCGACATAAAAAAAAAATCTATGGTACTATATTTATGTGCGGTTAAACATGGTGCTCAAATAGCTGGATCAAATTAGTACATTTAAAAAATAAAAAAGGTGGCAAATCGAAAATCTTGTTTTCTGCTTATGCGTATTTCGTAGTGATTGTTATTATAATTTAACAGAAATAAAAATGACTTCTAGTGATGAAAGTGACGGGGAACTTATGAACTGTACTCCGCCTCATTTAAAAGAGGAGGCAAATTTAGCTATGCAAAATATGCTACCGGAAAAAAGTAAACTATGATTTACTTGATTGTCTAGTAGTTATTTTAATTTTAATATTTCCTCACATTGTTTGAGAAAAGCACTATACAAGCTTTGGCCGGAACAGGGATTGCAGGACTCGTTCTATCTGGCCTCGTCTTCGACTCGGCCACCTACCCCAAACTCGTCCAGCAATCCCTTACTTCACGGCCTCTGCAGTAATGTACTATTGTGGCCAGTGGCTTAGCCCATCGAGTAGGAAAACTCCGCAGCCAAGAGGGGACTGACTTTTGGGTTTGTAAAACACAAAACATTGCAATATGGAGACTAAGTCTCATTCAAAAATACCTGATGCAAACTCTAAAGCCACAGCATCACATAACAGCTAAGCCCATTGCGTACATTTGAGTCAAAAACACTGCTATCAGCCGTTTTCTATCGCTTGATTGCCGCGTCTGATTGTTGATACGCTGTGACATTTACAAGTACAGAGAAAGTGGCACACTCGACTGATTAGAGACGAGATCTGTGCCCGAGTGTGTTTGTTTTAAAAAAATAGCTCCTGTCAAGTACCTACAGTTACGACTCGCCCGTCAATGGTAGAAATCCGATCTACAAAGGCCTATTATTTGAAAATCTTTCATTAGAAATCCATGTGACTCTGACATCAAACAAAATACTTGCGTAAGTTCGTGGATGGTAGGACCTTGAGTATGGTGTGTCCGAATAGAAACAAGCAAGCTCGTTACTCCTGCCGCCAAGCAGCAGTGCTTGTGCTGCTGTGTTCCGGCATGAAGAGTAAGATGTACAGTGAAATTACTGGCACATGAGGTTTTTTTTCTTAGCGCTCTAAGGCTGGCAACGCGTTTGCAGTTCTGGTTTTTCGAATGTCCATGGGTATATAGTGTAGTGATGATTGCTTACCTACTGATTCCTTTGCCTTTCTTGTAGTGTAATTAAAAAAATTGGGAGACTTTCCAAGATGTTCCGAAAGTCAAAAACACGAAAGGGACATGTCCAACAATAACCATAAAAAGATTAAATAAAATAGATAAAAAAACACTATCGGACAATACTTAGAGGAAACCACGAACCGCAAAATAACGTGTGCCTTACCATGACGTTTCAATGCGATTCAATTCCGATTCAGTTTAGGTCAGATCCATACTAAAAATGACAGCTAAAACCTGAACTAAGTTGGAATTGAATTGCATTAAGGCGTCATGGCAAGGCCCCAGAATTTAACAACAAATTACTGAGAGACTGTCAAAGCGATTCTCTTGAATTCTGCCTTCAATTATGTCACATTTCTCATATAATAATATCTATACATTGTATACAATATCCAATGTACTGTAATTATAGCTACTCGTTTTGGGAACAAGCTGTTCACTAAATTTGCACAGGTGTTTCTTGCATCTGCCACTTGCCAGATTGTCTTCTTTTTTCAATAATACCGCTTTCTCGCTTCCTTCTTTGAACGTGTCCTTATTTGTGTTATGATTTGTGTACTTTCACACATCCAACCCCGTTTTTATACTAGGGCAAATACTAGACTAAGCCAAAGGTAAAAAAAGACCTAAAGGTCACGTTTGACAACACACAATGTACCTTCTTTGACAATTTATGTATATGTCGCAGGCGGATTATAGTGAGCCGCCGTATTACATTTCGGCCAGCCATTTTGAATGACCCTCGATGGGCTTTTACCATCTGCGCGGGTAGAGAAGCAATTGGTACATTCTATGTTTTTTCTTTGCTCCAGACCAACATGGAAAAAAATGGGCGAAAATCAGGAATCATGTTATAGGCGATGAGACTAGCAACCCATCACTATTTTGATTCCATTTTCCACCTATACGCCCCACAATCTTGCTAAATGTGGCCTGTAGGTACCTGTTATCTTAGGTTCTGCCTACCCCGTAAGGGATAAAGACGTGATTTGTGTATGTATGTATTTTGAATGACAGGGCCGTTTTGCAATGCGGTGGTTCAACGATTAGCCGGATCGTACTACTATCACCAAATCTATCTATAGGTATAAATAAAAATGAATTGCTGTTCGTTAGTCTCGCTAAAACTCGAGAACGGCTGAACCGATTTGTCTAATTTTAGTCTTGAAATATTCGTGGAAGCCCAGGGAAGGTTTAAACGGTAAGAAAATATTGAAATTTAGAAGAAAAAAAACGGGAGCGAAGACGCGGGCAACAGCTAGTAAGAAATAAAGATGGATTTTTTAGTTTATACATTAGGTTAGGACAGAATTGCGTCAGGGCCGAAGGCCCAAACTGAGAGGACATAGGAGCGAGGAGAAGTGGAGCTCCGTCGACTGAACTAAAAACTGTCAAAGCGGCGGCTAATGACTCGCTGTACATTACGGCTAGCCGTGTTGAAGAACGTATGGCGCCGAATACATTCGGGTTTTGAGGAGGCTACTCGTTGAGCCGCCGCCTTGCAAAACAACTAAAACGGCTAGGCATTTTGTAATATGGCGGATTACTATAATCCGCCTGCGATATGTATATAATAATAATGTCACATTTTGTATATGTTTGTTTTAGTTATTCAAGGGTGTCTGTAATTATTTCTGCTGTATGAGGATAGATGTAAGAAGATAAGGTTAATTAAACAGATTTATATTAGGAGTGTAGATGAGTGTTTTAGGAAGAGAAAGAACTTTTTGGGGACATTTTGACAGAAGCTCAGGTCAGTACGCTTAACCGACGAGCATGAAGAGATTGATGAATGTGGATGAAGAAGAGGTATGTCAGGATCGTAGCAAGTGGAACAAAGTCTGCCTGCCCCTATGGGAAGGCGTGAAAGTGTGTTGTGACGGAATTCGCACCAAAGGCTTTTGGTTACATTTTTACAATGAAACCGTAGAAAACTAACCCAAAACGTTGTTTGCGAAGTTTCAGCATATTATTACCCCAGATTCGCTGAAAATGACACAATTGTGATTGGCCGGGTCACCTCGCCATTTTACGCTCCCGTTTTGTTTTGAAAAGGATTATTGGAAACTTTGCGACTTGGTTATAACTAGCTGTTTACCTGCGACTTTGTGTGCACTGAATGAATAAAACCGGCCAAGGGCGAGTCGGACTCGCGCAGGAAGGGTTCCGTACCATACTACTTAATATTATAAATGCGAATGTAAGTTTGTTTGTTACGGTTTCACGCGAAAACTACTCAATCGATCATCATGTAATTTTGCACACATGTTCTTGGAGGTATTAGAAGTAACATAGGTTACTTTTTATTTAAAAAAATGTATATTTTATGTCGTCACTCTGACGTTATCTGCGCGGACGAAGTCGCGGGCAAAGCTAGTTATCTACAAATATCTAT
The DNA here is from genome assembly GCA_949127965.1 of Pandemis corylana. NCBI lineage: Eukaryota > Metazoa > Arthropoda > Insecta > Lepidoptera > Tortricidae > Pandemis > Pandemis corylana. The sequence goes on along the minus strand of OX421865.1, from coordinate 12,426,993 downwards.
AATCCACCATCATTTCAACAATTATCTTTATATTTCAACATACATACATAAGTACATAAATCACGTCTTTAAATCCAGGGACAGAATCTAAGGTAACAAGACCTAAAGGCCACGTTTAACATGATAGTGCGCGCATAGATGGAAAGGGGAATCGAAATAGTAATAGGTTGCTAACCGCATCGCCTATGACACGATTCCTACGGTTTTCGCAGATCCCCTCGATGGGCTTTTACCATATGCGTAGGAAGGTAATGCGATATAGATAATTTTATGCCGCTGAGTATACCAAACTCTTGTTTAAGTTTTTCAACTGTAACTTATGCCTGAGAGAAAGAAAGAAGACATTTATTCCCTTTTGAAAGACGCAAATAGAGTATACACACAGTTGTACAAAAAGTAACAACACAGACATGAAATCACAGAAAAGATCATCAATGTATCTGAACTCGAAATGCTGACAGTACGAGCTGACAAGTAAAGTATTCGAACTGCATTTGTTTCGTCGGCATGCTAGAAATAAGTCCAAACTGTTGCCACGTGTATAACACTGTTAATGGTGCTAGATGTAGTACAGTGTAGACACGGCCTACACATTTACAGTCATAAAGATTGCACATTATCGGTCTTCTCGGCTAAATTTGGCTTCGTAGAGCGTTGTCTTGCAAAACTTAACTTATGTGACGCCATTCTCTTTTTCCAACGACCGAAGTGCACTCTTTAAGGCCGGGTACTGTAAGTTGAGAGCGACCCGACTAGTTTCAATTTATTTTGGAACTCCTCAGGGTGTTCACTGCAGCACACTGCCGGTCCATAAGTGCCCATTTATTTTAACAAGATATCTATAAACCTATATTTAATTTGTAATATTACCGTTACATCTCCCATAGTAGGTAATATAACAGGCAGGGTGGTGCAGCGGTATAGCGTGCATCACGGATTGATCTGGATCCGGCTTCGATTCCCAGCCATAGCTTTGCTATTCGGATTTTTTAATGGACCGTAAGAATAAAAACAAAAATGTGGATATAAAAATTTCGTCACCTACATTGATAATTTACTTGTAATTGCCATGTCTGTAATGAGTCATTTTTTTCAAAAAAAAATTTTTTCCTTTTACGAATTAGCAGTTCTTATTAAGTTACTAGCTTCTGCCCGCGACTTCGTCCGCGTTGAATTAGATTTAAGAACTGATGTTGATAGTATGTACCTTTGTCATGTTTATCGCTATCCCGTGAGATTTATGGGCGAAGAAGGGTACAGTTTGACAACGAAAATAATGCTCCACGATGTACCTGCGCAGTATACCAATTTTAGTAGCGCGGGAAACTATGGCGCTGTTATTGGTCAATCGATTTCGTACCAACAATGGCAAAATCGTGTAAGCGGGACAGAGCTAAGAATGCAAAGCAAGCTATACTCTGCCAGTTGCGCTTGCAAATAAAGTTCAATATAGATTATTTACACGTTCGGCTACCATCGGAAACTGGTCTGCGTTTCTCTGCGCAAACGAATACTGCCGATGCTCATTATATTTGTTGTCAAACTGTACCAGCTATCTTCGTTCCAAATGTTATCCAAATCCGTTGAGTCGATTCAATGTGAAGAAGGAACAAACATACACACTCAGTCACTCACATCGTCACTAACTTTCGCATTTATAATATTGGTAGGCTTTAAGAATGTACCAGTTGCTTCTCTTCCCGGGCAGATGGTAAAAGCCCATGGGCGAAAATAATAGGAATCGTGTTATAGGCGATGTGGCTAGCAACCCATTCCTATTTTGATTCCATTTTCCATCTATACGCCCACAATCTTGCTAAACGTGGCCTGTAGGTCTTGTCACCTTAGGCTCTGTCTGCCCCGTAAGGGATAAAGACTCAATTTGTGTATTGTATTTTATAAACTTTCTTCCACATCTACTCTGATACTTCTCAAGCATAATGAAGATGTGCCTTATCCCGTATCTACCAATAAACTTTATCTAAGTCAACTTTTAAACGGTCAAGTCCTTTCACAAGTACTTAGCTCCTGAACTGTAACAAGTTTACAAGTTGCACCTCCCCCCCCCTTGAAGTAGGGGTGGTAATTTTATAAACTTAACCCCGCGAGTTAATGCCGTGAACAGATTTTGGTGAAATGACAATTTTGTACTTAGCATTGTGGATTAAGTTGTACTTTGAGGTAATGTAGGATGTTGATTCTAGAAGTTTCTGTTTGGCGCTAGACGTTTTTATTCACTTAAGTAGTTGCTTTTGACATTGATTCCTATAAATTTCATTACACTTTCACAAGTTGGCTTTCCTCCACGCTGGTCTGGGAGTAAAGAAAAAAACATAGAATGTACCAGTTGCTTCCCACGGTAAAAGCCCATTGAGGGAATAGGTGAAAATCTGAGGAATCATGTCACAGGTGATGCGGCTAGCAACCCATCAATATTTTGATTTCACTTTCCAGCTATACGCCCTTAATCATGCTAAACGGGGCCTTGTTACCTCAGGCTCTGTCTACCCAGTAAGGGAAAAAGACGTGATTCATGTATGTATGTATGTATGTTTTAGCTGTAATAAATTCTAGATTTTGGAGTTGCAAAAATGGCCTAAATTAAATATTTAGAATATAACTATTTAAGTCAGAAAAAAAAATACTACTTTAGGATATGTGTAGGTATTATAGTTATTTATAGGTATCTTTCAACATGAAACTACCGTGAGACTTAATCATTATTACACATAAACGGATAACTCACGTATAAAAAGTCGAGTGATGCTCGACATGTTTCGGACTATTCCGTAGTCCTTCTTCCTGGAGCGCTCGCCCCGGCGGCAGCGAAACGAACACTGCGCGCCAGCGCTCTGTTCGCGCGGCTGCTCGACGCAACTGACAGCGGCGCACAACTACCCTCGTTTTCATCGTCATTTTTATTACATGTCGAGCATCACTCGACTTTTTATGAATAGAATAGAATAGAATAGAATATTTATTTGCATTAAGTGTTGGTTACAATGGTCTTATGTTAAGCATTAAAATGTACATACACTTAGCTATCTATAATAGCATGCAAAATATAAAGTTTACAATCTAGAAATTTTATTACTATTATTAATGTCAGTCTTATAAATAGGTATCATGTCCACGATGATAATGATGATTAAAATTAAAACATTTCAATGAGGAAAGCAATATTTAAATTATCAATTTCGTGTCATAGTTAAGATAATCTCTCACGGAATAAAAACACATGTTTGTTAACCACTGTTTCAACTCTTGTCTAAATTTAATAATCGGGGTAGTGGCCTGTCTCAAGCGTTGTGGTAAATGATTGAATATTTTTATGGTCATTACATAACAGTTCCTGGAGTACAATGCAGTTTTGCATTTTGGTAAAATTATTTTCGTAGGATCCCTTGGTCTTAGCGTTGGGTTTGCAATAGGTTTCCTGAACCATTGAGAATACGTAGCTACAAATACACATGTCTCCAGGATGTAAATGCAGGGCAAAGTCAACAAATGTAGCCTCTTGAAGAGAGGCCGACATGGTTCCAGAGGACCGACATCGCAAAGAGCTCTGACACATTTTTTTTGACTAATTAGCGCTTGCTGTATATCAGTGCAGTTTCCCCATATAATTACGCCATATCTAGTAATTGAGGCCACGTATCCATGGTAAGCTGTAAGTGCTGTCTTCTCACCAGCTATACGTCTCAATCGTCTTAAGGCGTACGTGTATTTTTCCAGTCTGGAGCATAAACTTTTAATGTGGGGTTTCCAATTGCAGAAGCGATCAACGACAAAGCCTAAGAATTTAATTTCATCTACTTCTTCGATTGTTTGCTCTTTATATTTAATGTTCAGCTTTGGTCTTTGTACTATCTGATTGCTAAACTGTATACATTTGGTTTTGGAGACATTTACTGACAAATTATTATATTCCAACCAGTTACTTATTATATCAACAGTAGTATTTATTTTATTAATATATGTACTATTTATTATGTCATTAGAAATAATAACTGAAATGTCATCTGCAAACAATATCATTCTCTCGGAACAAATTGCCGGCAGGTCGTTAATGTAGATTATAAAGAGCAATGGACCTAACACACTGCCTTGTGGAACACCGGTCATGTTTGTCTTTTGGGAGGAAAAGTATTTTCTGACAGTCGCGTTTTCGTCAATCTTAGTTATCTCTACACATTGAGTGCGTTTCGTGAGGTAACTTTCAAGCCATGACAAAGCCGTGCCTCTAATGCCATATCTCTCGCATTTATTGAGTAAGGTTTGGTGTCTAACACAGTCGAAGGCCTTGCTCATATCAAAGAAAAGTCCTGTTACTGACTGCTTTTTATCTATTTTCTCAGTAATTGTTTTTATTAAGGAGTAACCTGCTAACGTTGTGGATTTGCCCTTCTGAAATCCATTCTGTTCCATAACAATGACATTATGTTTTTCAAGAAAATGTGTGAGTCTTATATGTAGAGCCCTTTCAAAGATTTTTGAAAAATTTGAGATAAGCGTTATTGGTCGGTGATTTTCTAATTCGTTAATATCCCCTTTTTTGAAAAGGGGCTTTACAATGGAATGTTTTAGTCTCATAGGGAATTTTCCATTTATGAAGGATTGATTGACTAGGTATTCCAGTATTGTAGCCAACACTGTGCTACATGACTTTAGAACATGGGTAGAGACTCCGTCAAATCCTGTGGATTTGGTGTTGCTCAGAGATTTAATAATTTTTATTATTTCTTCCTTTGTACAAGGCGCAATGAACATACTATTACTTGTATTATTTATATGAATAGAGTCCGTGATATTCCCTGTGCTTTTGGAGATGTTTACGAAATAGTTATTAAATACGTTCGCTATTTCCTGTGGGTCTTTAATGAGTTTGCCTTGAAAGTTAACAGTGAGTTATCCGTTTATGTGTAATACGTGAGTTATCCGTTTATGTGTAATAATTTATAGGTATCCCCAAAAAGTAAAGTGTTTGTGCCAGCCCTAATAGTGTTTATTGACAGCTGACAGCCCTGTGGATCGTCGTCGACGCGGCTTGCGCCGACGCACGCGTTTGTAAACAAACATTTAAACTTTTATAAAAATTATCAATAAACAAAAACGCTCCTTACCCGTGGGGTCTACTTACAGTCTGCCCACCTGGCTTTTTTGCTATTTTCTCCTTGGCGCAACCAAAGATACCTAACTAACCTACCTATTTTTGTAATTCGAAATAATGGTAGCATTTTTCCCTTGTGCACAAATTAGGTGAACCACGGGCAATTGCCTAAAAAACGGTATTTACCCTTCCTAAACATTGATATAATATTAATATTTTTTTATGTTCTTGTTACAGGTAAAAATCACAGAAACTGTTTTACCTGCAAAAATGCTAGCAGTCCTGTAAGTGCTTACTTTAATATACACTGACGAGCAAAAATAAGTAAGTACCTAGAGTGAGACAACTTGCCAAATTACTGGCTCATGAGTATGTGATATAGTGACGTGAGACATATGGGGCTATGATATTATATATCATAGCCCCATAAGCTGGCAACAGTGGCAACGCATCTGCAACCCTCTTGTGTTGCGGGTGTCCTGACCAGCGATGATTATTCAGCTTACAGTTTTTAGAACTTACACCTAGGGTCTTATTTTCTATACAATTGCGTTACGCCATTGATAGCCACCCTTTTTTTTATGGTGTGGAAAATGCGCCTTATGAATCCGCCCGGTACGGGTTTACCGGGGGTATGTGGGGCTCTCCCGCGACGGCAGGCATACCCACTAAAAACCACACGGATTCCCTATTCAGTCGTTTGTGAGGCGTTACGGGAGCACTCGGTGTCACCGCGCCCCACGACCACCCCGAGAGGGTTAGGTTCGTAAGGACTAGATTACATAACGACTCTATAAGCAAAACGTCTTAGTTACATAAGGTCTTGGTAGCTAAATGTCTAATTGTACAAACGTCTTAATAGTAGAATGCCCGGGTTTAAGATTGGACTTAGTTCTATTACGTCTTGTTTGTATAACGCCCTAATATCAAAATGTTGTAATAGCAAAACCACTAGGTAGGCATATCGTCAAACATTAATAACGTCTAAATGGCATAACGACTAGATGGTTGAATGACAAGAAAAACTCAAACGTAGTTTGTGAAGGAACTCTTTGATAAAGAAACTTTATGCCGGTATGCAATCATGACGTTTTGCTACCAAGACCATATGCTATCCAGACACTTTTCCTTATGCGTCGTTTTACAATCAAGACTTATTAATAACTTGGACGTAAACTCTATTAGTCATTTTGCAACTTCGGGCGTTATGCTATAGTTGTCGATCGAACAACTAAGACATTCTACTCACTAGGGCATTCTGCAAAAAAGACATTGTGCTTACCAAGACCTTAGGCAACTAAAACGTTTTGCTTATAGAGTCGTTATGCAATCTAGTGCTTACGAACCTAACCCCCCCGGGATGGGGTTCCCTCTTCGCGGCACCTGTGTAATGCAGGTTTGGGAAATATTGATAACCACCCTGTGGTTACGCCACTGCAGACAGACGCACAATAGTCTTAGTAATATGGTCCTGTTTTTATCCTTTGGCTACGGAACCCTAAAAAGCGGGCCGTGGTGTGCCAGCCCTGGGTCCACTCGTTGCGTTTATGACCTCAGGTGTCTGCGTACAACGCATTTGAAAACACATTTACATAAGATAAGTCGCGGGCACAGATTTGTGCAGCTAAATCACTTGTAGTGCTAGTATGACTGGGTATAGTCTTAGCTTATTTATTTGAGGATACGCATACAGACTGCAGGATAGCTCCTGCAGTCTGTATGCGTATCCTCAAATAAATAGAATAAATAAATACATACATACATTTTATTTATTTATTTCCACACTTACAATTGTCTTTACAGGCGATGCCTAATGCGTCGATGTGGCAAAAAAAATACATTTAAGTGCGTTAATTGGCGTAACACATTTTAAACAAAGAATAAGTCCTGATTCTCGGCAATAAGGTTCAGTGTGAAGCATACATACATATATAAATTACGTCTTTATCCCTTACGGGGTAGACGGAACCTAACAAGACCTAAAGGTGGAAAGGGGAAGGTATGTATAAATATCGTGTGACAATTGGCACCAATTGATCTTGTCCCGAACTAAACAAAGCTTGTACTATGGGTACAATGGATAAACATACTTTTATAAATAAATTTACTTAAGATCGATTACAGTAGCGTGCCTCAGGCCTGTGTCCATCAGTGGACTGGAGCTGATGATGATGGATGAAGAACTAGACAGATAAATCGAAACATTTTCAAGTGACGCAACCGCTGTTTTATCAAGCTGTGTCCTTATTGGTTATTCTAAATCACTTGTTCGTGTTTACGGGCGAGTATAAAGCACAAGGCTGTAATAAAACAAGCTTTACTAGTTCGTAAAACTCTCAGTTCAATTAATCAATTAATTGATCGATTTGTTGTAGTCATTTAGGATATCAATGAAAATAACTTTTGAAAATTTATTATTTCCCTGCGGTGGTTCTCAGCCACATTTGGTAAAAATTGGTCCCCAGCAGTTTGCAGAGAATCAGCTCTTATCTTTTTTTTTATGTTAGAGAGGCCAGACAAACGAACTAGTGGGTCACCTGATGGTAAGCGATCTCCACTGTCCATAGACACCCGCAGCATCTAAAACGAAGTGAGGCATATTTGGCATACAATTAAATTATCTTACATAGCGTGAGATATTTTAAATTTGTGATAGTTTTAATTCCTTTGAATAGAGCATAAGCATACCAGATAGTACATTTTATGTTGGCCAGTATTAGCTGCGAATGACAATCCAAATCAATCAACTAAAAGTCACTGTTTCAGAAAAAATCTTAACAGCGCGGCGAAAAAATCTTAGGACAAACACATAAAAAATACAAAAAGATGAAACATGCAAAAATATGTTATTAGCATGAGATTTGAACGTGGGATAAATGAATAAAAAAATACAAAAAGATGTTTTTAACTTGAGATTTAAAGTAAAAGATGTGCCATCGGGGCTTGAACCGAGAACACTAATCCTTACTATCCTTACTAATATTATATATGCGAAAGTAACTCTGTCTGTCTGTCTGTCTGTTAGCTTTTCACGCTTAAACCGCTGGGCCGATTTAGTTGAAATTTGGTATACAGATAGTTTGAGTCCCGGGAAAGGACATAGGATAGTTTTTATCCCGGAAAATCGCATAGTTCCCGCGGGATAGCACAGCCCAAACCACTGGACTTAGAGACTTGAAATTTTGCACATAGATACCTTATACAATGTAGGCATCCACTAAGGAAGGATTTTTGGAAATTCCCACGGGATAAGGAAAAAAAACGGGATTTATATATTCAGTTCTTACGGGAACGGGAAAAACGGGAAGCGGGGATGCTCATGGTTCACGCGTGCGAAGCCGCGGGCAGAAGCTAGTTTGTAATAAGTTGAACACCTACTTCTTACTTCTAGCTTGCTAGGCGTTACTGTAATGGTTATAACTTCAAGAATATCTTCATTACAGGTTCTGAAAATAAACTACCTTCCAAGGCTAAGACCAATTATCATATTCAAGGCTGCCTACTACTCGTTTTAATTACCTCTGTTAATTCTTATCGCTTGTACAACCTATACTAAAGTTGTTTAGAATTTATTTTCTACTTCGAGATCCCAAGGATTTTCCTGTTCTGATATTACCTACCAAATTTCCAACAGTCTGGCGATTCTTTCATCATTACCGCGGGCAAAAATCTTAGGAATCATGTCATTGGCGATGCGGCTAGCAACCCATCACTATTTTGACTCCCCGTGGCCTTTAACGAGGTCTTTAGGTCTTGATGCTTTAGGCTCTGAGTAAGGGATAAAGACGTGATTTATTTATGCATGTATCATCATAAGAAATCTTTGGAATCATGTTATAGGCGATGTGGCAGCCCATCACTATTTTGATTCCCCTTTCTATCCCTACACCCACAATAATGCGAACGTGGTCTTTAGGTCTTGTTACCTTAGGCTCTGTTTACCCCGTATAATAAAGTGCATAAAATAATACATAGGTACACTCAAGGGCATAAATATATGTATATTACCTAGAAGTCAAAAACATCTATACACCTTTATGCCACTAACAATAAGGTCGTTGTCACATATATTTGACATGATGGCTGTATCGATATATTTATGCCCTCGACTGCAGCTTAAAGTTTTTACAACTTCAACTTCGCAAAGTAAGATTTCAGCGAATTTTCGAGATCTATATCTTAATTCAATTTGTCTTTTTATCGTTGTATCGGTGAACATAATTAAGAGAGAAACGTGGACAAAGAACTGACGTTTCGGGGTTCCTTGTCGCACAAAAAACCTTGGTATCTCATTCGTAGCAGTTTTCAAAGCTCACCACGCGCTTTACCTAGCTATTTCACATGTGCAACCAACGAGGATTTAGGTAACCGAGAAAAAAAAGACTATCAAAATTAACGACGATTTTTGTTTTCATTTTAGGTTTTTTTTTTTAATTTTGAAATTTTTATGTCAAGTTTATTTTGTAAAAAAAATATTTTAAATTTGCGTATTGCAAATTGGCCGCCAAGGACGCTTTTGTGTGTCTTTTTTGAAACTACCAGCGCATTCGGAAATACCATCATTGCCAAGAAGAATGCGCCGCAAGAAACTTGGCAGACAGTCATTTATTCAAAATAAAATACACTAAGCTACTAAAATACTTAAATTCGACTTAAATTAAATGAAAGGGATGTATAAGGTCCCCGAGCCTTAAATTATATTAGTCTATAGTAGAGATGTATTAAGTCTCTACTAGTCAATTGCGATTCAAGATTCGTTAACCATCTACAAATAAATAGGTGATTTAGTACATACATGCATACATATACTTACCTACATAAATCACGTTTTTATCCCTTACGGTGTAGACAGAGCCTATGGCAACAGGTACCTACTGGCCACATTTAGCAAGATTGTGGGAGTATAGGTGGAAAGGGGAATCAAATGATTTTCGTCTATCCCTCTAAGGACTTTTACCATCTGTACGGGAAGAGAAGCAGCTGGCACATTCTGTTTTTTCTTTGATTCTAGTAAATGCTTTATAAATTTTAGCTCAGGAAAAATTGAAAAACAAACTGCAAAATTGTTTACGTTTTTTGTCAGTATAATTAAAGTGTAGTGTTTTTTTTTAGTATGTTAAATGTGAACACTGTTTTGTCAATGATATAAACTCTTTGTGATTTGTTTATGAGCCATGTATGACTGTTTGTGTTCCTATAAATAAATAAATAAATAATTCCTTATTCATTTTTGACATTAATAACAATATACGGAACCCTCCAACTGCAGAAATAAAACTTAACAAAGTTTTTTTGTAAAATATGGCCAAGTTTCTTTTTTTGCCACACAAGTCGCAAACCACCTGCGTACTGGCTTTTGCGCGTCACTTTTTTATCCGCACTGTGATCAAACAGTACTTGTGTATTGTAATTTAGTCCTTCAATACACGGAGGCACGGTGAAATTTTCCTTGAATTGATTCATGTTTTTAGTCCAGGGTTGCTACTAAATAAAATTTTAATACTTATTACCATTCATATTACAACAACAAAACAAATACAAAACAATACAAAAACAAAGAACAAAGTAGACAATAGGCGGTCTTATCGCCTTATAACCAATAAGACAAAGAAATAAGTTGGAGACAGTTTAAGTAGACACACTAGAGTAACAATGTGAGATAAAAAAAACGAAATAGCATTTGCATATTTATTTACGACCAAAATCAACGAAAACAAGAATTGCCTGACTCTTCATATTCATATGCCTCGTTAGGTAACACCTTACTTTCCAGCCCTCGGCAATAATGTACTATTAAAAAACAATGCTTATTTTGAACGTAGCGATGACATAGCACTGCATCAAACATGCCAATTAACCTAACCCTGCCTTGACTTTCAGTATAAAATATACTTAATCTTTAAACTAATGATCGATGATTACATTTATCGATCCATCGATCAATCACACAGGTTTGTCTACATGCGTGCGCGCAAGGTCAATGGGTTAGTACTCATCACGCAATTTACAACCTTGTCTGTTTTTACACGGGATTGCATTTCGTTTGCAGTAAACAACGAACTAACAACCTTTTTTAAAGTTGGTGTTATTTGTATAGAAACTTGTATGTAAGTACATTTAATTGGAAGTATATGTTTTTTGTAAGATACGATGTTTGGGCAAAGGATTTTATATCAACAGAGGTCAGTGTCATGTTATATTTATTAATATATTGGGTCTTTATACACACACACACACACACACACACACACACACACACACACACACACAACACAAACATAAATCACGTCTTTATCCCTTACGGGGTAAACAGAGCCTAAGGTAACAAGACCTATAAAGGCCACGTTCAGCATGATTTTGGGATACCTCAGTGCGTTTGGTAAATAATATCTAAAAACTTCTATTTACCCTTGAATTAAAAAAACTGGAAACAACCAATTGATATACTCTGGCAACCCTAATTCTGACAAACAACAGCAGATGTACGCGCGGATTTTGCACCTGCTCTCGACTGCACTAACTAATTCCTTCACCGACTTAATTTGACAGCTTATTAAGTGCGCGTGTCCTCGATAGTCTATTGAAACTTAATCCGATTACACGCGCCGTTTGTAGAAGAAAGGCGTAAGCCACGCTGTCTTGAAAGGACTTATACGTCTTTTTTTACGGATGGTTCGAGTTACGTTCATTTATTGACTTTTGGGTTAGTTTTTCTTTAATCCTTTCTTAGTGTTGTTTTAGCGTGTTTTAGTTCTTCAAAAAGGTAACATAGATGGTAGGACGTTTATAATGTTGTATCAAACAGAGTGACAGAAGCATGTTAATGCTCAAAGTGAGCATTTTCAAAGGGGCGAATAATTAATGCAAAATCACTATGAAAACCGTCTAAATTGTTTAATAAGTCTATTTTAATCGCCTGCTAATATTTCAGAATACTTCTAAGACCGTATTTATTGTAATGCAACAACTTGTGATCTTGTCTTGATCAATGAACTAATCTTACGCTAGGATGGCGATAAACGAATTCTATGCAGACGAAGTTGCGGGCAACAGCTAGTTAAAAAATAAATCTATCTATATTTTATTCTTCTTATTATTATTTTATTATTTTTATTTTATTTTCTTCCATGCTGGTCTGGGAGCAAAGAAAAAACAGAATGTACCAGTTGCTTCTCTACCCGCGCAGATGGTAAAAGACCATCGAGGGAATGGGCGAAACTTATAGGAATCATGTTATAGGCGATGAGGCTAGCAACTCATCACTATTTTGATTCCATTTTCCACCTATACACCCTCAATCTTGCTAATTGTGGCCTGTAGGTACCTGTTACCTTAGGCTCTGTCTACCCCGTAAGGGATAAAGACGTGATTTGTGTGTATGTATATTTTAGTTACGTGGAACGGTAGCCATTCTTAAACCAACAATAAAATTGTCTTGTATAACATAACCACGTATCATTATCACGCTGTCTGACGGTCACGTTCGCTCGTGCTGGCCCTGTCACGATTATCACTAGCATGCTACTTCAAAAGGCCTTAAATTTGACACCGTGTCAAATTAAACCGTAACCCTATTTGCGAAGCAATTGGGTTCAAAGTTAAAAGACAGTTGGACACGTAAGCCTATCTAAAAGTATACGGTGGCTGTCATGGCTGATAACTGACAGTTAGTAAGTATAAAATACTAATAAGTATAAACTCGACATATAATGACTTGATATTTTTGCATACATACATACATACCGTCACGCCTCTTTCCCACAGGGGTAGGCAGAGACTACTTTATTCCACTTGCTACGATCCTGACATATTTCTTTCGCTTCATCCACAGTCATCAATCTCTTCATACATGCTCGTCGGTTTCGTGTACTCCTGACCTGACCTTTTTCCAAAACGTCTCCTATTTGGTCTCGGAACGTCCGTCTAGGCCTTCCCCTCCCAACGCAACCATTCGTACTCCCCATATAGATCTGTTTAGTTAGTCTACTTTCATCCATCCGCTCTACATGCCCAAACCAACTAAGCATACTTTTTCTATCCTAGTCACTATATCCTCTTTCACACCAGCACGTTCCCTTATCAGACTGTTCCTTATTCTATCTTTCAGTGATACACCTTCCATACTTCTTAACGCTCTCATTTCTACTGCATTTATTCTACTTTCATGCTTCTTTTGCCATACCCAAGTCTCGCTACCGTACATTAATGTTGGAACAAGCACCCCTCTGTGAACAGCCAGACGCGCCTTCTTCGACACCTTCTCACTGCTCACAAAGGCGCGCAGCGCCCCATTTACCATGTTTCCTGCATTCACTCTTCTTTCAATATCACTTTCACACTTCCCATCTTTCGTAAACGCCGAACCCAGATATACAAACTCTTTTACCTGTTCGACTTTCTTACCCGCAATCACAATCTCACATTCAGTCATACTATCGTCTTTTTCAAACACTATAACTTTCGTCTTGCTTACATTAACATTGATAACTTTCGTTTCCAATGCACCACATAAAATGTTAGTCATCATCTGCAACTCCTCCTCCGACGATGCCAACAACACTTGGTCGTCGGCGTATAGGAGGCATTTGACGGTTAACCCACTCATTCTTAGTCCACAGTTAGTTAATATTTTAGTTACACAGTTAGTTGATATTTTTGGGTTTGAAAAAAAAACGAAGTGATAAAAAAATAAAAACCGATTCAAGGAAACGTCTCAATTAATCATCTCCAGCCTATATACGTCCCACTGCTGGACTTAAGCCTCTAAGAATGAGAGGCCTTGGGCTATAGTTCCCATGCGGGCCAGTGCGGATTGGGAACTTCGCACAAACCATTTAATTGCTTTACAGATGAGTGCAGTTCACCGAAAAGCACATGGAGCACTTCAAATGTGATTTCGCACATAAATTCCGAAAACTCCGATGCGAGACCGGGATTTGAACCAACGAAACTAAAGCTGGAGAGGTCACTGGTCCACTGGTACCACGTCTTATTTTTCCTCCAACGTCTCAATTACTATGGGAAAAGCAGCGCCTCTAGCGGCATGTTTCAACAACAAACTATTTAACGTTCTAATGCAAATCAAATCCACGAACAATACTTAATTTTTCCAGTCTCCTTATTTCGGGCTCTCTTAGCCTTATTTAGTAATTATAAGTTACAGCACAGAATTAAGAGTACATTACATTTTAATCCACTTAACTCTTAAAATGTAAGTTAAATATTTATTGTTGCATTCAGCGTTCGCTTCTTAAAACGAATAACACTTGTGTATCAAAACAAATAAATAATCCGCTAACGAAACGCCATTGACAGCATTTCAATATTACAAACTTACGTTTGCCGCTAATGGCGCTGTTATCGCCGAACTTACGAAAAAAGTTAGTACGCTATAAACGTTAGTTCTGTTTTTGAACACCAGTAAAAGTAAGTTGGTGCTGATATAATGCCTTTCTCGGCCTCGCGTTAGCGATGGGCCAAGGCAACTGCGCGTCGGCCAATAAAAAAAAACATTTAGTTAATACTGGCCGGTTGGAGTGTGGAGTTCAGAATTTTAAAATAAAGAAGAAAAAGTTACGTATTAAAATGTAGCTGGCAAGCTTGGGCTGCAAAAATTGAGTGTATTTTAATTTACAACGTTGAAACATTTTGAATAATACCTACCGAAGGTAAATAATTTTGACGTGGTATTTTTATTGAAATCCACTTTAAAAATAAATAATGTCAAGTTACAATTTTTAAACCTCAGGTACAAAATTTGGACCGACGTACGATTATGAGTCAGTCAGTGCTATTCTTATATTATAAAACTCTACAGCCACCTTTTAAGTATCAATAAGGATATCAAAGCATCCTTGTTAAACCGCGTGTTTACCGTTTAACAGCTCGCCGTAACTTAACTAATGGTTAACAAACACTCCATCAAAGGGCGTATGATCGCAGTTAATTTTAACTGTTTACTTTATGTCTGCTAGGGATTATTTTTAGAGTTCACGGAGTGACGGGTACCCGGTTTTAAGTTATATGTTTAAAGTCTGAGATGCTCTTCTATGTGTGAAAGAAAGAAAGAAAGAAAGAAAGAAGACATTTATTCCTTTGTGCAAGACACACAAACAAAAGAGAATATACAATACAATACAATACTAAATACTCTTTATTGAACACCACAAATCAGTACAAAACAATACAGAAATAAAGAACAAAGTAGACAATAGGCGGTCTTATAGCTTAATAGCGATCTCTTCCAGACAACCAATAATATACAACCAACAATATACACAATTTTATAGAAAATAATCAAGACAAGAAAAAAAGATCATGAGCGTTGTGTGTGTCTTCGCAAAAGTGAGTGAGTGAGTGAGAGTGTGCGTGTCATTAGAATTATATGGGGTCGAAAATGGACTATTCCGAGACAAGGATGGTACGCCCGTGCCGTTTTTTTGCTCGACTTGGCGGAGGAACTGCCGTGCCCCCAGATTTATGCTTTACTTTTTCATTTACGGCTGTCAGCGAGGTCACTAAGGATAGCATTAAATTAAACATTTTAGAACCTCCCCCCCCGCAAGTGAGTACGTAAATTTTATGTCAAAAATTCCTTACATCATTTTGAAGAGCTGATACTCTTCAAACTGCTGGACCTGTTACCAAACATAACTAAGAACCACCGCAAAGAAACTGGCTTTCGAATGAAAAAAACCGCATGGAAATCGGTCCATCCGTTTGAGAGAAACACAAACATCGACGTAAATTTAATAACATCCTTCTTTTTGCGTCGCGGTTTAAAAACTGGTGTTGTCTATCTATCTTGCCCTGACATATATATATTTTATCGCTGTCTCTTTCATTACCGATGTGTTCTGACATTCTATTTCTGGGTCTAATAGTTTATGTGAGCGAAGCCATGGGTGAAAGCTAGTATTATATACATAGAACGTAAGGATATTAAAAGAAGGTAACACACACACACACACACAAATCACGTCTTTATCCCTTACGGGGTAGACAGAGCCTAAGGTAACAAGACCTACAGACCACGTTTAGCAAGATTGATTGATTCCATTTTCCACTTTACGCTCTCAATCTTGCTAAAAAGAAGGTAAAATGGGCGAAAATTTTAGGAATCATGCCGTAGGTAGGCGATGCGGCTAGCAACCCATCACTATTTTGATTCTCCTCCACCAATACGACAATCACGCTAAACGTGGCCCTTAGGTCTTGCTACCTTAGGCTCTGTCTACCCCGTAAGGGATAAAGACGAGATTTATTTATGTACGGATAGTGAAGTTACGTCCTATTAGATTGAATTGAAACATGGCACGCTCTCATAGTTCCGGTGACAAAGCAAGATTTAAAAGTACAGTCAGCAACATAGGTAATTCGAAATTATCTACCTATAAAAGAGACACGAGACTGACTGACTGACAATGCACAGCCTAAACCACTGCAGCTACAGACTTGAAAGGACATTTATTTGAGTTTAAAAGAAGTGCACTAAGGAAGGATTTTTCTGATTTTCCGCTGAAAAGGGCTCCTATCTCAGTAACTATAATTAAGTATTGAAATTTGGCACACAAATAGGGAATCACACACACACACACACACAACATGTAAACCGTTGTTGCCCAGAGTGCACCGGTCCCTTCCCTCTTTAGCGACGAGGTTAACCAGCCAAATCGGGATAAATCTATGTGTTATAGATGTAAATGTTAAAGTTTGTTACTTTAGCTGGACAGATTAAGATGAAATTTGGTACCTACTTGTAAAACAGGTCGGATCTCTCTATTTACAATATTAAGTAATACGATAAATAACTATGTCTGCCTCATTTATACACATATTAATCCCGTCTTTGTCCCTCAGGTAGACAGAGCCTAGGGTAACAAAAGCTAAAAACCACGTTTAGTGTAATTGTGCATGTCATAGTATTTTTCTCTCTATATTTTACTCTTCCATGCTGGTCTGGGAGTAAAGAAAACACATAGAATGCACCAGTTGCTTCTCTTCTCGCGCAGATGCTAAAAACCCATCGAGGGAATGGGCGACAATCTTAGGAATTATGTAATAGGCGATGCGGCTAGCAACCCATCACTATTTTGATTCCCCTTTCCACCTATACGCCTACAATCATGCTAAACGTGGCCTTTTGGTCTTGTTACCTTAGGCTCTGTCTACCCCGTAAGGGATATAGACGTGATTTATGTATGTATGTATGTATAGTATTTTTCAAAGATTCAAATTGCTAGAACAAGAACAGATTGTTTAACCGACTGTACCAACTTCGAGTGTTTCGGCGTCGAATGTACGTCGAAGTTTCTTTGATGTAAATACCTACTACATTCCATAGGCGTTTAGTTTGAAGCATTAAGTACGTAGAAGTTTCTAGTTGCCACTGATTTTATACATCGATTAGTCCCGGAACTGTAGCGAAGTTTCCGAGTTAACTAAGAAGAGGAACGTCGACAGAACATCATTAACAAGTGACTATGAGAGCTGTAGACTTGTCTGATCGGGTCAGCCATTTTGAAAAAATTCAAAAACTGAATCGACTACACCGTATCGTAAAATGACTCTGGAACACTCCTTAAATGTTCTTCGGATATGCGGCGTATGGAGCATGATTTTGGGCGTATAAAACAGCGATGGGTTGCTAACCACATCGTCTATATAACATGACTAGCTTTTGCCCGCGGCTTCGCACGCGTGAACCATGAGCATTTCAAAGAAGCAAGCAATCAAGCAAGCGAGCAAGCGAACCTGC
Source organism: Pandemis corylana (assembly GCA_949127965.1). NCBI lineage: Eukaryota > Metazoa > Arthropoda > Insecta > Lepidoptera > Tortricidae > Pandemis > Pandemis corylana. Next base: position 12,409,126 of record OX421865.1, on the reverse strand, counting down.
AAGCTTTCAAGCAAGCATGCAAGCATGTAAGTATGCAAGCAGGCATGCAAGCAGCAGGCATGAAAGCAGGCAAGCAAGCGCTCAGCGAGAATGCATGAACCTGAACATGAAGCAATCAAGCAAGCGAGCAACCAAACCTGCAAGCCTTCAAGCATGCATGCAAGCATGTAAGTATGCAAGCAGGCATGCAAGCAGGCATGCAAGCGAGCAAGCGAACCTGCAAGCTTTCAAGCAAGCATGCAAGCATGTAAGTATGCAAGCAGGCATGAAAGCAGGCAAGCAAGCATGCATGCAAGCAAGCATGCAAGCAAGCGTGCAAGCAAGCACTCAGCAAGAATGCATGAACCTGAACATGAAGCAATCAAGCAAGCGAGCAACCAAACCTGCAAGCTTTCAAGCATGCATGCAAGCAGGCATGCAAACAGGCATGCAAGCGAGCAAGCAAACCTGCAAGCTTTCAAGCAAGCATGCAAGCATGTAAGTATGCAAGCAGGCATGCAAGCAAGCATGAAAGCAGGCAAGCAAGCATGCAAGCAAGCATGCAAGCAAGCATGCAAGCAAGCATGCAAGCAAGCGTGCAAGCAAGCACAGCGAGAATGCATGAACCTGAACATGAAGCAATCAAGCAAGCGAGCAACCAAACCTGCAAGCTTTCAAGCATGCATGCAAGCATGTAAGTATGCAAGCAGGCATGCAAGCAGGCATGCAAACAGGCATGCAAGCGAGCAAGCGAACCTGCAAGCTTTCAAGCATGCATGCAAGCATGTAAGTATGCAAGCAGGCATGCAAGCAGGCATGCAAGCAGGCAAGCAAGCATGCAAGCAAGCGTGCAAGCAAGCACGCAAGCATGCATGCATGCAAGCATGCAAGCATGCATGAAAGCAAGTATGCAATCAAGCATGCAAAGCAAGGACTCAAGCAAACATGCAAGCAAGCCCCCCGCATTGCCCCACTGCCTTAATTTTTCTGAAACTAAATATTGCAGGATTTTTATAAAACAAACCCAACCTAACCTATAGGGCTGTCCTAAAATATATCCTAAATAGCTTTATCTAGCTTTATCTTTATAGCTATCCCGCAGGAATTACGCAATTTTCCGGAATAAGAAAGAAAGAAATTAGCCATGTGTTATTCCAGACTATAATCTATGTTCCAAATTTCATCCAGATCTGTCCGGCCGTTCTGGCGTGAAAGAGTAACAAATATCCAAACATCCATACAAACTTTCACATTTATAATATTAGTAGGACATGTTTTAGTAATTTTACTAATAATTTGATTTCTTACCTGCAATCACAAATCTCGACGTAATAGTAGTAATAGTATCCACTAAGTAGTAATATATTCATCACCATCATCATCATCATATATCCCTCGGGATCCGTTCATTTTTCCGGGATAAAAAGTAGCCTATGTGCTATTCCAGACTATAATCTATCTATGTTCCAAATTTCATCCAGATCTGTCCAGCCGTTCTGGCGTGAAAGAGTAACAAACATCCAAACTCACAAACTTTCACGTTTATAATATTAGTAGGATACCTAAGATTGTCGCCCAATCTCTCGATGGGCTTAAACCATCTGCGCGGGAAGAGAAGCAACTGCTTAATTCTGTTTTTTTACTCTCAGACCAGCATGAGAGCACCACGGTAGCATTTAAGGCGGAAACACCACAAACAACCTCTTCAAATTAGCATAGCCAATGTTTCCAAAGGCCGACAATAAAGGCAATAGAAATTTATTGTTTATCTAGGACATAATTAACATAACACTGACCGTCGACAGCTCGTTCTAGATTCTAGTATCTTAAGGAAACTATTAGTCTGTATTTACATTCAAATTAAGCTCTGTTTGTAACTTGGCTATTGTTGAGAAGTCTTCCTGAAATGGCTATAATCTATATCAGCCCACATCCACCCACTGCTGAGTAGAGACCTCTTCATTTTCACGCCACTGCCCGGTCCCGCGCCAGTCTCATCCACAGTTTTCCATCTGACCAACGGGCTGATGATCTGCCCACTGATCTTCGACCCAGTCTTGGCCACTGTGACCGCTTTCGACCATTTGTCGTCGTTCCCTCTTGCCAAGTGCCCCACCCATCGCCACTTTAGCTGTGTTATCCTGTGTAATGGGTATAATGTTGAAAATAAATATTATCGTAGTCTAGGGCGCTCTTCAGATAGTGTGGATTAGCTAGTAGTCTGGTTGCGACAACCCGTAGACTGAGTAATATCGCGTTTTATGGGAGGTCTATGGCCAGCTGTGGACTTTTATTGTCTGATGACGTTATCTGATGATGATGATGATGATGTTAATGTTGGAGTAGTAGCGGATATAGCCTTTGTAACGGAGGAGATTCAAACCCCAACTCTGAGTTTTTCTGAATTGGTATGCGAAATTGTATTTGAAGTTTACCAAGTTTTGCCTTGAAGGAGTTTCCTGCCTTGAGAAAACCGAAGCCTGCATGCGTCTGTAAGGCTATTTAATGATGTAGAAGTTTGCTATTCGCACTGGACCCGCGTGGGAAGTACAGTGTTTTCCGTCCTATTCTGAGAGGTGACCGTGGCTTACAGTGGAACTTGTAAAGGTTGCACTTGATTTTGCATCTCTTGCTTCCACTGGTCATAAAAGAAAGTTGAACAATGTACCATAGGCATAAGTTATTTAAAAAGTCTGTTCAAAAACCAATCAACAACTTAATGGCGGATCTATTGGGTAAAATACTTGTATGTTAACAAATGTTTTCACGGTGTAGAAAATTTGAACTGTGCGCTAAGTCATGCTCTTGATTCACGCGTGCAAACCCTCTAGTAAAATCCAGTACAAACATAATCGTAAGTTACATTTCTAAATCTTCGCATAACACTTTTGCGTACTCACAAAATTTGAACTGACTATAATTTTCAGCGTTCAACAGAATATGTAAATGGCGACAATCAGCGCAGACGCGATCGGCTAACCGCGTTGTTTCTCTTGCTGTGTTGTACTCGTGCTATGTTGCAAAAAATAGTTATGTTCCACTTGGGACAGCATCTTGTATTTTTTTATAATGCACGTCTTTTGTTCTCGCACCAACCAGTCAACGCAGCTTCAACTTCAACTTATGGATTTGGGCTAGGCGTTGATAACTGAGTCAACAACAGCAAACAAGTAAATTATGTTTCACGTATTCGTTTAAGTGCATTAAACTAAGGTTTAACTATTTTTCTGACAATTCCTATATGAAAAAGAAACACAACGGCGTGTCACATTTATTGTTGTGTATCTTCTGGGTGAAATATTTTTTTGTTGTTTTTAAGCCATACTTAGAAGTTTCGGATGGTAAAGAAATTCCTTGACTGACTTTACTATCATATTCAAAAAACCACATTACACTACAATAAATAGAAAAAATCACAGAAATTGACCTAGTCCCAAAGTATGCTCTATAGCTACTGGAAAGTTTAAAGTAATTAATTAGATGTAAACAATCTTGAATATTTCCTTTACCTTTAGTTAACTACCTAAACCTTTCTAGTATAGTAAGAGTTGTCTTAAGGGTGCTAGACAACAAAATATACATACTTATATAGAGAAATGCATAGTTAAATAGATAGAAACATACATGACTCAGGATGAAAACTCCTCGGTGTACATTTAGTAGTCTTACTTTTTACATGTAATTTGTGGTGCTAAGTGGAAAAAGCAGCGACACAAAGGGCCAACAGGCGTTGGACAAGAGCCGAATGGCGGTCGTTACGTCCGCTCGTTGCGCGGTTCCACGAACGTCTTTATTTCACATTGAGCAACTTGCAACTGGCTGAGCGGCCTAGAATGTTTTGCATAAATGGTAAAATTCTAAGCAGTTTGTATACACGACACGAAATTTTGGATAGCAAAATTTGTAATGCTGCGTGTGATTCTCTAAATTCACCTTGGCCGTGAAGCACTCGGTGCGGCGACAATCACAACTGGACGACTTGATCAGAGGCATTTTGAGGAGTTAGAAGTCTTGCTACCAAATTACGCGTTACCTAAGTTAAGACACCTGACTCCATATAATGCTTGTGGGTGAGCGGGTCAATTTATGATTGTCTCCTGAGTGCAATGGTCACTTCAAGGACGACGTTTGTTTAGAAAATCGCACCCTAGCTCCAAGTCTTTGGATCTGACAAGCCATAACACTTACAGAAGCCTATATCCCTTTATCCTAAACCGACGAGCATGTATGGAGATATTGATGAATGTGGATGAAGCGAGACATGTGAAAATTGTAGCAAGTGGAACAAAGTAGTCCCTGCTCCTTTGGGAAAGAGGCGTGACGGTATGTTGTATTGTATGTCCCTTTATTATGAAGGAAAGAAAAGAAGATGAAAAATTTGGCAAAATTCCCAGGAGATCTGGAGTTCCCAAGCGGGATCAAAACTGTGGGGTTTAAGTATTATCTCTAAGCCACAAAGTCTAAACGGAGTACCTATAGTGCTCAATTAGTCTGCATTCGTCGGATGTAGCGGACTCGACAATAAAACGAGCTCGCATGTTTGCCTGTTTCTCGAATGCATCGACTATGCACTAGCGGTACCATCGGTTGCCGGACTTTGGGAAGCCAAAGTTAAAGTTGTGAAGTTGCTTTAACTAAATAATGCACGGTGCAGAGCATATTTTGGTAAACATGCGGGGCTCTTTGACCGCATCATAATTAAGTGGTATTTCATATCCTGTAGTGTCAAATTTTCAGACATCTGCCCATCTAAAATAGTTATTTATAAATGCATTATTTTTGACAAAACTATGTAGCAGTCCATTTAACTAATTAAGAAGTGTATCATCAAAAATTATACAATCATACAATATAATGTTTAAACGGGCCACGTTTAGCATGATTGTGGGCGAATAAGTGGAAAGAGAATTAAAAATAGTGATGGGATGCTAGCCGCATCGCCTATGACGTGATGCTTATGATATTCATCCATTAAGAGATAAAGACGTGATTTATGCATGTATAGAAATGATTTACTATATTATTTCGATGATGTCGAGATTGAAGAAGAAAGTATCATTTTTTAGAAGTCGAGTAAAACGTGAGTTACCTCAGCAGTGGTTAGCGGTTGCAGTCAGCACTACCAACTTAGAAAATAAACATTGCCTGGACTCACGTATTAACCAGATTTAGAGCTATCCTTGTGCTGTCACTTAGGATTGGGACTTATTTATTTATGCAATTTAGCCGCTTCTACTTTGAAGGTAAAACCTTTTCAAGTACGCATACGTTGATGATTTTTTTCATAAACGGGAGGGAAACGAGCATGGGGCCCATGGTAAGCGATCAGTGCCACTCATGAGAACCAGCATCCCAAAGAAATTTCGTTGCCGGCCTTAAGGGAACAGAAAACTCGTTAATCGAAAGCCCTGTTGTCGCAATTAGTTGAGAACCCCTCTGGCGAGAGGCGATTCCACAACCTCACAGTGCGAGGCAAGAAGTGTCGCAGAAAACGGACTGTTGTAGAACGCACTTCATCAAAGTGGTAACGATGAAACTGTAACGTATAAAATAATGACGATATTATGTTTTAGGTAAAACCTGTGATGGCAGAATTTTGCGCAAAGCCTGTCCGATCGCTAATCTTATTCGCCGTCAAACAGCGGTGTTCGTGCTGATGTGTTCGGGCGTAGAGACACAAGTTACCTTAGCTTTTTAGCTCTCTAGGCTGGCAACGTATCTTCAATTCTCCGGTGTTACGAAGTTCCATGGGTAATAGAGATTACTTACCGTCGGGTAACCTATTTGCTCGATTATCTTCCATGTTTCTTTTTAAAAAAGCACATGTGACAGTAACTTCAGAGTTCATTTCTCTTTTCAGATAGGTACTCGAAATACGAAACCTTTCAAAAACTAATCTCTTTAATAACCTTTTTCCAACGGCTGTTTCAAATAATAACATTCAGCTCATTCAGCTACTGTTCTTAAAACTAATAAAACTATACAATAATATTAAAACAATGAAGTCTTTCAATGAAACCTTTGTGGCGCCTCTGCGTGCAGGAATGCCAAACATTTGAAACCTTTTTAAACAGACCTTTGCTTTTCGGTTTGTAATTTTATTTGTTAACTATAATTTAACGACGTAGGTAAATCTATATAAATATTCGTGGTAGCCTAGGGAAGATTTAAACGGTGAGAAAATATTGAAATTTAGAAGAAAAAACGGGAGCGAAGCCGCGGGCAACAGCTAGTTTGACAACTCAGGTGGCCCCGTTTTTATTTTGAAATAGCTAACACACACACACACACACACGTAAAATATTCTGTTTGTGTTTCTGTAATCAGCTAATAAAGTTTTCTCATTCTTATTCTTCTTTTATTCTTAACAGGGATACTAGCAGACTTAAACAACTTTTGTCGTAGGTAACAGAGGGGCTACTCCGATATTCGATTTTCGAAGTTCGTTTCGTTCCGTTCCGCTCACACTAACAGTCATTCATTTGAGAGTGAAAGGGACGGTATGACGCGAAGTTCGATAATCGAATTTCGGAGTATAAGGCCAGTATTAAATCTCTTAGAATTTCCAACGACTAAGCCCAAGTAAAAATCTATTATTAAACCTGCGGTCGAACGAGACTGCGAGGCAAGACGAACTATTTTTGGCGGCAAAAAGACAGTTGCAGACACTTGGAGTATGCGCGATATGGTTGCTGCTAGGGTAGCCATACGGCCCGGTACGCCAGGACATGTCCCGGTTTGAAGCGTGGTGTCCACGAGTCCTGCCTTTAAGCAAATTGTCCCGGTTTGAAAACCATAGTTATTTTGTAGGAACCAGGGACTTACCATGATGTCTTAATGCGATTCAATCCCGACTTAGTTCAGGTTTTAGCTGTCATTTTTAGTATGGATCTGACAGCGAGCGAACCTAAACTGAATCGGAATTGAATCGCATTAAGACGTCATGGTAAGTCCCTGGACTTTGTAATTGATATAATTTGTTCGATATTACATCAGCAAATAGGACTTCCGTGGTGGTGTGAGAGCAATAAAACATAGAATGTACCAGTTGCTTCTCTCCCGCGCAGACGGTAAACGCCCATCGAGGGAACGCGATCTTAGGAATCATGTTGCAGGCGATGCGGCTAGCAGCATCAATACTTTGATTCCCCATTCCACTTACTCCCACAGTCATATGCATGGTGGCTTTTGGCTCTTGTTACCTTAGGCTCTGTCTACCCCGTTAGGGATAAAAACGTGATTTACGTATACATATATGTATGTAAATAGGACTTAACTAAGCTTAGGCGAGTTGTAAAACTTTATCGCTGTTCAGTACCCAGCCATTAAGATTCCTCATTGGTCTTCTCGGCTAATTTCGGTTTCGTAGAGCGTTATCTCGCTCTTACTTATGTGTGGCCAATTATCTCTTTCCAAAGACCGAAGTGCGATATTTGTGGCCGCGTACTGTATTCAGTCGTTCATTCAGCTGCTTCAGTAACAGCAAATCCGTCTGTCTCGTTCTTCTGGGAGACTAACTTCCTAGACTTGGCTGAGTAGTTCTGAATTCGTTATGAACTATGGCGGCTTCAATTAATTAAAGTTGATAATAGTTCAACGCTGGTTTAACTTGCAGAAGCATTCGTATGCGGAAAGCATAGTTTAGATTTTAAACACTTAAAATATAATGAGACAATTGACACAAATATGTGAACGCCAGCAGAAAGTGTTGGGAAGGCCATATATGCTGCAGACGAGACCATAGGTGGGGTAGACGGGTGCTGGAGTGGAGGCCCAGGGGACGAAATGTGGGCTGGCAACCGATGCCTTGATGCCTTGGACCGATAATCGTGTCAAGGCAGGGAAGGATTGGATGGGAGAGACACTCAGCAAGTGGATTATGGTTGAAGAAAAAGAAGACTCAACCAGAAACTAAGATAAGTTACTATGGGCACTAGGGCGTCGCTAGGGGGGCAGGGGAAGCTTAAAGAGGATTAAAGTGTCACCATACTGCTTGAGATACCGATAGACGTTATATTTTTCTACTAGAGATCCTTTAATAATCTGCTGACGACGCCCTTGTATAGGTATGAAGGAACGGTGAAAATGATGGGCCGACAACGCACTGGCATCGCGTAAAGCGCTGCGGGTGTCTATGGACAGTGGTGATCATTTAACATCAGGTGACCCACTAGTTCGTTTGTCTGGCCTCTCTAACATAAAAAAAAATGAAAATAAAGAAATATTTTTGCTAATTGGCCGCCAAAGGCTCTTTTACATGTCTTTTTGAAACTACCATCGCATTCGGAAAGACCATCATTGCCAAGAAGAATGCGCCGCAAGAAACTTGGCAGAAAGTCATTTTTTCAAAATAAAATACAGTAAGAATACTTAAATTCCACTTAAATTAAATACATTTATAAAAGGGGCGTATAAGGTCCTGTAAGGGTAAATCCAATACTAAATAATATAAATGCGGAAGTGTCTGCCTGTCTATCTGTTACCTGTTCACGTTTAAACCCCTGAACCGATTTATTTACACGAATAACCCATTAACACGAGCAAGTATAATAATCTTTGTTTACTCCAACTGGCAAACAACAGAAACTTCTCGATATTTATCGGTGGTATCTACCTCTATATGCCGCAGCAACTTCTGTTTGTTTGTTTATCCGTCGGAACCGAAACGTCAAAGTTTCCAGACACTTTTATTGAATGCGACAGAAGTGTTTACAAAATCGCTGGGAAGTGCTAATAAAATCTTAAATGAAGTATGCATTTTTGATTTTATTCCGATAGATTCTACTTTGAATTGTTACGAAGATCACATTTGAAAGCCACATTCCAAACTCTAGGTTAAAGCACAAGACAATTCGCGTCTCGTTTCTGATGAACTTATCAGCATCATGTCAGCCGAAAGACGTCCACTGCTGAACATAGGCCTCCACCAAGGCTCGCCAAACAGACCCTGCGCCATCCGCATCCAATGCGTTCCCGCTACCCTCACCAGGTCGTCGCTCCAGCTTGTTGGAGGCCTACCTACCCCGCGTCTTCCGGTCCGCGGACGCCACTCGAGAACCTTTCGGCCCCATCGGCCGTCAGTTTTACGGGCGATGTGCCCTGCCCACTGCCACTTAAGTCTAGCGATTCTTCGAGCTATGTTCGTGACTTTAGTTCTTGCGCGGATTTCATCATTTCTAATGCGATCCCGCAGAGAAACTCTCTCCGTCGCCCTCTGAGTGAGCTCGTAAGTTAGAGCGAGACAACGAAGCCGAAATTAGGCGAGAAGACCGATGTGCAATCTTTATGGCCGAATACTGTATGTTTAGTTCTGCCTTTCAGTGGAAATAACCTTGTTGATTGCTGTAGACAAGCGACCGAGCTCATAAATATTCAAATTTCAAATGCTAAAAGTGTCCCGATCGCTTTAATGAAACCGCAACAACACTGAAAGCATTTGACACTGACTTCTGGCTTTCCCGGTCCACTTTCGCAACTACACAGCTTTGCATTTTATTCATTAATTCAATTGTATTTTGCAGATTTGTTGCCGTTGAAATTTAGATAGTCAAACGATTTACATAACGATATTGAAACTTTTACGACTTTGTGATGGCATCTGTTTTATAGGTTTCTAGAAAATTATGATTGGTATGTCTAATTTATTTATTAGGTACAGATACATATTGTAAACAACAACATAGCAAAACAAATCATACAGAGAAAAACGTATTGTATTTACAACACAATTACAATAGTACACAACATTTCAGCACACTAATGATCTTTCTACAGAAAAAGAAAAAGAGAAAAAAAGATATATGTAAAACACTCAGGTATACATATTTAAGTTTACTTGTAAGTCCATCTTCCATGCTGGTCTGGGAGCAAAGCAAAAACATAGATTATACCAGTTGCTTCTCTTCCCGTGCAGATAGTAAAACCCCGTCGAAATGGGCGAAAATTATAGGAATCATGTAATAGGCGATGCGGCTAGCAACCCATTACTATTTTGATTCCATTTTCCATCTATACCTAGCCCCACAATCTTGCTAAACGTGGCCTGTAGGTCTTGTCACCTCAGGGTCTACCCCGTAAGGGATAAAGACGTGAGTTGTGTGTATTGTATTGTACTTGTAAGCTTTACTTTTGAATGTGTTCAAAAATGTGAAAAAACTAACTTTTTTTTTACTGCCGTGCTTTTGGACATGCGTCTTTTTAAATTAGGTCGGTGGTATAGTCATCGGAAGCCGCCTGTTTGAAAGAAAGAAAGAAAGAAAGAAAGAAAACATTTATTCATGATATATGTATAGTGACTGGATTACAAAAACAAAAAGAATTTAAAAAAAAACAAAAAAGAGTACATACATCACGAAATGGTCCCATCTCAGCATAATGCTGGCCTTGCAGCCAGCGCTGGTCTTCCGATGGGACCATGAAGTGCTAACTAAGCACATATTAAAATATATATATGTATATTAAAAATGTGAAACCGGCATTATAACCTTTAGTCTGGCTGCATGGACAATAATTCCTTTACTCATCCCACAAGGGATGAATTTTATACGAGTAAAAAAATTGTTGGCTTTGGTTGGCCCTACCTGACAAGAGAGAGAAATAAAAGGACAATGTTAACTAACTGTTTGAGAATGGACTAGGGGTATCTGAATGAAAGTCGTATTTAAAACCAAACTATATTAAACTTCCAAAACAGTTACTCTCCTTCGCACATAATATGCTTTATAGAACGACACTTCGATACCAAGTTTTAAACTAGTACAGCTCCATCTGTCGGTGCATAGCTGCACCATCCTATAATCTATACAAGCTGAACTCCGCCGGCGCCAACTACCTACACTTCTATCTATTCGAAATATTCGCATCTACTTCGCACAGGAAACATGAATGAATGAATCTCGCAACATTTGAATCGAGTAATTAATTTGCTATCGCTATGTACTGGTATCCTCTAACATTTGTAACCTTTGACATAACCGATAACTTAATATAGCATTGAACTTCCTTAGCAGCGAGTTAATTTCGAAATGGTTTGACAATGTTTCCGACATAGTTTGACGATACATAGTCATAAGCATGCAAATTTTAATCCTCTGAAATTTCAGCATTAATGAAGGTTCCGCATAAGTATATTATGCATCTGTATTCTATACATTGCTAACTCAAATATTCGCGAGACAGTAACAGAGTGCTATCTCACTCATTCGATTAGTTGTCTATTTAATTGTTTATGTCGGCATTTATAGTAGCGTAAAACGGGGAGAGCGAGGTAGGGACAAAATGGAAGTTCAAACCTCGATAAATAAAAATTATATGCGGTAAGTTCATTTTTATTGAAATACAACATAACTCAATACGAGTAATACAGAATAAAGGTCAGTGGTGAAAAACTACAAGATAAGGAGTAGCTTTAAATTGAAGTCTATGAGAAATCCTTCTTCTACGCTGGTCTGGGAGTAAAGAGAAAACATAGAATTTACCAGTTGCTTCTCTTCCCGCGCAAATGGTAAAAGCCCATCGAGGGAACGGGCGAAAGTCTTAGCAACCCATCACTATTTTGATTTCCCTTTCCACCTATACGCCCTTAATCATGCTAAATGTGGCCTTAGGGTTTTGTTAACTTAGGCTCTACCCCCTAAGGGATAAAGAGTTGATATATTTATGTATGTATGAGAAATCCTTAGAAAAAAAAAGAAAAAAGGCAAAGATTGAAGCAGACGATGCACTTAACAATATAAGTAATGAAGCAATAACATGCATTGGCGGGTGGTAGGGCCTTGTGCAAGGTCCGTCCGGATCGCTACCACCATCTTACTCGCTAATCCTGCCGCTAAGTAGCAGTGCTTGCTCCGGTGCGGAGAGTAAGACAGCCGGGGAAATTACGGGCACAAGAGGCATTTCATCTTAGTCCTCTAGGTTGGCAACGCATCTGCAATCCCTCCGGGGTTGCGGGTGTCTATGGGCAGTGGTGATCACTTACCATCAGGTGACCCACTTGCTCGTTTGCCTTCCTATTCACATAAAAAAAAAATAAAAAAAATAACATACATAAATAAAAAACATTAGGTAGCTAGGCTAGCAACCCATCAGCCATCACAATTTTGATTCCCCTTTCCACCTATACGCCCACAATCATGCCTAACGTGGCCTTTATATCATGTTACCTTAGCCTCTCCATAAGGGATAAAGACGTGACTTATGAATATACAATAGGTAACATAAAACGGTAAACTAACAATTTACTTACAATTCCCTCCAGAAATATCTTCAGATGTACTCTGAGATCAGAGGCGAGTAAATTGAAAGTGGCAAGTCCCGAGGGTAGGTTATTTTGGAGTCCCAAGGGCCTAATCAGCGCCTCATGGCGGTTATGGCCGTGAACATATGGCGTTGACACTTCCTAATCATCGTTGACGGCTCTTTGTTTGGAATAAATATAGAATGGAATGGTTTCTTCGAGTTTGTAAAGATATTAGACTTCTTCCATGCTGTTCGGGAGCAAAGAAATACGGAATGTACCAGTTGCTTATCTAGCCGCGCGGATGTAATAAGTAAAAAATACAGAAAATATATAATGCAATTTTCTGTGAAACAAGTAGCTAGATGAATTTTTTGGTTAGGTTTATTTTATAACAATCCTCTTAATTTACCTACTATTTTCTAAGATAATTGAATTTTACATTTTGAACCATTATGCATTTCAAACTTTATGTAACTTAATACGTATCCTTCGAGGATCATGACAATTTTTCTGCCTTTGTACCTTGAACGCTACAATCTGGCTGTCTTCAAATCAACTCTCTTTCGCTCTCTTCGCTTACTATCAAGCGTAAATGTGATAAAACGCGTCCCTCTTGTGTATTAAAAAACTTTTCCTTGCCCTCGCTGTCAAAGAACAGTAGAACTTGTTTTAATGATCATTTTGTACAGCAGTAATACTGTAATAGTTATAAGTAAAATCGCACTGCTCTATTAGCGCCGGTTGCGCAACGCAACACCCTACAGTTTCGACGCCCGAGCGTTCTAATTCATGGTTTGGTACTAGTTTAAACAGTGGTCGTGGGAAACAAGTTATAAGCGATGCGGCTAGCAACTTCTGATTTCCCTTTCCACAACGCTCACTATCATACTAAGCGTAGCCTTTGGGTTTTCTTACTTTCGTTCGTCTTTTACTAAGTCAAGATTTGTACAGACTATGAGAGATGGGAGAGACGCGCAGATGGTAAAATCCCATCGAGGGAATGGGTGAATCTAGTAATCATGTTATAGGCGATTCGGCTAGCAACCCATCACTATTTTTATTTCCTTTCCCACCTATACGCCCTTATGCTAAACGTAGCCTTAAGGTTTTGTTACCTTAGGTTCTGTCTACCCCGTAAGGGATAAAGACGTGATATATGTATGTATGTATACATGTATGTAAGATTTGTATGACCAATGTACGGCCTCCGAATGCACGGACTGTTTTACACGAGCTTTTAATATATGGCTGGTAATTCGTGTACTGAATCGGAATCAAATGTGGGACGTGAAATATCACTGGGATTTGCACTTCGGTCACTCATTCCAGACAGATTATTGGACACACCCGAGTGGCTTTTAATTATTATAATACTTGCCCGTGAGTAAACGAATGATTCATCATCCCTCAAGCCTCAAGTTGTGTCAGTATGACAATAAGACATGCAAACGATGTTCCAACAAAAAAGAATAAACCGCAGTCATAGCAGAAGAACAACAGAAAAATCTTATTACTTAAGCCCTTAAGTCGAATGATATTTCTTTTCACAGGTAAATCGCTACCGCCCATCCCTTAGCCGCCTGGCACGTGTCCCGCACGCAATATCTAATTGGTGCGTCGCGCGCTTTGATCTCGCGCCGCTCGAATTAGCGGCTCGTATTCCGCTTCCGCTTCCGCCCGTGGCCTGTGGAAAGCGTTTCTTAGTAACTTCTTGCAATTTGCCGCGGTTGTGGTCTCAGTACGAGAGTGCACAAGTCTCGTCGGCGCGAGATAGATTGCCCGTGTTTTTCTTACTGTGGATTAGAAGCTGTATTGAAACAGTATCAAACTGATGCCGTACAAATGGTGCGCCACAAAGTCGGTATTTTTTTTTTGATTTTCTAACAATTTCCAGGGTAAATTTGGTCATTTCATTCTGTACGGCATCAGTTTCATACTGTTTCATCTATTATTCCGCAACGCCGTACAAAAATCATGCGACAAGGGGAAAAAATCGAGGGTTGCACTTTTGAATTCTCACCAGCACTCAGTTGGACAGCTTACAAGTGACGGCATAGTGCTGAATCTTATTATTTTATGCTCTTATATCGTCCTATATACGTCACCTGGTGGTTCATATGACCCACATTTTTTGGACATGGGCCTGTAGTCTATATGTGTTAATCTAGGGTAACAGCTATCTCCGTTCCAAATTTTATCCAAATCCATTCAGTAGTTTTTACGTGAAAGAGTAACAAACATCCATCCATACTTACAAACTTTCGCGTTTATAATATTAGTATTATTTATGTGTTTAATTAAAACACCGAGTCTCAGCTTTGTGGTTTTGCATTTAATTTTAAAGAAGAACGAATACTGATGTTAACTTAAAAGTCATGCCTATTCCGTAATGAGATTCTTAAATGTCCTAAAAACCGATTTGTATTTAATTCTCCATTAAAACGCGGAGCAGTTAAGTTAACGACTGCATTAACTCGGGGAATTCCATTTCGCGCGCCCATTATGTATGGGACGGAACCCACTACCCTGAGGAACTGAGTACCTAAGTACCTGCTAAAGAACTGCTAAAATTATATAATAACTAGCTGTTGCCCGCAACTTCGTCTGCATAGAATTCGTTTATCGCTATCCCGCAGGAATTACGCAATTTTCCGGGATAAAAAAGTCTTATGTGTTATTCCAGACTATAATCTATCTATGTTCCAAATTTCATCCAGATCTGTTTTGCCGTTCTGGCATGAAAGCAGACGCGTGCATCCCCTACAGGCATATAAGCAGTGCCTGTAAGCATACGTAAATGTGCCCGACACGCTTCGTACCAATACGGATTTTGTTGGCAATACGCCTACCCTCTGTCAAAATCCACTGCACGCCCCTGCATGAAAGAGTAACAAACATCCATCCATCCATACTTACAAACTTTCACGTTTGTAATATTGGTAGGATAATAATAAATTATGAATAAAAGCAAGACTTTAAAACAGACTAAAACTATAAAGTAGATTCGTCGTCAAAATATCCTGCCACAGGCATCGACCCCAAGACGCTGGTCGCATTGCCTCTCTGAACTGCTATAATAATGTTATAATACACATATAATGATGCTGACTGTACGGCATCCAGTTGGCTGTCCAGGGTGAAGAAGACTTCAAGATTGTTTGCCATCAACCTCGCTAGTAACGAGCTGTTTAGATTGGACCGGACTTACGTAGACGACATTGCGACCGCAGAAATCCAAGTTGCAAGGTCAATTAGCTTATAAAGTTGTAAAAACAACTTGTACTAGAAACATTAACGCATGCCAGAGCCAGATATCAAGCATTAAACAGATAAAGGTAAAAAAGCCCTTATTTTTCCCTCGCGTGTCTATCGCCCATACCGGAACAGTATGTCAAACCCCACGACAGGGCGTTACACACCCTGTTTATTCAGAATTTGATACTACTCCATTTTATTATTGCTACCAATTTGGGGGGTTCGTAGTCGTATTTGCATTTGCTGCACACCTTTTTTCAAATTTATTTGATCTGCGTCAACACGAAAACTTACATTTGCAAGATTTTATATAACTTCTTCTTCTGCAGTGTTGTGCTCCATGGTGGTGCTCGCTGACCATCAGGTGGCGTTTGCCTTCCTTGTCGTTTAAAAAGAAACCTGTTGTTTTTGGGTCAAATCATCCAGACTTTGACGCACTACTAGTTTGATTGCCTTGGACATTGGTATGCCTATGCGGAATGGAATTGTATGTCGGTACAGAGAAATAATGGAGCAGTTAGCCAAAAAAGGCCGTATCTGCGCTGTCTGTGCGAGTATCACCCATGACTAAGGTCTTCTAGACCGCAACCAGTAGTGTTGGCTACTGGCTGGTTTGCGGCCTGTTTTACCATTGTGTTTTGAATTACTCATATTTGCTTCTAAATTATATAATATTACGTTTAGGTGTTTACATCATCCTCCATTTACTCTTCATACAGTACATTACCAGTAGTTATCAAGTATACGCCATTTTTAGTCACATGAAGCCCTCACTAGGGCTTAAGAAATAGGTACCTACAGTCAAGGAATTTAATTCCTGCCCCATCGAGGAACCTCTTCACATAAAACTTCGTAGTGCCGTCGCATTATTTAACAAGGAAAATCGTGACGACGCTTACTACGTCGCCTGAAGAAGTATCGGCTTGATGAATCTTCTTGAGTGGACTTAGTATGTTTTGTGTATGTATATTTATGTTGGTTATGTATTTTATATGTAGTGTATTTCTGACATTATGTATTCTATTTTTAATGCTTTATTTGTTAAGATAATTATATTTTAGTTTAAGTTAGGGTCATTGGTCTTCTGGCTGTCTACTATGTCTACTCTCTATACTCTGGTTTCTGTTGTCCTGTCAATCGTTCGAAGGTGAACTGGAAGAGATCCCTTTAAGGGATATGTTCGCTTTTGTACATCTATTTATCTCATTTCCTGTAAGATTAATTAAATTCCTTAAATTCTTCCATGCCGTTCTGAGAGTAAAGAGAAACATAGAATGTACCAGTTAACTATCTTAGGAATCATGTTATACGCGATGCGGCTAGCAACCCATCACCATTTTGGTTCTAATTTCCACCTCCCACAATCATGCTAAACGTGGCCTTAAGGTTTTGTTACCTTAGGCTCTGTCTACCCCGTAAGGGATAAAGGCGTGATGTACGTATGTATATTAAATTCCTTAATTGTAACATCCCCCTTAAGGCTTGTGCATACGCAAAAAATACTGTCGTCGATAAACAGTTTTTCTCCATCTCATTTACCATGACTCTGATATGTCAATCCATTTCAGCCGACACCATGCAACCGTTTTGAATCGTCACGCGATAGGCACGCCCTGATTTGCGTGCACTTTATTTTAAAAAAGTTTCCTCCTTCCGGTAAATATCGGCGGAGGCGGGAAAGTGATTGACGGCACCGGAAGTTGGGAAATCTAAGAAGCGATGGGGAGAAATTGCATTTCATGGTTTTCATGGACATGTTAAATGCGGTCGGTGGATTAAAAAAAAAATACTGACTGGCTGATTCATTCCGGCTTGTAAAATATGTGGCGAAGAGGTTGAAACAATGGAACATTATCTGCGAATGTGATGCCCTCGCCAGACTAAATGAAACTCAAAATTAAAGAAATTATAATTTACTAGCTTCTGCCCGCGACTTCGTCTGCGTAGAATTATACATAAAAACCTTCCTCTTGAATCACTCTATCTATTAAAAAAACCGCATCAAAATCCGTTGTGTAGTTTTGAAGATATAAGCATACAAAGGGACATAGGCACATGAGTACAGAGAAAGCGACTTTGTTTTATACTATGTAGTGATGATGATATCACGAAGCCCGTCAAAACCAGTGAAGTGAATGTTAATGGACCCCACGCGACACTAGCGCCTCTAGTGGCGAATTCACACGCCATAGCTCCCATTGTCGTCCCATCCCGCGCCCATGCACCACGCGGGCGAGGACTCATTAAAGCGGTCGGTCTACATGCTTCATCGCAAAGTTTATCCAAATCCATTCAGTATGACCCTCCACTAACCATTGGCGCCAATCAGTAAGCTTATTGTCTAACTCGCTCGCAATCGCCATCGTGTTCATTTTGACAGTTCATGTATGCGCTGCGCGCCTTTGTGAGCAGTGAGAAGGTGTCGAAGAAGGCGCGTCTGGCTGTCCACAGAGGGGTGCTCGTTCCAACATTAATGTACGGTAGCGAAACTTGGGTATGGCAAAAGAAGCATGAAAGTAGAATAAATGCAGTAGAAATGAGAGCGTTAAGGAGTATGGAAGGTGTATCACTGAAAGATAGATTTAGGAACAGTGTGATAAGGGAACGTGCTGGTGTGAAAGATGATATAGTGACTAGGATAGAAAAAAGTATGCTTAATGGGTTTGGGCATGTAGAGCGGATGGATGAAAGTAGACTAACTAAACAGATCTATATGAGGAGTGTGAATGGATACGTTTGGAAGGGGAAGGCCTAGCCGGACGTTCCGAGACCAAATAGGAGACGTTTTGGAAAAAGGTCAGGTCAGGAGTACCCGAAACTGACGAGCGTGTATGAAGATTGACTGTGGATGAAGCGAAAGAAATATGTCAGGATCGTAGCAAGTGGAACAAAGTAGTATCTGCCTACGCCTATGGCCTATGGGCTGACAATTGGCATCGGAATCAGCTAGCTGTCACATTCATACAAGAACTGTCAAAATGAACACGATGGCGATTGCGAGCGAGTTAGGTAATAAGTCTGATCGAAGTATGGAAGTATGAAAAAAAGCTCTCAAGCTCGCCTTCATTACATTAACCGGCGCCAAATTGGAACAAAGTACGTATTAATATGAATTAAACTGAAAAGATAATAACTATTTCTCATCGCACGCTAACGTCGGTAATGTCCGAACTTATGACGTCGGTTCTGCGTGATCCTCATTGCTTTTACAACCCTGATGAGGCGGCATAAAAGCCAAATTCCCGTGGCTTGGCATAGCATTAACCATACATTTATATCATTTGAAGTGTTTTACTGACGTCGAGCTGATTTATAAAGCTGATTAAGATTGGCAGCGGTCGGTTCGATGTACATTTGAGATCGTTATTTCATTCGGTCTTCTATACATACATATATCACGTCTTTATCCCTTACGGGGTAGACAGAGCCTAAAGTAACAAAACCTTAAGGCCACGTTTAGCATGATTAAGGGCGTATAGCTGCAAAGGGAAATCAAAATAGTGATGGGTTGCTCGCCGCATCGCCTGTAACATGATGACATTTTCGTCTTCCATGCTGGTCTGGTAGCAAAAAAAAACATAGAAGGTAACAGTTGCTCTTCCCGCACTGATGGTAAAAAGCCATCGAGGGAATGAGCAAAAATTATAGGAACCATGTTATAGGCGATGCGGCTAGCAACCCATCACTATTTTGCTAAACGTGGCCCGTAGGTCTTGTTACCTTAGGCTCTGTCTACCCCGTAAGGGATAAAGACGTAACTTGTGTATGTGTGTGTATAAACTTAAACAAATACGTCGCGAACGACATGACGTCTTAACTGAATCGGAATTGAATCGCATTAAGACGTCATGCTAAGACGCCTGAGCGTCGATGAGTCAGTCAGTCGTTATTTTTAGAAGTACGATTACTAATAATACGTTTTATTTTGTTACAGGTAAATACCAGCAGATACCTATTTATGGGAGATCGTGAAGAACATGCCAGAAAAATAGTTTATTTGATTTTTATGTAACGTATACAACAGATAAACATTCGGTAAGGGGCTATAAATATGTTTTATATAGGTAATAAAATCAAAACAGTCGTAAGGCTGTGGCAACAAGATTGATGGTTACAAATCGCATAGATTTTACTGTCTTTGTCTAAGGTCAGGTTTCAGTTGTAGCGGGGAGCGTAAGCTGCACGGGAAAAGTGACGAGCGTTTTAAAACTTTGAATTTAGTTTTTGTAATGATATGAGTGAAATAACACAAGAAAAAAACGTAGAATGTACCTGTTGCTTCTCTACCCGCGCAAGTGGTAAAAGCCCATCGAGATCATAGAAATCATGTTATAGGCGCTGAGGCTAGCCACCCATCACTATTTTGATTCCATTTTTCACCTATACGCCCACAATCTTGCTAAATGTGGCCTAAAATTATAGGAACCATGTTATAGGCGATGCGGCTAGCAACCCATCACTATTTTGCTAAACGTGGCCCGTAGGTCTTGTTACCTTAGGCTCTGTCTACCCCGTAAGGGATAAAGACGTGATTTGTGTGTGTGTGTGTGTGTGTGTGTGTGTATAAGTGAAATTTTCGTTTTTTTTTAATCTATCTTACTTACTTACCACTTGATGTATGTAGTCCCAAACTAAGCAAAGCTTGTAATATAATTGGGATTGGGAGCCTATGGGCAGCGACTTGGAAAGTAGTTAGACTTGATAAATTAATAAGATATTTTAAACTAGCAATTGTTACAATGTGTGCTGTGCTATGCTTTACAGAAGCAAATTCATACAATGAAACAAACTTCTCTCCCGTGGACATCACAATTAATATAGACCATGTCTTCATTGAATTACTTGAAAATTGAGTAGACTACACTTACCCAAATCTCGTCTTTATCCCTTACGGAGTCAGAGCCTAAGGTAACAAGACGTAAAGGCCACGTTTAGCATGATTGTGGGCGTACAGGTGGAAAAGGGAATCAAAACAGTGATGAGCTAGCCGCATCGCATACAAAAGTCGATCCTAAGTTCCTATTCCCATTCCCTCGATGGGTACCAATTGATACTCCCAGACCTGCATGGAAGCAAAAAACACATTGTCTGTAAACCAATTTGTCACCTCCACAGGTAAGACGAAAATACCCGCTGTTCCCATCTCTCGCTGCACCCTTAGTAAATTGGGGGTGTTCACCCCTTAAATTAGATATTAATTTAAAACTCCCCTTTAACGGGGGACATAAAACAGGATTATGCACAACGTCTTGATGGATATAATCTATCTCCGGAAATATACAAACAATGTTAAGCATCTAATGAGCCTTGGGGTACCTGATTCGGTACTTAAGCTAGGGGACGTAACAGTAACGGTTATTGATTAACAACATGATGTATAGTGTGTTAC
Source organism: Pandemis corylana (assembly GCA_949127965.1). NCBI lineage: Eukaryota > Metazoa > Arthropoda > Insecta > Lepidoptera > Tortricidae > Pandemis > Pandemis corylana. Next base: position 12,388,265 of record OX421865.1, on the reverse strand, counting down.
TTAGTTACAGGCGATGCCGCTAGCAACCTATCACTATTATGATTCCCCTTTCCATCTATATGCTCACAATTTATTTATGCAGCCGGGGAAATTACGGGCACAAGAGGCATTTCATCTTAGTCCTGTAGGTTGGCAACGCATCTGCAATCCCTCCGGGGTTTGCGGGTGTCTATGGGCAGTGGTGATCACTTACCATCAGGTGACCCACTTGCTCGTTTGCCTTCCTATTCATATAAAAATATATATATTGTCGGGAGCCAACCTCTTTCAAAGGCGGCTGGCTGGTAGACGGTCTGACGTGGCGTAGCTGCCATGTGTCAGACGACTCCTGCTAGCCTACGGCTCTGCATATAATCCGTTATTTGTTCCATTTTCTGTTAAATTGTACTAATACCACTCATAAATTGTACTTGTATTGTGTTCAATGATCTCCAGTCTTTCATTAGGAACCAGAGGTTCCTTATTATATATATACCCCAAACTTACTTACTTTCTTACCCATTACTGCTATCATTATAATCCCTAGCCTAAAAGTACATACATACATACACAAATCACGTCTATATCCCTTACGGGGCAACAGTGAATTCAACAAAAACATTACATACTAGCTGTTGCCCGCAACTTTGTCTGCATAGAATTCGTTTATAGCTATCCCGCAGGAACTACAAAGTTTTCCGAGATAAAAAGTAGCATATTATGTGTTATTGCAGACTATAATGTATCTATGTTCCAAATTTCATCCAGATTTTTCCAGCTATTCTGGCGTGAAAGAGTAACATCCATCCATCCATACTTAAACTTTCGCGTTTATAATATTAGTAGGATTGTATTTTGTTATAGCTTAGCATCAAAACTTTCCCAAAACAGAATCAATTGTGTAATACAAACAAAACCGTTCCCTATCAAATCGAAACATCTGTTCATGGAAAATATTGACACAAGTCCTTCATGGCCGCCCTTTGACCGATGGCTACCATTACGACATCGATGGGGAGACGTAGAGCCAAATGGAGAAAGGGTTTTATGTTGGCATATATATGTAGCATATTTTCTGTTTGAGAGCAGCCTTACCATGACATTTTAATGTGATTCAATTCCGACTTCAGCTTTTAGCTGTCGTTTTTAGTATGGATCTAACAGCGAGCGAGTCTAAACTGAATTGGAATTGAATCGCATTAAAACGTCATGGTAATCCCCCAGAACCGTCAACCTTTTGGGCGTGTTACCTCAAGGTTGCGTGTTCGGGGACGTCTTTCATTTCCGATACCTGAAGTTATGTCTCTTAACTCTTAACTACCTATATTTTCATGTTTATGATTTTAATATTTATCTCATTCATGTTATATTGTCTTATCTTCCTACTATTATAAATGCGAAAGTTTGGGTTCCCCTGATTCAAAAGGCTACATAAGATATTTAAAAATGCTTTACATAATTTTGAAAAAGTGCTGATACTCTTCAAACTGCTGAACCGATTTTTAAACCGCATCGAAATCGGTCCACCCGTTTTAAAGCTACAATGCCACAGACAGACACACACACTCAAAGAGAGAGAGAGACAGAGAGAGAGTTTTCGGTGTTTCTTACTTGTCAGAATTTCGTTACAACAAAAATAATGTAAGGTTAAGGTGGGAACCGAATAAAAAACGGCCTGTTTTTCCGCTTCATAAATGCAAGGCTAAAATCATTGTTTTGCAAACATTTTTCCTTAAAAGATACACAACATCGTGTAAGTATAGCTTCGTCATTTCGATCCAATTCAATAATGCACAAGAATCTTCAAAGGTAAAAATTTCGGACATCTTTTTTTTTCCTGATAAGATCCTCCCTTCCGTTCAGCCTTGCATTGTTCTTGACAGTTCTGATTTTGTCCCGATCTTTTCTTTTGATGTGGACCCTATGTTTTCAAACTAATATCGTATGGTTTTGATTCAAACAAAATATGCCCCTTTGTACGGAATTATCGACCTGGAATGAGAAAACGACACCCCAAAACAGGTGTGGAGTCGGGAAATTCGAGTTTAATACTCTGGGCATTTTATTTCAAGGTAGGTTTGTAACACGGTCCACGCCATAAGATACGGCGTTAATACATACACATACACACACAGATCACATCTTTATCCCTTACGGGGTAGACAGAGCCCAAGGTAACAGGTACCTAAAGGCCACATTTAGCAAGATTGTGGGTGTTTAGGTGGAAAATGGAATAATCTCACATAATTGTTTTGTGGAAAATGATACACACCCAAGCAGCTGTGTCTTATCAGACGTCATCACACTAATATTGTAAAGGCGAAAGTTTGTGAGTGTGTGTGTATGTTTGTTACTTCTTCGCACGCAAACGGCTGAACAGATTTGGATAAAATTTAGAACGGATATAGCTGGTACCCTAGATAAACACATAGGCTACTTTTTATCCCGTAAAATTGCATAGTTCCCGCGGAATAGCGAAAAACTTTTTGCAGGCGAAGTCGCTGGCAGCAGCTAGTAAATACATAATCGTAACGTCTACGTCTATCACTTATGTTATCAGAGCCGGTAAGACCCAAAGGCCACCTTTAGCGTGATTCTGTTACATTTTTATTTAGGTGGAAGATCGCTATCGCTTATTGCTTGTACCGGAGCACAGGGGCGAGGGTGGAACCCTCTGTAGAAAATTTTAAACTCCCGGTGACGGTTCGACCCCGGCCGTAAAACGGCTAGCTAAGTGTGCATTCGATCATCAAGTCCGCTCAGACTCCATTTAGGAAATAGTATCTCATCATCATCATCATCAGGAGTCGGAAGCCGTCCACTGACGTCCAAAGGCATAGAGCAAACAACCTAATATAATCGTGGGCGTAAGTGGCAAGGGGAATTGAAATAGCGATGGTATGCTTCGCCTATAACATACCAATTTTTTTAAAACAAATTTACTTCATGCTGGTCTTGGGGCAAAGGAAAAACAGAATGTAACAGTTGCTTCTCGTACCACGCAGATGGTAAAAGCTCATCGAGGGAGAGCGAAGTTCGTAGGAATCATGTTATAGGCGATGCGGCTAGTCCATCACGATTTTGATTCCTTTTTTCACCTATACGCCTACAATCATGCTAAACGTGGCCTTTAGGTCTTGCCACCTTAGGCTCTGTCTACCTCGTAAGGGGTAAAACATGATTTGTGTATGTATCGCCTAAATATAACATGATTCCTAAGATTTAAACACATGGCATAATGTTTATTTTTTCCACGTCTCAAAAAAAAACATTATTTTATTCCTCACCAAACTAAGCTCCAAATTCAAACCAACCGCTTAACATCATGGCGGCAACAAAAACGTTACACAACTGTCAAATTGTCAACTCCATCACCCTCGTGGCAAGGTAGTAAACGGTATTTGCCTTAGAACACTAACCCAACCGGAGAAGCCACCGGCTTGAGTAATATCATTATCATATATCCCTAGGACGTCCACTGTTGGACATAGGCCTGCCCCATAGACCTCCATTTGCCCGGTTGGAAGCTCGCATCCACCGTGAACCCGTGACTTTAACCAATAGGCTTATTGTCTAACTCGCTCGCAATCGCCTTCGTGCGGATTGGCAACTACACACCATTGAATTGCTGCGTAGATGTGTGCAGGTTTTCTCACGTTTTTCTTCACTGAAAACCTCATGGTATATTTCTAATGTAATATCGCACATAAATTCCGAAAAACTTAGAGGTGCGAGCCCGGGCTCGAACCAACGACCCTTTGCTTGAGAGGCCACAGGTCAGACCACTAGGCTACCACGGCTTTTTTTAAGCGCTCAGGATTGCCATTTTAGTATGCGTACACTGCCACTTCCTACTACCATTTAACAGACTATTTTTTGTATGGGGTTTGCATGTGTAACAGTTGTGCTCATTAAACTTTGATAGTGATCCCGTAGAGGGATCGAAACGCGTCAGTGTTTGAGTGGTGTAAGGGATAATTAAGTTTGTGGGATTTATGTGTGTTTTATTGGCAGTAGTGGAGGGAGGGTTGCATGAAAAACATATATATTTCACACAGCCTTGGTTATCTTGCACGTGAGTAGCGGAGTAGCAAGGTAAATTTTTTGTTCATTTGACTATTTTTACACAGAAACAAGTCCGTATGGCGTCTCCAGTTGGTTCAATGCTCCATGATATTGACAGAGTGCAACGACCTCCTATCTCTGTATTTGAATGTTGACAATACAAATATGCTATTGAGTCGATTCGCTGTTTTTTTTTAATCGCCGTGGGTTTATAGATAAAGGATACGCGGTCGATCACCTGTTCGGAGTATTTACCATGAAGGCATGGACAATTCGCAGCTGCCGCTAAGTTCTGCTGAGTTCCTACTTAGTAAGGCAGGCGGTAAAATTACTGACACATAAGATACCTATTTCATCTTAGCCTAGAGAAACTTTAATCCCATGGTGATGAAAAATTTGAATGTAGAAGTCTGTCTTTCTGTCCCTTTCGATGAAGTCGCAGTCAACGGCTCTCATAAAAATGTAGTTCCTTATTTTTATACACACGCACACATATCACGTCTTTATCCCTTACGGGGTAGACAGAGCCTAAGGTAACAGATACCTACAGGCTACATTTAGCAAGATTGTGGGCGTATAGGTGAAAAATGAAATCAAAATAGTGATGGGTATATTAATATCTTATTTTTAATGTCTTGAAAATGCACCTTATGTTATAAGTGGTATAACCTTATGTGGTAGTACATACCTGGATTTTTCCATGCTGGTCTGGGAGTAAAGAAAAAACATAGAATGTACCAGTTGCTTCTCGTCCCGCCCAAATGGTGAAAGCCCATCGAGGGAATAGGCCAAATTCTTAGGAACCATGTTATAGGCGATGCGGCTGGCCCATCACTATTTTGATTCCCCTTTCCACCTATACGCTTACAATCATGCTAAACGTGGCCTTTAGGTCTTGTTACCTCAGGCTCTGTCTACCTTGTATGGGATATAGACGTGAATTGTGTATGTGCACATGATATAGACATACACATACACAAATCACGTTTTTATCCCTTACGGGGTACACAGAGCCTAAGGTAACAGGTACCTACAGGCCACAACTAGCAAGATTGAGTGTATAGGTGGAAAATGGAATCAAAATAGTGATGGGTTGCTAGCCTCATCGCCTATAACATGATCCCTATAAGTTTCGCCCATTCCCTCGATGGTCTTTTACCATCTCCGCGGGTAGAGAAGCAACTGGTACATTCTATGTTTTTTCTTTGCTCCCAGACCAGCATGGAGTACATATAGATAGACTAGCTTATGCCCGCGACTTCGTCCGCGTAGATAAATCCCGTTTTTTTCCTTATCCCGTGGGAATTTCCAAAAATCCTGAAATTAGTTTCTTAGTTTTGTAATCACCTACTTTTGTATCAAATTATTATAGTTACTGAGATAGCGTCACTCGGAATCGAATAGGTATATAATTCTCGTTTTTTCCTTATCCCGTGGGAATTTCCAAAAATCCTTTCTTAGTGGATGCCTACATTGTATAAGGTATCTATGTGCAAAATTTCAAATCTCTAAGTCCAGTGGTTTGGGCTGTGCTATCCCGCGGGAACTATGCAATTTTCCGGGATAAAAACTATCCTATGTCCTTTCCCGGGACTCAAACTATCTGTATACCAAATTTCAACTAAATCAGCCCACGGTTTAAGCGTGAAAAGGTAACAGACAGACAGACAGAGTTACTTTCGCATTTATAATATTAGTAAGGCAGTAAGGATATTCGGGGTACCCGGAAAAAGGTGTAAAGAAACAAAGACCGGTAACCATTTCGCAATCACCAAATATTACCATTCTTTGCTGCCACAGTGACACTTGCCCCACTATTAAGCAAATAATCGATTCGGAATCGTATTTCACAATCGTATCGTATAATCGTATTACTACACGGTTTACTCATTTACTTTGTCAATATTGACCTTTTACTTGTTCACGCATAACTCCCTCCGTCAATATTGGATGATGCGTTGACCTCTTTTAATTTGTTTTTCTTTCTATACAAGTACTTGCAGCTTTAACCGAGGCCTCCATAAGCGATTTAAATGCGAATGCAAACAGGCAAGCACGTAGAAGCGGGTGGTAGGGCCTTGTGCAAGGTCCGTCCGGATCGCTACCACCATCTTACTCGCTAATCCTGCCGCTAAGTAGCAGTGCTTGCACTGCTGTGTTCCGGTGTGGATAGTAAGACAGCCGGGGAAATTACGGGCACAAGAGGCATTGCATCTTAGTCCTCTAGGTTGGCAACGCATCTGCAATCCCTCCGGGGTTGCGGGTGTCTATGGGCAGTGGTGATCACTTACCATCAGGTGACCCACTTGCTCGTTTGCCTTCCTATTCATAAAAAAAAAAAGAAGCAAGAAAAATCAGGCCAAGTGCGAATCGGTAGTTCAAAATTGTAAAGATGTCTAGTGAATCGATCAAGGGATACGGTAGTTCCCCCGCCAAGTCGAGCACAGATTGTCATCCTAATATCGAAACGACTTACAGCACTTCTGACCTTTGTATGTAACTTCGTTGTGAATTTAATTTAGTTTATTATTCGTACACATACATACATACACAAATCACGTGGTTATCCCTTACGGGGTAGACAGCCTAAGGCAACAGGTATCTACAGGCTACGTTTAGCAAGATTGTGGGCGTATAGGTGGAAAATGGAATCAAAATAGTGATGAGTTGCTAGCCTTGTTATAACATGATTCTTATGATTTTCGCCCAATATTCGATATATGGTATATTCGTTATATATTTTTTTTATTGTTCGTTCAATATAAAAAATGCATTAATAAATTAATTGCATTGAAACCAAGAAATTTGATTTTACATCTAAATTATTCTTAAGTTCTAAATTGCCGCCGTTAAATAAACTTGTTTTAATTTTTTTTAGCCTGGCAACTCCGACTCAAAAACGTCAACAGACAGCTCTATGGTCGTAAATAAATCAACGCGGCATTGGCGCTAACTCTCACATCCGCCCACAGACTATCAATTTTCGATGCCGACCATAACTTGTAGAGTTAGAGTGATCGCTGGACTTTTAGTCCGCTGCCACATATATCAAGTCAGTGCGGGATCTACAAACAGCATAGAGTTTTTACACTGACTTTAAAAAAAATTGCCAAAAATTGCAAAAATTACTGGCCAAAGGACAAACATTTTGCTAGAGGTTGGGTTAAGTTACGGGGGTTAGGTCAATGTATGGAATTTGTCAAACATTGATTAAAACATTTTGAAAAACTAGGCAACTTAGGTACTATCAAATGAATCAAGAATTTTTACTTCCTGATTTTTATGTTTTACCGTTAGAAATCAAATTTCTAAACGATACTGAAAATTAGAATACAGAAAAATCCGAAAAGTAAAGCTATGGCCGGGCATCGAACCTGGATCCTCGTCATTCCGTGATGCGTGCTATACCCCTAGTTGGTAACCTACCATACCTATACCCACACCTATCCATTCGACATTCGACGAACTCTTTTCCTGGCAGTCAAAGCCTACGGCTTTATGATTGAAAAAAAAAATGTTTTATTATTTTATTGGTGCTCCAGTTTTATTATTTTAAATTGTAATATTTTTTTAAATTTCATGAGTTGTTCTTGACATGAAATGACATAAAATAATGATAAAAATGACATGTAATAACTATAATTATTATGAATAAATGAGTATGAGTATGAGTATACCTACTATACCCAGGTAGGTAGCAGGTACCTGCTATGGGTGGTGTAGGGGTACGCGTCACGGAATGACGAGGATCTGGGTTCGATTCCCGGCCATAGCTTTACTTTTACCTGCTATGGGTGGTGTAGGGGCATAGCACGCATCACGGAATGCCAAGGATCCAGGTTCGATTCCCGGCCATAGCTTTACTTTTCGGATTTTTCTGTGTTCTAATTTTCAATGTCGTTCAGAAATTTTCTAGGCAACATAGTCAAACAATTTTAAGAGAACTGTATAACTCTTTGAAATTGGTGACTCTACTTGCTTTACATTCATAAACCACGTCTTTATTCCTTACGGGGTAGACAGAGCCTAAAGTAACAAATACCTAAAGGCCTCTTTTAGATTGTGGGCGTATAGGTGGAAAAGGGATTCGAAATAGTGGTGAGCTGCTAGCCGCATCGCCTATAACATGGCCCTGTATTCTGTGAAATTGGTGACCCTACTTGCGTTAAGTTGTGTTCTGTGTTAAAGTAACGACAGGACGACAAACGGCTTCCAACAAAGCGATAAATCGTTGTTAAAAACACATTTGCTAATTATTTTTCTGGATCTGCAAACAATCCGCTGTAGCCATTTGGCCTGTCGCCAAAATACGCACAACTTGCGCTGGTTACAGATAAAAAAATACTTACATTAATTTGTTTACTAGCTTCTGCCCGCGACTCTGCGTAGAATTATACATAAAAACCTTCCTCTTGAAACACTCTATCTATTAAAAAAAACCGCATCAAAATACGTTGTGTAGTTTTGAAGATATAAGCATACATAGGGACATAGGGACACAGGGACAGAGAAAGCGACTTCGTTTTATACTATGTAGTGAAGTAACTTAAGCATGAAAAAACGATGCTATCGAACGATTCAATATTATTTAAGTAGTGTTTTTGAGAATACAAATTTAGGAGGTAGTTTAATTTTACAGCGCTTTTCGGGGTTCCGTACCCAAAGGGTGAAAACGGGACCCTATTACCAAGACTTCGCTGTACGTCCGTCCGTCTGTTCGTCTGTCACCAGGCTGTGGCATGAACCGTGATAGCGAGACAGTTGAAATTTTCACAGATGATGTATTTCTGTTCCATGCTAGTCTGGGAGTAAAGAAAAAACAGAATTTACCAGTTGCTTCTCTACCAGCGCAGATGGTAAAAGCTCACCGAGGGAATGGGCGAAGTTCGTAGGAATCATGTTATAGGCGATGCGGCTAGCAACCCATCATTATTTTGATTTCCCTTTCCATCTACAGCCTTAATCACACTAAACGTGGCCTTAAGGTTATATTGCCTCAGGCTCTGTCTACCCCATAAGGGATAAAAACGTGATATTATGTATGTATGTATTTATGTTGCCGCTGTAACAACAAATACTAAAAACTGAATATTTTTATGTTTGTCTGTCTATGTCAGTAACCAACACAAAATGACCTCACACTGCATACTTTGCTTAAGAGCACGGTTCTGCTAACAGTGGATTTTTTAATAACATGCCGAATTTGTACAGAACCCTCGGTACGCGACTCCGACGTACGTTTTTTTACTTGTGATGCTCTAATTTTACAAACAAATAACTAGAATAAACATTTTGCTAAAATATTTCATTGAATCAGGCGTTACTTTGCGGAGGTCCATTTCAATGAACAAAAAATATTTACCTTGCTACTCCGCTACTCGCGTGCAAGATAACATAAATATTTCACACAGGCTTGGTTATCTTGCACGTGAGTAGCGGAGTAGCAAGGTAAATATTTTTTGTTCATTTTGCTAAAAAGTTATCATAAACCATTTTGCCTGTAGGTGGTCGGCGATTAGTATTTTCTCTGGCAAATATCCCCTCTCAGAATAACCCCCGTGAACGATTCCACTCACACGCGTCGTTAATTAAAGGGTTTTTTTACTAATTGGCCCTCTCGCCCGATGTGTCGGGCAGTGGCGTGCAAAATAAACAACAACGTCTCTTATATTTTATTTATTGATAAACGTTCGACCTCGATGTGCCAAGTGGCCTTACCTGTATCTCGATTAGTTCTATTTGTAATTTTTCCCACCACAAATCACGAAAAAGAAATTGGTTATGATCTGTATGGAACCCACGTACCTTTGCTTCTAAAGTCGTGCCGTCACGATATCACCAGTAGAATTCCACCTCAAGGTCGGAGAATCTACTAATGCTATGAACGCGAAAGTTTGTAAGTATGGATGGATGGATGGATGGATGTTTGTTACTCTTTCACGCCCGAACGGCTGGACAGATCTGGATGAAATTTGGAACATATATAGATTATAATCTAGAATAACACATAGGCTACTTTTTATTCCGGAAAATTGCATAATTCCTGCAGGATACCGATAAACGAATTCTATGCAGACAAAGTTGCAGGCAACAGCTAAGTCCCGAGTTTGATCCTGTCGGTGTATATTTATGTATTCATCTATTCGAGTATGTTTATCCATTGCCTGGTATCCATAGCACAATCTTTGCATAAGGTCAAATGATCTGAATGGTCCCAAAATATGTATTTCTTTTATTCGGTCTTTTGATGGATGGATGTGACGATGTGAGTGTGTATGTTTGTTCCTTCTTCGCGCTGAAACGACTGCACGGATTTGAATAAAATTTGGAACAGAGATAGCTGGTACCCTAGATTAACACATAGGCTACTTTTTATCCCGGAAAATTGCATAGTTCCCGCGGGATAGAGATAAACATGACAAAGGTCGTAGCTGCCTAGAGTTCGACTAGAGGTCGACTTTGTCGCGGGCAGAAGCTAGTTATATATACATTTTAAAACGTTATAAACAATTATTTGAAATCATGGGATAGGCTTCCTTGCATTTTAAAGTAGGATTACATTTTAAAACTCATTTATTATTAAAAAAATAAAGGTACAGAACGGATTCTGCAATCCTAACTTCCTACCCGCAAAGTTCGTTTCAAATTGCAACACATTAAATTTTTACAAACTTCAATTAACTTGAACCGAGTCGAGGCGGAAAAGATTAAAAATAATTTAGCTTTGAACCGAAAGTGATCACCGGCGGAATTGTCAAATTAAAAAGTATTTTTGTTTTTATTACTTTCGAAATTTCAGATGCGTTTTATTTAATGTGCAAATTTATTTCAACTTATGTTTTTAAAGCTACATTTTATTTACCAATGTAAAATTTAAATAAACAAAATAATAAACAGACAAAGTTATGTGCTTGTGTTTACATTTTGTTAAAGGAAAAATACTCACTCACACTTCAGTTACACTACAGTTAAAAACAGTTGCATTTCTGGGTAATTTTTTACTTACCTATGAACACAAACACATTTTGTTAATAACAATAACAATTAAAAAGTCTTGAAAAATAATAACAGGGGTGTTCAGACAACCTAATACTGCTCCCTACGAGTAATCCGTATTAAATTTAAGACTGTTAAAAAAAAATCAAAAACTTTAATTTGCAAATATGCCGCCAAGGGCTCTTTTATATTAGTAAAAGATAGTTTGTGAAAACATATGAATGTGGATTTTTTCAAATCAGTACGACATTGGTTTGCATGTGTAACAGTTGTGCTCACTACACTTTGTTTGTGTGGTGTAAGGGATTTACATGTGTTTTATGTGGCAGTAGTGGAAGGAGGAAAGCATGAAAAACATACATATATATTTTGCACAGGCTTGATTATCTTGCACATGAGTAGCGGAGTAGCAAGGTAAATATTTTTCATTCATTAAAATGGACCTCCGCAAAGTAACGCCTTATTCAATAAAGTATTTTATTTATCTACCAGCGCATTCGGTAATACTATCATTGAAAGAAAGTATTTTTTCCATATAAAACAAATTAATAACAATACTTATATTCTATTTAACTTATAATACGTTTATAAAAGTGATGTGTACGCATCTTACGTGTTCCCAAAGAAGTCTTGGCTGGAAATAACAAACTATGGTGTTTCTAACCACCCTATTTAAAATTAAACTCATTAATAACAATTTTACATACACACTACAGATTTACTACTCATAAACTCGAGTGTAACCCTTATCATGTCCCCATGTGTACACAGCGGAATGAGCGATGGTCTAATAAAAACGTGTCATAAAAATATAATATTAATAGCAAAGGATAGAAATATTAGGGTCTGGCACGGGTTAAAAATATAGCTTTATGATATACTAGCTTTTGCCCGCGGCTTCGCACGCGTGAACCATGAGCATTTCAAAGAAGCTAGCAATCAAGCAAGCGAGCACCCAAACCTGCAAGCATGTAGGTATGCAAGCAGGCATGCAAGCAGGCATGCAAGCAGGCAAGCAAGCATGCAAGCAAGCGTGCAAGCAAGCATGCATGCAAGCATGCATGAAAGCAAGTATGCAATCAAGCAAGCAAAGCAAGGACTCAAGCAAGCATGCAAGCAGGCGTGCAAGCAAGCATGCATGCAAGTAAGCACGCAAGCATGCATGCATGCATGCAAGCAAGCATGCAAGCATGCATGAAAGCAAGTATGCAATAAGCATGCAAAGCAAGGACTCAAGCAAGCATGCAAGCAAGCATTGCCCCCGCATTGCCCCGCTGCCTTAATTTTTCTGAAACTGTAAATATTGCAGGATTTTTATAAAACAAACCTAACCTAACCTAAAGGGCTGTCCTAAAATATACCTACCCCAAATAGCTTTTGCCCGCGACTTCGTACGCGCTAAGATGTAAAACGAAAAAATAAGTTTTTTCCCGTTCCCGTGAAAATTTTGGGGAGTGCTTTCGGAGTACACTTAAAGCCTTTAAAGAAACACACGTTATAAATGTTAAGTCTCTCGTCCGCTGTTTCGTCTGGAAACGTAAAATCCCGGTTTTTCCCGTTCCCGTAAAAATGTTAGGAAATCCTTTGTCCCTCCCTAAGGAACCCCCCTCCCCCCCCCTCCCTTACACTCCCTAAGGAAGCTAAATGCTAAATTTCATCTTTCTACGACCAGTAAAACGAAAAACCCCGTTTTTCCTGTTTTCGTGGGAATTTCTGGAAATCCTTTCTTAGTGCTCCCATACACTCATCAAGGAAGGCTCTTACCAAATTTCAGCTTTCTACGACCAGTAAAACAAAAAATCTCGTTTTTTCCCTATCCCGTGGGAATTTCGAAAAATACCTTCTTAGTGCACGTCTAGGATACTCAAGGTATATGTGTGCCAAATTTCAAGTTTCTAGCCATATTATGCCTACCGCAGTATTTCTTTGTAAACAAATATTTTTCCCGTTTCCGTGGGAATTTGGGAAAGTACTCTCTTAATGCTCCTCTGCACTCCCGAAGCAACCTACATGCCGAATTTCAGCTTTCTGCAACCAGTAAAACGAAAAGTCCCGTTTTTCCCGTTCCCGTGGGAATTTCCAAAAATCATTAAAACATTATTTTACTATTATAATCACCTACTTCTATGCCAAATTTGAACAGTCTAGTAATTATAGTTCATAGGATTTCGTTTAACTGAATATATAAATCCCGTTTTTTTCCTTATCCCGTGGGAATTTCGAAAAATCCTGAAATTAATTTCTTCGTTTTGTAATCACCTACTTTTGTATCAAATTTGAAGAGTCTAGTTATTATAGTTACTGAGATAGCGTCACTCGGAGTCGAATATATAATTCCCGTTTTTTCCTTATCCCGTGGGAATTTCCAAAAATCCTTCCTTAGTGGATGCCTACATTGTATAAGGTATCTATGTGTAAAATTTCAAGTCTCTAAGTCCAGTGGTTTGGGCTGTGCGTTGATATATAGTTAAGTCAGTCAGTCAGTCAGTCAGTCAGTCAGGTCTTTGAATTTTATATGTATAGATTAGAAGTTAATTGTAGCTTTGGAATATTTATTGTTAGGGAAACTTTTACTTCAGTGCGTTGTGGTAAGGATGCGTTTTGTTTGTCCGGTTTGTTTGACAAATGTTTCTCGGCTTATTTGGTGCTATCAAATTTAAATCTGTTTCTTATTCGGTTAACGTTCGTTATGTTTGTATTTTTATGTTTATCTTGACTATTATAAGTTACTTAAAGAGCTGGTGTGAGTTGTTACTGACGGATTAAGAAATACGGTTAACGCTAGGTACATTATCACTACATAGTATAAAACAAAGTCGCTTTCCGCTGTCTGTCCCTATGTAGGCTTAGATCTTTAAAACTATGCAACGGATTTCGATAAGGTTTTTTTAATAGATAGAGTGATTCAGGAGTAAGGTTTATATGTGTATCTTGAATATTTGCTTCTACTTTTGTTTTTGTTTCATTTTATTTTTGTTAATTTTCATACATACATACATATATCACGTCTTTATCCCTTACGGAGTAGACAGAGCCTAAGGTAACAAAACCTTAAGGCCACGTTTAGCATGATTCTGGAAGTATAGAAGGAAAGGGGAATCCAAACAGTTATGGGTTGCTAGCCACATCGCCTATAACATGATCCCTAAGATTTTCGCCCATTCCCTTTTTTACCATTTGCATGGGAAGAGAAGTAACTGGTACATTCTATGTTTCTTCTTTGCTCCCAGACCAATATGGAAGAAAGAACTATGAAGTATGGAAGTTCTAACTATGCTTGACATTTTCAAGGGTTCTTACACAGGATAGTTAGTGACGTCCCATAGATACCATCAGACATGCGTAGACAGTCGACTATCGATACACTCGTAACCCCACACTATTAAATTCAATTGGCTTGAGACTGGATCTATGACCGCGTTATGCAATGAGGAACCAAGTTGTTTTACTGTGTCAAAATTTATAATAGAAGCTTTAGGTGCCATCATGAAAAGACGTAGTAACCTAGATGTTTGCACTACGGCATCTCAAATAGAAGGTCTTGGGTTCGAAAGTGAGATTTTTGAAAACGATGGTGGTCGTTATTGACATTATTGATTTATTTTTAAATGATTAAATGTGCTATCTAAATAATTAAAACCAAAATCTGTACATTTGTAATAAACTTTTAACACAATCAATTTTATGACAAAAATACCTTTGATTCCCCTTTCCACTTATACGCCTACAATTATGCTAAAAGTGGTCCTTTAGGTCTGTTACCTCAGGCTCTGTGTACCGCGTAAGAGATATAGATGTGATATATGTATGTATGTTCCTTCCCCATTTTAAATATTGTTGAGCAACAAGCAAGCCAAACGAAACGGCCGGTTTTATTTCTATTTGCGTTGTGAATGAGGCAGTGTATTTAAAATAGATAAACGGACGCATCGTTTAGTAATGTAAGTGGAGCGAGAAGTTTAAATGGACTGTAAGAACTTATAATATTTTGAGATAATAGAATTAACTGTTGTTCGTGTTCGAAACACGTGACAAAATAACAGATGAATAATCGCTGCATTTACTGTTTTTTTTTATATAACTTGATTTAATTCTCACACAATTTATTTTTCGTTTAAGATTTTTTTTAACGCCACGTATAGTATTAAAAGGTCCCATTCCAGAAATTGTTATCTCCTAGACAGAGGCTAAGCAAAGAAGACCTAAAGGCCACGTTTTGGAATGATTGTGGGCGTATAGGTGGAAAATAGAGTCCAAATAGTGATGGGTTGCTGCATCGCTTTCAACATGATTCCTAAGATTGCCATTCCCTCGATGGGCTTTTACCATCTGCGCGGGAATAGAAGCAACTGATACATCCTATGTTTTTTCATTACTTTTTTAAATCCAGATAATGATTATTTTTATTTATTCTTATGTCTGTTTGGTGATGTGTTGCATAACATTGTCTCTGAGATCAAAGCAGTCCCGTGGGAGACTCTACAGTAATTAATTACCTCAGTTTGTTTTGATTTATGTCGACAAGTAGAATCTGTAATGTAGCTATCTGTATTCTGTATCCAAGTTCTTTGCGATCTCTATTTTCTGCACTTTCTTGTGTTACTTTAATGTAAAAGTACCTAAGTTAAAAATAAGACAGCTCAAAATGCTTATGCCTTTTAGGGTTAGGTTCGCTGGCAAAATAGTAAAAACGGAACCCTTACAGCATGTTAGAATCTTATATTTTGTTAAAAATTCAGTGCACTGCAGAGTTTCCAAACGCCGAGGACCGGCCAATTGACAGCAAAACTATTTTCGTCGGTGGCCATAAAAGTGAAAAAGGAATTGTAGCTGGCCAGCGCGGAAAATAAAAATTGGAACAATATATTTGCGCATCTGTGGCGTTTTGAATTTGGAACAAGATTTATTCGAAAATTCGAAATTAAAAAGATTGTCATCAATTAAATGGGAATGGAATACGAGTTAAACCTTTATAGATATTTTATACAGGCTGATGCCGCATTTAGGACAGTAATTAAATTAATATGCAACTAAATTATAAACGCGATAGTTTGAAGATAGGATGTATGAATGTTTGTAACTCTTACGCCAAAACGGTTAAACAAACCTGGATGACATTTGGCACTAAGATAGATAGGTCTTTGGGTCTTGTTACCCTAGGCTCTGTTTACCCCGTAAGGGATAGAAACGTAATTTATGTATGTATAGATTTTAGTCTCGGATATGGGATAGCACACATTAGCGATTACCGATAGATGAATACTTCACAGACGAAGTCGCGGGCAGCAGCTAGTCTTGTAATATGCGAATATAGTATAGAACAAGGGTTCCCAAAGCTACCCACCCACCTCTAAGAAATTCAACCGTTACCAATATGAAGAAAGGACTTTTCAAATAACAAACGAAGTGTTAATATTTTTTTTTAGGTGTGTCGTTCTACAGGCAGGGCCCACTTAATATTCGCTCGCGACCCACCAGTGGGTCGCGACCCACGGTTTGGGAAACCCTGGTATAGAATTATTAATAGGTTATCACCTTTTTTTTGCTCCAAGCTATTTATTAGTAAGTTGATATAAACTTCGATTCCGTAGATAATCCTTGCATAAAACCCGCACACTTTTACAGCCGATGCGGTTAGTTTTAACCACAAACACATACATAGAATATACACTATGTTGTTACACGGACAAAGAACCCGGGACATGGACTCGTAGTTTTATGGCCTATCCCTCCCCACATTATTTGGGCCGAGTTTTAAGCCAGCTTTTAAGTAAAATGTGTGAGGGTAAATGGGAATTTGTGGAAATTGCGGTCACTTTCACTGTTTTTGGACAGTTTTAAAAACCGTGTTTAGTTTTCAGCATATTGATATGATGTGAATGTTAAATTAAATTATAGAATGATAAAATTTCTGAGCGACACTGAAAATTAGAAAACATAGTAAAATCCGAAAAGTAAAGCTATGGCCGGCAGTCGAACCTGGATTCTCGTCATTCCGTGACGCGTGCTATACCCCTACACCACCCATAGCAGCATAACCCTTCGAATTTTTCTATCTGTTACTAGCTGTCACGTGACCTTGTTACTATGCGAATTTGTGTCGCTAAGCGTCATCTGTTTCAATGATGTGTCTGTACGAAACAATTCCAAACAATATAATGATTCATAAGTAACTTATACTACGCTCGATACACCGCGGCTGCCATATTGGACCTTCTATTTTTTATGTTCATTACGTTTTTTGATCCAACACAAATGGCTGCGTGGTTCCAAATGACTTAATTTCGCCTTTTATTTATACGAAACGATAAAAACTTGAAGTTTTTATGAGAAGGCTCCACCGTAATTGTCTAAAAGAATCCAGTCACGCTCACAGATCGTAAAGTTCGGTTTTGCTTCTAACTCGCTCTTAATTTTAAAATAAATTGTTTAAATCATCACTTCATATTATGATTTGTCTTCTTTCGTGATCAAGAAAAAAATTAAAAACAATCCCTTCTCGCAGTTAGTTAACAAACCGTATTTTTACGAACACCATGTATTCGTGTTGACACATACGTCACAAAATGGCGGCTACATAATAATGCTGACTTTAATAATATGAGTGTGTGTGTGTGCGCGACGAAAATCATAGGAATCATGTAGGCGATACGGCTAGCAACCCATCGCTGTTTTGATTCCCCTTTCCATCTGTACACGCGCAATCTTGCTAAACGTGGCCTGTAGGTCTTGCCAACTTAGGCTCTGTCTACCCCGTAAGGAATAAAGACGTGATTTGTCGCCGATGATCTATGTAATTCTACTTTGACGCGTAAGTCATTATTCTTAAGATATTTGTGCTTAGGATGTATGTCGAGCGTTTGCAAGCTTACCAACATACCTACTATTCGTTACTAAAAAAGACCTTTTCCGATTCTCCGCCTCTGACCGCAGCCTCAGTAGAAGCACAGTAGAAGTCTCGGCATTTCGCCGTGTAATTTCCAAGGTTTTTTATAGGCGGATTACAAAGCAAGCGGTCGTTGACGCCGCGATGTGATCATAATAAAATATTTAGGCGAACGCTTGCGGAGATATGGCCGCGAATACCTTAGTATTTAATGTAGAGGTACGTACGGGTCCCGTGTTTTTGCTTCACTTCCGAGAAAGCATAGCTATGCTTTTCAAATGTATAGTCCATTCCAATCCATTTTAAAAATTTTATAAACATGTCGGTTCTGGCTGAAAATCAGTGCTGCAGGTGTAACACCTCAACGTAATGCTGAGCCAGCGACCGTCTCACTTTTGCAAAGACACACAACGCTGATGATCTATTTTGTATGTCTGTGTTTTTTTTCAAAAAATTGTGTATATTCTGTTATATTTGTGTGTCTTGCAAAAAGAAATGAATGTCTTCTTTCTTTCTTTTTTTATACAAACAAGTCCCGCCAGGTTCAAATAATTTAAATATTAACGATTTAACATACATACTTACATACATAAATCACGTTTTTATCCCTTACGGGGTATACAGAGCTTAAGATGGCAAGATTCAAAGCTTATTGTGGGGCTCCTTTTTATAATTTTGAAACAAATACTTTTTGTTAAGTATTATTTGAAGTAAATAATAGATTGCGATAAAGAAAAGCATTAGTGTTATTCTTGTAAAGGTAAACATGCAAATAAATGCATTTTGCATTCTTCCACGCTGGTCTTGGAGTAAAGAAAAACAGAATTTACCAGTAGCTTCTCTTCCCGCGCAGATGGCAAAAGCCCATAAAGGGAAAGGGCGAAAGTCTTACGAATCATGTTATAGGCGATGCGGCTAGCAAACCATCACTATTTTGATTTCCCTTTCCACCTATACGCCCTTAATCATGATAAACGTGGTCTTAATGTTTTGTTAGGCTCTGTATAGCCCGTGAGGGATAAAGGCGTATTATATTTATGTGTTTATTTATGCAATTGCCACATAGTTAATATCCGGTGTTATCGTAACAGCAACTAATTATCATGTAATTAGTCATCTCCGGTCAACGAATATAATTAATTGTCAATAATTTAATGGTGAATGTTTCAGTTCAATTCCAGTTTCGTGCTTTTCGGACGTTTTTTTTTTTAATTAATCGACAGTACCTACGGGGTATAGTCATTTTTCTTTATTAGTATAGTTTGTCTATGAAGCGATTATTTTTCTATTCCATAGTGTAACAACAGGTGAGTTATTACAAGTGAGTTATTGCTTTTTTTTTCAATCATTGTCATCATCTCCAGCATATACGTCTGCTGGGCACAGGCCTCCTCCAGAACAAGAGGGTTTAGCCTATAGTTCCCTCGCGGCCGCAGTGCGGATCTGGAGTGTGTGGAATGACGCATTTGTGAAAAGTTTTTTAGCAGATGATGAGATCCCAATTAGCAAGTTAGTAGAAAGGTAAATATTTTTTGTGATAAGGGAACGTGCTGGTGTGAAAGAAGATATTTATTTATTTATTTATTTCGACATGCCAACATTACATAAACAAAACATTAATATTAACAAAATTACAAGTTACAATCCATGTTCATGCACCAATAACAGGCATGCGACAGCATTTATCATGTTTAGGGACTTACACTACAAGTAAAACTAACTAACATAAAAGAAACAGGATTAAGCAAGTGAGTGAGCATCCTGCTTATAACAAAACTAAAATTAAGGAAAAAAACAGAGCTAATTTTGAGGCATGTGTGATGGAATCAGCATTTTACGCTTAATTGGCCGTATTGAATCTTGAAAGATGTCGAATTGGAATTGATTTCCTAGGTCTAGCTAGGTCGTTGAATGACTTATAATTATAGTGACTAGAATAGAAAAATGTATGCTTAGTTGGTTTGGTCACATAGAGAGAATGGATGAAAGAAGGGTAAATAAACAGCGTTGGGAGGGGAAGGCCTAGACGGACGTTTTTGGACCACATTGGGGACGTTTTGAAAAATGGTCAAACCGGAAACCGACGAGCATGTATGAAAAGATTGATGAATGTGGATGAAGCAAAAGAAGTGTGTCAGGATCGTAGCAAGCGTGGGAAAGAGGCGTGACGGTATGTATGTATGTAAATGTTTTTTTGGTTTTAACTGCTATGGGTGGTGTAGGGGTATAGCACGCGTCACGGAATAACGAGGATCCGGGTTCGATTCCCGGCCATAGCTTTACTTTTACCTGTTATGGGTGGTGTAGGGGTATCACGCGTCACGGAATGACGAGGATCCGGGTTCGGTCCGGCCATAGCTTTACTTTTCGGATTTTTCTGTGTTCAAATTTTCACTGACATTTAGAAATTTTAATGTTTTTTGTTCGTTGAAATGGTCCTCCGCAAAGTAACGCCTGATTCAATTAATTGTTTTCTCTATGTTTTAACGGAACGCAGGGTAGTTACGAATCCAGTTGCTAGTCATTTTAGCCCGCGGATATTCGTCCAACTGCACGTAATAAGGTGTTGAATTCACGCACAGCCGTTTAGGTGAGTGCCATCGTAAAATTATACTAGATTAGTCTAATTATGGTATAGAGTTGATTGCACGCTGGATTAGATGTAGTTTAAAATAGACGGGGTAGAACTTCAACTTAACTACTCTGAGTCTAGAATTTTTCTAAAAGACGTGATTGTAAGCGATCTAATCATCTGCTAAAAAACTTTTCACAGCTGCATCATTTGACAAACCTTTAATATCTGATAAACTGTTACCTTTTTTAAAAATCGATAAACCTTTAAGCGTGGCTCACATTAGGTTAGGTTAGGTTTGTTTTTAATTTTTCCAAAAAAACAATATTTTAGTAGAAAATAAAAGAAAGAAAGAAAGAAGACATTTACTCCTTTTTGCGAGACACACAAATATAAGAGAATATACACAGTTTAAAATAGAAAATAATCAAGACATATAAAAATAGATCATCAGCGTTGTGTGTGTCTTCGCAAAAGTGAAACGGTTGCTGGCTGAGCATGACGCAAAAGTTTGTCAAATGATGAGTTGGTGAAATGATGCATTTGTGTAGTTGTTTAGCATTGGTAAACCGATTTTAATCTAGACAAGTGACCGGTTTTGCAATATTCGAAATAAATTGAACTTCAGTTTATAGATACATACACATACACACATACACAAATCACGTCTTTATCCCTTACGGGGTAGACAGAGCCTAAGGTAACAAGACCTACGGGCCACGCTTAGCAAAATAGTGATGGGTTGCTAGCCGCATCGCCTATAACATGGTTCCTATGATTGTCGCTCATTCCCTCGATGGTTTTTTACCATCAGCGCGGGAAGAGCAACTGGCACGTTTAGCAAGATTGTGGGCGTTTTTTTTTTTTTTTTTTTATGTCAATAGGAAGGCAAACGAGCAAGTGGGTCACCTGATGGTAAGTGATCACCACTGCCCATAGACACCCGCAACCCCGGAGGGATTGCAGATGCGTTGCCAACCTAGAGGACTAAGATGAAATGCCTCTTGTGCCCGTAATTTCCCCGGCTGTCTTACTCTCCACACCGGAACACAGCAGTGCAAGCACTGCTACTTAGCGGCAGGATTAGCGAGTAAGATGGTGGTAGCGATCCGGACGGACCTTGCATAAGGCCATAGGGTATAGGTCGAAAAAGGAAAGTGGAAGTTTATAGATACCTAAACGAAAAAGTTTTTCCAATGCCGTATGGGATTTAAACCCACGCTTCATTGCTGTATGCGCCAACCATCATCTCCAGCCAAATCCCACCCACTGCTGGGCACAGACCTCTCAAAATGAGAGGGCTTGGACTATAGTTCCCACGCGAGCCCATAGCGCATTGGGAACTTCACACACACCATTGAATTGCTTCACAGATGTGTGCAGGTTTCTCACTATGTTTACCTTCACCAAAAAGCTGATGCAGAAGGGCTCCCCTTTCTCTTATTTCAAAATTACATCCATCTGGCTAAAGAAATTCAAATCATTGTTTCTTTGTGTGTGTGTGTCTATGAGTGTGTGCTCGAGTATGGGCAGTTGCATTTAAAAGGCATTCGGACGTAGCTTGCCGGGTGGCGGAGATGTCAGTTGAAAGAAAGAAAAAAGAAAGACGACATTTATTCCTTTTTGCAAGACACACAAATATAGAAAGCGGATAGTCTCCTTCTGTACACGGTACTATGAGATGTAATGTGTCCGTATCTAATATTTTGAGCTATCTAATTTGCAAGCAACATTTACATACATTTATAGTACAGTAATCATACTAATTTGCATTCTAAATGACGGAACTCGATACCAGTATGATACGAGGGGAACGGAACACCCGATCATTCCCGAGTGGGGTTCCCTAGGCAAAAAACCTTTACAAAATTTGTGTACGCAAAATTGCTCACGCGCTCTCACGAAATCCCCACCTAATTTGTAACCTTACCCGCTGAGGATACCTCGGGGAGAGGTGAAACACGCGTCCGCAATATTGTTTATTGTGATAGTTACGTATGCGTTGGTTATTTTTTTTTTAAGCGTATACATACCTACATACATAAATACATAGATAAATAACGTCACAGAAGTGATCAAAACACATTCTTTACTATTTAAATAAGGAAAGACCCCTCATTAAGTATTTCAGCTCACACTTGACGTATTTCTAACCATTTACAATTTAGGGTGATGTGTTAATGGTTGTCATGCAATTTTCGTTTGTTTTTATTGTCCTCGCCATGTTTTGTTACGTTAATTAGTGACAATGAACTTAACGGAACTGTAAATGAGGTGAATTATGGCAAACACGTGTTGTGTTGGTGTACTTAATTTACATAAATAGTTTATGTCAGTGATGTGTAAAAAGGACTCTATCTTTGACCTCAAAAGCATAGATTCCTTGTAAGCGATTCACCAAATAGCATTTCATCTAAAAAAAACAATGGAATCTTGTACGTGACGCTATATTTCGCGTACCTTTTTACATTAGTATAATTAACACAGTATTTCTTCTTCTGGGAGTAAAGAAAAAACATAGAATTTACCAGTTGCTTCTCGTCCCGCGCAAATGGTCAAAGCCCATCGAGGAAATGGGCGAAAGTCTTAAAAATCATGCTTTAGGCGATGCGGCTAGCAACCCATCACTATTTTGATTTCCCTTTCCACCTATACGCCCTTAATCATGCTAATCGTAGCCTAGGTTTTGTTAACGTAGGCTCTGTCTACCCCGTAAGGGATAAAGACGTGATGTATGTATATTTAAAACAATACAAAATTCATTCAATTCATACAGTTCAATGGAGAAGTTGGAATTTGTTTTGCATATTGTTCCTTACTACCTGCAAAGGGTATCCTTAAAAGTTCCTAAGTAGAAAGACGTTCGGAACGTTAACAAACTACCTTTGTAAGACTACCCTTTTAGTTTCGGGGTTTACTCGAACTTGCCTAGTTAAATCTTGTTGAGTAAGAATTGGTAAGTAAATTCGAAACGTTACTTACAGAAAATAATAAAATTACAAAATTACACTGAAAATTAAAACTCAGAAAAATCCGAAAAGTAAAGCCGCATTCTCGTCATTCCGTGACGCGTGCTAACCCCTACACCACCCATAGCAGGTGGGTAAGCCTTCGAATTTTTCTATCTGTTACTAGCTGTCACGTGACCTTGGTACTATGCGAATTTTTGCCTCCAAGCGTCTTGTGTTTGAATGATGTGTCTGTGCGACACAATTACAAACTCCCGTGGAACATCTACTGCTCAGGGACGACAGAATTTAATTTCTAACGGTCAACCGTAAAAGTAAACAAAAAATCAAGAAGTAAAAATTCTTGATTCATTTGATAGTATTCTTAGTTACTCATTTGTCGGGTTCTATCTATTTATTAATTTACGTATAGGTTACTGATTTATTTTAGTACTAGCTGTTGTCTGCATCTTCGTCTGCATAGAATTCGTTTATCGCTATCCCGCAGGAATTACGCAATTTTCCGGGACAAAAAGTAGCCTATGTGTTACTCCACACTATAATCTATCTATGTTCCAAATTTGAAAGAGTAACAAACATCCGTCCACTCATCCATCTATACTTACAAACTTTCGCGTTTATAATATTAGTAGGAATATTTATTTGAGTATCGTTTCGTGAGTAACAGACGGTTCTGGCTGAAAATCAGTGCTGCAGGTGTCTAACGCCTCAGCGTAATGCTGAGCCAGCGACCGTTTCACTTCTGCGAAGACACTCTATTTATATTTTTGTATTTTTTTTGTTTATTTCTGTAATATAAATATTTATGTATTTCAATAACGAGTAAATATCTTTATTCTTCTTTCTATATGAGAGTAAAAATGTTTTTTTCTTCATATACTATTCTTTCTCTATTTACTAAGGCAATAATTCTCCTAACTAAACGTAGAATTAGCTATATCCAGAGGTAATCGAGCTTACCGGGGAACATAAAATGTATGAGCATACATCAAATTTATGGCTTCCGCGACATATACTGCAAATCTTGTGGCATAGATTTAATGTTCGTGCGATCAACATATACTGACATAGCGACACTGTGCGATAGCTCCAAATATACTCATTCTACAAGCTTATGTGTACTGTACTTTTTGTTGACTGTGATTCTGTTATCATCCTAGTAGAATTTACACATACATATACATATATACATACATACATATATCACGTCTTTATCCCTTACGGGGTAGACGTCTAACCTTAAGGCCACGTTTAGTATGATTAAGGGCGTGTAGGTAAGGGAATTCTTTCTAAGACTTTCACCCATTCCCTCGATGGGCTTTCAAAGGGAGTAGAATCAAATATATTTGAACACGATTGCGACATACGATGGCGATCGGAAAATTGCAAGTATGGCCATGTGCTAGGTACTGGGGGCACAGGTTCGCTCTCTGTCAGATCCATATTAAAAATGGCAGCTAAAACCTGAACTGAGTCGGAATTGAATCGCATTAAGACGTCATGGTAAAGCCGCTGAAGCTATTTCCTAGTACCTGCTTAAATTGTCATAAACTGAACTGAAGTTAATTTTAACCTTGTAGCTAGAATTAGTAAGTACTTTCTAAAGGTCATCGACCCCGCACGTGTCAGGTGACTGTTTTGCATGATGACTCATGCGCATGCGTCGACCCAACATAATACATCATGGGGTTACAATAACATTTTGGAAAAGAACTGACACTTTTTAAATTGTTCGACCAATTTTTACCGAACATGGCAGAACCACCGCAAGGCAATGGCTTTCGAATAAAAAAACCATATCGAAATCGGTCCATCCGTTTATGAGTTAGTGGTAATTTCAACTACCTACAAACGCAACTTTAACGGTGTGTAACTTACTAATTAATTTTCTAAACGACTCTGACAATTAGAACACAGAGAAAATACCAAAAAGTAAAGCTATGGCCAGGAATCGAACCCGGATCCTCATCATTCCGTGATGCGTGCTATACCTCTACACCACCCATAACAGGTGCCTACTAATGCTATGGGTGGTGTAGCGAGTTCGATTCCCGGCCATAGCTTTACTTTCGGAGTTTTCCGTGTGTTCTATCTAGTTGTCAGTGTCGTTTAGAAATGTAACCTATTCAGACGTAAAAGCGTGCACTACTAAAAATCCTCTTAGCTCAAATACGGTGACCCTAATATCCCATCCCAAAATGGCCTAAAAAGGGATCGTGGAAACTGCCATCTACCGGGAAAACGCCGCGTCATCCGGCAACAATATTATCGAGAAAACTTAATCTAACGAGTTTCTTATTTGATGATTTAAACACCAAGATATTAAGCCAGGAACAAATGGGAAATTGATATCTGATACAAACATACATACACAAATAAACGACAATTATTAATTATTAATTTATTTGTACAATAAAGCATTTACTTACTTATTTCAAAACTGGTTCCGATACTTGATAATGACAATAATAATGTCAAGATTATGTAGCATACATTTCTTTAAACTTGACACTTTGTAACGAATGGTAGCACTTACTTGTCAAGTTGTCAGCGACCTACGCCACGCCATTGTATGCTAATTCCAGTTTAGGGGCCAAGGTCCTCGTACGACGAACATGACGAACACACTACAAATGCACTCTTACTTACATACATACATACATAAATCTTATACATATTCGACACCTTATATTGCCGCGGTTACATTAAACATACATACATAATTAGTTGAAATTTGGTATACAGTTAGTTTCAGGCCCAGGGACGGATATAGGATAGTTTTTATCCCAGAAAACAGCATTGTTCTCGCGGGATAGCGATAAGCGAATTCTGCGCGGACGGAGTCGCGGGCAACAGCTAGTTAAAAAGAAATTTGGAAAAAAAATACTACCTACGCCTACGTAAAACGAATTAAAGTTTTTTGAAACAAGTTTGTAACTTTTTATGCATAAAGGTACCCGAAACCGACGAGCATGTATGAAGAGATTGATGAATGTGGATGAAGCGAAAGAAGTATGCCAGAATCGTACCAAGTGGAACAAAGTTTTTGCCTACCCCTGTGGGAAAGAGGCGTGACGGTATTTGTATTTATGTAGGAACATGAAAGTAACTATTATTATATAATTTATAGTGATAGCATCTTTTCAATATGTAAACTTATTCATGTTCTTTTTGTTTCAGGTAATTGCTTCAATACCTACTCTAAAAACTTCACTTAACAGAGGTAGTAAGTATTGTCCACAATCTACATAATCCTGACAATCGAAAATAATGGGTCACTCCACACAAAGTCGTCGACGTTTTTGCTCGTCACCGCAGATTTTTGCATACAAAGTGCTAGTTTTTCTATGCATTTTTCATAAAGACAGATGCCAACATAAAAGTCTAGGAACACGGCAGACTTGTAGAACATTTTTATCTCGAAAAACATATTTTAAAAACCAAAAACAATAGAAGTATCAACCAAAAGCAACTAGGTTTTACGGGTGGTAGGGCCTTGTGCAAGGTCCGTCCGGATCGCTACCACCATCTTACTCGCTAATCCTGCCGCTACGTAGCAGTGCTTGCACTGTTGTGTTCCGGTGTGGAGAGTAAGACAGCCGGGGAAATTACGGGCACAAGAGGCATTTCATCTTAGTCCTCTAGGTTGGCAACGCATCTGCAATCCCTCCGGGGTTGCGGGTGTCTATGGGCAGTGGTGATCACTTACCATCAGGTGACCCACTTGCTCGTTTGCCTTCCTATTCATATTTATATAAAAAAAAAGGTGGACCGACATCGTGAAAGTTCGGGGAAACCGGCGGGTGCAGGTGGCGAGTTGTCGTTCATTGTGGTGTTCTTAGGGGGAGGCCTTTGTTCAACGTCTTCGGACGCCTTCAGGCTGATAATGATGATCATCATATCAGCCATAGGCCGTCCTCTGTTGGACATAGGCCCCCTACCTCCAGTTGCCTCAGTTAGAAGCTTGCATCCATCGTGAACTCGCGGCTTTCACCAGGTCATCCTCGTTGGTGGACGCCCTACGCTGAGCTGCCCGATCCACGGTCTCCACTGGAGAAGCTAGGAGTGCTTATTTTAACTAATACAACCACCTGCTGAATTCTAGATTAACTTTAAGACAGTATATAAACTACATCCAAACGGTAACGACGTAGTGACGTCATCTTCCTCGAGTGATGACGTCACACTTTTTCTGACAAATGGCGGAAATTCTTGGGGCGCTGAGGGCCGCCGTTAATCCGAGGTGCGGGCCAAGATTGCCTTATCACGGAGGGCAGTTTAGGGTTCCCGCCAGCTTAGAACAGACTAGCCAATGAAATAGAAGTAGGCATGAAAGTCGTAGTGAGATTTACACACGCCACAGAACCTAAAAGTTACGTTCCTAAAACTACTGCAGTACCTCTTCTTAACAGAACTAAGTTCAAACAAATGCCCTTCGTTCTTATATTGGCTGTGTGCGTAAAGCTTAAGCGCTTTGCTAACGTTGCCAAGAGGGGGCTGGGAGCCCCCCCCCCCCCCCCCCCCCCCCACAAGAATCCAAAAATGTAGCCTTTATTTTTTGACTAGCTTCTACTCGCGACTTCGTCTACCATTTAGTTTCTATGGATGCACTTAGTAATATACCGAAGTTATCGGAATTTAAACCTTCCTCTTCAACCACTCTATCTATTAAAAAAATCGCACTATAATCCGTTGCGTAGTTTTAAAGATCTAAGCATACGTAGGGACAAACAGCGGAAAGCGACTTTGTTTTTGCAATGTCAATGCAATTATAACTTCCTGCCAAATGGCATTTCATCTAAATATTTTTAATTATTTATCACTTAAACTATACAGTATACCATGAAGGGGCTTTAAGCTGGCTAATACATACATACATACATACATACCGTCACGCCTCTTTCCCACAGGGGTAGGCAGAGACTACTTTATTCCACTTGCTACGATCCTGACATATTTCTTTCGCTTCATCCACAGTCATCAATCTCTTCATACATGCTCGTCGATTTCGGGTACTCCTGACCTGACATTTGGCTAATATTCATCAACAAATCGTATCTGTGGTCTCGCTGCAACCTCTCTTAGCTGTGGCTGGTTTAATTAGTAGTTAAATAGGATCCTCCAGTGCTGATAGCAACCATGATTGCGCGAAGGGTTACGTTGAACCGACTTGGCAGAGAGGGGTTCCACGGAAAAGTAAAATCTACGAGACAAAAAGTCTGTTTGCACCATCCACCGTACTTCGCGGAACCGTCTGTCCTTCCATCCTCAACATCTTGATGGTTGGCAGTCAAGTACGCACGCGTTTTAAACGCAATTTCTTTCCTCGTACAGTAAAGATCTAGAACCAACTTCCTGCTGCAACATTCCCGGAGCGGTATAATGTAGGGATCTTTAAAAAGCGAGCCTTCCTGTTCCTCAAAGGGCCGGCAACGCACTTGTGATTCCCCAGGTCTTGCAGGTGTCCCTGGGCGACGGTGACTGCTTTCCATCAGGTAACCCGTCTGCTCGTTTGCCCCCTCTTATATATAAAAAAAAACCACCATTTGTACTCCAGATAAAACATCAGCCACGCATTTAGTATTCTTCTATATCGTTACCGTCAAATCGTCATATACTAGGTGTTCCGTACCGGAACAAATAATTTTTTTTTCTTTAATGTTTTTACATATTGCGTGTTAGGGACACGCAATACGACACAATTTGGTGGGTAGCAATGGTTTAGTTTATTATTTTTGTTACTGGGTCTCCGATAAATCGTCAAATCGGAACGCACCATTTACTTGGGAAATGGGTCTTCGGCGCGAAACTAGCGCCACCAACGGGCAGTTAGTGCGGTAACGCCGCCTCATTAGTCGCCAAAAAAGAACAGTCGCGAAAACGTACAAATTCTTTGCTCGCGTGTGTTTTTGTTATTATCGATATTGAAATCCCCTTTCCCGATCTGGAAGGTGTGGTGTGCGTGACCCATGGACCCATAATATGACTGTGTGGATTGATAGGCTGGAGATTCTTGTGTGTAGTGCATTGCGCCGACAAGCCCCGATTTTCTACCAGGACCCTTGGACGTGGCGGCGGGAGGATTGAAGCGGTAATCCTTCCATAGCGAGAACGACTTGACTAGTAGAGACTTTATACAATCTCTACTATAAAATTTATTAACGGCACTGAAAATTAGAACACAGAAGAATCCGAAAAGTAAGCTATTCCGTGACGCGTGCTATACCCGTACCACCCATAGCAGGTGGGTAAGCCTTCGAATTTTTCTCTGTTACTAGCTGTCACGTGACATTGTTACTATGCGATTTTTTTGTCGCTATACGTCATCTGTTTGAATGATGTGCCTGTACGTCACAATTATAAACTCCCGTGGAACATCTACTGTTCACCAGGAACCTCTAGTATAGAGTAATATTTATTTATTTGTTTATTATTACATTGTAATGTCATGTACATTATATTAAAAGACTAGCGACCCGCCCCTGCTTCGCACGGTATATTATGCATGTATTATACATATAAACCTTCCTCTTGAATCACTCTATCTATTAAAATAACCGCATCAAAATCCATTGCGTAGTTTTAAAGATTTAAGCATACATAGGGATATAGGGACAGAGAAAGCGACTTTGTTTTATACTATGTAGTGATGTTACAGATGATTGGATATAATTTAAGGATTATACATCCTTTTTATCTCTCTCTCTCTTATAGTGCCTCTCCAACTAGTGGAGGTTGGCAGTCAGCTCCGCATATTGAATATGAAACATATCCTTATCCTATACATATCCTTTTTATGAATGTAATTAATTTACGTAGAATTTAAGTATTGTATTAGCTAAATGTAAATGACATGTAAAAGAGCCCTTGGCGGCCAATTTGCAAAAATAAATTTTGAATTTGAAGTATAACCAGTGAAATTGTTGACACATAAGTTATTTTATCTTAGCCTTCTAAGTATGTTGTACGTTAGTTGCTTAAAAAAGGTTCCAGCGGCACGCGATTTAGCTTCATAGACTGTAATTCTCGCTTCTAGTGACAGCCATTAGTATTTGTATTCCTGATTCCATCCTCTACCATTTCCAACAACGGTTTCACAACCGTACGAGGCATCATCAGGCGACTTAAAATTTTTTTCTTAGGATTTCTTGAATAATTCACTTGACTTGTATTACAAAGTTAAAACACATTAACCTATTTTGTAGCTACCCGATACCCGTCTCGAATGATTGGCAGCTTGTTGACGTTAGATTGATGTTTTATGTCGATTAAATGACGTCATTACTGCTAGCGCGATGTAGACCGTGTAGTCTCCACAGTCGACGTTTTTTATTTTTAACTGGAACGAAAAACGTTATTGTTGATGATGTAATCGTACGTTACGTTTTAATCAAGTTTATTCGTATTTTTAGTGTTAAGATATCAACAAATTATAACTACGAAATTTTCGGGATAAAATATAGTCTATGTGCTATTCCAGGCTTATAATCTATCTAGATATGCCTGCTATGGGTGGTGTAGTAGTAGGTATAGCACGCATCACGGTATGATG
Source organism: Pandemis corylana (assembly GCA_949127965.1). Taxonomy (NCBI): domain Eukaryota; kingdom Metazoa; phylum Arthropoda; class Insecta; order Lepidoptera; family Tortricidae; genus Pandemis; species Pandemis corylana. The sequence continues at coordinate 12,357,246 of OX421865.1, read as the reverse complement.
AGGAACCGGGTTCGATACCCGGCCATAGCTTTACTTTTCGGATTTTTCTGTTTTAATTTTGAGTGTCGTTTAGTTTTTTTTTCTATCTACATACGTTCCAAATTTCATCCAGATTTATTCAGCCATACAATCATACTCACAAACTTTTACATTTACCTTTTAAAATGACACTTGTGCATCTAGAGAGACGTGAAACCATGTGTTGACGTTTTTAACGGAGTTGTTGAAAACGGTTGCTATCGCTTTCAAATTACAATTTCATTGTAAATCGAATACTTGAAAGTATGTTTTAATGGCGGAACGTTTAAACGAATTATAACACCTCTAATATCTCGAATACGTGTAAGATTAAACTTTTTTTAATAGATATTTAACGCATCCAAGATTTCACACCATGATGAAACCATAAAAGCAAAGGTGTATGGGCCCGTCAATTATTTTCCACCATCATAAACCCATAATCCTATTAAGCGTGTAACCACATTCCTGGTGACCATGGTATGCACACAGACGGACAAGTTATAGTAGAAAACTTATAAAAAAGGAACTAACTAATAAGGGAGCGTTCAAGTATTACGTAAGCGCTTGAGGGGGGGCGGGGGGGTCTTTGCTTTGCTTATTTTTGATGACATGGTGGGTGGGAGGGTCGATATGGTGATTACGTCAGCAGTTTCGAATCGAACTGCTGCTCACGAATCAATAAAAAACAGAATCCACTAAAAGAAAAATGCATATAGGTTCCAATGATTAAGTAAGCATGGGAGGGGGGGGGGGGGTAAGAGGTTTGCTTACTTTTGCTGACAAGGGGAAGGAGGGGGTAAATAAGTGTAAAAATCTGCTTACGTAATACTTGAATGGCCCCTAACTTCATCCTTAAAAAGTTGTGGACCTGTTATAACTGTTAAAACATGGAATGTACCAGTTGCTTCTCTTCCCGAGCAGAAGGTAAAAGCCCATCAAGTTAATGGGCGAAAATCTTAGGAATCATTATTATAGGCGATGCGGCTAGCAAGCAACCTATTACATTACTACTACTTTGACTCCCCTTTCCGTCTAGGTATATACCCGCAGTCATGCTAAACGTGGCTTTCAGGTCTTGTTACCTTAGGCTCTGTCTACCCCGTATGGGATAAAGACGTGATATATGTATGTTCGGTGCAACGCACCTTACACGTGTAAAGTCGAATCAGCGTTATATCGTTGTACACATCGGCGATATAGAGCAATACTTATTTTAGTGCACATTTCGGAACCGCCGCGACCGGGTGCATTCGATACAAACATTATTATATTAACTTTCAACATTCATTTAACATTTATTACTAATATAGTTTAAGAGTGACTTTTATAGAGTATACCAATAAACATTTAACAGATTTCGGACTTTAACATTCCACTGCAACCCCGCCCTTCACAATGTATATATTATTATGTATATCAGCAAATTTAAAGTTCAAAGTTAAAGTTCTTCATTCATAGAGCTATTTTGTTCTTTAAATAGCACATTCGTTAGTTATCAGGGTTCACAAAGGTAACTACAACTTAATCTCTTTACTCTCTACTAATATTATAAACGCGAAAGTTTGTAAGCATGGATGGATGGATGGATGTTTGTTACTCATTCACGCCCGAACGGTAGAACAGATCTGGATGAAATTTAGAACCTATATAGATTATAGTCTGGTTTAACACATATACTACTTTTTATCCCTGAAAATTGCGAACGAATTCTATGCAGACGAAGTTGAACAGCTAGTTTTAGATAAAGTTTACTAAGACTTCGAAGGTTACACGATTAATTTTGATAAACTGTATTAGGTATGTCAGGAAGGTACGCGAGTGACTGTAAATTGACATATTTAACACTTTAATAAACAATTTAACAGACGTTTTATGGCGCCTTTTAGAGACACCGCCGTCAAATGTAATAATTCACGTCTATTCAAATTATTAACCGGTTTTATGACGGTAGATGCACGTAGATTGACTTCAGAAGATGAAGAGATTAAAAATATTAACCCGGTTTAAAAAGAAAGTGTTAACAGTTGAAGAGTTTTAAGAGAGCGGTTGAAATGCATTCACTACTTCCATGCTGGCTTACCTATTACCTAACTCGCTCGCAATCGTGTTCATTTTGACAGTTCTTGTATGAATATGACAGCTAGCTGATTCCGATGCCAATTGTCAGCCCATACATGAACTGTCAAAGTAAACGATGGCGATTGCGAGCGAGTTAGGTAATAAGCCTACTGGGAGTAAACAAAAAACAGCATGCACCAGTTGCTTCTCTTGCCGTGTAGATGGTTAGGTAGTTATTTAAGTTAGACATAGAAAATTGCTGTGCCCTGCCAGGGTTCATGTCTGAAATTGATAAGTATTTGTATTTGTAAGACCTAAATGTACGACATGATTATAATGCAATAAATAAATAAAATAAAATAAATAAAATAGCCAATCGAGGGAATAGGCGAAAATCATGTTATAGGCGATGCGGCTAGCAGCCCATGACTATTTTGATTCACCTTTCGACCTATACGCATACAATGATGCTAAACGGTGTCTTTAGGTCTTGTTACGTTAAGCTTTATCTACCCCGTAAGGGATAAAGACGCGGTTTATGTATGTATGTATGTAGTACTTACAAGTCAAAAGAACATAAGAGTTCCAAGTTACATAAGCTATTTAGTAGGAAACCAACTCGTAGTCAGTTAATCTCCAAGTTTGCGGATTAAGTCATTGGGTTACGCGCCGAAATTCCCGATTGGGATTTATTTGAGAATTCCCTCGAGTGAGATAATGGGAATTGTCGAGTTTCGAGATTTGTACAATTAAAGAGAGTTGGTTTGACTTTTTCATTTAAATAAAAAAAAAACTTAGAAATATTATTATAGCTAGTATTAAATAACTTTGTTATTTTCAAACGTCACTTTTTAACAAATTAAAAACTGCTTATACTAAAACTTATCTTAAAGTACCTAGGTAAAATAATAATAAAAGGAGAGGCCCCTGTGGCATAGTACCGCAGAAGCCAGCAGCATTTACCCTTTGGACAGCGATACTAGTACTTTGAATTATGTTGTTAAGTACATTACTTACACACATACATACACATACACAAATCACGTCTTTATCCCTTACGGGGTAGACAGAGCCTAAGGTAACAAGACCAACAGGCCACATTTAGCAAGACTGTGGGCGTATAGGTGGAAAATGGAATCAAAATAGTGATGGGTTGCTAGCCTCATCGCCTATAACATGATTCCTATAAGTTTCGCCCATTCCCTCGATGGTCTTTTACCATCTGCGCGGGTAGAGAAGCAACTGGTACATTCTATGTTTTTTCTTTGCTCCCAGACCAGCATGGAAGAAACCAGCTTGTAATAATAGTACATTACTTTGTACTTTAAAAGTAGGTACAATTGAACATTACGAAAGCGAATTTATCACTAATGAAAACATATTTTCCGCTAGCACATAAAAATCCTGAATTGCGACCGTTACACAATTCAGCGAAATTTTATTTGACCCGAAAAAGTATCTTTTGTTTAGCTAAATTTAATTTAATACTCGTTCGCTTTCAATTTTAAAATTTCAAACAATAGGCTTTATTTATCCCAACAAAGGTTTTGGATTTAGGGATACGCAAATATACCTAAGTATACTATATACTTTCCATGCGATACCTAGTATTTTTGTACTCGATACGTTTGTTCCAATATTTTACTTGGTATAGTTACCAACGACGACCGGATGGCCTAGTGGTTAGAGAACCTGACTATGAAGCTTGAAGTCCCGGGTTCGATCCCCGGTCGGGGCAGATATTTGTATGAAAAATACGAATGTTTGTTCTCGAGTCTTGGATGTTTAATGTGCATTTAAGTATGTATTTATCTATATACGTATGTTTATCCGTTGTCTAGTGCCCATATTACAAGCCTTGCTTAGTTTGGGGCTAGGTCAATTGGTGTCAATTGTCCCAAGATATTATTATTATTATTTTATTATATATTACTTTGCAAGGCACTCTTTATTTTCAAAAGGCCTTGGTGATATCGGTACGAAACCGTGTCACCGGTACACGAGTAAGTAAAGTACTATGTAAGCCTGATTCTCTGATTGGGATTAGAAATTTGAAAACTACTGATAAAGATTGTTATTGTATGAACGAATTTTTATTACATTTTAACATGATGTTTTCTGAGGCGATGCAAAAATACTCGATACTGAATAGTATCGATACTTTTAATCAGATACTTTTATTGGTATCGATACTTTTGATTCGATACTTGGTACCGAGTAGGTTCCCTTTGGATTTATTACGTTTGTTTTAATTTCATTGGAGCGTTCAGTGTTTGATAAGTTTTATTTGAGTTTAGAAACAGTTGAACGGTTAAGTAAAGAAGAATTATTCGTTTGATTGTATTTCGCTAAAACTCACTCCTTTATTCAGAATCGTAACAACTTGAATAAGTATAAGTAAAGACATGATTGTAACAAAATATCTTTGAAAGTCGTTTCGTTACTTTATGGATTTTAATATTCATGAAGCTTTGTACTTTTGAGCATGTAGGCCTGAATGTATGACGAATGTATTCAGGAATATATTTGTGAAAAACTTTATACCTTCAGCCCCGAGCTTTGGCAACAAATGCTAGAATGTTCTATGTATAGAGCTAAAGGACAGAAAGGGACTCGTCCTCTACGCAGGTATAATTATCCCTTTTTTGAAGGAAACGGAGCGATAATTCATTCCGCTACGCTTTTCTTTGACGACTTCATTAGGGGACTGGAAAAATTGGAAAATCTCGGACGTCACATTAATTAGAGAGAGTTGTTCATCATTGTGAGTAAAATTAAGGAGTTACACTTCCAACTGGAAGAGCTGAATACATTTGTGGGGAGTGCCACAATAGAGAGATCTCTCTCCAGGCAGATGTTATGCCTGGGGACCGAAGTCCGAAGGAAGAGAGTTGAGAGTTGTATTTATGCAGCCGCATTGAGAAACTTCGTTAGAGGCATGTAGAACGATGTGACAGCTGTCATTAGAACTGGCGCTAGCTTACTCGTGTGTCGAAGTAGTTATGTAGAGGCCAACTAGGTGGCGCTAGGGTCGCTACACATTTAATGTTCGAGTTATATAAAAAAACAATTTTGTGCCAAATATGCCTATATAAAGAGCTGATACTCTTCAAATAGCTGGACCAATTTTTACCAAACATGACTAAGATAAGCATCACCGCAATGAAACTGGCTTTCGAATGGTGGCTCTGCCAGGGGATCCAACTTTGATTCGCAATTGAATCGCATTAAGGTGCGAGTCGGGCCTCCGCGTGTGGTCAAGAGCTGCGGTTCGTTTTTGGATCCGTCCGAGGTGAAGATCAGTGATTGGTCCGGTGCACCCTGGGCATCGGCTAATCTCCTGGCGGTCTCTGAGGGACATCATTGACCGTTGGCTAAGAGCCCGACAGGGACATTTTTGTCACAAGATTTTTGAATACTGTATTTTTACTTTGACATTGGCGAAATCATCGCATCGATTGATGGGGCCATATTAGGAAAAGAAGAAGAAAAATCGCATTAAGACGTCATGGTAAGACCCCAGTGCTTTTGTTGTTTAACAGTATATAACCTGACTTACAATCAGCTGCAATATCACTACATAGTATAAAACAAAGTCGCTTTCTCTGTCCCTATGTATGATTATATCTTCAAAACTACACAACGGATTTTGATGCGGTTTTTTTTAATAGATAGAATGATTCAAGAGGAAGGTTTTTATGTACAAGAAGCTAGTTCCAGAATAAAAGGCAACATATTATTCCACCGCAGATTGCCACATTAAAAGAAATATGACCCGACTAAAGCCATGGGCTAGTAAAAATATGATGCCTTTGAAGCTATTTTGTAATAGACACGTAATGTCACTTGAAACCCTGACACACTGACAGTCAGTCACGGGTGTTTGGTAGACGATATGACAACTGACACAATGCCATCTTCAGATGGTGTCAAAATTGGGTCAGGCCAGTAAACTTACCACGAACTGGAAGACGCAGTGTTAGCCTCCCACTAGGGGGACGCGACATCATGAAAGTTGCGGGAAACCGGTGGATGTAGGTGGCGAGGTGTCGTTCATTATGGTGTGTTAAGACGGCCTTTGTTTAACAGTGGACGTCTTCTGGCTGATGATGATGCTAGTGACCGCACAATAGAAGACTTGGCCATTCAATCTTCCAATTGGCATTGTTCATTTTTTTTTAGTATGCTCCAATTCGAAAACCATTTGGAGGAAAACCATCAATTAGGTATCCGATTTATCTTGTCCGATTTCAAAAATACGTTATGGTCGCAGATGTTTTTGTAAAAGTACTTTGAACCTTTGTTTGACCGAACGACCGGGTTTTTAGACAGAATCCAGCATCGAATGTTTGCCACAAAAATGAAAAAAAAAAGTTTGGCTACGGCAACTGTCACGTGTCACTGTCAAATCTACCAAACCATAGACAAAGCAGTTTGTTTTTATAGCCAGCCGAACGAAGGCGATTGGGATTCTGTCTAAATTCACGAATTATCAAACAGCGAAAAAATATTTATTATTAATTAACAAAGCTACGTAAAAGCATAATATTCAAATTAGTTGCTTGAAATAGTCCATTTTATGAAATAAAGGTGTTAAAAGCACAGCTTAAAAAAATGAACAATGCCAATTGCCACTGAATATACACAGACAGACAGACAGACGGACAGACGGACAGGCAGACAGGCAGACGGACGGACGGATGGACAGCGAAGTTTTAGCAATAGGGTCCCATTTTTACCCTCTGGGTATGAAACTCTGAAAAACAAAACAAAAATAAATTTACAATTCTCAACGACACTGAAAATTCGAACACGTAGAAAAATCTGAAAAGTTAAGCTATAGCCGGGAATCGAACCCGGATCCTCGTCATTCCGTGACGCGTGCTATACCCCTTCACCGCCCATAGCAGGTGGGTAAGCGTTCGGTTACTAGCTGTCACGTGACCTTGTTACTATGCGAATTTTTGTCGCTAAGCGTCATCTGTTTGAATGTGTATGTACGACACAATTACAAAAATGAATTTACGTTTAGTGCTATAGAATGCCCATTGTAGCAATTGAGACGTTTACGCGTATATATATAGTACCTATGTCAAAAAGTTACATTAGAGCCTCCGAAATCCTTTCACAATCCAAACATCACGTCACAAACGTAAAAGCAAGAAAGGAAAATACATTTCACGCGTCAAAATAACAGGCAACCGGGAACGAAGTTATTTTTCAATAACAAAACGACAGAGTTCCACACAAAAAATTCCCTTTGCCAAAACTAGATACCGAGATTGAGACGTAGCAAGAAATAAATATCCCCTTGGGTGTTCAATCGACCGGTAGCCGCAGAGCACCTACGACGAGAGACGACAAACGCCAACCTACGTAGCCTTAGAGATGAGTAACGTCGAAATTTTATTTCGATTTATCTTTTTGTCAATTTTTAGTTGATTCAACGACAAGAAAAGCAAATAAACTAGTGAGTACTGATGGTAGGGATCCGGCACTCGTGGACACTTGCAGAACTTTTGCAGATTTTACAATACAATACAATACAATAACTCTTTGTCATTTAGCAACCAAAACAGAAAAAAGGTATACAGAATATTACAAGGTAACAATAGGCGGCCTTATCGCTACAGAGCGATCTCTATCAGGCACCCATAATGGACTGGAGAACAGAACAGATCTGAGCAAGTGGTGCAATTTAGAATATATATTAATATATTAAGTACTGAAATACATAATATATTATACATGAAAACACATTTATAATACCTAAATGGGGATTATTTTATTTTATTCATTTTATTTTATTAACATAAGTACAAATAACATAATGTTACAAGTAGATATTAGTTACAATCCTACTAATATTATAAATGTGAAAGTTTGTGAGTATGTTTGGATGTTTGTTACTCTTTCACGCCTGAACGGCTGGACAGATCTGGATGAAATTTGGAACACAGATAGATTATAGTCTGGAATAACACATAGGCTACTTTTTATCTCGGAAAATTGCGTAATTCCTGCGAGATAGCGATAAACGAATTCCATGCAGACGAAGTTGCGGGCAACAGCTAGTAGGTACAATAATAAAATTGGCATTGTTAATTTTTTCATCATGCCCGATTCTGATCAGTTCTTTTACTTTTTCTGTGTGTCTAATGTTGCTTAAGAAAATCTTTGTTATAACTTCACCTGTACTAAATTTAGCTGGAACTGAACGCCGTATGTATGAGAGAGAACCCTAATAATATTAAATATGCATGGTTCTGTTACATTCATGTTCAAACACACGTTTACAACAGGGAGCTTGCATGAAAATATCCCATCATGTAAAATAATAATAATAATATGAATTTCTTTATTCGGGTAACTGGCAGTGGCGTAACTATAGGGTGTCAGGGGTGGCAAAATGCCAGGGGCCCCTAGCTCTACGGGGCCCCGAACTGAGTTGGTTTAGAGAAGGGATGCTGATGCACTTCTTTATATTGAGGAACGAGCCCCATCTGACGAATTTGCCGCGGGCCCCAGACGTTATAGTTACGCCACTGGTAACTGGGATCCTTTTTTAAAACTTAAAAAAAAAAAACAAAATCCACAGGTGACCATAGAGCTGGCTCTTTCCTCGGGCAACGCATAGGCATTGCTATCCAACGAGGATACCCTGCCGCAGCCAGTAGGATTAGATGGGGTTTTCTTTTTATAACTTGTCTTTTTTGTAAATATAGGTTTTTTTATAGTTAGTTTTAGCATAGATACGTGGTTTTTAGGATTAGTGTTTGTATATATACTTTAAATATTTAATTTAATAAAATACTCTTCACATGAAAAAAAAGTAAAACGTAGCCAGCATCATGGACACCTTGCCCCATGCCAACGATCTGGGCGATATTTGCAAATATAGGTATTTAGGATTAGATTAAGGTAGTTTAAGGTTTTTTCGTATCAAATTTTAACTTGTAAATATGTTTGTTTGAATAAAATATTTCGGACAACGTATGTACTGGGACCCACAATTTGTTAGTTACATATGCTTATTGGGACCGAGCGCGACGACAGCGCCACGTGACAAGCGGCCATTATGGACAATATTGTCACCGCTGTCAAACAAGAAGTAAGTAAATATTGTGAAAAATATTAATGAAATCTTGTGTTATTTTACTATATTACACAATTTTGGACAATGGTAGTCAGTAATATTTATTCAATTTAATACTTGTATCAAATGATAACGTACTTTTTTTTTCTTACGGCAAATATCCACTTATTTCTTTGGTCTCGTTTCCACCGTGGTCTTGGAAATTGGTAAAATTTACAGTCGCTATTCTTCTTGGTGTTATTACAATTTCACAACAACACATCTTACCAGGACCATATTTTTGTCTCAAAACGATTAGAAAATGTTTACTGCAATATGGATTTGACAGCTCAAGTCAGCGACAAAAATGTAAATTTAAGCCGTAGCGAGCGCTGTGATCGTTTAGGCTACCCCCTCCACCCGCTTTGCACTCTGCCAATTGCTAATGTTAGTAAGTATAAAAGACACACAAATCACTACTGCACGTGACCGTTCGAAAGTTCACGGCAGTGGGTCATGAAATGTTTAACCCATCACATGACTATTTTGATTCCCCTTTCCACCTATCAGCCCACACCATACTAAGCGTAATCAAAGTTTTGACTAGTTCACAAGATTAATGAGAGCTGTGATTGTCTTCTATGCTACTCGTATTTCAAATTCAGCACAATTTTCACCACTTCCGAGTGGTATTTTCACACATGTGCTTTCAAAAATCGGGACCCAGCGTTTATCTTCAACCGATTGAGCTGAAATTTTGCATACGGACGGATTTTTGTAACACATACACATACATACACAAATCACGTCTTTATCCCTTACAGGGTAGACAGAGCCTAAGGTAAACAAGACCTACAGGCCACGTTTAGCAAGACACTGAGGGCGTAGAGGTGGAAAGTGGAATCAAAATAGTGATGGGTTGCTAGCCACATCGCCTATAACATGATTCCTATGATTTTCGCCCATTCCCTCCATGGGTTTTACCATTTGCGCGGGAAGAGAAGCAACTGGTACATTCTATGTTTTTTCTTTGCTCCCAGACCAGCATGGAAGTAATCAGCAGGATTTTTGTAAGTCGGATGACAATACAATAGTCTGGTAGTGGTGTTCTGATGACCTAGCCAGCATCGTCTCCGCAGGAGGGAACTCTTCAACGGTTGGTCCGATTGACTTGAAATTTGGTTCACATATGTAGTACGGATGACAATGCAAGTACAGTCAACAAAAAGAGAAAAAGTCGAGTGATGCTCGACATGTTTCGGACCATTTCGTAGTCCTTCCTCTCGGAGCGCTCGCCCCGGCGGCAGCGAAACGAACACTGCGTGCCAGCGCTCTGCTCGCGCGGCTGCTCGACGCAACTGACAGCGGCGCACAACTACCCTCGTTTTCATCTTCATTTTTACTATTATGTGCAATTATGATTAAGTCTCACCGTAGTTTTATGTTGAAAAAGAGAAAAAGCTTGTATCTAAAATTATTAGCGTGCAAGTTCCCTGTCGTAGCAAACACCGGGCCCGTCAGTTGGATTTCAACTCATGTAAATCAAATAACATTCGCAGACGTACTCGTGTGGGTAAACATTTGTTTCGTTTCGTACACAAAACTGAAAATATTAAGTTTAGAAGAAAAATGTAAGAGACTCGTAAATTTTCCAGAGATTGTCTAAATACTAGTATAATATAGACTCCCTTCATCATCACCCTTCCCTTTTTTATTATTATCATCCTTCCATGCAGGTCTGGGAGCAAAGAAAAAACAGAATGTACCAGTTGCTTCTCTTCCCGAGCAGATGGTAAAATCCCATCGAGGGAAAGGGCCAAATATTAGGAATCATTTTATAGGCGATGTGGCTAGCAACTCACTATTTTGTTCTCCTTTCCATCCATTACGCCCACAATCATGCTAAACGTGGTCTCTGGGTCTTCTTACCTTGGGCTCTGTCTACCCCGTAAGGGATGAAGACGTGATTTATGTATTTATCATCACTACATAGTATACAAAGCCGCTTTCCGCTGTCTCTCTGTCCTGTCCCATTGCATGCTTACATCTTTAAAACTATGCAACAAATTGTGATGCGGTTTTTTTTATAAATAGAGCAATTCAAGAGGAAGGTTTATATGTATAATTCTACGCAGACGAAGTCGCGGGCAGAAGCTAGTGCTCCATAAAATTGAAGTTCTGAATGTACCTACGTCATAATTTAATTAAAGCTTTAATTAAAGATTTCTACCCGCCCGCACCGCTCTCGGTCCCCTTTGTGGTCCTACCCCGCGCCCCTGTGCCGCGCGGGCGAGGACTCAACTAAGCGGTCGGCCTATATCCCATATTAAGCCAACTTAGAAAACTCCGGAAACTCCTAATCCCATAACTTCTGGCTGTCAACAAGATTTCATACAACTTTCCAACTTTTGGATTAAGACGTAATAAACCTCGTTTGTAGGGAGAATGAAATTAAATGAAACCTCGTTAAGAAATCGGTTGTTTGTAAAAAATATTTCATAATTTTGGCGGTGTGTCGTCTCAACAGTTTGTAACCCCTGACTAGCTGAAATTTGGTATACAGATAGTCCCGGCCCGGGGAAGGACGTAGGATAGTTTTTATCCCGGAAAATTGCATAAGCGAATTCTGCGCGGACGGAGTCCCGGGCACCAGCTAGTGCACTATAAAAACGAGCCACTAACAAGTAACATACATACATACATATATTACGTCTATATCCCTTACGGGGTAGACAGAGCCTAAAGTAAGAAAACCGTAAGGCCACGTTTAGCATGATTAAGGGCGTATAGCTGGAAAGGGAAATCAAAATAGTGATGGGTTGCTAGCCGCATCGCCTATAAAATGATTCCCAATCGCCCATTCCTTCGATGGGATTTTACCATCTGCGCGGGAAGAGAAGCAACTGGTAAATTCTATGTTTTTTCTTTACTCCCAGACCAGCATGGAAGAAAGTAAGGTGCACAGATATTTCCGACGCCAATTTCCCGATTCTGTCAACAATCATACAGCTTTCGAGCCGGCAGCAGAGAAAGTACTGATTCAAGAAAATGCCAAAGGTCGAGCGATGCATCAGTAATAATTTGCCGCATTACGTAAAATGGGGCAGGTTATATTTGACATTTGCAATGTCAATTGTTCATTATACGGATTACATAAGAGCATAGATAATAGTGTTTTTATGCAACCGTTGCATAATGAGGATCCTTATAACACAAGTGCGGTTTTAAAGAATTATAACATCACACGAGTGTTTTATGAACATAAGTACTCTGAAGGTTTAGAAGCGGTAGGGAAATGACCTAATTATTACAACGAATTATACTAGGTTCCGTCTACCCCGTAAGGGATAAAGATGTGATTTATGTAAGTACTTTCTTGTCTGTGGTAGTTGTTAAAATATGTACTGTAATAACATTAAAATACAGATTTTTGTGTTGAAGAAAAAAACAGCTTCTCTTCCCGCGCAGATGGTAAAAGCACTTCGATGGAATGGGCGAAAATCTTAGGAATCATGTTAAAGGCGCTGTGGCTGGCAACCCATCACTATTTTGATTCCCCTTTCCACCTATACGCCCACAATCATGCTAAACGTGGCCTTTAAGTCTTGTTACCTTGGGCTCTGTCTACCCCGTAAATCATAAAGACTTAATGTTATAAAAGTATAGATTTTTAAGGGTGTAATAATGCTGGTCATTTCCTACGGTTTCTGAAAGCATTTTAGAGCACTAATGATACATAGATAAAGTATATAATCCATACATACATACACACGTCTTTATCCCTTACGGGGTAGACAGGGCCTAAGGCAACAGGTACCTACAGACCAAGTATATAATCATTGGTCGGTAATGCAAGAGAAAGAGTGATGTAATAAGTGTATGTCAGAGCAAGATAGGACGAGACTATTTTGAACCCTCGACGCAAAAAAGAGGGGTGACATATGTTTAACGTTGATGTATATGTGTGTGTAGCTTACCAACGGAAGGACCGATTTCGTTGCAGTTTTCTTCATTCGAAAGCCAGTTTCCGTGCAGTGGTTCTTAGCCATGATTAGTAAAAATCGGTCCAGACTCTTCCAAAATCGAATTATTTTTTTATTTATGTATGACTAGCTTATGCCCGCGACTTCGTCCGCGTAGATAAATCCCGTTTTTTTCCTTATCCTGTGGGAATTTCCAAAAATCCTGAAATTAGTTTCTTAGTTTTGTACATAATCACCTACTTTTGTATCAAATTTGAAGAGTCGAAGATCGAATATATAATTCCCGTTTTTTTCTTATCCCGTGGGAATTTCCAAAAATCTTTCCTTAGTGGATGCCTACATTGTATAAGGTATATATGTGCAAAATTTCAAGTCTCTAAGTCCAGTGGTTTGGGCTGTGCTATCCCGCAGGAACTATGCAATTTTCCGGGATAAAAACTATCCTCTGTCCTTTCCCGGGACTCAAACTGTCTGTATACCAAATTTCAACTAAATCGGCCCAGCGGTTTAAGCGTGAAAAGGTAACAGACAGACAGACAGACAGAGTTACTTTCGCATTTATAATATTAGTAAGGATTATTTGATTAAAGTGTGAGGTCATTTGATATTGGTTAAGTACACAGACAGACATGTAAATATTCTGTTTTTAGTATTATTTGTTATAGCGGCAACAGAGATACACACACACAAATCACGTCTATATCCCTTACGGGGTAGACAGAGCCCGAGGTCACAAAATCTAAAGGCCACGTTTAGCATGTTTATAGACGTATAGCTAGGTGGAAAAAGGAATCAAAATAGTGATGGGTTGCTAGCCGCATCGCCTATAACATGATTCCTAAGAATTTCGCCCAATCCCTTGATGGGCTTTTACCATCTGCGCGGGACGAGAAGCAACTGGTACATTCTATGTTTTTCCTTTGCTCCCAGACCAGCATGGAACCAGAGATAACTAAATCATCTGAAAATTTCAACTGTCTATCACGGTTCATAAGATACAGCCTGGTGACAGACGGACAGACATATGGATGGACAGTGAAGTCTTAGCACCTAATAGGGTCCCATTTTTACCCTTTGGAACCCTAAAAAATAATACCCAGAGTAATTTTTTCGCCGCCAAAATCAACCCTTTACTCGTTCGAAAAGGGCAATATAACTTAACTTACCAATTACGATACAAAGCAACAAATTGATTGTAAAGTCGCTTAGTTACCTCCTTTTGAAGGTACCTTTATTACTTATTCAGGCGCCTAACGATCCCGGGGGACCGCGGAACGGGACTCCCAAAAACTGGAGACACCAGGGACGCCGGTGCCATAAAAAAACGCAGCGTTTAAACGTAACCACTACGTACGTACTTCCATGCTGGTCTGGGAGCAAAGGAAAAACATAGAATGTACCAGTTGCTTCTCGTCCCGCGCAGATGGTAAAAGCCCATCGAGGGAATGGGCGAGTCTTAGGAATCATGTTATAGGCGATGCGGCTAGCAACCCATCACTATTTTGATTCCCCTTTCCACCTACGCCTACAATCATGCTAAACGTGGCCTTTAGGTCTTGTTACCTCAGGCTCTGTCTACCCCGTAAGGGATATAGACGTGATTTGTGTGTGTGTGTGTGTGTTTAAACGTAAAATCGTCTCAGAATTCTACAGTTAGACTGAAGAAGAAAGAAAGAAAAAAAGAAAGAAAGAAGACATTTATTCCTTTTTGCAAGACACACAAATAAAAGAGAATATACACAATTTTATAGAAAATAATCAAGACAATAAAAATAGATCATGAGCGTTGTGTGTGTCTTCGCAAAAGTGAAACGGTCGCTGGCTCAGCATTACGCTGAGGCGTTAGACACCTCACCTGTATGTTTGAAGACCTCTTCAAACATACATAGGTACACAAATCAAGTCTTTATCCCTTACGGGGTTGATAAGGGGGCGTCCATTAATTACGTGAGGTATTCCGGGGGGGAGGGGGTCTTAATCTTACTAAATCTCACTTGGGGGAGAGGGGGGAGGGGTCTTGGCAAATATCACGTGATTTTTTTTAGCAGAATATGGTGTGAAGCTGCGTGAAAATTAAGTTAAATTAAAGTTGAATTAATAATTAAAATTACAGCTATATTTGCAAATACTAGTCCTTGCTAGTCTTAAAAAAGTAATTAAACAAATTGTGTTATGTTTTTTAATAAATCCAATACTTTTATACCCAAAGTAAAAGTTTTGAAAAATCTCACGTGAGATCGGGGTAGGGGGGAGGGGGTCGAGAAAAATCTTACGACATCTCACCAAGAGGGGTGGGGGGGTCAAAAAATCCTTAAAAATGCCTCACGTAATTAATGGACGCCCCCTAAGAGCCTAAGGTAACAAGACCTACAGGCCACGTTTAGGTGGAAAGTGGAAAAAAATCTAAACGATACTGAAAATTAGAACACATAAAAATCCGAAAAATAAAGCTATGGCCGCCTTCTCTCGTCCCTGGTGAGCAGTAGATGTTCTACGGCAGTTTGTAATTGTGTCGTACAGATACATCATTCAAACAGATGACGCGTGGCGACAAACATTTGCATAGTAACAAGGTCACGTGACAGCTAGTAACAGATAGAAAAATTGAAGGCTTACCCACCTGCTATGAGTGGTGTAGGGGTATAGCACGCGTCACGGAATGACAAGGATCCAGGTTCGATTCCCGGCATAGCCTTACTTTTCGGATTTTTTGTGCTCTAATTTTCAGCTTCATTTAGAAATTTAAGAACAAGCAAACTCAAATGACATTCTAAGAGATCACGGAGTGTATATTGAGCAGGGGTGTCACCATGACGTCTTAATGCGATTCAATTCCGATTCAATTCAGGCTCGCTCACTGCCAGATCCGTACTAAAAATTACAGCTAAAACCTGAGTCGGAATTGAATTACATGTTCATATGCCATCAAGAATTCCCGCTGCGCGCCCGTCCCCACTTACCCCCCGTGTGTGCCCAAGCATTTACTCAGGCCCGGGATGCAATGTCAGCGAGGGATTTGGACAAATTGACATACCGCCCGGGTTTTTGTGTAGGTGAAATGCGATGACGTGTTTGCGAACGACAGATTCAAAATTCTAAACGCTTTTGTGCCGAAGGGCGTTTATGTAGAGCGTTTATAGCACTGGAAAAAACCGGGGCGAGAGTTTATCATACTTACACAAATCACGTCTTTATGCCTTCCGGGGTAGACAGAGCCTAAGGTAACAAGACCTACAGGCCACGTTTAGCAAGACTGAGCGCGTAGAGGTGGGAAGTGGAATCAAAATTATGATGGGTTGCTAGCCGCATCGCCTATAACATGATTCCTATGATTTTCGCCCGTTCCCTCGATGGGTTTTTACCATTTGCGCGGGAAGAGAAGCAACTGGTACATTCTGTGTTTTTTCTTTGCTCCCAGACCAGCGTGGGTTTATCATAATTTAATATTTTCACGCGTTAGTCGTAATTATAAGTAAATAGAAAAATCACTATCACTACATAGTATAAAACAAAGTCGCTTTCCGCTGTCTGTTTGTCCCTATGTATGCTTAGATCTTTAAAACTATGCAACGGATTTTGATCCGGGTTTTTTAATAGACAGCGTGATTCAAAACGAAGGTTTATTTATGTATACCTAACTACCGACCCGCCCCGGCTTCGCTCGGTATATTATGCATGTGTTATACATATAAACCTTCCTCTTGAATCACTCTATCTATTAAAAAAAACCGCATCAAAATCCGCAATGTAGTTCGGCCGTCAACAAGGCCCTTCGTGTTTTGTTACTTAGAATACAATGACGAGATTTACAACAATGTTTGAGAAAAGTAAGTTACATACAACACACACACACACACACACACACACACTTTCTAATTATTCTTGTGTTTTGAGTACTTCACTTGGCACTCGCGATACAGAGCCA
The DNA here is from genome assembly GCA_949127965.1 of Pandemis corylana. NCBI lineage: Eukaryota > Metazoa > Arthropoda > Insecta > Lepidoptera > Tortricidae > Pandemis > Pandemis corylana. Next base: position 12,340,184 of record OX421865.1, on the reverse strand, counting down.
GAGTCTAGTGCGAAGGCCGCTGTTTCGCTTACCGCATAAAATGTCATCTACCTATCTCTATGTAACACTGTGTTCTTTGTAAACTATTATGCACTCTGTAACTTCTGTGGTGAAATAAAGTTATTCTTATTATTACCTTTATGATCCGTCTATTCTTGTCCTTGGTCTGAGATCCAAGCAAACATTTTAAGTAACCGTTAAAAAGAGATAGTGCTATTAGACGTACAGAGGTTGTATAACAGTTCGTGATTCGTCAATTTATATCAATGTCGTCATATCTACGTGTTATTTAGGTCACTTATTACAATACATACACATACATAGTAACTACATATCGTCAGACCGTCACTCGGTACGTCATCGCTTACGGGGTAGACAGAGCCTATGATAACAAGACCTAAAGGCCTAGATTAGCATGATTGTAGGTGTATAAGGGAATCAAAATAGTGATGGGTTGCCAGCCGCATCGGCGAAGACAATGATTTCTAAGATTTTCGCCTATTTCCTCGATGGGCTTTTACCATCTGCGCAGAGTAGCAACTAATACATTCTATGTTATTTCTTTGCTGTCAGACCACTATGGAAGTCTGTTCCAGCGTGGAGAAGGACAGCAGGTGAAATTAACTGGCATTGGTATTCTACGGCACCAGTAATGGACATGGAACCCTTTAAATTAAGAAGTGTCCATTGCTGGTGCTAGCCAGCTTAAAGTGTCCAATACCGTCACCTCGTCTTTTTGTCTTTATGAAATGCACGCGACTGTTCATTCACCATCAAGTCTCACTTGCTTGTTTACGTGCCTTATTGTATGAAAAATACTTTAGCACAGTGCAGTTTAGAGGATTACTATGTGTCCAATCCAATAACATTAACCAAAATAAAACTCCCCTTCGCATTAATCGAGTAATAATAAGTAAATAAAAAAAAAACAATTGAGAGAAACTTTTTAAACTGCTGGAATGATTTTTAATACACCACAAACATTAATCCATTTTCAAGTAATAACTAATGTTAATTTGATTTGATTAAACGCGTCCGGCGGGACCAATGACAATGGCTGAACACAGATCGACAACTCAATTAAACAACCTCGTATCTGCTCGAATTGTGTTGCCACAAAACCAACACTCCGCTCTTTTATATAGAGATGATTTCGCAACAACCAAATGTGATCAGATGCGAGATTGCTAAAGTCAGTGTTCGAAATTGGATTCCAAATTCAAACATCACCGATTAGGTTCGCGTAGTCACGTCGCGCCAATTAGGAAACGTTCCCGAATTAATTTCAAAATTCGAACACTCGATTTGATGTAGTGGCCTGTCATTGCTGCCTTACCTTGGGCTGCTATCAACCTTATTGGTAACGGGTAACGGTTCAAATTAGTGTGTCACTTTTAGCACATGCGAAGTGAAGTTACTGCTTAAGGCGGTTGCTCTTCCATACAAACCTTCCGTGCAGCTGCATTTCGTCCACAGGCTTAATTGCAATGCGGTTTTTTGAGGATAGTTAGCTATGGATATATTGTCTGCGCAAATTACAAAACAGAGTGCATCTATCATACCTAAATTGCAGTATGATGCAGTAAATTTCGATGCATTTTACAATAGTGTGAGTAACTAGTGTCAAATAAAACATGTTGTAAAAACCAATCGACTATTTCGAACGGTCACGTGACCTCCAATCTGGCTCAGTGGTCGTGACTTATAGGACTGAATAGTTAGTGACCAAGTTCAAATCTCGAGGCCGGGAGCGATTCTTTTTTAATTTTATAAACATTGTTTTTAATAACTTACTTACTTAGTAATACTATCTCGATGAGATGTAGAAAATTTTATGGTAAATTCAATATTTTTCTTATCAAATCAAACCAAAGAAAGTACTACCTAAGTGGTTTTTAAACAACCACAAGCTTATCCTAATTAGATTTTACTGTTTACGATAAATGGTCTATACTATACCATCAATTAGTTGAAACTAAAATATACACTTGTGATGGTAAACTTATTCTAGCCATGGTTTTTTTTAAACTAACACATAGTTTCGTATTTTTTTTTGCAGTGCACTTTATAGCAGTGAGGCATCGCCAATTTGAATGGTTTAGCGGGTGGCATTGGCAGTCCTAAACTTGGCAAAGCTTTCATGCCTAGTAAGTTCTCTAGTATTAGGATCACACGTGCTTATTAATTTAGCATAGATGGTGGCGCCCCCCAGTCATATTGCCCCCTTAAAAACACGTTTTTCCTTATATATTTAAAAAAAAGTACTCGACCACAGAAAGTTAAAAAAAAAAAGGTTTCCAGTTAATTTTGCACTAATGCTTCTCACGAGAATCGAACCCTAACCCTCTGCATCAAATCACGGCCATATATACCACGGCAATGATTCGTGAAATCCGACAAGTGCTAAATACAAAATAGGCCGAGTAAATAGGTTTTCTCAATTGCAGAACAATTTAAAAAAAACATGCGAGTCAAAAACCTGGCTGGTTAGACAGGTAATAAAAAAAACAATGATATGAATTGTCATAAACTAATGGTTGACAGAACATGGTGTCTTAAAATAAAAATAACCTATTCATTTTATTCGTAATTAATTGAAGTCAAAGGAAGGAAGTAAAAGACGTTACAAGCTACGATATTGGACGCAGCGTAGACATTTATTTGTACGTACAGGTATGTACTTATCAATTAATCATAATATTTTTTTTTAAGATACAACATTCCAACGTTTGTGTGATTGGTACAAATTATTTTTGTAAACGCAATTGAAGTGCTCAGTCCCGGTGTCTGCATGTGTAATCAAATCTTGCAAGTGAATTTTGACCCATTTCTATTTGATCAGATTGACGTGAAATCTGGCATAAGTCTGATGACAATACAGTAATCTTGAAGTGAAATTCTGGTGACCCAGCCAGGGTCGCTTCCGCAGTTGGAAACGCATCAACAGAAAGAGTAACAACTAACCATACATTACGCTTACATCTAATTATAACTCTTAGAACTTAGAGGAATCTTTAGTGCTCGAATCGAACTTGCTATTGACCAGCTTTTTTAGGGTTCCGTACCCAAAGGGTGAAAACGGGACTCTATTACTAAGATTCCACTGTCCGTCTGTATGTGTATATGTTTGTCTGTCCGTCTGTCTGTCACCAAGCTGTATCTCGTGAACCGTGATAAAGGAAATTTTCACAGATGATGTATTTCTGTGGCCGCTATACAGATACTAAAACAGAATATTTTTGTCAATCTGTCTATGTAAGTAACCAATGGAGGAGCTTATGTATTACTAAGTTCACGCTGTATCGTGGTTTATTTTATGGCCACATTGTTCAAATCCGTCCGTCCATATCTGTCTATCTGTCCGTCTGTCCTAACTTTATTGCTTTTTTACCCATATTACGTAGCTATATTTTTTTCATTTAGGAGCCACTGTCCGTCTGTCTGTCCGTCTGTCTGTCTGTCACCAAGCTGTATCTTATGAACCGTGATATGGCTATCAGCTATCATGATTGTCTGGCGACAGTTCACAAATGACGTTTCTCTGTTGCCGCTCTAACATCAAATACTAAAAACAGAATATTTTTGTCTGTCTAAGTATGTAAGTAACCGATATAAAATGACCTCACACAGCCTACAATTTGCTTAGTTGGCAGGACTTTGCTAACACTGGATTTTATATTTACTTGTCGAATTTGGACGAAACCCTTGGTACGAGAGTCCGACTCGCACTTGGCCAGGTTTTGGTGTTCGGAACACAAAGGAGCTTATCTATTACCAAGTTAACGCTGTATCGTGGTTTATTTTATGGCCACATTGTTCAAATCCGTCCGTCTATGTCTGTCTATCTGTCCGTCTGTATAACTATAGCTTTTTTACCCATATTAGGTAGCTATATTCTACTCCCTTTCATGCTAGTCTGGAAGTAAAGAAAAAACATAGAATGTACCAGTTGCTTCTCTTCCCGCGTTGATGGTAAATGCAAAAATATTAGGAATCAAGTTATACGCGATAGGGCAATCCATCACTATTTTGATTCCGCTTTCTACCTATACGCCCACAATCATGCTTGTTCTTTGTGGCTTTAATGTGTTATCTTAGGCTCTGTCTACCCCGTAAGGGATATAGACGTGATTTGTGTATGAATGTATATTTTACGTCCGAATCGGCGAACGCAAGTCAAAATGATAATTAAAAACTACGTATGTACATTGAAAGGTATAAGAGAGGTGAAATATACACACATGACTGTCTTGTCTGATTTTTTTAGGGTTTCTTACGTCATATAGAAAAAAGGAACCATTGTTAGAAGCACATAATTTTGTAGATCCGTCCGTTTGTCGGCCTATCTTTCCGTCTGTCCAGTCTTCTGGACCATTTTGTGACAATTTATTTATCAGTGGCTTTTATATTTTTAGCTTTTTAGGGTTCCGTACCTCAAAAGGAAAAAACGGAACCCTTATAGGATCACTTTGTTGTCCGTCTGTCCGTCTGTCAAGACCCTTTTTCTCAGGAACGCGTGGAGGTATGAAGCTGAAATTTATATCAATTACTCAGGTCTACTGTCCCTTGAAGCTGTGAAAAAATCAAACTTCTAAGCCAACGCAATCAAAAGATACAGCCGTTTATGCCGCAAATTTCCGCAAATTTTCAACTCTCAAGGGAATCAAAACCTACAAGGTACTTCCCGTGAACGCAGAATCTTGAAATTTGGTATGAAGGTAGGTCTTATAGCACAGATTAAAGAATAATTGCGAAAACCGTAAATGTGTATGTATGTCTGTATATAGCAGTGACCAATATAAAGTAACCCCACACTGCGTACATTTTGCTTTGGAGCAGGGCTCTGCTTACACTGGTTTAAAGATATTTATAGATAATGATACGGAACCCTCGGTGCGCGAGTCCGACTCGCACTTGACCGGTTTTTTTTATGTTTAGATACTTCTGTTTTTTTAACTTCTTTTGTGATAAATAAAAATTTTCTTTAAATATTTCTGACTGTCTGTCTTTTTGTCTGTGCGTCCGATCATCCATCCGGCAGTCCATCCATCCATACGTCTATCTGTCTGGCTGCCTGTCTGTATGTATGTATGTATGTATGTATGTCAGTCTGTCAGTTTGTCTGTTTGTCCAACCATCAATCCGGCGGTCCATCCGTTGGTTTGTCTGTCTGTTTGTCTATGCTTCCGACCATCCGTCCGTCCGTCCGTCCGTCCGTCTGCTTGTTAATCTGTACGTCCAATCATCCGTCCGTTTGTCTTTCTGTTTGTCCGTCTGTCTGTCCGTTTGTTGTGAACTGGTTTTTATTTGAATTGTTTTATTTTGCGAGTGAGATAGCATTCAATTGGTCTATGTTAATCATCTTAACTAGTATAAATGTGCAAAACAAGTATTTTTGTATCCAGAAAACGTTTGAATTGAGTTTAATTCTTAGTGAAATATCATGTCATAGTATGCAAGCCTAAAAAATATCTATTTATCCTTTTGTTGTACTGACTGTACGTTAATTTTTCAGATTCACATTGGATTCGGAAGGTAATTTTTGTGCATTAACAGGAAATAAGTGAATCATATATCCACTGGACGCGAGATTTGACTTGCTATTATTGTGCAAAAAGAGCAAGATCTTTACTGCTGGTGTGATGACAAAAAAAATTGGTTGGGTCTAAAAACACTGATTTTTATTGATGTAATTTGTAATAACGTTACGAGGTAAAAACCTCGTTATGCTTTACTGAGTATATTATGTATACATTATGTATGTATATATATATATATATATATATATATATATATATATGCACAGGAGACCCAAAAACTGTCATAGAAAAACCTAAGAAAGTTAATTACAGTAAAATTATCGATTTAATCGATATGGTCTGTTTTTGTTTCATCCAAACTATCAATATAATAATTATGTTCTTTACATGCTGGTCTGGGAGTAAAGAAACCTTAGAATGTACCAGTTGCTTCTCTTCCCGCGCAGATGGTAAAAGCCCATCGAGGGAATGGGCGAAACTCTTAGGAATCATGTTATAGGCGATGTGGCTAGCAATCCATCACTATTTTGATTCCTCTCTTCCATCTATAATCACGCTAAATGTGGCCTTTAGGTCTTGTTACCTTAGGCTCTGTCTACCCCGTAAAGGATAAAGACGTGATATGTATGTATGTATGTATCCATAGTGCGGTGTTGCAAAATATTGTAACCCTTATTACCACTCTAATTGGTTAATTACTTTATGTTACTAGGGAAATTATCAAGACCGTGAATTTCCAGATGTCCAACAGCGGAGATTTGCCAACCCTGTTCTGAAGACTTGAAGACTTTTAGTCCGTCTTTCATGTTCCCATTACCTATGATCGGTAGAAAGAAGGAAAAGGAAACTGTATGATACAGGATGATATTAATATCACCGTCCAAGTTTTAGGTTGACCTAGGTACAGTCAAGTGTAATAATATGTACGTAGTCAAAGTTTCAAAAATAAGTACCATACGCTCTTACACCGGCGTAATAAGGTCGTGGGACATATTTTTGAGAAGTTCATATCGATACTTATTTTTGCACTTGACCGTACCTATCATATGCAACCTAATAGGTACCAATAGGTACCGTAAGTCGCGGGTTCATGGTATCATGGTGGATGCAAGCCACTTCCAACCGAGGTAACTGGAGTTCTATGGGCGGTATCTGAAGGCCTATATCCAACAGTAGACGTCCCACACCTGATATGATGAGGATGATAATGATGACAGGTATCATTTAATGATACCATTTGCAATATTTTAACACCAAACTTAAAAATAATGCTTGTACCTATTCGTCGTGTTGTTTCTTTTGACGGTGATGAAAAAAGTCAGCCTATATAATTCTAAGTAGAAAAATAAGTTATGTTTGTTCTTGTATGCATGTAAAAAAAATGTTTTTGTGAACAATAAATAAGTGGCAAATTTCCATTACATGCAATTCAGTTATGTAATATTTTATCAATTGAAATATATGTTGCGTGATCTACAAACTACAATTTCGTAACACGTCATAAGATTCAATATGGCCTGACGTGTTTTTTATTCTAGCGAAGCTCATCTTTTGACGTTGACAATCACCGAGAAGAGTACCAACTTGTCAGTGATCGTCTCATCTCTTTCATTTGGAGCCTGACGCCTGGTATAGAAAACATCTAATCATTACAATATTATGTTCTTGACTTTGAAGTGTGTAGTTATGTCAATGTTTCCTTTTAAATACCCTGATAATAATGGCCTGAATTTTGCCAATATGATTGATTACATACATCATAAAAGAGTTTTCATTAAAAAAGTATTAAGTTTTATTTAAAAAATATCGAGGTCTTTTTTAAACTTTGCTTTGATAAATCAACCCTTATGTGCGCATACCACGTGTTGCGTGGCGCATTGGCCTAGCTATTGTGGGATCTCATCTAACGCCTATAATAAACTAGACGGTCAGCATTTGAACTGCAAGCTAGCTGCAAATCGACTGTGCAGTTTGTTTGCAGTCTACCCGTAGCCCACCTAATTTGTCCACCCAGAAAACCACTGAGGTTCCAATACCCAGAAAAAGGAGCTCCGCCCAGGAGCGGAGCTCTGTCGAAAACCAGGTGGCCAAACTGCAGGTGGATCATGGTTACAGACTGAAAAAAAAATCTAGAGTTTCGTAGTTTAGCACGTCTCTGTTCCCTGTTTCACTGGCCGACACGCGTATAGTACAGGCGCTATTGCTGCACGACGCTAGCTAAATTCTATGTCATTTTTATGCACACGATTTGTGCCTAAATGTATGATGCTTTTCTCCAGGGCCTACTCTATATTATGGACTACTAGTTGTGCCATTAGGAATTTCACTCCACCGTAAGATTGACGGCGGGGTTCCTATTTCTATTCGGTTTGCCCTTCGGGCATTTGAAGATGCCTAATGAACCTAACCTAATTTTACTATCTCTAGTGAGAATTTTTATTTTTATAAGCCCGAAATTCCTATTGGCACAACCAGTTGTGCATATAGAGTTGGTCCATGCGCTGATATAATTCGCGTCGAGCTGCAATTTTTATTTTTCGCGTGTGGACTAGACACCGTGAGAATCTGCTTTATCCCACTGTTGGTAACGCTACTCAAAACCATCGATGGATGAAGTTCGACTTTTGTGAAAGTAAGTATCAGTAAGTAAAAGTGAATTCAGATGGATTCAATTTGTTTTGGAGTTGTCATTATTTATTTGTCGTACCTACCTATTGCAAACTCATCATAATTATCTAATATAATTTTTCCTTTTATGCGATGTACCATGAATTAGTGATATGAATTATGATGACATAACATAAAAAGGCAGGTCGCAACTCCGGAACAAATATCTAACCGAAAACCACCTGTCTAGCTCACCTGGGTGGACCACGGGCAATTTTTCTTGCCAATGGTCCACTTCAGTACACCTAGGTGAACCATGGGCACTTTTTGGACCATGACCCATAGTCATATGCCCGTGGTTCACCTAGGTGTTCTAAGGTGGAACATCGGCAAGAAAATGTGCCCGTGGTCCACCCAGGTGAACTAGGCAGCTGGCCCACGACCGATGACTACCAAAATCCCTAGCCAAGAAGCATTCAGACGTAGTCCCTACGCGGTATGCGTTATTATTTAATTTCCTTTATGTGATCCTGTACCTATACTTCAATGCATTTTGGTGAAAGGAAAGGATCCGAATGGCTAGCACGAATGACTTCGTCTCATTGTTGTAAGCAGGCTGATTCTCAAGTTACCTGTTTACGACAGCCTATGACGCGAAACGACAATACCTATAGTACAGCGCTAGTTGTTTAGATGCCCCAGACGAAACGTTTGTAATGCAATGCATAGGAGTATTAATAAAATGTCAGACGATGGTGCTGATGATGTCTCTACGTGTGAGCGAATATCAGATATGAATCGCGGGTTCCTACATACTAAATACTCAAAGACATTTCAAGATACTAGCAATGACGGCATATGAATTCGCCGCTAGAGGCGCTATTGTAACTTGAGGTATTATAATTACCTAAACGTAAAATTAGTACTACCTACAAGTTGCATATTCCGGCTTTACTTTACATTGTTTCCGAATATTTTAGCAAGAAATACGACAGGTTTATTAAAATGTTAAAAGAAAAGCTATGAAAAGTAGGAGCCAAACTAAGAAGGCAAATAAAATGACAGCTAATTTAGAGGATAAACGGGACTGTGCAACACTGTGGGTAATAAATAGCTTGCTTTTAAAGATAAATTAATAGAAATCCTGAATAATCTGATATGATATACCTTACTCTACAGTGGCGCCGACTAGTGAGTACAAATACGATAGCCCTCTATCTAACAAAGTACAAAAAATTACTCCCTAATATTCAAAAAGGGTTGAAGGTGGCATTGATTCACATGTTTGCATCTGCTAGACTCATATATAATATTATTATGTATTTGTAACTAGCCGAGCTGGCAAAAAATATTCCGCCTTAAAGTCAGTTTTTGTCAGAGATGGCGCTGCATACGAAAAACTAAAGAGTTTTTTTTTCTGCATTTTTCATATTTATGATAAGATATTTGGCTATTCGAGGAAGAGAGAAAGCTAACAAATCAAAAATCATAAAAATCCGTGCAGCCATTCCAAAGTTATAAATGGTTGAAATAATACGATTTAAGTTTTGTACGTATAGATTTGTAAAATTTCTGGTAAAAGTAAAGTTGATATAAAAACGTAAATATAACGTGAAAAATTACGCTAACAGCTTAGCAAGGTGTTGCAATATTTTTCCGCCAGTTGCCGCCTCCTATTTGCATGTGTGTGTAAGACTAGTATCTGTATAGGGCCGTTAGTGACACCAGCGTTTGTGCAGCTATTCTCCGAATTGGTGCATTGTTACCTTCTGAGTGTAGTCTCAAAAAATCGGCCGTATTAAACTGTGTGCGCAAATCAATTGATAATCTATAAGTGTTCTAAGAATCTTCTAAAAACTACAAAAAACACACATCATTGATTACAGCGCCATCTAACGGGACTTCTTCAATGAGCTAACGCGAGCATCCGCCTTAAGGGTCTATCATTTGCATTGAAGTGTCAGAGTAAAAATAATGTCAATTATTATTTAATCATTGATCAATGAAATAATAAGTATTGACTGACTCATCAACGCCATGCAATCCCTTGCAAAGCTGAAATTTTACATAGTTTTACTCTATTACCACAGGGTCGAAGCAGTGGACATTATTCTTTTTTTTTAAGTTCACCACGGTCAAAATACTCAAAAAAAAATTTTATAAGTAGAAAAAATTCCACAAGACCACAGACTTAGCGCGGATGTAGAAGTGCCAACTACCAACCTAACGAAAACATGAACTGTAGGTTGCCAGCAACAATTAATTCTTAAATATGAATTTCTTCCTCTAGAATGTCTGGGACTCCGTAGAAACACTTTAAATTGCCTACAATGACTTGTACAATTTTGAAGATAATTTCCTTTAATGTTTAACATAAACATAATAAATAATAATGTATATATATATATCTCGTTACTGACATAGGGTAGAACAAAGAGGCAGGTAAACGCGCCTCATTAGTTTCGGAACGACGTCTTTGATAACGTTATGACAATATTGTTATGTTGGCATCGGGGTAGCGATGAGGATAGAAACAAACGAGTTATATTGCCAATTTCAGTTCCAATTTTGTTTTTATGTGAAGTTGAGTGTATTTATTGTACAGTTGGCAAAGAATCGTTGTTATACAGTCGGCATAAAAATATCATACCGTTACCACATCCGTGTATGTGTTACCATACGTGTGTGTGTGTATTACCACAGCTGTGGTCGCCTACTAGTTTGACCAGTAGCCTCTCAAGCAGAGGGTCGCGAGTTCGAATCCCAGGCTCGCACCTCTGATTTTTGCACACATCTGCGAAGCAATTCTGTGCTCAGCAGTGCACATGAGATGAACAGTTGGTAAGGAACCACTTTTATATATGGTTGGCAATGAAATATTACATTCTAAAGACTTTCCCAAACTATCTGAAAAATGCACGATTTCATTTTCATTTATGACCAAATTATTATGTCTAACGATTATTATGACCAATGAAGACTATGGGACAGTAAAAAAAAAAAAATACAGACGAATTGAGAACCTCCTTTTTTGAAGTCGGTTAAAAATCAGTGATTGCGGGAGCCACTTCACACTAAACCAGTTTCCTCGTTTCGCCAAAAACCTAAAATAATCATTCTTTTTCAGATTGCGTCCACCTCCAGCTCTACAAAGACCTGAAGGAGCGTCAGAAGAACGGGCAGACGAAGGCGTCGCTGTCCCTGCAGCAGTACCTCGGATTCGAGTCGGGGTTTACGCTGGACAAGGAGTCCAACACGCTGGCCATCCTATGCGAGGACGTAGTCCCCGTGCTGGCGTTCGACACTAGGGAAATATTAATACAATGGCGAGTTAAGGTGAGTGAAATAATTAGCCACTCTGATGCAAAGCAATCACCGCCCATGGGACACTCATATCATAGAAGAAATAAGCCTGCGTTCTTGGCCTTTTACCAAACTACTTTAACACCGTCTCAGAGGCATAAAGCAGGAAAGGTCTGCCTTATAAGGTTCATCGTGTGACAATAGCTAATTCCTAACTACCTTGCTCCTGGCGAAACCAAGAAGCATGAGCTCCGACCGCACGAGACACCAGTGTGCACTCCACCGACTGAAACAACACGCGCTCGCCGCTTACGGTTTTCCGTATAGGAGTGACATATAACTTTGAAGGACATTACTGTGCGCCGACTGGCTTCCGAACCCTCAGCCAGCACAAGCAAACCTTTGATTTCGCTAACCATTTTCGCTCTCAACACTGGAGCTAACGTCAAGATACATCAAGGAGCGTGATGTTGATGACTGTAACCAGCCTTTTTCCACAGGTCCAACACAACCTCGGCAGCAGCAAAGAGTTTGCCGCAGTCATCATCTCGGCCCCTAACTCCATGCGGCCGGGCCCCGTGCGGCTCCATGCATGCGGCCCCCGCTTGGCGCTGTGCGCGTCGCGTCCGCCCGAAGTGCTGGCACTCTGGGACGTTAAACTGTTGAGGTACGTTCTAGAATGATCCAAAGTTTTCTAGTAGCTGCTAACCTCTAAGGAAGCCGAACTGTTTAGGATTATTGGTGTATGGCTTTGTTTGGCTAAATAGCCCTGTTAATGTTGTTGATATAATGGTTGTTATTTGCTCCCTCATTTCGTGATGGGACACCGTGTGGCTCCATGAATGCTAGTGTCCGACCGAAACACGATTTTTAGCCGAAACCGAAACCGAAACCGAAACCGAAATTTTTGAAGACGTATCAAAATATTCAAAATTACTGTAAAAATCGTAAGGAAAAGGTTATTGCAAGGATTTCTTATTTGAGAACGTTTCTCTTTTTGTTAAACAAAATAAAAAACGTTTATTTTTAATGAAAATAGATATAGGTACTAGTGATGTAACGAATGTCATTTGTTAAACATTCGCGAATGCGAATGCGAATGCAAATGTCTGCTACTGACATTCGCGGATGCGAATGCGAATGCGAATGTAGAAGTGTTCAAATTTGGCGCCAATTGTCTATGGCATTGGCAGTTGATAATTTAATAAGTGAAATGGCTGCGTTAGAAGACTTGCCATTTAGTTTCGTGGAAAGTGTTGGATAAAAATAATTGGAGTAAAATAATGAATAAATAATACCAAATGATAAAGTGAAGACTGTTAATGTGCTTATGAGGTTAATTTACTTCTTCTTGTATTAACAACATAAGAAATGAATGGGTTTTTGATTTTATTAACCTACCATTATCTTCAAATTGTTTTTTTTCCTGATATTCATATTCGCAAAACATTCGCAGAAATTTTGCGGATGCGAATGCAAATACGAATATCCAAAAATATGCGAATATCCGCGAATGCGAATGCGAATGCGAATATTCGTTACATCACTAATAGGTACATGAAACTACCGTGAGACTTTAATCATAATTACACAAACGGATAACTCACGTATAAAAAGTCGAGTGATGCTCGACATGTTTCGGACTATTTTGTAGTCCTTCTTCCTGGAGCTTAGCTGCGAGAGGCCGCGAAGTAATTTCGGCCCGGCCGAAGGTTTCGGCCGGATTCTGGCCGAAACCGAAACTTCGGCCGAAATCACTTTTTTGGCCGAAATTGGCCGAAACCGAAACCGAAACCGAAACCGAAACTTCGGTCGGACACTAATGAATGCTGCCCTTTTCGTAGCTTTCTTTATCACCAGCAGCATTCGTTTAAACTATAGAAAAGGTCGGAAGAACTTACCTGTTTCCTGATTGCTACATGATAGACAAATGGTATATTTTTTTGCGAAACCTAAGTAATTTTACGCTCTATTCGACGAATGCGAACGAATGGCACGCTTAGAATAGGCCGCTTTTTTCGCGGAAATAGGACGCGTCGCGCGAAATGAACCGGAATGCGATAGTCTCAATACGCTAAACAAATGCGGACTGAAGGCGACAAAAGCCGGTCAAGCGCGAGTTGGATTAGCGCTGAGGAATTTAAATGTTGCTGTAGAATTTTTGAATTTTTTTTAAGGATTTCTAAGCGTAAATCATAACCCTCGCGAAACTTAATCTGAACAAATACGCTGCGTCAGGTGACAAACAAGTCACCTACATTCACAAGTTAAGGTCGATAATCACAAGTAAAGTGCTGTTGGTTGAATTGTCATCCTTACTAATATTATAAATGCGAAAGTAACTCTGTCTGTCTGTCTGTCTGTTACCTTTTCACGCTTAAACCGCTGGGCCGATTTAGTTGAAATTTGGTATACAGATAGATTGAGTCCCGGGAAAGGACATAGGATAGTTTTTATCCCGGAAAATTGCATAGTTCCCGCGGGATAGCACAGCCCAAACCACTGGACTTAGAGACTTGAAATTTTGCACATAGATTTCCACTAAGGAAGATTTTTTGGAAATTCCCACGGGATAAGGAAAAAACGGGAATTATGTATTCGATTCCAAGTGACGCTTTTGATTTTGAAAATTCTTTTGCCAATAGAAAGCCACAGTATTTGTGAGTATCATAGGCTATATTTATAATAATTCTGCGCGGACGAAGTCGCGGGCAACAGCTAGTTAAATATATTTTTGCATTTAGTGACTTTTGCTTGTCCCTGACGACTGTATCTTAAAATTACATACATACCGTCACGCCTCTTTCCTACAGGGGTAGGCAGAGACTACTTTGTTTCACTTGCGATCCTGACACACATTCACATAGACATTAACGTCAAACTTATAACGCTCATCTTTTGCGTCGGAGGTTAAAAAATACGACTTAAGACTTGACACAAAACTTTTTCCGAATCAAGCTCATTTGTCGGCGGCGGAAGCTTCAATCTCCCGCGCTGAGAAACGAGCCAATATTTCACGGAGATCTTCCTAACTGCCTGTTTGACCCAGTTCCTGATGGTATAACTTTGACATTTAAATTTACACGATTACAGAAAAGTCGGGTTTTGCACTCATTTGCTGTTTTGATGCTTCCTGGGTTGGTCTGCAATTGCTTTTTTGCGAACCGTTTTTGGGAGCTGGAAAACTTAACATTTATCTGTGTAGGTATTTTAAGGAGAGCATCATAGAGTCAATTTGTGTTTAGAATTTAATATTATAATATTTTTTTTAAAATGCCAACGATCCTTACTAAAACTAACAAAAGGTTGAGTAAAATTGTTACACCTCCCATAAAGTCAACAAATCGGAATGCCATTGGCTTCGGAAAGCACAAAACGTCATTTTTTAAATTTTTATTTTAAAAGCTGCCAGTATCCCCATTTAAGTAGTCACCTTGGAAAAACTTATTTGAAACTGGCCACCAACAACTTATTAAGTGTTTAAAAAAATTCCACGCGTTCCAATTTTAAAGTTGTACCACACATTGTCCGCCGTAATTCTCCGCCCGCAATCGCTCGCCAGTTTCAGTTCTTTGTTCGATTCCATTCATTCGTTCTTTGTTTCCATTCGTTCTTTGGACGGGACCGTAATTTCATCAGGTTGTTTGCGGAAAAGCGCGTTTCTATTGTTTTTTCTTATTGAGTTAGGGTAGTGTTACCGTTTGCTGTCTCGGAGGACTTGCCTCGCAGAATTAGGAAACAGGTTGGGTGTGTTTCTATGTTCGGATATACCTACGGTTGTTTGACACGATCGAATAAAAAAGTAACAACAATAAAACATGAGCCATGAGCCGTGGCAGCCTAGTGGACCTGTGGCCTCTCAAGCAGAGGCTCGTGAGTTCGAGCCTGGGCTCGCACCTAGAGTTTTTCGGAATTTATGTGCGTTGTTAACCAACTAACCAATATTAACTAATAACATCGGTATGAACACTTTAAGCGAAATCCATCCATAAGTTTTAATTTTTAGCTATTCGACGCCTTATAAAATTAGGAAATACTGAAATAAAAAAGTGAAGCTAAACCTTTAGTGGCATTTCAAATCTGTAAAATAGTATTCGGAGCTCAAAAAATTAAAAACAATGTAAAACGAACAATTACATTAGTCTTTATTCCACTGCGTATCGAATAAATACGCATCACAAGCAGTTTGGCAAACACGTTTTTAAAAATGAACTCCCGTCTTCCCGAACGTAAACCCCTAATACAAAGATCAAGGCGTATTTCCGGGTCTAACCCACTCGGAAGGCTCTTAAAGAAATAAAGATAACCGGAAAAAACGCCCCTTCAGTACTTCACAGCGCTAGGTCTTTTATTCTGACGACTATGTTTTCCTTTTAACCCTTACTAAGATTGGGTGTTTTTACCGAAAAACGGGAATTGCTGGAGTCTGCTGAATAAAATACTTGCCTTTTTGTTTGTGGAATAAAACTGCCTATTAATTTTAGCGTTCAGAAATTTAGTTTCTCTGTTATAAACGTTTAAAAATTATCATTTTAAAGCAGGAGCATCACGCGATTTCAGAGATAATTATTCAATTATAATTAAAATATGTACTTACTGTTCATTATAAAATATATATATGTTAACTACTTTCATGTAAGGCTTAGACTTAAGTAAGTATTATTATTATCAATGTGTATAAGTACCAACGAATAATAGAAGAAGGATTGACATCGATTCACTCAGCTGCAAAGAAACTGACGGACACAGATACAAACTAAAAGCAGCCCAAATTAATGATCTCGCATTTTTTTTCTTTTCAAATTGCGGCACTTACCTACATTTTAAATAAGTAAGTGAATGGCAACCCTATTTAAAAAAAAAGCCGAGCTATTCCAGACACTCGAGAAAACGTCATGACTTTTTGCGTCCGGTTTCACTTTGAAGAATTACGGGTGTCTAATTCGTAAATTAGTTGGAAGAAGTTTTTTTACTTGCTTTATTTGTCTCATCGTTTCAGTACAATTTGCCTTATATAAAAAAATAAGTCGCAATAAAAATAAACGGGGTACAAAATATTTTTGTCATTTGGCTAAAAAATTTGCCAGTAGAGACGCTAGTGTCGCGTGAGGTCCAATAACATTCACTTTTCACTGGTTTTGGCGGGCTTCGTGACATAAATTATAATTTCTTTCATTTACCTGTTGAAAAGTGATCTCCTCCGTGAAATTATCGCAAATATGTATTATTTGGCGATGAATGTGAACGCTTTGAAAGAACAAAACGGAACTGCATAACATTGCGGCATAGCTACTCGATATGATGATAGTTATTTATAGTTAATAAACTTACTGAGATTCATGATTTAAAACTTTGTTTTGGCGCCGATCTTATAAAGTCGCCTTTGACAGCTATACCTCTGGACCTTAGTCGACAGTGGCGCCAACTGGTGAGCAAAGAAACGATAGTCCCCATTGTGCTTGACTTGTCAGATGTTTCTGTACATTTTAGTGTACGGCGTAATGATATAGTCCGTTTACTCCTATTAAAATACGTGCCCGAAGTAGTTGCGACTAAATGGATCATTTAATTTTCGTCCGTTTAGTTATATTAGTAGGTCTGAATGGTAGATCAAAACGGACTAAGGACGGAGGCAAAGGGGTGGCTTGATTTAAAATCCATAACTACGATGAAAAATCTACACAGGAGTGTTCAATCAAACTAACTCAAACACCTGCAGAATGTTCCGAAATCATTCTGAGAGGCTCTGTATCATTTAACTCTAGGTATAACCAATGGTACCACGGGTTTTTATTCATTTTCCACCTATATGCTCACAATCTTGCTAAATGTGGTCTGTATGTCTTGTTACTTTAGGCTCTGTCTACCCCGTAAGGGATAAACCCCCTTATTCATAAACGCTCTGTAGGCTTCTGCTAACTTAGCAATCGTTTGTCCTTATCTGTCACTTTGACATTTACCTTTCACAGATAAGGACAAACGATTGCTAAGTTAGCAGAAGCCTACAGAGCGTTTATAAATAAGTGGGAAAGATTGTGTGGGAAGTGATTTGTGTGTGTGTGTGTATGTATGTATTATTAATGAATAGCTACCGAGCGTGAAGTTTCTCGTCTTCTCGAAATCCAGCAAGTTTAAACCAGTTCTGGAAGTGCTGACAACAACCTCCCTTTACTTTTTACAGTACAAAATGCAGATACATAAAACAAGGCGGTTTAGATAACACATGATATACGGCAGACGCGTCTGCGTGCCGGTGCTTCCGACGCGCTATGTTCACGCTTACTCGCAAATTCAAAATTCGAATCGTTCTATCTCGCTCACTTAATATTAACATTAGAGTGAGAGGGTACTTCGAATGTTGAAGGGAGTGTGAAAACTGGTGATAACGCGCTGATGGCTCAGTGCTGCCGTTGCGTTAGATGCTAGAAAGAATGAATGAATGAATGGTTTTCAACAATTGAATGAGTGAATATGGATGACAAGTGAATTTGGGCCTATGTTATGAGATTCGGGAAAGGCTGGTTGGATCGGTATCCCCATCTTACTCATCATCATCATAGAAAGGCACAGGCATCATAATCAGGCATAGGAAGTCCACTGTTGGACATAGGCCTCCCCCATAGACCTCCAGTTGCCTCGTTGCAGACGTTGCAGTTGCCATCTTACTTGCTGGTCTGTATTGGACGTCCTTTAACTTTCTTACACCCTTTTGTATGAACGGTTGAACGATCATTGTAGTGATCATTTTAACCGGTTTCAACTGCGGAACTATTCGTTTTGCGTAGTCCAACTGACGTTATAATCTCCGTGCTTTCTCATCTCGTCTATGGTCTTGACTTACTATTTGCTATCAATGCCTGTCAATTTGTTTAATTCTCTTATGCTAGCTTCTAGTTAAGTAAAGCCAAGTTTACTTTTGTTATTTCGTTCCTCATGTATCACCAATATAACAGATTTTTAATTAACCAAAAACATTTCCGCAGAGATCGATTAGCAGAGTAGCAATGTAAATGCTTTTTGTTGCTTGAAACGGACCTGCGTGAAGTAACGCCTGATTCACTATATTAACAGATTTTTATTGAAATAAATTCGGTGTCAAACGCGGCGTCGTTACGTCGAGTGTCGCGCGTAAACAATAACTGACATGATTTGTCGTGCACTTTTGTCGGCGACAATTTCGCCGTCCGCGCTTTTATGTGGATTTACGACGCATAACGTGACGTCACGTATTTTATAGGTTACGCCGTTTTGACAGCTCTTGCGTAAAGATGACAGGTGTCTCAAATGTACAAAGTTTTCCAAGTTGCCCAATTTTGATTCGCCATTCCACAAAAATAGCCGTGGTAGCTTAGTGGTTGACCTCTCAAGCAGAGGGTCGTGGGTTCAAGCCCGGGCTCACACCTGAGTTTTTCGGATTGAGGAAACCTGCACACATCTGCGAAGCAATTCAATGGTGTGAGTGAAGTTCCCAATCCGCACTGGGCCCGCATGGGAACTATAACCCAAGCCCTTTCGTTCTGAGAGGAGGCCTGTGCCCAACAATGGGCCGTATATAGGCTGGAGATGAGTATGATGATGATTCCACCTTTACGCCCACAAGCATGCTAAGCGTCGCTATTGGGTCATGACCCTGGACTCTGTCTGCCCGGTAAGGGATAAAGACGTGATTAATCTATGTTTCTCGCCGTAGCATCATCACCTTCAGTCTATATAGATCCTACTGATGGGCACAGGCCTCTCAGAAGGTAGATATAAGGAGCTGAAAATTTGATAATAAATCTTGGCTGATGTATAGGCTTATGCCTTTGCCTTTTTTAACTTGAAAAGACAAAAACAATTAAGTTTGAAAGCTTTAAAAAACTCGTGTAGTGGTAAGAATAAATTGCTGGCTATAAATCATGAAAAGGTTTTGTTGGAAACTTCTCTGCTTTAAGTTCGGAACCTGCAATGAGACTCGGACGTAATAATAAGATAACCGAACAAAGCGAATTTGCATTTGTGGCTATTATTATTGTTAAAGAAAACTAGCATTGCTAGGTACCTAATTAAATAATGCATGTATTTCATACATTACCATTTCTTTCATAGTTTTAATTAAGCTAGAGAAAGTGTTTAAGAAAGGAACGCTGCAAACATGACGTTTTCTCAAGTATCTCGAGTAGTTCAGCTTTTTTTTAATAGGTTTCCCATTCACTCATTTAAAATCAATCTTTTTTTTTTAACCGACTTGAAAAAGGCCCTAGGTTCTTTTTATTTAAGTCGGTAGGTAATTTTATGTCTGTTGATTCCTTCGCCGTTTAATAACCGATTAGTTTTAGATATTGTACGTCAGACGTGTGCCAAAATCAGTTTAATATTTTTGATATTATTCGCATTCTAAAAATGATTCTTCAGTTTGTTCTCACCAGACTACTTTCAAAGGAATTTAAGGTAGTTCGAGCTTAGACCAACTCTAGCCAAAAGATCCGAGTTTAAACTTCGAAAACCCAAATGCAGACGTTCTTAAAAATTCCAGAAAACTTTTCTGTGCGGCCAGCTACTTTGCTGCATTTCCAGACCAATTTTAACCAAAGTTAAAAAGCATTCAAAGTCGTAATTTGAATACAAATTCAGAATAATTTCAAACCCATGTCTGAGTATTTGTCTATTTCAATATCGAACTGTTTTTGTTATGAATTAACGTCGATATTGAAATGCTGGGGCGGCTTTGATTGTTTTTAAATTTGAGTACTTAAACGTGTCTACTTCGCTCTGCTACGTGATGATGAGTATTTTATGGTCCAACCTTTTCGGTTGGAAACACGTACTGAACGTTTACCAATATAAACTCAGCGGCAAAAAGTGTTGCCCTCATAATATATGTATGCAATGTGGGTAATTTGGTATGAAGACTGGTAAGTTTTGTTCCGGAATATTCTAGAAGGCCCATTTCACCAACGTGACAATTGTCGGTGACAAATGTCAATTCTGTTCACATTACAAACTCGAAGAGAGGGTCGGCTTCATTATTGTATTCGCTACTTCCATGTTGGTCTGGGAGCAAAGAAAAAACATAGAATGTACCAGTTGCTTCTCGTCCCGCGCAGATGGTAAAAGCCCAACAAGGGAATGGGCGAAATTGTTAGGAATCATGTTATAGGCGATGCGGCTAGCAACCCATCACTATTTTGATTCCATTTTCCGCCTATACGCTCACAATCTTGCTAAACGTGGCGTGTAGGTCACGTACCTTAGGCTCTGTCTACTCCGTAAGGAATATAGACGTGATTTATGTATGTATGTATGTATGTATTTGTCATTTGTCGCAAGGTTACAAGTTTATCGAAGATCTTAGTTACATAATAGCTACTACAAACACGCTTTTACGACTTGGTTATACTATTGTCAACGACAGCAGTCCATTGCATTACTCGTATGTTAATGCATGTTGAATTTCTAAACACGCTTTTATAGCACCATTATAGCCCTTTAATGGCTCTCGAGGTGCAATTATTAAGGCAAATTGAGTAATAATGCAATAAAACTAAAATCTTAAGCAGAATTTGGGCAAACGGACGAGCCAGCCTTCTAAAAATGTAAGTTAGATGAGTTTCAACGAGTTATTCTTGTGAATTTTACATACATACATAAATCACGTCTTTATCCCTTACGGGGTAGACAGAGCCTAAGGTAACAAGACCTAAAGATCACGTATAGCATTATTGTGGGTGTATAGATGGAAAGGGGAATCAAAATGGTGATGAGTTGCTAGCCACGTCGCCTATAACATGATTCCAAAGATATTCGCCCAATCCCTCGATGGGCTTTTACCATCTACACGGGAAGAAGCAACTAGTACATTTTCAACATGAAACTACCGTGCTGTCAGTTGCGTCGAGCAGCCGCGCGAACAGAGCGCTGGCGCGCAGTGTTCGTTTCGCTGCCGCCGGGGCGAGCGCTCCAGGAAGAAGGACTACGAAATAGTCCGAAACATGTCGAGCATCACTCGACTTTTTATACGTGAGTTATCCGTTTATGTGTAATAACTAGTACATTCTATATTTTTTCTTTGCTCCCAGACCAGCATGAAAATGAATTTTACTATCAATTTATACTTTACAATATGTCATACATATATATCACGTCTTTATCCTTTAGGCTTAAAGCCACGTTTAGCATGATTAAGGGCGTATAGGTGGAAAGAGAAATGGAAAGGCAGCAAAATTCGATCGCTCAGATATTATCGTCTGAAGAGAGATCTCGTCTAAAGAATAGACTCCAGTAATAGCACTCCGAGGACGCTTCCAATAACGTCAAACAAATAAAAAGCCAACAAAGCACAAATCATTGGGACATAATAACCTGTCCCGCGCTAATAACAACCTAAGAAATTAATAACTCGTATTATAGCACAATTATAGCACCACAAATTTATACGTGCGCCCAGCAGTGGCGCTGTCTGTGCTGGAGCTAGAGCATTTAATAGGCAGAAAATTTAGTTCCGCATTTTGGCACCGTGTCGTATAATGTTGTCGTGCTTTCGTCACCCAATATGGCGTCGGCTGGGGAAAAATAAATTGGTTTAGCGACGATTACACATTGTTGTCTGGTTGAGAGTGCCCTGTTTGACTTTGTACTATTCGTCAATACACAAATCACGTCTATATCCCTTACGGGGTAGACAGAGCCTGAGGTAACAAAACCTAAAGGCCACGTTTAGCATTGTAGGCGTATAGATGGAAAAAGGAATCAAAATAATGATGGGTTGCTAACCGCATCGCCTATAACATGATTCCTAAGATTTTCGCCTCTTCACTCAATATGTGTGAAAATTAGAACCCGTCATACAAAACAAAACTGGTACCAGCATATTGTAGTTTTAATCATATGCTCTTTGTAACAGCAACATGACATGTCTAGACTAGCGCGCATCGTGACGCGACACCTCCCAATACAAAACAAAATGAATCTACAAGTAGGTTTAAATCGGCCAAGAAATCTTCAATTTATTTCAATTCAATTAAGAATTTGACATATAATTGTGGACCATTAATTACCTCTTTATGCTAAATACCTAATGAAATTAATCATTTCTAGATCATCAAAGTCAAATATAACCTAAAGCCAATTACACATCAAAGCGGAACAACGGAGAAGTTCCATTATTTCCCGTCGGCAACCTCATTAAGGGCGTGTTTGTTCGGTTAAGGCGAACAGCCCCGAGCCATTCGCCTGCGCTGTGGTCCAAACACGGTCATAAAGCGGTTGTATAACAGCCTCCAGTGCAAATTGAGGCCATTAGCGGTGCAAAAATGGGCCATATGGCGAAAATTATAATTATAACAATCCTTAGTAGTTTGGAATTACCTCAGGGATCTGTGTTAGGCTCCCTGCTGTTCTCAACCTATACAAGCATTATTAGTATTATCGGGTCAGCGCAACTTTATACGCTGATTTTATTTTAGGCGTAATTTATAGACTTAGCTACAGGCACAGATTGATTTGCATAAACGAAACATTTGGTGCTAAAGGAATATCAAGCTGAAGTCTAGATATTTATATGATACATGCAAAAAAACTTCGCATAAGACTTTCACAATTAAGCAACCCATAGTAGTTAATTGATAATGGGTTTCTATCAATCTAGCTGCGGCGAATGTCATAGGAATCATGACTGTTACAGGCGATGCGGCTAGCAACTCATCGCTCTTTTGATTCCCCGTTCCCCCTATATGCCCACAATCATACTAAAAGTAGCCTTTAGGTCTCGTTACCTTCGCCTCTGTCTACTCCGTAAGGGATAAAGACATGATTTAGGTATGTATATGTATCGATCTAGCCAAGAGAGATTATTTTGATGGACGACGAACTAAACTAGAAAAGATTTTAGACAATGTTTTTCCGCTTGCACTGCTTCCTTGGCACTGTAAATCGTACTGTCGCGGCATAATCCATGGGGAATTGTAGTAGGCACGCGTGTTCTAGCTTATAATGAAATTAGTACAGCCACTGGCCGCTAGTGTAAATTGTACTCGTTTATTAGACCGCACTAAGGCTTATTAGCTAATGTTTTAGTCGTATAGCTGTTGTAATACGGTTGTATAGCGAAAGCATTAGTCAATGTGGTAATAGGAAGGTTTTAAAGTAAATGGGAAATACCCCTTGTGTCCGTCGGGTTTCGTCGTGCTTCCGTGCTGGTCTGGGAGTAAAGGAAAAACATAGAATGTACCAGTTGCTTCTCATCCCGTACAGATGGTAAAAGTCCGTCGAGGGAATGGGCAAAAATCATAGGAATCATGTTATAGGCGATGCGGCTAGCAACCCGGCACTATTTCGATTCCACTTTCCACCTATACGCCCACAGTCTTGCTAAACGTGGTCTTGTTACCTTACTCTCTGTCTACCCCGTAAGGGATACAGACGTGATTTGTGTATGTATGTTTGTATGTAAACCTTCCCTGGACTTGCACAAATGGTTCAAAACCAATATTATTCAAATCGTACCTCATTCTCAAGTTTAGCGAGACAAACGAACAGCAATTCATTTATAAATAAATATATATAGATTAGCAATACTCGTAATAAGACTTCATCTTAGTAATTACTAGTACGGAATCCAACAAATTATTATTTTTATTACTTTTTCTACTCTCCAACAATAATAGCTTTTCCATAACTTCGGGAATAACCCGGCGTCTCAGTCAACGAACTAAAAACACCGAAGCCTCGGGTATTGGAACAAATTAATTGATTTTGTCGTACAAACCGCCGCAAAAGATTTACAGTGGCCAACGCTTGAGTTCGCGGGCGGACGATTTATCCGCTGCCCCTTTAAATTCCCCAAACTAAAATGGCTTATGTGTGTCCGAGTTCTTCTTGCGCATACGTCGTTTTGGACTGCAGTGGTCCCCGTGAGAAATGGTGCGTGTAACTCGGGCTGATGTGGCCGAAAAAACTCGTTTAGGCCAGCAAGTGTAAATTAGAGTCGGTTGAGAGCTGTATAGAGGGGTTTAGGGAAGGCTCGAGTTAGATTTGCAGCCGTTATGGCAATAAATTGGCAAAAGTGGTCCGATTCTTAGATAAATCGTTGTTCAGAAGAACTTCCTATTTTGCTGAAGATTTTACTTGATTCATTGAGCTTTGTAGACGATTTATAAATTCATAATTCAGTGCAATTTTATAACTAAGACTTTAATTCGGTACGCTCAATTAACAAAATAAAATCTTAGCACTGACAGTTGTTGTTGACTTAAAGTACGTAATGTCAACTTCATAAATAAACACAGATTTTTCTTTACGCTGGTCTGGGAGTAAAGAACAAACATATAATGTACCAGTTGCTTCTCTTCCCGCGCAAATGGTAAAAGCCCATCAAGAGGAATGGGTGAAAATCTTACGAGATCATGTTCCATGTTAGAGATCGCCCACAATCATGCTAAACGTGGCCTTGAGGTCTTGTTACCTTATACTGTCTACCTCGTAAGGGATAAAGACGTGATTTATGTATGTTTGTATTTTTCTTAATCATCATTGTCACCTTATACCAAGATAATCATAGCGTAACTTAATGTTCGTAAGCAAATCGGCGTTTTTCATCGATATTATTTTGTACGGCGCTATTTCCACTACAAATAGGTCCCAAAAAAGGGTTCCGTTGCATCAGACAGGTGAGCGAGACTAATGGTCCGCGTTGTACGGAACCAGAGTATCGCGATCCATCACCGCTGACGGCCGCGTAATTGGCGATAATGCTGCCTATACCACTGTTATACCACTGTTAGTTGAGTAGTGGTTCCTTAAAAGCGTTAAAAGCTTTACTGGATAGTAAAAAAGTCAAAAGGAAAGTCTACAACAGCCGTTCTGAAAATACTAGTGTTTTTATTTTACCGTAGTACCTTCGGTGATTCATCACATCAGTTACATAGTAACCAGTTACTTTACGCTTTAACAAAAACAGTTTTACATGCATTTAAGCCATTGACAATATTGGTCGTGTTTACATTTGAACGTTTAGACATCTCCAATTTATCACAAACACTGCGAATGCACTATGTTAATCTATATTTCTATGTAAGGGTTACTAGTGAGTCACCCGCAATACCATAGGACTACAGTTGCATTTCCAGCCTAGTGTGCTATGCGATAAAATTAATTAATTACACTGGCTTTTTTACTATACGCTGGAACGGCCAGTGCAAGCTAACAGTTTATAGTAGCTATAGTAGGTATAACAGCGCTTCTAGTTTCTTAATTTATTTGACAGTTGACGTGTTTCGAATAAAAATGAATGAAATAGTACATTATTGGGGATGAGAGCGAGTAGTTTGGACAGAGATGCTCCATGCAGCTGTTGCACTTGCTCACGATCTTAACAACATCTTATCTTCTCCGTTTCGCCAACGGACTTCCAGGCGGGGGGAGCGTTTTCACCCATTTGTTGTCAACATACCATTGGCCCGCACGAGGCGGTTTGCTTCATCCTTCCTAATGCGAACTGCTAGGGAATGGAATTCGCTCCCATCGTCTGTATTTCCGGACAGATACAACCTAGGGCTCTTCAAGGCTAGAATGAATAGGCTATTACTGAACCAGTAAGTTACACCTTTGGCCTCATCTGCACCAAGTGAGATAGGGGTCAATCACTGGTCAGTTTCGTAGTAAAAAAACAGATTTATTTTTCATGTTTATTCAGAACACGGCAACTGTCATATACATGAAGAAACTAGAAGCACTGTTGAAGCATTATTGTGTATTGTTTGCGCCAAGAAATATGAATATGACAGCATACTTTTTGTCGTCGAAAAGCGAAGGCAAATGCTCGGATTCGATTCCATTCTGCACTCATATCAAATATTCCATTAATAATGATGGCCTGTTAAATCGTGGCGTGCGTTCCGATTTATGACGCTCATTTCCGCGTTTACATGAGCTTTTAGCAGCTATTATACAGCTGCAATTAAATAGGTGTTACGAGTGCAATATTTACCTAGTTTTGAGTTATAATTATGTTTAAAATTTATACTAGAGGTTCGTTTTCATTGATAATCGGTGTTTAAACGACTTAAAAAAAATGAGTTTCATCAAGTTTTTTTAAGTCTACTAAAACTATATCTTGATTTGATGTAATTTATTGTACAAAAAACACGATAAATTTACAGGTAACAAGATAAGCAGACGTACAGAGCCGAACTTATCCCTTAAAAGGATCTTTTCCAGTAATGTTTTTTCTTTGCTCCCAGACCAGCATGGAAGAAAATGAAAAAATATATATATATATATTATCATGGATTAACACAGAATTGGTACTTTTTATTCCCGGAAAATTTCATAGTGAGCCACAGGCAACAGCTAGTTTTTTACAATTTAAAGAAATGAGTTGATGTAAATTGTGAATGCGAAACTAATACAACGCATAAAACGATAAAAAAACATGGTGTCTTAGAAAAACCACGGAATTTGGTATTCCGGGAGCGAGATGAGAGATTGGCCTTTTACGACTTAGGGGTCGCAATGTTTTATTTCTCTAGTAAAATAATAAAATGAACGCATCAAGTAAACAAATAAAACAACCATAAGACAGTTTCCTTTACAGTTCTCGGTATACCTAATACATTTTTGTAAAAAAAGACCTTCGATGCTGGTCTGGGAGCAATGAAAAAACAAAAAATCAACCAGTTGCTTCTCGTCCCGCGCAAATTGTAAAAACCCATTGAGGGAATGGGCGAAAATCATACGAATGTTATAGGCGATGCGGCTAGCATCCCATCACTATTTTGTTTCCTTTTTCCACCTATACGCCTACAATCATGCTAAATGTGGCTTTTATATTTCGTTACCTCAGGCTCTGTCTACCCCGTAAGTATAGACGTGATTTGTGTATGTGTATGTGTATGGATGTATGTTTTTCTGTTTCTTCTTAATTGTATAATTATGCATTTACTTACATTACTTACGTTTACAAAATAGTGTAAGGCATTTTTGGCATGAAATTTTATTACTTTTTTTATTTTCGAGTGATCACTCGATAAAAACGTTAGACTCGGCCATCGACTTGGCTCTACGACCAACGTCATAATACCAGTCTCTTTGAATTAAAAAAAAGTTAAAAACAAATGAAAAACAGTCCAGCAATCCGATTTATGGTGAGAAAATCGCGCCTGCAATGTAATTCGGCCGTCAACAAGGCCCTTAGCATACAATTTATTTATAGCATTTACGACAATGTTTGAGAAAATATTTTTTGTTCATTGAAATGATTCCGCAAAGTAACGCCTGATTCAATAATATCTTTCTTTACCTTTAAGATTACTAGATACTGCCCTTTCCACCTATACGCCCACAATCATGCTAAAGCCTGGTCTTGTTACCTTTCGCTCTGTCTACCCCGTAAAGGATTGAAGACATGATTTATGTATTATTCGCTACTGCGCCTGATCTTACACTTCTTGGCATAAAAAAGCCACAAAGCCTTTGTACTAAAAAAAGTAACATTTTATTATTATTTTACTGTCGTAATAAAACAAATCCTTTCGAGATAGACAAGCTACGAATTATCAAAGTTAGCTATATAAATAAAGCATTCGTAACGGTCACAAATTAGTAACGGATTAGAATGAAAAAGGTTATTGCTTTTTAATTTTGTGTAATGGGTGGCAAACGGGCAAGGACACCTGGTGGAAGTGAGCACCAACCCGTGAACCAATAACACAAAAAAAGAAGATGCAATTTCACCGATTATCTCACTCTCCAACCCGGAACACAGCAGTGCAAGCACTGTTGCTTAGCGGCAGGATGGTAGCGAGTAAGACGGTGGAAACAATACGACTTAAAAACAATAATAGTGCGACATAAAAATTAGCACCTATTTTCGGTTTGATAATGAAAAATAAATACATATATACATTAATCACGTCTTTATCCCTTACGGGGTAGACAGGGCCTGATGTAACAAGACCTAAACGCCAAGTTTAGCATGATTGTGGGCGTATAGGTGGAAAGGGGAATCTAAATAGTGATGGGTTGCTAGCGGCATCGCCTATAAAACATGATTCCTTTTGCCATTGGCTTTTACCATTTGCGCGGGAAGAGAAGCAACTGGTACATTCTGTTTTTTCTTTACTCCCAGACCAGCATGGACAAAAATAAAAAATAAGAACAAAAAAACTGGCAACACATTTTTTTTTAATTCGCCCCAAAAGCAGATGGAGTTGTGCCGCGAGCCACAGTTGGCAACGCCGTCACGTACGCCTTTTATTTGAGGCTAGCCGTGAATAAGAATTAATTATGTTAGTTTATCATTCAACGATCAACTGACAGAAGAATCGACTCAGCACCGAATATAACTTTGTCGCTTTCGGTGTTGAGACCCTTGGTCCGTGGGGTCCTAGCGCTATTAGCCTCTTCAAAGATATTTCGAAGAGGCTAGTAGACGCTACGGGTGACCGCAGAGCTGGCAGCTTCCTTGGACAGCGTATTAGTGTCGCTGTCCAAAGGGGGAACGGGCCCCCCTCCTTTTTTAATTAGGTATTTTATTTTAAGATCTGGAACGATCTGTAATCTGGAACGAGCTTCCCGCTGAGGTCTTCCCATCGAGTTACGACCTGAGTGCCTTTAAGAGGCGAGTGTACAATTTTCTGCAGGGCCGACAACGCACTGGCATCGCGTAAAGCGCTGCGGGTGTCTATGGACAGTGGTGAGCATTTACCATCAGGTGACCCACTAGTTCGTTTGTCTGGCCTCTCTAAACATAAAAAAAAAGATTAGTTTTGGTTTGTTTTTAATTCGTTTTTAATTTAGTAGTTTCATTTGTTTTCATTCCCGTGATATATGAAATAAATTTAAATATAATGGACTAAATTAATCGCAAAACCTCATATAAATTAGCAAGATCAACGCTTAAAAGTCTTACCCCCTTATTCATAAACGCTCTATAGGCTTCTGCTAACTTAGCAATCGTTTGTCCTTATCCGTGAAAGGTAAATGTCAAAGTGACGGATAAGGACAAACGATTGCTAAGTTAGCAGAGGCTAACGGAGCGTTTATGAATAACGCGGTAAGTAAAGTATGTCGAATTTGTCGCCTTCCATCCACTGAAACTGGGTCAAAATTCACTTGCAAGATTTGATCACAACGGGACATATATATCTAAAGGTACCTAATAAATGCAAATAAAATATATTTAAAAAAATATATTTTTGCAAATTGGCTGCCAAGGGCTCTTTTGCGTGTCTTTTTTGAAACTACCAGCGCATTCGGAAAGACCCCAAGAAGAATGCGCCGCAAGAAAGTTTGCAGAATGTCATTTTTTCAAAATAAAATACAGTAAGAATACTAACCCCCTTATTCATAAACGCTCTATAGGCTTCTGCTAACTTAGCAATCGTTTGTCCTTGTCTGTGAAAGGTAAATGTCAAAGTGACAGATAAGGACAAACGATTACTAAGTCAGCAGATGCCTACAGAGCGTTTATGAATAAGGGGTTTAATTTCTAAATGTCACTGAAAATTGGCACACATAGAAAAATCCGTAAAGTAAAGCTATACCCCTATACCACCTAGCAGGTGGATAGTCTTCGATTTTTTCTACCTGTTACTAGCTGTCATGACCTTGTCATCTGTTTGAATGATGTGTCTACACGACACAATTACAAACTCCCGTGGATCTACTGCTCACCAGGGACGAGAGAAGAAGAGTAAGAATACTTAAATTCTACTTAAATTAAATACATTTATAAAAGAGACGTATAAGGTCCCTGAGCCTTAAATTATATTAGTCTATAGTAGAGATGTATTAAATTCGGACCGATGTTTTAGAAAACGGATATTTCTCGCAGAAACCGAAGCAAGATACGATCGCCCTCACCACCGTTTAATTCTAAAGAGTGCTTTTTAATCAAAGCAACGCTGATAGCCGTCCCTGTATTTGTCAATCCGAAAGAAAAGATAAATATAAAATGAGTATAATGTTCCAGTATCCATTACAAAGAGAGGATATCAAAGGAGGGCCCCAGGCGTAATACCCGTATAAAAACCGAGTTTCCCAGCCCTGCATCTAATTAGATTTTGCGGTAAGAAAAACCATTTTCTATTTCGAATGGAAGTATGGGACGTATTGTTTTGCGCAAAGTTTAACGTTTCGTTTGATCGAATTATTTTGACGTGACAACGTCTTATAAATTGGTTTGCCGGGTGACACTTCAAGAAACTGCGTTACGCTCCGCTCACGTTATGCGCTCACAATGAGAGCGAGTGAGAGGCATGGTTAGCCCGCCTAAGAGCGAGAGAGACAGACATAAAAAGTGAAAGGCACGCGTCCCTTCCACTCGAGCACAGTTAGCCCGCCTAAGAGCGAGAGAGACAGAGCGAGAGAGAGAGAGTGAGAGAGATAGGCATACACACCGGTTCATGTCTTGCGCTTCTTCCTACTATACGAATGAATATTCACATTAAAATTATTTTACCACTCAAAGTCGTTGTCACGTAAAACTTTCGCCCGTATACCGACTTTACAGGCAACCATTTTTTTTTTTCGACAAAAAAGGATAAAGTATCTACTAAAAGATGCATTAGTTAGGGAAGCCAGCAAGGTAAATCTTTTTACATACTTACATACATTTATCACTTCTCTATCCCTTACGGGGTAGACAGCCTAAGGTAACAAAACCTTAAAGCCACCTTTAGCATGATAAAGGGCGTATAGGTGGAAAGGGAAATCAAAATAGTGATGGGTTGCTAGCCGCATCGCCTATAACATGATTGGGCGAAAATTATAGGAATCATATTATTGATGATGCGGCTAGCAACCCAATCGCAATCTTGCTAAACGTGGCCTGTAGCTCTTGTTACCTCAGGCTCTGTCTACACCGTAAGGGATAAAGTGATTTGTGTATGTATGAATGTAAATTATGGCAAACGGTAGGGAATCGCAAGGTACATTATTATTGTTTTTTTTTTATACGAATAGGAAGGCAAACGAGCAAGTGGGTCACCTGATGGTAAGTGATCACCACGGCCCATAGACACCCGCAACCCCGGAGGGATTGCAGATGCGTTGCCAACCTAGAGGACTAAGATGCAATGCCTCTTGTGCCCGTAATTTTCCCGGCTGTCTTACTCTCCACACCGGAACACAGCAGTGCAAGCACTGCTACTTAGCGGCAGGATTAGCGAGTAAGATGGTGGAATAAAAAAATGGACACATACTTCATCACGATCAAAAGCTCGGAATCTTGACAGCAAATTTGTTCAATCAACGTCTCCCCATGAACTTAATAAGCTTTGTTAAGTTCAGCAGATTTAATCAACAATTTAACTTAGCTCAGACTCCTATACAGCTTATGAGCTTAAAGCTAAGGAAGTTAACAAATGCGTTGCAGCGAACAGCTTAACACTCAAGTAACAAGCGTTAATACTGTAGATAAATAAACCAATAGACTGCAAATGTTATAAAATTTGTTTCAATTTTTTATGCGACAAGGAAGGAACCATAACCATAGAATCCTGCATTACTAGAGGATTGCACATAGCTAAGATAGTCTCAGATAGTTAAAAGGATATGATCACGCGAGTCATTTAAAATATTCACGAAATACACAATAAAGAGGATAACATAGACACATGAACATACACACGCTATAACACAAAACACACACACACATGCGCGCGATAAATTGATTTAATTTTAAGGGAATTGTTAATAGTAATGGTAAATTTACAATTTATATTTGGTTTGTACCTTGTGTGGAAGAGCAGGGTTTGCTGGCACAAGCATTGTTTTGCTTAAAAGGTGGTCCCAACCTTGTTATAATCGACACTAAAATGCTTAAACCAATAACCCTTTTTATCTACATCCATATCATAACTTCCCTATAATAACTCAAACTCACACCATTTATTTGCATAAAATGTTGTGACAAAGGTATTAATATTATGTATACAGTTTCAAACATTTATCCTGTAAAAGTATACACTA
Source organism: Pandemis corylana (assembly GCA_949127965.1). NCBI lineage: Eukaryota > Metazoa > Arthropoda > Insecta > Lepidoptera > Tortricidae > Pandemis > Pandemis corylana. The sequence continues at coordinate 12,307,785 of OX421865.1, read as the reverse complement.
TGTAATTATGTTGCGGAACACTTAGCAAATGGCCTACATTAAGAAACCAGTATCTGTGGTTGTATTATAATGTTCACATTAGAGTATCAATATCGATACTCTAATGTGTGGCTGAGCGTTTTACAAAAAAAGTGCACATGAACATTTTTTATACAATTATATTTAACTATTTTGGGTTTTTCTTACTCAGAATCGTTTACACTATGAATCCTTATACAAGAAAAAATATGTAGCGTGTGTGTGCGTAGGAATAACTGTTTCATAAGACAGCCATAGTAAATGTAATCGCGCTCTATCTCTCAACATGAAACTACCGTGAGACTTAATCATTATTACACATAAACGGATAACTCACGTATAAAAAGTCGAGTGATGCTCGACATGTTTCGGACTATTTCGTAGTCCTTTTTCCAAGAGCGCTCGTCCCAGCGGCAGCGACACGAACACTGCGCGCCAGCGCTCTGCTCCCGCGGCTGTTCGACGCAACTGACAGCGGCGCACAACTACCCTCGTTTTCATCGTCATTTTTATTATTGTCAAATGTCGGGCAGCACACAACACTGATCACGTCACTCCGTAAAGGTTCGCTCACACTCACCGTTTGGTCAATATTTAAAACAGTTCCAACTCGGGGGCACCGACCATCCACTATCCCGGTTGAAATTGGGATACCGACTTATTTCGATGGCTTCACTCGACTTTTTATACGTGAGTTATCCGTTTATGTGTAATAGCGGTCTATCTCGTTGATAATCTTAGTCTTCTTATTCTTTTCAATAAGTCAAAGATCCATTCGTAGTGGTCGGATTGACTGGAAATTTGATCTCATCGTCAGAAAAAAGCTTGTATTAAAAATGTTTTTCTTTCCCCTCTTTACTCTTAGTTAGTCGTACGTGTAAAATTGTAGATTTCGTCGGAACGCAAGACAAACGTTTTATTTCCACTGACTGGTGGTCTCAAAGGCCGTCAGTGCCAGAGCTGGGAACGGTAATGACATCTCTTTGTGCCACTTCTACAGCTCTACAGGCTGTTCACGCAACGACCGGACAGCAACGTCTGTAATATGTTGTGTAGAAGCTGAAGTAGTAGTGGTCTTTTACAGAACACTTACATACATAAATCACTTCTTTATACCTTACGGGGTAGACAGAGCCTAAGGTAACAAGGCCACGCTTAGCATGATTTTTCCACCCTTTATTCTATACTGATGTTATGTTAATTTGAATGTACAAATCAGGCTTTCTTAACCCGTTTAACTAACTTAATTAAATAATTTAACAGAGGAGATCTTTACGAACGTGTTCCTATATCTCGTTATGTGTGTATTTCTGTGTATTTTGTGAACGCATAATCCATTTCTTACACTCTAAATATTTTGCTAAAGCTAGACTGTTCGTTTCGCTGCCGCCGGTGCGAGCGCAAAGAGGAAGGAATACGAACTAGTCCGAAACAAGTCGAGCATCACTTTACTTCTATCCGTTTGAGTAATTGTGAGTCTCATGGTACTTTCATGTTGAAAACAAAAGCTAGCCAGTTTAATCGCGATAATTTTCTAAGTGTCTCTTTTTAATTGAATGAGTCTGCCACGCTGTGGGAAGGGCGCAGGCTGAAAACCAGCGCTGCTAGTTTTTTTTTTTTTTTTTTTATCTGAACTGGCACCTCATACTGAGCCTGAGCCTGTTGCCACCTGCTGTTGAGTATTGTTTTGTGTAATTGTGTTATGTACATTCAAAATTATTATTGTGTGCATCTTTTGGATAGTTAGGTATGTCTCACGTCTTTTTTTGTGTTGTGGCAATAAATATCTTTATCATTATTATTACTTTCGTTTCAGCAGTTTTAGAACCATTGAGATGAAAATGTCAGGCGTTTTCAAGTTTTCTGTGATATCCCTTAAATCCCGAAACTCTAGTCTTCAGTGTCCAAAATACCTCGAAACGCTGGGAGCCAGGCAACCATGAAACTCGATTACATTCCCGTTGTGGTCAAATTAATTTCGTCCGTAGAATGTCGGGGGCTTCGCGGCACCGAATCTAATTCGGCGAGTCTTTGGGGCCGTCGCTATAGAGCGTCTTCCAGGCAACCGTTAGGTATATACGATCTTTACCACTCGAAGAGTATGTTGAAGTGACAAGCAGGCCATATCGCTCGTAGAACAGACAACCGTTGGGGAGAAAGGTTCTCGAGTGGCGACCACGAAGATGCAATGGACCGACGACAACGTGATAGTTGCGGGAAACCGTGCAGGTGGCGAGTTGTCGTTCATTATGGTGTGCTTTGGTCAACAGTGGACGTCTTCAGGCTGATGATGCTGACTAGGATCTTAACCAGGCAAGCGTGCTCCACCCTAGATAGAATAGAATAGAATAGAATAGAATAGAATATAATTTATTACCACAAATAGAGTATACATACATTTATCTGGAGTATTTACTTACGTACAAACATAAAACTAAGCGTGGCAATCACGTCTGCTTACCTTCAGGCGTAATTGAGATCAAACCCATGGCTATTTTGCATTAAAAAAATATATGTTGTTTTATATGTTGTGTATATGTTGTTGTGTTATCTTCCATGCTGGTCTGGGAGTAAAGAAAAAACATAGAATGTACCAGTTGCTCTCTACCCGCGCAGATGGTAAAAGCCCATCGAGCGAATGGGTGAAAATCATAGGAATCATGTTATAGGCGATGAGGCTAGCAACCCATCACTATTTTGATTTCATTTTTCACCTATACGCCCACAATCTTGCTCAATGCGGCCTGTAGGTATCTGTTGCCTTAGGCTCTGTCTACCCCGTAAGGGATAAAGACGTCATTTGTGTGTGTATGTTGTTTTAAATACTTCAATAGTTCGCGAAATATGTAAGTATGTCTTATAGCTTTGCAACGGGTGGGTCAAAATACATAACAGTTCAAATATATTGCAATTTTCAGTGAATCAATTTACAGCTACGCGAAGTTTTCTGATTGTGTAACTAAAGAACTACTTTTGGGTTTAGGTTAGGTGAGGTTTATTTTATAAATCCTGTTAACTTGGCATTTTCTGAGAAAACTGCATTATTTATCTTGAATCATTATGTGACCCATTATGCATTTCAAACTTTATGTATTTTATTACGTTCCTATTGCAAAGGACTTGTAAATTGGAAAATTCGAAGTTGCTATCTCTGTTACTCTCCCACTGACAGCCATTAAAGCGAGCGGGACAGCACGAATCAAACCTCAAATCGTGCTAATTCTGGTATATTACCGGTTATTGTAGTATCTAGCTGCCTTTTTGTTTGACTTTCGACTCGGACGAAGCAGGAACCATTCGCATTTCCCATTGTTTGTTAATTACACATTCATCAATCATAGAACCAACGGCTGTTATTGCGCGTAATAGGTACAGACAGCTGCGGCAGTCGGTCTTAATCAAACTTCATTTGTAAAAAAAGGTATTTAACCCGTCAAGCGTCCAAGCGACTACAGTAGTCCCTAACTTCGGGCGGGAGGCTTAAAGAGAGCGAGAAGCATATATAGCGAGTTGTCCCTGGCTCTTAAGACCTGGCCAGTGGCGTGAATGTATAATGCAGTCCCTAGGACATTTCCCGTCCGAAAAAGTTAGGGACTACTGTAGTCGCTTGAACGCTTGACGGGTTAACAATAGGAATCATGTTATGAGCGATGCGGCTGGCAACCGATCACTATTTTGATTTCCCTTTCCACCTACTTCCATGCTGGTCTGGGAGCAAAGAAAAAACATAGAATGTACCAGTTCTCTTCCCGCGCAGATGGTAGCCCATCGAGGGAATGGACGATAAAAGGAATCATGTCATAGGCGATGCGGCTAGCAACCCATCACTATTTTGATTCCCGTTTCCACCTATACGCCCACAATCATGCTAAACGTGGCCTTTAGGTCTTGTTACCTTAGGCTCTGTCCACCCCGTAAGGGATAAAGACATGTCATATGTATGTATGTAAAGTGTAAAGTGTATAACATTTTACAACGCAGTAAGCATACCCAGTAATATCTATTTCCAACTGTACCGCAACTAAATTAATTAAAAAACATGCGGGTGGCCCTAAAATCTACGATCCCGACTGTCATCCAGCATTTTACTCAACGAATGAACGATTAAGCTGTTAACTACTTTAAATGTCAAAGAATTAATTGGTACAAAGTGCTTTGTGTCATAAATGACTAAGGGTACTCTTCCATACGAGCTGAATTGTCCCTTGTAAAGTCTACAATTCCATTAGTCGGAAAGAATTGTCTTAGCTCTGCGCGGTTATCAAACCATACAAATAAACCTTTCTCTTTATTCACTACTAGCTATTGTCGTGCAGAATTCGTTTATCGCTATCCCGCGGGAACTGTGCGATTTTCCGGGATAACTACCCTATGTCCTTCCCCGGCACTAATACTACCTCCATACCAAATTTCATTAAAATCGGTTCAGTAGTTCAGGCGTGCAAAGGTAACACACATAGAAAAAGAGCAATTATAAAATTAATAGGGAGTTCTTCTTAAACCGCATTAAAATCCGTTGTGTAGTTTAAAAGATACATACGTACATGACATACACAGAAATGATTTGTTTTGTGTTATGTACACATGTAAATGAGAAGGAAGATGAGATCAAAACGCAAGTATAATAATTATACTAGCTGTTGCCCGCGACTTTGAACACCGGAACTAAATAAAGTCTAAAACGCTCACAAATAATTTGGCTTTCTATTGATAAAAGAATTTTCAAAATCGGCTCAGTAGATCCAGAACCACCTACGACCCCACAAACTATCTCTTTATACATAAATCATGGCTTTATCCCTTACTAGACAGAGCCCAATGTAACAAGATCTAAAGGCCACGTTTAGCATGATTGTGGGCGTGGGAAAGGGGAATCAAAATAGTGGGTTAGCCGCATAGCCTAACATGATTCCTAAGATTTTCACCCATTACCCCGATGGGCGTTTATCAGATGAGCGGAAAGAGAAGTATCTGGTACATTCTATGTTTTTTCTTTAAATGAAATGAAATGAAAAGAGAGATAACCTTCCATGCTGGTCTAGGCCTAAGCCCATCGAGGGAATGGGTGAAAGTTTTAGGAATCATGTTATAGACGATGCGGCTAAACCGATCACTATTTTGATTCCCCTTTCTACCTATACGCCCACAATCGTGCTAAACGTGGCCTTTAGCTCTTGTTACCTTAGGCTATGTCTACCGTAAAGGTAGACCTGATTTGTATCAGTGTTGTTATGGATATCCATATCCGTAACCGAAACTGTCGGATATCCGAAATAAAAATATATCCGTAACCGTAACCGAATCCGAAAGTTTTGTATAGTTTCGGATAGGGCGGAGTCTAACTAAATACTACTTAGTAAATATGACACGTCGTGACAAGTTTTAATATAATCCTATTTGCATTTCATTTTACAGTTCCTTAAAAATTTAATATCCGTAACCGAAACTATCGGATAATCCGAAATAATATAATATCCATAACCGTAACCGAAACCGATATTATATTTTACCAATATCCGTATCCATATCCGGATCCGAAATTATAGATCCATGACATCCCTGATTTGTATGAAATAATAATGTTGCAGAGAAATATTATGACAGTGAGAATGCTACTGAACTGGATAGTACAGCGCTCGAATAGACACTGCCCTTAAAACTTCTGAACCTCATAATCCAGCACCAGTGTGCACAAGCGTGACGGACGGTAGCTATTCCAGGCGATTGACAACCCTCGAGCTTACTGTGTTAGGGGACCGCCGGTGACTATAGATGAGAAACAATGACCTGTTGTATGTAGTGTACAGAACTGATATGGGACTTAAGTCATTTTTCTAATTTGGAACGTCAAGTCACACGTGCTGGTGTGAAAGAGGATATAGTGACTAGGATAGAAAAAAGTATGCTTAGTTGGTTTGGGCATGTAGAGCGGATGGATGAAAGTAGACTAACTAAACAGATCTATATGGGGAGTGTGAATGGTTACGTTGGGAGGGGAAGGCCTAGACGGACGTTCCGAGACCAAATAGGAGACGTTTTGGAAAAAGGTCAGGTCAGGAGTACCCGAAACCGACGAGCATGTATGAAGAGATTGATGACTGGATGAAGCGAAAGAAATATGTCAGGATCGTAGCAAGTGGAATAAAGTAGTCTCTGCCTACCCCTGTGGGAAAGAGGCGTGACGGTATGTATGTATGTATGTAAGTCACACATACAACTAGTCCTTTACTCAAGTTTTTCACCTATACAAGGCTGTCGCGATTTTATCAGATGGTTATGAGATGTAAATAAAAAAATAATTCAAAAATTATGCCAAAAATTAATTACCTACATCATTTTGGAAAAGAGCTGATACTCTTTTGACTACTGGACCGATATTTACCAAACATGACTACGAACTACTGCAAGAAAGGCTTTCGAATGATAAAAACCACATCCAAATCAGTCTATCCGCTTGAGAGCTAAGAAGCCACAGAGAGATACACACGCAGAGAGAGGGAAAGAAAGAGAGAGAGACATCGACGTGAAACATATAACACCCCTATTTTTTAAATGTTTCTCTCTCTCTCTCTCTCTCTTTTTCACCCTATCACACTTGGGGGGAGGGGGTTGTCTCAGCAATTACGTAATTTTTTTATCCGCAAGAAACTAGCACTGCGAGAGAAATGTGTTATAAATTAAGTAAAACACCTTTTACTATTAAAATATAGCTAAAGCATTTATCGCGGTTATGCGAATAAACAAAGTTATTTTCTTATGAATCTAACACAGTCAAGCTCAAATTAACGTATAATCTGTGATAGGTACCCATTTATAAAATCTCACGTGAGTTTGGGGCGAGGGACAAGTGAAATCTCACAGAATCTCACCAAGGGAGGGTCCATCAAAAAATCGCTAAAATCAACTCACGTTAACCTACCTCGCCTACTTGAATAATAAATTCTGAATTTGTCTGCTTTATGTTTCAGCAAATTCAGGAATATAATATTTTACATGCTCATTAGCGCAGAGTATGGTAGCATAGCAATAATATTTATAAAATCTTATGTTACCCATATTCAGCAAATAAACCATTTCATTTCATTAAACTGTCTCCGACTTATTTCTTTCTTTTATTTGTTGGTCTGGTAATCGCTATGAAGCGATAAGACCACCCTATTACCTACGTTCTTTGTTTCTGTATTGTTTTGTACTGATTTGTGGTGTTCAATAAAGAGTATTTGTATTGTATTGTTGTAATTAAGAGCGTTTAACTCCTATATTTTCAGGCGTAGCATACCTTGCCCACGCTTATATCGTTTGTTCTTCCTCAGACGTTTCGGCATCGTGGACAAGCGGTTCTGCGTGGAGGGAGGCTCGCGGTGCGGCAAGGGGGAGGGTCTGTTCGTGTTCGCGGCCGAGGGGGGGAGGGAGCTTACTGACCTCCTCAACATGTACAGCCATGAAGCCCAGTCGCGGCTGAGCATCGCTTCGAGGACCGGATCTGGTGAGTCACCGAATCTAATGTGGATATCCTGAACCCCTAAACTGTGTGTGAAGTCGTTGAACCTTGTGCACTCTAGCATGACCAATGATCTAAAAATATGACCTAACAATTTAACAATTTGTAAGTGTTCTTTCGGTCTTTATGTTTGTTATCCTTTCACACTTAAACAGCTGAACGCCATGTGGTTAATGAGGGTGATGATGAATTTCAACCGCATTTTTCTTCTCCAGTTCTGGATAAACGCTTCTCCGACACGAGCAGCATGGAGGATGGGTTTCCCTCCCTCCGCTCCGTGTCACCCTGGGCGCCTGGCTCGCAGACCATGCACTGCCTCTCAGAGCTGGACTCCAGCGCGGAAGACGACAAGTTCAGGAGACCAACGTCACTTCCTCGCTGCTCCAGCTGCATTGGCAAGATCAGCCATTTGACCAGGTGAGCAGACATTCTTTCCAGGGAGCCGATTTTTTGACATCTGTGAAAATACTATGTGTAGGGTCTATTAGGGTAACAGACTCTACATGTACAAATGTTGGTTGGTAATGTTACGTTGAAACTGTTAGAATGTTAAAAGGACGGGTTGTGGATTGAAGGCCGCGACCGTCCAGGTTGGGACCTTTATTGCACTAAAGTATAATATAAAGTTTTACGTAATCAATATGTGTCGTACACTTCGGGTTCTACGTCAGCTTAATATTAATGTCGAGCGTGCTCGTACACTATTGTATAATACCTGCCAAAAATGCCTTACGTCACTTTAGAAAAGAGCTGATTCTTCAAACTGGTACACCGATTATTACTAAACATAACTAAAAATCACCGCAAGGAAATTGGCTTTCAAATGGGAAAACCGCATCGAAATCGGTCCATCGGCTTGAGAGCTATGCCACAGACAGACAGACATCGACATCAAACTTATAACTCTTTGCATCGGGTGTACAATTCTGATATGTTGTTTGTTTAGTGTGTCTATCGGCCGCTAGATGCCGTTGTATCGTGTCGTCGCATTCCTACATCGCGGTAACGGTATGTTCCCCTGGAACCTATAAAACAGCTGTTAATTTTTAAAAAAATGTCATTCATCCTGAGACCGTTGTATTATTCGCATCGACGGTCAACATCGGGGGTTAAGAAAGCTTTCAGACGTCTAATACGAGGATTCGGTTGGTAAATCCTGCTTTAGTTAGTAGGGTGTAGAATTGGCATTGTTGATTTTTTTTACTATGCTCCAATTCGAAAACCATTTCGAGGAAAACCATCAATTATCCGATTTATCTTGTCCGATTTCAAAAATACTTTATGATTGCAGATATTTTTGTAAAAGTACTTTGAATCTTTGTTTGACCGAACGACCGGGTTTTTAGACAGAATCCAGCATCGAATGTTTGCCACAAAAATGAAAAAAAAAAGTTTGGCTACGGCAACTGTCACGTGTCACTGTCAAATCTACAAAACCATAGACAAAGCCGTTTTTTTTATAGCCAGCCGAACGAAGGCGATTGGGATTCTGTCTAAATTCACGAATTATCAAACAGCGAAAAAATATTTATTATTAGTTAACGAAGCTACGTAAAAGCATAATATTCAAATTAGTTGCTTGAAATAGTCCATTTTATCAAATAAAGGTGTTAAAAGCACAGCTTAAAAAAAAATGAACAATGCCAATTCGGCAATATAAACAAATTGCTTCGCTATAATCTGAGGAGACAGCTTATCCCCCACAGTTGTCATTACATTTATCCTTTGTGTCAAATCACTTCGAGAAATCAAAGTGGGTCCTGAGGCAATCAAAATATCGCATAACAGTCAGATTCCGCGCACAAAGCTTTGTTGATTTGACATTGAGGGCCACTTCTCTCAATTACTCGCTGGCTCATCAATAAATCATCAATCAAATGGAATAGGGTATATATGTATATATTAAAAAATATATCACATCTCTTCTCTTCACTACGTAGTTTTTTTTTTTTTTATATGAATAGGAAGGCAAACGAGCAAGTGGGTCACCTGATGGTAAGTGATCACCACTGCCCATAGACACCCGCAACCCCGGAGGGATTGCAGATGCGTTGCCAACCTAGAGGACTAAGATGAAACGCCTCTTGTGCCCGTAATTTCCCCGGCTGTCTTACTCTCCACACCGGAATACAGCAGTGCAAGCACTGTTACTTAGCGGCAGGATTAGCGAGTAAGATGGTGGTAGCGATCCGGACGGACCTTGCACAAGGCCCTACCACCCGCGTATAAAACAAAGTCTATATGTCCCTATGTATGCTTATATCTTCAAAACTACACAACGGATTTTGATGCGTGATTTTTAATAGACAGAGTGATTCAAGAGGAAGGTTTTTATGTATAATTCTACGCAGACGAAGTCGCGGGCAAAAGCTAGTCTCTTAATAAAATATGAAAAGATCGTAAGAGAGATGACAAAAAGGGAAATTAAAAATATCGGTCAAGAAATACGAAAAATGTACCAGTTTTAAACTAGGTACTAATTAGTCAGTGATTAGAAAGAGAGATCAGATGTGACATGTGACGTCATATGTGACAACGCTCATATAAACTCCATATTAAAATTCCGTTTTTCTAAAAAAAGATAATGACGATGATTATTTGAAAAATATTTATGTATTTTTTTGGTTTACCACATAAATGAGCTTTTAATGAAAGCATGAAGAAGATTATGAAAATTCCCAATCATGAGTCTCCTCAGTTAGACTTGTTGCCACTTCTTCGGCATATTTTTATCTCGAACTCGTTTCGCCTTAACAACAGTTTTTGTAAAGTCATAAAAGATGGCGTTGCATACGAAACAACCGGAATATTATTTAGGCCGTTTATTTCATTTAATTAAGATGTCGTAGCAATGTGATGTGACAGATTAGGTCACGGTTTTATACATCCTTGAATTGATTAAACGTGTGTTGTTATCGAAATTCCATTAATATTTCCAGAGGTTCGACGGTTGGTACTCCCGGTTCTATGATGTCTCCGGCGTGGACGATGGAAGGCATTGCGGAGAAGCGTTCTGACTCTGACCGAGCGAGCATCTACTCGCGCTCAAGCGGCAGCGCTTCGGAGTACTCCGTGCCCCGCGCTCTCGACAAGCCCGGTTAGTACAGAAGATCTGCGTTGAGTTGCGTTGCGTTGAGTGCTGACCCCAAGCGCATAGTACTCCCGTTCTAGCCACATTATTATTATTTTTTATATGAGAGGGGGAAAACAAGCAGACGGGTCACCTGATGGAAAGTAATCACCATCGCCCAGACACCTGCAAACCACACATAAAGTTGAACCACACATTGACATTCTTATTTCTAAGTCTAAATGTCTCATGAACGGTTGACAAATTATCTCGATTTCCGTCTTAGACACAATACGACAATTTTTTAATATTGCACCCGTTAAATTTACATCACACTGTTTTGCATCGAGATGAATTGCTTCATCCTACCGACTGCGCCATGTAAGGTTACCATAGGATCGTACCAATGTAGGCCGATAAATATGTATAAGAGAGAGAGAGAGAGAGATTTATTTACACACATTCGATACACGTAGATAAATGTATAGTAGGAATAAATACAATATACGCACGTATGGGCTCTACAGAGATTTAAGCAAACGCCTGAGGGAGGCAACAGACGACCCTCGCGCCGGCAGCTTTCTCGCACAAAGACTCGCAATTGCGGCACAACGCGGGAATACTGCCTGCGTGATGGGGACCCTGCCTAAGGGTCCAAATTTATTTTAATTTTAAATCTTTAGCCTACGTTTTATAAAATAAATAAAATATCTACTTACGTAAGTAAGTAGTACCGATATGGTGTAAAAATATGAAAATATGAAAGTGTTGACTTAAATTTACTTCGGCAGAGTCGAAGCGCGGCAGCCCTGTGTGCTGCCCTTCCATTCCAGCCAAGACTGGCTGCCAGTGCTGGCAGGCCAAGCCCTGCTGCTGCCGCAAGAAGTTCAGCGGTCCCTATGAAAATTACGACGTGCCAAAGACCCCTATGCCATTGATACAGGTACGCCAGCATCGTGGATATCTTCAATTTCATACCTATTCAGTCTTCTTCATGGTTCTGGCTGAAAATCAGTGCTGCGGTCTAACACCTCAGCGTAATGCTGAGCCAGCGACCGTTTCACTTTTGCGAAGACACACACAACGCTCATGATCTATTTTTCTTGTCTTGATTATTTTCTATAAAATTGTGTTTATTCTCTTTTATTTGTGTGTCTTGCAAAAAGGAATAAATGTCTTCTTTCTTTCTTTCTTTAATCAATATCATCATCGCCATTACCTATCATAATCGCTATACATATTTATAAATCTACTGGGTTAACATTTCTACAATTTAATATAAAAACATACTTAAGAATTGTGTTTCTGTTCTTCTCAAAAATAAATCGTTATTTCCTGCAGTCTTTCAAGAGGGACATAAGTTTTATTTTATACTTGCTTCTGCCCGCGACTTCGTCTACGTAGAATCCCTACTAATATTATAAATGCGAAAGTAACTCTGTCTGTCTGTCTGTCTGTTACCTTTTCACGCTTGAACCGCTGGACCGATTTTGCTGAAATTTGGTATACAGATAGTTCAAGTCCCGAGGAAGGACATAGGATAGTTTCTGTCCCGGAAAATTGCATAGTTCCCGCGGGATAGCGATAAGCGAATTCTGCGCAGGCGAAGTCGCGGGCAACAGCTAGTTATACGTATAAATCGCCCTCTTGAATCACTCTATCTATTTAAAAAAATGTAGTTTTAAAGATCTAAGCATACATAGGGACAGACAGCAGAAGGCGACTTTGTTTTATACTATGTAGTGCTAGTATTAATTAGCTCGTAGTTTTGAAAATTACAGCAACTTCTCAGTATCAAATCAATCCTTCAATTCATTATTTATTTCAGCACTTAATAAGCTTAAGTGAATTTCCGTCCAAAACATTATTTAATTCTCATACATACATACACATACACAAATCACGTCTTTATCCCTTACGGGGTAGACAGAGCCTAAGGTAACAAGGTGTTATAGGTGATGAGGCTAGCAACCCATCACTATTTTGATTCCATTTTCCACCTATACGCCCTTAATCATGCTAAACGTGGCCTTAAGGTTTTGTTACCTTAGGCTCTGTCTACCCCGTATTTAATTCTCATATTTACAATTAAAAGCAAACATACTAAGCAACTGAATAAAGCATTATACAACGTAAAGCTTCCCATTTGGCTTCCCTATTAAAACAGATTTTAGAGGCTTAATTCAATAACAACACACTGGCGACCATCCCCCGGGATTTGTTCGTCGGGTAAATAACATGTAGGCAAATTGAGATGGGATCCCGGATATACATGAATTGCTAAGGGGAGAGAATACAGGTCTGACACAAGCACTAAATGGATTTGTAAAAGGCTAGCCTGCGACTCAATGCGGAATTCTCTTATCGCTATCCCGCGGGACAATGCGATTTTTCGGGATAAAAGTTATCCCATTTCGATACCAAATTTTAACTTAATCGGCACGGTTCCGCTCTTATGATATTAGATGTATTATGGGTATGGATGGAGTTCATCCATGCTGGTCTGGGAGAAAAGAAAAGACATAAAATGTACCAGTTGCTTCTCTTTCCGCGCAGATGGTAAAAGCCCATCGAGGGAATGTGCGACAATCTTAGGAATCATCACCTGATGCGGCTAGCAACCTATCACTATTTTGATTCCCCTTTGTGACCGTGACCAAACCAACTAAGCACACTTTTTATATCCTAGTCACTATATCCTCTTTCACGAACTTCAAATGGTGCTGATTCCGGTATATTACCAATTATAGTAGTTAAGTATTTAGCTTCCTTTTTCCACCTATACGCCCACAATCATGCTAAGCGTACGTCCTTTACGTCTTGTTACCTTAGCCTCTGTCTACCCCATAAAGGAAAAAGACGTGATTTATGTATGTATGTGGATATAAGTACGGAGGTTATTGTTATTACTTTTAATTTTTTTTAATGTCACGAAAATTCGTTGGTCCGGGAAGATTATCAAGTTACATTCTACTATTTTCCAGGAACACCCAATTGACGGCGACGCCACGAGCTTATACGACACACCAAAGAAACTAAAATGCCTTCTCAACCAAACCTGTAACTGCAGTGAAGCCAAAAACCAAGACACTGACACTGTAAATAACGAAACCAACGCAAACTACGTCAACGTAACGCCCTTACCAGAGAAGCCTGCCAGAGTGCACAATTGCAACTATGCCAACGTAGACCTTTCGGCTACTTTAGAAAAATTTGAGAGCTCCCTACAGATTCTCAGAAGCGCTGGCTTCAGCCAAGAAGAATTAGATGCATTGGAAGACATACCGGAAAACGACGACGACATGTCCACGGCAACGACTAACACGGTGCATCCATCAGCAGAATGCTGCAACGAACACTCGAATTACATGCACACAGAGCCGTTAGAGATTAGCAGTTCCAGCAACAGTAATAAGAACTGCTCAGACAATATCAGTAGATTAAGCCACGTCTCGGATCCAACACAACATTCGGAGTCCGATACGATCAGCACGAGACGCTCCAGCTCAGCTGACTTCACAAAAAGACACTACGACGATTACAACCAGTGCTTCACGCCCACTGTACTGCGAAAAGCACGAAAAAACGAATGCATCAACGAAGGCATACCGGTCATCAACGAACCAGTGGCACCGAAGGAAACAATCAAACCACCAGAAACAAAGAGCGAAAGCACTTTCGTAACCAGATTCAGAGATGCTGTTAAAATCAGGCGATCCTCTAGCGTTCCCAGCAAATCTGATAAAAACAGGGACTCGTCATCGTCTAACGATTCGGGGGTGTCGACTGGTTCGCTGAAGCACCACAGGGGCGATTTTGACTTCGAAATGCCAGTGACCAATGGGAAGAGTTCCAAGAAGTACCTGAAAAACAACAAGCCAATCAGGAGGGCGCTGACCCCGGTGCACGGGCCATTCGTGAAGTCCAATTCGTCAGATCCGCTGAAGAACCTGACGTTTCACTTCGAGGAGGTCGCGACGATGACTAAGTCGAATTCGTGCGATGTCGACACATTGACGCGACGGAAGAAGAGACATGGTGAGTTCCATTGCACTTTTTGTCAGAATTTTAAGCATGTTTTTCTTATAAATTAGAATGGCAAACGAGCAATGATGTTGATTGTTGGTTAGATTAAATAAGTTAACGCACTCTGCGACAGCTAAAATGTTTAAATGTTTGGCAAAAATATTTTACTTCGTTCCACCACCACTGCACTTAAAATTTGACTTGCTCTGCATCTTTGATGATAATTTCCAGCTAAAAGTAGTCAGAAACTTGTTAAAAAAAACCTACTCATGTTCCACTTTTCTTCAGCAGCGGACACAGACATAACAGCGCGGCACAGCCAGCTCACCAACAAGAGTACTTCAAGCGCTGCCTCAGACACTTCGGACTACATGGAGTCCCTCTCAGTGTCCTCGTTCAGCTCTTGTGACGTGTCTGCCGACCGCCATGCGGCCAGACCTCGATCCGGCAAGGAGTACGCCAGCATAGACCGGGCTACTTTGGCCAGCGTTTGTGATGTTGGCTCCACTGCTTAAGTATATGATATCCACAACTTTGTCGAGGGAATTTTACTTTTAAAGCTTGTCCGTTACTATCGGATCTTTTTCGACATTTGTTACATGTACGTTTCTTACAACGGTTCTAGAATATTACTGCAGGTGGTTAGGTAAGTCTAGATACTCATGAAAGGACGCCATACACTTACATTAAAGCACAATTAAAACCTCAAAAAACATTTGCAGTCAGTCAAGGTGTGCCAACACAATTTTAAGACAATGAAACATTAAAAAGAACAGAAACTATAGGATCTATGGATGCCAACTTACATGTACAAGGCTCTGCAGTCGACCATAAAGATTGCACTTCGGTCTTTGGAAAGAGATAATTGGCGCCACGTAAGTGAAAGCGAGAAAACGCTCTACGAAGCCCAAATTTGCCAAGACCGATGTGCAATCTTATTGGCCGGTTACCATGACGTCTTCAATTCCGATGCAGTTTAGGGTCGCTCGTTGTCAGATCCATACAAAATACGACAGCTAAAACCTGAACTGGGTGTAAATTGAATCGCATTAAGACGTCATGGCCTGACTTGATTGTTACCCACAATTCAAACTTGATTGTTTCGTTAATACATGTAGACCATACTTATTCGTATAGTTGCTCTATTCTTTGTGATGAAAGTGTGGTCAGAATCGAAACTGTGTCGATGTATTTTTTAAATTTCAAATAGTTTTCTACCCATTTTATTTGAAGTATAAAGTAGCTCAGTTTCACCGTAGCAATGCGTTGTATTGGCAGCATTGAGAAGTAATTCTAGCACAAGCAAGATGGAACTGAAGGAGACCACTTCAATGTGATTTTGAAATAGATCGAATGTGAAACTACTCGTAGGAGTAAAGCCCTTTGTGGTTATTTAAAAAATATCTAGATAACAATGTAGGTGCATTCTGAGACTAAGATACTTCGACTTTCATTAATGTTATATATTTACTCAATGGCAAAAAATGTGGCCCTTACAATGCAATATAGTTAATTTTGTATGGAGCCTGAGTCATATTTTTAACCGCTGATATATTAGAGTGAAAGTTGTTATAATAATCTCTGAGTAAATATGAATTTTGAGGCGAATCAGAAGACATGAAACGAGCATGATTATATTAAATCTGACAGTTAAATCAGATTATTATTCCGACATAATTTTTGTACAGTAACTCACATAAGTACTTAAGTATAAAACTTTTAGGCAAACATATTTGTTCCTATGTACAGTAAGATTAGTTGTAGATTTAATCGTCGTCTAGTAGCGTGCCAAAAATGTAGCAAGCTATACGCGGGAGCAAAGAAACCGGGTCATTTAGAAAGAAAGTTACATGAAAAGTGACCCGCTTTCTTTGCCTTCGAGTATATTTATAAACGGTACCTTAATTTACCCACTTAAATACATACGATGGTCGTAAACGAAATTGATTGTCTTAAATTCGTTCCTCAGTTTCGTGAAACGACTGAATTTATCATTTTATGTTTCAAACTTTAGGACGAACTGGAGTCTTACCATGACGTCTTAGTGCGAATCAATTCCGAGTCAGTTTAGGTTCGCTAGCTGTCAGATCCATACTAAAAATGACAGCTAAAACCTGAACTGAGTCGGAATTGACTCGCATTAAGACGTCATGCTATTCCCCTGGCCTAGTAGTGTTTCAAAAAATACTGGAAGTTGAACTTCTAACCACACTTAAGGTGTAAAAATTAGATGAAAATCAAGCGCAAAATCTCTTGTGTGAATTGACACAAAAATCGTCTCGAACGCGTTCACGTAAGTCTCAGTTGGTACAAAAAGATTGGCAGCGCCACTAGCGGGTGGTAATGGCAACAAATTAATCGAATAGTACTTCTTATAATACGCAAACGCGTTCGGTACATTTGTTGCGATAAAAACTTGCTCTAAACAAATTACTCAACAGTTTTTTTCTCTATTCTAAGCGCCAATATCACAAGCGTTTGTGGCGAAAAGGGATTGTAACATTCGTCGGTTTTTGAACTAAATCAACTTGTTAAAATGGAGCTTGTTTTTTCGGTGATTATAAATTAAATCGGTATGTTAGACATTTTATTTTTATGTAAAAAATAGTTATGTATTTTGTGAAACCATTTGGAATTTTGAAGTTTGTAACGGTTAGTGTAATATTTCGATAAATATTTATAACGTTTGGATAACTTAATATAAGGTTAGGGTATGTTAAGGTTTTGATAGTTTAGTACTTAAATTATTTGTGCCTTTTCGTACAATTTCTTAGAGCTTTTCATTTATTTGTGTTACCTTATGTATAATTTACAAATAAGCGTAATATTACGAAATATGATTTTCTTGTATTAAGTGTCGTGTATTTTGATATGCGAGCTATACAAATGTTTATTCACTGTGTAATGTATATTTAATCTTAAATAATGAATGCCTCATAATCTAAAAGCAATAGAGTATGTACTTCCAGCATAAATATATACCCGCCAAGACTTAGAGATACTTAATATACAAATACATATAGTAAAAAAATACATTTTGTACCCCTAAAACGCTTCAAAGACGTTATTATCCGGCCAAATTAAATTGTCGTATGTATGTTATATTTTTTGTAAATTTTTCTTCAATAATCAGAAATTAGGTGCATTTGTTTCTGATTAAAGTTCTTTGAATAAATTAAGATATTATATACTTTACTCTGGTGTTTATGATTCCTCTGCATTTGTGTTATCTATAGTACAGATCGTACCATAATTATATCGCGTAATTTCCATGGCATCTACAAATAGGAATTCCCAGTGAATCTTTCATTGTATATCGTCTACTTAGCTGCGCAGAACTCATTTTTAGAGTAAACCTTAGAAGCGCGCATAACGCGGAAGGGGAGGTATACGCGCTCTCACGTCCACATTCCCGTGAGAAATATTGCAAATATCTTCCGTGCAACTACACGGGCAAAGTTCAGATAAACATTGAAATTAATATGGACTGTAAGGGTCTTGATCTTGACAGGCCGCCTGCTTTCCAACTGCAACTGCAACTGCAAACTGCCTACTGCCGGTATTTTTATCGCAGTCAGCGTGCAGTCGCTACAACTGTTACATTGCAGTCAGATTGCAGGCCGCCTATAATGGCCCTAGCTAAGACATCTGTCGCGAAGAGATACCAAATAGAGAGTAGGAACTAAAATGTGAGCGCCATTTTCTGCGTAACTCACATTTTTGACGTAAAAATCCTTAAATATGGCAACAATATTGCTAGAAATATGTAAGGTTCCTTAGCGTCCGTTTTGTACTCTGTATTGTATTTATCAAATGAAATACAAGTGTGGCTGAACCATAACAGAAGCAAGTTGAGTTAAAATAGTGAGAATCGAATGTGAACGTATGAGAAAAATTGTCGAGAGCAGCACCGACTTAGTAAAGTAATAAAAGAAATAAATGAACAAGCTGTAGTCTTGCTTGGCTAAAGGGGCATTTCAAATTACTTAACTTTATTTTGACATACATACTTGATGCAATTTTGTAAGTTAAATAAAGCTAACATAATCCAAAACTGATTTACACGATTTCAAAGTTCGTCTAGTTAATATTGTAAATTAGCATCATGTCTTTTCTCCATTATTCTTTTAAAACTTTTTGACACGCTCCCTTGGGTGACAAGCAATGGCAGGATAGTCAGAGGTGGCCACAGAGTGAACACCTGAGCTAGATAAGGTCACAGATCAATCAGTGATCCCACTGCCCGTTGGGCAGATAACAATCAGGCAGTCATGTAATCGGCAGAAAATCGTTGAACCGGTTATAGTAAAACGATTTCTCAATTATTTCTTACGATTTTGCCTCTTTCTTTTGGTAGATTGGGTTGCGTTCTCCATCTAGTCAAAGAGTGTGTGGTCTCCACGTGTAAAATGTTTCTAGAGGTTCGCTCAGCTCACGTTCTTTAATTTAGGACTTTGCGAAAAACCCCTTGAGTTGTCATACAAGATGACCGGTTATTCAACTATGTGGGTCCTAAATTAAATACCATGAGTGTATAGCTATACTAACAGTGTTAGTTCAACTTGATCTAGCCTCATGGAGAAGAATAAGTAAAGTTTTAAGTCAGAAATCACTTTAATACAGGTTAAACCCTTAGATTGAACACAAGTTTTTCACAATGCGAAGAAAGCGCGTGCGCGGGCTCGCAATTGCGATGGCGGCGGAGCAACTAACAACTGCGGCTGTGTGCCCAGTGGCGTAACTATAGGGTGGCAGGGGTGGCAAAATGCCACGGGCCCCTAGCTCTACGGGGCCCCCAACTGGCTTGGTTTAAAGCACAGAAGGGACGCTGATGCACTTCCTTATGTTGAGGAAGGAGCCCCATCTGACGAATTTGCCGCGGGCCCCAGACGTTATAGTTACGCCACTACGTGTGCCGCAAGCTCCAGCGCCGCCAGAGCGTGACAGACATATATATCTACTACTCTCGCTCTGTATCGGGTTGGCAACCGCCCGCGGGACGACCGTGCTTGTGTTAATACGTAACCACGTATTAACTGTGCTATAACATCAGTTTACGAATCTATGAGTTGTCCATAGCGTCAGTTAGTTTGCTTAATGTTCTGTTTATATATTGTGTCTAAATGTAAGACCTGAATCGCTCGTGCCTAGCGGAGCTTTCAGCGGGGCGGGCAGCGGCGGTGAGCTCTGCAGCGTACCTCGGGACGCTCACATACATTTGCTTGTGTATAACATGAACGCTGCCCGCTCCGCTGCACGCTCCGCTCGAACCACCACAAAGGCCGTACACTAAGATGTCCCCACCAATGAAACTGTAAGAAAACGATACTTGGTTTATAAGTATTTCCAAACAATTTGAAATGTAAAGTTATATACGTGGATGTTCTTTGTCGAGCCGCACACTCGTGGTTTTGTTGTTTGCTTGAGGTTTTTCAGCACAAATTCATATAGGTATTTTATGTGTAAAAATTAAAAATATTTTCTTAACTTCCACGTTTATCGGACGTTGTCATATTTTAAAACGTTTTTGTAATATTACATCTGAAAAGATAAAAATATAGTGCATTGAATGATTTTGTTGTAATTTTATTTGTTTTCTTGTTTTCTTTCTTTGTATTCCAACCGATTCCTTTGTTTTACAACTTTTATTTAACTCAACCTAGGGCAGTTCAATTCCGATTATTTAGCTGTCACTTTTGACACTTCTAGTATTAATCTGACGGCGAGTGATCTAACTTTGGTTCGGAATTGAATCGCATTAAGACATCATGGTATACGCCCTGTTTTTATTGTTTATTTGGGTCTATTTTAAGTCAAACTTCTCAAATCTGGCCGACTTCTATTGGTCGAATTGCTTTGAAATTTGGTATACATGTGTATTGGAAACCCCTGCTCTCTAAGCTGTCAACGATCTGCAGTCTTGTATGTTCGTGTGTATAAATCTTTATTGTGCATGAACTACAATAAATCTACAGGTTACTGGATAAACAGATGAACAAAGGCGAACTTATCCCTTAAAGGGATCTTAGTGAACTTTCTGACGATTGTCAGTACAACAAAAACCAGAGTAAAAGAGCAATGAGCTAAATTTTATCTTCTAGTGTCGCAGCCGCCACGGGTGATGGTGCCCACTTACTGTCAGGCGACCCTCTTCCCCGTGTGCCAGCCTATTATAATAATTGCCTCACCAAAACATGGCTGGTATTCCCCACTATGATAATAATTTGTATAATATTGTACATTAGACGTTATCGTGGGTAAAACCACGCGTTAACACAAGTCAAATGTTATCAACACAGATTAACGCCTGATGTCATGTGTTTAAAACATTTATATGTTGTAGCATTATCATCTCACCCACTCACAGACTTGTAACCGCATCTTTACGCACGTCTATACAACCTCCTTAATTTCATTACTCTCTGACACATTCACCTTTCACCTCATTCAAAATACATTCACTCACTCATACCGCGCGCCATATTAGCCAGTTTATGAAAAAAAGGGCGGGAAATCTCGAGTTGAGCGCGCGTGTTTTTTCCGACTTGAAAATAGTGGTCAGCATAGGGTAATCAGTGTAAATGACTTTATTTTATTAGTTGTAAATACTTTTATTTATTTTATTTCTTATTGGTAAGTCTGAATTTATTATTATAGCTATTTTATATGGAGGAACCAGACGACCCTGGGGGCGGTGTCCCTCAGGTATTTCACACAGTAACTATTAGCGATTGTATGGATACTGACCACACTACTGATGGCTCAATATCATTAGATTCTTATAGCCAGTCTATCCGAGCCCACGATGATGGTGATCACGCAACGCGCGCGATCTTCGCAACCTTCCTTCTGGAAGTGAGTTTTGTGTTCTTCCCACTAGTGCGTAAATCACAGGACCCTAAACTTTTTTTTTTGCGGTGGGAAAATGCGTTACGCATACGACCGCGCTGCGGGGACGGCGCGGAAGTTATGTGGGACTCCTCCCCGGCCCCCCTCCCGAGTGGAAGGAGGCGGGGGAGGCATACACAGGACCCTAAACCTACCTACAGGGTAAAATGTGAGTTTTATTCAAAGATTGCTTATTTACTTAAAGTCCTTTTCACCACGACAGATTAATAAGGAAATGTCTTTCTCTGTTTTTCTTTTTTTTTACTTCTATGATTAAAATATTGCTTAAACATTAATTACCATCACTAATGACTTCTTCTTCTTCTTCTTCTCCTACTTCTTATTTGTGGCGTATCAAGTCGTTATAGCGACGACAACTTCGTCAATGTCAAAGTAATAAAAATATAATTGAAAAAATCTTGTGACAAAATGTCGGCAACGTTGTACGGTGAAATGTTTAAAATTTTAGGTAGTTGCTAAGAGATAAATTAAAAATGATATTTGTTTCAATCCACTTTATTGTGAGCAGACCGAACAGATTGTCATCACACAACACTTATTTAAAAAGTAAAATACTTATTTTAAACGTAAACGACTTATTTTTACGTATTACAGGTAACCGATTAAGACTCACAATTTGATATGTGGGTAGTTCAAGTAGTTACCTTAGGCTACTTTAGGGTATCCTAAGTACCAGTATACAACACAGGGTATGGTTAAGCGTGGTTTGGCTGATCTACGTTCGTTTTATGATTAATTGTATAGAATATCTTAGCTGCAGCCCGGTCGGGCAAATCCGCGGGCAACCGATGCGGGATCGGCTCGGGTAGGTCGGCCGAAGCAGCCGGGACTAAACCGCCGGTGACACAACCAGCCGTGATCAAACACCTCCTGGAATACACCGGGGCATTGGGTTGTAGCAAGCGGTTATGCAGGCGAGCATAGTGACTCTAAATTCCACTTCCGTTGTGCAAAAGCAAAGGTGGGTAGGCTTAGAAAGTTGAAAAGTGGTAAGTGGAATGGCTCTAGATGTTCCAGCAGCGCGCTACACACAAGGGACTTCGTCCCGGGTATCTTCCAGAAGCATTCCGCTCGGGGCGGAGTAAGAAATTTAGTGAATAGTTTAAATGAAGTTATTATTGAGAAGGTAAAAGTAAATAAGTAGGTAGGTTACGGTTACGGTTACCCAGTGGTAACAGATCACAAGAATGAAAATATGCACTGTCAGGGCGCAGATTAATGGTTAATTTAATTTGGTAAAATTATAGAAAAACATCCAATTCCTCAGGAATTGGCTAGGCCAAGCTCAGGAGAATAAAAGAAGATGAAAATTCGGCACTAGGAAACGATCTGGGCCCGAAATTGCCCACAAGACACTTTGGGCAATCTACCCCCGAAGTAGCAAGGATATGCAAAGCGAACTTACTTGTCAGAGGCGGAATCAGGGTATCTGCGGGACGTGGACGCTGGGACCGCTTCTGCGACAGCTCGGCGGAACGCGGCGCAGGTGGAAGATGTTTTAATGCTGAAATATGGTAACCAAGATTAATTGAATGTTCCAACCAGATCCCTAACCTCGAACGCGTAATACGCTGTACTTACAATTTGGGGGTAGGCTTCAGTCTTGCCACGCAGCAGGCCAGATCGGAGCAAAGATTATCAATTAAATGGTATAAATTCTAGGCCAGCGCGGAACGTGGCGCTGTAATAAAAAACCAGAGAATAGTATCACGAAATACTTTACGAACACTAGCAAGCCAAAGGTACAATTTGCAAGAACTCACCTGAGTAGAACGAGGATTTAAATTAGCACTGAGGGTAACAATTACGAGGAGACTTTCCGCTGGAGATTATTAATATAAAAGTGCTCGTCATCTTCGGACAGACAAATTTATCCCCTCGATCGAATGAGAATCGATACATTCACAAACTGAATGAATGTAATCATGAATGTGTTGCCGTAATCGAAGGTAGTTCCTAACCTCGAAAGGTGGGTAAATCTAATTATGACAGGAGTAGTTGCAACAAGGGTAATCTGACATGATTAGTCGGAGATAAAATATTCCGGATCTCTGAAACGATAACATAACAACCAGGAAAAAATGTGGGATGAATAAACAACAACTTTGAGGCTAATATTCACACAAACAACCATTCAGCCGTCGTTATTTCCGGGGTAAAATTTAGAAACTGGTAACACTTACGCTAGAGCGCTACCACAGAATATGCATCGATGGAACTCGAATGAACTTGATGAATGGACATGATGAATGGGCTGTCTGTCGTAAAGAATCTGAAAGGAAAACCATAAACAACCTGCTGCATACTATACGATTATGAATGAACAAACAGGCTCGGCAACATAATGAGGAGCGTTTAATTTTTGACGTTTCAAACGATGACAAGACAAGAGGTGTTAACCTACATTCGCTTGACAGATGATGGTTAGATTTCTTGTAAACAATGTCTCCAGGGAGTGAAAACTGTGAATTTAAATGTGAAAGTATGCTAATTATCAGCTTCCGCCACCAATTTCCTTCCGAGGAGCACTGGAGACACGCAACTGTGGCTTGTAATGATGATGAAAGCTGAAGGAATGTGAACAATCGTAAGTTGGTAAAATATAACCATTACACACCCCCTCAACCAGGAGAATTTTACTACGGAAGCAAGCTGAAGGAGTAAAATTCAAGCTCGCCCCCGAGCTGCACCCCGTCCCAGGTAACGCATCATCGGAAACCGCAACCAGAATCTCTCACTTCAAAAAACTCTATGCTCTGCGTCGAATTAAGAAATGCCACCAATGAGTTAGCTTACCCAGAACCTATAGGTAGTACTGTATTTTTATATGACACATGCAATCCCTGTACTGGATCGCGTAATAGCCGCGCTCGCTTCAAACTCGCAGCCCACACGTGAAACCTGACACGCCAAACGCGTGATAAGCTAGCGGGGAAGTTTGTAGCTAACGCGAGCGGTAGTCATGAGCGACGCAAAACGCGTGATAAGCTAGCGGGGAAGTTTGTAGCTAACGCGAGCGGTAGTCATGAGCGACGCAAAACACGTGATAAGCTAGCGGGGAAGTTTGTAGCTAACGCGAGCGGTAGTCATGAGCGACGCAAAACGTGTGATAAGCTAGCGGGGAAGTTTGTAGCTAACGCGAGCGGTAGTCATGAGCGACGCAAAACGCGTGATAGGCTAGCGGGGAAGTTTGTAGCTAACGCGAGCGGTAGTCATGAGCGACGCAAAACGCGTGATAAGCTAGCGGGGAAGTTTGCAGCTAACGCGAGCGGTAGTCATGAGCGACGCAGTGCAACGCAAGAAAATTACGACAGGACGCACTAGAACCCAAGAAAACGCTCGCGACAAAAGCTACGAGTCCCCAATCTTGACCTGCAACAGTGACAGTAAGTGACCAGGTTGCAGATGTAAAACGAAAATGAGAATTTATATTAGAAGCCGGAGCAACTATCTGAATCCCTAAGGAACCGTCGTAGGTGTTCTGAGTCACCATCCGCTCAGTAACGGGAACGTGTAGGCTTATTCTGATGTCACGACCCGCATCAGTGTTAGGCTTATTTTTGCCTAAACCTCCGACGGAATCCAAGAAGACCCAAGCAGAAACCAAACTACCCTAAAGCAAAAAGGAAAAAAAATATTTCAACGTATGAAAAGTGATACGGTAAGGCTCCTGTTCCTGTGGGTAAACAGGGGGAAAATTATCCACACGTGGAATAAATGTTGCTGCCCGTGGGGTCAACGAACAAAGTCGTAAGTCCGGAGCTGGGCCACTAACGAGAAACGTGGTTATCCAGGACCAAACCTACTACAGCTTAAAACTAAGGAAACAAACGTATGCCAGTCTATACTATTTAAAAAAAACACTAGAGGGCTGGGGTAGATAGCCTCTAGAGTGGAATTGGCAGTCTTCGCCTGTCTGGGGAAGATGCAATGAATCATAGGTTCAGGACTGGGCCACTAGCGTTAAACGTGGTTGTCCAGTCCCAACCCTACTACGGGTAAGAGCTGGTGTATATACCAGTTATGTATATAAAAAAAAAATATGTATTTGAGACCAAAAGGTCCTAAGGTAGCAAAGTGAAATAGTACGCAATAACCAGAGCAACCTTACAAACTAAAACTTAAAATTAACAGAGTGGAATTCGGAGAATTTGCAGTAAACCATTGGATACACGTTAACGCTAATGACTTAAATTTAGATCGAGGTATCGTCCAGGTATCTGAGTCACTACCCGCTCAGTATCGGAACGTGTAGGCTTTAGGTAGATGTCACGAACCGCATCAGTGAAAAAAGGCTTATTTAGACCTAAGACGTAACCTGAAAAGAAAACCGAAACGTGACAAGGAAGAGAAAAAAAAGAAAGAAAAGATTTCCAACTATTCCCCAGTCAGTTGTACCGTTCCAGGTGTAACTGTACCTTTGACGGAGTCTGAACAGGGAAAGAGTTTGGAAGTGATGTAGAAGAGTAGAGTTGCGTCCCATCTCGCAGCTATTGTAGAGTCACCACCCGCTCTAGGAAAGGAAAGTGTAGGCTTCCTTAAGGTGTCACGATCCGCACCGGTGTAGGCTTATTCTAGCTGGATGGGGTCCAGGTAGAAGAAATAAGCTAGAAGGAAGTTCTAGAAGTAAAAAAAAACGTGCCCGCAAATTTCGCGAGTACCAAACTCGTACAATCTATCCATTCAGAAATCATTCCATGTGTAAGCCAACTCCCAGGACAGTTCTTATCGATCCATTAAAATTCCTTACGGTCCGGGGGTTTTTTAAAGAAATTATTATGGTATTAGTTGTGAAGTAAAATAGTAAAAGCATATGTATTTGTCGTTAAGTCGCATTGGGTGAGACTGGCTTAAAATCTTTAACATGCCATCTTCCCAGCTGCTTTCCATTGTCATCTTCCAATTCGTAAACTAGGCGGGACAGCTTCCTAATTACACGGCACTTTTCGTATTTAGGAGCCAGCTTCGCGGCAAAATACCTTCCAGCGTTACTTTGCTTAAAAGTTCGCTTCCACACTTCGTCACCCACATTGAATTCGATGTCACGGCGCTTATTGTTGTAATGTTTGACGTTACGATCATGTGCTTTCTGCAATGACTCTTTCACGGTCGGATAGATGTCTTTTAGCACCGTAAGTTTATCGAGGTAGTCTCGTCGTGAGGAAAAGACAATCTCATCCACCGCTTCAGGGTCATTGTAGATCGTACCATCTGGAACCGCTTCGCGGCCGTGGACGAGCAGAAATGGAGTGAAGGAAGTAGCCTCATTTACGGAAGTATTTAGCGCAAACTGAATCCTGGAGATATTTACATCCCACGTGCGGTGGTCAGAGTCTACGAAGGACGAGATTGCAGTGACAATGGTCTTGTTAAAACGCTCCACGACGCCGTTGACTTGAGGGCAGTATACTGGGGCGAAATGTAGTTGAGGAATATTGTAGTCAGCGAATAACTTTTGTACGTCACCGCCTGTAAAATATGAAGCATTATCCGCAATGATAGTTTGCGGTATACCGTGTATCATAAACACATGGTTTTCCAGCCTCTGGGATATCACCTTTCCGGTTGCACGTCGCATGGGGAACAGCATACAGTACTTCGTAAAACAGCAAACGACCACCAGTAGGTACGTATTCAACTGTCTTGAAGGTGGCAATGGTCCCACGAGGTCCAAGCTAAGGCACTGAAACGGGCGGCAGCAGGCATTAGCGCTTCCCATGAAACCTGGTGTCGGTTGTTGGCTGTGCTTGTATGCTGCGCACGTGCTGCATCTTGCGACGTACCGAACCACGTCTTGGTACATGCCTGGCCAGAAGTAGCGGAGTTTTAGCCGTTTGTATGTTTTTGCTGTACCGAGATGTGCGGCCGTAGGAACCGAATGGTTAGCGTGCATGATCTCGTCGCGGAATTCCATCGGGATAACCTCCTTCCACTCGAATTCGGTTATCAACTTATTTTTAGTCTTAGTATACCGGTACAGACGACACTCTTTTAATTGGAAATTGGGCACAGACCCTGGATGGGCCTCACATTTTCTGTATAGGTTTAAATACCATGTATCAGTAATAGCATTAGTATTGATTAAATGTACAGGAAAAGCTCGTGATAAGGCATCCGGAACAATATTTTCCGTGCCGCGACGATGCTCAACCACGAAGTTATAAGGAGATAAGCGGCATCCCCATCGCTCGAGGCGTCCTGTTGGATTTTTCAGGTTGAGGAACCATTTTAGACTTGAGTGATCCGTTATAATTTTGAATTGACGGTCCCCTTCGAGGTATGGTCTAAAATGTTCAACAACATTAACGACAGCGAGGGCCTCCCTCTCCGTGGCGGAGTAGTTTCTCTCTTGTGGCGAGAGTGAGCGACTGTAGTACGCCAACGGATGCTCTTCACCATCAACGTCCTGAGTTAATGTTCCGCCAATGCCGTAGTCCGACGCGTCGCAGTGCACTGCAAATGGTCTGGAGAAGTCTGGACAGGCAAGAACAGGTGCGGTCGTCATGGCCACCTTCAGTTCGTTGAAAGCTCGATCTGCCTCCGGTGTCCAACGGAAAGGTGGAGCGCCCTTCCGTGTAGAAGTTAATTGGTTAAGGGGGCCTGCGATGTTGCTGAAGTTTCTTATAAAACGGCGGTAATAAGACGCGGTGCCGAGAAAACGTTTGACATCTTTCCGTGATGTCGGTACAGGGAAGTCAATAATTGCTTTGACCTTGTCGGGGTCCGTGCGTAAACCGTATTCGTCCACGACAAAGCCTAAGTATTTGAGTTGTCTACGAAAGAAGTTACATTTTGATAAATTAATAGTAAGGTTAGCATAGCGTAGGCGTTCCAGTACGGTACGCAGTAAAACCAGGTGCTCGCTGAAAGTCTCGGAAACGACTATGATGTCATCTAGGTAAATAAAAATGCGTCCATTGTACTCTGGGCCAAACAGGAGATCCATTAGGCGTTGCTGTGTTGCTGGCGCTGAAGTAAGGCCAAAGCACATGACCTTGAAATGGAATAAGCCACGAGCCGGAACAGTAAAGGCAGTTTTCTCCTTGGAAGCCTGTGAATCAAGGCCTATTTGCCAGAATGCAGATTTTAAGTCTAATGACGACAGGAATTTAGCATTTCCGAGTTGATCGAGTATTTGGTTAATTAATGGCAGAGGGTAAGCGTCATGCTTCGAAACCTCGTTCAACTTCCTGCTGTCTAAGCAAAACCGTAAGGTACCATCCGCCTTCGGCGCCATAGTCACTGGATTATTCCATGGGCTACTGCTTGGTTCGACGACGTCCAGCTCCAGCATTTCATCGAGCTGCTTGTTCAACTCAGCAAGCTTCGATTGTGAGAGCATGTAAAAACGCTGTTTTATTGGCTTCGCGTCCCCAGTGTCGATGGTATGCGTTAGCAAATGAGTACGTCCTAAACCTTTCCTTTCAGAGGAAATGGTTTCGAAATCCTTGAGGATATTCTCCGCTTGAAGCTGATCCTCATACGATAAAGTATCTAAACCTTGCAAAAACCTGACCTCCGAAGTAAGTGTGTCAACAAAATCTTCATCCGACAAAGAACAGTCTCCACTTAGTAAAGACAATACGTCAGGAGCTATATTAAATGCTTTCCAAAAGTTAATTCCAAATAACAGTTTAGTAGGTACGTCTGGTATCACATAAAATTTCACTATTGCTGTTTTATCGCCGACGGTGATGGGTAAAAACACATAGCCTAGTATGGGTGAAGACGAACCGTTCGCTGTCACTATACGACTTAATTCGGTAGATTTATGAATGGTAACTAAAGTTTCAAAATACTTCCGCGTATCTCCACCGATGATCGACAATTCCGAACCAGAATCCAAGAGGCCGGTAAAATTTAAATCGTAAATTTTAACTTTAAGGTAAGGGCGCAGGTCGTGGCCGTCGATCAAACTGTTCAATTTTAACGCAGTACCATCACCATTGAAGTATGACTTTACTGTGCACAACCAGGATTGCCAGTCCGCCCGGACCGTATCAATCGATGGCCGAGTAGTACTGACAGGGCCGGCCGGGGATCGCACAATGTCAATGGTACTGTTTAAGTGAAATTTTATATTTTTAGTAACGGGGCCGCTGCTCGATGTTACCGTCGATGGTGAGGGAATGATAATCGGTCGAGGATGCGGAACCTCATTGGTATCTGAAACTGATTCATGACAAATCTTACGAGTATTGCCTGAGGCTGAAGGTGAGTTAAGCTTAGGTTGAAGAATCCTGTTATTGTAATTCGTATTATTGTCAGAAACTACTTCCGAATGTGAAGGGGTACCTTGTAGCGGATAAACTTTATTACTTGGGGAAGGTGTAACATTTTCATTTTTGTAAACCGCGCTAGTCTGGCTCATATAAGTCGGTCGGTAAGTAGTTTGAGAGGTAGGTTGGTGCTTAGGCTGGTAAGTAGGTTGGTAATGAGTTAAGTAGGTAGGATGGTAACGTGTTAAGTAGGTAGGTTGGTAAGTTGAATGGTAGCTTGGTATAGGTTGGTAGTGTGGTAAATAGGTAGGTTGGTAATAATATGGGTAGGTTGGTGAAATAGTGGGTTGGTAAGGGTAGGTGTTCGGTTGGTAACGGGTAATATTGGGAAAATTTGGAGGGAAGTTCGTTCTGCAAGGTAAAGGGTGGTGGTGCAAAGCGTTAGTAAGCTGGAGTGGGGTGGGAAAACAGGGATAAGGAGCGGGGGGAAGAATGAACCGGGCGTTAGTATGGATAGGAGCTCGATAAAAGGACGGGACATTTGTAGGGGCTGGGGTAGTCGGTAATCCGTTTACTAGCGGTGGTATAGTTATAAAAGATTTAAATGGGGTATGAGAAATTGAAACCGGTAATGTATGGTTTTGATTTAAAGTTGAGTACGCATTAATCGAATGCTTATTTAAGGGTAAAAGTAGTCTGCTATTAAATTCAATGTTATGTTTAGATAAAGCCGGGTCAGCCATACTCTGACGCGGGCCTACTCGTTTTTTGGAGCATTTTGAAGAGGTATACATTTCCGGCAAGTTTTAGCGGTGACGTTCTCCTCACCACAGCGGTAACACACGAGCCTATGGGCCGCCTTGCATTCCTTGAGAGAATGGCCGTTCACCCGACAACGGACGCAGAAATTTGCTGTAGATCCAACTGCGGAAACTTCTTTAGATGAAGTCCCTGGTTTATAAACCAGATCTTGGGCTAGTGACTTGCTCACATCCCTATTGGGTTCCGTGAACCGTTTCGCGCGCTGGGAAGCAGCCTCCAGTTGCCGACAGTGGTCCTTAAGATCACTTATTGAATTTACCGGAAATAGAGCTAACTGTTTAGAATAAAACGGCCGTATATTTTGCAAAATTATATTTAATTTCTCGGATTCGGTTAGGGGAGATTCCAACCGCGAGAAGTAAGTTAGCATCACGCTTACATAGTTAACAATGGACTCGTCTAATCCTTGCGTCCTGGAACGTATTTCCGTTAGGAGCCGTTCGTTGTAATCCACTGGTAAGTAGTCGCGTATCAACATGGATCTTAGATCCGCCCAGCAGTGGACCTGATCACAGACCCCGTCAAACCACGACGACGCCTGGTCTGTGAACAGCTCACACGCTGAACGGAACAGCAAACCATCCGGGATATCGCGTGACGCTCGCACTTGCTCCAGCCTCCGCAAAAACGCTTTAACGCACGTTTTCCCGTTGTATTTTAACTCCATCTTTTGGACGGCATTGTATCGCGTTACTGGATTAGTAGGAACAGCTGTTTGCGGCGATGAAGTAGACGCGGAGAACCCGGGGTTAGCGTCCGGCATGAGCGCGCTCTTAAAATTTAATAGAATGTCGTCCAGTCGCGTCAGCAGTTTATGCAGTTGTTCACTCAACTGTATGTGCCTCTCGGATTCCGTTTCGGAAGGCGTTAAGCGGGTTAAGCGATGATATAAGTGATGAGCGGCTGCTTGGACGCGGTTTAGTACTTTAAGAGATGTATGACGGGCCTGGGATGCTCGTAGCAGGGAGTGAAGCTCCTCTATTTTAAACGAGATAATATCCAACTCCTCTTGTACATTCCCGGTGTATTCCGCAACCTCGTCAGTAGGTATTTCCATGTTCAGCTTTCTAACCTGACACCGCAAGTCCATAACGGTTGATAATGGTATAGCAAGCCTGGCTCTAACCTCATATTCTAGCTCATCCTTTTTTAAAAGGTTGAAAGCGATGGGTCGCTCTTCCGCGTTAGAATGTGACATTGTATTATTTGTGTGTACCGGAGAATAATCAATATAGTGACAACGAATGGCGTGCTCACAGGTTATGGTTGTTAATGAATACTAGTTGTATGATAATGATAGTCAATTGTATGTGGAAAGAAATTCGAATTAAAAATAAATTAAAAAAAAAATTTTCAAAAAAAAAAAAAAAATTTTCAAAATAGTTGGTTAAAAAAAAAACCGGAAGGGTCAAAAAAAACCCAAGAGGACCAGATGTTCGGCCTCGTATGCAAGATATGACCGGTATATCCCGCCCTCCACACCGAAACACAACAATGTACGTAATGCTGCTTAGCGGTGGGATTAGCAGGCGAGACGGTGGTAGCGATCCGGACGGACCGTGCATAAAGGTCCTACCACCCGCAAGGATAAGAACGTAGTAGCGCAGCGTTAATTAGGCGATAGGTAAGTTAAGGTAATATTCAAAAAAACCGGAGATCAGCCAATTACAAATGTACCTAATACACAGTACAATAAAACGAGTAATAACAGTAAAAACTGTCCAAACAGTAAAAAAACAGTAAAAAACAGTAAAAACAGTAAATAGTAGTACTGTTAAAGTATAACAGTAATAGTTAAAAAAAACAGTGAAAAAACTGTAAAAAAAAAAAACAGTAGAAACAGTAAAAAACAGTAAACCGTAGTACTGTTAAAGTATAACAGTGTCAGTGCTAACAAAAAAAAAAAATGAATAAAATACGCGATCAGCCAAAGTAATCCCTTCCGTTCACTGAGCGGATTACCCTACACGCTAACAATCTGTTCGGGCGCCATGAAATGTTTAAAATTTTAGGTAGTTGCTAAGAGATAAATTAAAAATGATATTTGTTTCAATCCACTTTATTGTGAGCAGACCGAACAGATT
Organism: Pandemis corylana; assembly: GCA_949127965.1. Classification (NCBI taxonomy): domain Eukaryota; kingdom Metazoa; phylum Arthropoda; class Insecta; order Lepidoptera; family Tortricidae; genus Pandemis; species Pandemis corylana. The sequence goes on along the minus strand of OX421865.1, from coordinate 12,275,136 downwards.
GTCATCACACAACACTTATTTAAAAAGTAAAATACTTATTTTAAACGTAAACGACTTATTTTTACGTATTACAGGTAACCGATTAAGACTCACAATTTGATATGTGGGTAGTTCAAGTAGTTACCTTAGGCTACTTTAGGGTATCCTAAGTACCAGTATACAACACAGGGTATGGTTAAGCGTGGTTTGGCTGATCTACGTTCGTTTTATGATTAATTGTATAGAATATCTTAGCTGCAGCCCGGTCGGGCAAATCCGCGGGCAACCGATGCGGGATCGGCTCGGGTAGGTCGGCCGAAGCAGCCGGGACTAAACCGCCGGTGACACAACCAGCCGTGATCAAACACCTCCTGGAATACACCGGGGCATTGGGTTGTAGCAAGCGGTTATGCAGGCGAGCATAGTGACTCTAAATTCCACTTCCGTTGTGCAAAAGCAAAGGTGGGTAGGCTTAGAAAGTTGAAAAGTGGTAAGTGGAATGGCTCTAGATGTTCCAGCAGCGCGCTACACACAAGGGACTTCGTCCCGGGTATCTTCCAGAAGCATTCCGCTCGGGGCGGAGTAAGAAATTTAGTGAATAGTTTAAATGAAGTTATTATTGAGAAGGTAAAAGTAAATAAGTAGGTAGGTTACGGTTACGGTTACCCAGTGGTAACAGATCACAAGAATGAAAATATGCACTGTCAGGGCGCAGATTAATGGTTAATTTAATTTGGTAAAATTATAGAAAAACATCCAATTCCTCAGGAATTGGCTAGGCCAAGCTCAGGAGAATAAAAGAAGATGAAAATTCGGCACTAGGAAACGATCTGGGCCCGAAATTGCCCACAAGACACTTTGGGCAATCTACCCCCGAAGTAGCAAGGATATGCAAAGCGAACTTACTTGTCAGAGGCGGAATCAGGGTATCTGCGGGACGTGGACGCTGGGACCGCTTCTGCGACAGCTCGGCGGAACGCGGCGCAGGTGGAAGATGTTTTAATGCTGAAATATGGTAACCAAGATTAATTGAATGTTCCAACCAGATCCCTAACCTCGAACGCGTAATACGCTGTACTTACAATTTGGGGGTAGGCTTCAGTCTTGCCACGCAGCAGGCCAGATCGGAGCAAAGATTATCAATTAAATGGTATAAATTCTAGGCCAGCGCGGAACGTGGCGCTGTAATAAAAAACCAGAGAATAGTATCACGAAATACTTTACGAACACTAGCAAGCCAAAGGTACAATTTGCAAGAACTCACCTGAGTAGAACGAGGATTTAAATTAGCACTGAGGGTAACAATTACGAGGAGACTTTCCGCTGGAGATTATTAATATAAAAGTGCTCGTCATCTTCGGACAGACAAATTTATCCCCTCGATCGAATGAGAATCGATACATTCACAAACTGAATGAATGTAATCATGAATGTGTTGCCGTAATCGAAGGTAGTTCCTAACCTCGAAAGGTGGGTAAATCTAATTATGACAGGAGTAGTTGCAACAAGGGTAATCTGACATGATTAGTCGGAGATAAAATATTCCGGATCTCTGAAACGATAACATAACAACCAGGAAAAAATGTGGGATGAATAAACAACAACTTTGAGGCTAATATTCACACAAACAACCATTCAGCCGTCGTTATTTCCGGGGTAAAATTTAGAAACTGGTAACACTTACGCTAGAGCGCTACCACAGAATATGCATCGATGGAACTCGAATGAACTTGATGAATGGACATGATGAATGGGCTGTCTGTCGTAAAGAATCTGAAAGGAAAACCATAAACAACCTGCTGCATACTATACGATTATGAATGAACAAACAGGCTCGGCAACATAATGAGGAGCGTTTAATTTTTGACGTTTCAAACGATGACAAGACAAGAGGTGTTAACCTACATTCGCTTGACAGATGATGGTTAGATTTCTTGTAAACAATGTCTCCAGGGAGTGAAAACTGTGAATTTAAATGTGAAAGTATGCTAATTATCAGCTTCCGCCACCAATTTCCTTCCGAGGAGCACTGGAGACACGCAACTGTGGCTTGTAATGATGATGAAAGCTGAAGGAATGTGAACAATCGTAAGTTGGTAAAATATAACCATTACAACGGTAACACGGTCAAAGACCCCCTCCCCCCCTGTCGGGCTCTTAGCCAACGGTCAATGATATCCCTCAGAAACTGCCAGGAAATCATTAGCCGATGCCGAGGGTGCACCGGACCAATCACTGCTCTTCCCCCCGGACGGATCCAAAAACGAACCGCAGCTCTTGACCACACGTGGAGGGGACCCGACTCGCACCCCCACTAATGACTTCCAATTTCCATAATATAGAAATCTACGTAGGTTTTACACTTGAAATAATTTATTTATTTATTTATTTATTTATTGCAAATATATTACACGGCATTACAGTGAAAACCAATACACCGAGAAACAACAGTTTATAAACTAATACAAAAGTTAAAAATCACCCAAAAAGACTGGACTGCCTTACATCCATCATCTCGCAGAATCTCAAACATTCAGAGCACACAGTCGGCCATCGGCAAGCGAGCAGGTCACACTCAGGTGCTGCCGTCAGGAGCGCGTTCAGCAGCGTCAGCGCCCGCGGCAGCGGTGAGTTCCTGCGCGCTACAGTGCGCGCCGCTGGCACCGCCAGAAGCACGCGGGCCCGCGGACGGAGAGCTATACGGCCGACATCTGGGACGTACAACCTCACAACTTGACTGACCAGTTCGGGGCAATCCGACTCGCCCCGCAGAATACTACAAGCGGTGACTAACAGGTTGCAGTTACGCCTAACCTCAAGGGAATTTAAACCAAGACAACCAAGTAAAAATTTAGTCGGATATAGATAGGGGTAATACCCAAAGCTCTTCCTGTACAAAAACCTCACGAAGGCTTTTTGAACCTTCTCCAATATCAGAGTGTATGTGTATACATACGGATTCCAAACGATTGAAGATGTCTCCAGCTTACTTCTGACTAGGGCACAATAAACCAGTTTTATGACTCGAGGATCATGAAAGTCTTTCACGTTGCGGATCACGAAACCCAGTTGACGAAAGGAGCTGAGCGCGAGCGTTCGAATGTGCTCGTGAAAAGTGAGGCGCGTGTCGAAGACTACGCCGAGATCTTTAACCGAGAAAACACGGTTAATGGGCTCTACTCCAAGCATGTATCGGGCATGAAATGGGACAGATGCACGACTGAACGTACAGACACAGCACTTGGATGTATTAAAAGTAAGCTTGTTCTCGACACTCCACCTAACCACCGAAGCAACGTCTTCCTGCAACAAGTCACAGTCGGCTCCCCGCTCCACCCCGTACGCCAATTTAAGGTCGTCAGCATATATAAGACATTTAGCATGCTTAACAACAGATTGTAGGTCATTAATCATGATACCAAACAGGAGTGGACCTAATATCGAGCCCTGGCTGACGCCTGAACGAGTGTGGTATGGCGCTGACTCAAAGTATCCATGACGAACATATTGCTGTCGATCACATAGGTAACTCGCAAAAAAATTTAGCAAACTGGGAGAAAAGCCAATATCGTCCAATTTGCCCAACAGCACATCGTTATCCACGCGGTCGAAAGCCTTTCTGAAGTCAAAGTAAAGGACGTCAACCTGGATACCCCTATCGAGATGTTCGGAGATGGCGTCAACCAAGATTAGGAGGTTTGAGTTCACAGAACGATTAGCTCGGAAACCATGTTGTGAGTCACACAAAAAAGGCTTTATTTGACGAGAAATCTCTCGGTGGAGTATTGATTCAAACAGCTTTGGAAGCGTGGAAAGAACAGCTATCGGCCTATGATTTTCTACACTGGTATTGTCACTTGTCTTTGGGATCGGTATTACTCTCGTGATCTTCCACTGGTCCGGATATGTACCAGATGAGAGTGCCAAATTGAACAAGAATACTATCGGAACCTTCAACTGCTCAATACATCCTTTAACCACGTACGCCGGCACGTTATCCGGCCCCACCGAGCTTTTAGGTTTAAGCCGCCTAACACCTGCCTCAACTTGCTGCACCGTTATGTCCCTAATGTGGACAAAGTTCGCATTTCGTCTCAGCGGCCTATTACCCGACACATGGTTAGCATCAAGACGAGGAACTTCAGTTAAAAATACCCCCGAGAAGAAACTAGCGAAAGCTTGAGCCGCTTCTGCACCAACAAACTGTCTCCCCTCGAACTCGACCTGGGACACAAATCCGCCCTTCGACCTGAGACTGTTTATGTGCTGCCAGAAAGTACGCGGGTCACTTTTTACTTTATCCTGTATACCACGAATATAGTCATCGTGAGCAATGGATATACGCTTCTTAATATTAGTCCTAAGGTCAGAAAATAGTGTATACGAGGATCTAGATTTAGTTGCTTTCCACTGCCGATGAAGATTAGCTTTTAGCTTAATGTCATGTATTATTTCCGCAGTAAACCATACTGGATATCGCCTGCAAGGCCTATTAGGCCGGATCTTCCTAGGCATGCATGCATCAAACATGCCATAGATAATTTGATAAAATTTATCCACTGCAGAATTTATGTCCTGGGACTCTAAAATCTCCTGCCAGGTCTCTTCTGACATGAGTTTCAACAAGAGGTCATAATCTCCTTTTGCAAAATTCCAGTCATGTCTCAAGTTCACATTACTGGGATCTATTTTCTCGGAGGAAGGTCGGCGCGTGACTCCGTCTACCGGGATCGCTATCTCTAGAGGCGGGTGGTACGCATCACGTTTAGGAACCAGTCCGCCTTCCTCCATTTCGAGGACGCTGACACCCCGAAGGCGCTCCGACACCAGCACAACGTCTAACTTTCCACCATACGCATTCAACACCTCATTCGTCTCATACAGATCATCTCTCTCATAATAGATCATAAAACAGTTTTTGTGTTTTCCATCGTGCTCCGAGGCCTCGTAGACAATGTTTAGTAGACTTGCCTGGGCGAGCAGCCGATCCAGACATCCGCAAGGCAGCGGTTGCCTTGAAAACTAACAATCACTCTTTGAAACCGAGAAATGAAGTTCTCACGCACATAATTGAAATTGAAATCGAAATTGAAATATATTTATTTGCCTTTATTTGAGGCGTTTGGAGTCGAAACTTTGGGGCCATGGGGGCCAAGCGCGCGCCGTGTCTATAAAGATATCTCGGCGCGCCTTATAGAGGCCTCCCGTGACCAGAGGGCTGGCCAATATTTCGCTCAGCGAATAAGCATTGCCATACAACGTGGCAATGCTGCCAGCCTTCTGGGCACCCTCCTCATTGGCGGCGATTTGGGAGAATTTTTTTATCTTTAATAATAGTTTTAGCTAGGATTAAGTTATTTTTAAGTTTTGACTGTTCTTTATTGTTTTCTTTTTCTTTTTCAATATATTTGCCTTAAATGTAGTACAAAATATGATGTTACAATAGTGAAGAATAAGTCAAGTCTCATACATTTAGACTTAAAAAGTCATGCAAATATTATGTTTAAAAAATAATTTAAATTAGATACATGCGTGATTAAGATAATCTGTATGCTTAGTGTAGGATTTCGGTCACAAAATGCGTCTCGAACGCGTTTACTTGCGTTTACATCTCGAATACTATGAGAACAGTTTGTTGCCGTTTCGATCCGCAAGTGGCGCTGCCAATTTTTCCATAGTAATTGAGACGTTTACATGAACGCGTTTGAGACGTTTCTATATGCGAGAACTTACACTAGACGCGCTGTTATTTTTTAGGTTCAGAGACTCTAGGCTGGTGGCTGGCGGATTCTCAGGAATATGATCAATAAGGTTGTCGGAGTTCTTGGTTTTCAGTTTTGTATAAAAAAATGCTTGAATGTAAAAAATAAATTTATTATCCAATACTTATGTAATAAAATGATCATAATATCACTAAGGTATTTACTGTTCGATTTTGATTTTCGCATAACATGAATGACAGAATGATGCGCTAAATGTTCACATAGGTACTCGAGTGCCTGCCTTTCGAGTTGAAAATCAATGAGAAAATATTGCTTTAATATTACTTACCACCTCTAATGAGGTCCTTATAGTAATCTTCGTAGGTTGTACACTTGAAATCATAGATCATTAAACAGTTTTTATGTTTTCCATCGTACTCAGAGTCCTCGTAGGCGTAGGCAATGTTTAGTAGTTTTGCCTGGACCAGCAGCCGGTTCAGACATCCGCAAGGCAGTGGGTTGTCTTTAAAATTAAAATAGTACATTCTAACTCCTTGAAGCCGTGACAAGAAGTTCTCTGGCACATAAGACAATCTGTTGTTTTGCAGATACAGAGACTCTAGTTTGGTCCCGATAAACGCCTTCTCAGGAATATAATCAATAAGGTTGTCGGAGAGATCAATGTACCACAAGGAAGATATATTTTGAAACAATTTTTCAGGAATTACCTTTATCTTGTTAGAAAACATATAAGCACAAAATAATTTGGTAAAGGGCCTGAACAAATTCTCGTGTAAATATTCAATTGTGTTATTTCCTATTGCCAGTACACCCACATTTGCAAGATTGACAAAAGTAGCTGGATCGTCAAGCCTAGTTAATTTATTGTTGTAAAGATACAGGGATCTCATTTTAGGAAACACCGGGTGCGTGATAAATGAAGGCATTTCATATAGGAAACAATTATCACAATACAAAGCTTGCAGGTTATCCAGACCTAGCAACAAATCTGCGGGCATGTCCGACATATCAACGTTAGAAACAAGAATATAATCTAAGTTATGGCAGTTGCGGAATACATTCGATGGTAACACATTCCCAAGGAATGCATTTCTAAAAGACAGCTCACTTAAAGAAACCAGAGAACCAAATATTCCAGTCTCAATGAAGTTAATGCCGTTATCCTTGAGCTCGATTGTTTTTAATTTGGGATAGAACATTAAGTCTCTTTTCTTCAATGAAGTTATATTGCAATTATTTAAAAATAACGCGCTAGCTTCGTAATCGAATTTTCCTGGTTCCACTACACGGACTACTAGCGGTGGCAAGCGCTGCTGAGGACAGCCAGGCCACGTCACATAGTCGCAGAGCACGTCCCGACACGAGCTCAGAGCCGCCGCCACCGCCAGCCACCACACCACGGCAATTGCCATACCTGCATCAAATGGTGGATGAAAATTTTATTTGGTTAGTTGCCCATAAATGCGGTAAGTATACACATAAACTGTGTCTTACAATGAATGCGGAGTTCTTCAGCAGGTTGTTGAGTTAGTTTGATTGCACTCCACTGTAAATGATTTTCAAGATTTATTAAATTGGGGATGATAAATATTTCCGAACACTGATTGCTCTATGTGTTCAAAGTGTACGGCATCGACGGAACTACTTAAATTCATATCCAAAACTCAGATACCAAGACGAATTCTAAGACACTTCGTTACTTAGTAATACTTTCTATCTGCGTCGCAATAACTGCGACGAGACCAAAAAAATTGCTATATTTTGGGGCCTAGAAAAAGAAGCATAACCTCCTTTCAATAGGGGCTATCGTATTTGTGCTCACCAGTTGGCGCCACTCTCGCGTAAAGTAGTGCACTAAAGCTGACTCCAGTGACGAGAGTTGACGGCAAGTGTAAATTGAAAAAGAATTTAATATTTTTAATTCATAAGAACGACGCGAGCCATCACTTCTTAAAACAGAAAGTAAATGATGAAAATGAATCGTATATCATTGTAACGCACCATTACAAGTAGATAAGCTTTGACCTTTGTTAAATATTTACATTTTTAGGGTTCCGAATTACAAAAAAATAAACGGAACCCTTACTTTGTTGTCGGGTCATCTGTCCGTCCGTCTGTCAAGACTCTTTTTCTCAGGATAGCCGACATTCATTCCTATCAAAAACTAAATCTGCAGCCCCTTAAGGATGTGAAGAAGTCAAACTTCATAGTCAATGCAACCAATGCCGACTAAAAAGCAGGAGACGTTTTCTATTCGTCGCAGTCAGATTTCTATTATTTTTTGTTTGATTGGGTATGCTTTCTTGTCGGCCCTATTGTCATGGAATCAGGATCTGATGACAGGATCTTGGAGAAATCGAGGAAATTCGTCAAACTTTGTAGACGTACCAAGGGGAATGACGTGACTGCTGGTACAGATAGAAAAATTTGAATGCTCATCAGTGGCGTGGCGTTAAGTATATCAGAAGGCAAGCCAAAGGGAATTTAATAGCCTTTTCCTCTAATTCTGCACAATAAAAGTGCCCAACTGCCATAAAATAGGCAAGCCGGTTGGAATCGAGTTTTTTTGTTTGATTGGGTATGCTTTCTTGTCGGTCCCATTGTCATGGAATCAGGACCTGATGACAGGATCTTAGAGATATCGAGGAAACTATGTAGGCGTACCGATAGGAATGAGGTAACAGCTGGTACAGATGGAAAAACTCAAAGGCTCATCTACCTGCTATAGGCAGTGTTCCTGTATAGCACGCGTCACGGATTGATGAGAATCTAAGTTCAGTGTCCGGCCATAGCTTTACTTATTGGATTTTTCCATGTGTTCTTAGAGTTTTCAGTTGTGTTTAGAAAAATGCTTGGATGTAAAAATACATTTATTATGCAATACCTATGTAATGAAATAAACGAAATATCGCTAAGGAATTTCCTGCCTAATTTGATTTTTACATAACATAAATGACAGAATGATACCGCAGACATTCACATACTCGAGTGTCTGCCTTTTGAGTTAAAGCACACTGCTTACACACTTGAGAGTTGTGTCATAATAAAAATCAATGGTAAAATATTATTCACCACCTATAATGAATTCCTTATATAAATCTTCGTAGGTTGTACACTTGAAATTATAAACGATTAAACAGTTTTTATGTTGTCCATCGAACTCAGAGTCCTCGTAGACGATGTTTAGTTGTTTAACCTGGGTCAGCAGCCGATTCAGACATCCGCAAGACAGCGGATTGCCATCAAAACTAAAATTGCTCAGACCTTGAAGGCGTGAGAAGAAGTTCTCAGGCAGATAAGACAATCTGTTATTTGTTAGTATCAGAGTCTTTAGCTTGGTGCCGATAAACGCCTTCTCAGGAATATGTTCAATAAGGTTATCGAACAGATCGATATACGACAAGGAAGATATATTTTGAAACAATTTTTCAGGAATAACCTTTATCTTGTTGGAATCCAAATGAACTCTATATATTCTGGTAAAGGGCCTGAAGAGATCCTCGTGTAAATATTCAATTGTGTTATTTCCCATTCCCAGTGAACCCACATTTGCAACATTACTAAATGCAGATGGATCGTCAAGCCTCGTTAATTTATTGTTTAGAAGATATAGATCTTCCATGTTAGGAAACACCGGGCGTGTGATAAATGAAGGCACTTCGTGTAAAGAACAATTATCGCAATGTAATATTCTCAGGTTATCCAAGCCTAACAACAAGTCGTCGGGCGTGCCTGACATATCAAGGTTAGTAAGAGCAATATAACTTAATCTATGGCAGTTGCGGAATAAATTTGATGGTAAAACATTATCTGCGAACGAACCATCTAAATATAACCGATTTAATGAAACAAGAGAATCGAATGTTCCAGTCTCAATGAAGTTAATGCTGTTACCCCTGAGCTCGATTACTTGTAATTCAGGATAGACAATAAAGTCTCTTTTCTTCAATGAAGTTATATTGCAATTATTTAAAATTAACTCGCTAGCTTTGTGATCGAATATTCCTGGTTCTACTACTCGGGCCACTAGCGTGGTTAATATTATGGGCTGTGGAGGACAGCCAGGCCACGTCACTTGGTCGCAGAGCACGTCCCGACACGTGCTCAGAGCCGCCGCCACCGCCAGCCACCACACCACGGCAATTGCCATACCTGCAACAAATTGTGGATGAAAATTTTATCTTTTTAATTATTTAATGCAATGCACATATTATAGGTACAAAAAAATGATGGCAATATACACAATAAAACATATGAAACCCCGTTGGGCGCAACATTTTAGAGAGGAAGAGATAGGCCGAAGTTACACTACAGAGATGAATTTTATAATACATTATGTGAAACTAGACTTACAAGAATCAACAAATTGGATTTCAATGAAGGTTGTTATTACCTCCAATATATTATGTAAGGTCACAAAAAGATAAAAATAGACTATAAAATAAACTTTTTCAAAAATGAGTGTCGATTACAAAATATTATTACATTACAATGTCATTAATCTTAACACAATAGAATTAAAAGAATAGAATTTATTTAGTTAGGTAGTTGCCCATAATTGCAGTAAGTATACACATAAACTGCGTCTTACAATGAATGCGGAGTTCTTCAGCAGGTTGTTGAGTTAGTTTGATTGCACTCCACTGTAAATGATTTTCAAGATTTATTAAATTGTGGTTGATAAATATTTCCAGGCATTGATTGTTTTGTGTTCAAAGTGTACGGCATCGACGGAGTTACTTAGATTCATATCCAAAACTAAGATACCAAGACGAATTCTAAGACACTTTGTCACTTAGTTATACTTCCTATCGGCGTCGCAATAACTAAGACGAGACCAAAAAAATTGCAAGCATTTGGGGCTAAGAAAAAGAAGCATAAAGTCCTTTTAATAGGGGTTACCGTATTTATGCTCACCAGTTGGCGCCACTCTCGCGTAAAGTAGTAGTGCACTAAAGCTGACTCCAGTGACGAGAATTGATAGCAAGTGTAAATTGAAAAAGAATTTAATATTTTTAATTCATAAAAACGACGCGAGCCATCACTTCTTGAAAGAGAAAGTAAATGATGAAAATAAATCGTATCTCCGTGTAACGCAACAACAAGAAGATAAGCTTTGACCTTTGTTAAATATTTAATTTTTTAGGGTTCCGAATCACAAAAAAAACGGAACCCTTACTTTGTTGTCGGGTCATCCGTCCGTTCGTCTGTGAAGACTATAAATTAAAACACATAGAAAAATCCGAAAAGCAAAGCTATGACCGGGAATCGAGCCCGGATCCTCGTCATTCCGTGACGGGTGCTATACCCCTACACCACCTATAGCAGGGTAGTCTTCGAATTTTTCTACCCGTTACTAGCTGTCACGTGACCTTTTTGTTACTATGCGATTTTTTGTCGCTAAGCGTCATCTGTTTGAATGATGTGTCTGTACGACACAATTACGAACTCCCGTGGAACATCTACTGCTCACCAGGGACGAGAGAAGGCGCTGTTTTTCAAATGATAGGTACTATCAAATGAATCAAGAATTTGTATTTCTTGATTTTTATGTTTTAATTACTTTTACGGTTTTACCGTTAGAAATTAAATTTCTAAATGTCAGTGAAAATTAGAACAGAAAAATCCGAGAAGTAAAGCTATGGCCGGGGGAACCGTAAAAGGAAAACATAAAAATCAAGAAATACAAATTCTTGATTCATTGGATAGTACCTGTCAAGACTATTTCTCTTAGGATAGCTGACATTCATTCCTATCAAAAACTAAATCTGCAGCCCCTTAAAGATGTGAAGAAATCAAACTTCATAGTCAATGCAACCAAAACCGACTTTAAAAAGCAGGAGACGTTTTCTATTCGTCGCAGTCAGATTTCTATTATTTTTTGTTTGATTGGGTATGCTTTCTTGTCGGCCCTATTGTCATAGAATCAGGATCTGATGACAGGATCTTGGAGAAATCGAGGAAATTCGTCAAACTTTGTAGACGTACCAAGGGGAATGACGTGACTGCTGGTACAGATAGAAAAATTTGAATGCTCATCAGTGGCGTGGCGTTAAGTATATCAGAAGGCAAGCCAAAGGGAATTTAATAGCCTTTTCCTCTAATTCTGCACAATAAAAGTGCCCAACTGCCATAAAATAGGCAAGCCGGTTGGAATCGAGTTTTTTTGTTTGATTGGGTATGCTTTCTTGTCGGTCCCATTGTCATGGAATCAGGACCTGATGACAGGATCTTAGAGATATCGAGGAAACTATGTAGGCGTACCGATAGGAATGAGGTAACAGCTGGTACAGATGGAAAAACTCAAAGGCTCATCTACCTGCTATAGGCAGTGTTCCTGTATAGCACGCGTCACGGATTGATGAGGATCTAAGTTCAGTGTCCGGCCATAGCTTTACTTATTGGATTTTTCCATGTGTTCTTAGAGTTTTCAGTTGTGTTTAGAAAAAAAATGCTTGGATGTAAAAAATAAATTTATTATGCAATACCTATGTAATGAAATAAACGAAATATAGCTAAGGAATTTCCTGCCTAATTTTATTTTTACATAACATAAATGACATAATGATACGCCAGATATTCACATACTCGAGTGTCTGCATTTTGAGTTAAAGCACTCTGCTTACACACTTGAGGATTGTGTTTTAATAAAAATCAATGGTAAAGTATTGCTTAAATATTATTTATCACCTACAATGAGTTCCTTATATAAATCTGCGTAGCTTGTACACTTGAAAACATCAACCATTAAACAGTTTTTATGTTGTCCATCGAACTCAGAGTCCTCGTAGACGATGTTTAGTTGTTTAACCTGGGTCAGCAGCCGATTCAGACATCCGCAGGGCAGCGGATTGCCATTAAAACTAAAAATGGTCAAACTCACTCCTTGAAGACGTGAGAAGAAGTTCTCAGGCAGATAAGACAATCTGTTATTTGTTAGTATCAAAGTATCTAGTTTGGTGCCGATAAACGCCTTTTCAGGAATATGTTCAATAAGGTTGCCGTACAGATTGATAGACGTCAAAGAAGATAGATTTTGAAACAATTTTTCAGGAATAACCTTTATCTTGTTAGAAAACATATGAACAATATTTATTCTGGTAAAGGGCCTGAAGAGATCCTCGTGTAAATATTCAATTGTGTTATTTCCTAATCCCAGTAAACCCACATTTGCAACATTGCTAAATGCAGATGGATTGTCAAGCCTCGTTAATTTATTGTTTTGAAGATATAGATATTCCATGTTAGGAAACATCGGGCGTGTGATAAATGAAGGCACTTCGTGTAAAGAACAATTATCGCAATGAAATATTCTCAGGTTATTATACACGCCTACCAACAAGTCGTAGGGCGTGCCCGACATATCAAGGTTAGTAAGAGCAATATAACTTAATCCATGGCAGTAAAGGAATACATTTGATGGTAAAACATTATCTGCGAATGAACCATCTAAAAGCAACATATTTAATGAAACGAGAGAATCGAATGTTCCAGTCTCAATGAAGTTAATGCTGTTACCCCTGAGCTCGATTGATTGTAATGCAGGATAGACCATAAAGTCTCTTTTCTTCAATGAAGTTATATTGCAATTATTTAAAAGTAACGCGTTAGCTTGGTAATCAAATATTCCTCGTTCTACTACTCGGACCACTAGCGTGGTTAATATTATGCGCTGCGGAGGACAGCCAGGCCACGTCACTTTGTCGCAGAGCACATCCCGACACGAGCTCAGAGCCGCCGCCACCGCCAGCCACCACACCACGGCAACTGCCATACCTGCAACAAATGGTGGATGAAAATTTTATTTATTTATTTAATGCAATTCACATGTCATAGGTACAATAAAATGATGGCAATATACACAATAAAACATATAAAACCCCGTTGGGCGCAGCATTTTAGAGAGGAAGAGATAGGCCGAAGTTACAGTACAGAGATGAATTTTATATACATTATGTGAAAGTAGACTTACAATAGTCGACAAATTGGATTTCAATGAAGATAGTCCAATATTATGTAAGATCACAAAGAGATAAATATAGACTATAAAATAAACTATTTCAAAAATGAGTGTCGATTATAAAATATTATTACATTACAATGTCATTAATCTTAACACAATAGAATTAAAAGAATATAATTTATTTAGTTAGTTGCCCATAATTGCAGTAAGTATACACATAAACTGCGTCTTACAATGAATGCGGAGTTCTTCAGCAGGTTGTTGAGTTAGTTTGATTGCACTCCACTGTAAATGATTTTCAAGATTTATTAAATTGTGGTTGTTAATTATTTCCACGCATTGATTGCTCTATATGTTCAAAGTGTACGGCATCGACGGAGGTACTTAAATTCATATCCAAAACGAATTCTAAGACACTTTGTTACTATGTAATACTTCCTATCGGCGTCGCAATAACTGAGACGAGACCAAAAAAATTGCTAGCATTTGGGGCTAAGAAAAAGAAGCATAAAGTCCTTTTAATAGGGGTTACCGCATTTATGCTCACCAGTTGGCGCCACTCTCGAGTAGCGTAGTGCACTAAAACTGACTCCAGTGATGAAGAGTTGATAGCAAGTGTAAATTGAAAAAGAATTTAATATTTTTAATTCTTAAAACGACGCGAGCAATCACTTGCTGAAACAGAAAGTAAATGATGAAAATAAATTGTATCTCCTTGTAACGCAACATTACAAGTAGATAAGCTTTGACCTTTGTTGAATATTTACATTTTTAGGGTTCCGAATTACAAAAAAAAATAAACGGAACCCTTTCTTTGCTGTCGGGGCATCTGTCCGTCCATCTGTCAAGACTCTTTTTCTCAGGATAGCTGACAGTGATTCCTATCAAAAACTAAATCTGCAGCCCCTTAAAGATGTGAAGAAATCAAACTACATAGTCAATGCAACCAAAACAGACTTTAAAAAGCAGCCGAGGTTTTCTATTTGTCGCAGTCAGATTTCTTTTATTTTTTGTTTGATCGCTTTATTTGATTGTTTTATGCTTTCTTGTCGGTCCGATTGTCATGGAATTAGGATCTGATGACAAGATCTTGGCGAAATCGAGGAAATTCGACAAACTTTGTAGACGTACAAAGAGGAATGACGGGACTGCTGGCACAGATGGAAAAATTTGAATGCTCACCAGTGGCGTGGTGTTAAGTATATACGAGGCAAGCCAAAGGGAATTTTATAGTCTTTTCCTCTAATTCTGCACAATAAAAGTGCCCAGCTGCCATAAAATAGGCAAGCCGGTTGAAATCAAGTTCTATGGACGCCACGCCACTTGATGCTCATCTACCTGCTACAGACAGTGTACCTGTATAGCATAGTCACGAATTGATGAGGATTTGTGGATCTGGGTTCAGATCCCGGCCATAGCTTTACTTACTGGATTTTTCCTTGTGCTCTTAGAGTTTTCAGTTTTGTTTAGAAAAAAAAATGCTTGAATGTAAAAAATACGTCATTTATTATTCAATACCTATGTAATGAAATAAACAAAATATCGCTCAGAAATTTCCTGCCTAATTTGATTTTTACATAACATAGGTCAATGACAGAATGATACGCCAGATATTCACATACTCGAGTGTCTGCATTTTGATTTAAAGAACACTGCTTACACACTTGAGGATAGTGTTTTAATAAAAATATATGGTAAAATATTGCTTAAATATTATTTACCACCTACAATGAGTTCCTTATATAAATCTACGTAGCTTGTACACTTGAAATCATCAACCATTAAACAGTTTTTATGTTGTCCATCGAACTCAGAGTCCTCGTAGGCGATGTTTAGTTGTTTAACCTGGGTCAGCAGCCGATTCAGACAACCGCAAGGCAGCGGATTGCCATTAAAACTAAAAATGGTCAAACTCACTCCTTGAAGACGTGAGAAGAAGTTCTCAGGCAGATAAGACAATCTGTTATTTGTTAGTATCAAAGTATCTAGTTTGGTGCCGATAAACGCCTTTTCAGGAATATGTTCAATAAGGTTGCCGTACAGAGTGATAGACGTCAAGGAAGATAGATTTTGAAACAATTTTTCAGGTATAACCTTTATCTTGTTAGAAAACATATGAACAATATATATTCTGGTAAAGGGCCTGAAGAGATCCTCGTGTAAATATTCAATTGTGTTATTTCCTAATCCCAGTACACCCAAATTTGCAACATTGCTAAATACAGATGGATTGTCAAGCCTCGTTAATTTATTGTTTTCAAGATATAGATCTTCCATGTTAGGAAACATCGGGCGTGTGATAAATGAAGGCACTTCGTATAAAGAACAATTATCGCAATGAAATATTCTCAGGTTATTATAGACGCCTACCAACAAGTCGTAGGGCGTGCCCGACATATCAAGGTTAGTAAGAGCAATATAACTTAATCCATGGCAGTAAAGGAATACATTTGATGGTAAAACATTATCTGCGAATGAACCATCTAAAAGCAACAGATTTAATGAAACGAGAGAATCGAATGTTCCAGTCTCAATGAAGTTAACGCTGTTACCCCTGAGCTCGATTGATTGTAATGCAGGATAGACCATAAAGTCTCTTTTCTTCAATGAAGTTATATTGCAATTATTTAAAATTAACTCGCTAGCTTTGTGATCGAATATTCCTGGTTCTACTACTCGGGCCACTAGCGTGGTTAATATTATGGGCTGTGGAGGACAGCCAGGCCACGTCACTTGGTCGCAGAGCACGTCCCGACACGTGCTCAGAGCCGCCGCCACCGCCAGCCACCACACCACGGCAACTGCCATACCTGCAACAAATGGTGGATGAAAATTTTATTTATTTATTTAATGCAATTCACATGTCATAGGTACAATAAAATGATGGCAATATACACAATAAAACATAATAATATGAAACCCCGTTGGGCGCAGCATTTTAGAGAGGAAGAGATAGGCCGAAGTTACAGTACAGAGATGAATTTTATATGCATTATGTGAAACTAGACTTACAATAGTCAACAAATTGGATTTCAATGAAGATAGTCCAATATATGTAAGATCACAAAGAGATAAAAAAAGACTATAAAATAAACTATTTCAAAAATGAGTGTCGATTATAAAATATTATTACATTACAATGTCATTAATTTCAGCGCAATAGAATTAAAAGAATATAATTTATTTAGTTAGTTGCCCATAATTGCAGTAAGTATACACATAAACTGCGTCTTACAATGAATGCGGAGTTCTTCAGCAGGTTGTTGAGTTAGTTTGATTGCACTCCACTGTAAATGATTTTCAAGATTTATTAAATTGTGGTTGATAAATATTTCCAGGCATTGATTGTTTTGTGTTCAAAGTGTACGGCATCGACGGAGTTACTTAAATTCATATCCAAAACTAAGATACCAAGACGAATTCTAAGACACTTCGTTACTTAGTAATACTTCCTATCGGCGTCGCAATAACTAAGACGAGACCAAAAAAATTGCTAGCATTTGGGGCCTAGAAAAATAAGCATAAAGTCCTTTTAATAGGGGTTACCGTATTTATGCTCACCAGTTGGCGCCACTCTCGAGTAGCGTAGTGCACTAAAACTGACTCCAGTGATGAAGAGTGTAAATTGAAAAAGAATTTAATATTTTTAATTCATAAAACGACGCGAGCAATCACTTGCTGAAACAGAAAGTAAATGATGAAAATAAATTGTATCTCCTTGTAACGCAACATTACAAGTACGTAGAATCGTACAACTTTGCCCGCTTTTAGCGGTTTTTTGCCTTTTTTCGAGTCAATTAGTCCATATTGTACAACTTTATCTGGAACACTCACAAATTGACATACTCTTCTTTGGGTAGATGAGAACACTACATTAAAAATGAGTTTCCTTACTGTAGAAAACGGGCCTCAAACAGGCGGGCCAAAATATTGAAAAAAAATTGAGATTGCCCACATTTGTTTACATTATCTTATCTTCGGGATTATCAACGTTATGGTCATGATTCTTAAAGTCTAATAATCTAGAATAGACATAGCAACGTTGTATCGTATTAATAGTCCTTTAAGTGTTATATTTTACGTCCAAATTCGTGTGGGCAAAGTCGTCAACAAAAAATTGACATCCTTCATGCATCCTTCATACAAAATCCTGGATACGCTAGGGTTGTAAATTTTTACTAATAGCTTTTACCCGACTACGACGATCAAACAAGGTGTAGTATGATAATTATATTATAATTTGCTCTTAACTGTAAATTAAATTGTGCCTGAATTAAGGTATGTTGCTTAATAAAACCAATTTTACATAATACAACAAATTTAATGCAATGCAATGCGTAGTTACAAACGTTACCTACTAAAGAAAAACTAGATTTAAAAAAAAATTTGGATTCAATAATGTACACTTTATAGACCACATTCATTGTTGTCTGAAATAAACGGATTATATTTTATATGATGATAATGATGATGATTTTATTTTATATATCATACTAGTGACAACCCTAAGAGTAAAATTGTGCCGGGCAAAGCTGTAAAAAGTAATACGTAAAACGTTCATGACATTGCCCACTACCATAATTACGAAATTAACAGAGATAAGGAGTTGTGATTCTGTCTACGTCGTTTTTAAACTGTATATTAGTTACAGTTGAAATTACATAGCTGTAGGACTTTCCTGGCTTGAAATTCACTTAAAGTTTTTTCGACCTGATTGGCCCGCCGAAAAACATACCCACACTCCAAGCCGGCTCACGCGTGACTGACGATAGATAGCGTCAACCGATAGGTCAGTGTTGTCAGCAATAAGATTAGCTATAAGCCACATATTAAAAATAAAGTGTATTTGTGACCATTTTTGGTAGATTTCGTTTCTACTGAAATGTGACGCGCTGGGCAAAGCTATATGAAAAGGCAAAGTTGTACGGTTCTACTAGATAAGCTTTGACCTTTGTTGAATATTTACATTTTTAGGGTTCCGAATTACAAAAAAAAATAAACGGAACCCTTTCTTTGTTGTCGGGGCATCTGTCCGCCCATCTGTCAAGACTCTTTTTCTCAGGATAGCTGACAGTGATTCCTATCAAAAACTAAATCTGCAGCCCCTTAAAGATGTGAAGAAATCAAACTCCATAGTCAATGCAACCAAAACAGACTTTAAAAAGCAGCCGAGGTTTTCTATTTGTCGCAGTCAGATTTCTTTTATTTTTTGTTTGATCGCTTTATTTGATTGTTTTATGCATTCTTGTCGGTCCTATTGTCATGGAATTAGGATCTGATGACAAGATCTTGGCGAAATCGAGGAAATTCGACAAACTTTGTAGACGTACTAAGAGGAATGACGGGACTGCTGGCACAGATGGAAAAATTTGAATGCCCACCAGTGGCGAGGCGTTAAGTATATACGAGGCAAGCCAAAGGGAATTTTATAGTCTTTTCCTCTAATTCTGCACAATAAAAGTGCCCAGCTGCCATAAAATAGGCAAGCCGGTTGAAATCAAGTTCTATGGACGCCACGCCACTTGATGCTCATCTACCTGCTACAGACAGTGTACCTGTATAGCATAGTCACGAATTGATGAGGATTTGTGGATCTGGGTTCAGATCCCGGCCATAGCTTTACTTACTGGATTTTTCCTTGTGCTCTTAGAGTTTTCAGTTTTGTTTAGAAAAAAAAATGCTTGAATGTAAAAAATACGTCATTTATTATTCAATACCTATGTAATGAAATAAACAAAATATCGCTAAGAAATTTCCTGCCTAATTTGATTTTTACATAACATAGGTCAATGACAGAATGATACGCCAGATATTCACATACTCGAGTGTCTGCATTTTGAGTTAAAGAACACTGCTTACACACTTGAGGATAGTGTTTTAATAAAAATATATGGTAAAATATGGCTTAAATATTATTTACCACCTACAATGAGTTCCTTATATAAATCTACGTAGCTTGTACACTTGAAATCATCAACCATTAAACAGTTTTTATGTTGTCCATCGAACTCAGAGTCCTCGTAGGCGATGTTTAGTTGTTTAACCTGGGTCAGCAGCCGATTCAGACAACCGCAAGGCAGCGGATTGCCATTAAAACTAAAAATGGTCAAACTCACTCCTTGAAGACGTGAGAAGAAGTTCTCAGGCAGATAAGACAATCTGTTATTTGTTAGTATCAAAGTATCTAGTTTGGTGCCGATAAACGCCTTTTCAGGAATATGTTCAATAAGGTTGCCGTACAGAGTGATAGACGTCAAGGAAGATAGATTTTGAAACAATTTTTCAGGTATAACCTTTATCTTGTTAGAAAACATATGAACAACATATATTCTGGTAAAGGGCCTGAAGAGATCCTCGTGTAAATATTCAATTGTGTTATTTCCTAATCCCAGTACACCCAAATTTGCAACATTGCTAAATGCAGATGGATTGTCAAGCCTCGTTAATTTATTGTTTTCAAGATGTAGATCTTCCATGTTAGGAAAATTCGGGCGTGTGATAAATGAAGGCACTTCGTGTAAAGAACAATTATCGCAATGAAATATTCTCAGGTTATTATACACGCCTGCCAACAAGTCGTAGGGCGTGCCCGACATGTCAAGGTTAGTAAGAGCAACATAACTTAATCTACGGCAGTAAAGGAATACATTTGATGGTAAAACATTATCTGCGAATGAACCATCTAAAAGCAACAGATTTAATGAAACGAGAGAATCGAATGTTCCAGTCTCAATGAAGTTAACGCTGTTACCCCTGAGCTCGATTGATTGTAATTCAGGATAGACCATAAAGTCTCTTTTCTTCAATGAAGTTATATTGCAATTATTTAAAAGTAACTCGTTAGCTTGGTAATCAAATATTCCTCGTTCTACTACTCGGGCCACTAGCGTGGTTAATATTATGCGCTGCGGAGGACAGCCAGGCCACGTCACTTTGTCGCAGAGCACGTCCCGACACGAGCTCAGAGCCGCCGCCACCGCCAGCCACCACACCACGGCAACTGCCATACCTGCAATAAATGGTGGACGAAAATTTTATTTATTTATTTAATGCAATTCACATGTCATAGGTACAATAAAGTGATGGCAATATACACAATAAAACATATGAAACCCCGTTGGGCGCAGCATTTTAAAGAGGAAGAGAGGAAGAAGAAGAGACATTTTAGAGAGGCCGAAGTTACACTACAGAGATGAATTTTATATACATTATGTGAGACTTACAATAATCGACAAATTGGATTTCAATGAAGGTTATTACCTCCAATATATTATGTAAGGTCACAAAAAGATAAAAATATACCATAAAATAAACTATTTCAAAAATGAGTGTCGATTATAAAATATTATTACATTACAATGTCATTAATCTTAGCACAATAGAATTGAAAGAATAGAATTTATTTAGTTAGTTGCCCATAATTGCAGTAAGTATACACATAAACTGCGTCTTCCAATGAATGCGGAGTTCTTCAGCAGGTTGTTGAGTTAGTTTGATTGCACTCCACTGTAAATGATTTTCAAGATTTATTAAATTGTGGATGATAAATATTTCCGAACATTGATTGCTCTATGTGTTCAAAGTGTACGGCATCGACGGAGTTACTTAAATTCATATCCAAAACTCAGATCCCAAGACGTATTCTAAGACACTTCGTTACTTAGTAATACTTTCTATCTGCGTCGCAATAATTGAGACGAGACCAAAAAATTGCTAGCATTTGGGGCTAAGAAAAAGAAGCATAAACTCCTTTCAATTTAGGGGCTATCGTATTTGTGCTCACCAGTTGGCGCCACTCTCGAGTAGCGTAGTGCACTAATACTGACTCCAGTGATGAAGAGTTGATAGCAAGTGTAAATTGAAAAAGAATTTAATATTTTTAATTCATAAATACGACGCGAGCAATCACTTATTGAAACAGAAAGTAAATGATGAAAATAAATCGTATCTCCTTGAAATGCTACAACAAGAAGATAAGCTTTGACCTTTGTTAAATATTTGCATTGATATTGATACTACCTATCGAAAACTCATATCAGCAGTTCCTTAAAAACTTAAAAAAATCACACTCCTAAGTCAACGGAATCAAATCCGACTTTTTTTTTATGTGAATAGGAAGGCAAACGAGCAAGTAGGACACCTGATGGTAAGTGATCACCACTGCCCATAGACACCTGCAACCCCGGAGGGATTGCAGATGCGTTGCCAACCTAGAGGACTAAGATGAAATGCCTCTTGTGCCCGTAATTTCCCCGGCTGTCTTACTCTCCACACCGGAACACAGCAGTGCAAGCACTGCTACTTAGCGGCAGGATTAGCAAGCAAAAAGCATGAGGGGTTCTCAACTCGTCGGAGTCAGACTTCTTATTTTTTTTTTATTAGCTATTGCTTTCCAGATGGTTCTGTTGTCATAGAATCAGGATTTGATGACAGCATCTTGGGGAAATCGAGGAAATTTCTCAAACTATAACAGGCGTACCAATTCGAATGACAGCTGGTACAGGTAGAAAAATTCGACGGGTCACCTACCTGCTATAGGCGGTATACCGGTATAGCACGCGTCACGGATTCATGAGGATCTGGGCTTGGTTCCCGGGACTTATCGGTCTGTGATTAGATACGTCATTTTAGTTGCCTTTTTATAAATAGGCTTCATAATAGATATTTTGAAGTGATGATGGCCGACATATCAATGTTGAAAAGAGAAATATCGCTAATTTATGGCAGTTGCGCAACAAAGTAATTCAACAGGTAGTCGAGTTTGATTAAAGTCCCCTATAAATGAGTTTGAAGATTTATGAAAAACATTGCTAATAATAATAAATTTAACTTACCCCACCACCCTGTTGGAAAAATCCAGAAGAATTCACCCAACGGGATTTAAATTTTGCCGATTTGACTACGAAGCTACTAATAATATAAATGCGTAAGTTTGTGAGGATGCAGGCTATTCCTTCACGTCAGAACGGCCGTACAGATCTAGATACAATTTGACGGAGAGATAGATTAACTTTGGAATAACACATGGGCTACTTATCATCTCGGAAAAATGCGTGATTCCCGTGGGATCGCGACAAACGAATTCTTTGCACAAAGAAGAAAGAAGAGGAAGAAGTAATCAGGTAGTAAGACAAACATGAAAAAACCTTACCAAGTTAAAGTAGTACCGCACTAAAACCGGCTCCAGTAACCAAGAGTTGGTGTCGATTAAAAAAAGACAACTGTTTTTTTTTATTTAAAAAGACGACGAGAGCAATCGCTTACCTACTGGGACGCAAAACAAATGATCGAATAAATTTAATCTCCTTAAAACACAACATTGCAAGTAGATAAGTTTTGACCTTTGTTAAATATTCACATTTTTGGGGTTTCGTTTCTCAATTTAGCAACAATAAGACAAAACGCTTCAACAACGGGATTTTTAAATTTTTTGTGTTTTTCTATTTAGCTACTAGGTATGTAGTGCCCTTGGCTATGTGGTATACTCGACCTAGAAAGTACTTCAATATTTTTTTGACAGATCCTTTATCAGAAATATAACCGACTAGCTCCTGCCAGCGACTTCGTCTGCGTAGAATTATACATATAAACCTTCCTCCGGACTCACTCTATGTAGGTATCTATTTAAAAAAACGTGTCAAATCCATTGCGTAGTTTTAAGAATCTAAGCATACAGACAGACAGCGGAAAGCGACTTTATTTTATACTATGTATAATGTATAGTGATAAGGCTGATTGTCACATTGACTTGATGAGTGAAAAATAGGTTTTGATGTTTTAAGCCGTACAAAAGACACTAAAGCTTAGGGAGGTAAAGGATTTTCTTGGTCGAATATACATACATATCGGTAACAGGATTCATTTGATGTACTACAAAAACAAGGCATTTCTTGAATTTTTTTTTATTGAACAGTACAATAAAATCTATTTTTTTTAATTTAACCAAGACAACCGTTGGGCGAGAAAAGTTCTCGAGTGGCGACCGCGAACCGGTAGACGCAGTGTTGGCAGGCCTCCCACTAGGTGGACCGACGACGTCGTGAAACCGATGGATACAGGTGGCGAGTTGTCGTTCATTATGGTGTGCTAAGGGGAGCCCTTTGTTCAACAGAGGACGTCTTTAGTCTGATGATGATGATGATGATTTCCGTGAGCTCTTAGAACTACATTTGGGTTTCGGATTATATTTTGGAATAACACAAAAGTAGGCTATTTTCATCCCGAAAAATTTCGTAGTTCCCGCGAGCAATAAACGAATCTTAGCAGAAGTCGAGGGCAGCAGCTAGTAATAAATATTTATACTAATTTATTATGCAATAAGGCTACTATTTAGATTCCATGACTTCTACGTTGACGTTGCTGTCTCCAATGATCTGTTTGATGCGAGCCAGTGTGTCCGTATCCTTCGTGAAGACTACCCGTTTCATATCCTTCCCTTTGCATTCCGCAGGGGTGATACATCGTCCTGTAACAAAACTACAGCTTAGAAGAGTTAAAAACTCCTACTTGCATAAAACAGCCTTCTCGTTCTGAGAGGAGCCCTGTGCCCATCAGTGAGACGTATATAGGCTGGGGATGATGAGATAACATGCATAAAATACGTTTTTATCCCCAACGGAGTAGAGCGAGCCTAACAACACCTAAAGGCCACGTTTATCATGATTGTGGGCGTATAGGTGGAAAGTTCAGTTCAAAGTATAGGGTTCGCTTCGGCTATAACAGTGGTTCCTACCAATTTAGCTGATTCTCTCGATTCTTTGTGGTGAAATGAGCACACAGAGCACTTAGCCCGTGGGCCATATTATTTTTTCTGTGGGTGACTTGGCCCACTTAATCTGAGCACCTGGTTTTCGACGAAGCTCAGCCCCCCCACGTGCCCCCACGTGAGTAAGTACTCCTTACTCCCCCCTAAAAGCCTCACGTGATATATAGATGCCCTCTGGTCAATAGCTAGATGGCGCTAGGTATACCAGTGGCGGTGTCCAACAGCAGCCCAAGGCGGCGGTAGCATCCGAGCTGGCTACGCCTCGGGCGGCTACTGCAGTCTCCCTGCCTCGCAATCATACCGGCATACGAACTAGATGGCGCTACGTGTTACCAGTGGCGGTGTCCCTCAGCAGGCCCAGGCGGCAGTGGCAGCCGAGCTGGCAGCGCCGCGGGCAGCCGGAACAGCCTCCCCCACCGCCACATCTCGCCTCGCAACCGTACCGGCCTACAAACTAGATGGCGCTAGGTGTTACCAGTGGCGGTGTCCCGCAGCAGGGCCTGGCTGCGGTAGCAACCGAGCTGGCAATGTCGCGGACGGCCACTGCTGTCTCCGGCATACGAACTAGATGGCGCTGGGTGTTACCAGTGGCAGTGTCCCTCAGCAGGCCCAGGCGGCAGTGGCAGCCGAGCTGGCAGCGCCGCGGGCGGCCGGAACAGCCTCCCCCACCGCCACATCTTGCCTCGCAACCATACCGGCATACAAACTCCTCGTTGGGGTTCATACATTTCTCTGAAATCCAAAATAGCTTGAGAATTTATGGACATCTTGTTACTGCTTACGTCGGATGTTACTGGGGGCTTACCATGACGTCTTAATGCGCTTCAATTCGTCATGGTAAGGCCCCTGTTCTAAAATTGCTTGGCGATTTTATCCGGGCCAAACTAAAAAAATGTGGTTAGCTTATTTGCTCCCACTGAATAGAATTAGGAAAATATTATTCTTAGTTAAGTACGGAGGTAAGGCCACTTTGATGTGAAAAATATGAAATCTCACCATCCCTTGGGAATTCCTAAAAGTTCTTTCTTAGTAGAACCACTTCAAACACCACACCGCAATATACCTATCTAGATAATAAAGAAATGTTATTTTACTCATATGTCCCGTCCCATAAGTATAATATTGTATCACATTGTAATGTTAATCTGTAGGACCAATCAATCACCGTCACTGCATTATTCAATAGCCGATAAGCCTAATTAATTGAGGGAGCGTCTTATTATAAATGCAAAAAACTCGTGTCAATAGACCGACCGCTTAAATAAGTCTTCGTCCTCGCCTGCGCGGCACAGGGGCGCGGGGTAGGACGACAAAGACGAGAGAGGTGCGGGCGGGTAGTGCGCCTGTCGCCCGCACCTCTCTCGACCCTTTTGTCGTCCCACTCCGCGCCCCTGCACCGCGCGGGCGAGGACTCATTTAAGCGGTCAACATACATACATACATACATACATACATACATACCGTCACACCTCTTTCCCACAGGGGTAGGCAGAGACTACTTTGTTCCACTTGCTACGATCCTGACATACTTCTTTCGCTTCATCCACATTCATCAATCACTTCATACATGCTCGTCGGTTTCGGGTACTCCTGACCTGACCTTTTCCAAAACGTCTCCTATTTGGTCTCAAAGCGTCCGTCTAGGCCTTCCCCTCCCAACGTTACCGTTCACACTCCCCATATAGATCTGTTTAGTTAGTCTACTTTCATCCATCCGCTCTACGTGACCAAACCAACTAGGCATACTTTTTTCTATCCTAGTCACTATATCCTCTTTCACACCAGCACGTTCCCTTATCACACTATTCCTTATTCTATCTTTCAGTGATACACCTTCCATACTTCTAAGCGGTCAATCTATAGCTTAACCCTCAGATAAACGATCGGCACGTTTATGGCAGTGTTTCAAGAGACCCTAAACTAATGGGACGCCATGCCGACGGTCCACGTGACCAGCTAAATATGTATCCTGCACAAATTGGATATTAGTAGGCAGTAGGGTAATATGTGGGATAATATGCCTAGGGCGTGCGGTGAGGGGCCGTCAGGGTAGGCAGCGCTTACAATTTGTCACTTCACCACTGCTGCCTACCGTAGCTACCAGACAACCGTTGGGGGAGAAAAGTTCTCGAGTGGCGACCACGAACCGGAAGACGCAGTGTTGGCAGGCCTCCCACAAGGTGGACCGACATCGTGAAAGTTGCGGGAAACCGGTGGATGCTGGTGGCGAGTTGTCGTTCATTATGGTGTGCTAAGGGGGAGGTCTTTGTTCAACAATGGACGTCTTCAGGCTGATGATGACCGCAGCTACCCCCACATGCTGTACGTACGTGGCTCACAGTCCTTCTGTTCAACGCAGATGCCGCTATAGTGCCTCACGAGGGGCGGGCGGCAGAGACAGCCGCGGGTGCACACCCGGGGGCACGCCGGCGAGGGCTCCCAGCAGCTGGGCTCACACCAGCCGCAGGAGAGGAACTCTTCATCAGGCGCGCAGTCCTCGATGGATGGATCCACCGCGCCGAAGGTCACTTCAGCTGTAGCAGGTTTTTGGTCTTAATTCCAATATATTTCCACGCAAATACAAATCGATTTCATCTAAACTATCAAATAATTGTTTTTCTATACATATTTATTCTACGGTTTTACCCGTTGGATATAAAATTTCTAAACGACACTGAAAATTAGAACACATGTAATAGGTACCTGCTATGGATGTAGCGGTATAGCGCGCATCACTGAATCACGAGAATCCGGGTTCGATTCCCGGCTATAGCTTCACTTTTTGTTTGTTTTTTTTTTTTTATAAATAGAAAGGCAAACGAGCAAGTGGGTCACCTGAAGGTAAGTGATCACGACTGCCCATAGACACCCGCAACCCCGGAGGGATTGCAGATGCGTTGCCAACCTAGAGGACTAAGATGCAATGCCTCTTGTGCCCGTAATTTCCCCGGCTGTCTTACTCTCCACACCGGAACACAGCAGTGCAAGCACTGCTACTTAGCGGCAGGATTAGCGAGTAAGATGGTGGTAGCGATCCGGACGGACCTTGCACAAGGCCCTACCACCCGCATTTTTTGTATTTTTCTATGAATTTTCATTTACAGTCCGGGGACTCTTAGAATGCCATTAAGATCTTGCTGTCTCACTCACTCTTATGGGTTTGATACTTGAATCGGCCGAGTGAGGGAGCTAGCTAGTGAGGGAAAAGCTAATTTCCTTGTGGTGGTTTTTAGTCAAGTCTAATAAAAATCGGCCCAGCAGTTTCAAGAGTATCACGGGGCGTTCAAGTATTACGTAAGCGCTTGAGGGTTTCTTTGCTTTGCTTATTTTTGATGACATGGTGGGTGGGGGGGGTCGATATGGTGATTACGTCAGCAGTTTCGATTCGAACTGCTGCTCACGAATCAATGACAAACAGAATTCATTAGAAGAAAAATGCATATAGGTACCAATGATTACGTAAGCATGGGAGGGGGGGCAAGAGGTTTGCTTACTTTTGCTGACAAGGGATAGGGGGGGGGGGGGGGTAAATAATTGTAAAAAATTTGCTTACGTAATACTTGAATGGCCCCTCAGGTCTTTTCCAAAATGATGTTTGGCGTATAATTAAATTATATTTCATGTAAAAGTTAACATTTTATTGTTAAATAAATAAAGATAGTTATTTAAAAACAGGCTAATACTAAAACTACTGCTAATTATAAGACTATAAAGTAAATATGTCGTCAAAATATTTCGGCACAGGCATTGACCCCGAGACGCTGCCCGCATTGCCTCTCTGAACTGCTATTCCTAGCCTTTGAGAGAGGTAAGCGCCAGCTCTAGGGCCACCTATGGCCAGCAATAAACGTGTCGAAAACTCTTTTAGATTTTATTTTGTGTCCGAATTATTTTATGTTATTGTTATTTGTAAATGCGATACTTACTCGTAATGATATCCAATGGAAAGCCTTGTTCCATTATTCAATTTAAACGCTTATTTCGAATGAGTATTTAAATTAATTATAGTAAAAATGCATGAAATTACTGTAGGTAAATTTAATTAAATCTGAATTGGAACAGTCTGAAGCAAAATCCTTCTATGCTAGCCTGGGAGTATAGAAAAGCATAACTATTTTGATTCCCCTTTCCACCTACATATACGCCCACAATCACACTAAACGAGGCCTTTTAGTCTTGTTACCTTACGCTCTGTCTACCGTAAGGGATACAGACGTGATTTTTGTGTGTGTGTATGTCACAAAATATATGAAAGAAGAAATAATCCCGTTTTGTTGCCCAGAAGTTGGAAACCCTGATTGAGGTTACCTAATCAATCTTGTAGTAACAGTAACAATAACAATACCTACTTACTGAAGAATTTTTCATTAAAAGTTAAGGATCTTTACAAAACATATAATTTCACAGTATACGAAGAAAATAAACCAGATAAATACTAATTAATACTAATTCAGTGTGTCAGTGTAGAGTTAGGAGAAGGAAAGAAAGAAACAGAAAGTTGTTCCAATATATTTATTTGTGTTAGCAGTAAAACAATATCACATAGGTCACATACTTATATTTATCTACGTGTTAAACGAAATTCTATTTCATTAGCAATATTACAACTATAGTGTTATGTTTCAAAACATATCGGAGTTGCATACATTCAATTAATGTAGAAAGTGGTATGAAAAGATTTAGAAGGGACCCGGTTTCTTTGATCCCGAGTATAAATATTATAATACAGGATGAAACTTAAATCGTGAATAAAAATTAGTGTTTCATGCTCATTTGATGCTGGGCAATATGCATTGTCCCATTTGTTGAAATTTGTCGGATCAACTTCGTATTAATTTGAACAGTTATGAAACCGCAAATTCTCAGATTATTTTCAACAAATGAAACACTAATTTTTCACCTGTACCTATATTAGTTTTCTTAAATATTGTACAAGACGCTGAAAGGATTATTTACAATACTTTAGCAATTGAACAGAGAAAAGCTGCCTTCCTGTTTAAGGCAGTGCCTCAGCTTCATGCCGTTAATACGGTCCCACATTAGTTACAATGGTGATACACTTAAGACTATTTCTACATTGCTAAGAACTTTTAAACATTGGTTAGAACAAAGAAAAAAGATGAATTGAGAACAAATTCGTCAATGAAGAATATAAATATAGACGCTATATACAATACAGGGGCCTTACCATGATGTCTTAATGCGATTCAATTCCGACTCGGTTCAGGTTTTAGCTGTCAATTTTAGTTTGGATCTGACAGCGAGCGAACCTAAACTGAATCGGAATTGAATCGCACTAAGACGTCATGGTAAGGTAAGCTCCCAGCATGACAAAAAAACTGGCAAGATAGTGTACAAAACATCTTTAGTGTACAAGCATTAACATCTTTTGTGCTGCTTAACAGAAACAGAGTAGAGAAGAACCACATAGAATTTTACACCGTATATAATAGAATTTTTACACCACATATGTATAATATTATACAAGTCCTATCCTATATTTGCAATAGAAACAAGATTAAGTCTTCGTTTTCCTAATGCGTCAACGGCAATACATTTGAAACATGAAGGTGTTTTGACTGGCACATAAAGCCTTCTATACCTATTACCTACCCTCCAAGCTGTTCGTGGATAATGGTTCTCATATTGCACCAGGTCACTACCCTATGTTTAAATGAGAAATTGTTCTTTTTCTCTCCGTTAATGAAATTGTCAACCTTGAAATATCCGGTTTAATAGACGGCCTTAGAGCTCTCAGTACCGACCTTTGGGGCAGTCTTCGAGTTTCACACACGATCCACTGGGTGCCTTCAATAGACCGTCTTTACAGAAACAGCCTTTGTTGCACTGCGCTGGGCAGACTGGGTTCGGGTTGCTGCAGGTCTTTTCACAAGGCTCACAATCTTTGAACACCTGATGCGGCCCACAGGTCATCTTGTAAGTGATCGGCTGGACGTAATTGGCTGGAAAAATAATCAGAGAAATTAGGGCGACAGAAAAAAAAATGCAAACAATATAAACAGCTTATTAGGCATCTTCATAACTGTTGTGGAACTGACTGTTCTATATCAATACATCATCAACGCTCAACCCAAAATCTAGAACCGAGAAAGCAGAAATTTTGCACAATGGAACCACGGAGGCGAAGCCGCGGCACATATATTACTCTTGGGCACAAGCTTCCCCACATTATGAATGGGCTTGCTGGGCCGAGTTCCAACGCGAGCCCAATGCATGTTGAGAACTTCTCACACACCATAACACCGCTTCGTCATCGTCCTCTGCTTGAAAAACTATATATTAAACTACCATGGATTTTTTTATTGTTTGTAGTCAGCCAATATTAGTATTTTACCTATTAAAATCCCTTGGCTCTTTAGGATAATGAGGTGCCAAAGACTGTGACAGTAGTTAGATGAACTAGAGCTGGGCTGGCTCATCGTCCAGGGAGCCTTAGGCAATTGTCCATGTCACCCAGTGGAGATAGGAGCCTGGCTCTTTGGGGAGTCAAGAAAGAAGAAAACTCACAACTCTCATTCTTCACGAACTTCGAGCACTTTCCGTACTCCACACAGCTGCCGTCCTTGTCTCGCAGCAGATCGTCCTTACAGAAGCAGCCGCGTGAGCACTGCGCTGGACATATCGGGTTGGGGTCTTCGCAAGTACGGTTGCAGGGCTCGCAGAACCTATACTCCTCGGTGGGGGGACAGTCCTGCCTGGGTTCTGATGTGTCTTGGTTGTATGCCGCTGGAATTAAAATGGACAGGCATTAACAGAAGGGCCGATACTTTCAAAAAAGCCATGGCAGCCTGGTGGTTAAATCTATGGCCGAAGCAGATCGGGGATTTGAATTCGGGCCGCACATAGGATAGTATGTCGGGATTAACGTGCGAAATACGTTTGAAATTTGTTATGAGCTTCTCGTTGAAGGAAAGCATTTTGAGGAAAACTGCAAAGCGAAGCGATTCAATGGTAGTGTGAAGTTCCCAATCCGCACTGGGCCCGCGTGTCTCGTTCTGAGAGACCTGAGCCTAGCAGTGGGACGTACATATTTATTCTGGAGAGAGTGACAGTAATAAATAAAAGCCGACGCCTAATCCACGCTGGTCCATAATACTCACAGGTCACTGGCGGGCACTCGGACAGTGGCACGCAGTGCCCGGTGCTGTTCCGCACTTGGTCGAGCTCGCAGTAGCAGCCGATCCGGCAGACGGCTACACAAGCCGGCGCCGGATCCTGACAGGTCCGTTGACATCCGCCGCAGGAAAGGAACCTCTCGTTTGAACGGCAGAGGGATGCCACTTGACCTGTAGTGAAAGGAATGAGATGGAAATAGGGATTAGTCATTCAACGTCAAGCAATTAAAAATTGAAAACAATCGTTTTCTGACATCTTCAATTCATTCATTTATTGGCACATCCACTGAACGCAGATTACTTTTGTTTCGATCAGTACCTAACGATATAGACAAATATCTTAATTTCAAACTTTAAATTCAATTTTTAAGTCCAATTTAAGCTTTATTGGGACAAATGAGAAATAAGAATATAAAACAAATCATTTGAAGTACTTAGTCGAGAATTAGTTCGTAGGCTTTTAATTTTTTTGAGTTCGTAATAGTAGCTCATGATTCCAAGTGTGAGTATCTCTCCAAATTAAAATTTATTAGGTACATTAAAAGTCCCATTATTTATAGGATTCATGACGCGGGATGAGGAAGGTAGAAAATCTGAAGATTCCGTTATATTTAGTCAGTCGAATCAAAAATTATTTTCTTTTGAAAATTACTTTCTGCCAAGTTCATTGCGGCGCATTCTCCCTTTCGTTGTTAAAGTCGGACCATAATCTCATGATAGTAGTAGTAATAATTATAATAGTATTATTGCACCCTAACACTAGCTGTGATAGCAAAAGAGAAATGACAATCAACCAGCCTTTCACGCTTCTAAAGTAACGATATAATCCAGACCGGTTTCAGTTTCTCCCATTGTTACCATGCCTCGTTTATCATTACCAGTGGACTTAATCAGACAATCGGTGTTTACAGTTTGCAGAACGAATGCATGTTGTTAGAAACTGCATTGTTGTGCAATACAAATAGAGGGTAGCGGAGCAACATCCAACATAAACATAATATGGAAAGAAACAGCGAGCGCGTTGGGTTCGTGCAGTCTTGTTCCGCCGAAAAACACGACTATCCCCCTTATTTATAAACGCTCTGTAGGCTTCTGCTAACTTAGCAATCATTTGTCCTTATGTCCCTTTGACATTTACCTTTCACAGATAAGGACAAACAATTGCTAAGTTAGCAGAAGGCTATAGAGCGTTTAAGATTAAGGGAAGTCTGTATGGTCCATTCAAGATAACATTTTGAATCTAGAATATTTGGTTGTTAACATCTTTCCATGAAGTTTTTCAATAGAAAACTTTAAAGTAAAAAAATGCCACGCATTCGAGTAATCAAACCGTAAATTAAAAATAATCAGCATGTTGCCAAAAATGCCTTCCATCACACACACACATTTATGTATGTATGTAATTTTATATGAACTGGGGGGGATTTGTTTGCTAACAAAAGTTTTAAAAAGGTTTGGAATGGACTTTATTTGTTTCGTTAATAAGATCGATAACTATAGAACTAGAGAAAGTGATCTATAGGAATGTCGCATCAGGACGCATGATCGAGTACCTCGTTACGCAATCATAGATCAATAGTGAAAGTTTGATCCACGAACCTGAATCGTAAAAGGACAATTTGATCCATCGGTTAACAGAACTCGGGTGGAAAAATACTTGATTCAGCATTTACACACACACACACAAATCACGTCTATATCCCTTACGGGGTAGACAGAGCCTGAGGTAACAAGACCTAAAGGCCACGCTTAGCATGATTGTAGGCGTATAGGTGGAAAGGGGAATCAAAACAGTGATGTGTTGCTAGCCGCATCGCCTATAACATGATTCCTAAGACTCGCCCATTCCCTCGATGGGCTTTTACCATCTGCGCGGGACGAGAGGCAACTGGTACATTCTATGTTTTTTTTTCTCTCCCAGGCCAATATGGAAGTTACATTCATGAGATACTCAATCATTCAATTCGAAAAGAGTTTTCGACACGTTTAAGTTCCACGCCACAGGTGACCCTAGGGCTGGCGCTTACCTCTCTCAAAGGCTAGGAATAGCAGTTCAGAGAGGCAATGCGGGCAGCGTCTCGGGGTCAATGCCTGTGCCGGAATATTTGGACGACATATTTGATTTGTAGTTTTATAATTAACTAGCTTTTCCCCGCGACTTCGTCCGCGCACAACGTCAGTGACGACACACCCCATATACTCATGTCTCCAAGTATAAGGTTTTTATTGCCTATCCCGTGGGAAATTCGGAAAATCCCTTCTTAGAGCACCTACAGATCCTCTAGGAACATTGTCTACTAATTATAGTCTTAATTATTTACCTTGTGTTTTTATCCCGTGGGAAATTTGAAAAGTTCCTTTGTAAGGGTATCTTTATACTAATCAAGGAATAATGTGTAGGCATGCTAAATTTAATGTCTGTAGCTTTATTAGTACAACATTTCGGTATTTTCCAATCCCGTGAGAAAATCGGGATAAAATCTCCTGGTTTTAAGCTACCTCCCTACCAATTTTCAGCCAAATCGGTTCAGCCGTTCTTGAGTTATAAATAGTGTAACTAACACGACTTTCTTTTATATAATATAGATTGTAGTTTTAGTTGTAGTATTAGTCTGTTTTTAAATAATTATCTTTATTTATTTTACAATCAATCAATACATAGTATAAAATGTAGTCGTTTTCTACTGTCTGTCTGTCCCTATTTGTGCTTAGATCTTTAAAACTATGCCATACATAATTTTGAGATATTCGTCAAACCACGGGCCGATTTTAAACAAACATGGCTAAGAACCACCGAAAGGAAACTTGCTTTCGAATGAAAGAAAACTGCATCCAAATCGGTACATTTTTGAGAGCTACGATGCGCAAACAGACACACGGAGACATCGACGTCAATCTTATAACACCACTCTTTTTGCGTCGGGGGTTAAAAAGGTATAAAGATAAGTAGTTTTATATTTCCAATACTTTTTGTGTCGCATTTGAAGTTTTTTTTCTAAAGGGTTTATTAATAACTAGATTCTGTTTGCGACTTCGTCTGCGTAGGATTATACATATAAACCTTCATCTTGAATCATTCTATCCTGTTGTATTTTTCCTGACTTTACTTGCATTGTCATCCGTCCTACATATGTGTACCAAATTTCAAGTCAATCGGACACACCGTTTTGAAGTTCCCTTCGCGGAGACGGTCCTGGCTGGGTCACCAGAACACCACTACCAAATTGTATTGTCATCCGACTTACATAAGTATGCAAAGTTTCAGCTCAATCGGCTGAAGATATCTGCTTCAAAATTGAGTCGCAAGATTCCACCCGGACAAACATACGTTGCAAGATAATATAAAACGTGTAAAAAAACCGCATCAAAACCCGTTGCGTAGATTTAAAGATCTAAGCATTCATAGGGACAGACAGCCAGCGGAAA
Source organism: Pandemis corylana (assembly GCA_949127965.1). NCBI lineage: Eukaryota > Metazoa > Arthropoda > Insecta > Lepidoptera > Tortricidae > Pandemis > Pandemis corylana. Next base: position 12,240,144 of record OX421865.1, on the reverse strand, counting down.
GCGACTTTGTTTTATACTAAGTAGTGATGATGATGATATAAAACTACCGTCTTTCTCTACCCGGCTTCAACTTTAAAAAACATTAGAACCTGAATAAACTTAATTTTAAAATTTGACCGCTTAAACCCTTGATCGTCAAATGCCGCCTGAATATTGCAGCCCTCGGTATAGCAAACAATTTTTATAGTTAATAACTACTAAAACTGATTATACTTAAAATTAAATACGCGTTCATTAACATGTTCCTTAGGGAGTTTGATTACTGAAATATTAGCGGGCGGAGTCGCGGGCGGAAGTCTAGTTCACTCTCAAGTTCATCAGCGTGCGGCCCAAAGTGATAATTCACATTGTTCTATGTGGCCAGAAAAGTGTGACGATCATTGCTTAAAACCCACCAATTAATAGACAAATAGCTTTTTTTTTCCAATGTAGGTACATCTTGTTTTCCTAAACCTTTTTCGATGGATCATAATTAAATTAAGAGCCCGTTCCAAACAATACCCTGAGTTAGCTAAAAACAAAGTTAGCACTTCAATAAAATCAACATTAAATTATTTTTAAAATTAAAACAGCACCAAAATGGATTTATTTTTAGTTACAAAACACTTATAAACTCAATGTGTAATTACATAAATGTAGGTAAAAATATATTATAAGATAAATTTATAGTTTAATTAATTTATCGCATAATACATTTACATTTTTATATTTAAGTGATTACACATTGAGTTTAAAAGTGTTTTGTAACTAGAAACAAATCCATTTTTACGCCTTTGTAAAAAAATACCTAACCTACTCAAGAACATAATGCCATATTTTAACTATAATTTTGAACATAATGTATTTTAAACAGCACCAGCATTAACCGTTCTTAACATAAATCTTAAGCTCAAATTAAATAAATAAACTTACCGTAAACTAGATGAGTACCCATACACAAACAGACCAGCAGGCACGTTCGCTCCATAGCTGCGATGTCGGCGACTGCGGCTACGATGTACTAAGCAAAGCTTACGATAACTAGAAACAGAATAAGGCGGTAATATACCAGACAGTCAAGTCAAAGTAATGCGAAACTTGAGGCCCATTTAGACACATGCAGGGCCGGATCTACCATATGGCTTTTTGGGCTTCAGCCCAGGGCCCCGTGGATTCAAGGGGCCACCAGCTAAGTCAAGTCAAAGTCAAAAATGGACGATAATGCGAAAAAATCCATAATTTTGTTAAATTAAACATATCGTAAAGTTTGCAGCATCAAATATTTTGTTGTCTTATTTTTTTCTTATACTTTGAGTAATTAGGTGGGCCCCTAAGTAGTATTAGCCCCCTAAACTCACGGTCCGGCCCTGGACACATGCAAGAATTGTATGCAATTATTGTCAAGGTTATACCATTACTCTATGGTAAAACGATTTTATATTTTGTCTATTGCCCCTCTAGCAATGTCATTCACTTCTTCATAATATTCCCACGAATAAACTACCATACAACGTCTTATTACTTCAATAGGTTATGGGCCCAGTCAATAATTATATCTTCTTCTTCTTATTTGTGACTTATGTCGTTAGAGCGACGACAACTTCGCCAATGTCAAAGTAATAAAAATGTAATTCAAAAATCTTGTGACAAAATGTCGGCAACGTTGTAATACGGTCAAAAGAGCTCCCTGTTGGGCTCTTAGCCAACGGTCAATGATATCCCTCAGAAACTGCCAGGAAATCATATGCCGATACCCATGGTGCACCGGACCAAGCACTGCTCTTCCCCCGGAGGGATCCGGAAACGAACCGCAGCTCTTGACCACACGCGGAGGTAACTCACAGGAAGTTGACAGATCGGTTTAATTCGGTTTACCTCGGCAACCCGCAATGTAATGAAACTTGCATGTGCCTTATATCAATAAGTGACTTTACACAATGTAGGTAAGTAAATTTCTAAACGATACAGAACTGAACACATGGAAAAATGAGAAAAGTACCTAAAGCTATGGCTGGGAATCGAACCCGTATCCTCATCATTCCGTACATACATACATTCCCTTGCGGGGCAGACAGAACCTAAGGTAACAAAACCTCAAGACCATTAGCATGATTGTGGGCGTATAGGTGGAAAAGGGAATCAAAATAGTGATGGGTTGCTAGCCGCATCGCCTATTGATTTCGTCCGATGGGCTTTTACCATACGCGCGGGAAGAGAAGCAACTGGTACATTCTATGTTTTTTCTTTACTCCCAGACCAGTTTGGAAGAAATCATTCCGTGACGCGTGCTATCCTTACACCACCCAAAGCAGGTGAGTAAGCCTTCGAATTTTTCTATCTATCTAAGCTGCTATTTGAATAAATAATAAGTAATAGTAAGTAAGTAGTTACTATCAGATGAATCAAGAATTTTTACTTCTTGATTTTTTATGTTTACTTTTACGGGTTTACCGTTAGAACTTAAACCCCGCTAGATTCCCGGCCACAGCTTTACTTTTCGGATTTTTCTGGTATTACATTGTTGTTATTCTGTTATTGTTGTTATTCAATTAATTTATCTTGTATTACATTTATTTTTCTAATATTTAAGTAGTTACTTAGTATTAAATAAGTCCTTACTCCTGCGCTCTGTAGCTAACATGTTTTTTAATAATTAATCAATAAAGGGGAATTTACTTTTAAACGCAGTTATCGGTTGTCAAAAACCAGTCTCCGGTTGTCAACTTGTTTTCCTTGTCAGAACTTAAATGACTTTATTTTCTTTCCGTTTTTAATTTGCACCTTTAATTGGAGGGCATTGTTTAAAAACGGAACGTTTGTCGGCATTTTATGGATGTTAAAATCAATTATTATTTGCATATATCCTTTTAGCGCCAATTATTGCCATTATTAAAAATGTTAAAAGGCTCAAGTTCCAAATTCAAAGTGTTTGCTTTAGGTACCTATTTACTTTTTTTTGTAAATGTTGCTCTGTCAGGTTACTGTTGCTAGCATAAACTGTTGTTCCGTATTAGACTCCTAGTTACTTTGTTTTTGTGTTAGTTTGTGTTATTAAAACATTTAAACCATAGCGGAACACACTGTAGGTTCACCTATTTTTGTCGTGTTACGTTAAAAAATGCTATCGAAGTTTGTGTAGCAAATATAAACTACCAAGATACTGAGGATCTCTTTACAGGCACTTGCTAATGGTAGAGTGGAGCCACACACACACGCACACACACGCACACACACATACACAGTGGCGGATTTGCAGTCTCGGCCGCCCTGGGCCCCAAGCCATCAGCAGCCCCTTTCTCAGTATCCGCCATACATACATACACGAATCACGTCTTTATCCCTTACGGGGTAGACAGAGCCTAAGGTAGCCGGTACCTACAGGCCACATTTAGCAAGATTGTGGGCGTATAGGTGGAAAATGGAATCAAAATAGTGATGGGTGGCTAGCCTCATCGCCTATAACATGATTCCTATGATTTTCGCCCATTCCCTCGATGGACTTTTACCATCTGCGCGGGTAGAGAAGCAATTCTATGTTTTTTCTTTGCTCCCAGACCAGCATGGAAGGTATCCGCCATATAGACTACAAAATGAAATTACTTTTTTGCCAACAGTTTTTTGACACGATATGGGGCCGCCCTTTTTTTTTAACGGAGAGGAAATCTTTATGGATGCCATAGGCACGGGGATGCCTAGGGTTATGTGGGACTCCCCCTGAGGGGTATACCCGAACTAAAAACTCCGGCATTGCCTCAATCCGGTGTGACGGGGACGCAGTGGGATGCCACTAGGGTTTCACCACAGACGCCCCCTGGTGGCCCCGGCTTTCGCCAGAACCGCGGCAAGAAGGGGAGGGCCCGTACGCTGGGCCCGTCTTCCCTTAGACAATGAGACCTAGCCCGGCCTACCGGGCCTTAGGGTAAATCCGCCACTGCACATACACACACACACACACACACACACACTCACACACACACAGTCTAGTGCGAAGGCCGCTGCTTCACTTACCGCATAAAATGTCATCTACCTATCTCTATGTAACAATGTGTTCTTGTTATGCACTTTGTAACTTCTGTGGTGAAATAAAGTTTTCTTTCTTCTTTCTTTCTTTTAATAAACTCACCTGTCAATAAATGTTTGTAGCAATAAGACCGATATTCACTTCAAAATTTGTTATAAGCTTGGTTATTCTAGTGTTTATTAAATAATCCACTGACTCAACCAACTCCGTATCTCAAGTGATTCTGCGACAGTGAATGAGGTAACGGCTTATATATTCAATACATGTGATGTCACATGCGGGTTGGTGACGCGTGCGCATACGCAACGTGCATGATGGGGGAGCTATGATACAGCTTTAAAGGTCATGGGTTTATGATGACGTGTTTTTGCATGTAGTCGACACAGGTTGGTCCATGGTGAAAAAAAGTTTAGGGCCGCTGAAACGTATGAATAAGAGAACATCTGTATGGCATTTTAAGACAATAGACAATATTCTTTTTTTTCTTATTTCTTATTTTTTTATTTTACTTCCATGCTGGTCTGGGAGCAAAGGAAAAACACAGAATGTACCAGTTGCTTCTCGTCCCGCGCAGATGGTAAAAGCCCATTGAGGGAATGGGCGAGTCTTAGGAATCATGTTACAGGCGATGCGGCTAGCAACCCATCACTATTTTGATTCCCTTTTCCACCTATACGCCTACAATCATGCTAAACGTGGCCTTTAGGTCTTGTTACCTCAGGCTCTGTCTACCCCGTAAGGGATATAGACGTGATTTGTGTGTGTGTGTGTGTGTTAATTTTAAAAATAGAAACATCAAGAAGTAAATAAAAGTAGGTTATAAAAGGTTGGTTGGTTTAATTTTTAATTCGCACCTGGCCAGGACTGTAGGAGTAATAAGTCAGGGTGTTGGCTGGAAACCAGCGCCACAGGCGTCGCCCTTCGGCACCAGCAGCTAGCTGACGCCCACACCTTTTGTCACAAACCGTTTTGAGTAATTATTATTCGTTATTTAATTTGTAGTTTTTTTTTATCTGTTTTTGTGGCAATAAATTGTTTTTACTTTCTTTCTTGTCGGTCGGCAACAGCCGCTGTTAGATTTTTGACACATACTTTTTTGCTGACTGTACTTTCATTGCCAGTAATTTCACGTCAATCGGACCAACCGTTGAAGAGGTCCCTCCTGGGAGTCCTAGGGGGGGGGGGGGTCTGAGTGTGGGACCGGGTCACTATAACTCAACTACCAGATTATTGCATCGTCATCTGACTTCCACAAGTATGCGAAGTTCCAGCTCAATCGGTTGAAGATATCTGCCCTCAAAGTAGAGTTGCAAGATTCCTCCCGGACTAACATACATACATACGTTGCAAGTTAAAAAACATATGTGATCAAAAAGCTTGTAAAAAATAACAGGTATTTTTACGCGGACTGTAAAGCTCTGTAGCCACTTGAATTAGTCATAATAATAATGTTTATTTGCAGAAAAAGAGTTAGTTACATTATATCTTAAGTGTTATAGATATCGCTCCATCTTTTCCAGCTGCATTCATACAGCATGCAAATATATCAAGTAGGTAACGTGCACCAACAATAATAAAATCAATAACAAAATATTCATAATTATATGGTTAAAGCATTAAAAATAATAATTTGAACAATAGTAGGCTATCAATGATTTCTAAATTCATGTCATGTGTTAAGTGTATAATTTATAAACTCCTTGAGTAATAGTTTTGTTTGTTTATTTTTAGAGTTCCGTACCCAAAGGGTAAAAACGGGACCCTATTACTAAGGCTTCGCTGTCCGTCCGTCTGTCTGTGTGTCTGTCCGTCACCAGGCTGTATCTCATGAACCGTGATACTAGACAGTTCAAGTTTTCACAGATGATGTGTTTTCTGTTGCCGCTATAACAACAAATACTAAATATCTAACTTTTTCATGTCTGTCTGTCTATTTAAATAACCAATATAAACTGACCTCACACCGCGTACATTTTGCTTAGGAGCAGGGCAACGGAACCCTCGGGGCGCGAGCCAGACTCGCACTTAGCGGTTTATTATTGCTGGTCTGGGAGCAAAGAAAAATCATAGAATGTACCAGTTGCTTCTCTACCCGCGCCGATGGTAAAAGCCCATCGAGGGATTGGGCGAAAATAATAGGAATCATGTTGTAGACGATGAGGCTAGCAACCCATCACTATTTTAATTCTATTTTCCACCTATACGTCCACAATCTTGCTACATGTGGCCTGTAGGTACCTGTTACCATAGACTCTGTCTACCCCGTAAGGGATAAATACGTAATTTGTGCATGCGTGTTTAGCGTGAAGAAAATAAATGACAACCACACAAACTTTCACATTTATAATATCAGTAGGATTTACTTGTTTTAATGTTTAAATAATCTGTTTTATTGATCACTTTCTTTCTGCCAAATTCTGGCACTTTGCTCTTGGTAATGAGTGTCAGTCTTCGAAAGACTCAGCAAGCAATACATTACCCTTATTTCCATCGCACAGTCGGGTAAAGCCGATCCGGTTTTCAGGGGCACTCAGCTGAGATGACTTCACTTTTACTGACAACCTTGAGTTACGAGAAGTTATCCTCATCATACAAAAAAAACCGCCGTTTCGTAACAATCAGAGCATCATATCACTGGGACCTATTGCATTCCATTCATATACATAGCCGCTCTATGTTAAGCTTCTTCTGAAAGTGCCACTACATTGGAGGTTGGCCTCTGAAAACTTCTCTTGTCTTGAGCCATCCTGAGCTGCTCTGCACTGCTGACTCCGGTCCGCTCCCTAATGTTCTACAGCCATGAATGTTACCTTAGAATGTCCTAGTAATATAACTTGGTTACGTCCGAAGTACAAGGGTTTCTTCCCTTGTTCTTCTTACATAACCAAGTTACATTACCGCAATGGTAAACCAGCGTTGGATGACTAATTTGGATTAATTTAGGTTTAGGTGCGGCGGGGTGGGCCTTGGACCACCTTTAAACCGTGAACATGTTTGTATTACTTTAAAAATAGTATTTATTTTACCTTAGAATGTACTAGTAATGTAACTTGGTTACGTACGAAGAACAAGGTGTGTTATAATGTATTGTAAATTTATTATTTCATAAAAAGATCTTTCTACTCCATAAAAGAGTTTTTAAATGAAAAATAAGCAGAACAATTATTTATTTATTTACCATATTAAGAAACTTTATTAGCCATGTTTACTTGTGTGTGTTTAAATACTATTTTTATTTTTAATTCTATCTTTGTCTTTATCTCCACATGTAATGTAATGTATTCTACCGTCCGGCTCTCTGTGGTATTCATTTGTTGCTCGTACGTTTAATTTTGATTAGTTTTAAGTGCAAGTGCCATAATAATATTATTATTGCTGTTATTATAATAATAAGTTTTAGTTTTAAGATTATTTTATAATAAACTAGCTGTTGCCCGCGGCTTCGCTCCTGTTTTTTTTCTTCTAATCTTCAATATTTTCTCACCGTCTAAACCTTCCCTGGGCTTCCACGAATATTTCAAGACTAAAATTAGACAAATCGGTTCGTGCGTTCTGGAGTTATAGCGTCAGGAAGGAAAACCCGACTTATTTTTATTTTATAATAAATTGCCGTGCCCTTACTGGGTAAATGTTTGAAACTATGTACAAAATAACATCTTTGTCACAACACTTTTATGCAATAAATAGTTTGAGTTTGAGTTTGAAATACCTAAGCATAATATAATGCACCCGACAAATATTGCACATCATCCAAAAGCGCAAAATCGAATATCTGGGGCACGTGTTGCATCACAACAGATACTAGCTGTTCCAACTAATATTGGTGGGCAAAATACAAGGAAAACAGTGCTCTACATGGCGGAAGACATTAGCTTCTTCTTCTTACATAACCAAGTCACATAAATAGGATATTCTGAGAAAAAAAATCGAATATTAGTTAAAACTCGCGATGTTTATGGCCAAAGAGATTATTTATTCAAATTTACGAATGAGCAGATAATAAAGGTTTCCAAATCGGCGGGGAACAACATAAATCTCTTATCTTGCAAATTTCAAATATTGTAGTTTAAATTCTATTGAGAGAACCAATAGCTCCTATCTTACATTATTCCGAAATTACAAAATAATCACTACATAGTATAAAACAAAGTCGCTTTCTCTGTCCCTATGTCCCTATGTCCATATGTATGCTTATATCTTTAAAAATATTTATACTTCCATGCTGGTCTGGGAGCAAAGAAAAAACATAGAATGTACCAGTTGCTTCTCTTCCCGCGCAGATGGTAAAAACCCATCGAGGGAATGGGCGAAAATCATAGGAATTCTGTTGTAGGCGATGCGGCTAGCAACCCATCACTATTTTGATTCCACTTTCCACCTATACGCCCACAGTGTCTTGCTAAACGTGGCCCGTAAGTCTTGTTACCTTAGGCTCTGTCTACCCCGTAAGGGATAAAGACGTGATTTGTGTATGTGTATGAATATCTTTAAAACTACACAACGGATTTTGATGCTGTTTTTTTAATAGATAGAGTGATTCAAGAGGAAGGTTTTTATGTATTCTGTATGCGCAGACGAAGTCGCGGGCAGAAGCTAGTTTAATAATGAACAAAGAAATTTTGAAAATTATTTGGCAAGTGCTGAGTTCCTCTAACCACGTTTGGCGTGCATGGCTCCCGCATCAGCTGGTGGCTGACGACACCAATGCCTCACTCCGCGGCCCTGACTGATCGCATAACTGATGGGCTGATATAGGGGTTTCCCTCGCAGTAATGCTGCCACCTGCCACCTCAGCTCTTTCAGAGTCGAAGCTTACCTATTAGATTTTTAGCTTGTGGCGTCAGGAACGTCACCTATTCCCAAATTCCCAAGGGATATTATAATTAACATATTGGCAACACTGGACTTTCTATATATACCGCTCTGCGGCGCTGCGTCGCCCTCTTTCTCCTCTTCAAGATTTTTAAAGGTTCTAAAGGCAACAGTACTTTTTGTGTTCATACAATGCTTTATGAAATATGAAAGCTATCAAAAACGCCTTTAATTTATCAAAAAAAATGACTGCTAAAGTTAGAACTTACATTATTCTGTGTAGTATTTTTTTTCGCAACTGTATTAAAAACGTCCTTGCATTGTCATTTTTCACTCGCCCTGAGTCTTGCCACTCGCCTGCGGCTCGATCGTCTGCGGCGGCTGCGGCGAATACCTATCTCAGAACTCGTGAAATAATGACATACTTTCCGCACTAGCATCGAAATGTACTATTATAACACAAAAGCATGATTTATTTATTTATTTATTTTAGATAATTATACGCTAACCTAGACTTAAACTAAAGACTAGTGCCATGCATCTCCTATACATTCTGCATCCTTTTTAGCACTCTTCCATTCCATCCAGCCTTGCTATCTTCGCAAAGATCACACTGGGGGGCTGCTGCGAGCGCGGAGTTGAGCGCGACCGCGCGGGGGAGAGGCGAGTGCTGGCCAGTGGCGTAACAATAGGGTGGCAGGACTGGCAAAATGCCAGGGGCCCCCGACCCAAGAGGGCCCCGGCCCAAGAGGCCGCGAGGTCAAAAATATTAAAATTAAACTGAGTACAACCGATTTTTACTGATATGGCCCCATCAAAAGAATTTGCCACGGGCCCCAGATGGTATAGTTACGCCACTGGTGCTGGCGCAGGCGGCTGCGGGCGCGGCCCACACAGGAAGCTAACTCTACTCAGGAGCAAACCGAAAAATTAATAACCTGGTCTGGCCATTTAATTCTTGCGCCCCCCAGAGTCTACGCCCTGTACCTGGGCACCGGTGGCACCGCCCTATTTACGGCACTACTCTACAGCGCTTGTTGATGTAGTCTTCTTCTTCTTCTTCTTCTTGTTTTCTAATATGGCTCCATCGAACCATGCGATGATTTCGCCAATGTCAAGGTAATAAATACAGTATTCAAAAATCTTGTGACAAAAATGACGGCAACGTTGTACGGTAGAACATGGTCATAAGATGTCGGGCTCTTAGCCAACGGATAATGATATCCCTCGGAGTCCGCCAGGAAATCATTAACCGGTGCCCAGGGTGCACCGGAACAAGCACTGCACTTCCCCTCGGATGGATCCACAAACGAACCGCAGCTCTTGATCACACGCGGAGGTAACCCGACTCGCACCCCTGTTGATGTAGTCGTTAGGCACTTTCAAATTGGCAAAAGTTGCATGAAGAGTTTATGCTATCAATTTTGTTACGCAATATGCGGAGAAAACCACACAAGACAACATTTCTACGTAGCTCCAGAGAATCGTATCCGAGGTGGCCTTGCAGGAAACGCGTTGGGTGCATGAAGGGCTATTTGTGCAGTTTCTTATACAAGTTACGTAGAAACTTGTTAAACTAAGATGAAGGCTTCATAAACTTTTCATTTCAATCAAGTTACAAGATACGAATTACGTACCCAATGGACTTAGGTCAACTCGAAAGGTTTTAAAGGGCGGATTGTACGCGATTACCGGGACAATTTAGTTGTTAAACGCAACCCTTTCCCGTCCCTTCGGACCTAATCCCGGTCCATATGTCCGACCGTGCACGGATTTATTTAGACAACATTAAAATCCATACTTACATATTGTATTGTACTTGTATTGTATTTGTACATCCATATTGGTCTGGGAGAGAAAGAAAAACATAAAATGTACCAGTTGCCTCTCGTCCTGCGCAGATGGTAAAAGCCCATCGAGGGAATGGGCGAGTCTTAGGAATCATGTTATACAAAGTAGTGAACAATTTATTTGAGCTAAAGCAACGTTGTACTTATGATACCTACATCCTTCCATGCTGGTCTGGGAGCAAATAAAAAACATAGAATGTACATACCAGTTGCTGCTCTTCCCGCGCAGATGGTAAAAGCCCATCGAGGGAATGGGCGAGTCTTAGGAATCATGTTATAGGCGATGCGGCTAGCAACCCATCACTATTTTGATTCCTCTTTCCACCTATACGCCTACAATCATGCTAAATGTAGCCCTTAGGTCTTGTTACCTCAGGCTCTGTCTACCCCGTAAGGGATATAGACGTGATTTATATGTACGTATGTATGTAACATTAAAATAATATACGACAGTTACACTCAGTCAGGAATGGTAATTTTGAATCACATTGCAAAACTTAGCCAAGCTAGCAAGCCATCACTATTTTGATTCCCCTTTCCATCTATATGCCCACAATAATGCTAAACGTGGCTAGTGATTTTTGTATGTACTAGCTGCTGCCCGCGACTTCGTCTGCAAAAAAATAGTGTTTCGTTATCCCTTGGGCTCTGTCTACCCCGTAAGGGATAAAGACGTGATTTATGTATGTAACTATGTATGTATGTATGCTATCCCGCGGGAAATATGCAATTTTCCGGGGTAAAAATCAGCTACCTCCGTTCCGAATTTTATCCAAATCCATTCAGTAGTTTTTACGTGAAAGTATAACAAACATCCATCCATCCATACTTACAAACTTTCGCGTTTATAATATTAGTAGTATGTACTTCCATACTGGTCTGGGAGCAAAGAAATAACGTAGAATGTACCAATTGCTTCTCTGCCCGCGCAGGTGGTAAAAGCCCATCGAGGGAATTGGGCGAAAATCTTAGGAATCACGTTAAATAGGCGATGCGGCTAGCAACCCCATCACGGTTCGCTTTTCCACCTATAGGTATGCCCACAATTATGCTAATTGTGGCCTTCAAGTCTTGTTACCAAAGGCTCTGTCTACCCCGTAAGGGATATAGACGTGATATATGTAAAACGTAACCTTCCAAGCTAGCAACTCATCACTATTTTCATTCCCCTTTCCATCTATAGTAACTATGCCCACAATAACGCTAAACGTGGCTAGTGCTTTACCTATGTAACTATACAATACAATACAATACAAATACTCTTTATTGAACACCACAAATCAGTACAAAACAATACAGAAACAAAGAACAAAGTAGACAATAGGCGGTCTTATCGCTTAATAGCGATCTCTTCCAGACAACCAATAATAGAAATAAGTTGGAGACAGCTATGTATTTATTACTACTATACACAACAACTTACTTACTTACTTTATTATTACTATATACAACTATGTATGTATTTGTCGATGTTTTAAGTGTGCGCCGACAAAAGGGGTGACTTTAATTTTAAATCTTGATTGATTTTGATTGGCTGTGGTTACTGTAACTGTTGCAGTTACTGTAGCAGCTCGCAGATAAGTATCCGGCTTATAGTCTGTTTTCAACTTTGTAATGTCAAAAAGGTTTTAATTTCAACATGTTGGGGTCAAAGCCCCATAAAGACCGGGACAGCCTTAATCTGCGATAATCTTAACATCCATTAGTTGGACACTATCGCGGTACCTCTAAATGCCCCTAATTCCCCCTAATTCCCCGAAATAGGGGGACGGGGAACGATAAAAACGCAGCCAGATAAACTGACCAGGGGTGCAGAAAGATTGCATAGGGGGAATTTGTTCGGCCGATTCAGTTGTAATTGGTGAAATTGTTTTGCTGTTAATTTTCGTCGTAGTTAGCTTTCAGGTTCTAGCAGTAAAGTAAGAACTTATGCACAGCAAACCCTGAGTGTTAGGTATGAAAGATAACTGGTCAAATTCACGGCCTAAAACTTCCATAATTTTTTAAAATACATATAAATTATCCATTCCTACACACTACTTGTTTCTCAAATGTAATCCTACATACATACATACCGTCCCGCCTCTTTCCCACAGGGGTCGGTAGAGACTACTTTGTTCCACTTGCTGCGATCCTGCCATACTTCTTTCGCTTCATCCACAGTCATCAATTAAATGTTTCATATTATTCTGAGAAAGCGTTAGATCTCTAGGACTTATTGAGAAAGATAGAGTGAAATATTGATTTATATTTAGATACTTGACTGTAGGCCAAATGCCAATGTCATCCAATCTACATTGCAAATACCGAATTCGGGTCTAAACGAACCAAATAAAAAAATATATATACTCTATAGCGTAAGGAACCAGTTGAGCGGACCACTGTGAAAACTTAATCTTAGTGTTAATCTATACTAATATTATAAAAAGGAAAAATTTAATTGTTTGTTTGTTTGAATTGAATTGGCTCCGAAACTACTGGACCGATTTCAAAAATTCCTTTGGCGTTGGAAAGCTACATTATCACTGAGTGACATAGGCTACTTTTTACCGCGGGAAAATACCTTTTCCTACGGGAAAATTAATTTATCGCGGGCGAAGCTGCGGACGGAAGGCTAGTGTTATAATATAGCATGTACTCTTCAACGTTCCCCGTAGCTGCCCAGCCTATTCTTATCCTTTATCTATACTCTATACTTCTATACTTACATACCATCTTATATAACATTATAAAGAGGAAAGATTAAACTTGATTGTTTGTTTGAATTGAATAGGCTCCAAAACTATTGGACCATTTTCAAAAATTCTTTCACCGTTAGAGTTCTACATTATCCCTGATGAACATAAGCTATATTATATTTATAAAAAAATCAGGAAACCTTACTAAAACTCCAATAATCCAACTCAAGGTGTAAAAAAAAACCTTAAAAAATTCCTTAAACCGCGTTTGCTGCGAAAACTATAGTTAATAGTTTAGTAGTAATAGCAATAATTGTCGATAGAAGAAAACAATGTTCTACGACTTTGCAAAAATGACGCGACAGTATATGTCCAGCTATTGTAGTAATGCCACAATAATGTGATTTTTTATTTTAAAAATTTAATTGATAAACCGTTAGAAAAGGTATTTTTTGTACCTTTGTATTAATCCTTAACAAAATAAATGACTACATATTCAAGACTGCTTCAATACTTTTATATAATTCAAGATATTATACAATTTGGACTTTCGAGTTGAAGATACCACGATGCAACTTTTCTATTTCGTAAGTAGTATTGTAAGTACCATTATTATATCTCTCGCGGCTCCAAATCTAGACCGTCCGCTTAGTTAAATGAGTCCTCGCCCGTTCGGTGCAGGGACGCGGGGTTGGACGAGGACGACAAAGGGGGCCGAAAGAGTTCTATCTATAGCTCATATACCGAGGATCCTGATCTGCCAATCACATCTAAACGGTTTCAATTTCCGGTAAAATCTTTCGCCAAACTATTAACGAGTCCCAAGGCTAAACCTTCGAATTAGTAGGAATTGAGCTGCGATAGAATTGTTTTACTCGTGGCCTATCGCGGATCGGAGCTAATGAAGATTTATTTTGCTGCTACAAAATAAAATAACCGGCCAAGAGTCAAACTTTCGCACCGAGGGTTACGTACAAATTTGCCAAGTTTATATAAATCCTGTGTTACAAAAGCCCTGCTCCTAAGCAAAATGTCTATGTAACTAGTTTGAGGTTATTTTATATTGGTTAGGTACAGACTTTTGTCTGTGTTCAACAGTGTTAGGCTCAGTATGTTTCTTTGTAAATAATGTGTCATGTTTAGTTACTTTAAAACCCCATAGATGTCGCTGTTATATGTCCATAGCAATCCTGAATGGCGCTATTAAGATTTTTCTGTGACCGTATAAATAGGCTATTTTGTTATGAATAAATTGTCATATCTCTCATATCTCACTAATCTGTGAGTGATTGTCATTCCCCAAGCAACTATAGTTGGATTCACGTCGATGCGTTGCGTACGGCTTTCGAACAGTCTGACTGTATCTTTTGTTTGAGTATACTCAGAGGGTTAATTTTTTCACAGCCTCAAGGGACGAAAGACCTCAGTACTTGGTATCAATTTCAATTTTATATCTCTACGCGTTCCTGAATAAAGAGCAGAGCTCTGCCTCTAAGCCAAATGTAGGCAGTGTTACTTAGGTGATTTTATATTAGTTAGGTAGATCCTTATAGTAGGTATAGACAGACAGAAATTAAAAAATCTGATTTTTAGATTTATTTAATTAGCTGTGCTCTAAGACACATTTTTATTTCAAATTTCTTGGACAACTGGAAATACCCCATACGATTTACAAACTCGGCAATTTGTATGGAAACGCGTTTTCTAATGAATGTATCTTTTGGTTAGGTTGACTCAGAGGGCACATTTTTTCAAAGCCCTAGAGGACCGCAAAGCACAGTATTTGGTATCAATTTCAATTCTATATCTCTACGCGTTCTTGAGAAAAAAGGGTTTTGACGGACAGACAGACAGACCGATAGATGGACAACAAGTTTGTTTGTTACAAGTTTGACGTCGATGTCGTGTGTGTGTGTGTAGGTATCTGTCTGAGGCAACGTATCTCTCAAGCGGACTGATTTGGATGTGCTTTTTTTTCATTTTAATGGCTCCTTGCTATGGTTCTTGGCCATGTTTGGTAAAAATCAGTCCAGCAGTTTGAAAAGTATCAGCTCTTGTCCAAAATGATGTACTTATGGCATTTTTGGCAAAATATCTATAAGTTTGTTCATTCGAATAATGGTTTTAGATTTTTAATACAGTGTTATACTTAATCGAATCCTACTACTCCCTTCAGGAATTTTTTGATGATAAGCAGAGATGTTTTAGAAATTAAGAATACTTGTTTACTGTTCAAATTTATAATGTAATGTAATTTATGCCTATGTGTGTACTACTATTTGTACATTAAAAATGTAATATTTGCAGTGCCCCTACAGGGTTTGATCTTGTATATTGTATCTTGTATCAAAGCAAATAAAAGTTTGACTTTAAATACCCGTGCGAAGCCGGGGCGGGCCGCTAGTAAGTTATTTAAAAGTAAAGATTTGATTTTTAAAAACTCCAAAAAAGCAAAAAGTACTCTCCGGCGGGGAATCGAACCCCGGTCTCCCGCGTGACAGGCGGGGATACTTACCACTATACTACCGAAGATGTTGATATCTGATGCGAAATGCTTAATTATATGTTACGTATCGTCACGAAAATCAAATGTATATCCTATTTCTAAATATTTCATTTGTCTTGCCACTTATTAATGTACACAAACTTTTATGATTTAATGATATCGGTCATACTTGTGCGTCATTAACTTATAACACTAATTAATATGAAACAAAACCAACTAGAATGGTTTCTAAACGCAGAGCATCATCGTCAATCCTCCATACCTATGTCAAAATGTCATTTGTCATTATGCTATGCTGTCAAACAGAAAAATAGGGTATAAAATATGACGCCGATTCTTCAACGAGTCGAAATTTTTAACTTTATCTGAATAATATCCAAACAAAATGAGTGAAAAGCTAAAGGAATTGAGAGAAAGATCACAAAAAAGAAAGAAACTCTTGGCACAAACTGTACGTGGACCGAATATAACCTCGAACGTTTGAGTGAATCGTGAACATTTGACTTTAGTTTATAAATTTTGGGTTGCAGCTTGGTGTTTCGAGTGTGAGTGAGCTGAGACAGGCTCTCGGAACTTCTAGCGATGTGCCAGCGAAGAAACAAGCAGTATCTGAAGGTAGCGAAGACAAGCCTTCGTCAAAAGATCAGCCTGACGGTTTGGTCTATACAGACTCGTCCACATTCCTTAAGGTTCGTTCTAATTCAAAGCTAAATACAATATCTTAAAATCGTCATCATACAATAAAATTATAATCTTCTTAATATATATGAGCCGGAGACGAATACTTATAATACAGCACAACTTTTCAAACCTCTGGTAATTTATCTGACAGGGCACACAATCGTCAAACCCTCACAATGACTACTGTCAGCACTTTGTGGACACTGGGCAGCGTCCGCAGAACTTCATCCGGGACGTGGGGCTTGCGGACCGCTTTGAGGAGTACCCCAAGCTGCGGGAGCTCATCAAACTGAAGGATGATCTGATCGCGCAGACTGCCACACCACCCATGTATTTGAAATGTGACTTAAAGGTATGTATTTCAAAATTTATCTATATGCATTAATATTAGAAATTGATGGACACAACCTTAAGACAATTGGCAAAATTAAAAAGTTACTTTACTGAAATAGTTTACTGGAAACTGGTGATTAGTTTACTGGAAAAGTTTTTTCTGCACAGTTCTGATGTCTCCTCTCTATGCATTGGTATACGTAAAGAAGCACTTTTCAAGCATATCTACAAATATTTCTATACTAATTTATAAATAAGTTTGTGACATTGTAGAGGGTAATTTCTAAATCTACTGAACTGATTAAAAAAAAAACTTTTACCAATAGATAGCCACATTATTTTGTGAGTGTTGTAGGCTATATGTAATTCTGCGCGGACATAGTCACGGGCAGCAGGTAGTGCATTGTAAAATGCGTGAACACGTGTCTTTTATCTGTGATTTTTAAAATGTCTAATAAAAGTTATTCTCATTCATGTAATTGGCATTGTTCATTTTTTTTAGTATGCTCCAATTCGAAAACCATTTTGAGGAAAACCATCAATTATCCGATTTATCTTGTCCGATTTCAAAAATACTTTATGATTGCTGATATTTTTGTAAAAGTACTTTGAACCTTTGTTTGACCGAACAACCGGGTTTTTAGACAGAATCCAGCATCGAATGTTTGCCACAAAAATGAAAAAAAAAGTTTGGCTACGGCAACTGTCACGTGTCACTGTCAAATCTACAAAACCATAGACAAAGCCGTTTTTTTTATAGCCAGCCGAACGAAGGCGATTGGGATTCTGTCTAAATTCACGAATAATCAAACAGCGAAAAAATATTTATTATTAATTAACAAAGCTACGTAAAAGCATAATATTCAAATTAGTTGCTTGAAATAGTCTATTTTATCAAATAAAGGTGTTAAAAGCACAGCTTAAAAAAAATTAACAATGCCAATTACGAGAGCCACAAAGGCCTTAAAGCTGGGACAACAGCAAGAAAAATAATATCTGTGATTGTGGGTGTGCGGGGGCAGACGTTGGACCTGAAGCAGATGGGCAGCAAGTTCGACGTGCTGCTGGTGGAGCCGCCGCTGGGCGCGGGCTGGCGCTGGCCCGACGTGCTGGCGCTAGAGCTGCAGCAGCTGGCGCAGCCGCGCGCCTTCATCTTCCTCTGGTGCGGCAGCTCCGAAGGTAACGACACACAATATTCAACGTTACAGCTGTACGTTCCTATAGATTCCGGGAAGTAATGGGTTACTGGCCGAAAACAGACAGCCAAGCGTGAGCGAGGCTGGGTATTTGAGGCTGGCAACTCTTTTTCTTCTGTTTTTGCAACATTTTTCATTGATACTATTGGTTGTAGCGTAGTGGTATACCTTTAGCCTTCCGCCTTGGACCAGAAGTTCCTGAAGTTCTTCAGCATTATAATCCTTACTAATATTATAAATGCGAAAGTAACTCTGTCTGTCTGTCTGTCTGTTACCTTTTCACGCTTAAACCGCTGGGACGATTTAGTTGAAATTTGGTATACAGATAGTTTGAGTCCCGGGAAAGGACATAGGATAGTTTTTATCCCGGAAAATTGCATAGTTCCCGCGGGATAGCACAGCCCAAACCACTGGACTTAGAGACTTGAAATTTTGCACATAGATACCTTATATAATGTAGGCATCCACTAAGGAAGGATTTTTGGAAATTCCCACGGGATAAGGAAAAAACGGAAATTATAATTATATTCGATTCCGAGTGACGCTATCTCAGTAACTATAATAACTAGACTCTTCAAATTTGATACAAAAGTAGGTGATTACAAAACTAAGAAACTAATTTCAGGATTTTTGGAAATTCCCACGGGATAAGGAAAAAAACGGGATTTATCTACGCGGACGAAGTCGCGGGCATAAGCTAGTATTAGGAATAGATTGAGTGTGTTTTCCGTTTCAATCAATGACCGCCTCCTGGCTTTATTCTTGGCTATACAGATCGAACATGCGAGCCGTTTGCCGCAAGATTGATTACATACATACATAAATCCCGTTTTTATCCCTTCCGGGTAAATCAAAGCCTAAAGTAACAAGACTTTAAGGCCATGTTTAGCATGACTAGGTAAAATAGGTGGTAAGAGGAATCAAAATGATGGGTTGCTACCCGCATCGCCTATAACATGCTTCCTATTTTCGCCCAAGAAAAAAAAATATTGATTGTCTATATCTATATCTATATTTTTTATTTATAAAAGAAAGTCGTGTTCGTTACACTATTTATAATTCAAGAACGGCTGAACCGATTTGGCTGGAAATTGGTGGGGAGGTAGCTTAAAACCAGGAGTCGGATATAGGGTACTTTTTATCCCGATTTTCCCGCGGGATTGGAAAATCCCGAAATGTTGTACCAATAAAGATACGGACATTATATTTGGAATGCCTACATTTATTGTACCTTGATTAGTGCAATTTTTGAAATTTCCCACGGGATAAAAACACGAGGTAATTAATTAAGACTATAATTAGTAGATAATATTCCTAGAGGATCACGTAGGTGCTCTAAGAAGGGATTTTCCGAATTTCCCGCGGGATAGAAAAAAAACCTTATACTTGGAGACATGAGTGGATGTATAGGGTATGTCGTCACTCTGACGTTATCTGCGCGGACGAAGTCGCGGGCAAAAGCTAGTTGTAAATAAAAGGAACGTTATTCTATTTGCAGGATTGGACATGGGCCGTGAATGCCTCAAGAAATGGGGTTTCCGTCGCTGCGAGGACATCTGCTGGATCAAGACGAACATCAAGAACCCGGGACACTCTAAAAACTTGGAACACAATGCAGTCTTCCAGAGGACCAAGGAGCACTGTCTCATGGGCATCAAGGGGACCGTCCGAAGGTCCTCGGACGGGGACTTCATACATGCCAACGTTGACATTGACTTGATCATATCGGAGGATCCAGAGTTTGGTAGCACGGAGAAACCGATCGAGATCTTCCACATAATGGAGCATTTCTGCCTGGGAAGGAGAAGGTATGGCTTGGTTTAACTTATAATAATATTAATATAGCCTTTTTATTCCGAATTCGCTACAATTTCAGTACATGTTGTCGTTACTTTCGTGTTTATAAAATATCGCGTAATCCGGATATCTAAAAAAAAATAGTGTAGGTAAGTTTATTTTTTCAAAACAACCAGGCTCGATTCCCGAGCTGAGTACAGGTTTTTTTTAAATGTATGAATGCAGTTTATCTTGTTATTAAAATCGATGACATCGTTCCTTCAGATCTTCATATATGTCTTATAGTTTCAGACTTTCCCATACTGACCGATTTCAATGTGACATCCTGTATAGCGTCGTTAGATCCTTTTTCTCGTTCCCAGGATCCACCTCTTCGGCAAAGACTCCACAATCCGTCCCGGCTGGGTCACTATAGGCCACGAGCTGACCAACTCCAACTTCAACGCGGAACTGTACGCGTCCAACTTCGTGGAAGGTCGGGAGAGCACGGGCTGTACGGAGCGCATCGAGGCGCTGCGGCCCAAGTCTCCGCCCAATACCAACAAGGCGCGCCCCCGGGGCAGGGGGGGCTTCCGCGGACGCGGGAGGGGGAGGGGCAATAACTAGGATACCTAGGCTTCTTTGTAAGGGCACAGTGGTATTTTTAATATAGGGTGATGCAAGGGCATCGCCAAGGGGGGGGGGCAGGAGAAGCAGCTGCCCCCTCTAGAATCGAAAAACTTTAGCTTTAATTTTTTGGCAATGTTAACATTCAATTGCCGCCATACCTACTGTTTGTCCTGCCGCTAGATACTTATACCCCCCCAACCCCTTGATCGTCGTTTGGCGACGCCCTTGGGGTGATGGCGCCTGTGTTGGACAAGCCCCAGTAATGGACGCTTCATTCTTATTTTAAAGATAAATATGGTTCTATGACTGTTGTAAAACAAATTCCTATGTCTCTACTTTTCTTTAAATTTCTTTAACATTTATTGTCTAATATTGGGTCTTTGTCCATTTACTGGTACCGTCACTCTAGGTTAAAATTATAGAGTTTATAGGGGCGTTAAATGACAATAGAACTGACGCGTAAGTGCGAATTGAGAGATTTGAATTGTTCCGATGTGCCGTCCCGCTCACACTAATACTCATTCGTATGAGTGAGAGAGACGGGGTGATGCGAACTTCAAGATTCAGATTAGCTCCCCTGACTGCTTGACGTCACCGAAAAAAATTCAAAGACGATGGACGCCCGCGCTGGCGGTTTGGTACAAATTTAAAACAAAAAAATAAGTACTCGAATCAGCCTCTTTCAAAAATCTTTTGTCGCCAAACGCGCCTTGCCGCTGATGGACGTTTCTGTTTCCGTATTTCTTTTACTCTAATTTTCGCTGAATGACTACATTCAAAATTTATAATTAAAACTAAAAAGATTTCTAAGAATTGAGTACTTAACTGTCGCCGACATTTTTTTACAAGATTTTTGAATACTGTATTTATTACTTTGACATTGGCGAAATCATCGCATCGACCGTTGGGGCCATATTAGAAAAAGAGCACCTACCTCATTTTTCCAAGTTATATTTAGCTACTGTTTTGATACAACTGTGCCACTGCAAGGAAGCCATTTTTAAACATGCACGTATCGCGCGCGAGATTGATTGCGTCTTGTTCTTACTGTTCGTTCCAGAAAGAGACGCGTATCGCGCGCTCGTGCTAGCCGGGCTGAGCGAACTTTTGAAAGCTCTTTGGAATTGGAAGCCATATTTTTGTACTGCATTCGTAACAAATCATAACCTAGGCTTCAGTGTGCAAATGTTTCAAGTTCAAGACAGTTTTCAGACACGTTTACATGTAAAAGTCGGTTTACGGACGAGTTTTACGTGATATCTTAAAGCAACATGGTGAAAGCTGCTAGCTGACGTCACGTCAGAAGAGATAGATGCATCACAAGCCGAACGCTTAGGCCGATCGTGCCTATAGCTTGCACGCTCTGACGTCACGCGGAACGTGTCACTTTTTCGTGCGTGCAGCCGGTATTCATCGATTTATAAGAGACGTTATCACGTCAAAAAACATGCGTTCTAGTTTAATTCGAAAGAAAAGTCATGCAACTAACCTTTACTTTGTCTCGAATTCAGTATGAGAATGCTTACTTTTTTGAGGTCCTTGAATAATAATATCTAGTTTTAACCGTTTTAATTGTATGATATACAAAATGCAATGCACACTTTGCAGTATTTGACATAAGAAAAACAGTGATGTGAATTTATCCATTATTTTGTATGTAAATCTGACATTTTCTAGAAATAAAAATGGTTGTAATTTTATTGGCACGTTTTTGTTGCAAACACCAAAGGGGACCAATTTATGAATTTGATATTGAAGAGGGAACTTCAAAACGAAATGGTTATCATTATAAGTCCATCCAAAACCAGGGCCCGTGTAAATCAAACAAAGAAAATAATATTTATACATCAATATATTTTATTTTACATAGGTTGTCTTTAAATCAACTCGACTATTCCGAAGTTCCTCAAAATATAAAAAAGACAAAACAAAAAAATATGACATATGAGATCTTTTACTTACTAAGATAAGAAAAAATTTACATTTTTTTTTAATCACTGTGGAACTAAGAACTTACGATTTAAAAAAAATACGCGGAAAGGGCTTTACTGACGTGGAATAGCGGGTTTTTATTATAGAAAATGTTCAAAATGGTTCCCAGTCACAACATAGATTAGCAGTGCTGTCTACTGAGCACACAAAGCCACAATCTGAGACGTCTGCATCACCGCCATCTTGCATAGAACCAGAAAGACCACACAAACAAATAAAAAGATGACACATTGCGTTGATACCCATTGCTCCAGGCATGATCGTATCAAAACGTAGAACTACCACAGTAAATACAGTAACCAATACAAACGAGTCGAATTCGCACTCATAAGTTCTCGAAAATCGATTACACAATAGCAAATTCGGCAATAAAGAAATATTACTGATTATTTTGCAGTTCAATAAAGCCCTCAACGCTACACCAGTGCCTCAAATTGACAAACGTCCGCTCTGGCCTTATACTCCGTTAAAAATTCCAAATTGGCATCGTGCCATTCCGCTCACACCCCAAGTCATTAATAGGAGAGCGAGGAGGACGGTGCGATACAAACTTCGATTTTGGGAGTAGACCCCCTGATCCTACCCGCACGTCAACTCTTATTATTATACAATACATAATTCATTTGTTATTATTATACAAGGCATATTACTTCATACACGATGCGGTCACTGGCTGGTTAGAAAAGTCAAGGAAAAATAATGCCGTTTATGGAGCACAGGCCGAAGACAAAAGAATAGACAACAAGCAATTTTTTTTAAAATTTCTCGCTTTGAATTCAGAGCCTTTCAGCCTAGCGACAAACTAAAACAGTAAAATGTTACCAAGCTCTATTGCGTACTAAATTACCATTATTTAGAAGAGGACATTGTTGAACCGATTTATTTTGGTTTATTATTTGCACTTTTATATAGCAAATATCTCATTTGTTTGCTGTCTATCCTTATGCCAAGTCTGTGGTGTGATGCCCCTAGCCCGGTACCGCAGCGCGTTTGACACCTTTCAAATATAATCGTCATAAGATCACATTTTTTTATAAGGCAAACAACAATCTTTAAAGCTAAACCTTTGATAAGGGAAGGGGAGTCGGGCAAAACCGATAACGAAACTTTAGTGCAAATAAACTGGAACAACTATACCGCGACATTCAATTGGAGCCTCATCGTCACGTCCATTTTATTTGTAGTAATGTACTCTTCAGATACCAAAGCAAACAACCGATAGTTGGTTATTTCTTCTATGGTTGAGGACCAAAAAGTTACACACCGTTAAAATTGCGTTAGTAAGGTAATTAAAATTCGCTAACTTTTTCCATTGTGACACGAAAGTTATCCATAAAAATGTGTGACTGATTTTCGTGACACAATGGAAAAAGTTAGCGAATTTTAATTACCTTACTAACGCAACTTTAACGGTGTGTAACTTTTTGGTCCTCACCCCTATGCTTCAGATTTACACTGTTTCACCACTCTGTCAAGTGACAGTTATCTATGATGTCTCTGTCCGTTTTCTAGTAATAAATAGAGACGGAATCATAACTGACACGCAAAATAACTGAAACTTAACAGTGATGAAACAGGTCTTAAGTACTCTAATAGTTAACAAGAATCCAACGAAAGTCTCTTTACGAACAACGATAAATCCAATTATTTTTTTTGAAAATTGAATTTTTTTTAAAAACAATTGGATTTATCAGTTTGAAGTTAAGCAAAAAAACTCAAAAGTGGGTAGTTGTATGGACGTCATAACTGGCTCTCAATTAAAAGACCGCGTTACTCACAATTTCTGGAATGGGGCCTTTTAATACTACACGTGGCGGTAAAAAGTTTTCGTAAATGAAAAATAAATTGTGTGAGAAATACATGACTTAGTTACACCACTCCGATGACGGATCCAACTAATAAATAACTCCTAGATTTGTACTTGATGATATATATAAATATTAGTATGTATTACACCGGACGCCAAATACATAGTTATTCGCTGCTGACGAACATTCAACGTCGAGAGGATATGGAATCATCCATCCGTTATTTACAATTATTGGGGAATTCTTTCAATAATGAACATTGTTTTAAACAATCATGAGCCAAATACTTAACCGATAACTATAATTTATATCATTCAATTTGAAGCCATACATTAAAAAAAAATTACAACTAATTAATGAAAAAAAAAATGTTACAAATTCTCATGACACTTAATAAAAAATATTATTCAAAACTGGAAGCATTCGTGTAATGGACAGCAGTTGTCCAAACAAAATTTCGTTAAGAAGACTAATTTTAATAAATCCTAAACAAACCGAAACGTTTTTAATTTTTTGTATTTTCCTTTTTCTCTTTCACATTTTCAGCTTACACCCAAACCGCGTTCCGGCCGTTTCTATGACGTTCCTAACCTACATCTATTTAATAGAGTCTATTCCTAGAGTCCGCTGTCCACGCTTCACACTTCTAAACCGGTCAAAACCACGAGCTCTATTCCAAAATACTCCTCTCTTACTGTTCCTTGTAAAAAGAGACGAGTAATCTATCTCGCTCGCTCTTGTGGTAGGTGTGGATCGCAGTAAGAGTTACGTACCTATATTTGTTTTAGCTTAGAGTGTAACGCCAAACTAAGCATTTCCAAAATGCTTCCGTCTGGAGTCTCCAACGCCCTATGGTAATTAAAATTTTGTAGACACTACTATACTCGAGTGCAAAAAAAACCGGGTCATTTCCCGTAGTAGAAACTCGAATGAAAAATGATTGTAGTTTTAACGAAGCGTGCACAGCGAACCAACCTAACTACACCATTTCGAACACTAATCCGCCACTATCCACCTCAGGCTAGCGCTGATAAGGTTCCAACTGATTTGAACACAAAGGAATTTCAACTAGTCCAAAACCAGATGGTACCTTGTTATTTTCAGTTCACGATATAACAGAACGCAGTGAAAGTGACAAGTGTACAGTTTGTAAAAGCCACGCATAAAACGGAAGCTTTGAATAAAGTAACATCAAACCAATTGTTCCCTCACTGCGGAACCCTCTCGCAGTAAACGACAGTGATAGTACATTGAATAGACAAAGAAAATCATGCGACGTTTACTGTGAGAACGTACTACGGTGGGTCAGGAATCAAATGGTAAGACAACTATATCCTTCGTCAGTGGCGTAACTATAACGTCTGGGGCCCGTGGCGAATTCGTCAGATGGGGCTCCTTCCTTAATATAAAGAAGTGCATCAGCGTCCCTTCTGTGCTCTAAACCAAGTCAGTTCGGGGCCCCGTAGAGCTAGGGGCCCCTGGCATTTTGCCACCCCTGCCACCCTATAGTTACGCCACTGTCCTTCGTATCAATGGCGTAACTAGCTCTACGGGACTCTGAACTGGGTCGGCCTAGAGCACAAAAGGGACAGTGATACACTTCTTTATATTATGAAAGGAAGCCCTTTTGATGAATTTGCCACGGGCCCTGAGTCCAGACGGGACCGGTAATACTAACGCGACTGCTCCTTACCCTCACCGAGACTCACAAAACACTTTATAAAGCCTAAGGTAACACGACCTAAAGGCCACGTTTAGCATGATTGTGGGTGGAAAGGGGAATCCAAATGGTGATGGGTTGCTAACCGCACCAAAGAATAAGAAATCACTAGTATAAAACTAAAACAAAGTTGCTTTCCGCTGTCTGTCCCTATGTATGCTTAGATCTTTAAAACCACGCAACGGAATTTGATGGGGTTTTTTTTTAATAGATAGCGATTCAAGAGGAATGTTTAAATGAATAATTCTACGCAGACAAAGTCGCGGGCAGAAGCTAGTAAATAATAAACATTTAAGAATATTTATATGGATACTTAAAGTCGTCTTGAAGTTATGAACCATAGTTGTAGTAGGTACTGGGCTATAATTGGGTAGTTTCACGATTGTTTATCACGTGAACTTTACCAACTAAGCTTGAGGGTTCATTTTAGGTTACACATCGATTTGAGATTAGGATTATTTAAAGTAGTAACAAATGGGGTGCGACTCGGGTTACCTCCACGCGTGTTCAAGAGCTGTCCGGGGGGAAGAGCAGTGCTTAGTCCGGTGCACCCTGGGCATCGGCTAATGATTTCCTGACAGTTTCTGAGGGATATCATTGACCGTTGGCTAAGAGCCCGACAGTACCGTACAACGTTGCCGACATTTTGTCACAAGATTTTTTAATTTAATATTTGTCACTGACATTGGCGAAGTTGTCATCGCTATAACGACTTGATACGCCACAAATAAGAAGTAGTAACAAACTGTACTTACATGTCACATTCACAAACGATCCCTAGCCTTCCTATTAAGAACAAGATAAGCCTCGACCGCGGAGTTCGTCCCCCTCGCACGTACGAGCTAGAAAGGGACAAACATACCCGTAGTCCTAACATCCTCCATTCCTTACTCACGCCACCGCATCCTCAGTCGTTTAGAAACCACGTCTAGCACGAGAGCGCACAAGTCGCGTCGCGCGCGAGATAGATTGCCCGTCCTTTTCTTACTGTACCAACAAGAAAGAGGCCGGTAGTCCAACTCGCGCGCGACGCGACTTTCGTGCGCTCTCGTGCTAGCGGGGCATAATATATTGCAGCTATACTTTTTAATAAGTAGAACACACGAAACCTGATGATGTTCACGTAATTTATGATACATCGTTAGTTCGACGAGTTAGTCTGTCGACATAAGGTTAATTCTAAAGTTTTATAATCGTCAAAGATTAATGTTAAAAAATTGCTATGCTCCCATTTCATTCAACAAACCAGCATAATCGTAATCGCAAACATTTACTATTCATATGTGAAAATCTGAATGTCCAAAATACTTAGAAATCATTCCCTAACAAAAGTGATGTTCGATTCGAAAACAATAGAAATAGTCAGAAAGCCGTAGAAATGCCAAGAAAATTGTATAAAAATCAAATGAAATACTTTTAAGTATAGCAAAAAATGCCTCCTGATATAAATACCCTTATAGTTCTCCTGCAATAATATTTGCAGCTCAATATTTTCTTCGTATATCACATGACGCGTCTTTCTTACTTCCCTTCGCACTCTCAAACCGCACGCACTCGATCGACGTTAACAGTTAACAACTACCCTACAATCATTTATTTTAATAGATACATAAAAAAAACTTGAGCTGCAAACATAATACAGTAAAATAAACCCGGCCATAAAGATTGCACGTAAGTCTCGGCTCATTTCGGCTTCGTGTCTCGCTCTAACTTACGTGACGCGAATCATCCTTTCCAAAGAACGAAGTGCAATTGAAAAGCCGGGCACTGAACTCTGTTCGCGATTACCATCAGCCGTTCTAACCGCTCCCAAAACGTCATAGAAACACAAACTAGAACCGAATTCACATCCGGACATGGGCCTGCCATAAAGCTGTGCCCTCAAGGCTTTAGGAAAATAACTACCCCATCACAAACCTGGAGAGTCCCCAGTTGGGGGGTAAACAAATCAATAAGGCCCAAACGAGGGCCGACGCTATTGTCAAATCGATAGCCAATCAGGCTGGCTCTTACTTCTAATCTATTACAGTAAAACAGATCTCCGATACCACTAATATATTGTAATATGTACAATAAGAAAATTAATGAAATATAACGAGGATAGACCAAAATGTTTGCGCGGGGAGCGTATTTTAGTTTTTCACTGTCTGCCATCAAGTTTAGTAAGGACTTGACATAAGGCGTTGTTCCGATATTTTTGGCTACAACATATTTGACGCTGACGTTACCTTATTTTATGTCGCCCCAGCACGTCTAGCACGAGAGCGCACAAGAGTCGCGTCGCGCGCGAGATAGATTGCCCGTCCTTTTCTCACTGTAACAACAAGAAAGAGATGGGTAGTCCAACTCGCGCGCGACGCAACTTTCGTGCGCTCTCGTGCTAGCGGGGCAGGCCGTAAGTAGCAAAACCTCGCCCACTACGCCAGCGGAAATTTCCACCTCCTGGCCAGGGGAAGGCGTAACTGTGTACACACCTCGGGCGGTGATAAAGAAAGCCTCGGGTCGCATGATTATCGCCCTCGCCTTTGGCTCGTGCGACAAGTTCCTACGATCTAAGACATTCTTTGCTTGACCACCCTCGGGGTGTAATGTACTAAAATCGTTTCGTTTCTTAACACTGATGCAGTCAATACAGCCTTTTACTCTGTAAGCGAAAATACTGCACATTTTAACATTGAAGTGATATAACATGGAACAATGTTTATAAGTAGCAGTGGCGTGGCGTCCATAGAACTCGATTCCCACCGGCTTGCCTATTTCAAGGCAGTTGGGCACTTTTATTGTGCAGAATTAGAAGAAAAGGCTAATTAAATTCCCTTCGGCTTGCCTTCTGATATACTGATAGAAATATCCGGCTGGATAAATGGCCTGGAGAGATGTCTGCTGTGACATCCTCACAATTATCTTTGCTTTGCTATCTCCGCGACATAGTGAACTCAAGTCGTGGTGAATAGACAGCCATTAACGCCATTGAAGTTAGCAAGTTGGGTCTTATTACGAAGCTGAGCCCCTATTTTGAAAGCACGTCACTCAAAGTGTTACAAGTCTGTATTGCTACAAACCTAAATTGACGGCTGGTCTTTTTTCACGCCTCACATTGTAAAAAGCAAAATACGCTCCCATTCAATTTCAAAATAGCAGAATAATTTTATTATTTTGTATTTAGGCTGAGAAAATGGTATTGGTATATTTGGCTGCTAAAATACCTTAAGGTCAATATGAGGCAGTTTAGGCATATTTTAAGATTTCTACGAAGATTTTAGATTTATTCCATTCTCTGTTAATTTCTTGATACCTTAAGTGTTCGATATCTTTGATGACGTCTTTGTTTATCCTTCAAAATACTAAAGATACCTAACATAGAGGTGAACCAGGTCTAGAAATAGCGGAACAGCTGAAGTAGCGACAGAGTAACATTAGTTTGATCTGCTCCAACTTACATCTGTAATAATGTGTTAGAAGAAGTAAGGCATACTTCGCCATTTTGCAAGAAGTCGTTACAATCCCATTGGGGTGAGTTCAGTTAACAGTGACGATTTGCATTATGACGACCCCTTCTGAAACTTTGTTACTCTTTATCAGCCCTATTTTTCTAGTAGGTAATTCTTGAAATTAAAAAAAAAAAACATTTACGGCATTTTTTGCTAACAGTATTAAATTACTAAATTTAATAGTTACTCGGTACAGTAAGTCATTATAACGATTAAAACGTCAGTTTATAAAAGCTAACCCCCTTATGCATATACCCTCTGTAGGCTTCTAACTTAGCAATCGTTTGTCCTTATCTGTCACTTTGACATTTACCTTTCACAGATAAGGACAAACGATTGCTAAGCTAGCAGCCTATAGAGCGTTTATGAATAAGGGGGTAAATTTTTAATAAAACCTCTTTAGAACCGTACGGCTAATGCAAATCTCACAACTGGCGCAGCTGGCGTGGGATCGCACCATCTCGCTCATATACCTGAAGCGAGTACGGGACAGACTGCTCCCCCACCAACACACTAGTCATAAAGTACCTAGCATTATACCGATACCACTTTCCAAACCGTTAAAATTTAAAATATTGCTGGCAATTGAGATCGTTCGAAACTACAAAACAAAATGCCTATCAAAAGGACTTAGTCAAAACCCATGCTCACTTCTCAAAGATACTACATTACTTATCAGTTTCATTACAAATCTTACCTTTTACAAAAGGTTCAAGGTTTACATTGGTATGAAAACGAAATGCCACGTAGTACCTTGTCGCAGCGAACAGGGGTAACATGCTGGTGGGAAGTTTTGCCTCGTCTAACGGCATTGTAATTCTATAACAATTAATATTAAAATAGAATCAAATCAATCGGCCGATGCGGAGAGAGATGGCGTAAACGTCAACTTTATTATCATTCGAAACATTGACAAATAATTACTGATTTAGCAATAAAATTCATATCTGTCGCTTTTCTATGTCTACATTTGAATACCCATTGGTCTTTTCAATGGTTTCGAACAGCTACATAATCAAAACAAATTCAAACTTCGCGTAAACTACCAACCGGTTAAATTCAATTCGAATCTCTACTTGAACTTTAGCGGTAGCTGTCAAAAATGTTTGCGTATGCACACATTCATTGCCAGCAACGCACATACGCGTTATCGCGACTTGAAGACCCGCGTTTGACAGCTGGCAGAGAATGCGTCAACATTTGACCCAACTGTCGCTTTATGAAGTCCTGAGGATTATAGCAACAGTCGACAATTATCTAGAGCTCATTAAAGTTAATTGTTGTCTATATGTGGATAGCATGTATGTGAATCGTTTAATTTTTTTATGTTAGAAGTCATAATAAGTACATAATTAACACCATCTCTCCTCATACACGTTCACAATCAATTCTTATAACAACACTAAGATTCGACGTTTAAAAGACTATTTTGAACAACAGTCTCAGGATGCAGCCGGTTGGAATATGAATAGGCATTCAGAATATTGCTAGACTTTTGTACATTCAGGTAGCACAACATGTACCGAATCGCTAGGTAGCTTTACTTGTTTAGCTAACTCCGTACTACCAAAAACATTACTCCCTCTCCTGTGCAAAATTGGGAAAAATGTTTTAGTCCCAAGTGCACGGGCTGGGCGTTGACGTATCAGTCAGTACTTACTATTTTTTTCAACGATAATGATGTAAATATTGGCTATACGACTGACGGCCGACATGTTTTAAAACTGACAGTTTACTCCCACCACTTTACTCCTTTTACTCCCAAGACGCCTTTTTATAAAATGCAACGACAAATTCATTCTTAGAAAGTCCACTTAATACCTTACCTACAAATATTGCATCCCTTTCCCACTCAGCTAGTTCAAAAAGTATGCTACCCGAACATTTCTGACTCAACCCCAAATCAGCATGTTCGTTCACACATTCACTGCTAGCAACGCACATACGCGTTATCGCGACTTGAAGACCCGCGTGTGACAGCTGGCAGAGAATGTGTTAATATCTGACCCAACTGTCGTTTTATGAAGTCCTGAGAAATATTCAAAACCGACTGCATATCCAAATACAACAAAAAAAAACTCTATTCCAACACTGGCCATGCTTAGGCTAGAAAAAAAATAACTTTCAGGGCACCATTTCGAAAAACGAAATCGCAACTTCGCTAGTTCCGTCCCTTTCACACTTAGCTGTGCGAGGGAGACAGATCTATAAAGTTATGTACATTAATCGCACATGAATCGTATAGGAAGCCAGTATCGATGGTAAAAAGTCGATATAACGGTTTGTCACTGTAAATGTAAACACAAATCAAAACAACTCCTCGACACTTAATAACCTTTATCAGTCTGCATTTGTTTGTTACATTGTCCTATGAGAAACTTGCCATTTTCCCGGATAAAAGTAGCTCATTTTATTTTACGATATTCAAACTATGAGCGTGCTAATTGTAATCAAAATAGGTTCAGCCGTTTGGCAGAAAGAACGCGCCGCATTTCTTTTCCAGCTGAAACTAAAATAGTTTCATAAAACCTTTCACAACGGTCTTACTGATGCTAGTCTTACGGTGTCTCACGGTCTTCTTCCTCACAGGTCTCACCGTGTCAGCAAAAAATGGTTTCGAGTTTTACTTTCACAGAGACAAACCGTTGGCTTCTTTCAATAGACAAATAAAGAGTAGACGATTCAAGCGTATCTTCAACACCACAAATGTTCGCGTACGTCGGAATAACCTCTACTCAAGGTACATCTTATCAAAAAAAAAAAACAAGTGCGATAGACAAAAAAAAGGTCGAAAAGCTAAATCAATGTACTTATCAGTCATAAGATTCAAGTAAACAAAACATTTAGACAAGAGCACACCTTGTGACCATATATCTGAAACTTAAAAGTATCAAAATTGTTTTTACATCGAGGTAACGCTGTTTAGTACCAAGATCTATACTAAGAATCCAGCACTCTTGATATCACATGAGTCTTCAATATCGCTGTACAAAAACCGTTCGGCAGCCCGCTTATTTTATAGATATATCTACACATTCCTGACACAATCTTAAACGTCACTGGGGGGTAAAGGCTCCGGGGGATTTTAGTCTTTAGTGCACCGTGTTAAGGAAGCCTTTGCCTCGGGAAGGAAAGCGTGGGCTCGCATGCCTTCACAAGTATGTAGATTCACCTGAAAAATGTAAGAAACCCATTTAAGCGTGAGCCCACTACGTGTGCCACAGGCGACAGAGTGAGATGGAATCTTAACTTAGTACAGTCCGTAAGGTTACTGCAGGATTTGTCTCGCCGTCTCTCTCACTCGGCCGAGACAAACCCGAATAGCATTCTAAAGGTTGAGTTAGACCAAACGAGCGAGTGCTCATTCTATCCCCACACTGCCAAATTTATTGTGTCGAGCCAAAATAAAAGGTCGCTTTTCATAAAAAATTGTATGGAGCGACCCGTTATTTTTGCTGTAGTACACAATAAATCTGTCCTATTGGTTTTCTGGTAGAGATCGCTATTAAGCGATAAGACCGCCTATTGTCTACTTTGTTCTTTGATTCTGTATTGTTTTGTACTGATTTGTGGTGTTCAATAAAGAGTATTTGTATTGTATTGAAAATTTGATAGAATGAGCATTCCGCTCGTTTGGTCTAACTCCACTTTTAAGAGCTCATGAACTGTACTTTGCTACAGCGAGGTAACACTTGACCATAGCTTAGTTTGTCGCATGACTGTCCCTTTCTAACACAGGAAAAGACGCGACAAGCAAAGAAAATGGCGCAAGTGTTGCTCGTCAAAATGACTTCAGCCTTTCCGCCGCCATTGACTTGATATATAGTCTGTGTAAAATGCACCCTCAGCACGTCTAGCACGAGAGCGCACAAGAGTCGCGTTGCGCGCGAGATAGATTGCCCGTCCTTTTCTTACTGTACCAACAAGAAAGAGACGGGTAGTCCAACTCGCGCGCGACGCGACTTTCGTGCGCTCTCGTGCTAGCGGGGCAGTTGACAAGATTAAAGTCGACAGGTGCGAGTGTCATTAGAGCTGCTTGTCGGCGAAAAGGTTCAAGGCATTTTCTCACAATATCTAGTTGGGTGAATATTCGAGAATGATTATAACGCTCGTCTCATACGTCATTGTTGTCACCAACTAGATGCAACATCTCATCTTCTCTTTTAAAGAGCTGCTTGCTGTCTGAGACGAGAACAGCCCGAAAAAAAATCGAAATTAAAACGCTGAATATACAACCCAGTTGTAAATAAAATTCCATCTCACTAGTCTACAGCATGTACTTTCTAAACGCACATCGAAGCAAAAAAAAAAGTGCAAGAATATGCGTTTAAAACACGGCAACACCGCTTGTGGCACTGGTGATGGGACGGTGCAAAGCGGTGTACAGCGAATGAGGGGTTAAAACCATGAAATGGAAGAATTAAGAGACGATGACACAAACGTACGTAGCTTTGCGAACCATATACACCAGGGGCCCGATTTCACTCGAAAGTGGTATAAATCTTCAAAACTACAGCTCTAATCAAATTTTTGACTAGTTCACAAGATTAATGAGAGACGGAAGTATATTCTAAGCTACTCGTATTTCAAATGCAGCACAATTTTTCACCACTTTCGAGTGGTATTTTCACACAAGTGTTTTCAAAAATCGGGCCCCTGTTTCGGCTTTAAACCTGCCATTTTTAAAATTGTGTCGTTTAACTTAAAGCTCGGATAAATTTTTGTATTTTTTTATTTGATTATAAAAAGAACTTTTTTTTTACTAAAATCTTGAAAAATCCACAAATGGATTTATCTGAGTTTCAAGTTAAGCGAACTCAATTGTGGTTTCCATTGTAGGTACTAGTTTTGGTCGGAAACCACTTTAAAGTTTTACTTGTATAAGAGACATTAAATAAAAGTATTTAAACCAATATATTGATTAGCTAAGCTTCGTACGTCCGTAAACATATTTACACAAAACACTTCACACAGTTGCGCAAAACGCAATCTATATAATTTCAACAAAATGTGAATCAAATCTGTTCATAAAAATATTTAATTTGTAAATCACACAAACTATAAACTTTTAAAAGTCATAACTTCGGTAAATAACCAAACCTACCGAAGTCAATTTTCGCTAACAGAAAAGCATGCAAACATAAGCACAAATAAACACACAAAAAAAACACATAAAATAAACAGGGAGAGGTATTAGCATGCCGTAGCAAGTCTAATGGCGACCGTCCTTTTCATTTTACTTGTGTTAGAAAAAGACATGATTATAGCATAATAGCACCTCTTGTATCCCTAATGAATGAACACTCGTACTGGGATACGTGCAAGTGCGAGTGAGACGGACATATACGACAAACGGGTAGCAAGCGATGGACGATACACGGCCGGTTCAAGCTTAGCCAAGCCAATGTGCGCTTGACCGGATCGCGACGCAGTTTGTGGGTGCATACAATGTTTTTTTTTATACGTTAGCGGCTACAGACTTTAAAACAAAATGCCAAAAGGGCCAAAAATAGAGGTTGCTACGTTCACTTATTAGTACACTATTCTTCTCTTCCTAAATCGTGCAAAGCACTGTACGAGTCAGTCCCCAGCCTGTACGACTTATGGTACAATCGCCATCGAATATATCGTAGCGGGCGAGATCCTCAAATATTTCGGAGCAACATTAAATTCGTTACACGATAAGGTTAATAACATCAGAACACGCAATTCGCCATAAATATAAGAGCAACAACTTTTCAATAAAGCCCTAATATTTATTTATTTATCATTTATTGTACAATGTTGATTCCTTCTACGCTGTTAGACCAGCACGTCTAGCACAAGAGCGCACAAGAGTCGCAACGCGCGCGAGATAGATTGCCCGTCCTTTTCTTACTGTAACAACAAGAAAGAGACGGGTAGTCCAACTCGCGCGCGACGCGACTTTCGTGCGCTCTCGTGCTAGCGGGGCTGGAGCAAAGAAAAAACATTCCATTACACAGAATAAAAAACATCGAGTGAATATGCGAAAATCTTAGTAGTCATGTTATAGGCGATGACTATTTTGATTCTCCTTTCCAGCTATACGCCCTTAATACCTTAGCCTCTGTCCCCGTAAGGCATAAAGACGTTATTTATTCTACATACATAAATAAATCACGTCCAACAAGACCAAAAGGCCACGTTTAGCATGATTGTGGGCGTATAGGTGGAAAGGGGAATCAAAATAGTGACGAGTTGCTAGCCGCATCGCCTATCTACATCATGATTCCCAAGATTTTCGCCCATTCCCTCGATGGGCTTTTACCATCAGCGCGGGAAGAGAAGCAACTGGTACATTCTGTTTTTTCTTTGCTCCCAGACCAGCATGGAAGGATGTATGTATTATAAGTAAAACGTTGCTTTAGCTCAAATAAATTGTTCACTACTTTGTATTTGTATCGGTACAGTAGCCGCTAACGTGTTCATAGTGCGTGGCGGTGCCCCCACAAACGCGCCACATGGTGAGACAATGATGGTCGCATAGTTACGTGTTCTGCGCGCGCTCGGTGTCCGGCGACAGCGGCCGGTAGCGGCCCACGCGCTCCACACGCGCGCCTGCGACACACACAACGTTACCCGCTGCACACAACGATACCCACTGCATACAACGATACGCGTTGCACACAACGTTACCCGCTGCACACAACGATACCCGCTGCATACAACGATACGCGTTGCACACAAGGATACCCGCTGTACACAACGTTACCCGTTACACACGTTAGGCGTTGCATACAACGTTACCCGCTGCCATAGAGCAAAGAACCTAATAGTTAACCTAGTAGAGTGGAAGCATCGAACAATTCAAATCAAAGATATGAATAGTTAATATTTAGTCGTTGTCCGGCATAGTGAATGCAACTCGATTCATTTTAATAAAAACCAAAAAGTAAATACATAATTTAAATCGTAATTACATAAATAGGTTTGTTCCATGTTGAAGCTAAAGAGAAAAAGTTAGTGTGGTGTATGTCGAAAAACACCTGTTGCCACAATTGGACAGCTCTTATTACCACTCTAATTGGTTATTTCCTCTATGGCCGCTGCATACAACGTTACCCGTTCCACACAACTTTAGCCGTTGCACACAACGATACGCGTTGCTCACAACGTTACCCGTTGCGCACAACATCCCGCACTTAAACCACCTAACCCGAAAGCTTGAGTCTGCCCATACATCGCTTTTCTCTTATCGCCCATGGGATTACCAATTACCACAATCGCTTAATGCGTGCCAAATTCTATTCATAAGGGACACAGTTATGCAGCCATATAGAGGTTTATGGGTTGTGCTCCACCAAATTTGGCCGCCTGGAAAAAATGCGGCCATTATTTCAAATCACTGTTTATTATTTTAATACAAAAATAGGTAGGTTAGGTTAGTTAGGTATCTACATTTGCCCGATGGGCAAAATGCCTAGAAGGGGCACCGCCCTTGAGCGGAGCTCCGTCGAAAACCAGGTGGACAAACTGCAGGTGGACCACGACCCATAGCCGCCATATAGCTCTGTCCCTTACTCCAAATAGAACTTGGCACGCATTAAGCGCTTGCGGTAAACCCCTCAGCACGGCTTCGCGAGAGCACGCGAATGCTTTGTCGCAGTTTGTTTGTTACAGTTAGAAAAAGACGGGTAGTATCTCGTTTGCGACACAAATCTCTCGCGCTCTCGTTCTTAGCCTGGCAGAGATCTTAGTGGACGGAGGGTATTATACAATGTCTCTAAGATTTTTTCCGGAACATTCCAACACGTGAAATAATAAATAATGAAATAATTTATTTATTTATTTTGCTTGTGGTGGGTATAGTTTCACTGAACACCCCTGTAAATGCATTTCAGGATTCTTTAATCCCTACTTAATATTATAAATGCGAAAGTAACACTGTCTGTCTGTTACGCTTTCACGCCTAAACCACTGAACCAATTTTATTGAAATTTGGTAGGTACAGAGATAAGTTTGTGTCCCGGAAAATCGCATAGTTCCCACGGGATGGCAATAAGCGAATTCTACGCAGACGGAGTCGCGAGTAACCGCTAGTCCCGGAATAATTCTGAGAAACCTAGTATAATAAAAAAATAAAAAAATTAACACGACAGGACTATCATGGACATGTCATTTCTGAATAAATTTAAATTCAAATAATCCCGTAATTTAACGACTGTCGCGGCATAATATGGGCAAACTCTTTCGTTACGTACACTTTCGCATCCAAAACATATAAACACCCGAATTTCTTATATAAAGTGGACTCGTGAACGCCACAACACTGCCACATGATCCCTTCTTACCAACACCATGAAATGAAGGACATAACCCATATGACTAAAGGGGAGGGGATTTACATGGGGGACACTGTGCAGACCAAGAACCAATGAACACGATTTTTCATACTAAATTCCGTTATTTCTCGATAATCTGATTATTTTAATAATTTCTGTTATGTTTAACCTTTTGGACGCCAACGACACGTCAGCACCGAAGGTTCAACGCCAACGCTCTATATATACGTCCATTACTTCAATGCAGAAGCAACCTTCGTTCAATTTAAGGCATCGCAATAAAGAAGTCTGGCGTATGGGTCTCTTGTATTTGACGTGGCAGCCGAAAAGGTTAAAAAAAGTCTGCTTATAAAAGTCACAATTTTGTTTTTATCAATGTCAGTTCGACCATATTTCAACCATATTAGAGACACTGACGTTTTTATTTTACTCATAAACAACAATTAAATTTTAAAACACTAAGGGCCTATTTCACCATTCTCTGTTAAGTTCCAGTTATCTTAAGTGTCAGTTAACTAAATATAGTAAAATAAAATAATATTAACGACACTGAAAATTAGAACACAGATAAATCCGAAAAGTAATGCTATGGCCAGGAATCGAACCCGGATCCTCGTCATTCCGTGACGCGTGCTATACCGCTACACAACCCATAGCAGGTGAATAAGCCTTCGAATTTTTCTATCTGTCACGTGACCTTGTTACCATGCGAATTTTTGAAAAAATAGAAAATAGTAAAATGACTGCATGAATGTAGTATGAGATTTGAGAATATAGTATGAAAAATCGTAGCTTCAACGGGCGCTTGCAAGACTTTATCCCTTAAAAGAAAGTGGATAATATAATATAACTGGGACATGTTCAATCCCGTAGGCTTATTACCTAACTCGTTCGCAATCGCCATCGTGTTCATTTTTACAGTTCTTGTATGAATGTGACAGCCGGCTGATTCCGATGCCAATTGTCAGCCCATACATGAACTGTCAAAGTGAACACGATGGCGATTGCGAGCGAGTTAGGTAACAAGCCTACCGGTAAAAAAGGACGTATCGGTAATAAAAGGGGTAGTTGCAACTACCCACACCCTTCTCCATATAAGAGTGAAACTACTTATTAACAATAATAATATACAGATAATCGTTATCGGTTAAGAGATCAATCGTATCGCAGAGACGAACCTACGCCCGTCTCCCAGCTTCACGAGATATATATAATTTGTGGTACTATATACAACGGTTATGTATTTAATAAAAAAACATTTCCAACTATGATCACGCGAGGCGTAATATTATGCACGGTTTATTTAGATAACAAATAAATAAATATTAAAATTTGCAGCCATCACTGACTCCCCTTTCCACCTAAACACCTCCAATCATGCTAAACGTGGCCTTTAGGTCTTACCTCAGGCCCTGTCTACCCCGTAAGGGATATATAGACTTTGTAACAACTGTATACAAATAACCTTTAAAGGTAGTACACCTATGTAATTTTTTTAGATTAGGTATACTTTCAACAATGCGATTAAGTGATTAAGGGCCTGTTCCACGACTCTCTGTAAAGTTCCGGTTATCTTAAGTGTCAGTTATCTATGATTCCTTCTCCATTTCTTACTATGAAACAGATAGAGACCACATCATATAAATTAAAAAAAAAATTAAAAAAAAATAGAGAACCGACACTTAAAATATCTGGAACTTTACTGAGAGTGGTGAAAGAGGCCCTAAGTCTACAAAACGCCATTATAATTAGCTTCATGACACTAGATCTGACACGCGGCTCGGTACGCCTGAACAATTAGATCGAGCGGTTAAAACTACGAAATTTACCGAATTCCTTTAGCAGTCAACAAAAGTTTCGAGTGAATTCTCAATATAACACCCTCTTTATTTATGTGTCATCCGTGTATCATGTCTGTAGATTTAACGGTTGCACTCTCGGTATCGCATTTATTATGAAAAGGTTCCACAGTGGCTCAATAATGATCGTTGCGACTGTTTAAAAAATTCATAAAAGTTTAAGTAGAATCACAATCATATATATAATTCAACGTGCATAGTACTACGCCAAGCTCCCCTGAATATCACTTACAGAGAAATTAACTATGTTAAAATAGATATATACCTTAAACCGGGGTGACTTCATTTTTATTTGCGTTTACTGCTTCCTATCGACGTCTTTGTCACACCAAACATTCACCGAATATGCACAATATCGATTTTATGGCAATTCTAAAACGACCAAAGTAGCCCCATAATTATCAAAGTCACCCCGGTCACCGGTACCCGTTTCATACCACAGGCTTACGGCTGCAGTGTTAAATTAACCATGTGCGCATACGATTAAAGTTCAAAATTCAAAACCCAAAAGATCCAGTGTATAAACCACACTGCATATTTAAAAACAAAAAAGCAATTCGAATTCCATTCCAATA
The DNA here is from genome assembly GCA_949127965.1 of Pandemis corylana. Classification (NCBI taxonomy): domain Eukaryota; kingdom Metazoa; phylum Arthropoda; class Insecta; order Lepidoptera; family Tortricidae; genus Pandemis; species Pandemis corylana. The sequence goes on along the minus strand of OX421865.1, from coordinate 12,199,934 downwards.
TGAAATGTTTACGAGCATTAACAAAAAAAAAATGATTTCATTTTACATTTCACTTTTTAATTTTAACCATGCCCCGTGTGTTCCACGATTACTCAACACTTTTACCATTAAAAAAAAATACTATTAAAAAAAAACGTCAACCAATTGTACCTATAGTTGAACAAGTAAGCGATCATATTTTTTTATGACAACTTCCGACTTACAATCGAACAAATTAATTCCCGACACACCTTAGAACGTTCTCACAGTAAACGTCACAATATTTATTGCGAAAAGGCTCCACTGGCTTTATTTCACACTTCATCGCAAACGTGTTCAAGATTTTCACTGCTAGAAAAAACTTTAAACGCCAATATATTAAGTAATCCAATGGCAATGAACGTCAGGCTCATCGTCCCAATCATATGCGTCCCACAGCTGGGCCCAGGCCTCTCACAATGAGAGCGCTTGGGCTATAGTTCCCACGCGGGCCCAGGCCTCTCACAATGAGAGCGCTTGGGCTATAGTTCCCACGCGGGCCCAGTGCGGATCGGGAACGTCACACACACCCTTGAATTGCCTAGCTGGCGTACGCAAGGGCGTACCTCGACGCGTAAGGCCGGAATGGACGCTCGATACGAGCGTGCGGCGTGCATGTTAAACGAATAAAACTCATAGTGGTGTCCAGAGTGCACGCCGCAGAGTCCACGCCCGAACGCTCCGCTTCGAGCGTCCACGTTAAAGGCCACCTAACCGCTGGGCACCGCCTCAACTCGAGCCGTCCAGAATAAGAAATCCCATACTGTAACGCACACATATCAGTATCGGAACGGCATTGCCTGGCTTCGGCACTAGCTCGTAATCCGCAAGCGGCGCGCGGGGGATGACCAGCATCGACCACCTGCTCTAGCCGCCTTGCTTTAAGCTGTCGGCCAGCCGTAAGCGCGATGTCACCTAGCCGCAGCCGCGCGGCCACCTCGGTGGTGCCGAGCCGTTACCGTTACGTGCTCGCGTATGATGACGCCTGGTTGACGGCGAGCCGAGATGCCGAGCGGCTATGTGCGACAACATAAGGCATTCCTTTAACGTCTCACGCATAACAGTAAAAGTGTTGAGAAGCAACCGCAGAACACACTTGACGACAGGCAACGTGCACCACAACAAACCGAATTCGAACTTCGAACGTTCACAACATACACATCACTTCCGCTAACTATCCCTATTCTTTTTTTTATTCTCAGAAAACTTCCCACTGAACTCGCGCCAGGACGCGCGCATGTCGCCGAGCGACAGCCTCGGCCTCTGCGCGGCCGGTTTGTCGGCGCACTTGCTCTTCGCCGGCAGGTCGGCGGACTCCATGCTGACGGAGGAGTAAATTTTGGGGAGCGGGGCGACACCGTCCGGGATGTAGTACTGGCGGGTGGGGCGCTCACCGGAGTCCCAGTGCGAGTCGGGCTCGGTGTCGGGCTCGGAGCACGACGACGCGGACGACGAGGGCGGCGTGGCCGCGCGCCCGGCGCCCGTGAACTTGGACGATGACGGCAGCTTCTGCACTATCAGCTCCACCTGGTGTAACAAAATGTACTAAATAGTATAAAACAAAGTCGCTTTCCTGTCTATCTGTGTGTCCCTATGTATGCTTAGATCTTTAAAACTACGCAACGGATTTTGATGCGGTTTTGTTTAATAGTGATTCAAGAGGAAGGTTTATATGTATAATTTTTCGCAGACGAAGTCGCGGGTAGAAGTTTTTCTTCTATAATTGGTCATCTACTAAGCATGTTTGTACAGTCAGTGTCATATAGTTTGAAGCATCGAAGTCGGCCAAATAGTTCGGTAATCCACAGAAATAGTATGGTGTGTAGAACTTTTTGCTAACTTTGAACGTTTCATACTATATGGCGCTGACTGTATAATAGATACAACACTTATTCTTCCAATCTGTACTACTTTTCTCCCTTCGCTGATGGACTGAATAACAAAAAGAAATAGATGATCTATACTAACCTCAAAATAGATCTGTTACGCTTTCACGCCTATTAAACCACTCAACCGATTTTAATAAAATTTGGTACATAAATAGTTTCAGTCCCGGGGGAGGACACGATATTTTTAATCTCGCAAATCAGCATAGTTCCCGCGGGATAGCGATAAGCGAATTCTGCGCGGACGGAGTCTGCGTATACGCAGTGACGTGTCGTAGGCGTCACGTTTTCTCACCGTTTTTTCATACATTTTGTTGCGCAAACGCACCGGCGTGATCGCACCTTAAGACATTATAAGTATTATGATGTTACCTTGAAGTCTGCACTGCACAGTTTATGCTGTTTGTCTTTGTGTGCGTCGTCCAACTGCCATTTGTTTAACGTTAACTTAAACGTTTCTAAATTGGAACCTGAAAATAGGAATTTACGGATTAGTTAAACAAGTAACACTTACAGTTTTGTCAAAATAAAATTCTTAGTACTTAAAAACTTTTCGCTTTTTTGACTTACAAATTTTCACCCAGGAGACAAAAACTAAACTGGTCAAATTAAATAAAAGCTTTTAAAAACAAAGTTTCTGCAAAAAAATCTAATTTGAATACAAGCTTTTTTTGCTGACTGTACTTGCATTGCGTTGTTATCCATCCAACATTACGTGTACCAAATTACAAGTCAATCGGACGAACCGTTGAAGAGTTCCCTCCTGCGGAGACGGTCCTGGCTGGACCGCCAGATTTCTACTACCAGATTTTTGTACTGTCATCCCACTGACACAAGTATGCAAAAATTCACATCAATCAGTCGGAGATATCTGCTTTAAAATTGCAAGTTAAATAACAGCCTGTAATGACATTCTGCCAAGTTTCTTGCGGCGTCTTCTTGGCAATGATGGTATTTCCGAACGAATGCGTTGGTAGTTTCAAAAAAAGATACGGAAAAGAGCCCTTCGCGGCCTTTGCGTAGATTGTCAAAATAAAGTTTCGATTTTGTTTATGAATAAGTCAAATACGTAAAGCAGCACTCACTGTCCGGCGGCGGAGGCACCGGCTCAGCGTCCGCGCCGGCCGCGACAAAAAACGTGTTGAACCAAAAATGGAACAGCTTTTCCTTCCGCATGTACATCTTGGTCTTGGTCGCCACGTCGACCCGCACGTCGCCCCACATGGGCGTGCAGTGCGTCAGCGCCACGGACACGGCGCCGCCGCCGCGCCGCACCTCGTGGCAGCCCGCCGGCGCCTGTGGGAACTCTACTTTACTCGCGAAACACACCTGCAAACGCCCCAAACAGAACCGGACACTCCACATGCCCTTGTGAGCCCTCGTTAAGGGCAGGCAGCGGTTTGTATACGCTGCCTAACCTAGCGACCCCCCAATACACACCTCTGCATCGTGTACAACCTAGGGCCCGATTTTTTAAAGCGCACATGTGAAAATACCACTGGAAGGTGATGAAAAATTTCAATATGAATAGACTAGCCTTCCGTCCACAGCTTCGCCAGCGATAAATTAATTTTCCCGTAGGAAAAGGTATTTTCCCGCGGTAAAAAGGAGCCTATGTCACTCAGTGATAATGTAGCTTTCTAACGGCAAAAGAATTTTTGAAATCGGTCCTGTAGTTTCGGAGCCTATTCAATGCAAACAAACAAACAATCAAATTTTTCCTCTTTATAATATGTATGTATGTATGTATGTAAACTCTTAATTGTGCAAAATAAACAAGACAAATACAATTGACAAACACTGAGATACATGCACAAAGGCGGACTTATCCCTTTAAGGGATCTCTTCCAATAATATTAGTATTAGGGTCTTCTTATAATATTAGTATAGATAAGAAAAAAAATACAGCTCAAATTAATCTGATCTACCAAATGACATATACATTACACACATAGTTTGGTGAAATACAGAATGTCTCAGATCGCAGGAGCTTGTCGCACGATCCAAAGGAGAGGGCAATAAACATGCGACCTGAGACTTTCATTATCACCGCCCTTAGGTGTGTACACAATTTTACGTCTTCCCCTGCCCAGGAATTGGATATTTCCGCTGGCATAGCGGGGCAGGCCGACGTAAATTTAATTTAAGCTGTAGTTCATACCACTTTCGAGTGACGTGCTTTGAAAAATCGGGCCCCTGGAGTACAACAAATAGTAAGAACTGCGGAGTGGTATGTCATCTATGGTAGTATGATAAACTTAAGGGGGAAATAGGGGGGCTTGCCCCTTCTCGAACACGTCGATTGTCGGTGACATGTCACAATTCACTTTACATTACTAACTCGAGGACAATCTACGCCGGTTGGCTTCATATTAAACACGTATTGCATTTAGAATTGTTAATAGTCACCCACAATTGGCATTGTTCATTTTTTTTAGTATGCTCCCAATTCGAAAACCATTTCGAGGAAAACCATCAATTATCCGATTTATCTTGTCCGATTTCAAAAATACTTTATGATTGCAGATATTTTTGTAAAAGTACTTTGAACCTTTGTTTGACCGAACGACCGGGTTTTTAGACAGAATCCAGCATCGAATGTTTGCCACAAAAATGAAAAAAAAAGTTTGGCTATGGCAACTGTCACGTGTCACTGTCAAATCTAACAAAACCATAGACAACGCCGTTTTTTTTTATAGCCAGCCGAACGAAGGCGATTGGGATTCTGTCTAAATTCACGAATTATCAAACAGCGAAAAAATATTTATTATTAATTAACAAAGCTACGTAAAACCATAATATTCAAATTAGTTGCTTGAAATAGTCCATTTTATCAAATAAAGGTGTTAAAAGCACAGCTTAAAAAAAATGAACAATGCCAATTGTCGAGTTCGTGAAATAGGGGGTTAGGTCGTCCAATAAATGGCATGGATTGGCTTGTGTTATGGGTACTATACAACAATATACATAATTATATAGAGAAATACATACTTAAATGGATAGAAACATCCATGACTCAGGAACAAACATTCGTGCTCATCACACAAATATATGTACCAGGATTCGAACCCGGGGCGCATGCTTAGCAGGCAGGGTCAGCAGCGACTAGGCCAAACGCGTCGTCAATGTACCAGTTAACGCATTCGCTGCCAAACCCGAGACTTCTTCAGTGCGTTCAAATGCCTGTACATATGACAGCGGCACTGGGCTTAAATCACGAGAACGCACATATGCGACGTTGGCAGCGAACGTGTTAAAGGAACGCTTGAACGTCTAGGTGCTATTGCTTCTCCAACTGACCTTGAGGGGCGGCGCGGCCTGCGAGACGGTGAGCTCGAGCGAGCACTGCCCGCCGTTGACGATGGGCGGCGGGGACATGATCAGCTCCCGGATGTGAACCTTGGTCGCCGTGTACTGGAGCCGCGAGCGAACTAACGCAGCGAAGTACTCCACGTAGCGCCGCTGCGACGGTATCGTCACGCCTGCAATGTTAAAACGAAAGCTGTTGATAAGGCATCTTGTAAGATCATTATACATGCTCGCCTGGCCTTCACCTACGTGACAATTGTCAATGACAAGTGACAATTCTGTTTACATTACAAGCTTGACGAGAATCTACGCCCGTGACTTCATATTGAATACGCATTGCATTTCGTATTGTCAATGGTCACTAGTGACCGACCGAAATTTCGGTTTCGGTTTCAGTTTCGGCCTTAGTTTCGGTTTCGGCCACTCGAGTGTTCGTGAATTTTCGTGCGTCGTTCGGTAAACTTCGCAGCAAACTCGTGCTTGCTCGCCGGCGGGGCGCCGGCTCAGTTCGCCACCGTTCATATTTTAATCGTGAGTTGAGGTTATATTTTGCAATCGAGTGATTTGGTAAGTATAATATCGATCAATCAATCATTTATTAATTTGTAAACATAGGTACAAATATGTGTTAATAAATGTTTAAAAAACAGTAAATAATCGTAAATGTTTTAATAAGTTTCGGTTTCGGTTTCGGCCGAAACAGAGAGCAAGACCGAAAGTTCGGTTTCGGTTTCGGCTGAAAAATTAGTTTCGGTCGGACACTAATGGTCACTGACAATTGTCGAGTTGGCGAAATAGGGGCCTGGGAGCTAAGAAAGAACAAAGAATGTACCAGTTGCTTCTCTTCCAGCGAAGATGGGAAGATCTGAGGAATCCTGTTTATAGGCTTAGCGACTAGCAACCATCCGCTAGTTCGATCTTTTCTACTTATCAATCATGCTAAACGTGGCCCTATGTCATGTTATCTTAAGCCCTGTCGACCCCGTAAGGGATAAAGACGTGATTTATGTATGTATTTTTTTTTAAATATTCGTTGATGTCTCAAGAACTAGAGCAGACAACCGGTGGGGGAGAAAAGTTTTCGACTGGCGACCACGAACCGGAAGACGCAGTGTTGGCAGGCCTCCCGCTAGGCGGACCGACGACATCGTGAAAGTTGCGGGAAACCGGTGGATGCAGATGGCGAGTTGTCGTTCATTGTGGCGTTCTAAGGTGCAATAACGCATTTACATAACTAACCTTCCATACTGGTCTGGGAGGCAAGAAAAAACATAGAATGTACCAGTTGCTTCTCTTCCCGCGCAAATGGTAAAAGCCCATCGAGGGAATGGGCGAAAATCTCAAAAATCATGTTATATTCCCCTTTCCACCTATACGCCGGCAATCATGCTTAAACGTGGCCATTATGTCTTGTTACCTTAGGCTGTTTACCCCGTAAGGGATAAAGAATTTATGTACGTATGTATGACTTACTTACATCACTTAATATTTAGCATATTTCATATAAGGGACAAACTAGAATCAATACACGTAGGCTAAACACCCAGACTAGCAAGAAGGTTGACATTGTTTGAATAATTATCCGTTCATCTTGCTTGATCACACATAACAAAAACAATAATACAATATACAAGGTGTCTAACCCCCTTATCCATAAACGCTCTATAGGCTTTTGCTAACTTAGCAATCGTTTGTCCTTATCTCTGAAAGGTAAATGTCAAAGTAACAGATAAGGACAAACGATTGCTAAGTTAGCTTAAGAGTATAGAGCGTTTATAAATAAAGGGGGTAAGAAATTATCTTACTAAAGGCGAAAGTTGGTAAGTTTGGATGTTTGTTGCTCTTTCATGGCAAAACGGCTAAACCGATTTTATCGAAATTAGGGTATAATCATAGTTACAGTCCCGGGAAAGGACATAGGATAGTTTTTATCCCGGAAAACCGCATAGTTCCTGCGGGATAGCGATAAGCGAATTCTGAGCAGACGTAGTCGCGGGCAACAGCTAGTTGTGGGATATTTCTGCAGGTGGTGAGGTTACTTTAAAGACACCTACAATTTATCATCATGATTAAAAATTTGACGTCGATGTGCGTGTGTATCGTCGTCTGTCGCATCGTAGCTCTTCTATGAACCGCTTTCGATGCGTTTTGCATTCGAAAGCCAGTTTCCTTGCGGTGGTACTTAGCCATGTCTGCTAAAAATCGGTCCAGCCGTTTGAAGGGTATTAGCTGCTTTCCAAAATTATGTAAGGCAGTTTTTAATTTAAATTTTTAATTTAATGTTTCTTTTGATTCAAATTTAACAACACCCCTTGCAGTTTGAACACTAAGTAAAGTATGGAATGAATTTTGACAAAAAAAAACTGAAATTTAGAGGGTAGTTCAGTCGAAATAAACCAAGCTACTTGCTAAGATATCTCGGATTAATTTAGAGCCGGAGTGTATTAGATTAGGTGTGAGTAATGCGCATAGACAAATCGATGTTCCAAATTAGAAAAACGACTTAAGTCCCATATCTGTACACTACTACAATAGGTCATTTATTTAAGTTTTTCACCTATACTGCTTTAATCGTACATAAGATATGTAGGACGGGATCGGGAAGCTTCATCTGTTGAATTTGCCACGGGCCGGAGACGCTATAGTTACGCCATCGGCTCTCACCTTTCTCGTCGTGCGTCCTTTTCGTTCCGTAAAACTTGAGCGCCTCGTCAGCCGTCGTCTTTTGCTGGCTGTACAGTAAGTAGCAGCAAATCATTGTACCTGAAAATATAAGTTTGAAATCACACACCATTTTTCTCAACAGATTTAATAAAACCTTGGGGACTACTTGCGCCGCCATTCATCCTACATGTATACCAAATTCTAAGTCACTTCCACCACTAGAGGATAAAAGTTGGCTTGCAAGTTTGACCTGAACAAACGTACGTACATACGTACTATACATACATTGCAAGTTAAATCAAAGCTTGGAAAAAAAAACAAGGTTTGCCTGACACTTTGACATTTCCTTTCACGGCAAATGTTTTATAACAGGTTTATAGCTATTTTTGAACATGATAAAATGCACTAGCAGCTTGAATAGCAATGCAAACATTTCTTCTACAGTGGTACTACCATCCCGCTATTTTCAATAAAAGCACGATTAATTTAGATTTTTTATGGGCGCAGAAACTTAGACAAGTGTTGTCTGAAGCATGTCAAGTAAGTTTAGTTTGCCGGCTTAGTACCGGGCTACGGAGTGGCACCATTGCTCGACAGCAAAATGAAATAGAAACCACAGCGGATCCGGGATCACGAACCGGCATCTTTTTTAAACACCCAAACAATTTTCGCTCGTCCACGATCATTCTGTAACCTCCCTCTAATTTACTCGCATCCGAAACACCGAAAACCCATAAAGGATTTAGAGAAAGAAATAAAACTATATCGCCTTTTTTTGTAAGAAAAAAAAAGCACAAAGGGAGAGAAATCTATGGTCCGATCCCCGAGCTTTTTATACCCTTTACGACTGGCCACAAAAATAGATGGGGCGGTTTGTAAGAGGTTCCTTTTTTAAAATTTACGACCCCGGTGCAAGGTCGGTTGGTGGCGGTTGGTAGTGGCGACAATTGTGGGACGTAAAGTAAATTTGGTCCGGACAAAGGCGGGCAAAGCCGGGAACGGAGCATAATGCGCCCCACGAATAATTTGCGACCTTAGACACCGCTCCGTCGCCTTATTTATGTATCTAACACATTTCCCGAGTTACCTTCACAAGATTGGTGCGGGTAATAAATACTGTCCAATATTCTTTTATAATACGGTTAAATATAAGTAGCTAACCTTTGAATCGTACGGAGACAAGAGATATTGTTATCTTCAGATACCTTTATGTGTTTCGCGTGTAAAAGGACAAAGCGTTGACAAAAGTTGCTACATTACTGTCTGTACTGTAATCTCATTGAAAAGATCTCGCATGGTAACAGCGACGTTCTTTTGTCGAGGGAGCGAGATGGGAGCATTTCTTCGGATTCTCGTGTCTATCGTGAGTGACGACGCAGGGGTTGACATTGTGTAAGATATAGACATATGAGCTGAGTGATAGGCAGCCTTAAGCAATAAGATAATGGGTTTGGTTGAGATGCAGATTATGTAAATTTACGAATAATATCATGCATCGAAAGACCTGTCTGCGAACGTGGTGTTTTACGCTGTAATATTTAGTGAATTTGTTAATTCGACGCCGTTAAAATGATCTACAGTTTATCGAATCTGAGCACAGCATTCAAAACAATAATAATAGCAATAATATCTGCGGTTGGTTGGTAGTTGGAGACACGATGAAACGCTTTTTGCACGTAAAACAGTCTATTTCAATTTTAAAACACATAAAGCACAGTACAGACAGTGTGAATCTTGAAGGCAGAAGAAGACGCAACGGTGCTGCCATAATAAAATAAATGTAGGATAAAAATTACTACGTTCGGTTGGCAACAATATCTCTTCAACAACGTTCGATGTCCACTCAAAAATGCGCACTATCTCGCGCCTCCAAAAATCACCCAGATTTAGTGGCTTTGCTACGGCTGCAACCAGTGGTCTAGGGGATCTATGTTCATACTAATAAGAGTCTGTGAGTGAGGCAAGATACGAAATCCTAATACAGACTCGTAAAATCAAAGTGGTGTGGGACTAGATTTTGAATTAAAAAAAATTATGAAAAATCTTCGTAGGAGTGTTGAGTCATATTACCCCTGCTGTAAAATACCGGAATAATTGAGACCTTGTATACCTGTCTATTTTTTTTTACTGACCTGTCCGCCCCTTCCCCGCTTTGCAATGTACAGCTGCAACGTTCCGTGGGTCCGCGTTCAGCCAGCTGTGCACGTCCTCACAGAACGGCAAGATGAGCTCCATATTCGGAGGCGTGTGGTCTTCGAACGCGTACCGAACCACCTGGAATGAGGAGCAGGGGGCCATGAGTCAGACAGTACTAAAGAGAGTCGTGAGACGATACGGAATGCTCACCAGCGTTGCCAATTCCAAACAAGGGCGTCGCCATGAGAGGGCAGGGGGGGGGAGAATGTTCCCTCAAGAGAATGTTTGACGTTCAAGTACCGAAATATTGTTTGACGTGTGTATGATCCACTAAGAAACGTTATACTTGTACTAGCCCCCCCCCCCCCCCCCCCCCCCCCTCCCTTGATCATCGGCTGGCGACACCCTGATTCCAAAAGATCCAAAACGCAATGTCTAATGTCGAAAGTTGCTACACGTGCCTCTAGTTCCGGAAAAGCGCCTTGGCGGGGTTTTTCTGACATAAAAATGCAAAAATAACTGACCCCAAAAAGTCGCTACATAATTTTGTCGTTAGGACCTGAGCGAAAGTCACCATTTCTAGCGAAAAATTCGCTAAAATGGCAACACTGATGCTCACGGTAAACATGGTACCGAATGGATTTCATCTTTATCAGTCGGAAGACGTCCACTGTTGGCCTTCCCCTTAGACTTAGACCGTATTAAGAAGTATTCTACTGCATCCACCGGTTGCCAAATCTTGCGATGTCGTCGGTCCACCTAGTGGGAGGCCATCAATACGTCTTACGGTTAATGGTCGCCACTCGAACCCAAACAAGCACCGTAAGGCCAAATGTATAAGATAAGTATTCCATTAAAGTCTCACAAAGATATAATGACGGCAAAATTTGAGTCCGGCGAAAGTTTTTTATTTTAAGTGAATTTCAACAATTACAAGTACAAAGTACCTAAGAAGAAAAGCAATTGTGTAGTCAATAAATCCCGCTGTTAAATTATGTAGTACAAGAAAAAGAGCTTACAAAAGCAAATCCTCTGCCGAGCGCTGATTAGTATTCCGCAGACATCTCGACTCTTTACAAAAGACTTGAGGGCAACATATATTTTCACAGTCCCATTATTTCAATTAAACAGCTATATTACCTAAATGAATATTCCAGTTGAATGTGTGAAAAAAAGGCTACGTTAACCAGGGTAACGATTCTTGAAAGCACATATTTAAAAATATTACTAGAGCGGGGTGAAAAATGGTGCTGAATGTGAAATACCATAGAAAAAAATTACAAATTTATCTAGTCAAAAGGTCCTAAATTTAATTTACGGATTTATACCGCTTACGAATGGTACTTCGAGTGATATCCTTGTAGTATATTTTATCTGTGTATCGTTTCGTGAGTCATAGACGGTTCTGGCTGAAAATCAGTGCTGCAGGTGTCTAACACCTCAGCGTAATGCTGAGCCAGCGACCATTTCACTTTTGCGAAGACACACAACGCTGATGATCTATTTTTCATGTCTATGTTTTTTTTTTTGTTATACCTTGTTTATTTTCTATAAAATTGTGTATATTATCTTATATTTGTGTGTCTTGCAAAAAGGAATAAATGTCTTCTTTCTTTCTTTCTTTCAAAAATCGGGCCCACCCAGCAACGAAAGGTAGTCCGTGACTATTTTCATGCACTGAAATATCAGATTTTTCCCTATCTTCGGAAGGCTACGCTAAGAAACCAATCAAAGGTCTGATCCTCTGACCTTTAGAGCGAGAGTTCCAGTAGTCCAGGTAGTCTCCTAAAAAAAGCGGTAACTGAGAAATGTAGTAGAAATAGCAGCAGGGGATCTACCGAAAACAGTGAAACTATGAACGTGGTCTACGGGAAAAAAAAAAGGTTTGAAAACCTCTGGTTCAGAGTGTCAACGAATCATGAAGCGTTAACTGCGCTCGGGAGACGTAGCAAAAGAGCAAGTAGCTACCTGATCCCACACCCACTACACCAAACGATTGGAGATACGATGCCGGCCTAGGGCTAGGATAAAATAACTCATGTTCCAGTAATTTCACCGGTTGACTTACTCTACCTAAAGAGGTGCAAAGTAGTCTCTTTAGAGTAGTCTCTAAAGTAGAGTCAATCTACCTTACTCTATCCAGTAGGTCCTACCAACCGAATCGGTTGTCATTTGTTGAAGTATACCGTTACTTTCTCTAGTATCATACATACACGGCGGCAACATAACAGTTCTATGTTATGATACTTATGATACAAATCAGCTAAAGTGAAATAAGTTTTATCAGGCAACGATAGAGGTTGATAATACGAATGTGACACACAAATTTAATCGTGCCCATAAAGATAACGGCAGATAACTGTTGTTATGTCATTTAATTCGAAGTTTTATGCCGTGGTTATATCACATTGCAGTTTGGCTGGCCTAGACTATAGTCAAACGCTTTTGATTGGAATGTGATATTGTGCATTTTATTTGGGGGGATAATGGCGTGTGTTGGGAACTTTATACACACACATTTTGACTTTAATCCATTCATAACATGCTACAGTACCCGGCCATAGAGATTGCACTTCGGTCTTTGGAAAGAGACAATTGGCATCACGTACGTTAGAGCGAAACAACGCTCTACGACGCCGAAATTAGCCGAGAAGACCGATGTGCAAACTTCGTGGCCGGGTACTGTACCTTGTTCGCGTGACTCTTTAGATCTGGCAGTTGAAATCCCGGGATTGTATGTATACAAGATTCCCATGGGAGTTGTAAAAATCATGGAATTCTCGAAAAATCTCATATCCGTCTTCATTTTCATAGCATTAAGAACACGCGCGCAAAAATTCCTGCCTAAAGAGGCTTGGCGCTTGAGGTCAGCAAATCCCGATCTCGCGGGAATATCGGAATTAAAAATATATTAATTATCTAGATTGTCTCCTGATTATTACCTGCATACCAAATTTCATCTAATTATAATAATAATCCATTCTATATAATACATAGACGGAACGAAGTTTGACGGGTTAACTTACATGGATTTAGAAAAGAAAAAAAAATACTTGTTACTTTATAATATACCCATGACATGACCAATGCCTATTATTTTTAGGCGAGTACTCATCTGTGAGCTTTAACCGTAACTTGTTAAAATGTAACATTAATTCAATTCTACTGATTTTTATCTGCATCTACAGCTTATTTAAGAAATTTTATACACCTGCTGTCAGATTTCATCTGGCAACGCTGTTTGGCTTTGCGACAGCAGCGCTTACAGCAATGGACACTCGCACACTCGCCCTTCCCTCTCTTTTAATTAAACGAAAACGTTTACTATCGAATTAATTCAATCAATGCAAAACGCCCAATTAGTACCACATTAAATATGACCCCAATACATGTAATTAAAAGGTAAACAACCGAATTAATGTTATCCAATCTTGCTTTTGCGTAACTTCCGATTCGCTTCTCGGCACATCCTTAGCATGTTTGTAAACAATTTGTATGTATGAGTAGGCACATAATCTTATCATACACACTATAATGTACCTATTAGAGCTAACATTTTTTTAATGAGAAATACAACGATTACAAAAATGAGGCAGGAAAACTTGCGAAAATAACAAGAACGGAACGTTTCGAGTTCGCAAGTTTTATCGTTTATTATTACAGCACTAGGATCTGCCCGCGACTTCGTCCGCGTAGAATTAAATTAAAGAACTGATGTTGATAGTCGTATTCTACATTAATTATTTATGGTTTTTTTTTTCACCTGATGGTAAGTGATCACCACTGCCCATAGACACCCGCAACCCCGGAGGGATTGCAGATGCGTTGCCAACCTAGAGGACTAAGATGCAATGCCTCTTGTGCCCGGCTTCCCCGGCTGTCTTACTCTCCACACCGGAACACAGCAGTGCAAGCACTGCTACTTAGCGGCAGGATTAGCGAGTAAGATGGTGGTAGCGATCCGGACGGACCTTGCACAAGGCCCTACCACCCGCAACTCCAGGCAGCTACGACATTTGACATGTTTATCACTATCCAGCGTGAACTATGCCATTTTCCGGGTGTTAGTAGCCCATGTGTTAACCTAGGATACCAGCTATCTTCGTTCCAAGTTCTATCCAAATCCGCCCAGTAGTTTCAGCGTGAAGAAGGAACAAACAATATCTATCAACTTATACACACTCACATCGTCACATCCATCCATCCTCACAAACTTTCGCATTTATAATATTAGCAAGACAGTATAGGATTATTAATAAACAATAACGGTGGAAAATTGTTAACTCATTATCCCTGTATGTGTGTATGTGTATATTTTGAAAAACAGCGCCTTCTCTCGTCCCTGGTGAGCAGTAGATGTTCCATGGGAGTTTGTAATTGTGTCGTACAGACACATCATTCAAACAGATGACGCTAAGCGACAAAAATTCGCATAGTAACAAAAAGGTCACGTGACAGTTAGTAACGGGTAGAAAAATTCGGAGACTACCCACCTGCTATGGGTGGTGTAGGGGTATAGCACGCGTCACGGAATGACGAGGGTCCGGGTTCGATTCCCGGCCATAGCTTTACTTTTCGGATTTTTCTATGTATTCTAATTTTCACGGACATTTAGAAATAAAATTTTAAACACACGTAGGTACACAAAAAGAAGGCCGCATTTGTTGCTGTTTGTGTTCATCATCTCCAGCATTATACATCCCACAGCTGGGCACAGGCCTCTCAGACTGAGAGGGCTTGGGCTATAGTTCCCACGCGGGCCCAGTGCGGATTGGGAACTTCACTCACACCACTGAATTGGCATTGTTCATTTTTTTTAGTATGCTCCAATTCGAAAACCATTTCGAGGAAAACCATCAATTATCCGATTTATCTTGTCCGATTTCAAAAATACTTTATGATTGCAGATATTTTTGTAAAAGTACTTTGAACCTTTGTTTGACCGAACGACCGGGTTTTTAGACAGAATCCAGCATCGAATGTTTGCCACAAAAATGAAAAAAAAAAGTTTGGCTACGGCAACTGTCACGTGTCACTGTCAAATCTACAAAACCATAGACAAAACCGTTTTTTTTTATAGCCAGCCGAACGAAGGCGATTGGGATTCTGTCTAAATTCACGAATTATGAAAAACCAAAAAATATTTATTATTAATTAACAAAGCTACGTAAAAGCATAATATTCAAATTAGTTGCTTGAAATAGTCCATTTTATCAAATAAAGGTGTTAAAAGCACAGCTTAAAAAAAATGAACAATGCCAATTGCTTTCTTTTCCTTCACCAAAAAGCTCATGGTGAATTTGAAATGTAATATCGCACATAAATTCCGAAAAACTCAAGAGGTGCGAGCCCGGGCTCGAACCCACGCCCCCTGCTTGAGAGGCCACAGGTCAGACCACTAGGCTAACAAGGCTTTTTTTGTTTTTTTGTCATGCAAATATACTTACAGTCCGTGACTTCTTAGAATGACATTCGGGTTTCAGGTACCACCGGCCGGTTCGAGTATCAAACCCATAAGAGTGATTGAGAAAGCAAGACAAACAATGGCATTGTGAGAGCCAACGGACTGTAGTTCTTACCAAACTTTGTTCAAAGTTGTTTATCATTGTTTTATCTGTGGATTCCGTAAGCGTTTTACCTGACGCGCATTTTCCAATCGTATTTTCCATTTCTTTCTGTCAAACGGTACAGTCGAGGGCATTAATATCGATGCGGCCATCATGTCAAATATATGGGTCACCGACGTTATTGTTTGTGGCATAAAGGTGTATAGATATTTTTGACGTCTTGGTAACGTACATATATTTATGCCCTTGATTGTACAGAATGGATGAGAGTGGACTAGAAACATGGTAAAAAATACATACACAAATCACGTCTATATCCATTACGGGGTAGACAGAGCCTGAGATAACAAGACCTAAAGGCCACGTTTAGCATGGTTGTAGGCGTATAGGTAAAAAATACGCCGGCGCGTTAACCAATGGAGCAATGACCTTTCATAGCGCCAAATGTATCAAACTTTACTTTGCATTCCATAATCCGACTTTAAGAACAAAAATTAAGTAAATAAGGTCTCGGATGAATCTTAACAATGTTGTTGAATAGAACAGAATAGCAAATTAAACCAAGCAGGTTATAGCCGCTACGATGTGGAAATTCGCAGTTCTCAATTTCATATTCAAATCTGGCACTGCGCATTGATTTGCTATTCGCCGGTTAGCAACTCAACATTGTCATACTATTTTACTGTGGGTTGCACAGAGTTAGGTACTTTAACAAAAGACTTAACTATAATCGCCGATTTTTGATAGAAAACTTATGAAAAATTATATCAAAATCGTCAGTAACGATTATTGTAACATGATGCAAATCACGCTTAATCTCTAGACGCAGTTTGTTTAATACAGTCGAGGGCATCAATATCGATACAGCCATCGTGTCAAATATATGTATCAGCGACCTTGCATAAAGGTGTACAGATGTTTATGACGTTTTGGTAACGTAGATACATATATTTATGCCCTTGACTGTACAATGTCCTTTTTACGATAGGCGGCTCAAATGCAAACAAATCATCACTTTCCCGTTCAAAAATGTAGTACTCGTATTACGTGTATCTCGTTTCCGAACGAATTACCGTGAAACGCTCCACCACTTCTGCGAACGAGAGAACTACCAAAATATCACCCGATGCATTCTTATTGTGAGAAATCAAGACGTTATCAAGCACTGGCAGGCTAACCGCCAGGTTGAACGACCTTCGCCAGCAGCCGGCAGGCAATATCACTACACGCGCATAATTTTCATGGAAACATGTAGCCAGTTCGCGGTAACAAGGTAAGCTGAGCAATGATAACTTCGATAAGGTATCGCTATCAACAGATGGCAGCGGCATCTAGTCTAGTGCGCTGGGAACTATTCGCTATCTCCGATTCCCCGCAATAGTATAGTGGAAACACAGTACTGCATAGGTACTCGTACATACACAAAATCACGTCTACACGTTTTTTTTTAATTGGTGATCGGGTACCAATTTTTCTAATTCAGTAATTGAAAGAGGCCACCGTAAAATCGCAGTTACATCGAATCAAGCTCTTTTTTTTCTATGATAATTTTAATCCCGCGAGTAATTTAGTGGTTTATTGAATATTTAACTTATAAGTAATAAGTTGTCATTGTCAATTCTAACTAACTCGTGATTATTGAATCAAGATCTAAGGTTAGGTGCGCACCGGGTGACATATTGTCTCGGTAGCAGTCGGATCTCTCTGTTTTTATGACAAAATGTTTCCCGTGCGCGCCTAAACTAAGGCTTACGGGAAATTCCCAATAGGTATCAGTTTTGCTTCAATCGTTAATGTAGGATGACCATGTATCCAGTTGTTATAGGTTTTAAAAATATCACAATCACAATTAATTAAACAATGAGATAATCGCGTAAGACCTCACCTATTAAATAAAATTTTGATTGGGTGTCAATATTTCTCAACTCCTGATCGCCGATTAAAAATCATCGCGTATAAGGTAACAAGACCTAAAAGCTACCTTTATCACGATTGTGGGCGAATAGGTGCAAAGGGGAATCAATGTACTGATAGTTTGATAGCTGCATAGCCTATAACATGATTCCTAAGACTTTACTATATGCGCGGGAAGAGATTCCTCTCTAGTGCATTCTATTCTTTGCTCCCATACCAGCATCGAAGTAAGTTTGATTCGCTGCATAACTTTAAAGACTTCTAATTTCATAGTACACAACAAATACAAACTCCTCCATAACAGTCATACAAGGAAAGACATAGAAACGCCGAAAACTACACAGACGTAAACAAAATGGGTGACGACTTCGCCAATTAGGTATATGGAATTCAAACGTTCATTATTCAGGGCACCTATCGATAGAGTACGAATAGCCATGATGGCCAAACAACGGTAGGAGATCGCATCGGGAGGAAAGGGAAAGAGCTATGGCTTGAAGTTTTATCACAGCAGATTATGGAAAGCCTGATTATTGAGAGGTTCTTTCATGAGGTTCTTCCATGAGGTTTCTACCAGTGTTCTTACGGACGTCTGCTTTAGGAGTATATTCGCGATTACACCTAGAGCGGCCTGTAGTCAATTTATTTGGGAAATAGCATCACTATTACTATTACTACATAGTATAAAACAAAGTCGCTTTCTCTGTCCCTATGTTCCTATGTATGCTTATATCTTCAAAACTACACAACGGATTGTGATGCGTTTTTTTTTAATAGATAGAGTGATTCAAGAGGAAGGTTTTTTTGTATAATTCTACGCAGACAAAGTCGCGGGCAGAAGCTAGTAAATTATAATCCTCATTATTATCGAGGGAATGGGCGAAATTCTTGGGAATCATGTTATAGGCGATGCGACCAGCAACCCATCACTATGTTGATTCCCCTTTCCACCTATTCGCCTACAATCAAGCTAAACGTGGCCTTTAGGTCTAGTTACCTCAGGCTCTATCTACCCCGTATGACGTGACTGCCGTGATTTGTGTATGTAGGTATGTGTATAATCATCATATACAAAGCTGCGTAAGTTGAAAGGAGAACGGGCTCCTCTCGTACAAGTCGGTATCGTCTCCAAATATGTATTGACGTTGTTTTTGTTTAAACCGATATCGATAACAAATGCGTAAATTGATTGCGTAAATGTAAACACTGGACATGCGAGATCACAAGCCAAACTTTGAGAACAATTATAGCGAATTTGTTGTGTTACTACATATTATCTATGATCTACCAGCCCGGAAGCATGCTGGTACAGTCAAGTGTAATAATATGTATCTAGACAAAGTTTCAAAAATAAGTACCATACGCTCTTACACCAGCGTAATAAGGTCGTGGGACATATTTTTGAGAAGTTCCTATCGATACTTATTTTTGCACTTGACCGTACATTGGTTATTTTCATTGGTCATAATAATCATTTATCATAATTTTTTTGGTCATAAGCATAACACATGAAATCGTGCATTTTTCAGTAATTTTGGAAGTCATCAGAAGGTAGTAGCCTTTTTTTCTTTTTTTGTCGGAGTGAGAAGGTAGCCTAGTAGGTTAACCGTATACATTCGGAACTTCCATTTTATGGGACAAAATATAGACCCTGACCTGTCTTTCTGAATAATTAGTATGTCGGTACTGAGAAAAGGGGAAAACAATGGAAAATAATAGAAACCGCAGCCTGCTTGTAAAAGGGCTGAACATAAATCGCCAACAAATACCTAGAAAACTAGTGACGATTATAAACATGACGATTACTATTCGTAAAACAATTTTTTTCATAACTATTCAGTCCACCAGAAATATCTGGATTCACTTTCCGCAAATGACTGCTTTTGCTATTTAATTGTAAATACTTGAATACCTATGCTTTGTTTTAAGGAAAATATTTATGCTCATTGTAAAGTTTGTAACATAGTTTTTCTGTAACTCGTATACCTAAAATCTTCCCCTTTCCACCTATGCGCCCACAATCAAGCTAAACGTGGCCTTTAGTTCTTGTTACCTTAGGGTCTGTCTACCCCGTAAGGGATAAAGACGTGATTTATGTAACTGCAAAAATATATTAACTTTTATAAAAAGCATACGTATGTATGGGTTTCCACAATCACGCCTAAATCCGACGCAGGCGCATATGTATAAATTTGAATTCGGCTTACTTCTGAGCATTTCGTAAGTAATTAAAATTTAATTAACAAACTTCGCCAGTACGCAATCATAACTATAAATCAGTTGAGAAACTATAACTGATCATACATCCATACAGACAAAATTGTATCTATAAACCAGTGTAAGCAGAGCCCTGCTCCAAAGCAAAATGTGCTCAGTGTGGGGTCACTTTAAATTGGATACAGACGTACGGTCAAGAGCAAAAATAAGTATCAAAAGGAACTTCTCAAAAATATGTCCCACGACCTTATTACGCTGGCGTAAGAGCGTATGGTACTTATTTTTGAAACTTTGTCTAGATACATATTATTACACTTGACTGTACATACATTATCCTGGTTTTTAGTATTTGTTGTTATAGCAGCAACGGAAAAACGTCATCTGTGAATATTTCAAGCGTCTACCTGTTGCCGCTATTAACATCGAGCAAAAATCGCAAAAAAAAACACATTTGTGGTATGAGAGCCCCCCCTTAAATATTAATTTTATTCTGTTTTTAGTAGTTGTTGTTATAGCGGCAACAGAAATACACCATATATAAAAATTTAAACTGTCTAGCTATCACGGTTCATGAGATACAGCCCGGTGACAGACGGACGGACAGCGGGTCATGAATAGGGTTTCCGTTTTTAACCTTCGGGTACGGAACTGTAAAAAACAGTTTATAAAATGATCAATTCTGAGGTACCAAACATAAAAAAACAACCATATTGAAAACCTATTCTTTCTTTTAGCAATCAAATCGTACTGAGCCGGGCGTAAAACAGTGTTAATTATACCTGTATTACTTTATATTGGTTTCCTTAGTAAGAATCAAATTTTCCTCGAGGCAACACGGAAGACATAAATGAAAAAACATTTGTGCGGATCCCAAAAACAAATCGGATATCGTATCTTATTTAAAGACGACCGGATAGCCTAGTGCCGTAGCCGGATAGGATAGTGGTTAGTGACCCTGACTATGAAGCTAGAGGTCCTGGGTTCGAATCCCGGTAGGGACAGACAGTTGTATAATGAATACGAATGTTTGTGCCAAGAGTCATGAATGTTGTATGTATTTAAGTATGTATTTATCTACATTATATAAGTATGTTTATCCGTTGCCTGGTATCGTACAAGCTTTGCTTAGTTTGGGGCTGGGTCAATTGGTGTAATTCGTCCCAAGATATTTATTTATTTTATTTAAATATTATCATACCTGACGCCACGCAAAGGTGATTGTACACGAGAATATAAACCGGGATCCTAACTTTCTCTATTATTGAAAGTTACGCCATTATCGATTTTAGATTACAGACGTTTTGTCTCTAAAGATTTCTACCTAAAGCCGGGTACTCATCGCCGAGCTGTAAAAGTAACTGTCGCACGTTGCATTAACCAAAAACTCTAGTGTGGCCGTGGGGAACGTCATGTCCAGACCATGGTAACATTGATTACAGCTCGCAGAAGCACCCAGTTCAAAACTTCCTTAGCCAGGCGGTGTCTAATGGGGGACCATATTATTTTGGTTCATGAAGCTTTACTTCCAGCCTTATTAATAAAAAGAGAGTATTCAAAATGACGTGGTCCTCTACAACAGTGTTTATTTATAACCTTTTCCAGCCACGGACCCCTAGGAAAATAAATCGACGCGTAGCTATTATGAGACTTTTGGTGGTATTCATTTATTGTTGTCAATTGTCATGTGGTCCAAATGTGAGACTACGGACCCCCATACAACTGACGGACCCCCAAGGGTCCGCGGACAACAGGTTAAGAAAAACTGCTCTACAGCACACCGCCTGACTAAGGGTTAAAACAAACCAGGGTTACACGAATTCCAAAGGTGTATTTTGCCAGGCTCTTAACGTTTTAAAAGTTCACACAGATAAAACATCATGAAAGCGTAATTATTTGTAACTGGGAACATAGCAACAAGTAGAAGACAGGCGTGCGATACCACACGTACAAAATTGGTGACTCAGAACACCTCGACGGCAAAATGCGTTTTGTTCAAGCGATACTTTACATACGACTTTTGACCATGGAGGTTCTTTTATGTTTATTTGTTGTCACAGCTTGCAGATAACCGCGATCAACTTATTGTATTTATGCATCCTTGTCGCCATGCGAGAACGAATTTAAATAACGCTTCAAACTCTACTTTCTTTGTCACAATAAATGAAAAAAAAAAAAAACAAATGCTAGCATAAGATTATCTCCGAGCTAACATACCGTTACGTGTCAAAATCTTTTTAATAAACTCGCGCACAGATTAGATAGGACCTTCTGTGAATGATGTGACTTCAATTGACGTAGTTTATCTTGCAGTCACAATACGCTGATAGCAGAAGTAGCACGGGTTCTTAACATTAAGTCCTCAGAAAATACCGGGAAAGCTTTTATCAAAATATATGTCTTTGTTATACATAATCTCCGAGATAAGTAAGGTAAGGTAAGTACAAGGTAAGGATGTCTCCAGAGAACCCGCTACATAGATAAAAAGAGTTTTTTAAGCTAAGACGATTATTTGTCTAAAAAGAAAGAAACTATATAAACTTTAGCTCCAAGAATTTTTGCTAAAGTTTACCGATACCGGATTAATTATCCGCGATAGAAGAAGGTAGATGCGTTTTAGGTTAACATGTCGTTTGTCTTATATATAAGACAGTGTAGTGTATTCCAATCAATTTGAACACCTTTGTAAACAAAACAATTTTATCTAAATTCCCACACAATCACACATCGTATGCAATTAGCATCACATACACAGGAATGTTGAACGATCATAATGGGGGCTATCGCGTGTGAATTTACCACTAGAGGCGCTAGTGTCGCGTGGGGTCCAATAACATTCACTTTTCACTGGTTTTGATGGGCTTCGTGACATAAATTATAATTTCTTTCATTTACCTGTTGAAAAGCGATCTCCTTCGTGAAATTATCGCAAATATGGATTACCTATTTGACGATGAATGTGAACGCTTTGAAAGCGGTTTTTTTTCCGAACAAAACGAAACTGCACACCATTGCGGCATAGCTACTCGATAAGATGATAGTTATTAATAATCAATAAACTTAATAAGATTCAGGATTTAAAACTTTGTTTCGGCGCCGATCTTATAAAGTCGCCTTTGACAGCTATACCTCTGGACCTCAGGCAACAGTGGCGCCAACTGGTGATCAAAGAAAGGATAGTCCCCATTGATATCTCACGACATTTTATAAGTATGACAATCATACTATAATGTTCTTTTATATGAACTTGGGGGGGGGGGGGGGGGGCTAGTTTGTTTTTAAAAGCGTTAATTGATTAGAACAGACTATCATCATCATTATCATCATCTCCAGTCTATATACGTCCCTCTGTCTCAGAATGAGAGGGCTTAGGCTATAGTTGCCACGCGGGCCCAGTGCGGATTGGGAACTTCACTCACACCCACACCATTGATGTGTACAGTAGGCTTATTACCTAACTCGCTCGCAATCGCCATCGTGTTCATTTTGACAGTTCTCCTATGAATGTGACAGCTAGCTGATTCCGATGCCAGTTGTCAGCCCATACGTGAACTGTCAAAACGGACACGATGGCGATTACGAGCGAGTTAGGTAATAAGCCTACAGGATTTCCTCTGCTTGAGTGGCCACAGGTCGAAGCACTAGGCTGGCTACCACGGCTTCTGATAAATAGACTATAGTTGTAGTAAAAGGGAAAATCAAAACGTCACTTACCCTCTCGTGGAACTTGCTAGAGTCGTAGGACCGTTCGGAGCAAAGGTTGTATATCTTGTAATGGTCCTTGTGCATCTGCTCGAGGAACCTGTAGACCTCGTCGATGTGGTTCCGATACACGCCTTCGAGTTTCTCCGCAGGGAAGCCCATCGCTATCACCCTCTCTGTAATATCTGGTGGTGCGTAGTCAAGGAAATATAACAGAGAAATATTTGGATACATTCACGAATAAATTCTTCGGAAGTCTGAGCTCCGAATCGACCAAAGATTGATCGCTGATTGGTCACAAAACTTCTGGTATTTTTTTAAGCAATGCTAGAAAATTGACAGACCAACAATATTTTTGACCCGTTACGAAAAAGAATAACACCAGTAATGGTCTATCCTAAAAAAATACCATTTTAAACGCGTGGTTTTAAGATCGTATGTTCACTTGGGGAAACCATTTAGGGTCTGTTCCACCACTCTCTGTCAAGTTCCAGTTATCTTAAGTGTCCGTTATCTATGATGACGACTCTGTCTAATTCGTAGTAATAGAGAATCATAAATAAACTGACACTTTAGATAACTGGAACTTCAGGGTGGTTCACCACAGGCCTAAAATTTGTTAAAAATTAACTAAATCATAAATTCTAACAACTGCTGGTATTGTTCCAAGTAGAGTATTAAGAAAAGACTGTCGCGTAATAAATGGTACTAGCTAGTGACAAAACACTAATGAATTTCGGGATAGGATGCCATGACAAGTATGGCAATGCGGCACTAGTGTCCCCATTCACAGTTAACTCGTCTATAGATATTTGACAACAGGCAATACTGAACACACATACATAAATCTCGTCTTTATCCCCTACGGGGTAGCTTAAGGACGTAAAGGCCACGTTTAGCATGATTGTGGGCGTATAGGTGGAAAGGGGAATCAACATAGTGATAATTTGCTAGCCGCATCGCCTATACTATGATTCCTAAGATTTCCGCCCATTCCCTCAATGGCCTTTTACCATTTGCGAGGGAAGAGAAGCAACTGGGCACATTCTATGTTCTTTCTTTACTCCTAGACCAGCATGGAAGAAACAATATTGATTAGACTAAAAATAAGCTGCTACATTCAAAACTGTCATTAACGAGTAACTAGGACCTTCGAATCTACAACCCAGAAGTGATAAAACCCAATGTCAACCCAAAAATGTCAACGGCAGCCGCAAACTTTGAAACTAATCGAAGCAGCGGTTTTAATTTCATTATAGTTCCTCTGGGGCCTATAAAGCCCGCGCATTCATAACAAAACAGTAAATTAATTAAAATATAGGGGGCGACGCTGAACTTCCAAAGGTAGTAATAATTTGAACTATAGGGCAAATTGAATTCATGTAACACTTTGGTGCGTAAAATCCTTCTCGCATTTATACTACAAATTTCGAAGTTATTAACAATGAGAGTGAGCGTGAGAGGACCATAAAAACGCGGGTTCCCAACAAAAAAAAAAGCGGACAGGCAAAGGGAACATAGCCCATACAACCGAGTATTAAACAAACTTTTTTTTTTCAGATCTTAAAAAATTCGCTCGGTCGCTAAATAGACCCAAAAAAGAAATTTGATTTAAAAAGAAATCTACCGCAAGTTTTATAGCCTACAGGCGGCACATGTACAAGTTAGCTTTACAGTGTAAGGATAACCTCGTGTCACCTTCGAGCTTCTTCGTGTTGCCAGCTTCAATAATAGTTTAGAGAATGTGCAAGATCGATGTCTAGCGTTTGCGAAACAATTTTTACATTGGAATTACTATGATACTTGGCTTGATATACGGAAAACCACTTGACACAGATACTTCGGAATTATAATCAAGGCAATGTCTGTATTTCTTGGTGCTAGGAGACGTACTCTTGCGCTGGTGTGATACACATAATCATTTAACCGTGTGTCCTTAGTTTTAACCTCTTTCTGGTCTCATTACTCATTAAACTCTTCCGTGATCAAAAGCCAGAGCATAAAGTGCTTCAATGTTTTAAATGTCTATAGGCAAAACTTAGTTTTTCATATGAACAACGTCTGAACTAAAGAAATACGAAGTTTGCCAAGTTGTACAATTTGGGGATCTGATCATCACATCCTAATGTGGCGACATTAGGATCAAAGAGTGTAGGTACCAGTTTTTTTGTCTATTAAAGTACTACCAGCTACCTCGTGACCTAGCGATATGCCAAACGAATGTCTAACATCATTAAAATAATGCGCTTATGCTAATTTCTAGGAAACGAATCTCATTTCATAATCAAACCAAAGATATGCAACAGTATAACATAAGTCTAGCGCACATTTTATCTATGACGAAATCATGCAATTTCCGTCATCTGGGCTCCAATTCTTGATGCTGTCGAAATATTCTCTCCATTCCCAATTTTCCATACTATTTCACTGTATCGTTTCGCTCATACTATAATGTATTATACACCGACCGCTTAAATTAAATGAGTCCTCGCCCTTGCGGTGCAGACGCGCGGGGTGGGACGACCGCGGGGGCCGTGAGAGGTGCGCGGCAGGCGCACTAACCGCCCGCACCTCTCTCAGTCCCCTTTCTAGTCCTACCCCGCGCCCCTGTGCCGAGCGAGCGAGTGAAAGGGACGTCGACAGCAAAAAAATACTCAATTTTTTTAATAATGTTTATGTCAAAAATGTGACAGCTACGAAGATACTGGCGCCCTCGTTTGATTTATAATTAAAACAGTACACCGTCCCGCCCACACAGTGAACAAAAGAGCGAGACAGCACAATCGCTCTATCAAACGAACGCTCAATAGGCATGTCCACATTTCCACAACTTGCGGATCGACGTTCTAATATTTGGCGTTACTTTCTTTCGCTGCTCAATAGCTTGCGTCTTTACCGGATTCTACTGCTTAGAAAGAGACGGCATTCCGTTTGTCACGCCTAGTAAATGTCAGTAAGGTGGTAGCGATACGCGTGCTCAAAATATTAACCATCCGCGTACATATTTGACAATAGCATAGCAAGGTTATTATGTGCATATATAATTACGAGTGTGGATTGTGCAACACATTGTGTAATGCACAAATGTGTAAAATTCACGATTTGTATGCGAGGCATAGGTGTGAATTTGTTTTTATTGCTAAAAACGTGGCCGGCGGGATGTGATGGTGGTCATGTACACATTGCCGTTAAGTCGTGTTCACCTCACTATATAACATTATAACCAGCACGCTCCTACACTACTTGAAGCTTCAAGTTTTAAAAAATGACGTTTACTGGGCGAAAATCGTAGGAATCCTGATGTAGGCGATGCGACTAGCAACCCATCACTATTTTGATTCCCCTTTCAACCTACACGCCCACAATCATGCTAGTGGCCTCACACACAGACTGGCGAGTAAGTTCGCGTAGGTACTTACGGCTAAACGACTTTACTCGCCTGTATTTTACTCTAAAAGTACGCGTACTTAGACTGACTCGGTGATAGACGTTACCCACTTTAGGTCTTGTTACCTAGTGTTCTGTCTACCCCGTAAGGGATAAAGTGATTTATGTACCTACGTACGTGCACTAGGTGATGGAGGGGGCGCGGTGAGGTAGGCGGGGGTGAATTTTCGACATTTGAAACTTGAAGTAGTGTAGAACTTGCAGGAGGGCAATTAAACGAAGTTCTCCGTCGAGTCTGTCCGCGTTTGTTGGATAAACTTCAGAAACTACTGAACGGATACTTTGGCATTCAACAGGACTCGACATGCAACTATCATCTTTACTCTAAATAACCGATCAAGGCAATTAAGCCAAAGACAAGACCGACAAACGCTGCAAAGTGAAATGAGTCAGAGCTCCACGAAATCTTAATAGGACCACCCTGGAGTATCTCCTTTTAAAATTTTGCATGGCTCATTTTCAATTACTACGGTCGGCTCTTTAAAATTGTGCTTCGCTCTGCCCGGTCCTGGGGCCAAATTGCCGAACGCTCGTGCGCTTGCAGTCGCAAACATCTCTTTCTTACCTCATCTTGTATCGTTTGATAGAAAGAAATGGCGTATGCATTCGAGATTCCTAATTGCATGCGAGGGGGGCAAGTCTTCGCTTCTGACGGTGAGGAAAGTGGAAAACTATATTATGAGGAAATACGCTAAACAAATGAGTTCAGTACGTAAATTGGTTTGAGGATACCTAACCGAAATCGTACAGACCACAACTCACACGTCAGACGGAAATTGTACACATTTATTAAGGGTTATTCCTTAAATTTTAATTATAAATTGACACAATTGCTTACAATAGGTACCTACAATACAAACAACTAAAAACAGTCAAGAGCGAATCAGGCTACTCCAAAATTAAATTTTCGCAGTTCGTATCACACCGGCCCTCTCATTCTCAGATTAATTACTATTAGTGAGAGAGGAACGGCACGAAACGAATTTCGATAATCGAATTTCGGAGTGTAAGGCCCGACTCGCACATCAGCTTCCGTACTTTCGTAACGAAAAACGCGTTCCTTGTGTTTGATCTTATTTCATTCATACTTGTCTGTTTTTTTTTTTTTTTTTTTTTTTTTTTTTTTTATGTGAATAGGAAGGCAAACGAGCAAGTGGGTCACCTGATGGTAAGCGAAGTGTTTGTACGCAATTTCTATTGATCAACTCAATGGATTTGTATGATCTCATACGTTCGACTATTTCCGTTTATCCGTATGTTAAATGAGGGTAAAAAGTTACTCTTTAATAAAAGCGCAAACGTCAGTCTCCATTTTGCGACATTTATCATGAGGATAAAATGGGAGTACCTACCGTCACCGAGACGTCATTGTTGTGAGCACGATAACCTACATGGTCAAATCAGACCGCAGTACGTTTGAAGCTCACCACAACCACTAGGTACGTGGTCACTAGGCAATAGGTTAGTTGGAAATAGAGGCCAAACACGTGCGGATATACCGTTTCAGCCACAACAGGGGCATTTGAAAGCACGTATGCGAAAATATTACTCGGTAGTGGTGAAAAAATGCGTCGGAGCACTACATAGTATGAAACAAAGTCGCTGGCCGCTGTCTGTCCCTATGTATGCTTAGATCTTTAAAAGTACGCAACGGATTTTGATGCGGTTATTTTAATAGATAGAGTGATTCAAGAGGAACGTTGAAATGTATAATTCTACGCAGACGAAGACGCGGGCAGAAGCTAGTTTAAAATACTCACAAGTAGAGTAAACTAAAATTACAGCTCCAATTAGTCTTGTCAAGTAGTTAAAAATTTTATTTGAACTTTTTGTAACCATAAACAGATTTCACTTCGAAATGTTACTTGTCTAAACAAGTACAAATGGTACAGTCAAGGGCAGAAATATATTGAAGGTACGGTCAAGTGCAAAAATAAGTATCGATGTGAACTTCTCAAAAATATGTCCCACGACCTTATTACGCCGGTGTAAGAGCGTATGGTACTTATTTTTGAAACTTTGACTACATACATATTATTACACTTGACTGTACATTACAAAAACGTCAAAAACAGCTATACACCTTTTTGCCACAAACAATAAGGTCGGTGACACATTTGACATGATGGCTGCATTTCAGACTGACTGCACTTTCGTGTGATGTGATTTCAAAAATCGGGGCTCACAACTTTGAATTATAATTATTCGTTTCTTTTTTTTTACTAACCCATTGGGTTATGTTGTTGTTTCTCTATGAATTCACGCGCGAATTTAACGTGAATCAAAACAGATTACAACATGAAAAATGATGAGAAATGAGAATGATGCACTACAAATCGAAGTAGCTGCTTTAAATTCATTTAAATCTGCGGTTTTATTTTGTCTTCACAGAACTTTATGCCGTCAGTGTTAAAACTGCATAGAGTTGTCGAAATGCAAACGAATCACCAGCGATGCGATTTATTTAAAATACCAATTTAAAAGCCTTTTAATAAAAAAACATTTTATACAAATACTTCGTAAGTATTTGTATAAAATAAAATTTAGAAAAAAAAAACGAACGGGGGCGAAGCCGCTGGCAACATCTATTTACTTATTATATTCTCTTAACCATAAAATTACAAAAAATATATATATATATTCTCTTAATTTCCTACAATTACATGTTAGGACCCCGGAGGATCCTACGCGGTAAATAGGTACGGTTATTTTTATAGGTCTATCTATGCCTATGGCGCTGGCGGTTTGTAGGTAGGTAGCATTTTCCTGTAGTAGCTTGTACCAATATGGGGTAAAGGAAACATTGTCTACGACAACTCATCATACGGTCGTATGGAATGGTATAACTGTAAGTCAAATAGCGACTTATTAAAACCCACCCAGTCACGGAAATCAGTAGGCTTATTACCTAACTCGCTCGCAATCGCCATCGTGTACATTTGGACAGTTCACGTATGGGCTGACAATTGGCATCGGAATCAGCCAGCTGTCACATTCATACAAGAACTGTCAAAATGAACACAATTTTGATGCGGTTTTTTTAATAGATAGTGATTCAAGAGGAAGGTTTAAATGTATAATTCTACGCAGACGAAGTAGCGGCGCGGGCAGAAGCTAGTCATTTCTATAAATGAACATATAGTGCGACTAAACCAATTCAGTCCAAAATTAACTGACTTTGCCCTGTTCTCCCCGCAGCTGTTATGATTATAGCAATACTAGCTGTTGCCCGCAACTTCGTCTGCATAGAATTAGTTTACCGCTACCCCGCCGGAATTACGCATTTTTCCGGGATAAAATGTAGCCTACGTGTTATTCCAGACTATAATATCTGTTTCAAATTTCATCCAGATCTGTCCAGCCGTTCTGGCGTGAAAGAATAACATCCATCCATCCATACTTACAAACTATCGCGTTTTTAATATTAGTAGGATTTAATTTACAGTAGTTTAAAAACTGAAACTAAAACTGCAACCGCAAAGAAAAATTCCAGCCATTTCGATCAGTTCTTGTGACATAAAAATTGAAAATTTCACCATGTAATTTCTCACAAACAAGACACAACCAACGATAGACAACACACCGTTCAAAAGGCAACGGGGCGAAATGCTCATTATAAAACCTTCTCAACTTTCAACCTTGAGATTTAGCGCAATATTAAAACGGTCCGTTACTTACGTAATTATTTACCTTTTCTATCACTGTAGCTGTTCTAAGAATCCAACTTGAGTGTACATTCCGTATAAGTACATCATATCGTATATACAAATGGTCGGTCCCCAATAATGTCATAGTAACATATAACAGGGAATCAAATTCATTTCCAATGTCTGTTGCCGGCTTGTCTCGCTGACGCCACCTTGTCTGCTCGAAAACTGAAGAAGTAATTGTTCATTATTACGGAAACAACGTGATGTTTTCCCCAACAGTCATTATTGACGAAATTAGAGCCCCGCTTTTGCGTAAAAAGGGATATTCCTGGTCTGTCAGCCATTTTTAAAGTGAATTCCGATATTATGCACTTCATTACAAACATTAACGTATAATAATACACTTTTAATGAATCCGAAAATGAATCTATAGTAACTATTAGAAAAGAAAATCTCGAAAGTTTAAAACATTACTACAACGTGAAACTAGAATTTTCACATAATGGTATCGACCAAAATCAGCTATCCATTCGCAGAGGGCTTCAACAAAACCATGAACTATAATTAAAATAATTACTCTACCTAAACGGGAATCAGATATGAATAAAAACAGAAAACGTATGTACATGCATACATTATCAGACTGTCCGAACGTGGTGTAGTAAAAGTCAAGAACCCTCGGAATCCAATTAAATGAAGGATAGAATACCTGACGCATGCAAAGAGGGATAAACGGCTGCACATTGCGAGCAATTAGACATGAATCACCTTATGTGACCTAGATATCGACTCGCGATTATAGTATTCTGTATCGGACACCCTTTCATAAGTTAATTAGTGCAATGCACGACTAATGCAAGCGCAGAATTTCTTTTTCTCAAACATTACCGTAAATGTCGTCATTGTATTCTGAGTAACAGAACACTAAGGGCCTTGTTGACGGCCGAATTACATTAGGCGCGATGTTCTGACCATAAATCGGATTGCTGGACTGTTTTTCATTTGTTTTTAACTTTTTTTAAAGTCAAAGAGACTATGGAATAATTAACAACAATGCCATAGAGCCAAGTCGACGGCCGAGGAGTGCGCGTTTTGTTAGAGTCTAACGTTTTTATCAATGTCTCAAATAGCTTACGGTGACAGATGACATAAAAAAAACTTAAGAAAAAAGGCGGGAACGTGAAAACCACTGAAGTTGCGAGGAAGTTTAGTGCAAAATTTATTTTCATTTCCTCTTAATGTTTGAGAAAGACATTATATCTGCCTCAGCTGGAAGAGCAATTACTGGATTCGTAACTTTAAAAAACAATCACCTGCGGTTCGTGTTTTTAAACAGGTTACTTATCCAGCAATTGGCTACTTTCCAGGCCTCGGCATTAATCTACTATTATTATTATTTATTGTTTGACACGATGTTCGGATTCAGACCATATTTCTGAATCACTTTAAATGATGCAAGACTGCTACAATACCCTCCTGATATGCAGCTAGACACAATATTAACAACTGAATACTAACAATGAGGTCTAATTTATCGTTGCAGTTAGTAGATTTAGACAGTAACAATAACTATAACAAGGGTCAGCTTATCGCATTATTTCATCATACCTTAATGCAATCGAAAAGACAGAACTGCTCGGGAACGAAGGCAGAGTAGGCCAATGTTTGTCCATAAAGGCTTCAAAAATATTTTAAATGAAATCCAAAACTTCAGCGAATGTAAATATAAACTAATTTGTTTGATAATTTTCCCGAAATAGTTTTTTTTTCTAGTAGCAAAATTTCCATTCGCATTTTTTCTCACTATGGTTTTTTATGAAGCTTATTTTCACAGTTGCGATTTTTTTGTCTCATTTTTCCAGACGCGTTTTTACCCGATGCCAATCGGCACAGAACCTCATTCGTACGTGGTTTTGGCCCTTCGGCTTTTGACTTTTCTTTTTTTTTTAAAGAAAATATGCTCAAAGTGATGAAAATAATCTAACAAGCCCATCAACTTTTTCAAACGACTTAGCGACCACAGCTAAAGTCAATAGCAATTGTATTTCTATTGCTCAGTTCGCAACCTACGAACCAAGAAATATTTAAGACCAAGTCTTTCAGAACAGACGCATAACTTCATCTGCTATTTGCGATCAGACTTTAAGCGGTCACTTTGTAAAGTTAAGTTAACACTAATCAACCGACTTGTGCGCAGAGCACGGATTTCATCAAAATATTTGCTCGCCCTAATTTCAATAGCAACATCTATGTTGCTATGCGATATGCAAGACATCTCAATCTAATACAATTCATCCTGTTTTACTGCAGTGGACAAAGACTTGCTATAAATATTATCTATACTTATAATAAAGCTGAAAAGGTTAAAAGTCTGTACTTGGACGATATTAAAAAAAAAAAACTTGGAGTCGATAAAAGAACACGTTCCAACAGTTTTTAGAATTCTTGTCTGTTTGTCTGTATATTTGCGAGCGCATCACGTGAAAACGGCCGAACGAATTTTGATGCAAACTTTACTAATTGAGAAAATCACCGGCCAGGTTATAGGCATCTTTTAAAAATAGAAAATTACATAGTTCCCGCGGGATAGCGATAAACATGTAAATTTCTAATTCTACGCAGACAAAGTCGTGGGCAGAAGCTAGTCTCTCATAAATCTAGCAGCCATCTTTCCTTACTCAGCTAACCAAAGCCAACTCTTAAGCAATCCTTAACGTGTATTATCATTCTGGTTAAAGACATCTACAGGACAGCCGCGGGAAGCGTTTCTGAGGTTACCTGCCTTGTACAGACCTGCTTACTAACCCCCTTATTCATAAACGCTCTGTAGGCTTCTGCTTAACTCAGCAATCGTTTGTCCTTATTGTCACTTTGACATTTACCTTTCACAGATAAGGACAAACGATTGCTAAGTTAGCAGAAGCCTATAGAGCGTTTATAAATAAGGGGGGTATGTCTGCAGGACTGATATACTTCACGATAAGCGAGAAAATGACACGTGGGTTATCCGTCCATAACAACATCACCATCTCTTGTCTCCAGAGACGTGGTGAGGCAGTGACAAGCTTCATGTCTCGATTGCTGAAGTCTAGCACATACTTTACTCTATTCCGACCGGAGACTTGGGACGTTTTGGAGATCCAAACGATTCTTTGCGGCGCATTGATAGGCATCTAAAGTAACTAACATTACTAAGAATCTCAGCCAATTGTATCCGTAATAAAAGCAAAAATTAACATACAAAATGTTGCTACACGTGAAGACACAGGTCTCGAGACTGTAACAAGAGCTCATTTGGGTTGCCAAGGTAACACAATGGCTTCGTATTTAGGAAACTTGACCATTTCAACTCATGAATATTAAACTATATCAAACGATTCAGTTGTCAACATTTCTAACGTACCTATTGTTGCAGAGCTTTAATAAATCAACACGTTTTAAATCACTTCCCGTTAGTTTAACAAACACTAGGAAACGCGTCGAGGTCAAATGAAAATCAATCAATCAAAAACACCTCAATCCCACTTCTGAAAACAACGTACCTTGAAGCCAGCGGCTGAGGTCTCAAGGGGATGAGCCAATTTATCCACTCCAACGAATCAACGGGAAGGTACTAGCCAATTACAAGTCGAGGCGAAAATAAAACTTAAATTGTTACAACGAAAGACAAGCCAGTCAAATTATCAAACGCGGTATACTCGATAGCAACACAGCAAAAAGTTGTTGGCATAGCAACATCTTGCCTAACAAGAAAAAAGATCCATGCCAGTGGAGTAAAAAGTCGTGCCGCGTGAACGGCGGTGTCGGCTCACAATCGCGGCCCGCTCCCGCTACGCTCTACGATACGCTATATCGCTAGAGCGCGATAAAAAGACCTTCGGGTCTGTCTTGCTGTCTCGCTCACCCTTATGGATTTGATATAAGAATAGACCGATGGTAACAGAAACCCGAATAGGTACGCTAGGTTAGTTAGAGCTATCGCGAGTAGCATCGTTGCTATGCGCGGATATCTAACTATACTGGTAGGAACACATACTGAACCACAAGCGGCGAACGTGTAACCAGGCTTACAATGTGGAAACCATATAGCAAAATTGGAGATATAGTACCGTGTTGATTGATACCTGAGCTAGAATAGTATAGCAAGAAAATAATTATGAAAAATAAGCAACGCATACTTTCAAATATAAATAAATATTAAAACGTTTACAATTTTTTTTTGTTGCAAAATATTTCTATATAGACGACGTAATCACATTTTAATTTTCATTTTATTGATCACTAGCTTCTGCCAGCGACTTCGTCTGCGTAGAATTATACATAAAAACCTTCCTCTTCAATCACTCTATCTATTAAAAAAAACCGCATCAAAATCCTTTATGTAGTTTTGAAGATATAAGCATACATAGGGACAGAAAAAGCGACTTTATTTTATATTATGTAGTGATAGTGAAGTTTCAAGTTTACCCGTCATGGGTGGCGTAGCGGTATAGCACCCATAACGGAATGACGAGGATCTGGGTTCGATTCCCGGCCATAGCTTAACTTTTTGGATTTTTCTGTTTTCTAATTTTCAGTGTCATTTAGTTTTTTTTTTTACATGTTTCACTCGAGTGTAAGCGACTCGTTAGTGTGATATAGTCCTGCGTGAAATGATACGTCCGTATTAAATTATATCTCGCGTAATCGACGCGAAGTTACAGCGTAGTATAAAAACTAGTGTCGTAGTCTCACAATTTAAAACGTATTTAATATCTAACACGTGTCAATTCCTTACACGTGGATGTATGTTAATTAATACAAAATAAACCCTAACTTGATCCAAGATTACATGTTACTTTGAACAATTGAAATAGAACCTTATTCTCTTTGTTGTAAGATAAAAATTTGATGTACAGTCAATGGCATAAATATATATATATGTTACCAAGACGTCAAAAACCTCTATACACCTTTATGCCACAAACAATATGGTCGGTGATACATATATTTGAAGCAATTACACAAACGGATAACTCACGTATAAACCTCGAGTGATGCTCGACATGTTTCGGAATAGGTCGTAGTGTTTGGCTGTATCAATATTTATGCCCTCAAGTGTACAAAATAAACATAGAACTTTGTAGTATTTATCGTATAACAATGTAGTGACGTAAATTGGTTATAATTAAGGAAGTATACAATGAATAATATGAAAGTACTTAAATAAAAAATACATTGCATATTTACAAGCTCTCACTTTAGTAAGTTAGGCAGGTTTATCAATGGACGGACACTCCTTACTAAATTAGTATGCTGCATTAATTTAACCTGAACGCGAAGTCTGACGCATTTTCAAATTTCAATGTGTGTGTGCGGGGGTAAGTTAATACAAGTGGGGGGTGGGGGAGTGACCTTTCTATTCGATTTGCACCAAATGAGAAAACTTTAACCATAACCGACAACGTGGTCTTTGGGTCTTGTTACCTTAGGCTCCGTCTACCCCGTAAGGGATAAAGACGTGATTTATGTATGTATGTAACCGACAATTTATACGTACATATTTCAAATTGACAGAAAACCTATGAAATATAAGTCAAAATTGTCGGTTACGGGGTTATTGTTATTGTTAAAACTGTGCAACTCACTTATTTAGTGTGTACTATAGCCCCTGGCTCCCCTACAGAAGTAGTAGAGCGTTTTCCAAAAAAAAAGACCACATATACATTTTTTCCAGAATTTAAATATTTTGGGTTTTTCTTCTATCGATTCTGATACAAGAAAAAATGTGTCCCAGATTTTACTATGAATTTCTTTTTCCTCTTCATCACGTAGGTACACCCCACATAATAAAAAGTGACGTACCTACTGGAATTTAAATTATGGGACACATTTTTTCTTGCATTAAGAACGATAGGGTAAACGATTCCGAGTAAGACAAACCCAAAATAGTTAAATTTTGGAAAAAATGTTCATATTTTGGAAAACACACGACTACCTCCGAAAGATGCCGACGTGTCTATGAGTCTGACTTAACTAGCATGACAAATACCATACAAAAGATGGGAAAGGATTTTGCACGACATCTGTACAAGTAAGCCTCTCGCCGCTACCCGTAACACGGACATGCGCAGAAATTAAAACTCGTCCTACACAACGGTTACCATCACATTTAAGAAACGATTGAGCAATTTTTGAACCAAGAATGATGAATTCCTTGAGCAAAATTTAGAAACCGCGCGTACACAATTAGCCTTGAATTTTTATAACGACCGCCCGTCCATTATGATATTATGTAAATAACGCATAGGGCTCTCTGCCAGGACTTTGTATTTAAAATGATGAAAGTACTGTTACGGGAGCACGGGCTGAACTTAATTAAGGAAGGCTGTGCCGGCTCGGTTATGTAAATCCACCATTGTTGCTATGCACATTTAGCAACTCGTCCAATAATA
The DNA here is from genome assembly GCA_949127965.1 of Pandemis corylana. Taxonomy (NCBI): domain Eukaryota; kingdom Metazoa; phylum Arthropoda; class Insecta; order Lepidoptera; family Tortricidae; genus Pandemis; species Pandemis corylana. The sequence continues at coordinate 12,162,993 of OX421865.1, read as the reverse complement.
CTTCACCACAATACTCCATTAGAATAATGAGAGCCGACCTTGAGCCTTAACGGCGAATAATGGGATTTATTTTCATTACTAACCAGTTAATGACAGTATTTAAGGAATTAGTGTATTAGCATTAGATAGAGTAGGCTTATTACAATGTTTTTCCTTTGCTCCCAGAGGCTATAGACCGACCGGTTACATGAGTCCTCCCTGAGCGCGGGGGCCGAGGTGCGGGCGGCAGGCGCACTACCCGCCCGCACCTCTCTCGGTCCCCTTTGTCGTCCTACCCCGTACTCCTATGCCGCGCGGGCGAAGACTCATTTCAGCGGTCGGTCCATAGTAGACGCTTTTAATAATTCCCATTACATCGTGAGCACACGATTACTTCCGAATGATGCCAACGTGTCTATGAGTCTGACTCTGACTGAAGTAGCATGACAAACACCATACAAATACGACCATATCCTAGACAATACGATTGAAGAATTTTGCGCGACATCTGTACGTTTTTTTTTTTTTTTTTTTTTTATGTGAATAGGAAGGCAAACGAGCAAGTAGGTCACCTGATGGTAAGTGATCACCACTGCCCATAGACACCCGCAACCCCGGAGGGATTGCAGATGCGTTGCCAACCTAGAGGACTAAGATGAAATGCCTCTTGTGCCCGTAATTTCCCCGGCTGTCTTACTCTCCATACCGGAACACAGCAGTGCAAGCTCTGCTATTTAGCGGCAGGATTAGCGAGTAAGATGGTGGTAGCGATCCGGACGGACCTTGCACAAGGCCCTACCACTCTAAACATAAACAACACAAAAATGGGAATGGGTTCGACAAGTATGTCGCATATACCCACAGAGATACCTCAGCCCCGCTAGCACGAGAGCGCAAGTCGCGTCGCGCGCGGGTTGGACTACCCATCTCTTTCTTGTTGGTACAGTAAGAAAAGGACGGGCAAGCTATCTCGCGCGCGACGCGACTCTTGTGCGCTCTCGTGCTAGACGTGCTGTGCCCAAAGCCAGTTGGTGGGTACGCAAGAATGGCTAGAGACGAGGAGGCTGGAGGTTGTGGCAGTTGACAGATCTTTTCCCAGATTTCAAAGCCTTTTGAAGCCACCGAACAACGGTTAAATAAATAACGACACTGTCTTCTTCAACCTCGACATTGGCGGAATCATCGACAGTATCGATGGCGCTATTCCTTTTTAAAAATTGATTGATTGAAAGCCTTTTGAGGTACGCAAGTACACAACCCTAAAAAACCAAAGAGCGAATATGAAACACGAGTCTTAATGTTGATTAAAACTGCGAGTTCCTAAAATAAAACTTGTTACAACAATTGCATGTTATGAGGCAATGACCTGGTAACAGTGGATCTAGGGTTTCGTCGTACGCGCACTGTAAAGGGTATTTTTGTTCAAGTACAGTCGCCAACTGAAGTAAACAATGCACTCACGAGTGTAGGGGTGCGATTCTAAAAAGGAAATTCGTCGCAAAGTGATAGCTGCGCCAGCCATGAACCAGAGCAAACAACATAATAGGGAGGAAACGACACAAAATCACTACAAAGTCGCTTACCGCTGTCTGACTGTCCCTATGTATGCTTATATCTTTAAAACTACGCAAGGCATTTTGATGCGGTTTTTTTTAATAGATAGAGTGATTGAAGATAAAGGTTTATTATGTATAATACTGTATTTTCAAATTAAATTAAATCGAGTTTATTGCAGACATTTTTAGTCCATATATTTTGCTAGTTAGTTACAAATTTCACCTATATCTATGTTAGTGTCTAATCCTAATAAATACAATAATTAGCTGAGATAGTGATTTTAAGAACGTATACTAAAAATTATACGGACTTTGTTCAAAATAAATTATTTATTTTTATTATATTATAGCATACTAGCTTCTGCCCGCGACTTCGTCTGCGTAGAATTATACATAAAAACCTTCCTCTTGAATCACTCTATCTATTAAAAAAACCGCATCAAAATCCGTTGTGTAGTTTTGAAGATATAAGCATACATAGGGGCATAGGGACAGAGAAAGCGACTTTATTTTATACTATGTAATGATATTATATGTGTAGCATGATCGTATGACTTTCAGTAAAACTATATTTATATATAACACAGTCATCATCACGTAAGTATCATGTGTCATAACATAATTACTAATTATAATTAATTTCATAGACAAATGCATATATAATCGCGCAGGTTACCATTAAGATTACAATAAAGATGCCACAACCTTGCTTCTGGGATATATTATATTATATTTAATTGATATAAACATACTCTGACCCAGACTTCCTTGGGACAACATGTTGCTTGAATAATTATGGTGATTTAAGCAAATAAAAAATGTGAATAGGCTATTACAAGTATCTAGTACCGACAAAGTGGTTAATATGGTATACATACATACATACATACAGCCATACATCCTACTATCCTACTAATATCTTACTAATATTATAAATGTGAAAGTTTGTGAGTATGGATGTTTGGATGTTTGTTACTCTTTTACGCCAGAACGGCTGGACAGATCTGGATGAAATTGGAAACATAGATAGATTATAGTCTGGATCTATCCCGGAAAATTGCGTAATTCCTGCGGGATAGCGATAAACGAATTCTATGCAGACGAAGTTGCGGGCAACAGTTGATATTTAAATATGCGCGGACGAACTAGTAATTCATAATTGGCATTGTTCATTTTTTTTAGTATGCTCCAATTCGAAAACCATTTCGAGGAAAACCATCAATTATCCGATTTATCCTGTCCGATTTCAAAAATACTTTATGATTGCAGATATTTTTGTAAAAGTACTTTGAACCTTTATTTGACCGAACGACCGGGTTTTTAGACAGAATCCAGCATCGAATGTTTGCCACAAAAATTAAAAAAAAGTTTGGCTACGGCAACTGTCACGTGTCACTGTCAAATCTACAAAACCATAGACAAAGCCGTTTTTTTTATAGCCAGCCGAACGAAGGCGATTGGGATTCTGTCTAAATTCACGAATAATCAAACAGCAAAAAAATATTTATTATTAATTAACAAAGCTACGTAAAAGCATAATATTCAAATTAGTTGCTTGAAATAGTCCATTTTATCAAATAAAGGTGTTAAAAGCACAGCTTAAAAAAAATGAACAATGCCAATTATAATTATAAACAAGAGTAAAAATATTAAATATTCATCAAAACTGTGCTATCAAAATCACACCTCCTTTTTCTGCCTTCCAATTGGCACTCCTTATCAGTCCAGTAAATGTGTTAAGCCGTTAAAGATAATTAAGTGTTTATAAATAAAAAGCAGATGTGATGGGAGCGTTGGGATCATTTTTTCCGCTTCTGTGGACGTCTCTACATACAAAGATCACGCCTTTATCCCTTACGGGGTAGACAGAGCCTAAGGTAACAAGATTTAAAGGCCACGTTTAGTATGATTGTGGGCATACAGTTGGAAAGGGGAATCAAAATAGTGATGGGTTGCTAGCTGCATCGCCTATAACATGATTACTAACGTTTTCGCCCATTGCCTCGATGAGATTTTACCATGTGCGCGGGAAGAGATGCAACTGGTACCTATACTGGTACTGGTACCTGGTTTTTCTTAGCTCCCAGACCATATTATCCATCTATTTATACAAAAAATTATTGCTGTTCGTTTGTCACGCTAAAACTCGAGAATGGCTGTCAGTGGCGTAACTATAACGTCTGGGGCCCGTGGCAAATTCGTCAGATGGGGCTCCTTTCTCAATATAAAGAAGTGCATCAGCGTCCCTTCTGTGCTCTAAACCAAGCCAGTAGGGGGCTCCTTAGAGCTAGGGGCCCCTGGCATTTTGCCACCCTTGCCACCCTATAGTTACGCCACTGATGGCTGTACCGATTTGAATAATTTTGGTTTTGAAACATTTGTGCAAGTCCAGCCCCGCTAGCACGAGAGCGCACGAAAGTCGCGTCGCGCGCGAGTTGGACTACCCGTCTCTTTCTTGTTAGTACAGTAAGAAAAGGACGGGTAATCTATCACGCGCGCGACGCGACTCTTGTGCGCTCTCGTGGTGAGAAAACATTTTTAAAAATCAGGAACGGGGGCGAAACCGCGAGCAACAGCTAGTAATTTATAAAACAGAGTCCTCCCCCGCGTCTGTCCGTTTTCATGCGGTTTTCACCAAAACATATAGGTGGAAAACTTAAGTAAATGTCCTGTTGTATGTACACACAGCAAAGCTATTCGGTAAGCAGGATAGATACGGCGCGAGCGTGCGTAGGTGCTTACCTGATTATATTGCCGTGTGTACCTAGTAGTTTACAGAACTGATATGGGACTTAAGTCATTTTTCTAATTTGGAACGTCAATTTGTCTATTCCCACACATTACTCACACATACAGCAGGTCATTTACGCAAGTTTTTCACCTATAGTGATTTACGAGGAAGGTTAACGTACTTACCTACCTATATAATTTGTCTTGTTTTTGTGTAAATCGTTAAAATATAAAGATAACTAGCTTCTGCCCGCGACTTCGTCTGCGTAGAATTATACATAAAAACCTTCCTCTTGAATCACTCTATCTATTAAAAAAAACCGCATCAAAATCCGTTCTGTAGTTTTGAAGATATAAGCATACAAAGGGACATAGGGACAGAGAAAGCGACTTTATTTTATAACTATGTAGTGATTGTTGAAAGTGTAGGAAAAAGTCGAGCTTGCTGGAATAAAAAATTCGAAGTTGCAGGCAACAGCTAGTCTTACTAAAAGATTTCGAAGTTCGAATAGTGCTGTCTCACTCACACAAGAATAGTGAGAGGGACTGAGTGAAATGACAACCTTCGAATTCAGATTTTGGAATAGATCCTCAGGTTATGGTTTGGTTTAAATTAAATGGCTACTTGAGATATGCAAAGGTCGGAGTTTATTTAATTGGTGCCTAGTCCTTCCATGCTGGTCTAGAAGCAAAGAAAAAACATAGAATGTACCAGTTGCTTCTCTTCCCGTGCAGATGGTAAAAGCCCATCGAAAGAATGGGCGAAATCATAGGAATCATGTTATAAGCGAAGCGGCTAGCAACCACTCACTATTTAGATTCCATTTTTTTTGCTATCTATACGCCCACAATCTTGCTAAACGTAGCCTGTAGGTCGTACCTTAGGCTCTGTATACCCCGTAAGGGATAAAGAAAGGTGTGTGTATGTAATTTGACCAAACAAAAGAAAAAACTAAATTTCAAGCAAATCTGTCAGTTTATAGTGATTTGTAACAAACTCTAACCAACTTCAAAAAATTAGGACATTCTATGTTGCACTGATACACAATAATATATAATAAATAATATACTTTTATGTATTTTCATTGAATTTTCTGTCAATTTGTGTACCTATTATCACAATCATTTTCTGTATAACCCAATCAGCATTAACAGAAACAATTTGCATTAAAGAAAAAACTCAAATTGCAAACTTACTGTAAGGAAGTAAACAAGGAAAAATCAAGCTCAATTCAGAGCATAAAAGAATAATGTACAAATAAGTATTGCAATCAAACTGATATGCTTGATATAAATCCTAATTTAGCTACGTAGGTGGGTGAATGACCTATACAAGTACTGATATTGAAAACAGCTCTACATTTTAATGACTAAACATTAATCTTTTTTTTTGTTCCACAGGGTCGGAATAAATAAGAACCATCTTTGTGAAACTAACATTGTGTATTTAATTAAATATATATATTTGGTGTTACTTTATAACTTCTACTTCCATGCTGGTCTGGGAGTAAAGAAAAAACATAGAATTCACCAGTTGCTTCTTTCCGTTCTTTCGTTCAACCCATCACTATTTTGATTTCCCTTTCCAGGTATACACCCTTAATCATGCTAAGCGTGGCCTTAAGGTTTTGTTACCTTAGGCTTTGTCTACCCCATAAGGGATAAAGACGTGATATATGTATTTATGTACTTTATAACTTGGTATTTGGACAATTAGTTTTAAAATAATTACTTTGCCAAAGCTGCTGTAATGGATGGTTCTGTAATAGATTCTAATCCTTTTTATGGTGAACTAATTCCCAGAATTAAAAGAACGTGTTTACAGAAATAGGAATACTACTTTGGGGAGCAGAGTGTTACAAGGGGTATAGGAATCTGGTATAGAACTATCCAAGCTAGGCCCTTGTGGGCACCTTGGTTTGACTCTGCCGGCCTTGCTAGAAAAGTTTTAGTCTCTGCTTTTAGAGTTCGTTCCGGACACATCCCTACTAACAAGTTTTTATCTATGATGGGAATCAAACCTTCACCATTGTGTGAGGATTGCTTGAAAATCGATGACTTGTCCCATTTGCTCATAGAGTGTGCCCGGAATTCGGACTTAAGAAGCAGTTTTAGGGGGTTTTGGCCCCATGCATAACGGCCAGGTGAATTGCTGGCTAGCGGAGCCATTATCAGATAAGGCAATTAGTATGTACCATTTCATTGATTTGTCCCTGAAATAGGGAATTGTGTGGGTACCCATGAGGCTGACATGATCACCTGGAGTGACCAAAGCCTTGTCAAAAATCAGAATTAAAAAAAAAAAAAAAAAAATTACTTTCCACCAATTCTCTCACAGCCAGCATAGGTATTCTTGTTTTCAATGATGATCTTAGTGTTTGATGTATCAAAGTCATGTAAAAAGAGCATTTCGTGGCCTATTCATGAAAACTTTCGATTTGGATTTGCCAATCCATCCATTAACATTAGACGATATTACCCATACATAAATCACGTCTTTTTCCCTTACGGGGTAGACAAGAGCCTAAAGTAACAAAACCTTAACGCCACATTTAGCATGACTAAGGGTGTGTAGCTGAAAAGGGAAATCAAAATAGTGATGGGTTGCTAGCCGCATCGCCTATAACATGATTCCTAAGACTCGCCCATTCCCTCGATGGGCTTTCACCATCTGTGCAGGAAGAGAAGCAACCGGTAAATTCTATGTTTTTTCTTTACTCCCAGACCAGCATGGAAGAATACCTACACATACCTATGTGATACTATGTTCTAATTTTGTATGAATATGGCTATCATTGAGAAATGAGAGTGTTAAGGAGTATGGAACGTGTATCACTGAACGATAGAATAAGGAACGTAGGGAATGCTTGATAAGGGAATGTGCTGGTGTGAAAGAGGATATAGTGACTAGGATAGAAAAAAGTATGCTTAGTTGGTTTGGGCATGTAGAGCGAATGGATGAAACTAAACAGATCTATATGGGGAGTGTGAATGGTTACGTTAGGAGGGGAAGGCCTAGACGGACGTTCCGAGACCGAATAGGAGACGTTTTGGAAAAAGGTCAGGTCAGGAGTACCCGAAACCGACGAACATGTATGAAGAGATTGATGACTGTGGATGAAGCGAAAGAAATGTCAGGATCGTAGCAAGTGGAATAAAGTAGTCTCTGCCTACCCCTGTGGGAAAGAGGCGTGACGGTATGTATGTAAGTATGGCTATCATTCAATAACCAATAGGTTAATTTAGGATTTGCTTATTTATGAATTTCACTGCCTAAACAAGCTGTAGTGCACAGGTTATCTGTAGTGACCTAAAAATTTTTTAATAAGTAAGTAAACGCTTTATTGTACAAATATAAAGAAAATGCCTAAAACATCCCGCTATTTCACCACTTTCATATCTTATTTCGCATTTAAAGATGAACTTGTTTTAAATGTAAATGTAATGTTAAATTTAAAGATGAACCAGTCCTTATTTATTTTTGGAGCAATTTCACAGAAAGTAAAGATCTGAGACCTATTTGTAAGTGTGGGTCTTAATTTGTAAGTGTTATTGTCTGATGCCTTCCAATGCAGGGCCCGATACTGGCACATTGGACACCTTAGATACACATTTTAAACGGCGCTCATTCACATGCCATGCCATGTTAGTCTTTAGTATTACCAGTCTAAAATATAGAAACTGTCACAGGTCCATCGGAGCTTTTGTTGTAAAGAAGACCAATTGTGATAGAGGTTTGGGCAGGCTTGGCAACATAAATTTTACATAGGTCCTTTCAATAGAATACATACATACATAAATCACGGCTTTATCTCTTATGGGGTAGACAGAGCCTAAGGTAACAAGACCTAAAGGCCACGTTTAGCATGACTGGGGGCATATACGTGGAAAGAGGGAATCAAAATAGTGATGAGTTGCAAGCCGCATCGCCTAAAGCGATTCCTAACATTGTCGCCCATTCCCACGACGGGCTTTTACCATCCGCGCGGGAAGAGAAGCAACCGGTACATTCTATGTTTTTTCTTTACTCCCAGACCAGCATGAAAGCAATAGAGTTGGTGAAAATATTCACCTAGCAACTAAATAACAGTCATTACATTAATTTAAATGTTTAGGTAAGATATAATTTACATAATACTAGCTTATTGCTGACAGCAGTATTTTATTGTATTGTCAATGAACCTTCAATACAAATTAAGTCAATCTGAGTGCTGCAAGTGGGTCAACTCTATCTTGTAAAATTTTTACAAACAGACACTGTCAACTGAGAGCAGAGTCAGACCATGAGGTAGTAGGACCCTGGGCTACTTGAAGCCAGCCTAATAAATCAATGAAATACCATTTTATCAGTAAAACTGAATTCAATAAAGGGGCTTCTAAACGGGCCATGTTTTGCTGCAATTTGTGGCTGCACTATCGGCAACTAATTTCCCGGCCATCACAAAAATATTTTATTGCAACTGATGGCCGAGCAATGTATGGCTGGGCAATGTGTGCATTTATGTCTGCAATAGTATGGCTCATGATGCAGACTCTTTAAACGGGCTACACAAACCGGCAACAATGGCTGACGAGATAACACTTGTGGCGGCAGCTTATCTCATTTTAAAAAAGAAGTAAAAGAAAAACGAGATGTTGTGGATTAGACCTTATTTAAATAGGCGTGAAACTTTGGATAATTTGAGTCTAGAAGTAAGCCTTGATAGTAAATTATTTAAAAACTTTACGAGAATGTCAAAGGGTGATTTCGACTTTCTTTTAAATAAAATAGGACCAAATATTAAAAAAAAAGATACAAATATGAGGACAGCAAATTGTATATTCCGGTTTTTATATCCCACAACTCAGGGTGTAAACGTACTTCATTAATGAAGTCAATAGTTATCTCATTAGACCACGTAGAAGTCATTTTTGCAGCATACCCTCGATAAATAACAATAACAACTCATGCAGCTGATCGCAAAGCACTGAATATAGCATCACGGCGTCATTCACAGCAAACTTCATGTCATGTCGCGTAGAAAAAGATACACTGTGTCATAAACCAAGAGAGCGACTGAAACAGCAATAGAACTGGCCGAGCAATATTGCAGTAAAATCGATCGCCTAGCGATCGTCCGGCAACCCATCGGGGCAATATCGGCCATAAGTGTCAATACAAAACATGTTTGGCTATATGGCCGGGACATTACTGCAATATTGCGTAGTCTGGCTGGTATTGCTTGCAATGTTGCCGGGCCACTGTGTTGCAGCCACAAATTGCAGCAAAACATGGCCCGTTTAGAAGCCCCTTAATATACTTAGGTATTCAATGGATGCTGAGGGCTTGGATGGCAACAGTCAGGACTATCTTAAACTAGGATGGGGCCCTTGGGCACACAAGACTTTAAGGCCCTTTTAGAAAGTAAAAAAAGCGATATAATAACATTTTTTTACTAAGTACGACCATTTATTATAGAATAAATGTGTGAGAATGTGTGAAATTGTCAGTCCTTCGGGGCACCCCGAGAATGGGGGCCCTGGGCGTTTGCCCCATGTGCCCTTATGGTGAAGACAGTATCGGCAACGGTAGATTGCGAACATGACAGGCAAAGGGTATAAACAGAGGCGTAACTATAGGGTGGCAGGGGTGGTAAAATGCCAGGGGCCCCGAACTGGCTTGGTTTAGAGCACAGACGGGAGGCTGATGCACTTCTTTATATTGAGTTGTTATAGTTATGCCACTGGGAATGAATAAAGTAGTTAATTATTGAAAGCTATCCATGCACATCAAATAGCAATCTGATTAGTCTTATGGGGGAAGTCTTATTAGAATGATCACTAACTGTTAAAAATACACAAAGTAGTTATAAATAGACAAATTGCAACTGTTAATAAATATTTAATCACATATCTTATCTCAATAAGATTTCTTACATAATTGGAACTGGGTTGATGAGGCTTCATTAAATAGTCATTAAAATAATTAGTAAGTGTTTGAATAAGGTTATAAATAAACTGGCCACTTTTATAACATACTTGGTCATATCTCATGAACTTATTTAGTGTTGAGGAATCATCTTCACAAGCCTTGTAATCTACGGTAGATTATGAAGTGTTAAGAGTTTATAAAATCCAATTTTGAATTTGCCATGTAACTATTTGGTCTAAGCACATGCATTTTCCCATCCACTTTTATCTTATTATGAGTACTTACACACATCAGCCAATGTAAATCCATTCAATTTTTAATATTTATGAGATAAATCATTGCTTTGAATGACCTTTTTCAATCACTTCAATCACTTTGCATTGGCACAGTTTATAGTTTAAAACTACCAAAAGAAAATCATTTAATTTAACCAAGGAACAAAACCTTTATTCCATAAAGGATTCATGCTTAAAAAAAACATAACATGCCACATGAAAATCTCACTTTACAGCCTTTGGAAATAGTTTATCAACCAGCCTACACATATAGCTGTGTGTACAGAGTGATGAGTACGCACTTATAGGTTATATTGCTTGTTGCTATGCAAGATTTCAACTGCTTTAAACAAGGTAAATATTGAGTGGGGCAGGCACTATTTGCTTCTGAGTTGACACACCTGCTTTATGGACTATGGGGACACTATTCTAAGCAGTCAAACCAGATTTTGAACAACCAATTTGAACTCTATGACGTTCCGTACTACAACCTTGCACTCCTAATAAGACTTGTGAAGCCACTTATTCATTTCATGATCACTAATTCAAATGCAAATTTATAGTTTTAGTGTCAAAAACGAGCATAACCTTATAAAGTGTAATATGAATGCAATTTATAGGTTATGAATCGAGTGCCCTTGACAGAAGTAAAACGATGATCGAGCCAGGTTATCACAATAATTCCAAGGTTGGCTCGCGACGTGCGCTCGTGTGGAGCCCAAGGGCGAGCCGCAGAAGCGCCGCACACCTGAGTACTCACCCGCGGCCATCGATCTTACGCTCGCACCCTAAACACGGAAGCACTTTACACTCAAAAAGGATACAGGCTAAGTCCAGGTTGAATCCGTCCTTGATGTAGCGCTTCCGCCGTTTGCTGACCATGTTCTTGATGGGGTTGTGCATCTTGATGTTGGATATTGAGTTGGCCATGATGGGCAGCGGCCTCAGCGGGCGCAGGGGCCGCGGGTCGCGCGGCAGCAGCGCTGCCGCCGGGCCCTTAGCGCCGCCCGCGCCGAGCCCCGCTTGCTTCTCGGGTGCCTTCCTCTCGCGGCGCCGGCAGCTCACGCATATACCCATAAAATAACCTCAGCCGTGCCGCGCTCATTGGGCCGGCTGGAGAGCGAGCGGCCCGCGAGACCGGGACCGGACGCGGCGGCCGCTCAGCTCGCGTCCGCCATGCTTTGCGTTCGCACTCGCGCCCGCGACCGAAGCTGGCCGGCTGCACGCGCCTCGCGCTTCTCGCTGCTCCCTGTTCCTGAGACCGAATCCTCACTCCACTGAGCTCCTCAAAAACACCTTTGCACCACAATCACACTATCGCATAGCTCCACACCCGGCACCGAGTTACGCGTACGCACTCTCGCTTCACGAGCGAAGAAAAGATTTATCTCGTGCGAATGGCGTCCATCGTTCGTTTGCACTAGAACACGACCGCGGAGAAACAGTTGCACAAGATGGTTATGATGGCTGAAAGTGTTGCATGCATCTCGTTCCCGTTCGAACGGTGCCCATATAAAAAGACAGAGATGCAACACAACCTTATTTCCTAGTGGCTGGTTAGCTCTTTGTTCACTAGCTTCCAATTTTTGACGCAAGGTAGCGCGTCTGTTTCTTCTGCCGCCTGTATTCAGAATATTAATATCTGGCTTTGTTTGTAACTAATAAAATAATTGTGTCCAATTTTTGATTTTACAGCTCATGCTTCAAATGATTTTTCAAATAATAATCATTTTAAAAGAAAAAAGTATCATTGTAAATGTGAGGTTGGTGTAAGGTGATTGCTTAGCTGTTATCACTGGTATTCTCTAGATGGCGCTTTTTGCAACTTCCTGATTGTTACCGCCAAATATTCAAATTGACATACATAGGTTATTGACTCGTTTATAAATCCGCTTTCGCGAAAGTTGACTTTATTTTTAATTTTTTTGTAATAGTTCAATGAAAAATATGATTGAATAAATATACTCAGCGGTAGAAAATTTGGCCGTCTCCATACAAAATTAAAATACTAATTGCTTACTAATTACATAACGATGGCTACACTTTTTGCCGCTAAAATGTTAAGTATATACCAGCTTTTAGTAGTTTTATCACTGTGCTGTTCCCAGCGGCCCGATCAACTTTTATTAAAAAATTAGGAACACTTGGAATTGGAAATAAACTCGAGTTGTGAGCTCACTAACTGTGAACCCGCTGCCAATCTAATTTAATTATGCAGATATATTATTATAATAAATTAAGTTTCTCAATATTAATACCTAACGTTAGTTAAGATTTTTCAATTGGTTTACTAACATCCTATGGACCTCAAAGTTGTCTGTTAATAAAGACTTTCGCTTATTGCTTTCATCCCTACCTACTTACTGGTCCTTACCATAGTTATCTTTAACTACTCATGTAAGTAGGTATTTAACTTTAAAACTTTCTCCTGTGGCAAGGACGATAGGTACAATAAGTTTTATCGTCCTGTGGTATTCTCAGCGAGTCACTAATCATTGCCCAAAAATTTGTATTTCAATTTAATTTCAGATAGCTATTAACGTCTATTTCAAATATTTACTGTTACATTACCACACCCACTACGTCAGTTCAAACGTACAATATTGAATAAAGTCGCTCTGATAATTTGCTCGGAGTAGACTGCCTGTTGCCACCCGACGATCCGGCCCAGCCTTTGCTTTAAAAAAAACAAAATTATGTCTATTGTTACGCACACAGAGTCCAAAATAAATGTGTGAAAAACGCGCGATACGCCTAGTGACGCGCCCATTTTTATCGATCAAATCGAATATCGATAAGGAGATAAACGATAGTGACAATCGATACAAAACGGCAATTATGTGTGACCTTGATGAGTAATGGACTGGAATAATTACATATAATAGTACGGTGTTTAGTTTGATGTGGGTGGGACTGCAACACGTGCACTCGACGTTGAATAAATTTTACCGTCCACTTATCCAGACAGCGGCGGCTGTTTATCTAGTTACCACCAAGTAGCTCGCTAACTTGTTTTCACTTGTCATCTTCTTTATTTAATACTAGCTGTTGCCCGCGATTCACATCCGTTCCAACTTCTTTAAAAAAAAAATAGGTAGGTATCATACAAACCTTGTCTTCGCAATAGCGAGCACTTAAAAAATCGATCATTTGATTCCCTTGATAAAAAGCTGAATCCATCATCGTTATCGATAAACTTATAAGTACAGCGCTCCCTGCACATTGCAAAATAGGTAGCTCGAGACAATACAGCTTCAAAAGTGTAGACCACTTCAGAATGAGTGGGCTGTTGAAAACCCTAGGTGACCTAGGTATTTACCTTACTGACTCTAATCGAAGGAAGCCACCTAAAAAGCACGAAAAGCCCCAAACTCATAGAACCATTACAATCCTACATTATCCCTGAGTAACATCTAGTGTTTAAGCCAGTGAGGCGAGGCACACAAACTCTGAGTTCCGAACTTGCTTGGACCAAGGTCAGAAAAAAAATGTAAAGCCATTTATATGAGGTAACGCCAAATGCATCGACTACGTTTTACGCTTTCGGCCCAACCCACCTATTCTTTATCACTTATCACTGGTCTATAAAAGTCAAACATGTCATGCTGTTAGTTGTATTTGTATTGTAGGTATGTATGTACCGTGCAAGTGTAAATATGCACGAGCCAATATTTGGATAGGACTATCTGCTGGTTAATCACTGGGCTGTTTGAGTAACGTGTTACTTAGGCGATATAACGTCGTTAGTTACGCAGAAGGCATATATGTCAGGCCCCCATTTTTGAAAGCACATGTGTGAAAATACCACTCGAAAGTGGTGAACAATTGTGCTGAATTTGAAATACGAGTAGCATAGAAGACAATCACACCTCTCATTAATCTTGTGAACTGGTCAAAACTTTGATTACCTAGAGCTGTAGTTTTGGAGATATAAGCTAATTTATACCACTTTCGAGCGGTACTCTCGAGTGATGTGCTTTCAAAAATCGGGCCCCAGGAATAGGATTTGCTCGGAAGGGCACCTACCTATTAAGGCGGTTTGATATCATAAAGGCGGTGGGTAAATCGCATCGTTCGGCTGACTCCACACAGAGGCGTCTTTACCTATCGTTCAAGGTGTGCGTTGAACACGGGCGCAGCGGTCCTAGGGGGCGCCGAGCGCCGCTTGCTACGGAGCCCCTCTCAGCGCGCGCTTACTAAGGGCCACTAGGCTAGGATACATATATATATATACCGTCACGCCTCCGTCCCACAGGGCCACAGGGGTAGGCAGAGACTACTTTGTTCTACTTGCAACGATCCTGGCTCATACACTTTCACCATTTTACCGTACCGGACCACTGTTTTATCTTGCGCAGGTGTTCTCCTTTACGCCATTAAGGCACATTTATAACCCGCGACGGAATAAGACGAGTGTTAAAAGATACCTGTAGTGTGTGTAGCCCTATACTAAAGTGACGTAGCAAAATATTTTATTGACTAAAAATATATCGATGCTACTGTCAAGGTCTTAATGTTATTCAACATAGATAAATATCATCTATTTACTCCTACAGTGGAGATCCTTGGGGGAGGCCTATGTCCAGCAGTGGACGTTTTTCGGCTGACATGATGATGATGGCAATACAATGTAACGAAATATTTTTTAAGTTTTTTTCGATATAAAATCCCTAGAATGTGGCCCTGAGTAAGCACAATATAGTTATAAGTTTTTTTTTTACTACGAACTGACCAGTGATTGACCTCTATCTCACTTGGTGGAAGGTGCAGAAGAGCCCAAAGGTGTAACTCACTGGTTCAGTAATAGCCTATTCACTCTAGCCTTGAAGAGCCCTAGGTTGTATCTGTCCGGAAATACAGACGATGGGAGCGAATTCAATTCCCTAGCAGTTTGCATTAGGAAGGATGAAGCAAACCACCTCGTGCGGGCCAATGGTATGTTGACAACAAATGGGTGAAAACGCTCCCCCCGCCTGGAAGTTTGACACTGGTGTTTGTGTGTGTGCTTTGGCATCGTTGCTTCAGTGTGGTTTTTTTCGTTCGGAAGCCAGTTTTGTTGCGGTGATTCTTTTCCAAAATGATGAAAGACATTTATGGCATAAAATTGTTCTATTTTATACACGTTCATGATTACTCGACTAATGGGTTTTTAAAATTTACAATTTAATGTTATCATTTGATAAGAAGTCGGATGAAGTGTACCGCTTATTT
Source organism: Pandemis corylana (assembly GCA_949127965.1). Lineage (NCBI taxonomy): Eukaryota > Metazoa > Arthropoda > Insecta > Lepidoptera > Tortricidae > Pandemis > Pandemis corylana. The sequence goes on along the minus strand of OX421865.1, from coordinate 12,147,331 downwards.
GGCAACCGTACATTACCAGCGGTTATAAGTGACAGGAACTACACAAAGCACGGTGATCTTAGTTCCCCCATCGTCCTGCTTATCAGTACTCATAGCGATAAGACCTCCAGACGTCTAGTGATAAGCAATTCAATCAGCTATGGGAAACACGGAATTTAATTGTACCGTTTATGGTGTTTTATTGAGGCTTCGCATTGATTTTTAACTCCCCTCCCCCCCGCAAAAAGGTGTGTTATAAGTTTGACGTCAATGTCTGTGTGTCTGTCATCATCAAGCTGATGGACCGATTTCGATGCGGTTTTTTTCATTCGGAAGCCAGTTTCCTTGCGGTGGTTTGGCAATGTTTGGTAAAAATCGGACCAGCAGTTTGAAAAGTATCAGCTCTTTTCCAACATGATGTAACTAAGGCATTTTTGGCAGTTTTGACTATGGTTGCGGGTAGTTATTGTGTGCTTGTATCATAGGGGACTGAAAAACAGCGTCTGCTTGCCTAGAGACAAGTCTGTGAGAGGCTGGCACATGCTGAATCGTTTGCCATTTTGGTAGTTTGTTGCATTTTTTTAACTGTGTTAATTTTGCTTGTACTTTTAAAACTGTAAACAAACTATCAAATCAATCTCTTTTATTATTTTTTTAAACTTGCACTACTTCTTTTTTATGAAAAGATATGGGCTGTATCCATTGGACAATTTTGCCAGTGTAAAAGTTAGACAGTTTTAAAACATGTCCGCCATGTTACGGTTACACGTTTAAAGCACCCCCAACTTAGCCAACGGATAATGATATCCCCCAAAATCTGCCGCGACATCATTAACCGATGCCCAGGGTGCGCCGGACCAAGCACTGCTCTTCTCCTCGGACGGATCCAAAAACGAACCGCAACTCTTGACCACACGCGGAGGTAAACCGACTCGCACCCCAAAAAGTATTTCGCTATTTGGCTCTTACACTAAGCGCTTTTTTTATACGCCAAGGAAGGCAAACGCTTTGGAGCCATATTGTCTAACAGTAACACATTCGGAATGACAGTTGTATTGCCTTTTTTTCTGTTAAGCGGTTAATTTACAATCTCAGTCTTGATAATATAAGTCAGATACCAACTAAGTGATAACACCAGTGGCAAAGATCAGGCAGTGAGTGTACGTGATAAAATCATTGAATATTATTAAATAGGTATTATTATCGCTGTAAAGTACCACCTAGCAATTATGACGGGACATGGTTTCCTCTCTGCCAATTGGAAACTCGCTCTAGCACCATTGGTCATGTGATATAAATTTAATTAGTTATTCGCCACTTCCGTACAGTGCTAACTTTATTTCTTAGATGGAACCAAATCAATTTCCAATATACTTACAATGATAATTGTAGCCAATTATAAGTAAAGTTTTTCGACAGTCAACGTCTTGGTAATCGAGGAGCTGCAGCTCTTTTATTTTTATTTCTTATTATTAATTAGAAATCTTTTTTAAGTGGTCCATATGACGTTTGTGAGATTTAATGGCTGTTAAGCTTCGTGCCTATAACTAGCTTAGAATAAAAAAAAAAACTACGTCATTATTATAATTGGCATTGTTCATTTTTTTTAAGCTGTGCTTTTAACACCTTTATTTGATAAAATGGACTATTTCAATCAACTAATTTGAATATTATGCTTTTACGTAGCTTTGTTAATTAATAATAAATATTTTTTCGCTGTTTGATAATTCGTGAATTTAGACAGAATCCCAATCGCCTTCGTTCGGCTGGCTATAAAAAAAACGGCTTTGTCTATGGTTTTGTAGATTTGACAGTGACACGTGACAGTTGCCGTAGCCAAACTTTTTTTTTCATTTTTGTGGCAAACATTCGATGCTGGATTCTGTCTAAAAACCCGGTCGTTCGGTCAAACAAAGGTTCAAACTACTTTTACAAAAATATCTGCAATCATAAAGTATTTTTGAAATCGGACAAGATAAATCGGATAATTGATGGTTTTCCTCGAAATGGTTTTCGAATTGGAGCATACTAAAAAAAATGAACAATGCCAATTATAGTAGGTAGCTATGTCGTAAAAACCAACCGAGTTTTTCACTAATTATGCCTCGCAGACTAAGCATTTACTATCGACATCGATAATAACACATGCTTGCGCAACACTAGTGTCACTTGGGCCGCCCAAGAGCACAGCATTCACCGCAGTTTGGCAGTGTCTGTATACTCGCCCAGCGAAAAGTGACAGGAGAAAATTAAATGCGGTGGTCGGGGGCTACTCCGAATTTCGAATTTCAAAGTTCGGATCATACCATCCCTCTCACACTCCCATAAATACTGTTAGTGCATGCGGAATCGCACGAAACAAACTACGAAGTCCGACTCCCGTCATAAGTTGGTACTTACAAATATGACCTCTTTTCATGTCGGCTGTTAAGTTTCTGTAAATCATATATTTTATTAGACAGTTAATGAGATAAATAGGCCGAAGGAATTATGTAGTCACGTAGACGATTGAGATAAGGAATCTTGTGATGTCACAAAATTACACTTGAATAAGGAATTTTCAAAAGAAAAACAAATAACAAACCTTGAACTTGTATTAAAATGTTAAATGATGGCTCTGGCGGCTACCTTGAGCTAGAAAACCTAGAAGGGGAGGGGGCGGGGGTTGCATGCCATTATTTTGCTCTATGGTTGCTACACATAACATAATGTGTCGCACAACTTAGCTGTCTTGCACGAGTGCTCAAGTTATTAGTGACAAAACAAAAACTAGTTTCGGATTCGGAATTAGAGCACCAATATTGCCAGGTCTATTTGCACTTCCAGGTCTATTTATTTTCTGCAATCCCTCCGGGGTTGCGGGTGTCTATGGACAGTGGTGATCACTTACCATCAGGTGACCCACTTGCTCGTTTTCCTTCCTATTCATATAAAAATAAAAAAAAAACTTTAAAGGGATAATTACACTACTACGCCTTTTAAATTAGTCTGTCCGCCTACTTAGGGCCTGTTTAAACACTCTGTTAAGTACCAGTTATCTTAAGTGACAGTTATCTATGATTCCGTGTCTATTTCCTACTACGACTCAGACAGAGATGTCATCATTATTCATTGATTACTGAGGATCTCCTTACAGGCACTTACTAATGTTAAAGTGTAGCCACACACACACGTACACACGCACGCACACACACACACACACACACACACACACACACATACACACACACACACACACATACACACACTTTCTAATTATTATTGTGTTTTAATTACTTCACATTGGCACTCGCGATACAGACCCAGAGTCTAGTGCGAAGGCCGCTGTTTCGCTTACCGCATAAAAGTCATCTACCTGTCTCTATGTAACAATGTGTCCTTGTTATGCACTTTGTAACTTCTGTGGTGAAGTAAACTTTTCTTATTCTTATTCTTAACTGACACTTAAGATAACTGGTTACAGCTGTCGTTCGTCGAATTCGGCCGACTACCGTATTCCTTACACAGTTGCCGCGCTCGACTTAGTGTAACTGCCCCTTCATGAATAAATGAAAGACAAAAATAAACAGTAAAAAATATAATCAAAACTTCAACTTCGATTCAAACTTAGTCAATATTCTTTCAACTTCAACGGTCCTCTCTTTGAGTGTCGCCATCTCTTGATCAGTTAAGACACTATTTTTCTTGCCAGCATTCTTCAGCAAGAAATGCTGTATAAAGAGCCTCAGGCTCTCTCTGAACATATGGAGCTTTGGAGACTTCGATATGCGGTGAAAGACTTCCAGGGACGCTTGGAGATCAGCATTCATGATGATGGCCAGAAGTATCTGACGAAGGAATCTGACTGTACTCTTGTTCAGATCTGAGAATTGGATTACCTGCGGAAATAAACGTTTTTGTAACAGAGAACACCTATATTCCGGAATTCGATTTTCGAAGTTCGTGCCATTCTGTCACTCCCCATGGATTTCAGAATTGGTTTAAGTTCAAAATTGGTCCGGTGCACGAATTTCCTGGCATTTTCTGAGCTATCATTCAGGGTTGTTACGGATGCAAAAATTTAGACATCCGCGGATGCAGATGCGGATGCGGATTATTACAAGTTCACATCCGCGAATGCGGATTTGATGCGGTCTTTGACCGTATCACCGTACAACGTTGCCGACATTTTGTCACAAGATTTTTGAATTATATATTTATTACTTTGACATTGGCGAAGTTGTCGCTATAACGACTTGATACGCCACAAATAAGAAGGAGAAGAAGTTCAAAATGAGAAATGAGTTACCTTTAAAACTGACAACGCCAGTCCTTTCTCCATAATAAGGTGAATCAGGAACTGGGCCAAGTTCGCCATGGATGGCTTCGCCGTGCTCTCCAGATCCTTTATTTTGTCCCACACAGCAAACTGTATTGACAGCTGTAAAAAAAAAAACTAAATGTCACTGAAGATTAGAACACAGAAAAATCCGAAAAGTACTATGGCCGGGAATCGAGCCCGGATCCTCGTCATTCCGCGACGCGTGCTAACCACTACACCACCCATAGCAAGTGGGTAGTCTTCGAATTTTTCTATCTGTTACTAGCTTACTTCCATGCTGGTCTGGGAGCTAAGGAATAACGTAGAATGTACCAGTAGCTTCTCTTTCCGCGCAGATGGTAAAAGCCCATCGAGGGAATGGGCGAAAGTTTTAGGAATCATGTTATAGGCGATGCGGCTAGCAACCCATCAATATTTTGATTCCCCTTTCCACCTATACGCCTACAATCATGCTATGGCCTTAAGGTTTTGTTACCTTAGCTTAGGCTGTCTACCCCGTAAGGGATTAAGACGTTATTTGTATATGTATGTAAAAAAAAAACTTAATATGAATATATGTCACTTGTACCTACTTATTTGCGCATAATAATGACTGCTTGCCTTTCTTTGTAAACTATTCCTTTCTGTAGCAGGTTAGCTGGAGGAGATCCCTTCTTAGGGATAAGTTCGCCTTTGTACTATTTTCTGTGTACTTCTGTATTTTTTTAATTTTTATGTGCAATAAAGAGTTTACATACATACATTTGCGGGTGGTAGGGCCTTGTGCAAGGTCCGTCCGGATCGCTACCACCATCTTACTCGCTAATCCTGCCGCTAAGTAGCAGTGCTTGCACTGCTGTGTTCCGGTGCGGAGAGTAAGACAGCCGGGGAAATTACGGGCACAAGAGGCATTTCATCTTAATCCTCTAGGTTGGCAACGCATCTGCAATCCCTCCGGGGTTGCGGGTGTCTATGGGCAGTGGTGATCACTTACCATCAGGTGACCCACTTGCTCGTTTGCCTTCCTATTCACATAAAAAAAAAAAAAAACATACTTGTATAGACAAAAGTTATTTTTACCTGGTATTTTCTATCAACGTCGCACAGTTTCTGCCCCAGCACAGCATAATACGGATTGTAGCTTTTCTCCTGCATACAGCAGGCTAGCAGCACATGCACTATCTCCCTCTCTTGTTGCCCTTTCAGCCCCAAATGCTGCAGTTTCTCGAACGCGTCCATGTAGTCCTGAAAATCACTACATAGTATAAAACAAAGTCGCTTTCCGCTGTCTGTTCCTATGTATGCTTAGATCTTTAAAACTACTGTTCCAATATTATTGTCTTTTTGTTTCCCTAAATTGTATTTTGTTTTCTTTTTTTATATACAAATTTATAGTTAAAATTTAAAATTTAAAAGTTAAAATTTAGAATTTATTTGGCACGTGCTACTTTTCGAGCAAATTGATGTATAAATTATAAGTGGAAACTGTTTTGGCTTATGTATTTACTATATTCATTTAACTATACGTGTAATTTGATGCTGTTTGTTTCCCATTTCAATAAATAAAAAAAAATAAAAAAAAAACTATGCAACGGATTTTGAAGCGGTTTTTTTTAATACATAGAGTGGTTCAAGAGGATGGTTCATATCTATTTTTTTTTATATGAATAGGAAGGCAATGGAGCAAATGGGTCACCTGATGGTAAGTGATCACCACTGCCCATAGACCCCGGAGGGATTGCAGATGCGTTGCCAACCTAGAGGACTAAGATGAAATGCCTCTTGTGCCCGTAATTTCCCCGGCTTACTCTCCACACCGGAACACAGCAGTGCAAGCACTGCTACTTAGCGGCAGGATTAGCGAGTAAGATGGTGGTAGCGATCCGGACGGACCTTGCACAAGGCCCTACCACCCGCAAAAATTCTATCTATAATTCTACGCAGACGAAGTCGCGGGCAGAAGCTAGTAAAAATAAATTTTAAATTTTGACTTTCTATACATACCTACATACGTACATACATACGAGTACATACCAGTGGCGCCACGCCACAGTATGTACAGTAAAACTCGATTCCCGACGGCTTGTCTATTTCATGCCAGTTGGGTACTTTTGTGCAGAATTAGAGGAAAAGACTAGTTAAATGCCCTTCGGCTTGCCTTCTGATATACATGACGCCACGCCACTGATACATATCGTGACGCCTCTTTGCCATAGGGGTAGGCAGAGACTTTGCTCCACTTGCTACGATCCTGGCATAATTCGCTTCATCATGCTCGCCGGCTTCGGGTACTCCTGACCTGACCTTTTCTCAAAATGGTCCTATTTGGTCCCGGAACTTCCGTCTTAGTCTTCTCCTCCCAACGTATCCATTCACACTCCCCAGGTAGAACTAAGCATACTATTTTCTACCCTAGTCACTATATTATCTTCTTTCACACTTCTTCTTCTTATTTGTGGCTTATCAAGTCGTTATAGCGACGACAACTTCGCCAAAGTCAAAGTAACAAAAATATAATTCAAAAATCTTGTGGCAAAATGTCTTCAACGTTGTACAGTAATGGTCAAAGACCCCCTCCCCCCCCCCCCCCCTGCCGGATTCTTAGCCGACGGTCAATGATATCCCTCAGAAACTGCCAGGAAATCATTAGCCGAGGGTGCACCGGACCAAGCACTGCTCTTCCCCCCGGACGGATTAAAAAACGAACCGCAGCTCATGACCACACGCGGAGGTAACCCGACTCGCACCCCTTTCATACTTTGTATAGCTGTAAGAATTTTGGAATCTTGTCCTTATAACCTACCTCATACCAGATGGTCGTTGGGGCGGAAAGGTTCTCGAGTGGAGACCGCGGATCGGCAAGCGCGTAGGACGTCCACCAACGAGGACGAATGACCAGTAGGCTTGTTACCTAACTCGCTCGCAATCGCCATCGTGTTCATTTTGACAGTTCATGTATGGGCTGACAATTGGTATCGGAATCAGCTAGGGGCCATTCAAGTATTACGTAAGCAGATTTTTTACAATTACTTACCCCCCCTACCCCTTGTCAGCAAAAGTAAGCAAACCTCTTACCCCCCCCTCCCATGCTTCCGTAATCATTGGTACCTATATGAATTTTTCTTTTAATGGATTCTGTTTTTTATTGATTCGTGAGCAGCAGTTCGAATCGAAACTGCTGACGTAATCACCATATCGCCCCCCACCCCCCATGTCATCAAAAATAAGCAAAGCAAAGACCCCCCCACCCCCCTCAAGCGTTTACGTAATACTTGAACGCCCCCCTAGCTGTCACATTCGTACAATAACTGTCAAAATGAACACGATGGCGATTGCGAGCGAGTTAGGTGATGAGCCTACTGGTTAAAGTCGCGGGTTCACGGTGGATGCAAGCCGCTTCCAACCGGGCAACTGGAGGTCTATGGGGGAGGCTTATGTCCAACAGTGGACGTCCTGTAGCTGATATGATGAACGTACCTCAGCGGACATGATCACGCAGAATATGCTTCTCCTGACGTCGGTGTTCATCCTCTGCTTTCTAGCAAGTTCTAGAAGCTTCTGATCGGTGCTGGGAAGGGGTTTCGCCGTCTCCTCGGGCCGCGGCCGGTTGCCCTCCCACGCGGATCCAACGACCCACCATTTGCCGCGAGTGTCAGCTGGAAAATAGGAGTTTTATTAACCAGCTTTCGCCCGCGACTTTGTCTGGAATCCAAGGTATGTATAATGTATATGCTTTGGAACATGCAATGAAATGAAATAAAAAAAATAAAAGCAAGAGTCCGAGAAATCATATTAAGGGCGTTTCAGCACTCTCTGTTGAGTTAATTTAAGAGTCAGTTATGAGATCTCTGTCTGTTTAGTAGTAATAAATAGAGACGGAAGTCTCCGCTGAAGGTAACTCTTCAAGGGTGATTCCGATTGACTTAACAATTACTACACATACCTAGGGGACGTTCAAGTATTACGTAAGCGCCTGAGGGGGGCGGGGGGTCTTTGATTTGTCTATGTTGTCTATGCTTGAAAACAAAACACATGTCAGGGATTCCCACAAATAATGAATACGTTATAGGTACTCGCTTAGAAGCGAGTGGGGGAACTACCGCGCGCCACTCACTTGTCACTTGTCTAAATTTCTTCCGTCAATCTATTGTTTCGTTTCGATTCGAACTGCTGCTCACGAAACAATAAAAAACAGAATACATTATAATAAAAATCAATATAGGTACCAATGATTACGTAAGCATGGGAGGGGGGTACGAGATTTGCTTACTTTTGCTGACAATGGGAAGGGGAGTGGGCAAATAATTGTAAAAAAATCTGCTTACGTATTACTTGAATGGCCCCCTATATGTAGGATGAATCTCAAGAAAATTAATTTTGAATCATAAAATGTTACCCTTCAGCAAGTCTTCTAGCGTGATGTTGAGCGGTGTGACGTAGTTGCCTTTCCTGATAACGCTGCGAATGTCCTTCTTCAGCTGCTCCACAAACGACGGGTCGTAGTTCGGTATCTTATTCAGATTGTTGTTCTTTACAGCCATTAGGACTTCCAGCAGAAACTTGACGCGGGACCTGGAATGGAGTTACCTGTATTTGAAAACATTGTGAAAATTTTGAAAACCCATGACGTATGTAAAACGTTATCGATGATCAAGAACATTTAATAAATTTTATGCCAAAAATTCCATACATCATTCTGGAAAAGAGCTGATAGTCTTCGAACTGCTGGACCCATTTTTTCCTAACACGGTGTACAACCACCGCCAGGAAACTGGCTTTCGAATGAAAATAACCGCATCCAAATCGGTCCATCAATTTGAGAGGTACAATGCCACATACACGCACACACACATACACACAGATATTGACGTCAAATTTATGACACCTGTCTTTTAGCGTCAAGGTTAAAAATCGATTCGATCGTTTAAAAATTCTTAATTCGATTTATTATTTCAAATGTACACATCTATCTGTCCCTCCCTTCCCCCTCGCCCCTGTACCCCCCTCACCCCGTGGCGGCGTCGGGCTGCGGGGCGGCGGCGGCCTGCGCGCGCTGCACGAACGCCCTGAGCTCCCCCGGCGAGTCCTTCCGCAGCGCTGCGCCGGCGCACCTGAACGCGCACAGCACGCAGTCCATGTGCTTCTCGCTCAGATCCAGTAGCAGCCGGTTCAGCACGTCGAAGAGGAGCGTCGCGTGGTATATCTAAGGAATAATCGAGTTAACCATCTGGTGTCTTGGTAGTTCAGCCGTTTGTCAACAGATGGCGCCACGCAATGAAATATTCAGGGTCCCTTATTTGTAGACTATTACAACAGGTTTAATTTACAGGGTTAATTTAAATAATTTTAAATCCCCCTCCCCCCCCCCCCCCCCTAGTGATACGTGGTGAGGCTTTGTAAAACCCTTCCCCCCACCTAAGATCACGTGTATTTTTTTGAACATACAGTTAATTAAATTCTGGAAAAAATAATGTGTTTCAATTTCGAAATCAAATACACGGGGTATATCCGTAAACCCCCCCCCCCCGTCTCATATTTGTGATTTTTCGGACCCCCCCCTCCCCCCTTTCGGTCTCACGTGTGTAATGGGCGGCCTCTAAGACCACCACAGTTAAAAAACCCATAAAACCTTTACAAGGATGTTCTCTCACAGTAACCTAATCTAATCAGTAGCCTATAAGCATTCCAGATTAATTATAAAACATACCTACATACATACATACACAAATCACGTCTATATCCCTTATCGTAGACAGAGCCTGAGGTAACACGACATAAAGGCCACGTTTAGCATGATTGTAGGCGTATAGGTGTGTAGCGACCCTAACGCCACCTAGTTGGCCTCTACATAACTACTACGACACACGAGTAGGTAGGACAGCTGTCACATCGTTCTACATGCCGCTAACGAAGTTTCTCAATGCGGCTGCATAAATACTCTCAACTCTCTTCCTTCGGACTTCGGTCCCCACATGTGCCTGGAGAGAGATCTCTCTATTGTGGCATCCCCACAGGTGGATGATGCCAGGAGGCGGCGGCAGTTTGCTGCTGCCCTCCCCTAGTGGTGCCTGCTGGCGGGAGATGGGGATCCCTCGAGTCTAGGAGGGGACCAGGTATTCCCGCCCCCCCCTCTTGGCGCATGAGCCATATAGGCTGGGGCGGCCGGTGGGGCGTACGCGGTAACACCCTCATGCTCCCGCGGCGCCCCCCCCATTGGCAGAGAATACGCGGGTTTTTAGTGGGTAGGCCTCCCCCGCCTCCTTTCACTCGGGAGGGGGGCCACACAACTTCCGTATGCGTAACGCATTTTACCGCCGCAAAAAAAAAAAGATGGATGATGCCAACACACCTTGAAGTTGTACAGGTGAGCGAGGCAGCACACCACGTTGTCCAGCGTCTTGTCCGCCATCGGCTGTGGCCGCTGCGTCAGACTGTCAAACATCGCGCACAGCTCCTCCAAGAAATGGGCTCCTAGAAACCAGAGTTAAAGCACAGTAAATACATAGAGCATGGAAACTAGGCTTATTTTTTGAAATAAATACCTACGCTGCAATAGAGCGTTAGGGTTGTCAATATTTTTTTTGTAACAGCTATTAAGCTAGGCTTGTTTTAAAGCAACTACATACATACATACATACCGTCACGCCTCTTTCCCACAGGGGTAGGCAGAGACCACTTCATCCACAGTCATCAATCTCTTCATACATGCTCGTCGGTTTCGGGTACTCCTGACCTGACCTTTTTCCAAAACGTCTCCTATTTGGTCTCGGAAAGTCCGTCTAGGCCTTCCCCTCCCAACGTAACCATTCACACTCCCCAGCATACTTTTTTCTATCCTAGTCACTATATCCTCTTTCACACCAGCACGTACCCTTATCACACTGTTCCTGATTCTATCTTTCAGTGATACACCTTCCATACTCCTTAACGCTCTCATTTCCACTGCATTTATTCTACTTTCATGCTTCTTTTGCCATACCCAAGTTTCGTAAAGCAACTAGTTACACTTAATTAAGAGTAACTAACCTTGGGGGGACGACGCGGGGGGTGTAGGGGACTCTCCCCTCCTAGCCGGCACTAGGGGGGCCTACCCCTTAAAAACTCACCGGTATTCCCTCTCGGCCATTTGGGGGGGCGCCGTGGGAGCATAAAAGTGTCACCACGCACGCCCCTCCGGCCGCCCCAGCGCAAGCGCCGGGGTTCCCTCACCAAGAGAGGGGGGCCGGGAATACTTAGCCCCCCCCCCCAGACTCGTGGGCCTCAAGAGTAACTAACCTAACCTAACCTAACGTTTGCATATTCTATGGGCTTCATACTTTCAATTGGCATAAAATTTATCTAATAATCAAACCGGTGAAATGTTTTAATTTTTTTTTTATTATTAATTAAACATACCCTGGACTAAAATATTTTAGGCAACCCATATGCAATATATTTATTGATATATAATAATAATAATAATAATATAGCTTTATTCATTCTGTTTTTTTTACATTTCGACTATGTTTTAGTGTTGTTAATGAAATAAATTCTTATTGCGTAATGTTAGTAATGTAATTTTTTTTAATTAAATTAAATCAGACCCCTTTCGGGTAAAAGCCTCCTCCAACTCTTTCCATCTCTCTCTATCTTGACCTACTTCCATCCACCTATTTCCGGCTATTTCCTGAATATCATCAGCCCATCGTCTCTTGGGTCTCCCGACATGCCTTTTTCCTACGGGTCCTTTCCAAACTGTTACCTTTTGCGTCCACCGTTTGTCCTTCATTCTACTTAGGTGTCCGGCCCACTGCCATTTTTGTTTCAAAGCATATTGAAGAGCGTCTGTTATCTTGGTTTTTTTCCTAATCATTTCACTTCTTACCTTTTGAATTTTCCTTAGCTTTAAGATGCTTCTTTCCATCGCTCTTTGTGTAGTTACAAGCCTGTTTTTAATTTTGTTTGTGTACACCCACGTTTGACAGCCGTATGTTAGGGTTGGCAAGATACATGTGTCCATTATAATCTTTTTTTCTTTTGGACTATAATCTCCTTTCAGGATTTCTTTTTGTGCCCAGAATCTATTCCAAGTGATGTTAACTCTTCTCTCCACTTCCTCTTCGTTTCTGTTTGTGTTAAATGAGACTTGTTTTCCAAGATAGACATATTCGTTCACATACTCTATTTCTTTTCCATCTACATATATTTTTATTCTGTTGTTGTTCGTCATGGCTTTCGTTTTACTTGGGTTCATATCTAGGCCGACCTTTTTGCTCTCCTTGTCCAAAGTTTGTATCATGTGTTCAAGTTCGTTTGCTGTTTTGGCAAAAAGCACGATGTCGTCAGCAAATCTCAGATGTGTTAGGTTTTGATCCATTATTCTGATCCCATTATATTTCCAGTAGATCTTTTGGAAGATGCTCTCTAACACAGCTATGAACAATTTGGGTGATATCGGGTCGCCTTGCCTTACACCTCTGCCTATTTCAATTTCTTCTCCTCTTCTTTCCAGTTTCACTTGACTTACACTTTTCGAGTACATGTTTTTTAAAATATTTATGTATTTTGTTTTGTTTATATTACAAGCTTTTAGTGCATTCCAAATAGAGTTATGTGTTATGCTATCAAACGCCTTTGAGTAGTCGACAAAGGCAACGTATAAAGGACAGTTGAATTCTTTGTATTTCTCCAGTATTTGTTCAATTACTTGTATGTGGTCATGCGTGGAGAATCCCGCCCTAAATCCCGCCTGCTCGATAGGCTGCTTACTGTCTATTTGTACAGTAATCCGGCTCTGAAGAATTGATGCAAATAGTTTGTAAATGCTCGACAACAAGCTGATCGGCCTGTAGTTTCCGATGTCTAACGGGTTGCCCTTTTTATGAAGTAATATTATGTCCGATCGGCACCATTGCGCAGGTACTGTTTCCGATTCAAGCACCATATTGAAAATTCGGGTAAGATGCTCCACCAGAACCGGTGCTCCCTTCTTCAATGCTTCATTACTGATGTTGTCGGGTCCAGGACATTTATCGTTTTTTAGTTTTTTTATATGCGATAATACTTCATCCTCACTTATACACAGTATGCACTCTATGTTTTGGTTTGGTGCTGTTATAAAGGTATTTTCATCCACGTTTCTTATTTCGTTTTTATCTTCTAAACGTCTGCTATATAGATTTTTATAGAATTCTGTGGCACAACTTAGCACCTCAAATCTGTTTCTTGTCTTTTTCTTCCCTTCCAAGTTTTGTAACCAATTTTTATGTGTACTTAATTCCTTGTATGCTCGTTTTGAGCTTCTGTAGTTACTTAGATTGCTTTCTATTATCCCTTTTCTATGATTATTATAATCGTTCTTAATAGCTTTATTTGTCTTTTTAAATAGGTTTTTGAGTTCTTCTCTCATTTCCTTGGTTTTGTTTTTGGTTTTAATCATCTTTGTGCGTTGGTTTATGAGGTCTAATGTAGGTTCCGAGAGTATTTTGTTACGTTTATTTTTATTTCGTAGTTCCTTTTGTTTTGTTTTCAGACTATTTACTATCATTTTCTCGAACTTATTATAGTAACTTTGTAGATCTTGTGCATTGTCAAAGTTATTGAGTTGATCAATGTTACATTTTAGATTGTCGATATATGTACTGATTTCTTGGTCTCCTTTTAGGGATTTGGGCGTCGAACTGAAGCCATTCCTACTCCTATTAGGAGAATCTAGTTTAAAGTTTGCTCTCAATAGTCTGTGATCTGATGGGAACTTTACGTTTTTTAGTATTTCGACATTTGTTATTCTGCGTGGTGTGTTGCTCATTATAAAGTCAATTTCATTTTTGGTCTTTTGATCTGGTGAGATCCAAGTCCACTTGCGATCTTCTTTTTTTCTAAAATAAGTGTTCATTATCGACATTTTATTTTCATAAGCGTATTGTATCATTCTTTTACCTCTTTCATTTCTTTTACCATAACCATATTTTCCCATTATCATGGTTTCCGAGCTTTTAGGTATTCCAATCTTTGCATTAAAATCACCAATCACAATGACTATTTTGTCTGCCGCTTTATGAGCCATATCCAGGTCTTCATAGAACCTACATACTTCTTCTTCGCTTGCGTTATTGGTAGGTGCATAGGCTTGTATTATGGATACGGCAACATCGTCGAACTTTAGTTGTAGTAAGGCCACTCGTTCTGATATACCGTCAAAGTTTGTGATATTTGTTTTTAGACTTTTCTTAATCATGAATCCTACCCCATAAAGTCCAGGTGTTTCCCCTATATAGCAAAGTATGTGGTCGGGGTGTTCTTCTATTTGACATCCTTTCCTTCTAACTTCTGAAAGTCCTATTATGTCGTAGTCTACATTTTCTAGGGCATGGCATAGTTCTATGTGACGTTCCACTGATGACAAAGATCTCACATTGTAGGTGCATATTTTTAATATCTGCTTTTTGTTGGCTTGAGAGAGTGTTTAGTGTTGTGATGGATATTTGTTGATTTGTTTCTTGACATATAGTTGGGGGGTGTTGGTCTATTTCCCCACGGTGACCAGCCGGATTGGGGAATTTAATATTCGTTGATTTATTAGTTGTATTAAATTTTATTTTTCGTTTACCGCCATTCTCTAGTTTTTTGAAGTGTTATCTGTTGATAGTAAAGGTGCGTCAGTTTTGTGCACCTTGCTGAAGTTGCTTGGAGGGGTAGAGGGTGGTGTGGATGGAACTCTTTTCCTTTTTTCGCTCTGCGTTTTCTCTTTTATAAGGAGTTTGCCATTCTTAATGATTGCATATTTCCCAGATGCTCTAGCTTCTTTTAGGGCTGGTATCAGTGCCTTCCTTGCTTCTATGTCTTCTTTTGACAAGTCTTCCGTAATGTAAATACCCTCTGGGAAGTTTTTTCTGTTTCTCAGAATCTCGTTTCGGCGCCATGTTAAGGTAAAAGTAAGTTTAATGGGTCTTATTTTGTTGTATGTTTTTGTTCCTATTCTGTAAAACTTGCTTACTTCCCACTTATCCCATTCATTACTTTCGTTCAGAGCTTCATTGGTTTTGTTGAGTGTTCCGAGCACCATGCTCATCAATTCCGTGTCGTTTGATTCTTTTTCTTCTAGTCCGTGCAGAATAATGTTATTTTTCCTAGCTTCAAGGTCCAATTTTTTTACTTTAGTGCGCAATGTTTCGACCTCTTCCTTCAAGGCTTCTTTTTCTAGCATGAAGAATGCCAAGCGTTCATCAAAAGTTTTGTTAATTGTTTCCGATATAGCTTGCATTTGTTTATTATTTTGCTCGTTCATCTCTTCTTTTATTTTGGCCCACAGTAGAATCATTTGTTCTTCCATTTTTACTGGGGAATATTTTACTACCAACTTATGTTTCTATTTGTTGCTTGCAACACCAGGTATTCAAACTATCACTATTTGACAGCTAACAAATTGTCAATCGTACGACGAAATGTCAATTGTGTCCACCCTACCCACAACTTCAAATTAGTGATAACAATTTGCGATCTGTTATCTCACTTATTTGCTCTTATTTGCTTCACACAAGTAGTATTTTACTATTGAAAAGTGTTCATCGTCAGTTTTGCTATGATATAACACGATTTGCTTCTATATTAATCACTTCTGCACAATATTTTAAACTAAATTTCGGAGCCGCGCACTATGTAGTTGTTTGCAGTTTGACAGTTGACAGCTGATTGATATATTAAATTAAATATAAAATACGTTTCATCAAATACACATCTCGGTGAAGGTCGTTGTATAGCGGGATCTTAGGCTAATAGCAACAAGGTCACGTGACAGCTGATACAAATAGAAAAATTCGAAGGCTTACCCACCCTGCTATGGGTGTAGGGGTACACTTTTTCTTGTATGAGAATCGATTCTGAGTAAGAAAAACCCAAAATGCTTGTGGTCTTTTTTTGGAAAACGCTCGTCTATGCCATACTGACCGATCTCCGAAGCCACGTTAGCATGCAGAACCGCTACCAGCGCGGCGTGAGTGACCGCCAGGCGCGTCGGGGTCGCCTCCGGGCCTCCCACCGCCTCCAACCACAAGGAGAACAGGGCAGAGTTGACCGAGTGCCGACTGTTGCTGAAGTAGAGGGCCTCGATGGACGTGCACGCCCAGTGGAGGTTCGTGTGGGTGAGCTTGTTCAGGATGCCTAAAAAAAACGAAACGACGAGAAACTATACGAATGGTTTATACATACATAAATAAATCACGTCTTTGGCCCTTACGGGGTAGACAAAGCCTAAGGTAACAAGACCTATAGGCCACGTTTAGAATAATTGTGGGCCTGTAGGTGGAAAGGGGAATCAAAATTGAGGTGGGTTGCTAGCCGCATCGCCTATAACATGATTCCTATAGTTTTCGCCCATTCCCTCGATGGACTTTTTTACCATTTGCGCGGGAAAAGAAGCAACTGGTACACTCTATGTCGTTTCTTTAATCCCAGACCAGCATGGAAGGAATGATTTATTAGACACATACATATGTTTCAACATGAAACTACCGTGAGACTCAATCATAATTACACATAAACGGATAACTCACGTATAAAAAGTCGAGTGATGCTCGACATGTTTCGGACTATTTCGTAGTCCTTCTTCCTGGAGCGCTCGCCCCGGCGGCAGCGAAACGAACACTGCGCGCCAGCGCTCTGTTCGCGCGACAGCTCGATGCAACTGACAGCGCATCACTCGACTTTTTGTACGTGAGTAATCCGTTTATGTGTAATTACATACATATGTTGTTGGGTGCCATCAGTGAACTCTTTCAAAATCTCTCACAAAAACAAAAGAAGCTCATGTGCTGTGATATACAAAGGGGCAGATTTAGGGGGGGGGGGGGGCTGGAACTGGCAACAAAACTTACTTTTAATCTGCCTTTTCAATTGTATCATTGCTTGGTCTGAGGTGGAGTCCTTATTCCTCAAATGTGGCGGAATATAAATGCCTTTTTCTTCCTGAAAACAATAATTAAAAAGTCAGCTTTATATTCCATGGGAATTAAATCCCAGGTGGAATTAAACTTACAAGCATTAGTTTCAAAAACTACTTTACTAACCTTTATTACATTCCCTTCTTTGTCTCTCTTTCTTCCATAAATATCTTCCCAGACATCAGGCTTTTCTTTACTTTTTACTTCTTCTTTTCCACTGCCATCACCAAACTCGTCACCAAAACCATCTAAGTCATCATCATCAGATAAATGTGAAACTTCATCGTCACTGAACATTTTGGATAGTTCTTCTTCTGTGACCACTCTTTCTTTAGTTTTCTTCTTCTCTGTTTTACTTGGAACTGGAGCAGCTTTCCCTTTATCTTTGAGTTTTAATTTAGAAGTTTTAGCTGGTTTTTCTGCAAATAAAAAATAGATACTCAATGCATAGTGATTTTAATTTGTAACAAAACCACAATAGACTACAGCCATAATGTAGTTAATGTTTCCAAGTATCATTACTTGGAAACAAATCTTCAACTGTACCTTCAGGTTCTTCGTCGGAAACATCACTGCCTTCTTCATCATCAAATTTGTCATCATCTTCACTACCAACTTCATCTTCACCATCATCACCAGTACCAATATCACTCATTTCTTCGTCTAATTCACCATCAGTGCCTATATCACTCATGTCTTCATCCATTTCACCATCACTCTCGTTGTCACTGACTTCTTCCATATCATCATCAGAATCTTTATTTTTACTGTCTCTTTTTAATTCCTTTCCAGTAACAGCAGCTAGATCTTCCTCAAAGTCTGATTCTCCTTCAACATTGGCTAAATGTTTCTCAGCAGCTACAATCTGCTCTGTTGTCGATCTGTCACATATTTCTAGTAAATCTGAATATTGAATTAAGAAATGTATTGTTCATAAATAAATAGTGAAATGATCATATTTCATGCTCCATTCGATTCAAGTGAGCCCATTATATAAACGTTCTTTATGCCTGTTTTTTCAAAATAAACAAATATTATGCAATGTAACAACATTTATTTATAAGTGAATAAAATGTATTAAGAATAATACGGGAGTAATCTCAGAAAATCCCGCATTTATGAAAAAAAAAAATTTTGGTGGTTTTAACTTTAACTACTCTTAGTTACATCCTCCCATGAAGTTTAGGTAAATACTAAATAGCACTACCTATTTCGACTTCCGATTATAGTGAAGAGTCAATAAGTACCTAAGTAAATGACAAGAAAGAGTACTTTTAATAATATTCTTAAAAGGATACAATCCAAACCATCTTCAGAAAAGAAATTCTTCTTATTTTTAACTTTATTCAAACCCAGTTGTTTTTCCAATTTTTTAATCATTTTGTCTTCTTCATCATTAGCTTCTAGGAAGGTTTTCCGTCTCTGTTCCTCCATTTGAGCTTTAAGGCTGTCCGCTTCTTTCTTCTCTTTCTGACGTTCTTTCAGAACCACATCCAGAACTATTGGCTGAGATTTCAGTTTTTTCTTCTGAAATTAGAAATTAAACTTTTTAACTCTATTAGAATAGTAAATATGTTGTACTACAGTATATTTTAATATCCTATTACTTGGTTATGGTAAAATGTACCGAACCAAAACATGTGCTACTTTTATAGCTTACAAACTACAAAAATCAAATAAGTACATTTCTTTACTACCTTAACTTCTACTATGGGATCGGGTGCATCAGCTGGCCTCTTGACGAACCTCCCGGCTACATACTGAGGCTGCTCTTTAAGGGTTTTCTTCTTCAAGTAGTGTTCCTGTCTGTGAACTTTCTTTTGCTGCCTCTTTTGTTTACGCAGAGCTTTACGAGTGTTAGGAAAATTAGCACGTGCTGCTTGTTTCGTTTTCTTCATGATTTCAATTAAAATGTAAGCATTTACATAAATTATAATTTAAATTTCACTGCAAATGAGTTTAACAACAATAGCGATTTAGGTTAACTTCTGCTGTCAGGCTGTCACCTTCACTGTCACTTTGACACTAGACACTCGCATTAATTTTCGTTCAAAACTGGCGAACCCTTGTCTAGAGTTTCTAGAAATTAATTTTGTTTCAATTCCTTAATCTACGGATCTTTGATCATTCAGAAAACGTTTATACCTTTATGATTATTATGTATTATTTAGATTCAGCTTTACTGTTTCAAAAGAAACGCAATATAGCTCTACGCGAATGAGACGACCACAAAAAATGTACAATTTCTACACGAAAATGAGACATAAACTAAACTGTGGGAACGTTCCGTTGCCCGCTATGTCTTTTTAAGTCTGGAACTAGAATTGATCGAAAAATTATGTAAAATAGATATATTTTTTTAAAACCATAAATGCGTATGATTTTTCATACTAAGGCATAAATTTCTAATCAAACGACTATATATACAATAGCTTATACGTTTTCGTACCTTAACTAAAAGGAAAAGGGTGATAATTGAATTCTTAATAATTGACAGCTACCTACGTCTAACGCGTAGAAGTGTAACGTAACGAAACGCTACTCTAGCTTTGTCTATTCTTCCCATCACTCAAAAATCTCAAAAAGCGTGATGAAGACGAATTCCTGTGATTAAAATAAAATCTTTTAACGTGTGAAAACTCATAAGCACCGCGTTGAGGGCATTAGCTCTGCGTTTCTCCAGTGAAAAAGTTTTAGATAAACACGAGGCATGATGGTGGAGGGCTCTGCATTTACACGAACCGATGTGTTCCAAATGGCAATAAGGGTCGCCTTCGTGTCTGCTGTGACTTATTTCTCCATTAAATGGCTGGTGAACCAGATAGACCCGACGTCGAAGAGTCGGAAGAAGGCTGAGGAACGAGCCCGAGAACAGTTACGCAAGTACGTATCGATTGTGGGGAATTACCCGATCATATTTAATATTCTATGTCATATCTAGTCTTGTCTTCTATAATCTGTTTTAACAATCACTGTTTAACCAAAGCATGATCCGTTTGACTCATCATAATGGCTCCATTGATGTAACATGTCATTCATGTCTTATTGGATACCAATAACACAAATGCCTTCATATTCATAAGTCTGTACTATTAATGATTTTTGTTCTATCCTCCTAAATTAATCGTAGTTATGTTAGCAATCATGGTAATACCATTCATAAGTGTTCCAGAAGTTTCATCATGATTTGTAAAGAAATGTGTTTAATCTAAATATAGGTTTAGGCGTTAGAGAAAAGTTATCTCCACTCATAGAAATAGGTAGAGAACCTTCTTAATTTTTAAGCATACAACACAACAATGTAATGTTTCCAATAATATTCAGTTTTCTTTTAACAATAAAAACACACTTTTGGAAATGCGAACAAAGCCGTTAAGCCCCCCTGACAGTTCTCTACGACCTCTATGGGGGTGTGCCCCTTTGGTTGTGCCAATATGCAGTATTTACCAGTGCTAGTTTTGCGGTATTGCACTATCCTAATACCATACAAAATAAAGTCATAAATTACAACTACTCTATAGGTTTGTTTTTTTTTATTGCTATTTATTATTAATTTACGTTAGGTATGTAATCTAAATAATGATGTGACTATGTCACACTTTCTCAACTGTTGCTAAATGAAATCATGCTACTGTCTTTGTCTAAGCAATAATAAACCATAATATTTCAATCAGACGTCAACACAAAACAAAAAATTAAGTCCATAGCTACCTATGTTTAATTTTATTGTTTCAATGTAAACAAAAAAGCAGTAGGCCTACTCTGAAGTAAAAAAGACGAATTTTGTATTGGGTTAGTAAAATTTTCTTAACTGATTTATGTGTCTAATTTAGTGTTTTTACGTGAACTTGTGGTGATAGTATTTAACTGTCTGAAAGTATCTAAAATATTGACCAGGGATATAAGGTATCACCATGCAAAATTTCATCTAAATCGGTCCAACAGTTTTGGAGATTAGTGAACACAGACATAGGTAAATGAACACATACATACAGAGAGCAAATAATTGTTAGCACTCTATTTTTGATGAATTTATTTAATACTATAATAAAAACTTTCTACTGATTTATTATAATATGTCTGTATAGTATATCTGTATGTATAGACAATCATAACTAAAAATACAGTGTCTTAAAATAACCCAGAATACTTTAGCACTTGATGTTAACTTTTACAGGAGTGTTCAATTGAACCAATGAAACAATTTGGTAAAATATTCCAGTTTTTTTTTAACACATAAAATCTCAACATGGTTTGGGTTATTAACCTTTTTAACTAATTCTGTGTGTGGCTATTATGTGTGCATCTATACCGCATGTATATTTATTTATATATCATTCAGCTTTTCACATACAAGTACACTAAAAAGGACTATAAATCCATTTGCAAAAAAACGAGCACCCAAAACTTTTCATGCCACGAAGTACTGTTATTTGAGCTAAATGAGGCCACACTTAATATTATTTATTTGTTTTATTGTTTGTAACTTTTACTAAATAAAAGAAGTAAGTCAATAGGGAATACGCATTTAAAAAAAATTACAAAAATTCTCAATAAGATAAGAAAATATCGTAAAAAATATATAAATGAAAATATAAGAGTTTTAAACTACCTACTAATTAGCCGGCAATAGAAAGAGAGATCCGATATGACATGTGACGTCATTTGTCACAACGCCCAGTGGCGGATTTACCCTAAGGCCCGGTAGGCCCGGGCCTAGGGCGGTCAGATTTAGGGGCGGCCCCAATCGTGTCAAAAAACTTATTATGGCGTATGGCGGGCATTATGTAGTCTATGGTGGATGCTGAGAAAGGGGCGGCTGATGGCTTGGGGCCTAGGGCGGCCGAGACTGCAAATCCGCCACTGACAACGCCCATATAAACTCCATATTAAAATTCCGTTTTTCTAGAAAGAAATGGAGACAAATCTTTGACAGCTTATATCTCGTTGTTTTTATCGTTTTTTGAAAAAAAAAGATATGTTGTTTATTAGTTAAATGAGCTTTTAATGAAAGCCTATATTCCCTATTGAAGTTACCTTTTTATATTGTCGAAATGTGTACGTTATAATCAAAATAAAACAAGTGCCCGTTTTTTTGCAAACGCGTTTATAGTTTGGTGCATATATGAACTTTAATTACATATCTATGTATTATTTAGCGTTGTATACAAAATAGCCACTATACAGTCTGTGTATTGAAGGGTCTCTTCCAGGGCTGGGCTGGGCAGCAAGCACACGCTGCAGCTGGACAAGCTGACCGACCACGAGATGATCATCGCCTCGCAGCTCGTCGTGCCCGATGAGATCAATGTGAGTTGGCCGCAAACACAGAACTAGGGTAACTGTATCAGTATTGGACACTGTTCAGACGTGGAGAATAATACAACCGGTAAAGTTGCTGAAACATGAGGTATTCTACATTATTCGTCCAGTAGGGGGTCTTTGCTTTGCTTATTTTTGATGACGTGGGTCGATATGGTGATTACGTCAGCAGTTTCGATTCGAACTGCTGCTCATGAATCAATAAAAAACAGAATCTATTAAAAGATAAATGCATATAGATACCAATGATTACGTAAGCATTGTAAGAGGTTTGCTTACTTTTGCTGACAAGGAAAAGGGGGGGGGGGGGGGTAAATAATTGTTAAAAATCTGCTTACTTAATACTTGAATGGCCCCTAGGTGCCCATCAGTCGCGTGCACTTCATAAAGACAAGAAGACATGGTCATTGGTCAACCTTGTTGTAATTGCCATCTGTTTTCTGATGATTAATCACTTACGTCATAATTAACCGACTTGTCAACAAAATTAACAAGCAGTAGTTTTGGAAAGTTGTTTCTTTTTTGTCTGTCCTGTCCCAAACCTCTGTGCACGCCACTGGCTGCCCATGTGTGGCGATGCTCACTTCGTCCTCTCATTTTCCACCATATCACATCTCTGAAAAACTCTTTCTAGGTGAACTGGAAGGACATCGCTGGTCTGGACGCGCTGATTCAGGAGTTGCGGGAGACTGTGATCCTGCCGATCCAGAAGCGGGACCTGTTCGCGGACAGCCGCCTCACTCAGCCTCCGAAGGGGGTGCTGCTGCACGGGCCTCCTGGTAAGCGGTCACGCGTCGCGTTAATGCGTTAACGCAGAGACTTGTTCAGGTGCAACTGACGCAGATGTGCGTTCAAATGCCTGTAGAAGGCACTAGGCGAAAGTCACGAAAACTGCGTGGTAGTGTATGCGTTTAATGGGTCACCTATTGTATTACCTACTATGGATGGTGTAGCGGTATAGCACGCATCACGGAATGATGAGGATCCGGGTTCGATTCCCGGCCGTAGCTTTATTTTTCGGATATTTCTGTGCTCTAATTTTCAGTGTCGTTTAGATATATGATATCTAAATTACACATTAACATTAATAATTATGATTAAGTCTCACGGTAGTTTCATGATATCTAACATATTTTTTTTGTTGTTAACTTTAATTCTTCATTATCATACCTATGCTAACTCGGGGCACGTTCTAGGGATTTGATATCGTTAAAAAAGATGTCGATATTTTAGGAATGCCCCGTTGACCACTGTGGACGTTGAGAGAACGTTCAGTAATTTAAAGTAGATATTTTTAACTAGTTGACAATCTTTAATACCGACGAATATGGAAAAATTTTGAGTGTGTATAATAGGAAACGATTTTCAAATAAACATATAAATATACATTTAAATTTGTTGTGTAACTTCCATGCTGGTCTTTTAGCAAAAAAAAACATAGAATTTACGTGCTGCTTCTCTTCCCGCAAAGATGGTAAAAGCCCATCGACGAAATGGGCGAAAATCTTAGGAATCATGTTATTGGCGATGAGGCTAGCAACCCATGCGCCCACAGTCATGCTAAGCGTGGCCTTTGAGTAATGTTACCTTAAGCTCTATCCACCCTGTAAGAAGAAAACAATTATTCGTGACATTACATAGCATAAATTACAAAAAAAGAAGTAAAAACATAAGAACATACATGTCACGAAATGTCATGTAAGGGATAAAGAGGTGATTTATGTATGTGTAATTGTGTATAGACTACAAGCCCATGGAAAAAAATTACCTGTGAAATGAACCAGCGTGAATAACGCTTAGAAGGCTTTACTTTAACAACTTTGACAGTAACATCGATATATTTTTTAGTCGATAAAATATTTTCCTACATCACTTTTAGTATAGTGCTCATCGTCGTTCCCCAGGGTGTGGCAAAACCCTCATAGCCAAGGCGACGGCGAAGGAGGCCAACATGAGCTTCATCAACCTGGACGTGTCTCTGTTGACCGACAAGTGGTACGGGGAGACGCAGAAGCTGGCGGCGGCTGTCTTCAGCCTGGCTGTCAAGTTGCAGCCGTGCATTGTGTTCATAGGTAAGGGGGCGTTCAAGTATTACGCAAGCGCTTGAGGAGGGCGGGGGGGGGGGGGGGTCTTTGCTTTGCTTATTTTTGATGACATGGTGGGTGGGGGGGGGTCGAAATGGTGATTACGTCAGCAGTTTCGATTCGAACATACTGCTCACGAATCAATAAAAAACAGAATCCATTAAAAGAAAAATGCATATAGGCACCAATGATTACGTAAGCATGGGATGGGGGGCAAGAGGTTTGCTTACTTTTGCTGACATATATAATGCGCTTTAGTGTCAGAGGAAGGTCGCCTTCATGTGCTCCTTCAAGGACCAGTAGCTCTCCCAAGCATTATCAAGTTAGTTTTTTGTAAATTGGCACCAAGGACTCTTTTACATGTCTTTTTTGGAACGACCAGCGCATTCGGAAAGACCATCATTGCCAAGAAGAATGCGCATTCGCAAGAAACTTGGCAGAAAGTCATTTTTTCAAAATAAAATACATTAAGCTACTACAATTATTAAATTCTACTTAAATTAAATACATTTATAAAATATAATAATAAAAATAACCGAGATATAAGCTATCAAAGAACCGTTTTTTATTGGATTTATATGGACCCACTGAATTATGACGTCACATATCATGTCGGATCTCTTTTTCTTATCGCTGTCTAATTAGTAGTTTAAAACTCTTGTGTTTTCTGTATTTCTTTACCGATATTACTTTTGATTCCATTTTTGTTATTTCTTTTGCGACATATTTATGTTTTGTTAAGAAATGTGATTAAAAAAATGCATATTACCTATTATTTGTGTTTAGACGAGATCGAGTCGTTCCTGCGCACGCGCACGGCGCACGACCACGAGGCCACCGCCATGATGAAGACGCAGTTCATGTCGCTGTGGGACGGCCTCATCACGGATCCTTGCTGCACCGTCATCATCATGGGTGAGACACGTCGTGCCAACTAGCACGGCTAGCACGAGGGCGCGCGAGAGTGATAGACTACCGGTCTCTTTCTAGCAGATTTAAAAAATTAGGGGGCGTTCAAGTATTACGTAAGCGCTTGAGGGGGGCAGGGGGGTCTTTGCTTTGCTTATTTTTGATGACATGGTGGGTCGATATGGTGATTACGTCAGCAGTTTCGATTCGTACTGCTGCTCACGAACCAATAACAAACAGAATCCATTAAAAGAAAAATGCATATAAGTACCAATGATTACGTAAGCATGGGAGGGGGGGTAAGAGGTTTGTTTACTTTTGCTGAAAAGGGGAAAAAGGGGGGTAAATAATTGTAAAACATTTGCTTACTTAATACTTGAATGGCCCCTTAACCGGTTTTGGGGTTAATGACCGAAACCGAAATCGATTGCAATTTACGGTTTGGATACCGGTTTTCGCACCAACTCAGGTTTTTGAGCGAAATTAACCGATTAAATTAGGTTAAAACGCCATCTCTTGTCATCTCTCTTCAAACATTCTTTGTAGCCAATCTAATGAACGTAATTATACCGGTTTTCTGAACGATGTTAACCGGTTCCGATCCCTGTTTTCTAGAACGATCAATGAGTAAAAAGAAACACATCTCGCGTGCTAAAATTCTGAATTCTAAATTAAAAAGTTTATTTCGCAAATAGGCCGCCAAGGGCTCTTTTACATGTCTTTTTTTGAAAGTACCAGCGCATTCGGAGACCATCATTGCCAAAAAGAATTCACTCGTATTATAGCCGTGAATAATTTACTGCCATTCTAACCAAAGGAAAAATACACCTGAGTATTATTATTTCTTCACAACGCTTGAGGAAAGCACCACACGCTTGAAGACAAGTGTCTTTGGATTATTCTAGAATGTTTAAGCTGTTGACCAATGTATGACAAAATTTATCATACACATACACAAATCACGTCTGGGACTTCGTCGTCTCGTAAGGGACAAAGACGTGATTTGTGTATGTATGTATGAACATTTAACAAACACAAAATAAATTTGGAAACCACACCTTTACGCCCTTAATCATGCTAAACGTGGCCTTAAGGTTTTGTTACCTTAGGCTCAGTCTACCCCGTAAGGGACAAAGACGTAATATATGTATGTATGTATGTAAAATAAATCTGAAACCTTTGACAGGGCATTCCGTCAATGAAACCACCTTCTGCACTAAACAGATTACTTCTAAGACATTATTACTTCGAAATTCGATTTTCGCAGATCGTTTCGTGTCGTTTCGCTCACACAGGTCATTAATTAGAGTGATATGTCGGTATTATACGAACTTTGAACATCGCATTTTGTAGTAGCCTCCGTATGTGAGAGGTCGCGTGCGCTCGGCCTCCGCGCTTACTCGTCCGCGCTCCCTGTGCAGGTGCCACGAACCGGCCGCAGGACCTGGACAAGGCGATCCAGCGCCGCATGCCGGCCGCCTTCCACGTGCCCATGCCCAACGAGACGCAGCGCGAGCGCATCCTGCAGCTCATACTGCGGGAGGAGCCTGTCGCACCCTCGGTCAGTGTTTAATAGTACTGTAGAGCTGCCTTGAAGAGGCACTTAGATCTATACGGGAAATCGGTTTTAAAGTGTTCCTATTCAAACTGTTATAGCATAAGGCCCAAACTATTAAGAGTTAAAACGCAAACATTTATAAAGATACTTTTGAGTTGATTTCAGATTTTATAATTTATTACAGAGTTTTATAAAATGTGCCTTATCAGGCTTTCGGTTCAAGCTGATCTGAGAGCCGTCCCAAGTTCCAAAACAATTTTTTTTTAAATATCGAACGAGTGTTCGATATACGGAACCTGCACTAAGTCTCAAGGCAGCCAGCAACCGAAAGCTGCCAGTATAAAACTAGCAGAACCTATTCCTACAGTACATTTTATCACTTAAGCTCTGAAAGTAGGTTGCATTTAACTTGAAATCCGAGTTGTAAATTCGATTTACATCTTTAGGGATGTAAGTAAATTTTATAATCGAATGGTGCTCCTTTGTATTCACGAACTGGTAAACAAGGAGATTGTAATGCGTAATACTTACCTCCATACCTCCATGCTGGCATAATGCTGCTGCCCAGTGCTGGCTGAATGTGCCAAAGCCAAAGAGCGCGAGGCCATTAAAAAAAAACAGTTTTTTTTTTCTTAAGGCTGTTTAGTATTCATTGAATGACTTAAAACTAAAATATTACCTTTGATATGACTACTTAGATTTTCTTTTTATTTAATTTCATTGCACATGCTAGAGAAAAGCACACATACCTCAGCATTGAAAGTGATTACCAGCCTCAAACTATCTGGCCTCGCTCACGCTCGGTCTACATGTCTGTCTGTCTGTCATAAGTACCCCTTGCTTCCCGGCCTCTGTAGTAATGTATTTATTCGGCAGATCGACTTCTTCCGGCTGGCGGCGGCCACGGAGGGCTTCTCGGGCTCGGACCTGCACGAGCTGTGCCGCCAGGCCGCCGTGTACCGCGTGAGGGACCTCGCGCGCGACGAGATGGCGCGCGACACCGCCCAGGTAACCACGCGGATGGTACGACCAGTGGCGGATAGGGTTGCCACCTTTTTTTTTGAAGAAATATAGTATTTTCCTCAGAACCTTGCCAAAATATAGTACTTTTGGGAAATTTTGGAAAAAAAATAGTACACATTCATTCATTTATCATGTTTAAACATTATGTATGTATGTATGTATGTAAACTCTTTATTGTGCAAAATAAACAAGACAAATACAATTGACAAACACTGAGATACATGCACAAAGGCGGACCTATCCCTTTAAGGGATCTCTTCCAGTCAACCTTTGAGTGGATGAAAGGAGTATTATATTAGGGATGCATTATATACAAATTACAATCCTATATCACTCGTGAGTGCGTTTCGTTCTAAAATTCACAACGCGTCACTACGGGTACGTTCCAATTTAGTTGATGTTTATACAAAAAAGTGCAGCAGTGGAGTTAGCAATGAAAATATAGTATTTTTCGTACTATATTATATTTCTATAATATATAGTACAATTGACCGCAATATAGTACGATACTATAAAATATAGTACAGGTGGCAACCCTAGTGGCGGACTAAGCCCGCCAGAGGCCCGGAGCGACAAAACTAAATGAGGCCCCCCCAACTTAAAAAAATATGTAGTTTTGTCCGTACACAGAGATGGGAATCCCCTCCCTCAGCGTATTGGTCGCGTTCAGCAAAGTTAAAAGAACATTAGTACTGCGTAAAAATTCTAGATGGCTGTAGTGTTTTGATCTTGATGACATTATGTAGGTACTAACTACTAAGCACATTTTTAAAGTCTTGTTTAGGATTTGATCAGGAGAACGCGAGGCATTTGGGGCCCCCCAAAGACCGGGGGCCCGGGGCGGGTCGCCCCTTCCGCCCCTCTGTTAGTCCGCCACTGGGTACGACCCCCCTGCCCATTAGATACTTAGTGGCAATGGCAAAATATTATGCCTTCATATGTTCCTTCCATGCTGGTCTGGGAGTAAAGAAAAAACATAGAATGTACCAGTTGCTTCTCCTCCCGCGCAGATGGTAAAAGCCCATCGAGGGAATGGGCGTAGGAATCATATTATAGGCGATGCGGCTAGCAACCCATTACTATTTTGATTCCCCTTTCCACCTATACGCCCACAATCGTGCTAAACTTGGCCTTTGGGTCTTGTTACCTTAGGCTCTGTCTACCCCGTAAAGGGATAAAGACGTGATTTATGTATGTATGTATGTATTCATATGTATGCAAAAGGTGTGTAAGCTGCTGTTGCCTTTAACATGAAATTACCGTGAGATTCCAGCATAATTACACAAACGGGTAACTCGCGTATTACAGTCGAGTGATGCTCGACATGTTTCGGACTAGTTCGTAATCCTCCCTCTTGGAGCGCTCGCCCCGGTGGCAGCGAAACGAACAGTGTTCGTTACATGACTTGACTTCACGATATCGCGGAGATCGCAAAGTAAAGTTATTAATTTTTTGGGATTGTCACAATAGAACAGTGTTCGTTTTGCTGCCGCCGGTTCGAGCGTAATATAATAATAATCCTCAAAGTAATATTTCTGCCAAATTTCAAGTCTTCAGTTTCAATGTAGTCATTTGTCTGTCAATTACGTAATCACGTAACTCTTTTATATGTAGGTATCTAAAATTAATAAGATCATTGAACGCCATTTTGTTTGAACTCCCGCCATTTTGTTTGAACGCCCGCCATTCGTTTGAACACCCGCCATTTCGTTTGCACACCCGCCATTTTGTTTGAACGCCCGCCATTTTGTCCCCCAGACCGAGTCAAAGGTCGAATCGGACTCGGACTCGGAATACCACGACGCCGTGCGCCCTATAACAATGGAAGACCTCAAGCTGTCACTCACCAAGCTCAAGGAAGCCAAGATACAGTGCGGCAGCCTGCCGCCCAGCATGAGAATAGAACTCGACTAATTATGTGAGCCATTATTATAAATTATAATTTTATACTTATTGTTATTCAACTGCGTGTCGTGTGAAGGTACGGACAGACGTGCTAAAAAAAAAGCAAGAATGCTTACTTAAAACTAGCATGCTCTGCAACTGTTCACATTGCCAGCAATAAGCATGCTTATTTCGTAAATAAGCATGCTTAAAGCAAACGCAAACCTGTTCAGACGCGCTCGGAGCACACTCCCTTCTGCCCGCGCCTCAGGTAGAAGCATGCTCTCTAAATAAGCATGACTAATGAGCACTTGTGCTCATTTAGAGCATGGTAATGAGCACGTCTGTCCGTGCCTTGAAGCGAGAGAATAGGGGATTTGCTGTTTTGTAATTGTTTTTACTCGAGATACAACGTCAGTCTTAATGTGTGTCGCCGAAAGGGTTCTCGTAGACGCTTTTGGGAACTGTTTGCAGAGTAGTCGCGCGCGGAACGCCGAGGCGAGAGGGTGTCTCGAAATATTTGTGTACTTGAAAGGTTTTAACCAACCGCGATGAGGTATTTTATGAGGCATAACCTGAGTACTCATTTTAATGTTGCAGTATTTTTAATAACGATTCGAAATTTTAAGTGTGATAATATTATCAGGTACAGTTTGACAACAAAAATAATGCTCCACGATGTACCTGCGCAGTAGACCAATTTTAGTAGCGCGGGAAACTCTGGCGCTGTTATTGGTCGATCGATTTCGTACCAACAATGGCAAAATCGTGTAAGCGGGACAGAGCTAAGAATGCAAAGCAAGCAATACTCTGCCAGTTGCGCTTGCAAATAAAGTTCAATATAGATTATTTACACGTTCGGCTACCATCGGAAACTGGTCTGCGCTTCTCTGCGCAAACGAATACTGCCGATGCGTATTATATTTGTTGTCAAACTGTAATAAATTACTGTTCAAACTCCTTGAATAAAAATTAAATCGAAACAGCTTACATTAAATTATAAAGTGACTATTTTTACTTTCGTATACACAATGTTCCCACGATAAAGAACCTAAGACATGCGACAGATTAAAAGAGTATCATAGCAATAACATGGTTGCAACTCGGTTACAGTTTGACAACAAATATAATGCGCATCGGCAGTATTCGTTTGCGCAGAGAAGCGCAGACCAGTTTCCGATGGTAGCCGAACGTGTAAATAATCTATATTGAACTTTATTTGCAAGCGCAACTGGCAGAGTATTGCTTGCTTTGCATTCTTAGCTCTGTCCCGCTTACACGATTTTGCCATTGTTGGTACGAAATCGATAGACCAATAACAGCGCCAGAGTTTCCCGCGCTACTAAAATTGGTATACTGCGCAGGTACATCGTGGAGCATTATTTTTGTTGTCAAACTGTACTTGTATTGTATTTGTTCGGTTAGTCTGTTAAAATGTTTTAACATCACTGCATGTGTCAAGTCTGACACTAAGGGCGTGTATCACCAGTCTCTGCTAAGTTCCATTTATCTTAATTGACAAGTTATCTATGATTCCGTCTCTATTTATTACTACGAAACAGACAGACGTCATCATAGATAACTGACACGTAAGATAGAGTAAGAAGTGACACGTAAGAAGAGTAAATTTACTAGTTGCTTCTCTTCCCGCGCAGATGGTAAAAGCTCATCGAGGGAATGGGCGAGTCTTAGGAATCATGTTATAGGCGATGCGGCTAGCAACCCATCGCTATTTTGATTTCCCTTTCCACCTATACGCCCTTAATCATGCAAAACGTAGCCTTAAGGTGCTACCTTAGGCTCTGTCTACCCCGGAAGGGATAAAGACGTGATGTATGTATGTATGTAACTTAACAGAGAGTGGTGACAAAGGCTCTAAACCTTTCAGGTATAGGCAATGTTGTATCTGGAGTATAAAATGGAGGTTCGAGTGTTTTGGTGCGGTTCCGTCAGTTTGGGTACTTGAAATTCGTTCATTTGTTTTTTTTTTTGTTTTGTCTAAGGTATAATATTTTAGGAATGGGACGTTTTGAAATATTCTTCATTCCAATCTATAATTTTATAACAATTATACTTTTCTAAACGATACTGAAAATTGGTACACATAGAAAAATCCGAAAAGCTATGGCCGGCAATCGAACCCGGATCCTCGTCATTGCGTGACGCGTGCTATACCCCTACACCACCCATAGCAGGTGGGTAGTCTTCGAAAATTAACAATTATACTATTAGCTTCTGGCCGCGACTTCATCCGCGTTGAATTAGCAATTGGCATGTTTGTCGCTATCCCGCGGGAACTTTGCAATATTCCGGGATAAAAAGTAGCATATGTTTTATTTCGGGGTACCAGCTATCTCTGTCCCAAATTTGATTTAATACTGGCCAATCGTTTCGCGTTAAGGAGGAACAAACACACACTCACTCACTCATACTTACATCACTACTAACTTTCCCATTTATAATATTAATAGGATTCCATGCTGGTCTGGGAGCAAGGGAAACATATAGAATGTACCAGTTGCTTCTCGTCCCGCGCAGATGGTAAAAGCCCATCGAGGGAACGGGCGAAATTCTTAGGAATCTTGTTATAGGCGATGCGGCTAGCCGCCCATCACTATTTTGATTCCTTTTTCCACCTATACGCCTACAATCATGCTAAACGTGGCCTTTAGGTCTTGTTACCTCAGGCTCGGTTTACCCTGTAAGGGATATAGACGTGATTTGTATATGTATTTATGTATGATTACCTAATGTTTAAATTTTATAAATACGAACTTGTATAGACTTGTTTGTTTACAAAGCGTTAACGGATTGGAATGGATTTTAAACAAGTTATGTGTAAACGGATTTCTCGTGCCCAAATGGAATGCGGTTATGTTATGCCGCGCTTAGAAAAAGTATTCTTCGCTGGATAAGTTAACTTGGAGTTTAATTGGACTTTTACGAGAAAAGACGAAGGGTTTTTTTTTCAAAATGGACCGCGTGCCGCTGTCTGATTCTTACAGCTTTTAGAAATGAAAAGGTAACTCGTTGGATATCCACATTTGGTTCTTCACCCAACGTAGAACGTTCTCATGTTAAATGTTAAGCAATTTTCTTAATAAAATTTTCTGTGAAAAGGTTCTATGGTGGGTCACGTTTCAGTTGATTCGATAGAACAGAACATGCATAGCATACTACGTCTGCAAGAAATCCAAATGTTACAATTCGTTTTGTTTAAAGTTTTCGTAATGCATAAGTCAGGCGGGCGACAATGTCAAAATTGAATTTACTAATTGCCGCACCCAGAGACGGGTTTACTGAGAAACGTAGAACTATTATTAGTGTAATAGAACTTAATCTAAAAATGTTTGCTAATCTACTATTAAATATTATTCACGTTTCTGAGTGCAGCAGTAAGCGACATGTTTGTTACCTAGTTAACAAGTTCTTGAAGAGCGCTATAAGTTAACTTTAAAAATTAATTATATTATGTAGAGGCTTTATAGTTCTGACGTTTGCAATATTTTAAAAACCATATAGTTATTCTAATTTAGTACCTACCAAAATTAACTTGCCATATTATGGTCGTAACATTATTTTTTTAAACATATCATATTCGTACAGTTCGTTAGCTCAAGTAGTTTGCACGCAAACTATTTGAATGAATTAACTGTGTAGGGTCTCATAGGGTTTTTCAAAATCGTTCGAAACGGGTAGCACAATTTATCGTGCGTGGCTAAAGTCGCGTTATGCCTTTCTGGCTGCTAAGTGCAAGAGAGATACATATACAAGGCTTTATAAAATTAATTCGCAGTATTTCAGCTGGTACTTGGGTATGAATGATAGAACTGTACACAGCATCCATCACTATTTTGATTCCGTTTTCCACCTAGCTATACAATCATGCTAAATGTGGCCTTTGGGTCTTGTTAGCTTGGGGCCTGTCTACCCCGTAAGGGATAAAGACGTGATTAATATGTGTGGTTTAAAAATGCAGCCTTCCCCTGAAATACTACGGATCTATTTTATAACGCAATGTGAGACAATGTATAAGGGAGTTGTGCTAGCCGTTCTGTGTATAAAAAGCTTTAAAATTATACTAGTTTGAGCGTTAGTCGTGTGATGTCTTAGATACCAAACCATGTACTTATGAAGATTTTATATAGAAAACCGGTAAAGCTGAAGAATAAGTAGAGACATTGATTACTTTATCGGTCGCACTCACAGGCAACAATTAATATTTACTTCTGATTCAATAAATTTTGTAAAAGCGAAATACGTATACGTTTTCACTATAAAAAGAGTTAATCGATTTTAATTGACGTCTCAGAGTGCGTCTGTAAGTGACACAATAATAAAATATAGACGGGTGACAGCCCTACGTAATGCCGCCTCCTGATTGGCTGATTAGTTGTTTGTTACGAGTAATCGACCAATGAAATTGCAGCTTGACGTTAGGGCTGGTAGACAGCTTTAGATAATGCGGTTTTCTGTTTCGGAGCTGCATATAGTTACCAGTAAAACTACTATTATGTGCTTTTTACACTTTTGTATATATACGCTTTCGAACATTGCTACAACGTTAGTATCAGTTACACAGAGTTATTGTAATAACAAAGGCCCGAAATTTTGGGTGCGGCTTTTGACAAGTGTAAGGGAGAGAACATCAGTAGGTCTACCGCTCAGAAAAGACGGCATAGCGCTCAGGGTTATTTTATGATATAGTAACAGCCTTCTAAGCGTGTTTCACGCTGGTTCATTTCACATGTTTTTTTTTTTGTCCATGGGCTTGTAGTCTAAACTC
This sequence comes from Pandemis corylana, assembly GCA_949127965.1. Classification (NCBI taxonomy): domain Eukaryota; kingdom Metazoa; phylum Arthropoda; class Insecta; order Lepidoptera; family Tortricidae; genus Pandemis; species Pandemis corylana. The sequence continues at coordinate 12,112,569 of OX421865.1, read as the reverse complement.
ATCGCCGTATATAGATTCCAAAAAAGTTACCAAAGATGGCCGAACGTCACGTCACAAGTGTCATTTTCATTATGACATTCCAGATGTAACCAACCGATGCACATTAATAAAAAATAGTCAATAATATTTTGTTGTTATTTAAGTGTAAAGATTATCCTAAGTTTTTGACGTTTCCTATAATATACGTCAACAACGAAAATTATCGCGAGCACAGAAAGCATTCGATCAATCCGAACGCCAGATGCCGAATGAAATGAAGTGACAATTTGGAAATGTCATGGTGGGTGGCCCTGTGGCCGCCATGTTTACCATAAAGTTTGCCACACGTGATTTGTTGTCAATATTTCTACGTGCATATCAAAATTATTTTATAAATAGTATATAGGTACGCAAATTATAACATTAATAGTATCCAAATGTTGTTTAAACCTGAAGTATTACCACTGTAATATGAACTTTTCTTCTACAAAAGAGTTTCAACCAAATTTCTGTAGGTGAAATTAATATTGATATGAAATAATTTATTTATGTGGTTGCATTTAATTTTAACTTTACAATTCTATATAAATAAATTACTTATGTATTATATTTATCAAAGTTAAAACATACCGATGCAAAACTTTTTTATTTTATTGGCAACACACGAGTAGTTTTTTTGGAATCTAAATACGGCGTTTAGTATAGTAGTGCCGTTGTTTAACACGATGTTAAATATTCGTAATATATCGGAAACCTAAGATTACCGAGAGGCATATCTTTTATGCAAAAAGGTTTATAAATAAGCGAGTCACCCGATGGTAATGAAATGACTGAAGTTCTTCTTCTTTTTTTAATATGGCCCCATCGATCGATGCGATGATTTCGCCAATGTCAAAGTAATAAATACAGCATTGAAAAATCTTGTGACAAAAATGTTGGCAACGTTGTACGGTAGAACACGGTCAAAAGACCCCCCCCCCCTCTGGGGCTCCGCTGAATCTGCCAGGAAATCATTAACCGTTGCCCAGAGTGCACCGGACGAAGCCTTGCTCTTCCCCTCGGACGGATCCAAAAACGAACCGCGGCTCTTGACCACACGCAGGTAACCCGACTCGCACCGCATGACTGTAGTTGTTTAGAAGGATGGTTTTAAAATGGGGGTAAATACAGACTAGTTTAGCGTTTGCGGCAATAATTTTGTGTAGAATAGAAAATCGGTCGTCTAGCTTCGTTCTCGTATTTATATTGAATCAAAGGTTTGTGAATATATTGCGCATTATTTGTGTGCATTTTTGCTCTATATAGCTTTATATGCGGTTGGCGTGTTAGCTGTAGATTTGTCAGAGATATAGATATATCACGATAGGATAAACCACGGACCTACATATATAAGTGGATAACGTCAATTGCGTGCTATAAACAAGTCTAAATGACAGTTAGGTTTGACTTCCCATGCAGCATTTCTTTTAGAAATTATAACTCTTACTCTTATTACACGAACACAGATGGTTTACTAACATAGCAATAGATTGGAATAAAGACATGTTGTCATGTAGTTTTTTCATTGGAACTGCTGGAACCTTTTCCCAATAAATGTCATAGAGATTTCCTTTGTAAACATAGGCTTGTTTTCGCGTAACTTATTGGGAAAACGCTTAAGTAGTTCAGCTGTTCCAAACATAATTCGGTTAAGTAAATAATGAACAATATGAACATTAGCGTGCGGGTCAGAATAGGTACATAAAGTTTAAAATGTATAATGGGTTAAAATACATAATGATTCAAAATATATAATGCTATTTTCTGTGAAACTATTAGCCAGATGAACTTTTTTAAATAGGTTAATCTATACATTGGTTTACGGTAGGTTATGTTTGTTTTATAACAATCCATTATGTATTTTAACCTATTTTATGCATTTTAACCCATTATGCATTTTAAACTTTATGTTTTTAATACATACTCGAACATTACCATGTATTTTTTTATTGTTATGACGTATTGTATCACTTATTGAAAAGCCCGTTTTAGAAATGATAAAATCTATTTACAGACATAAATACTATAAATTCACCTTGAATCGATTAATATATCACTACATTGAGACCTGAGGAAAATTATAAATTGTTGATACAATATTTGAAGATGTTTAAATAGTAGTGTTAGACTTTGAGATCTATTGTATATATAGGCTATGTTAGATTTGAGCTTACGGGTGTTTCTATGGAGTAAATCGAATAATCACTTATCATTCATCGACGATTTGTTGGCTATTCGATTGCAAATCTGTAGAAATTCTCTTTTGAAAATTTATGCTGCCGGCGGTGTATAAGATTTTGAATATATGTATTTAAATTCTGTATTGTTTACTTACCATTGTTTAGCTATTCAACACTCAGTGTTTTTTATTCATGAGCAATAGTTATACATATTATCTCCGTGCTATTTTGAAACTTTGAACTCAGTTTATTCTTGCTTGTCTTTATGATAATTAATAACAGAAAATGTCACTTTAAAATCTAATAATATATCTGGACTCCGTTTAAAAACTTTTATCCGACTGCAAACCCAAATGGTAGGTCCTCTTTATTATCGGAGTCTGATCCCTAAATAAAACATTGTTTCAACCGCAACAAATGAAACGCATAATGCCTAGTTTGTAGCTTTGCTTTGTTTTATTTTAGCGATAAATGTGTATAAACACTACAATAAAATACGCTTTATTGAACACCACATATAACAACCAAAACAGAAAGTAAGTATACAGAATATTACAAGGTAACAATAGGCGGCATCATCGCTACAGAGCGATCTCTACCAGGCAACTATAATAATATGGACTGGAGAAAAGAAGACTACTGCACTACTTGCTTAGGAAGTGATTTTTTAGGTCATAGCCGTGTTTACGATAAGGTCCAACCTATAGATTGACCAAAATCGAGGTCTTAGTTGACAAATTAATACGAGCAAGAATAAATTGAGTTTTATGTGTGTGCATTTAGTGTTTACTATAGTGAATTAGTCAAATGGTGAGGGCTGTGCGTTGAAAATTGTTAAGTTATAGGTTTGAGTTGGTTTTTAATGTATTCACTGGTATTAGTTATTTATTCATGAATAGGGACAGGATTATATGCATTTACATATTTGCATATGCATATTTAAATCATCCTCAGTTTTTACCTAAGATTTTGTTATGTTGCATATTATCGGTACAATTACAATATTTTTGTGCTGGGCACTCACTCAAATGCGATACAGAGACAGCAGAGCGTCGCGCTCGCCTACCGCAAAGACGTCCCACATGTTAAGCATATAAATTGTTACTTTTTCATACTTGATTAATGTGTAATTTGTCCCAAGATATTTATTTATTTGTTTATTTACATATTCTGGCAATTTTCGTGTATATTTCTGACATATTTTATGCATATTTGCATGCATATAACAAGCTTTTTATGTTGCATATAATCCGGTCTGTATTCATGAAATTTAAAAACTCGATTATTATGAAGGCACTCGAAAATAGCTAACGCTTTTTACAAGATGTGTTTGTTTGCTTAGATTCTGCAATATTTATTACAGTCTTAACTTTGTTAAAACCGTTTTCAGAACGGCGTGTTTTGTATATAATGCATAAATGTGTATTGTGTTGTTTTAGTATTTTTCTGTCGATTTCATGTGAACGGTAGATGTCCCTGAACGTTGGTTGTCGACAGAAAAATATTATTGAAATCGTTACTTAGTGCGCAAATATTTATTGTGTAAATAAAGGCAATAAATGATTGGAGAAATAATGATTTTTCATTGATAAAATATCTTTTTTTTTTAAGTTCAGGTGACCAGTGATTGACCTCATACCAGTATGCCTAGCACGAAAGCATACGAAAGTCGCGTCGCGCGCGAGATCGATTACCACGTTATTCGATTACGTCTCTGTCTAGAACGAATAGTAAGAAAAAGACAGGCAATCTATCCCGCGCGCGACGCGACTTTTGTACGCTTTCGTGCTAGACGTACTGATGGTAAATGTCGATGAAGCCGACGGTGTAACTCAGGGTCTACTACTTCTACTTCTAAACCTTCTTTATAGTCTGACCTGACAATCATAAAGTGCATTGGTGCAGGAATCTCATCGTTGCCTAAAGGGATCTTTCTAGGTTATGGAAAGTAGTTTCTGTGGTAGGTATTGGTCATCTTTGCCCTGTCCCTAGCACTCCCCATTGTCAAGTTAAATTGGGAAATGTTAGTGAACAAAAATAAATGTTCGATGGGAGAATGACGCAAGTCATTATGATTTTCAAACTTACGTTCTTTTACGTATGGTGCAACTTTGACATATCATTTTAGTTTTCGGATTTTAGAAATAACTATAGGACAGTTGTATGTTAACTGTTTGACGACCGGATAGCCTAGTGGTTAGTGACCCTGACTATGAAGCTAGAGGTCCCGGGTTCGAATCCCGGTAGGGGCAGGCAGTTGTATGATGAATACGAATGTTTGTGTCCGAGTCATGGATGTTGTATGTACTTAATTATGTATTTATCTACATTATATAAGTATGTTTATCCGTTGCCTGGTACCCATAGTACAAGCTTTGCTTAGTTTGGGGCTGGGTCAATTGGTGTAATTTGTCCCAAGATATTTATTATTATTATTATTGACTGTGGATCGTAGATTGGGATTATGATCACAGTATAGTAAAAAACCGAATGTACCAGTTGCTGCTCTTCCCGCGCAGACGGTAAAAGCCCATCGAGGGAATGGGTGAAAATCATAGGAATCATGTTATAGGCGATGCGGCTAGCAGCCTATCACTATTTTAATTCCACTTTCAGCCAAACGCCCACAATCTTGCTAAACGTGGCTGCAGGTCGTGTTACATTAGGCATTGTCTACCCCGTAAGGGACAGACGTGAATGTGCGTGTGTGTAGTGTGTTTCAAGGTAAAAAAAACTGCTAGCGTAATTAAAATAGTTTTAATTTAACTGTTTATTTGAGGTATTAATGTAAATATTGTATTGTACATTACATTTGGCATCTTTCTTTTAGTTCCAATACTGCGTCTGGGAACAAATTAAAATAGTCAAATTAATCAAATATAGGTAAAGTAACTAAGTAGGTAAGTAAAATTTTTATTGTGCAAAATAAACACTAAGATACATGCACAAAGGCGGACTTATCCCTTTAAGTCTTCAATTTCCACTTTCTAGCCAGGGGAAGACGTGAAATTGTGTACAGGCCTCGGGCGGTGATAAAGAAAGCCGCAGGTCGCATGTTTACCGCTCTCGCCTTTGGCTCGTGCGACAAGTTCCTGCGATCTGAGACATTCTTTATTTCACCACCCTCTGAATGTAATGAATGTACTTAGTTACTATATCGTAATTTTTTTGCAATGTAAATTTGTTGTAACATTTTAAGAGGTCAACGCACCTTTTTCCTCTTCTTAGTTCTGGGGGTCTTCTGTTTTCTGCGTTTGTTGTTGTACCGTGCAGGCCGCGGCTGTCGCCGAGAGGGCTTGGACGGCCGCGAGGGCCGGTGGGGCCGCAGAGGCTTCCCGGGGCCCTTGAGCAGGTGGAGCAGACCTGAGGGAGGTAAGTCCATAGTAGAAGTGAGTTACAAGTCCAGATTTATCTGGTTTACCAATTTACCATCTCACGAAGAGGCTTTGATTTAAATGACGACTGGATAGCCTAGTGGTTAGAGAACCTGATTTTGAAGCTTGATCGGGTTGGATTCCCAGTCGGGGCAGTTTTTTTTTTTATATGAATAGGAAGGCAAACGAGCAAGTGGGTCACCTGATGGTAAGTGATCATCACTGCCCATAGACACACGCAACCCCGGAGGGATTACAGATGCGTTGCCAACCTAGAGGACTAAGATGAAATGCCTCGTGCCCTTAATCTCCTCGGCTGTCTTACTCTCCATACCGGACCACAGCAGTGCAATCACTGCTACTTAGCGGCAGGATTAGCGAGTAAGTTATTAATAATACCAATGTTTGTTCGGGTTAAGACATACCCCTGGCACTACCCCTGGGGGGAGGGTGGGTCTGAACCATACCACCGTAGTGCTGTAAGGTAGGTTAGCTTAGTTAGGTAGCTCCTTATGCCCGAAGGCCAAACCACCCAGGAATAGGAGCCCCGCGTGGGGCTCCGTCGATTTTTTAAATTTCTCAAATCCCAGCACTATGGTGCTATGGTTTAGTCCCACCCTACCCAAGGGTAGTGCCAATGGTATTGTGGGTCTGAAGGGGTTTGTTCTTGAGTCTTGGATGTTTAATATGTATTTAAGTATGTACGTATGTTTATCTGTTGTTCTTAAAGTGTTAATGTTATAATATAGCATGTTCTCTTCAACGTTCCCCGTAGCTACCTATTAAACATTTGAGAAAAATAAAATAATCAGAAAACAAACAGTCAATGATTTTATACTAAACGAATAGTTAGTAGTACCTTTAAGGTGTAAAATGGGGCACCACTCAGCGCATTATTGGTATACTGATAAGAGACACCTTGCTCTGCTATGGAAAACAGGATTAAAGTGCATGACAATTTGGGGGGACACAGAGAGATAAGTTTACACATAAGTACACAGATATGATAAGTAGGTACGTATCATTTTTCTTGCTGGCCTTTCTTAGACTTGGAGAGTGTAGAAACTTAGTTTTGTTTGTCTACATACATACTGTTCAGTAGGTAAAGTTCGTTTTGGTTCGTAGGGTTGGAGCGATCGAAAGACGTGGTTATTGCTTGTTGATTTATTTGAAACTAATAAGAAATAATATTTAATGCTAGTTTATAGCATTCACTCACACATGCACAAATCCATACGTATTTCCTTAAACATGCCGCCCACCAAAGGACTATAAAAGTCCTTTATATACCACATTTACTCAAAAACTTACTAAATAAGTCATGGAAATGCTTACTACAATCTATTCTTGGATAATATTATGATAAACATAAAGCTTAAACTCTAATACCATAATTATTTCTACGGGCAATGCATGCATGGACTGAAAACACAGTACAGTTCAGTATAGTGAAAAGTAGATTGCCAAACCTTTTACAAACGTGCAATAAGTAATAGTTAAATTATATCGTTGTAAACATATTTTAGGGTTTTATACTTAAGTAAGCAAAGTGCTAATACAAATTGTATTAACTAGCATTATTCAGGTGCATAATATAATATAATTAAGGACTAATGTCTATGGGTAGATGACACAATTTTGTAACCGATCGTTTTGTAATGCTATCTCCGCTTTTTAGAGTATAAACTCGTGTTACTCCATCGGCGCCTGGATGTTTATCCATGATACGACCCAGTAACCATTTTCCAGGCGGCAGATTATCCTGTTTCACAAGAACAATTTGTCCAATATCAAACTCTTCCAGGGCTCGCTGCCATTTGGGTCTTTGTTGCAGTCTGGAGAGGTATTCTAGTTGCCATTTGCGCCAGAAATCGGTTAGTAATTTTTGCATATGTTGCCATCGAGACAGCTGACTCATGGGCGCATTCTGCATATCGGGCGTGGGAACGGTGATGGGGGATTCACCAATCAAGAAGTGGCCAGGAGTTAATGGATCCACATTATCCACGTCCACGTCATCTATAGGACTTAAGGGCCTTGAATTTAGGCACGCCTCTATTTGATATAGAAGAGTGGTCATTTCCTCGTAAGTTAAATGTGCGTTTAGGATCCTTTTCAAGTGGTGTTTCATAGATTTTACTCCTGATTCCCACAGCCCTCCCATGTGTGGACTGTAAGCCGGTATGAAGTGCCATTGCGTGCCATCCATTGCCAGTGAGTCAGTTATCTGTCCGTCAAAATCCAACTTGGCTTCTAAGAAAGAGGCTGCCAGTTCTTTGTTGGCACCCACAAAATTGCGTCCTTGGTCACTCCAGATGTGTGCGCATCTTCCACGTCTAGCAACAAATCTTCTGAAGGCTCCGATAAATGCTTCAGAGGTGAGATCTCCCACCAATTCGAGGTGTATGGCTTTCGTGCACATGCAAATAAAAATTGCGATATAGGCCTTGTTGGTCTTTGCGCCTCTGCCTCTCGACATCAAAACTTGGTACGGGCCAGCAAAATCCACCCCACTGTTCAAAAAGGGTTTGGCTGGATTGACCCTCACTGAAGGTAAGTCCCCCATTAGTTGTGATTTTACTACAGCATTCTGCTTGGCACATATCAAACATTTCTTTATTATTATTTTTACTGCATTTTTTGCTTTCAGGATCCAGTATTTCGAACGTAAGTAGCCCAGCATCAATTGATGGCCACCGTGCAAAGTCTTTAAATGAGCTTCACGTACAATCAGGGTAGTAAGGTAAGTGTCTTTTTCTAGTATAATAGGATGTTTTTCAGTTTCATTCAGGTTAGCGTGGCGTAGTCTGCCGCCCACCCTGAGAATCCCATCTTCATCCAGGTAAGGTTGTAAAGTTAGTAATTTGCTTTTTTTGTTTACTTTTCTATCCTTTTTCAAATTCTCTATATCTTCCAAAAAACATTCTGCTTGTACAATTCGTATGCATGTTTTAAGGGCTTCTTCTAGTTCATTAGTAGTCATAGGGGTTTCTTTATCCTTCAGCTTCCTTCCTTTAAGAAATCTTTTACAGTAGACTAAACTTTTAGTTAATTCCTTTAAATCATCAAATCTTTCAAACTTCGTAGAGAAACTATCTTCTTTGTTTTTGATTTTTAAATTAATTTGCATATCTTTCTTTTCCAGGTTCGTCGTTACGTTCTTCGGTCGGCTGTAGGTGATTTCTCCTTCTGTCAACCACTTCGGACCCTTCCACCACATTAAATTGTTTTTCAGGTCAAGCAGGTGCTGTCCTCGCGAGGCTACGTCAGCAGGATTTTCTTGCGATTGAACGTGATACCAATTATGATTCCCAATATCGTCTAATATTTCAACCACTCTATTTCTCACGTAAGTATTCCATCTAGCTGGATCTCCAAATAGCCAGGATAAGACGATTGTCGAATCGGTCCAGGCAAATATCTGTTGCATGGGTATACTCATTGCGTCTTTTATTTGTTTTAGCAACCCAGCAAGCAATACTGCACCACACAGTTCCAATCGTGGGAGTGATTTAGCCTTCGTAGAAGCTACACGAGTTTTCGCAGCTATTATTTCCGTCTTCACCTTCCCGTTTGCAGTGCGTACCCGCAGGTAGGCAACAGCCGCATAGGCTTTATTCGAAGCGTCGCAGAAGCCATGAACTGAAACGTTTTTCATTACATTTTCGGTTGTGTGTAGCCATCGGGTAATTTCAATATAAGGTAAGTACTGGAAACTTTCTTTTAAGTTGAACCATTCATCAGCAATCTCTTGCTCCACTTCTTCATCCCATGTTATTCCTTGTAACCACAATCTTTGTATTAACAGTTTTGCTAGCAATATAGTCGGTGCCAACCATCCGAGCGGATCGAATAATTTTTGGATGTCTGCTAACATGGTTCTCTTGGTAATTTTGGCAGAGTTTGAAGGTAAGTTTAGACTATACAGAAATATATCTCGACCCATGTCCCAATGCAGTCCTAGGGCTCGTATAGTTCCATCAATTGTAATATCAAGATTTACATGGGTGCTTCTTTGTGAGGGGGTGAAATGCTTCAGGAATTCGGCATTGTTGGAACACCATTTTTGCAGTACGAAACCACCTTTCTGCAAAATAGAGTCAATAGCTTTAGCTTGCTTTATTGCTTCCTCCAGCGTGTCCTTTCCTGTCATAAGGTCATCCATGTAACAGTCTTGTTTAATGATCTTGGCAGCATCAGGGTTGAGGCCGCCTTCATCATCGGCTACTTGATGTAGAGTTCTCACAGCGAGATATGGAGCGGATGCCGTACCGAAAGTTACTGTTAAAAGTTGAAAATCCTTAACAGGTTCATCTGGAGTCGCTCGCCACAGTATTCTTTGTAAATCTCGGTCTTCTTCGGTCACGAGAATCTGGCGGTACATTTTCTGAATATCAGCAACAAAGCATACTTTCTTCATGCGCCACCTCATTAGTAGACTTCTCATATCGTCTTGTAGCTGTGGTCCGACTAAAAGCTCGTCATTAAGAGACACGCCATTTATCCCCTTTTGTGAAGCATTGAAGACTGGTCTTACTTTTGATGTTTCCTTTTCTTCTCTAACTACAGCATGATGCGGCAGATATACGGCTAGGTTAAACTTTTGATCTAGAGGTACTTCTTGCATATGATTCAATTGTTTATATTCTTCCATAACTTTAATATATTCGGTTTTCAAGTTTGGGTTTTGCTTAAATCTTCTTTCTAATTGATATAATCTTCTTAGAGCTATGTCTCGTGTTTCTCCTCTTGTTGATAAAGGCATGTTGGTTTTCATTGGTAATTTGACAACATACCGTCCATTGTCTGTTCTGGTTGTCGTCGTTTGGTAGATTTCCTCACATTTTTTTTCATCTGCTGTTGGTTTTCTTTTTTCATCTCTGTCGTCTTCCCACATTCGTTTTAGCATGCTGTCCATATCTAGATGCACGTGCATAACTTGTATTTCATCTCTTTTTTCATCGTGTTGAACGGTTCCAAATAAAATCCAACCCAAGCTGGTATTTTGTGCACATGGAGTGCCTGGGGGACCTTTGATAACTTCACTCTTCATAATCTGGGCACATACGTCTACACCAAGCAACATATCTACTCGTCCTGGTTGGTTGAAGCTTGGGTCTGCCAGAACGAGTCCTTGTAGGTGTGGCCAGGTGCTTTTAGATATAGTACTTGATGGTAATTGGGCGGTAAGTCTCGTTGACATAATGTACAGTTTTACTGACACTAGGAAACTTGTGTCGTGTCTTGATAGGAGTTCTACTTCTGCGCTGTGCTTAACAGTAGTGGTCGTAGACCCGATCCCGGTGATAGTGCCGGTGACAGGTGTCCGTCTAATTCGTAGTGACTGAGCGGCTCTCTCACTTATGAACGTCGCTTGGGAGCCGGGGTCCACTAAGGCACGAAGCACGATGATATTTCCTGACGCATCCCTTACTGGTACGAGAGCGGTGGCTAATAACGCTGTAGAGGCACAAGTTGTAAAGTGAGAAGCCAGCTCCATTTCCGGAGAAATAGTTGCTTCTGATTGGGGATCTTCATCTACTTGGCTATGATGGGCTTGAATACTGTCGGCTCGATTCGAAGACATCACCGGTGCTGTAAGGTGCACCAGCGTGTGATGTCGTTTATGACATATGCGACAAGACATGTTAAGATGACAATTCCTCGCTGAGTGTCCAGCAGCCAGGCAGTTGAAACACAGGTTGTGAGACTTGACATAATCACATCTCTCCGTAGGTTGCATTTTCGTAAATTCCCTACAGTGGCATAATGTGTGATCTTCGTTGCACATGGCACAAGTTCTTGGTTTGGTATTGGATGTCGTAGAAACGTGCACTGCGTATTCCTTTGATTTAAAAGTCTTTTCTCTTGAAGGTGAAGCTACAAGTTCCAGTGTTCTGAATTTAGATTGAAGAAATTTGTTCAAGTCACCATAAGTGGGTAGTTCTTCAGCATTATCTTGACAAGAAAACTGCTCCCATTCTCGGTGCGTCTCCGGGTCTAATTTCTGGACAACCAAAAATATAATCAACGGATCCCAAGATTCAGTGGAAATTTGAAGATTATTTAAGCTGTTAATGCATTCCGTGGTAGTATCTAACAACGATTTAATATTGTTTGCAGTTTGTGCGAGAACTTTCCTTTGCATAAACAATCTTTTCAAAACAGTGTTTACTATAATCTTTTTATTTCCATATCGTTTCTTGAGCATCGTCCATGAATGATCATAATTGTTATCAGTTACTTGAACGTGGCGTAATAATGATTCGGCCTCTCCGGTTAGGGTACTTTTTAAATAGTGTAATTTCTGTACCTTGCTTAGCATTTGATTGTTATGTACCAAGGCTATGAACAGATCCTGGTAGGCCTGCCATTCTTCATAAAGTCCAGAAAATGACGGTAACTGTATTGGGGGTAACTTTAGTAGCCCATCACTACTGTTATCACTTGCACTCGTGGATTGCCCATATGCAGGTAAGGATTTAGTTGAGCTGTTTAATAAATCCTTCAAGTCGGCCTTGATGCATGTGTATAAATCCTCATACACAAAGAAATCTTCATTAACGAAATACGAGTAATCATTTTTATTTTCTTTAGGTATACTTTTCACTAGTTCCAAATGTATTTTCTTGAATGTCTCCCAATAGTCTTCCACTGATTGCAATCTTGTTTCTATGTAGCCTCGCGTCAAACGTTGTTTAGGGCATTTTTTTAGATTTGCTTGAGTCTTAGATAACAATAATGCAGTATTTTCCAATACAGTAATCAACTGTTCCGGTGTATTCATTTTTTAATATAATCTTGCACTTAGTATGATTCGATTCAAACTTTAATATCTTCTTACTTCGATAGCGTAATAGGTAGGTACGTAGTTTTATTTAAATCTTCGATTTAAATCGTCATAATATTGCACTAAACTTGTAAACATCGGTCTCCGAGTCAACCTTTTTTTTGTACCTGCAGCCGCTGCCTTTTGTTCTCGCGCTGGCCGCCCGGTCCGTCCTTTTGTTTAAGACTCGGCTCGTAACGTCGTAAGTCACTTCACAATCCGGTTCGATGTTCGACCATATGTTCAGTAGGTAAAGTTCGTTTTGGTTCGTAGGGTTGGAGCGATCGAAAGACGTGGTTATTGCTTGTTGATTTATTTGAAACTAATAAGAAATAATATTTAATGCTAGTTTATAGCATTCACTCACACATGAACAAATCCATACGTATTTCCTTAAACACATACATAAATCACGTCTATACCTTACGGGGTAGACAGAGCCTAAGGTAACAAGACTGCAAGGTCACGTTTAGCGTGATTGTAGGCGTGGAAAGGGGAATGACAATAGTGATGGGTTGCTAGCCGCATCGCTTATAACGTGATTCCGAAGAATTTTGCCAATTCCCTCGATGTTGCCATCTGCGCGAGACGAGAAAGAACTGGTACATTCTACGTTATTCCTTTGCTCCCAGACCAGCATGAAAAAAAAACCCCGAGAGCGTCGATTTTATCATTTTGTTATACCTAGATTATCCAGTGTCACTCTCACAACTAAGACTACCTAATCTAGTGATACCTCTCATGTTCAAATGCGACCAGCCGTTTAGGCTCTAGAGCGTGCCAAAGAAATATACATACATATGTACATAGGTACCGCGATGTGCTGCCAAGCTTCGTGTTATTGGAGGGTGTAGCCCGCCAGTGGCGTAACTATAACGTCTGGGGCCCGCGGCAAATTTGTCAGACGGGGCTCCTTCCTCAATATAAAGAAGTGCGTCAGCGTCCCTTCTATGCTCTAAACCAAGCCAGTTCGGGGCCCCCTAGAGCTAGGGCCCCCTGGCATTTTGCCACCCCTGCCTCCCTATAGTTACGCCACTGTAGCCCGCACTACCAACACGGAATTGAACTTGCTGGTATTAGCGAGAAGGGAATCTTGACGCTCGGATGGCTTATCTTTTAGTTATTAATAAAATGATTTCCATCAATTATTATTTTATTCCGTAGAAAGATCTAGAATATTCAATTTACAGTTAGATTAGCACGACTGCGTGCACAGGCGGCTGGACAGTTAATGTCAATTTAATTTAGGAATTAATCTATACTAATATTATAAAGAGGAAAAATTTGATTGTTTGTTTGTTTGCATTGAATAGGCTCCGAAACTACTGGACCGATTTAAAAAATTCTTTTGCCGTTAGAAAACTACATTATCACTGAGTGACATAGGCTACTTTTTACCGCGGCAAAATACCTATTCTTACGGGAAAATTAATTTATCGCGGGCGAAGCTGCGGACGGAAGGCTAGTTTAAAATAATAAGAAACGTGTTTTTGCGTGTTGCGGTTTTATCCGTTACAAATTATATTTATAAACGACACTGAAAACTAGAACACATAGAAAAATCAGAAAAGTACCTAAATCTATCGCCGGGAATCGTAAAAAAAAAACAAGAAATATTTTTTTTGATTAATTAGATAGTACAGTTTGACAACAAAAATAATGCTCCACGATGTACCTGCGCAGTATACCAATTTTAGTAGCGCGGGAAACTCTGGCGCTGTTATTGGTCGATCGATTTCGTACCAACAATGGCAAAATCGTGTAAGCGGGACAGAGCTAAGAATGCAAAGCAAGCAATACTCTGCCAGTTGCGCTTGCAAATAAAGTTCAATATAGATTATTTACACGTTCGGCTACCATCGGAAACTGGTCTGCGCTTCTCTGCGCAAACGAATACTGCCGATGCGCATTATATTTGTTGTCAAACTGTAGGTACCTATTAAATTTCATTACGTTTCAGTTTGTACTTGATAAACGCAAAAAACCTGCAACTTTAATGCATTCCACCCGTCCGTCTCTTTTTGTGAACTTTCAGGGACAAAACCTCGTTGGTTTATTTGTTTGTTTTTTTATGTAACAGGCATATCTACCTACTTTCTGACGCTGTGTTGAATTTAACTAGGTATTAGTTAAGGAAGATCATATGATGCATAGGCCGTGTAAGACCGGCAAAAAAGTTTTAACACTTTCTTATTTATTTGTACATCTATTTTGTATATTGGATTAAAAGCGGTACCTAAGGGAATTTATTGACTATAGGTACCTAAGTCAATATTAAGTAAGTCACCTACTCCTTTAATTGAACAGTATACTTAAATATCTACCTACTTTGTTATTCTATTCGATCATGTTTCCGCTTTGTATAGGGGTAAACTTATACCTACCGGTCTTGTTGTAGTATCTACTTTTGGTGTTTAGTGTGCTTTATAGGTTCTACGAAATCAATGAAAAATGACAAAATAAAACTTTGTAGCTACTAAATATACTTTTAATACAAAAAATAAATACCTTACATTAGTTACTAAGTATAAACGCAATCTCACTTCTTTGGAAATAGCATAGAATACTGACAGGGGATCACTAGACCTTAACCTACAAAAATGCTTCGTCAATGGCCAAAAATCTAAACAGTTGTATCTCAAGTCATCGCTGACCACTTGAATTTAAATCTACATCTTACAAGTACCTACTTATTTAATATAATTTAAAGCTGTAACGAAACGCACATAACCTCAAAATCATTGCTCCTTCAACTCATTATCAACTACTTCCTCACCTTGTTTAACTTCAAAGTATCCATTCTTCAAATAAAAGAACAGCGATGACGGTATCTCATTAACCGCATCGTTCAACGTTTTCGGTATGCCAATGGTTATATCCGAACAGGCTCTGAATTCTTCCTGGTTCCCGCAGCCCAATCCCGTGGTTCCATTGCTGCAGACGCCCCAGTTGTTCCCGGCCACGTATCTCCATTGCAGCACGCAGTGGTCACAAATGAGGCCGGTCGGGAGTTTATAATTGAGGTTGTAGGTCGTGCTTCCAAGTTTTGGGTAGTATTTCGTTTCGCCGTTTTCAAGCTGGAGAATATGCTGGTCGAAGCATGCTTGGTCGTTGTTGGTGGGGTCGGGGCACAGTTTGAACTCCCAGTAGCCGAGGTGAGAGGCGGTGAGCTGCGTGGTGGTGGCGATTGTGGCTCCTGGGACGTATGTCGCGGTGATGACGCCCAGGCCATAGGTGCCGCCTAACTCGTGGGGACGAGGCTCGGGTATATCGTATGCGTCCCCGCAGATTCCACATCTGGAACAGGATTTTGGGTCAGTTCAAACTGCATCAAATTAGGTGCTAAAAGGTAAAAGTGGAGACGTTGTCTTAGGTAGCGTCTCCACTTGCGTAGACTCGGAGCGAGGCTGCCTCTAGTAGATAAGTAACTCTACTAGTACAGTCCGTGAGCTCTTAGAATGCTATACCATTCAAGCCGATTCAAGTATCAAACCCATAAGAGAGAGTGAGACTGCAAGACAACCCCAAAGGACACTCAAAGAGCACACGGACTGTATGTTATGCCTGTGAACCTTTCTGTTAAGTAAGTACTCAACAAGGAAGGCAAATTAACACGTGGACCCGTCGACGTCCGTAATACCGGAGCAATGCAAGGTGCTAGAAAGACTGCTAGCATAAATCACATCATGTGCCATTAAACTGGCAGTCTTACTAGTCAAGTAATGCTGCTTGGTGGCAGCGCCAGTCTTAAGTACCGCCAGCAAACGCGCCACGTGCTGGAAGATCTGATGCTGGGTGTCTTTGGCCTTTACAAATCCATAAAACTGACTGACAGGTGTTTTAAACTGCATAGATTAAGACGTTACTTTGCGGAGGTCCATGTTGAAATAAAAGGATAACTGTTACTCCGCAGTTGGGTCTACTTATAGTCAGGTCCTTATACTCACTTGCCCCCATTGCTCGACCATTGCGTAGAGAATCCACCACAATTCAGCCCATCGTCATCGTAGTTGGGTGGCGTAGGGAAGTTCACGCGCCACGCGGAGGCCCGGGACGCCGGTAGAGTGACCCGCCCGTGGCCCAAGACCACTGACACTGTGGCTGCCAGCACCAGAATACTGCGAGAAACCATCTGGAAGCAAATTGTGAATGTTAAACCTTGCCATAACTAATTGCCTACAGCTTACCAGGGGGGATACTCCGAAATTCAACTTTCCAAGTTCGTTCTCTCTCCCTCAAGTTGATGACCATAAGTGTAAGCGAAACGGTAAGGCCAGTATGTTGAACCCCGGTTTTGCTCATAATTAGGTAAGTTACAACAGGGTGCTTCTGTAGATTGCTACGCTGTATCTAAGAATTAATAATTAAAATATTGGCTGGAGAGCTGTGGATAAGTGATGTAAAATTAATGTGTTATTAAAAAGGGGTTCCCAATCCCCATCCTAAACACAAATCCTTAATTTAATAATAAAAAATTACACTGAAAAACATGTACCTTTAAAAGCACTAATTAAACGCAAACGACAATGGCGGTTTAAAAAAGTAATTTAAAAAGTTACTCAGGCAATAGAATTTCTATTTTACGGCACCGAATTAATTCAGCTTTAGAAAGGAAATTGAAGACTGTGATGATTGCGGCGATTTCCCGCCAATTTATATTAAAGCGTATCACTGATTGTTATCTATGTATTTAATTCCATAAAGATATGGAACTAATCAAAGCAATGTTTTACTTCCTAATATCTGATAATGATAAGGTGACCTAGTTTTATTTTTAAGCCTTGGTTTAGTTTACATTACGCTACGGAAATAGATCTTCAGTTTTATTAGACGACTTATCTACCTAATAAGTTAGTTAAGTACCTTCGATTCGACAAAAAAACCCTCTATTCTTGTTTTTTTACGCAAATTATCGATCGACCTATATGACTTGTTACCTTACGAAATTTTTAATGCCATATCGATTTGTATAATCGTGCTATGGTATAATCGACTAAAAAAACTTTACTTTTTTAATGTAACTTACGTCA
This sequence comes from Pandemis corylana, assembly GCA_949127965.1. Lineage (NCBI taxonomy): Eukaryota > Metazoa > Arthropoda > Insecta > Lepidoptera > Tortricidae > Pandemis > Pandemis corylana. The sequence continues at coordinate 12,095,138 of OX421865.1, read as the reverse complement.
GAAAAAAAAACTACAGCTATTTCAAGTAGATAATTGTCAGAATTAATTTGCAAGTGATAGTCTTTGATATTTTAAGCCGTACAAAATGACATTTAATAAAATTAACCATGAGGCGGCTTCGATCAACAATTGATCGAAGTAAGGCGGTAAAGCATTTTGTTCGACTACCTATCACTTAAAGACTATGTTTCTTTGCTCACCAGTTGGCGCCACTGTTGACTAAGGTCCAGAGGTATAGCTATCAAGGGCGACTTTATAAGATCGGCGCCGAAACAAAGTTTTAAATCTTGAATCTCATTAAGTTTATTAATTATAAATAACTATCATCATATCGAGTAGTTAGGTATGCCGCAATGCTGTGCAGTTCCGTTTTGTTTGGAGAAAAAACCGCTCTCAAAGTCCATATTTGAGATAATTTCACGAAGGAGATCACTTTTCAACAGGTAAATGAAAAAAATTATAATTTATGTCACGAATCCCGCCAAAACCAGTGAAAAGTGAATGTTATTGAACATCATGCGACACTAGCGCCTCTAGTGGCAAATTCACACGCGATACTAGCCCTCATTGGATAAGATTTTTACGAGAATGTAGAGCAAAGACTTGTTTTCTCTTTCTACGATGTAGTTTGTGTGTATTGCTAATTGTGCAGGACGCCACTTGAACATAAGTGGTGGTTAACCTAGTATAAAGATAACTTTCTAATAACAAAATTCCTGTGATAAGATGTACATAACACGAATAATGTGCACATCGTAGGATTCTGCAAACACTAAAAAAATCTTAGAAAAAAACGTACGAGAAAGCAAAGAAAGTTTTTGAATAAGTAGGTGAGCGTTTTTTCGAAAAAAAATGTACACAATAATTTTTTTTACTATTTTACTATTCTGGGTTTTTCTTATGGTAAAAGAATACTTATCGATTCTTTATACACGAAAAAATGTGTCCCAAAGCTTCCGCTACAGGGGCCCGATTTTTGAAAGCACATCACTCGAAAGTAATATAAATCAGCTTATATCTCCAAAACTGCAGCTCTAATTAAAGTTTTAACTAGTTCACAAGATTAACGAGATCTGTGGTTGTCTTCTATGCTACTCGTATTTCAAATTCAGCGCAATTTTCCAAATTCAGCGCAACCACTTTCGGGTGGTATTTTCACACATGCGCTTTCAAAAATCACCCCCCAGTTCATCACTTTTTTTCGTCGTTTAATTTTATATGTATGAAACGTGATACAGGAAAAAAATTCAATTGTAAAACACTTCAAAATTCTTACATTAAAAATTTGGTAGTTTAGCTCCAACCAAAATGTCACACGACTTTCGCTGCGAGTAAAGCGAACTATATTTATATTCAGGTCCACTAGATATTTAAACAAAATATAAGGAAAGCAAATTCATACGACATGTAAAACGTGACGGTATTTAAAAAGGTTTACGCAAAAAAACGGCTCATCATGGGTTTCCTACCACCTCACTTTGAGTGAGTGAACCCAAAAGAATGAGTAAGACAGCATAACCCCGAATGTCGTTCTAAGGAGCTCACTGCTCACGTCCGCGCCCGCGCGGTGCAGGGGCGCGGGGTGGGACGGCAAAGGGGGCCGAGAGAGGTGCGGGCGGCAGGTGCACTACCCGCCCGCACTTCTCTCGGCCCCCTTCGTCGTCCTTCACCGCGCCCCTGTGCCACGCGGGCGAGGACTCAATTAAACTGTCAGTCTATATCTAATGCGGTGTAAGGTCGGGGTAATGGTTCGTCACTTTTCGACTCTTTGTTTGACGGTTCAAAATGACATGATACATGACATCAGAGGCCTTCCAAGCTCGTTTGTTGCCACCTCGCTCATTCTAACAGTTTAATTTGAGAGTGAAAAGGACAGTACGACACGAACTTCGAAAATCGGAAGTCGGAGTAGCCCCGCTGTAATTGCATTATGTTGCCAGGAATGACGAGCGGGAACGTTATTACGTTATTAGTAACCGAGAACTACCCACCGCAATTAGTATTCTTTAATTTTGGTAAATACCGAAATGCATTCAACTTAAGTATGAGTAAAAAAAACAATAAATACTGCATTACACACACTATTTGATGTTTATTGTGAGGTAATGCCCTGGGGGCCGATTCTAGAAATCACAACTGTGAACACGGTCCCTGATTTGCCGTAATTTCATCCTTACTAACATCACAAATGCGAATGTGAGTTTGTTAGTTAGTTTGTTCTGTTTTCACGCCCTAACTACTGAACCGATTGCAATGAAATTTTGCATAAATACACAAATCACGTATACCTATCCCTTACGAGAGACAGAGCCTAAGCTAACAATACCTAAAGGCCACGCTTAGCTTGATTGTGGGTGTACAGGTGGAGAGGAATCAAAATAGTGATGGGTTGCTAGCCACATCGCCTAACATCACATTCATAACATGATCCCCAAGATTTTTATTCGTTCCCTCGATGGGCTTTGGCTTTTACCATCTGCGCGGGAAGAGAAGCAACTGGTGCACTCTTTATTTTTTTGCTTCCACACCAGCACGAAGTGTTGCATACATCATATTAGAAGTAGGTACAGAATAAATAATGCCTTTGTGCATTTTTGCTGTCCTGTATTCAACTTTTTCATGTGTTTTATGTACAACTAGCTGTTGCCCGCGACTCCGTCCGCCCGCGGGAACCTTTTTTCCTGTATAAAAGTGGGTAGGGTAAACAATGAAATACCTCGGGGTAAGGGTGCGCTGGAGCTACACAAAGAGCTCAGCAAGAGATTGAGAGAGGCAACAGGCGACCCTCGGCGCGCTGGCAGCCTTCTCGCGCAAAGAATCGCAATCGCAGTTCAGCGCGGGAATGCTGCCTGAGTGACGGCCACCCTGCCAAGAGGCCCACCTCTCAATTAATTTTAGTTTATTTAGTTATTTTAATTTAATAGTAGTTTTAGTTTTGTATTTACATTTTAAGTATCTGTTTTTTCATTAACTTTATTAACAATAAACCGTTCCAATTCTGAGTAAGAAAAACCCAAAATATTTAAATTCTGGAAAAAATGAACATGTGAACTTTTTTTCGGAAAACGACCTAGCTAATACAGGTTGATTCAACATTGTTAATATTAGTAGGTCCACTTGAAAAACAATAGACCTTCTACTAGGAAATAACGAACTATTCTTCGGTTCCAAACTTACGCGCGCATTTTTTTCCTGCATGCTTAGTCATTAGCGTTAAAATGTCAAATACTATGAGAACAGTTTGTTGCAGTTTCGATCCGCAAGCGGCGCTGCTAATTATTCCATAGTAATTGAGACGTTTACGAGAACGAGTTCGAGACTTTTTTATATGCGAAAACTTACACTAGAGTCTCTGTAGATTCTGGACACACCATGTCATAGTTCGCGGATATCGTAACGTAGTAGGTACCTATATAATAGGTAGTAGGTAGGTATCTTCATACAAATCATTGGATAAACAGTAAACACTGCACGGTCCATCTTTGATCCGAACGGACAATAACAGATTCTCCATCCCTTATTCGTCTCGGCGCGTTGGTTCCATTGCATCATCAGGTTGCCGTTTTGCGTGACCAACTCATGATTTGCGATTACACGGGCAACATCAAAAAGCCCTAAAGATTACCGTTTAACGCTCTCGAATTCTCATTATTTATCTTTATTCGTTTATTACCGTTTGTATTGATTACGAGACATCGCATTTTATGATATGCCGGTTCTTTCTTTGCTAATGCAGGTCAGTGTAACGCTGGGTTTGCCAACGTTTGTTTTGCCGAAGCTTTCTGAACCAAAACCTTCATACCATTTTAGCATGCCAGTTGCTGGTTCTTTCAATTCTTTTACTAAATGTTTTTGCAACCTTCTGTACCTCATTTTAAGCAAAATAAAGATATTCTAATCTATTCGGTAGAAGAGTGGTAACTCAGCTCTATAAAAGAAACAATTCGAACACCGCCGCGGTCCGTAGGTACCTACTCTCATTTCCCTAAAAGGTCGCAATTCTAACCCTAATCTGATGAGAGAGAGGTGACACTTATACAGGTCTTCATTACTACATACTAGTTACCGTTACCACCTACACCGATCCTTTCCTGGACTATGTAGCCCAGCATATTGTATACCTATAGCCCATAACGGCAAGTACGGTACAAAATATACAGTAATGCTGATGCAAATAATTTTAGTCGATTTAACTACTTGATGTACAAGGAATCGCGAACGAATCAGTCCATGCATAATAAATGAATTATTAGGTACATCTGTTTTAAAACTCCGACGCATAAAGAGTGGTGCTGTAAGTTTAATGTCTATGTCTGTGTGTGTACTGTTTGTGGCATAGTAGCTCTCAAGTGGATAGGAGCATTTTTCAAAAAAAAGTCCGCACGATATTTTTTTTTTAGAATTTAAATATTTTGGTTTTTCTTTTCTTACTCAGAATCGTTTACCCTATCGATTCTCATACAAGAAAAAGTGTGTCCCAGATTTAAGTATGTAATTTATTTTCCTGTTCGTCACGTCCCATACATACCTATATTAAAAAAAAGTGACGAACTAGAATGAAAATTTTAGGATACATTTTTTCTTGTATAAGGAAAAAACCCAAAATAGTTAAATTCTGAAAAAAATGTTCATGTGGACTTTTTTTTTGGAAAACGCTCATAGACTGATTTCGATGCGGTTTTTCATCCGAAAGCGGTGGTCTTTAGCCATGTTTGGTAAAAATCGATTCCAAGCTATTTTCCAAAATGATGTATAACGTGTTTTTTTTGGGTGTTTTTAATTTTTAACTTAATATCATTTAAGAATTATGACGCTTTACCGTTTCTTATGATTATGACCGCTAAATCAGAAAAAAACAAGCTCACATTGATTTATAAGTAAGCATAGTCTTATATTTTATTAAATAACTTTAGCCGTAGTACTGTGAAAGAACCAATATCGATAAAACAGCGTACGGTCAAGTGCAAAAATAAGTATCGATAGGAACTTCTCAAAAATATGTCCCACGACCTTATTACGCCGGTGTAAGAGCGTATGGTACTTGTTTTTGAAACTTTGTCTATATACTGTCGGGAGCCAACCTCTTTCAAAGGCGGCTGGCTGGTAGACGGTCTGACGTGGCGTAGCTGCCATGTGTCAGACGACTCCTGCTAGCCTACGGCTCTGCATATAATCCGTTATTTGTTCCATTTTCTGTTAAATTGTACTAATACCACTCATAAATTGTACTTGTATGTGTTCAATGATCTCCAGTCTTTCATTAGGAACCAGAGGTTCCTTATTTCAGAAGTGCGATTGGTTTTACTCGAGCCTGCAAAAGTGAAAATAGTTGTTTGGAGAATGTTTGGTTGTTATTTATTTTGAGATGGAACGGAATAACGGCATTCGTAAGTAAAAAAAAAAAAAAAACCAAAATATATCGGTACGTACAAATTCTTTTGCTAAATGTCTAAGCCTAAGCGAAGTCAGGAGTCGTCTGCGCCCGTGTCGTTGGTGATCACGCTCACGTGCACGCTCACCACCACCCACTCGCTCTGATCTTCAATCCATATCTGTGGCACTAGATACACACACATACATGCGTATACCAGAGCCAGTGGATGAGCGGTCCTCCTGCCACTCGCCAGGTGCCGATTGTGCGTATATATGCCCGAGAACAATATTAGCAATGTGCCTCACAATTCTCATACATACACACATATACATAGATCACGTCTTTATCCCTTACGGGGTAGACAACCTAAGGTGACGGGACTTAAAGGCCACATTTAGTATGATTGTGGGCGTATAGGTAGTAAGGGGAATCAAAATAGTGATGGGTTGCTAGCCGCACCGCCTTTAACATGATTCCTAAGATCGATAACAAACAAAACAATTTTTGATGAAAACAATTTAGTCTTTAAAAGTCAACATCTTCTCAAAGTTATTTTGTTGTGAATTTTGACCCATCAAGTCACGAGATAAACGATTGGTGTAAAGAAGTAGAGCGGATTAAAAAGTCGAGTAATTGTGATGATTACGAATGTTTATCGCATGTCGCAACATCCCTCAGAGGTGAGGCGAGAACATGGTCGGGACTTCTCTGAGAAAGGCAGTTTTGCATGACCTTCAGTGGCACAGTTATTTTTTTTGTGGTTTTTGATATTTTATGAAATTAAATACATCAAAAAATTGTTTTTGCTACAAACGTTTCGCGGAAGAAGGCATCGTTTTAATTTTAAAGTTTCACATGACACCGAAATCACACATGCGAACACCGAAATCAACAAAGTACGAATACTGGTACAATTTTATTTATATTTTTAAATTAATTTTACGACTATAATATAAATAGTAAATTACGCTCAATATTAAAAAATAACAAACAATAAGGTTGGAATCAATATTGTTGCACATTCGCACACACATACACGCACACGCATACACACACACACAAACACACACACACACACACACACACACACACACACACACACACACACACATATATATTAGGACTCGTGTATGTTTTCTATTTGTTGAGAATCCATACCATATCTGTTTTTATTGTCACAAAAACGAATGCTCTAGTTTGTCTATCATCTATTGTGCATCTATTGGCATCTATTGTGGTAACCTATAATTCGGCATGCAACTGTATCTACTAGTACAACTGTAATTTAATTAAGGCTGGTTGGTTTCCTGAATAAATCAATAAAAAAATAAATAATAAACATTACACATTAACACACTTAGTTACAACATCTTAGAAGTTTTATATTAATCCTTTTTACCTAATCTGTCTTATAAATTAAATCATAATATTATGACTTCGCTATCACGCTATGGACTATCATTATTTTATTTATTAAACATAATGAAAGCATATAACCTTACAATTATTGTTAAGTAAACATACAAATCCAACTACATAAATATAAAATAAAAGTCTCGCCGTAAATTCTTATACATCCAACAAATAGGTAATCTCTCTAAACCAACTGCTTGTTTTAGACAAATTTGTAGTATATTCTTTCGAAGCGCACGCCTCGGCGATAATGAAACAAACACATATTCGACTTATATAAGTAAGTGACCGATTTCTTTCACTGTAATTGATGGTAGCTTTGTGCTAATCAACTACAACACAATCACGAACCAACATAGTATGTCACAGTTGTGGCCAGAGAAGATAGAAACTTGAGAACTGCCCGAAAAGGAGTAAAACACAGAGTATATTTGCGAAACAAGCGCTTTCTACTACAGTAACAAACACAAGTACTATACTTTCTGCAAAAAAAAAGGTCACACACAACAAAACCTTTTTTCAAAAGACGAATCACACAATAAGCGTAATGTTAACCTTTGTATTGAGCGATCGCCTACACAGTCCCCGACCAACAATGTCACCACGGAAGTCATACATGGCGTATCTACTGACGTACTACAACGCCAACATACTGTATCGACATCGGAGCACTCCACTTCTCCCTCATAGGATTAAGGCAAAGAATAAAGAGGAACCTAGAAGTGGCAAGTGAACGAGACATGTGCCACCTTTATGCGGAAAATTGCATTAATAAACATCAAATAAAATTTAGATTTTCAATCACGTAAACCAAAATCCTATTCAGCAGTGCAATATTGTGCAATGGCAACACTATTATTTTGACAACTGACATTCTCAGACTGTTATCATTTGGACCAAATTCATTCAAATCACCGGAATCACCGCCACCGAATTCACGTGAGCAGTTTAGTTTTTAACAGATTACTTTAAAACGGCTAACAATAGAAATTCAGTTCATTTATATACGTACTTATTAATAACACTGTCCAATACATAAAATCTATATGTATAAGTTAAATTTGTCAACAAAAAAAAACAGACAAAATTACCACGGAGATCACTTTCAAAAGTGCCAAACCTTCGTAATTAAACAAAACAAAAATAATCACTGGTTCTGACTCGCTCTTTCTGGTAAACTATCTGGTATTCTTCTTAAGAGCAGAATGATGCGTTATATGAACGAAATTAGATAAGACGCATACCTTGGGTCATATAGTTTATTATAGATTTAAACAAAGGAAGAAATATTTAGGTAATGTAATCTAATGTTTAAAATAATGGCCTTGCTGGACATAATATTTTGCATTCCCGCTTGATTTTTGAAATATATGGCAATAAATAGTCAAATTAGGGCAAGGATAAGACCAAAATGAGAGCTCCAAATACTATCGTATTTTTTTTATTTTTTTTCAACTAGTGGATAAGGGTTATGAATGGCTTTAAGCAGTTTTTTAAGGAGAACCAAGTGTGAATTACGCGGGTTACCTTAACTAAAAGGTTGTCTGTTGCGATTAGGATTTTATAGCGGCTTGAACTTGAGAACACGCAGGAGCGTGCGCTGGGAGAATGACCCGGTTAGGTAAACGAATTTTACCTATACCATGTTTGTGTGAAATAGCTTTTGAGTTATAAGGGGGTCAAAAGTGGCTCCAGCTTGAATTTTGGCTTGATTTGGTCTAGATGGGTGTTGAACGATCGATCGTAGTTGAAATTTATTATCCTTAATGATGTCGGGCTGTTGGCCGGGACTTCGTCTGCAAATAATTAATTTATCACTATCCCGCGGGAACTATGCAATTTTCTGGGATAAAACTTTCGCATTTATAATATTAGTAGGAAGTGGGAAAAAGCTAGAATTTTAAAACGTTAGTGGTGGTTTGATGCGATGAGCCACGATTCTGATAAATTCACCACAAACCCAGAATATGCTAGGCTAGAATATCGTAGGGATTACAGACCCCCAAATTGAAACTACAGCAGGTAGTGCTAAACTGACATGCAAAGCCATATAAATTTTGTAAAATGTTCTAGCATTGAAGGGGATCCCCACTGACATATCCGCAGGAGTCAATGTGATGTTGCCACCGACACTGCAAAGTCCAATACAGTGGCGCGGTGAGAATTTTGTAGAACTGCTGCAGTTGAACTGCTAAGATGAAAGCGTATGAATCAAGATGGTCGTGTCAATGGAAAGCGCTCTACCCCCGAATTATCAAGTTGGCGACCTGGTGTTCGCTATAAAACACTGACAGACAACAGAAGAGTTGGATCCCAGAATAAGAGGCCCTTATAAAACTTGTGCTTGTGCTTGTGGCGAGGAGAATGGTGTTCAGAGTTATATAACACTCTTTTAGAGAGTGAGAGTATATTTAAACGGCATACAAGTTGTAATTTGGTTTCTCATGTTTCAGTTGTACCCCATCTCTTTACACACTTGCTAATAGTTGTCGACACAATTCCTCCTACCTTCCCCTTACCCCCTTATCAACCCAAATGACTAACAGTGTTGACTGAGACTTTTAGTAGACACCTGATGTATGACAAAACAAATTGCAATAATGCCATCTTTACCAACGCCAAGTTAAGAGCAGCAAGTTTGGTATACCGGTTTTGTTGGTTGGTTGAGCGTTGCTCCCACCTTTGCGGGTTTTGTGAGTTGGACGGCTCCGCCCGGTGTTGTTTGGCAGGTTGGTCGAGCGGTTGCTCCCACCTTTGCAGGTTTGCGAGTTGGACGGCTCCGCCTGGTGTTGAGTGGTTGAGCTGTGTTCTCCCACGTGTCATGTATCATTATTCATCAACATTAATTCATTACTATTACTTAGTTATAATTTGCAATCCCCAACTGCATTTGTGTAATGAAGGGTAAAAGATGTACCTTTGCGTTACAAGTTGAGTGAGCACCTCTGATCATCCCTCATCTACCGAGTAATTCTTCTTTTAAAGTGATGCACATGAAAGAGTGAAAACTGTAGGCAGCAATAACAAAGTTTTGGGCCAAGAACTGATATGGTGTAATTTCAGGTGATGTTGTTACTGATGATACTGCGCAGTGAACAGGGAGCGTGAGGAGCATCGAGACCTGGGTCTTGTCTGAGGCAGGCCCCTTAACGTCGTTAGCAGACGCAGAGGGCAGCAGTAGAGAAGATGCCCACGAGGACGGGGCAGCGTCAGGAGAGGCCGTGTCGGGAGCCAACCTCTTTCAAAGGCGGCTGGCTGGTAGACGGTCTGACGTGGCGTAGCTGCCATGTGTCAGACGACTCCTGCTAGCCTACGGCTCTGCATATAATCCGTTATTTGTTCCATTTTCTGTTAAATTGTACTAATACCACTCATAAATTGTACTTGTATGTGTTCAATGATCTCCAGTCTTTCATTAGGAACCAGAGGTTCCTTATTATACATATTATTACACTTGACTGTACATTGCTGGCTATTACCCTTTAAATTGAAAAAACCGTCAAGTGGAATAAAGGAAAAACCACAGACAAAAATAGCAGGAAAATTTATAATAAAACCTGCATTACACAACAATAATAACAGTATTAGTCAGTCATTCCGGCTTAAGACCTATTTGAAGTCGTTGACTAGACCGCGGTATCGGTTAGATTTAGATTACCTACATAATTTAATTATTACACATCCGATTTATCAATGAGTACAATAACACATGACATGATCTATATCGGCGGTAAATCACGGTCAATACCTATTCAGTATAATCCCTTCATATACTTATCAGTGCTATAAAAATCGATTGCCTGAATGCATGTAAATAAACAATACAACGTAGAAATAGATTGCGAAAAAAGTAATTGCCTCCAAAATTAAATTACATGGTTACGCCTCTGCTGATTTTTTATTTTTATTGTAATTTTTTTAGCTAAGGCTTAAAATTCTTGATTCATTTTATAGTACCTATGTGACAATGAAAATGCCTCTGGAGTCTTCAGAAAGTATAATCATTTGTTTTACAGTTTAAAACTTAATATTAAGTAGGTTCTAACAGGAATATAGCAACAACCACTCGCGCACACGCGTTCGGCTCGGTAGCCTCGAGATCAGAGAGCGAGATAGCGATGCGGAGCGAGCGAGAGAGGTGGCGCGGATGCGTTCAGAAACGGTATAAATAAAGCCCGTGTTACACCTATCATTTGAAAAAACAGCGCCTTCTCTCGTCCCTGCTGAGCAGTAGATGTTCCACGGGAGTTTGTAATTGTGTCGTACAGACACGTCATTCAAACAGATGACGCTCGTGTCGTTTAGAAATCTAAGGTTTCGGTTTTCTTAAGTATTGGCTGTTTTTTTTAAATTAATTGTGTATGTTATTTCACTATTACTTTTTGATAAATAAGTGAACAATTTTGAATTTGCAACGCGGCCTTTATAATGGGAACCTTGGGGCAGGGGGGGGGGGGGGGGGATTTTATTGTTTAATTTTTAGTTTCAACTTAACTGAAAGTCAACTTAATTATAATTTTCTTTGTTATTTTTGTATTACTGTTTTGGCGTCGATTACGCCTCGAGAAGAAATGAAACGGCGGACGAACTTTGTACTACGTATAATTCCGGTTATAGTACTTAATGTTTATCAAGACACAATATTGCCATTTCTTCGTGGGAGGGAAAACTCTCTTCTGACTTACTGTCACTGTCAGACCTCTCACCCAAGATGGCGGCGTCGTCCAGTGTTGCTACTGGTCGGACGGCCGCCACACCACCCCCCCACGGAGAAGGGTACACACACATAAAAAATGAAATAAAACAAAAATTAAATGATATAAGACTTAGATCTAAAAATAACAAAAATCTTTGACTTTGTTAAACCTAACCGTTCGACCAGACCGACTTGTTGTCGATCGCGTTTTTTGAGAGGCAGTGTCCGCAGGTACAGTCTTAGATTGCCGAGGCTGAGGTTGGCTGTCCGACGACGGCCTTGCTGGAACAGTCGATTCTGTGATAGGAGTGGGTTCTTCCGAGCTGTCTTGTTCAATGAATGCTGGCTTAACCCTGTCGATGCTCACTATCATTTTCCTGCCCTTAACGTCCAAGGTCAAAGTCTTGTTATCATCGGAGCGTTTTAATATAGCGTAAGGTCCGGTATAAGGAGGTTGCAGTGGGCGTCTGACAGTATCATCGCGGAGAAATACATGAGACGCTGAGTCCAACGCTTTCGAGACAAAAACTGTTGGTTTACTATGCCGGGACGCTGGTGTAGGTCGTAAAGACAACATTTTCCGCCGTAATTGATGCACAAAATCGGCCGGATCCTGCATCTTGTCTATGCCACCAGGAACAGGGGTCAACATCTCTCCAGGCAAACGGAGAGTTTCTCCATAGAGCATTTCTGCCGCTGTGGATCTAAGGTCTTCTTTGAGGGCGGTTCGCATGCCTAGCAAGACCAAAGGTAAAGCATGTGTCCAGGACTCAGTATGGCACATCAAAGCTGCTTTTAACTGGCGGTGAACTCGCTCGATCATGCCATTAGCGCAAGGGTGGTACGCCGTAGTCCTTATGCGTTTTACGGCAAGAGTTTGCATAAGGCGGCGAAACAGATCAGACTCGAATTGAGTTCCCTGATCTGTTGTGATGATAGACGGCACTCCGAACCGAGATACCCATTCACGGATGAATGTATCCGCTACCTCTTGCGCGGTAATGGAGCGCATCGGCCAAACCTCTGGCCACCTTGATACCCTGTCCACAGCCGTCAAACAATAGCGGAATTCGTTGTCCACAGGCAAGGGACCCACGATGTCAATGTGAATGTGCATGAAACGTCCAGATGGCTGCTCAATGCTGCTAAGGGGAGTATAATTATGTCGTGCAATTTTGCTTCGTTGACACGCTTCACACGACTGGGCCCACCGCCTAGAGTCGTTTTTGATGGACGGCCAGACATATCGATCCGTTAGCAGGTGAATAGTTGCTCTTACACCAGGGTGACTGAGGTTGTGCAAACGGTCAAACGCTGCGCGACGAAACAAAGGGGTCAAATAGGGCCGTGGTTTACCCGTTGACACGTCACAATAGATGAAAACATCAGTACCGGGAAGTTTTAATTTGGTTAAATTCAACCCTGACTCACCCTGGTAAAACTTCGCAAGTTCAGGATCGGCTTCCTGTGATTTAGCGAGGGCCTCGTAATTTTCATCGACGGATATGGCTTCGATTCGAGACATCGCGTCCGCGACTACGTTCTCCTCTCCCTTGATATAGCGAATATCTGTCGTGAATTGCCCAATAAAAGATAACTGATTCAACTGCACTGGTGGCAGTTTTTCTCGGCGCTGTACGAAAGCGTACAGCAACGGTTTATGGTCGGTGTAGATTGCCACGTGCTGTACTTCGAGAATGTGGCGAAAGTGTTGTACACTTTCGTACACCGCTAATAATTCTCGATAATATGCGGGCCATTGCGCTTGCTTTGTAGTAAGCTTTTTGCTGAAGAAGGCCAAGGGCTGCCACTGACCACGAATGCTTTGTTGCAAACAAGAACCGATATGGGAGCTAGACGCGTCTGTAAACAGTCCAAGGGGGGCGTTATGCACTGGATGCTGCAACAAAATTGCGTTAGAAAGGCTAACTTTACAAGCCTCGAAATGCTCCAACAACTCGGGTGACCATATAAATGGCTTAGCACCCTTGCCGTTCGTAGCTACTACAGCCTCTATCAGAGGAGCCTGAAACTGGGCAGCATGGGGCACAAAACGACGGTAATAATTGAGCATGCCAAGGAAACGACGCACCCCTTGCACCGTTTTCGGAGGCGGGAAATCAACCAAAGCTTGAATTCTGTCTAGTGGCGGGCGAGTACCTTCCGAACTAATGTAGAACCCTAGAAAAACGACCTCGCTGACTCCAAATTTACACTTCGTAGTATTAATTACTACTCCATAGTTTTCTAAACGTTGGAATAATATTTTTAGGTGTTCGCGATGCTGGGTTTCACTGACAGAAAAAACAAGGATATCGTCCACATAGGGAAAAACGAAATCGAGACCCCGCGTGACCTCATCGATGAACCTCTGAAAGGTTTGTCCGGCATTTCGTAGCCCAAAAGTCATAAAAGGGAATTCGAAAAGGCCAAACGGGGTCACAATAGCGGTTTTTGGGATATCCTCTTCAGCTACCGGTATTTGGTGGTACGCTTTTACCAGATCTATGGTGCTGAATATCTTAGCTCCGGAAAGGTTGTTGACGAAATCGTTAATGTTACGGACGGGGTACCGATCAGGAACGGTCCTAGCGTTCAGGGCGCGATAGTCACCACATGGTCGCCACGATTGGTCCTTTTTAAGAGTCATGTGTAGCGGAGAGGACCAAGCACTTTGCGATGGTCTTGCAATGCCGTTCCTTACCATGTCCTCGAATTCGGTTTTTGCTGCAGTCAATTTTTGAGGAGCTAAACGACGGGGACGGCAAGAAACTGGTGGTCCATCAGTGGTTCGTATGTGGTGCACCGTGTTGTGTTTTATCGTGCGTGGAAGTCCAGGAGGCCTGACTACGTCTGGGAACTCGACGAGCACTTGTGCATAAGAAGAGTTATGAAGACCTATAGCCTTGACACTGGACTGCTCGCTAATGGCGGTTGAACCAACGGTATTCAGACCGGTAGTGCCGTCAACCAGTTTTTTTGTTCGGCAATCGGGTAAAAGATGGTAATGAGACAAAAAATCAGATCCTATAATAGCAGTGCTGACATCTGCGACTACGAATTGCCATACAAATTCCCGGCGTAATCCAAAATCTAGTTTAAGGTTTACCGTACCGTAAGTTTTGATGCTGCTACCATTCGCCGCACTAAGCTCCCAGTCAGAAGGTTTCCTCTGTCCTCGGAGCCAGTTGTGGGGAAAGCAGCATAAGTCAGACCCGGTGTCGATTAGGAACTGATGTTTCGTTGCATTATCTGTAACAAAAAGGCGGCGGCCGCTGTGTTCTATGGCGCAGCAATCAGTATCCGCCGCTACTGATTGCTGTTGGGGTTTTCCTTCCATTGGCACGGAGTTATGCATCTGGTTGCGTTGATGCCAAATTTCTTGTGGTACCAGCACAGTTTAGGTACTGGGGTACCGCTGCGACTCTTGTTCCGCGTCATGGATCTGTTGCGTGATCGGCCCCGCTGCTGTGTGCTTGTAAGAGCAGCTACTTGTATACTCAACTGCATCACACGGTCTTTGAGTGAGGCTAGTTCACTTGATCCATTATCCACAGGTTCTACAGCGTACACTCTCGGTGGACCTGGTACCACCTCTATGATTTTATCAGCAAGCTCTGTCAGTTTTTCCATACTCAGGTCTGAGTGAGCAGCCAGAATAGCTTGCACTTGGTGTGGTAAACGGCGCATCCAAAGTTGACGCAATATGCTGTCATCTTTTGATGTACCTGCCAGAGATTGGAGATGTCTATAGAAAGCTGATGGTTTTCTGTCCCCAATTTCTTCGTCACTCAGAAGGCGTTCAACTCGCTGGGGCTCCGATGTTGATAATCTTCGGATAAGCTCTTTTTTTAGGGTTAAGTACTTCTCATCTTTCGGGGGGTTCATAATTATGTCCTCGATTTCCCCGATCAGCTTTTGATCGATCATCCCGATGATGTGACTATACATTGTTATATCATTGTTGATACCTGCTAAATGAAATTGGGCTTCTGCCTGGGCAAACCAGATTGCCGGTCTATCAGCCCAAAATGGAGGTAATTTAACTGAAACCCTGCATACCTGCTCCGTTGACACTGTTGCAGATTCTTGTTTGTTTGATGTGCTCTGTCTAGTTGGTTCCTGTTGTGTCTGAAGCTGTGCTTGTAATGATGCATTCTGGCTGCGCAGTTCCTCCAGTTGTGCTTTCAATTCAGCCTCGGCCATGTTTTAAATGTTGGACCTAAAAGCATACACAGACACTGCCACCCAAAATAATCAATACACAATTAGTAATTTACAACCTAAATATTTGTTAAATTACACAAGGCACACACAGAAATTATTAAATAATAATATAGAGCACAAAAATTGAAATAATAGTTTTTCCAATGTATATTATTAACCACTAGTTGCCAGAAAGTACACTTATTAGTAGATAATGTTAGTAGTTAAATCAATTAAGACTTAACAACATCAACAGCATAACATCATACCATAACAACATCATGCCATAACAACATCATACCATAACAACATCATACCA
This sequence comes from Pandemis corylana, assembly GCA_949127965.1. Taxonomy (NCBI): domain Eukaryota; kingdom Metazoa; phylum Arthropoda; class Insecta; order Lepidoptera; family Tortricidae; genus Pandemis; species Pandemis corylana. The sequence continues at coordinate 12,079,130 of OX421865.1, read as the reverse complement.
TGCGTTTTTATTTTTTTTTTTATTAGAAAAGATCACACCTCCGGCAAGTATACATAGAATCACGTAAGTATGATAGTAATAGTTCGATAAAAATAAAAATGTTCGATGTCACCTGTCCAAATAGCGTAGGTCAATGACCTCTCGTCTCGTGTCGTTCACTGTCGCTAGCGCTAGCACTGATTGATATTATTTAATAATAATATATAAAACTGATGAATGCACTGCACTTGCACTGTAACTTAATAGTTGATCTTCTCGCAGTCCGGGCTAACTATGAGGACGAATGATTCCAAAACAAAATCGTTCGCTGTCGAAACTCGCTCGCTACTGTCAGCAAGATACCGGTAGCTGGCTTGTGCGTAGAAAACCGGAGATTACTGATTCGGCATCGGCGGCGAAAGAACACAGCTCTGGATTGTAGAAGGAGTCGCCGGTCGCCGGGCCGCGTGGGGCTTCGCCGTACGCGTTCAATTTCTCGTTCGGGGTCACCACTTTGGCGTCGATTACGCCTCGAGAAGAAATGAAACGGCGGACGAACTTTGTACTACGTATAATTCCGGTTATAGTACTTAATGTTTATCAAGACACAATATTGCCATTTCTTCGTGGGAGGGAAAACTCTCTTCTGACTTACTGTCACTGTCAGACCTCTCACCCAAGATGGCGGCGTCGTCCAGTGTTGCTACTGGTCGGACGGCCGCCACACTGTGTTGTTTATTCAATAAACGTTTCTATTGATTTTAAATTTTTATTTACGTAACAACTGATTAACGGTTTCAAGCGGAATCGATTTCTGTATCTAAATGGTTGTATCTATTCCTGGGTGGTTTGCCCTTCGGGCATAAGTAGCTACCTAACTAACCTAACCTACCTTACAGCACTACGGTGGTATGGTTCAGTCCCACCCTACCCCCGGGGGTAGTGCCAGGGGTACGGTGGGTCTTAACCCAGCGCTGTCGCGTAAGTTAGTGACGCCTTGTCTCTTTCTAAACACCGAAGTGCCATCAACCCGTAGACCATCTAATTTGATCACCCGAAAATAATGCAGCCATTATTTTGAATCGCCCAATAACATTTTATAATACAAAAATAGTAGGTTAGGTTAGTTAGACGAGTCGTTTTCAAGTAACACAAATGAATCAATTAATTTTTCTTTTAATTAAGCCCTCAACTATGTCATTTTTTTTAAAACGACTCAGATACCTACACTAATCTAACCTTCAGTTGCCCGAAGCGCAAAATACTCAGAAAAAGAAACTCCGCCCCTGGGCAAAGCTCTGTCGAAAACCAGGTGGACAAACTGTAGGTGGACCACGGGTAAGAACCGAATGACAGCTGTAAAGAGACCTGCGAGTGACAATTTTTTTTTTTGATGCTAGAGGGGCCAGACAAACGAACTAGTGGGTCACCTGATGGTAAATGAGCACCACTGTCCATAGACACCCGCAGCGCTTTACGCGATGCCAGTCGAAATCTTCGAGTTTATTTTAGAAATAAGTTTACATACATACATATATGACGTCTTTATCCCTTACGGGACAGACAGAGCCTTTTTTATGGTGTGGAAAATGCGCCTTATGCATCCGCCCGGTACGCGTTTAGCAGGGGTAGGTATGTGGGGCTCTCCCGCGACGGCAGGCATACCCACTAAAAACCACACGGATTCCCTATTCGGTCGTATGTGAGGCGTTACGGGAGCACTCGATGTCACCGCGACGCCCCACGACCACCCTGGGATGGGGTTCCCTCTTCACGGAGTAGACAGAGCCTAAGGTAACAAGACCTAAAGGCCACGCTTAGCATAATTGTGGGTGTATAGGTGGAAAGGGAAATAAGTTTATCTAGGTAATATGTTATGTTTCTTTATATTTGTACAATAAAGCATTTACTTACTTACTTACTTACTTAATATGTCAATCTGATTTAGGTAGGTACTCACATTATCTTGATTTCTTCATTCATAAAATCACAACGACGCACTTCCTAAACAAACAATCACACCGCAGAGAACGATAGCGTTATCAGACAATCTAATCAGCGCTTATTTCCTAAAACTAGAAATCATGCGTACTTCCTAAGCGGAAAACCATGAAACCTTCACAAAGAATTTTAATAATCTTCGGGAAATAGTTGTGTTTACTCACTTCAAAAAATGGAACCAATTAAGGACAAAAGCAGAAAAATTAGAAACAGCTACAATAATTGAAAACTAAGCACTTTGCACGCTAATTCAAACTCACTTAGATATATGAACATATTCAAAGTTCACTCCCGAATTTTCACCGCGACGAATTTCCCGATCTTTTTGATGGAACCAGACAAAAAAATGATCTTGGTCGGCTTGCCAGCCAGCGCGGGTCGCGACAAGCCGACTGACTTGGGAAAACATTTAGATTTAGCCTTTCTATTATTGATCGATTTACTTTCTCCTAAACCGATGGTCGTGCGAACATTATTATTGCGCGATGGTGCACAAAGAAGAGCACAGTTGCGTCTAAAGAACCAACCTCCGTTCCGTTCATGTTCTGTGCTTAAGCTAAATAGATCTTTCAGTGTTAGTTGAAGTTAAGATCCCTTCAGACCCACCATACCCCTAGCACTACCCCTGGGGGTAGGATGGGACTGAACCATCCCACCATATAGTAGTGCTGGGATTTGAGAAATTGAAAATAAAATCGATGGATTATTTCTAACGACGACTATTCCTGGGTGGTTTAAGGATTACGATCTACCTAATTAACCTACGTAATACCCGCAGCTTACAGCACTACGGTGGTATGGTTCAGTCCCACCCTACCCCCAGGGGTAGTGCCAGGGGTATGGTGGGTCTTAACCCGTCAAGATCATACAATTTGTTAATATTTAGAACAACTAGATATTGTTAATTTGTGTACGCATATATGTGTGCATTTGTGTAATTACGTACGCTCACAATCATGCTAAACGTGGCCTTTAGGACACTTGTAACCTTAGACCGTGTCTAATCTCTAAGGGGATATAGACGCGATTTGTGTGTGTATTAAGTGTATTTAATTTGGGTTTTATCTGATGTATGTATGTATGTAAGGGGTTTAAAATTTTCATTAATTCCGCAAGTCTAAACCTGGCTTTATAAACCATGGTTTTAATTAATAACTTTAAAACTTACAATTAAAACGAAATCTTAACAAAATAACTATTTTATTACCATAGGGGTTCCTTGCCATAATTTTAGGTAAATAAGTTAAATAATACAATCACAACTTAATGAATACTTAAAATTAACTGGTACGTCACCTTTCAATTTCAAATTTGGAATTTTCTTATACAACCAACGGGCAACAAATTCGTGGCAAAATATCTTCAAATCGTGACGTCACTATAGCTTAATCTATGGCAGGTAAAATAGACTCAAAAATCTCTTAAGAAAACATTTCAATAGGTACCAACCGAACACCAATCAAACGAATTAAATAAAAACGCGTAAACACGGTATTGCTCGTATTAAATCTATAGAAGTCGCTGAACAAACCATAGATAAACTAAATTTCCCGCAGAGACAGTGCTTGAGCGTTTAGAACTATAATTCAAAATCCAATAAAACAGTGCCATGCAGTCTTCGGCACATGAAAAGACCTTCAGTTTATGCCTGGAATCAATTAAGTATGATCTATGACACGATCTTCATCTCTGAGGATTTGAGAATTGCATCTTCTTCCCAAATTACTTAAAGGAATCCTCTCTCTCTCTCAATACTATTTAAGGTCTCATCCCATTTCATGGTCAATTCTAATCGCCCACGCACTGAGGTTTGAGTTCTGACTGATGACTTTTATCTCACAGATAGATCTTGAATACAATCTGTTAAATTCAACTGCGTATATTGTAACGGTCATAACGGGGTGGATAAGTTGGTAAAAAACTTTTCTGGAATGACGACGCCAGAACGGGCACTATTAAAATAAGATTGTAGAATTGGCTAGATGGTTTTTGAAATATGTCGGCTTGGATTTGTCCTATACATTTTGCATCCCATACACCCAGTCGACGAAAGTGCTAATCGAAGATTTTGGTTTAGAGTCACGGTCAATGGACTTGTCACACCGTGGGATAGATTTACTGGTTGCAAAGTCAGAGTGAAATAGCAATGGGAAAAAGATTTAATCGTTCCTACTCAAACCCAAATTTCATTGATCTAGGACAAATATCCAGTTTCTCACATCCATCCATCATGTCTTCACCAAAATCTTGTGTAACCTAAACGACCTAAAGGTTTAAGCAAACTTAATATACTGATTTAGAAACATAGCAATAACTGTAAAACAACTAAACAATGCCAGCATTATTAAACAACTTTTAAACTAATAAAATGTACATAGTATGAATTAAATTCGATTGCCTCGCTACACCGCAACCACTCCCGAGTAGCGAGGTAATTGCTTTTACTTCATCGACATGGACCGCAAAGTAACGGCTGATTCAATCAATTATGTACATGATATTTTACAAAAGTACATCCATTGTTCTATACCTTGACAGCCAGGTGTGATCTGTGACAGTGGAATGGCCACGGCTTTGCCTAGGCAGACTTAGTTTGCGGACACTCACCGCGTCAATCATGCCCGACTTATTGCTAAGTAGGTACAGCTTAATTGTTTTGGAAGCGTCAACGCCATGGCTTAAATCATCAGATGCCTTTACGATCATTTCAGGACAGGGAAATAGTACTTTGGAAGCTAAATCTTATGGCTAGGACTAAGACGTTCGGCACCGAATAGTGCAACGATCAGAACTTCGGAAGCTTTCTCGTGAATTTATTTCGTCTAGCCGTCTATATACACGCAAGGAATTCGTATAACTAGCAATTAATCGTGAAAAACGATTCAATTATTAACTTTTACCTAAAATATACATCACAGATAGAGAGATATAAAAAAATCTAACGGCTATAAACAGTTCGGGGACTTGAAAGTCTTCAAAGACAAGGCGATAATTTTCATTTAAACTACCTTAAATCGGGCTTATTACCGTCCACAGAGCAAAGTAACTAAATCCTATTATAAGGACAAATAAATGGAATATCTCTTTAAGATTTATCAACACGGTACGCGATTAATGAACGGAAATGATGCCACATAAGGTGCGTAAAAACACAAATTTGTTAATCGGTAACAAGAGAAGAACAACAAGAAGAAAATAATTGAGGAAATATGAAAAATAGAACGAAATTACAAACTAACGGACCGGAGAAACAAGAGAATAGTGAAAAAAATCATATAGCGCCTCAAAAGGCATAAAGTCCATTCGAAAAACTGCCAACCACTTACACATTACATTGATCTTACCTTAAGCTCTGATAACATCACTGACATTTGTTTAAAAAATCTCTATTCGTAATTGACTAGATGCTTCTTATTTTGATAACCTATCCGTTCACGATGGTAGAACTTTACGATTCAGTTTAAATTTGTGTACGGTTTTGGCAAAAATAAATAAGTAAATAGATTTGAAATAAAAATATTTATACAAAAATTTGCTGGAAACAAAATATACCAAAGTTCTTCCGCCGATCATAATTAATGGAATATGCGGGGGCGAGTGCAGAAGCTTACTTTTTAACGTCGCTATTTTTGGACTCGGACTTTCTGCTGGAATCAGTTTTGGTCTCGGAACTCTTCGAATCGTCATTGTCCTCCTTTTTGCTGGGATGCTCAGCCTCAGATACGTCGTGAGACTTAGATTTGTTGTCCCATTTATTTTGAAACTCATCACTAAGCATTTTCTCAAAGTCGACAGAAACCTTGTTCAGATTCTTCTTCATAGCAGCGTCCGGGTATGACTAGAAACGTACGAAAAAATATCTATTACAATTGAAAGAACTTTCCATAAAGTAGTGAACACGAAATTGAAAATCGAATGAAAAAACAAAACGGAACACGGACCTTCAAATACAGGCGAACGTTGTTGAAAATACGCCTAAAATCCTGCACAACTTGCTCATATTCAGTGTACGACGAATTCTTCAGCTTTGTAGATATATCGTGAAGACACATTGGGTACTTTACGACCTCGTAAAATCTTGGAGCCTGAAAGAATGAAATGTAATGAAATAATAATCTAACAAATTCAAAGAAAAGTTGGTGAAAATTAACACTTTACCACTTTTATGTCCATATCGTGTTGAATGAAAGCAGCTTCGTTAACTTGAAATAGGTTGCCAAGTATCGTTTCAAACTTTTTTACCGTAGCGTTGGGCAAAGGCTTTTTTTTCTTAGGATGATACCACATACTTGAGGCAGCCACCTTCGATTTACCCGAGGACTTTTTATGACTTTCATCTCTGACGTAGCTCCCGGTTTGGTCGTAATTGGGACATCGAGAGTTTTCTTTGGATTCCTGTTTTTTATCCGGTATAGAAATCTCATCAGATTCCACCGATTTTGGTTCTGATTCAAAAAATTTGGTACACTCTTCGGTAAAGGCTGATTGATCTGGGTTGTTAGCAGCTCTTTGTTCCCACAAATCGTGCATGTCCTTCGGCATAAAGTGGTGAGGGTTTAGCCCACTAGTCCAAGCATCGTTGCGTTCCATATTGAACTTCACCTTTAGATCTTCGGAGTAATCATCAGTTGCGCTGAGACCCAGAGCGTCATAAAGCCTCGCTGTATCAGACTTTGAACCCTCATGAATAAAGTCAACCAGTTTAGGAGCAGATTGTTTAGCTGCTTCCCAAGCGCGATCTGAAGTCATCGAGGTCAGAATCTCTAAAGATTCAGCGCTTCTAATGTCCAGGTGTCTGGACATCAACTTGTGCTCGTCAACAAAGATGTCCTCACTTCGTCTCGGCATCAGGCACGGCCAAGACTCGAGGTTGTACTTCGGCTGTGGTGCCAAAGTAACTGGTGGAAAGGGCACCTTTATTTTTAAAGCCATATCCTCGACCAAGGAATTATCGAAGACTACTTCCTGAGATGTGCCTTGCATGAATGGCGCTATAGGATCTGCAGGCTTAATGGGCACCTTGTAACTTCCGGGTTTCATATAAACTTTTGACATTTCGTGATACTCATCATTGTCGGGATCAATAAATTGCACGGGGCCAGAGATATTATTTGGAATCGTCACAACATTCGACTGTAACTGAATGTTGTGCGAGTGATGAGTTATAAAATCGCTAGGTTCTTTTTGGACCATCTGACCCCATGCCGCAAAAAAATCGGCCTCTTCTTTTGTATCGCCGCAGCTGTTGTTTTTTTGTACATAACGTCCTCTCATTTCAGCGGTCGACGCCATGCTAGGAATCAACGTCTTTTCCACATGACTGAGAGGAATCATTTTAGCTTTCAGCTCCATGTCTCTACGTTGCATCTGATCGAACAGCATGCCTCCTATCAAGGGCTGACCAGGAGCTTTGCCCAGCTCTGCATCTATCTTATGCTTCATTTGACTGTAGAGTTCTCTTTGATCCACGTGGCACATGTTCTCTAGAGCTCTGAAGTCAGGCACGTTGGTTATAGTCCATGACTGGCGTGGCTTTGCTTCGCGAACACTACAAGGGTCGCATTTGTATTGCCCTTTTAAATACGTATCCATTTCACTTTGCTCGTTCAAGGGATAGAAATTGTGAGAGCTTGGTGGAGGCACCGCAGGAAATTTTTTGAAGGCTACTCCTGATCTAGCTGGCCAAGGGCCTTCGTTAAAAGTTTGAGACGACGATTGAGCTTGATTCTGCACCCATGGTGGTTGTACCGCGTTGAACATTTGCGGAGAAGCATTTACGGGTCTTGGGGTACTAACGTGAGGTTTTATGGGCTGGAATTTGCTTTGATTTTGATGCCGCGGCGCCGCCGAGTTCGTAGCATAGTAGTTGTGCGTAAAACTCTTTTGTTCCATTGTAAAACCGTGATCTAGACACTTGTAAGTCTTATAAATGTGCGTTAGCATTTCTTTGGTAACAGCTTGCCATTGCACAAAGCATTCCCTTATGTTTGGGCTGTAATATTTATTTTCGATTCTGGAAAATGTGTCATGTTTCTCACTTAATAGCTCCTTCACGCCTTTCCACCCATCTAGGATTCGAACAAAGGAGAAAATAAAGTTCTTGATGACCCACGGTATGCCTTGCGAATGGAGGTTGGCTACGGCACTGTCCGGTTTCTGTACATTGGATCTTGTCTTTGCGCAAATTGAATGTATATTTTTGAAACAAGGTCTGTTGTGATGCGCAATAGCTATGTTTTCCGCATCAGTGCAGGCTTCGATTGCAAGTTGAACTATTTGGTTAGGTATTTGATCGTGTATGATTATCTTATCTAAAGCAGTCAGGAGCACATCAGAGGATCCCGAAGGTTTGTTCTTTTCTTCATCTTGATAAGCTTTTTGATTATTTGTATCTGATCTTGAGTTGGAGTCAGGTATGTTACAAAGTTCGGACACCATTCGTTCGCCTTCAACGAAAAAATCGAGGCTTGATGTAGATTCTGAAGTAAGGTTTCTGTCCTGCTTCCTCTGCCTGTCAGTTTCGTTTCCGCCTTCTTTATATCTCTCATGGTACCGAGGATCAGAGCTGTAAGCTTGTCTTTTATCTTGACTTTTGACTATTTTCTTCTTGGCTCCTGTTCCGATTGGTTCTTGGTAGGAAACAGACCAAGAGCTTTGCGAGCGCCTGTCAGAGTTGGAGTTCCGATCCATCTTGCTGTAATTGGGTGAAGACGGATCGAAGACCAGGCCCACTAGTGGGGAGTTCGGGGGCGAGCTGAACGTGGGAGCCGACGGATTGTTGTATCTGGAAAGATGGCGCTCGTTTAGACATTGTCGTTTGCTGATCCCCCTTGAAATGTTTTGTATTGTGCGAACCTCGGATTCTGGTACTGTTGGTCACCGCCCGTCGCCTCATAGATACCGGTCGCTACCCGGCAGTACGTCGCCATATTTGGATCAGATAGATCTTTATTGGAGCACCCTGAAAAAAGAAAGGATCCTCTTTCAAACTTTGTTGTTTTTTCGTAATCTTCAGTCACCGTTCTCAGACAGGTGCTTTTTTTTCTTTGAGTAGCCCAAAAGTTTTTTTTTTTATGAGATATATATTTTTTTTATATTAAAACCGACAAACGGGCATAGGGTGCACCTGACGGTAAGTGATCACCGCCGCCCATGGACAACTACAGCACCAATGGGACTGCTAGCGCGTTGCCGGCCTTGCAAGAAATGGTACACTCGCCTGTTAAAGGTACCCATGTCATAGCCAGTTGGAAAAACCCCAGCCGCCAGCCCATTCCAAATTTTGCTCGTACGGGGCAAGAAAGACCGCTTGAATCGTACGGTATTGGAGCACCAACTATCGATAGATAGGATGGCAAACAAACAAGAATACCTGGTGGTAGGCACCACCCATGAACACCCGCAACAGTCGAATTACTGATGCGTAGCCAGCCTAGATTATACTTTAATGCAACGCCAAAGGCGTGCATTGTAGACCTATTTACTCAGGATTAGGTGGACATTTAAAGAAGGAGAGAAAAGATGTAGACTCACCATAGTTACTCTTCTGCATCACGGAGTGGTGGTAGCCGTCTTGGTGGGGCCGTTCGCCGTCCCGGTCGCCAGTTTTGTTCGACCCGCCACCATACTCTTGCATTGGGCTCGCAGTTACCTAAAATTGTAACCAAACAAAGTGAGAACATATATAATATTATGTAGTTTAATTTTCTGTACAAATTTACACTATGTGCTTGATATAAATCCCGTAGAAGTCGGTTGGAATCGGGAGGAATAGCTTTTCTTTGCGACGAGAAATAAAGGCAAACTTTCGCCTGTAAAAGGTTAAAGATTTTCAATGTGCTGTTCGTAAGGACGAGAAAAAAAAGAACGAAAGAAATATCCTCATTCAGCAGCACAATGTGTCATAAACGTATGAAATCAGTGTTGTTCTGACTTCCCAATTTAAAATTAAGATAAATTTTATCAACCTCTAATTCCTTCGCGAAAGGCAGACAATTTGGCGAAAATAATAAGTGTTGCATAAACCACAATAATTTGTGAGCGCAAACACGTCCAAGATAAAATTGCTTAGTTTATCCGAAAAATAAACTATCTTCACTTTCTGTCGCGTAAAACTGTAATATTTTGCGGCCGACCGTACAAAATTACAAAATAGCTTTCGGTAAAGTTAAATACGATAATATGAATGACATGAGAATATTAGTTTCTACCAAGATCTAGTTGGTGTCCGAGCCGTGATATCGATTTTCAGATTTTTGGATTTTTTTTCGTTAATTGTTGAACTGAAACGATTTTCTAAGTACGCTGCGCTTTCTACTGTGCTTCTACGACTGCTTACTGTCATATAGTATAACAATTAAATAAGAGTTGCTAAAATAATGTGTAAATGATCAAAATCGAGTGCTTACCTTCGCAAGTTGCTCGTGTCTTCCCGCGGGGTTTCCTCGGAATATCAGAACATATTCAAAAAAACATCCACTTAACGGTTACTTTGCCTGTCACTAGGCAGTTTTCTACTATCTTATTCTTACGTATTAATCGATATGATTTCACGCGATGGGCTTGATCTGTGGCAGTTTTTGAGTTTCTTATTTTCTATCTATATATTTTTTGTGTAGAACGTTTTTTATCATGATCGTTTCACTATAAGATGTGGAGTAGTGAATGATGACTTGGCGACCATATGATTTTGTTCATTTGTTTCCTAAAAGATGTCATTCGATTTTTGCTTTTTTATTCTGACAATATGTGGACAGAGATTTAACTTCATGCAGGGTAAGAAACCTCAGTAGTGAATTAACAAGGTTTTACTGAAATTTTATGGACACTACCACTTTAAAAGCAGGAATTTTATAACATGAAATTGTAGAGCGGTCGTAGGAACGCCTGGGATATGTTTAAATGCAACGTTTTCTGTTCGCAAAAGGCTGCTTATCAATTTTATTACCAACTCACTACGTCCATTCTTACTTTGGGCTATCCCGGGCATTTGGAAAGTACCCACGGGATACAGAACATACGGGCAACAGCTAAATATCAAATTAGAAACAACCCGTTCAGCCGTCTATAAGGTAAGTACAAACTAACTTTCTATGAGTACTCTTGATAATAACTAAACCATGGTTATGTTTCTACGGATAACAACTTACAAAATACAAACATCATTAATTTTAAAACGAATTTATTTCAAAATTCCTTATCATTATAATTGGGTACCTAATACATACACATATAAACGGACGATAAAATTATTTAGTACTAGCTTCTGCCCGCGACTTCGTCTGCGTAGAATCATACATAAAAACCTTCCTCTTGAATCACTCTATCTATTAAAAAAAACTGCATCAAAATCCGTTGTGTAGTTTTGAAGATATAAGCATACAGAGGGACATAAGGACATAGGGACATGTAGACAGAGAAAGCGACTTTGTTTTATACTATGTAGTGATTTCGATTTTGACTTATATGGGCATAAATGTATGTTGTATACGTTACCAAGACGTCAAAAACATACAATACAATACAATACAAATGCTCTTTATTGAACACCACAAATCAGTACAAAACAATACAGAAACAAAGAACAAAGTAGACAATAGGCGATCTTATCGCTTAATAGCGATCTCTTCCAGACAACCAATAAAAGAAATAAGTCAAAATCTATACACCTTTATGCCATCACCATCTCCTTAAATATTGTATGTGTGTACTCATGTTGTATGTAGTATGTATGTATGCATGTGTGTAATGATATTTAGTAGTTTATTTATGAATTGTTTGTTGTATTTTGAAATGTACGCTCTATTGTGGCTTTCACTATAAGGATATTCTAAACTCACTCTGTCGGTCTCTCGCTTAATCTCTCATTTATTCAAAGGTTAACTGGTAGTGATCCCTTATAGGGATAAGTTCGCCTTTGTGCATATATTTAAGGTATTGAGGCGAACTCTAGTGCCGACACGGCACACCTCTAGCCGGAACCTCCCCGCGCCCCGCGCGGACGGCCGCCAGTACGCTCTCGCACCGGCGCACGCTCATGCAGTGTTTAGTTTATAGCATAGAGCAAAAACAAAGAGGAGGTGTGGTAATAAGATTTCCCTATGAAACATCGCGTGACATTTTGCGGGGTGAGGGGTTGTGGAACTCCGCCCACTTTTCAATTTTCCATCCGTCGGTTAGTAGCAAAACCACTCGCCTACCTAGTTCAGCTATCTCACACTAGATGTCAATTAGTGTAAAAGTAATGGGACGTACTCAGAACTTTGAGCTTCAAAAAGTTTGTGTAATAAATGAATAAAATAAGGGTAACCATTTTTACTGATTTAGATGTATATTGTACTTATGTAAAATAATAGACAAATTATTATAACGAACATAATTTTATTTACAAAATTCAATTACCTGCGAAAATAAAGGCATATTATTCAAATTAGTCGCTTGAAATAGTCCATTTTATCAAATAAAGGTGTTTAAAGCACAGCTTAAAAAAAATTAACAATGCCAATTATGTTAATATGGATAAAATGTTTATTTAATATTCTAAGTTCTTTCAATTCATGAACAGTCACGGAGAATAATATGTATACAACTCAGAACTTTGTTACTTCAAAATAGTTGCTATTAAAATGTATTGTCATTTCATTACTGACCATAGCCGTGCGTCGGTAAAATTATTTGATTCTAATTACGGCTCTGGATATTTTTGACGTTGAAAATAGTTGTTCTAATTGACGATAGATGGCGGCCTGTTCACAATGTATTTATAAAACTACTAAAGTACTGTTTTGGCGACTAAAAAGTATTTAGGACTAAATGTATACTTTAGTTTTCAGTATATACGTATGATTATTACAATATACTAATGCGGAACTTTACGTACTTATATTTTTAATTCACAAAAGTTACGCCATCTAGTGTCGAGAAGTATAATTTATACTTGAAAGCCGAAAATGTTCTAGAACTATTTTAATAATTACGTATAAAATTACTTACAAATGAAATGTGATACCATTCAAAGCATCAGAACGTCTGTCTGAATAACTTTGACACGATAAAACACAACACTTCATCATTTTCTTTTTAAAACCGCGAAAACACGACGATAATGCGAGTCTCGATACATGTGCACCTGACGAACGCTGGCAACATACTAACTAAGCCCCGCCCACAATGATGACGTCAGGACCTAGTTGAAAATCACAGTGCACAGTTGCTTAGGCCAGCTCCTCTTTGTTTTTGCTCTGTGGTTTATAGTAACGATTTTAAATATAATGATTGTTCTGTATCAGATGTTATTGGTGTAATAAAGATATATTATAATCAGTGTGTGTGTGTGTAATGAAGTGACCTTACTACCACAGTATTTTTTGTTATTTGTCTCTGTTTCTTTATATTTGTACAATAAAGCATTTACTTACTTACTTACAAACAATAAGGCCGGTGACACATAATTGACATGATGACTGTATCGATATATATTCCCTCGACTGTAGGTACCAGGGATGATACGGAGCTTCGACTCCGGTTCCGTTAAGTCGGAACTTCCGATTATTGTTACACCTTCGGTTCCGACTTCGACTCCGACACTTTTAAATGGAAGGTTTTAATCGGAGGTCGAAGCATAACATAGCGGCGGCGGCGGCCTGTGACGACTGTTATGAACAGGTTTATATTCATACATGTCGCGCGGGGAATCCCCCCGACTCCCACTACGTGCACTCTATCGTCAATTATCCGACCCTGCCTCCGACTCCGATTCCGACTCCGATAAAGCGAATTTAAAAACTCCGACTCCGCCTTCGGTTCCGATAAAACTACCTCCGTTACATCCTTGGTAGGTACATACCTTTTATCTACTCCGTTAGGGGAAAGAGGTTTCATACTCGAAAAAATGAAGTTCTAATCGTGGCATCTCGCTCATACTAACATTGTTTAATATTAAAGTAATTCACGGCATCTGTGGTCCGTTTTTGGAATCTACATTACACACACACATACACACACACACACACACAAATCACGTCTTTATCCCTTACGGGGTAGACAGAGCCTAAGGTAGCAGGTACCTACAGGCCACATTTAGCAAGATTGTGGGCGTATAGGTGGAAAATGGAATCAAAATAGTGATGGGTTGCTAGCCTCATCGCCTATAACATGATTCCTATGATTTCGCCTGTTCCCTAGATGGGCTTTTACCATCTGCGCGGGTAGAGAAGCAACTGGTACATTCTATGTTTTTTCTTTGCTCCCAGACCAGCATGGAAATAAATCTAGATACATTACAATTTTTTTTTTTTTTTTTTTTATGTGTATAGGAAGGCAAACGAGCAAGTGGGTCACCTGATGGTAAGTGATCACCACTGCCCATAGACACCCGCAACCCCGGGAGGATTGCAGATGCGTTGCCAACCTAGAGGACCAAGATGAAATGCCTCTTGTGCCCGTAATTTCCCCGGCTGTCTTACTCTCCACACCGGAACACAGCAGTGCAAGCTCTGCTACTTAGCGGCAGGATTAGCGAGTAAGATGGTGGTAGCGATCCGGACGGACCTTGCACAAGGCCCTACCACCCGCACAAAAAAAAAAAAAAAATGTACCCAAACTAGCGCCAAAACCTCAATCGCTGATTGGCTAATTGGAGCAATGCTGTTGGTTTAGACCTGTGAAATTGTAACTTGCAGCTTCGAGAGCCACAAGCCTATTTAAAAAGAGAACATTAATTATCCCATGAAGTGTTCTCTACAAAGAAGAATTGGCCACAAGAAATATTTTTTGTTTCTTAATCTATTTGTTACTCGGAAATAAAAGGGTATGCTAGTGTCGGCTACGGCCTTCAAAGATCATCATTGTACGAGGTGTTTGAGCACCGCCATGGCAGCAGTTCCGAGGGTGAGGGTCAGAAGAGGCGTGAAGTCCACAGAGCCGTTGCAGAAGTCCTTGGAACACGAGCACACCTCCTGCCGGCCGCCGTACCCCGTACGGTGGTAACAGGCTCCCTGAAAAGAAAATCATAGCATGGACCATCAAACCACCATCTCACTCGTTAATCCTGCCTATTAAGACTGTACGCCCTTAATCATTCTAAACGTGGCCTTAAGGTTTTGTTACCCCGTAAGGGATAAAGACGTGATTTGTGTATGTGTGTGTGTGTGTATGTAAGACTGATGAAATTAAAAACATACAAAGAATTTCATCTCGACCCTCTAGGCTGGACACGCATCTGCAATCATGGGTATTGTGGGTATCTAAGGCTAGCGTTACAGTTTGACAACAAAAATAATGCTCCACGATGTACCTGCGCAGTATATCAATTTTAGTAGCGCGGGAAACTCTGGCGCTGTTATTGGTCGATCGATTTCGTACCAACAATGGCAAAATCGTGTAAGCGGGACAGAGCTAAGAATGCAAAGCAAGCAATACTCTGCCAGTTGCGCTTGCAAATAAAGTTCAATATAGATTATTTACACGTTCGGCTGCCATCGGAAACTGGTCTGCGCTTCTCTGCGCAAACGAATACTGCCGATGCGCATTATATTTGTTGTCAAACTTTTGTACTTCGTCTCCTACCCGGAGCTGTTCGTTGATCTCATGTGGTCTATGTGCTACACCATCTAACGACAGCGTGTCTGTCACTGTAGCACCTTCAGGACAGACAAGTTTTGATGGCTTGGTTTCGTCCACAGCTGTTTATGGCCCGTTGATCTCGTGATTTATATGCTGTACTATCTTACGACACAGCATGTGTGTCACTATTTCGTTCAGCTTTAAGATAGTCAGGTTTATGATCTATTCCCAAGCCCATATTGCACGGTGTCGCTGTGAGGCATCCCGGGGCGGGTGGGGGCGTCACGGCCGCATTTCATGCACCCATGTAGTTCCACAACCAATGGAACGCGTGTGGTTTTAGCAATGCCCATCGTGCTCTCGCAACATACCTCTGTTGTCTCCCACAGGGGGTTGCATGAATCGCGTTTTCCACATGTTAAATATCATAACATTTTTTTGGCAAAAATCCCTTATACTTTGGAAAAGCTGATATTCTTCAAAATCCTAGACTGATTTTTACCAAACAGCGCCTTCTCTCGTCCCTGGTGAGCAGTAGGGTAAAAGCCGGATAGTTGCCACACTTTTTAAAAAGCTCCTTTAAAAAATGTGTCCCAATACATTTTTTATTCAAAGTGTAGTTCTCAAACATAGTTCATTAATCTTCTAACATACCCTATCTATAAAAAAGTTATAAATACTATAATTTTTAAGTAAATCCAGTTTAAAATGACCTCTAAAAAAGAGGATAGTTGCCAACTATAGCGGATACTAGCCTAACGTTAAAAATGGTTGGGGGGATACTTGCCCAATGTGAGGATAGATGCCCGTCTGTTTTTTTTTTTCAAATAAAAATGAACTTATATTAATTTAAATAATCAGTTTTTATTATTAAATACAATCTTTTATTAAGTATTAATTAAAGTTAAATTATAATTATAAAATTATAACAATAATAGACTCCAAAATAGTAAATAAGTGTCCAAAATAAAAATGTTATGTTATTATTTATTTTGAAGAGAGAACAATACAATTAGATGTATATTATATATATATATATATATAAATAAATATAAATAGATTATTATATTTATAAGCTAATTTATATTTATTTAATTATTAATTATTTAATTAATTAATATATATATATTATAATCTAATTAATGTTCGGTCCAGTTGATGTGGCATTTTGCTGTTGAGTATTTATTTTATTTAAGATAATATATATAATAATATATAGTAAAACTAAATAAAAAATCACCAAGAAAAAATAGTAAAAGCAAATGAAAAAAATAACTAAGAAAAAAAAAAGTTGCCGCAGGGCAACAATCCGCAAAAGACAGTAGGGCAACTATCCGATTTGATACGGATACTTGCCCTTTTTATTTATGAAATAAATAAAACATATTTAACAATAAAACCTAATCAACAGTGCAATTTAAACTCTAATGCACACAAAGAAATATATTTTTGACTGAAATCGCAATCAGTTATAAAAATATTTAGCAGAGATTACATGCCAATATAATTCTGGCGCTCGTCAAAGTGTCGCTGCGGAAGATGTTTCCTCACACGGACAAAACTCGTGCGCCTACTTCAACGGCTTATGTGGCACCGAGGCATGCGCGGGGGACGCTTTTAATTTATGATCAAAAAAAACACTGTCAATACGTCTAACATAGAGCATTTGAAACTGAGGCATGTATCCGTCCGAGGCAACTATCCGGCTTTTACCCTAGATGTTCCATGGGAGTTTGTAATGTGTCGTACAGACATATCATTCAAACAGATGACGCTTAGCGACAAAAATTCGCATAGTAACAAAAGGTCACGTGACAGTTAGTAACAGGTAGAAAAATTCGGAGACTACCCACCTGTTATGGGTGGGTGGTGTAGGGGTATAGCACGCGTCACGGAATGACGAGGATCCGGGTTCGATTCCCGGCCATAGCTTTACTTTTCGGATTTTTCTGTGTTCTTATTTTCACTGACATTTAGAAATTTACCAAACATAAATTTAAAAACCACCGCAAGGCAACTGGCTTTGGAATAAAGCTTGGTTTGAGAGCTACAATGCCACAGGCAGACAGACAGAGACATCAACGTCAAACTCAACACCCTTCTTTTTGCGTTGGGGGTTAAAAAAGGTGAAGGTAATTTAAATAGCGTTATGCTAACCTTGTACTTCGTCTCGTCCCACCCGCAGCTGCGTATGACCCGGCTGACCGGCATCTGCCCGTTGATCTCGTGATCTATGTGCTGCACCATCTTGCGGCACAACGTGTGCGTCACGCCGCGGTCGTGTTCAGAACAGTTGCGCTTGAGGCTGTCTGGCAGCACCTTTAGGGCGCACAGCGAATTGGTGGCGCTGTTGCATTCGTAGCACATTATTGGAGAACCTGAGGATCAAAATACAATACGATAGAGAGAGAGAGAGAGAGACAATACATACACGTCTTTATCCCTTACGGAGTAGATGGAGCCTAAGGTAACAAGACCTAACGGCCACGTTTAGCAAGACAGTGGGCGTATATCTATGTGGAAAGTGGAATCTAAATAGTGATGGGTTACTAGCCGCATCGTCTATAACATGATTCCTAAGATTTTGGTCCATTCCCTCAATGGGATTTTACCATCTACGCGGGAAGAGAAGCAACTGGTACATTCTATGTTTTTTCTTTACTCCCAGACCAGCATGGAAGAAATACAATATAAATACTCTTTATTGAACACCACAAATCAGTGCAAAACAATACAGAAACAAAGAACAAGGTAGACAATAAGCGGTCGTGTCGCTTAATAGCGATCTCTACCAGACAACCAATAAAAGAAAGAAATAAGTCGAAGTCAAAATATTATGTTAAACATTTATAATCAGTTTAGAATCTTTACTTAGGATAGCGCAAAAGTCGCTCCACGGCGGTCGAATGTAGAATGAGAGAGGGAGAGGGATAGAGATACATAAGTATACATTAAAAACAGTGCATTTATAAAAAAGAAAACAAGCAGGTAATAGATAGAAACGAAACTAGGTATATCTAAATATTGTCCGGACATGGTGTGGATTGGGCCCCAGTCACTTCATTGCATGAACGCTTGGATCTTTTAAACTACGCTACGGATTTTGATGTGTTTTTTTTTAATAGATAGGGTGATTCAAGAGGAAGATTTTTATGTATAATTGTACGCAAACGAAGTCGCTCGTATAGAATAAACCAGGAACGTGAACGCATCTGTTATTGCGTAAGTATTAGAGCCGACGCGGTAGAGGAAAAACTTAACTGTTTTTTATAAGAAATACATTTTTAATACAATTATTTTTTTGTTGAGTGCTTGCATTGTCATCTTACGTTATGTATACCAAGTAAGTCAATCGGACCACTGGAAGTGGGTTAAAGTTGACAGGCAATATTTGAGCCACCTACATAATATAGTGAACTATCAGGGTTTCGATTCGGTATACAATTCTACAGCTATCGGATTTGAGGGGTTCCGAAGGGTCCCGGCGTGCCTACACTAAAATACCTACAAAAGCACCTTCGACACAACTGGCGACCAAAGGGCCGGCAGCTATCTCTCCCAACGAATAAGTATAGAGATTCAGCAAGGGAATCGCAGTTACCTAACTCGCTCGCAATCGCCATCGTGTTCATTTTGACAGTTCATGTATGGGCTGACAATTGGCATCGGAATCAGCTAGCTGTCACATTCATACAAGAAGTGTTTAAATGAACATGATGGCGATTGCGAGCGAGTTAGGTAATAAGCCTACTGATGTTGCCAGCCTTTTGAGCCAGTTTTAAGAAACTAGTTATATTTTGGATTTAAATTTAATTGTTATCTAATTGTTTTATTTTTCTTGTTATTCTATGAATAAAAACTTTATCCACGTAAATACTATCACGGCAAGTTATATGTTAAGCTTTCAATTAATAATAATTTAAAATCATTGCCTCTAACATATTAACGGATCTACCACACTTGGTTTAAATAAATTGAGAATAAGCGTATCCACTTTACTAAACTTTATGGAAGTACCAAAATAATAGGTAAAATAATAGGTTAGGTCTACTCACAAGCAAACATTGAATTCTTTGAAATATCATAGCCAAATAGGTACATCCACGCATTCATAGATACCCGGTGAATAAATTCAACTTCAATAGCAAATATCTAAAGAGCTGTTTCACCACTTTCTGATTAGTGAGTAGGTAGATATCTGTCAGATATGATACTAGTACCAGGAACTTATTAGGCTCAATGCCGCGGGGGAGTACGTTTTTAGATTTATTTTAGTTTTAGTTCAATTCATTTATTTTGTGATACATTTATATTTTTCGACTAGAGTAAGGTGACTTTTCTTGTTAATAAATAATTTTAGAAAGTGGTGAATCCGTGAAGAAACTCTCAAGGAAACGTGAAAATAATACGTTAAACCAATATAAATACTAACCATATTCAAACAGTCCACAGAAGACGAGAAATCCAAAAGCCTGGTACCGCATCGTTTCCCACGCAACAGCACACCAACCCAAATATACTTGTGGCTACAATCCGTTAATGCCACGGCAACCGACAGTTCCCTTTCCCCGTGTGTCTCAGGTCTGCTGTGGCAAAAGCCGGCTAAGAGGTACTAATTCCCAAACCCCCGCCACCCGTGCCCACTAAAGCTGGACTAAGGATGCAACCATTCAAGAGAGGAAATACGTAATTTAGTTAGCTGGCATCGCCTCACGCGCAACTCAGATTTGGCTCTCGATTTATTTGATAATAGGCAGGATTGGATGATCGGTTAAAATAAGATACGTATTATTTATGAAGCAAGGGAGTGATTGCTGTCGCATCACCGATGTAAAATAGTCAGGTGTAAATAAAGAGTATAGACGTTATGAAAAACTAATAAATATATTAGCAAAACACAAACACAACAATAAATATCTATGGCACAACAAAGATACAGTGGCGCTGTATTTATCTCAGTGTTGATAACTCTGTGACCTGACGACATTATCGCCTATTTACATTCCGCTAACTAACTTAACATGTTACGAGTAAACTAACACATAACGAACACATAGAATGAGAACCCATTCGAATAAGTTACGTATAAACTATTTAAACATCTAATAATACTATGTTCATTTACAATCTTTGATGTACGGCGGGGTCAACAGAGGAACAACTTTTACAAAAATGTTTCCTTATCAATTTTAGCAAATGAGTTAATATCGCTAAAAGGAATTTGGTTTCACAATAATGTGATAGCAATAGAATCTGTTGGTAAGGCCGAAAAATTATCTACCGCCAATGACACCATGGAACTAGACAGAATGGCCGTGAATTCTTTAAAATCCGACGGACAGTTCTGTGTACAGCAGTTTATTTCGACTAGACTAAAGTCAGCAACGCGATAGATTGCTAAATCTGTTAAACATAGAACGGCTCTGCTAGGCAAAGCGTTGTCTTTGGAATCTTTTGCGTTCTAGATCCTTCTAGAACCTGAGGATGGCGGCAGTGAGCAACATGAGGAAAGTGGCGGCGACAGGGATGGACGCCGAGTTGCAGCCGTCTTCAAGGCAGGAGCAGACCTCTTGTCTGCCGCCGAAGCCGGAGCGCTGGTAGCAACGGCCCTGGGGAGTTTAATCTTCGTTAATTTTAAAGTCGCAGTGAAGTTGGAGTTAAAATTAGTTTTTCTACGACAGACACAAAATCGTACATAGTAGGATATAGTGGGAAAGTAGGTTTTGGTTCGTGAGATATGAATCTCCGCTTCAACCAATACCTAACTTATACGTCTTAAAGTATTTTCGAAACTGCACTCGTTAATACCTCTTCAGACAAACAATGAGTTCCTTACACTGAACTTGTCGCGATAAACACGCGACCTGAGTGGAAATTTCCGCTCGCGGAGCGGGAGGGAAATTTGCTACTTACGACCCGGGGCGACGTAAATTTTATTTACCGTTCTCACCTTCAATACAATACACAGGCTGTTATAGAACTTACTATAAGTAAAACTCCTAGCACGGGAGCAAAAGCCAAAGGGGCCCGATTTATGAAAGTAGTGAAAATTTGTAATGAATTTGAAATACGAGTAGACAATTACAGCTCTCATTGATCTTGTGAACTTGTCAAAAGTTTGATTAGAGCCGTAGTTTTGAAGATATGAACGGATTTATACCATTTTCGAGAGAGGTGTTTTCAAAAATTGGGTCCCAGTTTGGCGTTGCTAACTTTTTATATGCTGTACTTGTATCCAATTACCGCCCAATGCGCAGCTATACCTAGGTTCGGATCGATTTAAACGACCCGTCTATCATGCGTCACTACTTGGACAATTAGGCAAACTAACTCGCTGAAAATTGCCAGCATTTTCGGGGAATTCCGATCGATAGCAATTTGAGACGATTTAGGGTGATCCATCGGATACTCACTAAACGACGACGACAATATATAGTCTAGCCGACAAGTTCAAAATGGTCTAGAATAGAGATACTGCTCATAAAATTATGAGCGATAGCTCATTGGATGGGGAATAACGCCTAGAAAATTGTGCTCAAAGAGTGTATTAGCACATAAATAAATATAACGACGCGACGCGATCTAGGTACAGTCAAGGTTTTACAGTACAAGCTTCTGCCCGCGACTTCGTCTGCGTAGAATTATACATACCTTCCTCTTGAATCTATCTATAAAAAAAACCTCTAAGTTACGATCGCGTTTCCGTTTAAATTTTTAAACGACTGTAAATTAGAACACAGAAAAATCCGAAAAGTAAAGCTATGGCTGGGAATCGAACTCGGATCCACGTCATTCCGTGACGCGTGCTATACCCTTACACCAACCAAAGCAGGTGGGTAGTCTCCGAATTTTTCTACCTGTTACTAGCTGTCACGTGACCTTGTTACTATGCGAATTCTGTCGCTAAGCGTCATCTGTTTGAATGATGTGTCTGTACGAGATAATTACAAACCCGTTCCCGTTTTAATGTCAAAAACTATGAGGATTGTTTCTTGCCGTTTCGATCCGCTTAGCGCTGCTAACTTTTCCATAGCAATTGAGTTATTTACGTGAACGCGTTGTAAATATTTGCGTCCGTAGCGTCACGTGACGGCAACCAACTAATTCGTAGTAGGTACTTGACACTTCAACGCGAGTGTAACTTTTAAAGGGACATAAACTGATCGTTCGGCCAGCCCACAATACGCATAGTAACTACCGGTGACCTAAGTGTTACTAAAACTGGATTTAGAGCAAGATCGAATGCAGGTCAAACATTTTATTCTCAGTCAATGTAATGTAGAAACTGAGCTGTAATATTTACTTGTATGTGCTGTTAAATTGAGAATGTTAGGTGCTGAAGAACGCGCTAAGAAAGGGAGAGCCCGTACGCTTCCCATAGAGTCTAAGGCTTAGACGATGAGACCGTGCAATACAGGTAGGTAATGTACCTTGCACAGGGTCCCACCACTCGCACTGATAACTTTTCACAATTTACACATGGGATATCTATATGGGGAGTGTGAATGTTTACGTTGGGAGGGAAAGGTCTAGACTAGACGGTACCAAATTGGGGGAAAAAAGGTCACGTCAATAGTACCCTAAACCGTCGAGCATGTATGAAGAGATTGACGAATGTCGATGAAGCGGAAAAAGTATGTCAGGATCGTAGCAAATGAAACAAAGTCAGTGGCGTAACTATAGGGTGGCAGTGGTGGCAAAATGCCAGGGGCTCTAGCTCTACGGGGCCCCGAACTGGCTTGGTTTAGAGCACAGAAGGGACGCTGATGCACTTCTTTATATTGAGGAAGGAGCCCCATCTGACGAATTTGCCACGGGCGCCAGACGTTATAGTTACGCCACTGAACAAAGTAGTCTCTGCCTACCCCTACGGGAAAGGCGTGATGGTGTGCAAATCGTAGAGTTGACCTCATGTCAACCGACCTTGTAATTGCTCTCGTCCCATCCACACCCTCTGATGACGCGGCTGTCCGGCGGCATGCCGTTCATCTCGAACTCGACGACCTGTGAGATCTTCCTGCACATGGTGTCCTTGGGTCCGCAGGGCAGCCGGAGAGAGTCGGGCAGCTTCTCCAAGAGGCATCGGGAGTCATTGTGGCTGTTGCATTGGTAGCAGTTGATTGATAACCCTGGAAGGAAGGAGTCCGTTAAGAATTTGTCATGGACCACAGGAAATAGTTGCGACTGTTGCCGGTGGAGTAACTATAACGTCTGGGGCCCGTGACGTATTCAAAGGATGGTGGTCCTTCCTTGTCGAATAAAAAAAAATTTTGTTGTTTCCATTTCAGTCTATTCCAAACCATTTTAACGCATTTGTAAACAAGCTCCCCCCTCCCCTAAGTTCATATAATAATTAAATGTGATAATCTATTATTAATTTCTTCCATGCTGGTGTGGGAGTAAAGATAAAACAGAATTTACCAGTTGCTTTTCTTCTCGCGCATATGGTAAAAGCCCATCGAGGGAATGGACGAAAGTCTTAGGAATCATGTTATAGGCGATGCGGCTAGCAACCCATCACTATTATGATTTCCCTTTCCAGCTATACGCCCTTAATCATGCTAAACGTGGCCTTAAGGTTTTGTTACCTTAGGCTCTGCCTACCCCGTAAGGGATAAAGACGTGATATATGTATGTATGTATGTATTGATATAAAATGTTGTGAGAATCAATTAATGATCCTTCAACATTCCGGTGATATATTGCATAAAATGAGTGATTCAAATGAAAATACAAAAGGGGAATTAAAAACAAATTAAACTGCGATTAAATGAAAAACGAATAAAAACTAAACTAAAACTAATCTTAAAATAAAATAATTAAAAAAGGAGAGGCCCCCGTGGCATAGTACCACAGACGCTGGCAGCATTCCCCCTTTGGGCAGCGATACTAATACGCTGTCCAAGGAAGCTGCCAGCTCTGCGGTCACCCGTAGCGTCTATTAGCCTCTTCGCAATAACTTTGAAGAGGCTAATAGCGCTAGGACCCCACGGACCAAGGGTCTCAACACCGAAAGGGACACAGTTAGACCTAATGAAAATTAGGTGAGTGACCATCATAATGGAGAATGACCACTGAAGAGCAAAACCCAATGATGCATAATACAGAGTTTATCTCTTCATAACTGAGGGTTATGAGGTCGTAATCAAATGACGGACCCTTTGAACGTAACCTTCAGGTGCTCGCCGGACGTGCTGCTACGAATTTCAGCAAAGCTAAAAATATATTTCAGTACATAGGTACTATGTCAGAGTATGTATACCTGCCCACGCATTCGCAGGTAGATATTGTACGTGGTACGATGTTTACGTAACTTTATTAAAACGGGGGTTCTGAGGATGGTTAGAGATAAAAAGGCTTTAGGTCAAAATGATAAGACGCCCACGTTTACGTGGATTTGGGGAACAAAGAAGGCAGTCCTGAGCTAATCCTACTAATATTATAAACGCGAATGTAAGTTTGTTTGTTACGGTTTCACGCGAAAACTACTCAACCGATCATCATGAAATTTTGTACACATGTTCTTGGAGGTATTAGAAGTAACATAGGATACTTTTTATTAAAAAAATATATTTTTTATGTCGTCACTCTGACGTTATCTGCGCGGATGAAGTCGCGGGCAAAAGCTAGTAAGCACATAACTACAGATTTTTCCAACATACATACACACATATTTAACACGTGTAGACCTAAGATCACGTTTTAAGGGGAAGGAAAGGGGAATCAAAATAGTGATGGGTTGCTAGCCGCACCGCCTATAACATGATCCCTAAGATTACAAAAGTAGCTTCAAAGCCTGTTTATTAGTGTAATTTTACATACATGCATAAATCACGACTTTATCCCTTACGGGGTAGACAGACCAAGGTAACAAAACCTTAAAAGGCCACATTTAGCTTGATTAAGGGCGTACCTATAGCTGGAAAGGGAAATCAAAATAGTGATGGGTTGCTAGCCGCATCGCCTATAACATGATTCCTAAGACTTTCGCTCATTCGCTCGATGGGCTTTTACCATCTGCGCGGGAAGAGAAGCAACTGGTAAATTCTGTTTTTTCTTTACTCCCAGACCAGCATGGAGGTTCGGTCATTACTTAATTCCTACTTACTCCAAATACAATATTACAATTGTATTATTGTTAAAGGTTTGAATGATCATGATCAACGCGCGATCGCAGAAAAAAGTTCGCGGTCATTTTGAGAGCTCTTTGGTCATGGTCGTCTCACCTTCGATGGCTGATTATATCTTTAGACTAAAATGTTCTAAGGTTCTACAACTAAACGTATTCTAACAAACATATTTACAAGTTAAAAGTTGATACGAAAAAACCTTAAACTACCTTAATCTAATCCTAAATACCTATATTTACAAATATCGGCCAGATCGTTGCCATGGGGCAAGGTGCCCATAATGCTGGCTACGTTTCCTCGTTGGATAACAACAAATGCCTATGCGTTGCCCGAGGAAAGAGCCAACTCTATGGTACGTATTCTCAGAAGTGTATTATGTTTTCTTATCTAAAAGTACTATATGTACAGAGCAAATCGTAAGAAACTCATGTTTACTTCTGTTCTATTTCGGGATTATAAAATTGCAGCTCACAAGAAACAACATATATTCATAAACTATTCATAAACTACGACATACATTTATTATGTGCATGTCAGTCTATGCGGTTTTCATCTGCCGTTTAGGTTTGATCTTGTTGTTAGTAAGTACATACATAAATCACGTCTTTATTCCTATGGGGTAGACAGAGCCTAAAGTAACAAGATCTAAAGGGCACGTTTAGCATGATTGTGGGTGTATAGGTGGAAAGGGAAATCAAAATAGTGATGGGTTGCTAGCTGCATCGCCTATAACATGATTCCTAAGACTTTCGCCCATTCCCTCGATGGGCTTTTACCATTTGTGTGGGAAGAGAAGCAACTGGTAAATTCTATGCTTTGTCTACTCCCAGACCAGCATGGAAGAAATGTTTAAAGTAAGAATTTAATATTGATATCAACACCGTTAAATTGACTGCAGTTTTAACCTACTTCTTAAAAGGGAAGGTTCTATACGACCACTGTGTCGTACGTAGCTATAGCTATGCGCGAATTTTTTCGAGTTAACAACTTCGGAGTTAACAAAAGTACCGAACTCGTAAAAGTTCCGACTAAACATAACCAACTTCAACTGGTTTAACTAAATTAACCAACCTTGATGGAGCAAACTGCACAGTACCGCCAAAAAGCACAGCGCTGCGGCGGCCATCTTCTTTTCGGTTTATTCCAGAATTCTCCGGTGCGTGCTGATCGTGCAGTGGCTTCTCACGGACTGCCGCGCGGCTGTAGTAAAATATAAACCGATGCTTAGAGGTTATATCTATGTCCTAAATGAACCGTCGCTTATTCAATTGCCGTAATTCAGTGACAAATTGACGGTGAGCCGGTGCCGGTAAGCACTGATTTGTAATAGCTCTTTGAATACCTGCAAATAGCTCCGATCTACGAATAATAAGTCGCTCCGACGGAGTTAAGCCACGATTCCTACGCCGCGGAGAAAACTAGTTTAATGGTTAGCGTAAAGTGCATCATTTTAACTATAAGTACTATAACCGACGATTTTGATATTACAGTACAGGCATGTTACGGAGCTTCGACTCGTCGGAACTTCCGATTATTATTACACCTTCGCATCCGACTTCGGCTCCGACACTTTTAAATCGAAGGTTTTAATCCGAGGTCGAAGCATAACATAGCGGCGGCGGCCTGTGTCGACTGTTATGAACAGGTTCATACATGTCGCGCGGGGAATCCCGCTGACTCCCACTACGTGCACTCTATCGTCAATTATCCGACCCTGCCTCCGACCCTGCCTCCGACTCCGATTCCGACTCCGATTCCGACTCCGATAAAGCAAATTTAAAAACTCCGACTCCGCCTTCGGTTCCGATAAAACTACCTCCGTTACATCCCCGTTACAGTACCTGCCCATAAAGATCGCACTTCGGTCTTTGGAAAGAAACAATTGACGTGACAACGCTCTACCAAGCCGAAATTAGCCGAGATGACCGATGTACAGTCAAGTGTAATAATATGTATCTAGTCAAGGTTTCAAAAATAAGTACCATACGCTCTTACACCGGCGTAATAAGGTCGTGGGACATATTTTTGAGAAGTTCGTATCGATACTTATTTTTGCATTTGACCGTACTATCTTTATGGCCGGGTACTGTATGTTTCATAGTTTTTCTGTCAAAATCATTGGTTTTGGTTAACGTTATTGTTAAATTACTTTGGTACTCACGCTTAGTCTTTATCTGTTGACTCTTTATGCTCAATTGAAGAATTGAAGCTTTACAAGATCCGCCGCGTCTGCCTATCTGTCTCACTCAACAATTTCTGAACGAATTTTCGTGCGATTCACACCAATAGATAGAGTGATTCACGAGGAAGGTTTAGGTGTAAAATTTGCCAATGTTTCGTGGAAATTGGTTGAAATGTAACGATAGTTGTTAGAAGTTTCGGCAAAAGCCAAGCTATGTAGATAGCTGGCAACACACAAATCACGTCTTTATCCCTTATGATGGACAGAGCCTAATGTAACAAGACCTGAAGGCCACGTTTAGTATGATTATAGGCGTATAGGAAAGAGCCATCACAATAGTGACGGGTTGCTAGCCGCATCCCCTAACATGACTCCTAAGATTTTCGCCCACTACCATGGACTTACCATCAGCGCGGGAAGAGAAGCTACTGGTACATTTTGTTTTTTCTTTGCTCCCAGCGTGGAAGCTGTATGGGACACAAATTTTGATTCTGCGCGCTACAACAGCTAGAACTTACTCGTGCGTAGAGTCAGCGGCAAAAATGTGACCCTCACTGGCCAATGTAAAATTTAGTCTGAAGGCTGGACCAAATTTGGTGCCATGAGATACTTAAGGGCGGCGTCGTGCGAACCTGTAGGCTTATTACCTAACTCGCTCGTAATCGCCATCGTGTTCATTTTGACAGTTCATGTATGGGCTGACAATTGGCATCGGAATCAGCTAGCTGTCACATTCATACAAGAAGTGTGAAAAAGAACACGATGGCGATTGCGAGCGATTTAGGTAATAAGCCTACTGGACTGTGCGTCGGTAGCTACGAGTGAATACGATCGACCTGTAATTAATTAATTAATTTTGTCTAATGCGGCTTACTTCAGGCCTTGGTAGGCAAAGTAATTGTCAAAATTGTTATGATGTGTCCACTGTCCAGTGCTCAGGGGCCGTACCATGACGTCTTAATGCGGTTCAATTCCGATTCAGTTTAGGTTAGCTCGCTGTCAGATCCATACCAAAAATGACAGCTAAAACCTGAACTGAGTCGGAATTGGATCGCATTAAGACGTCATGGTAAGGCCCCAGATCGTTTAAAAGTCGGTGCCTCCGCATAAGCTCCTCAATTCCATCACAATGTGCGGAAACCGTAGGAATTCGGCCAGCACGAGTGATCGCGAGAGCTTTGTCGCGCGAGCTAGATGCTAGACCACCCGTCTTTACTGTTCGTGCTAGAAAGAGAGGTAGTGTCGCTCGCACTCGTGCTGGCATGTGTAGTGTAGTGTGGACCTAGCCTATATCTATAGTTATAAAAGAAACTCGAGAACGGCTGAACCGATTTGGCTGAAAATTGGAGCGGAGGTAGCTGAAATGTTGTACCAATAAAGCTACATTACATTTGGCACCTACATATTATTCCTTGATTAGTATAAGGGTGCACTACAAAGGAATTTTTCAAATATCCCACGGGATTAAAACACGAGGTAAATAATAAAATTAAGACTATAATTCGTAGATAATATTCCTAGAGGATCACGTAGGTGCTCTAAGAAGGGATTTTCCGAATTTCCCACGGGATAGGAAATAAAAACCTTATACTTGGAGACATGAGTGGAAAAAGGTCAGGTCAGGAGTACCCGAAACCGACGAGCATGTATGAAGAGATTGATGACTGTGGATGAAGCGAAAGAAATATGTCAGGATCGTAGCAAGTGGAATAAAGTAGTCTCTGCCTACCCCAGTGGGAAAGAGGCGTGACGGTATGTATGTATGTATGTATGAGTGGATGTATGGTTTATGTCATCACTCTGACGTTATCTGCGCGGACGAAGTCGCGGGCAAAAGCTAGTATACTATAATCATGAAGCCTTCTGAGTTTGGCATCGACTTCAAACTGGTCGGTAGCACACACCGAACTATTGCGATTTATTTCTGTGCCAGTTTATTCTCCTAAACTGGTCATACAAATCTATGCTAATATTATAAAGAGGAAAAAAATTATTGTTTGTTTGTTTGTTTGCATTGAATAGGCTCCGAAACTACTGGACAAATTTCAAAAATTCTTTTGCCGTTAGAAAGCTACATTATCACTGAGTGACATAGGCTACTTTTTACCGCGGGAAAATACCTTTTCCTACGGGAAAATTAATTTACCGCGGGCGAAGCTGCGGACGGAAGGCTAGTGTGGAATATTTATTTATATATTATAGTAAATAAATATTCCTTTATTTATTGTGCTCTTTATTTATTACTAGCCTTCCCGCAGCTTCGCCCGCGATAAATTAATTTTCCCGTAGGAAAAGGTATTTTCCCGCGGTAAAAAGTAGCCTATGTCACTCAGTGATAATGTAGCTTTCTAACGGCAAAAGAATTTTTGAAATCGGTCCAGTAGTTTCGGAGCCTATTCAATGCAAACAAACAAACAAACAATCAAATTTTTCCTCTTTATAATATTAGTATAGAAAATGTATTTTATATTATTGATATATATTATAGGTATCGTCTGATATGAGTTTATGTATTATATTCGGTAAAGTTATGTATTGTGGCTCTCAATTTGCAATTTTTAAACTCACTCGTCCATCCCTAATAAACAATATCTATATAATCTCCTTTCATCCACTCCAGTGCTGCCTATTTGAGCCCTCTACCTTTTTCCAAAATGAAGAAATGTTGGATTTCATTTTCGTAAAAAAAGTGTTCCTCATTTTTCAACAGCTTCTTTTTGTTTATTCTTCATAAAATTTATATGGGCCGTCAGTGCCGTCACAAAACTGACACGAGAAAATTGTATGGAAAATTGAGGCAATTTTGTTGGACCTAAGGCACACCTTTTTGAAAACGCTCTCTTATTAGACTTTTGCCCTTGAACAATTACCTAATTAACGACATTCTCGACATTTTTAACTAATTTATTTTTGTCGAGCCGTTCGTTTCTCTCGGAACGTTTTTGAACGCACGATTAACCTAGTACAACCTAGGAACCTCGAAAAACGATTTGTTATAGGGCTGGCTGCGCACCCGTAACACCCCCCCCTCCCCCCCCCCCCTCCCCCTATGTTATGATGTCCATGGGCGGTGTTGCTTTCTGTCAAGCGCATAAACTACCTAAACTAGATAATTGTGTCAACTACCCTATTTCTCCTTGAGGTATGCCAAGTGCATATTACATAAATTACGCTATATGTAACGTACTAACGTATTTGTGCCTTGTAGGTATCACGTGATGGTATGAAGGATATGTCGTGATCCCTCCGTCCGTAATCGGCGGTATCCTGCGCACACGCACCGGAGGTTGTGGCGGATGAATAGAACGGATCTGTATTTTGTCCCATAAAATTCAAGTTCCGAATGGTAATTTTCCGTTAGTAAGTAAGTAAGTAAATGCTTTATTGTACAAAGATAAAGTAACATACAATCAATCAATTTAGTCATACAGCGTTGTATTTCTGAAAAAGTAAGTATTTTTTTTAGGATTGATACTAACCTTATTATATGGCCATAATCATACTAAACGTGGCCTTTAGCCTTCAGGTCTTGTTACCTTAGGCTCTGTCTACCCCGTCGTCGCGAACGTGGGCCGCTGTCTTTTTCAAGACGGGGGCCACGAGGAGACAACCTATATAAAAAATCCAAGCGGCACCAGCGGGGGAGGGCGGGAATTCC
The DNA here is from genome assembly GCA_949127965.1 of Pandemis corylana. Taxonomy (NCBI): domain Eukaryota; kingdom Metazoa; phylum Arthropoda; class Insecta; order Lepidoptera; family Tortricidae; genus Pandemis; species Pandemis corylana. Next base: position 12,047,617 of record OX421865.1, on the reverse strand, counting down.
CAAACCTGCATTGCACCGGTGCCGTAGAAGGAACTACATCCCGGGGTGGTCGTGGGTCGCGGTGACACCGACAAAAACGGACCTGGAATAGAGCAGCTGTTGGTATAATATTAAATCTAAAAAAATAGAAAACCTCCACCCCACGCATAAACCGAGCGTACGTAAATACATACATAAATCACGTCTCACGTCTCACGGGGTAGACAGAGCCTAAGGTAACATGACCTAAAGACCACGTTTAGCATGATCGTGAGCGTATGGATGGATATGAGAATCAAAACAGTGATTGGTTGTTAGCCACATCGTCTATATAACATGATCCCCAAGATTTTCGCCCAAGCCCTCCCTCCAAATAGAATAAGTAATTTAATTTTACGCCAAAAATACCGTTTTAGAAAAGAGCTGATACTTTTCAAACTGCTCGACCTATTTTTAACAAACACGGCTAAGAACCACCGCAAGGGAACTTGGCTTTCGAATGAAAAACCGCATCGAAATCGGTTAATAAATACTTAAGAAATGTAGATGGCAGTAGCCACTGCCCCCTGCGCGTGCGCACGATTGCAGCTCCAATTGCCGTAACGCAGGACTTCCTCCAATCTGCCGCCGTGACAGGAATAGCTGCCCACGCGCAGCACGCCTAACACGACGGAATAAAGCACAAAATGCAGCCGACAAACGCCAAGTGACATTGACGTAGGGTTGCCAACCGCATAATAATGTAGTATTCTACTATATTTTCGATTCTGTTATCTATTCTGCCGTCCTATTTCAAAAGAACGGATCTCCAAAAAATGGTATCGTTTTTTTTTTACATTTTTGGACAGATTAGGCATGATTTTATCACTTGAATATGTAAGAAATCCTTACTAACTAAGATTTCCCCATCCTTTTAAAATAGGACGGCAGTATATACTGTAGAAAAATACATAGTATGCCATAATTCGGCCAGTCTTCGTCTTTACTATTATGATAAATATTTCTCAAGGAAACTGAAAACTAGAACAGACAAATCCTAAAAGTAAAGCTATGGGTTATGGTAACATAAAGATCAAGAAATAAAATTATTTCAAGAAACAAAAATTATTATCATTTCATAGTACCGATCATGCTAAACTGGCTTTTGGGTTTGTTAATTTAGGCTCTGTCTTCCTCATAAGGGATAAAGATGTGATTTATGTATTTATGTATGCGTGTAAAAATGGAGTTTAATGTGTTAATTTTTTACAATGTCCTGTCCGTCCTGTGGTTGTGTGTGGGATAGAACGTTAAATGTCAGGTTGTACATTTTTATTTCAATCCTTACTGATATTATAAATGTGAAATTAACTCTGCCTATCTGTCTGTCTGTTACCTTTTCACACTTAAACCGCGGGACCAATTTAGTTGAAATTTGGTATATTGATAATTTGAGTCCCGAGGAAGCAGATAGGATAGTTTAAATCCCGGAAAATTACATAGTTCCCGCGGGTAATGATTCTACGCAGTCGCGGGCAACAGCTAGTGTTCTATATTTATTTTATCTGAGGTTAGAAAATACAAAAAAATAGTTGGCAACCCTATTGACTTGGAAATGCTAAGTTATTGCAATATGTGACTTAGATAGATAATGGTAGAGTTGAGGTTAGGTTGGATTGGATTTGATAATGTAACGCCAAGGTATGGATTGAGTAGACCTTGCGTGAGGTCCGTCCGTATTGGTACCTTCATCTTATCAATCGATAATTATATTTGTCAAAAGTAGGTTTACATTAAGTGACATATAAAGAAAAGACAATTACTCTTTGCCATTTTAGGCGTTAGTCGGAATTAAATCGCATTAAGACGTCATGGTAAATCTCCTGAACTTTACTTACTCTCTGATCCTGCCGCCAAGCAGTAGTATTTGCGCTGCTTGTGTGCTAGAAATTTTGGTGTGGAGGAAGGGTCTAGATGTCGCATGGATGGAGGGAGCCAAAGTGTAGACACACGTGGCAAATACGAGCTCTCTACCACAGCTCCACGGAGAAAGAGAGGAGAGAGAGAGAGAGAGAGAGAGAGAGGATGAGTGTCATCCCTTCAGGACGCTTACCATCATCACGTGCCGTACCAGTTGGTTCAAGAATGGCTGGCGGCTATAGGCCGTAGGATAATGTCATTAAGACAAGCATCAAGTACCTACCGTACGTTTTAAACGCAATTTCTTTCCTCGTACGACAAAGATCTGGAACCAACTTCCTGCTGCAACATTCCCTGAGCGGTACAATTTACGGATCTTTAAAAAGCGAGCCTTCCTGTTCTTGAAAGGGCCGGCAACGCACCTGTGATTCCCCAAGTCTTGCAGGGGTCCCTGGGCGATGGTGATTACTTTCCATCAGGTGACCCGTCTGCTCGTTTTCCCCCTCTTATATAAAAAAATATAATAAAATGGTGGGAGAAGCGACCAGCACTGCGCTGGCAAGAAACCCCATGGTGGCCATTCTTAGTAAGAAATTCCTCAGCAATTGTAAGTTCATTTCAAGGTTTGCACTGCAGATAGACTTCATCGAATAGTTTCAGATATACCTTTTCCTAGGTAGGTACTTACCATGTATCGAACCACGGCCGTGATACCCGCGATATCTCTAAAAACAGCCTTTATGGACGCGGCCGCATCAAAAGTAGATAAGTACTAAAATGTATTTTTATATGCCAATGGAATTATGTCGAAGTAACCGACTGGTTGATGTTGCAACCATAAAACACTGTCAAAAGATATGGCAGTGACACGAGTGACGTGATGTTGATGATGACAAGCGTCTGCGACGAATTCGTACTATCTACTTGCCAAATTTTATCCAGATCCGTTCAGCCATTTTAACATAAAAGACATACGTGCATAAGTACCTACATAAGTCCTATACCTAATTTATCTATACTTCTATACTAATATTATAAAGAGGAAAAATTTGATTGTTTGTTTGTTTGCATTGAATAGGCTCGAAACTACTGGACCGATTTTAAAAATTCTTTTGCCGTTAGAAAGCTACATTATCACTGAGTGACATAGGCTACTTTTTACCGCGGGAAAATACCTATTTCTACGGGAAAATTAATTTACCGCGGGCGAAGCTGCGGACGGAAGGCTAGTTATTAATACAAACACACATAGTACATATGTATTATCACGTCTTTCTCCTTTACGGGGTAGACAGCCTAGACCCTAGGCTCAAGGGTAACAAGAACTAAATGCCACGTTTATCGTGACTGTGGGCGTACCTATAGGAGGAAAGGGGTATCAAAACAGTGATGGGAAGCCGCATCGCCTATAACATGATTCCTATGACTTTCGCCCATTCCCTCAATAGGCTTTTACCATGCGCGGGAAGAGAAGCAACTGGTACATTCTGTTTTTTCTTTGCTCCCAGACCAGTATGGAAAGGAGCAGAGATGTACAAAATGGTTTTAAAAAAGCATTTAAATACAAAATGCAAAATACTTTTCAGATTTACTATTTCAAATGCAAAATACCAAATAGTTTTGCGTTTTGTATTTCAAATGCTAAATGCAAAATAGGTATTTTCAAAATACTTTTTCAAAATAAAATACCTTTTGATCAAATATCAGAAATTTTTATTTATTTTAGGTATTTATCATGAGAAATAGAGACACAATGGCGAGCCGAACAAAAACGTCTAATAACATGGCACCTTATGCATGACATTTTGGTCAAATTTATCAGTACGCGTATCAATTAATTCTGTTACGTTAATAATTAATCATAATAATACTCCTTTCAACATGAAACTACCGTGAGAATTAATCATCATTACACATAAACGGATAACTCACGTATAAAAAGTCGAGTGATACTCGACATGTTTCGGACTATTTCGTAGTCCTTCTTCTTGGAGCGCTCGCCCCGGCGGCAGCGAAACGAACACTGCGCGCCAGCGCTCTGCTCGCGCGGCTGTTCGACGCAACTGACAGCGGAGCACAACTACCCTCGTTTTCATCGTCATTTTTAACGTTTTTTTGTGTTCGTTTCGCTGCCGCCGGGGCGAGCGCTCCGAGAAGAAGGACTACGAAATAGTCCGAAACATGTCGAGCATCACTCGACTTTTTATACGTGAGTTATCCGTTTATGTGTAATGAATAATAATACTCACTTAAAATAATGTAAAGCAAGTAGACTAATGAAAAGAGAGCCATGGCTCCATTTTGTGAATTGTGTGGCCATTTATTTCGGTTGATTGTGCATCTAGTGCGGCAATACAAGCGTCATTCGTTCATTTCATTTTGTTTGAGTGGTAATGTTGGCTGAACTTAATCAAAAAGTATTTTGCATTTTGAAATGAATATGAAAATGCAAAATACATCTCGAAATGTATTTCAAATAAAATACAAAATGGTTTTTACTAAAAGGCATTTAAATGCAAAATACAAAATAGGTATTTTGCATTTTGTATTTGCATTTTAAATAGAAGTATTTCAAATAAATCGCATCTCTGGAACGGAGGTAGGCATGTAGTTATTCTCGTGTCGCACTTCCATCCTAATGATGCGATTCTAGGGCTCCAGCCTAAGGCCAAATCCTTTAGTCGTGCTGTAACCTTGAAACATGACGTCTGTAGAGATTTAGGTTTAGGTCAACGCTAAGAATTAGGTAAGGGAGACCGAGGCGAGTTGAGACAGAGCTGAGTTGATGCAAAGCCGATTTCTCTGAACTGTGACATTTTATCGGGCTGGTAACTTCGCTAATTCGTTGCTCTTTCTACACTCCACAGTTTGTGTGAAGTTGTGACCTCGCTAACTGTCAAAGGTGCAGAGAAAAAGGCTTTGTATCAACTCACCTCTATTTACATTAATTATAACTAATAAAATTTAATTTAACTTTTGTATAACCGCAACTGCTGGCACAAAATTTGTTATTAATTTTAATATTACTAAATCTTAATTTCTTAAATTTTTAATATTAATTACTTGTCTCAACTCGCCTCGGTCTCCCCTACCTACCTACTGACAACGGTATCGTTCCTAAACTATTTTCCTCAAATTGTCACTTGGAGGAATGAACATTTGGCAAAATAACTTTTCGTGTTTTTATTGTTGGCCAAATTTCTTTTTAATATGTATCTTTCTTTATTTTGTAGTATATCGACAATTTCATTTTCCGATTTTGGTTTCCATTTTTTATCGTTAATCCGTTGAAAGTCATAGAACTTGACACTAGTTAAGTTCCATGACTTGACTTCACTATAACGCGGAGATAGCAAAGAAAAGTTATTCAATTGTGGCTTCAATACAGAAAAATGGTATCTTGCTATGGGAGTAGCGGTATAGCACGCATCACGGATTGATAAGGACCCGGGTTCGATTCCCGGCCCTCGCTTTAGGTACTTTTGGAATGTTTCAATTTATTCTATTAACTTAAATTAAAACGGTGAGGTGTGTGTGAAGTTCCCAATCCGCAGGGCCCGCGTGGAACTATAGTCCAAGCCCTCTCACTCTGAGAGGAGGCCTGTGCCCAGCAGTGGGAGGTATATTGGCTGGAGATGATGAACTGCGACAAAAGTTATGGAGAACACAGACGAAACATGTTCCTAAGTAGCGTCTTAACCGATTTCTATCGCGAATTAACTAATCAGCCTCATGTCGAGTCCAGACTCAGGAAATTAGATTATGAATAACTAGATTGGACCCGCGACTTTGCACGAATGAACATGTGGGGTGTGCCACAATAGAGAGATCTCTCCAGGCAGACGCTATCAGTGTTGCCGTTTGGTTCCGTTTCTTCCGTTTTTCGGAACTTTTGACACCCCCGCGGAACTTCGGAACTTTTCAGAACTTTTCGGAACTTTTAAGGTCCCGGCAAAAGATATTTTTTTCCTGTTATTAACACTATAAACAAAAATATTATTCCTAATTCCTTAATTAAAGTAAAAAAAAAAAGCTCGTTCCCGAAGATTTAAATGAAAATGGAACTTTTCTACCAAAAATGGACTTTTTAGGGATGCCAATGTGATTTTCAAGGGAAGCGACCTGGCAACACTGGACGCTATGTCTGGGGACCGAAGGCCGAAGGAAGAGTGTTGAAAGTTGTATTTATGCAGCCGCATTGAGAAACTTCGTTAGCGGGATGTAGAACGATGTGACAGCTGTCATTAGAACTGGCGCTAGCTACTTGTGCGTCGTAGCAGTTGTGTAGTCGACAACTAGGTGGCGCTAGGGTAGCTACAAACATTTAGATATGGCAATTGAAATAGGTTATTAATTATTACTACCAAAAAATCGATGGGAATTTCCAAACATTCTTCGAGATTTCCATTTGTTTACCCGTGCGAAAAGTCATGTCTCTAGACTTGCGCACAATGCGAAAATACCACCGGAAAGTAGTGAACAATCGTGCTGAATTTGAAATATGAGTAGCTTAGAAAAAAAATACAGCGCACATTAATTCTTGTGAACTAGTTAAAACTTTGATTCACGCCGTAGTTTTGAAGATATAAACTGATTTTTACCACTTTCGAGTGCTTTAAAAAATCGGGCCCCGGATGCGTTGACAGCCATCAGGAATTCAAATAGAATATCTAATGTACCAGTAATTTGACCGGCTAGCTTATTCTCCACGCCAGAACACCGCAGCGTAAGCACTGCTGCTCAGATTAACGATTAAGAGATCAAACACAATGCCTTGCAACCCGCGAAATACCACAGAGGCCTTTCTGAATACCTGATTCAAGTTTTAGGTTTCAGCTAGCACTTACACGTCTAGTATGGGTCTGACAGCGAGCGGTCCAACTTTGGATCGGAATTGAATCGCATTAAGGCGCCATGGTAAGGCCCCCAGGTGTTACGCAACTGGTGATTATTCAACAAGAGAAATAATAGGAATGCTGGTAGTCTTTCGGACTTTCACAAGGGCATATTTGGATTGACTGCTGACTTACATGTCTTACTGTGTATTTTGATTTCCCTTTCCATCTATACGCCCTTAATCATGCTAAACGTGGCCTTAAGGTTTTGTTACCTTAGGCTCTGTCTACCCCGTAAAGGGATAAAGACGTGATATATGTATGTATGTACCTGTTACTATAGCCTTCATTTTTCTATTTTAGTCGAAAAGGGCAGCACTTTAGTATTAAATAAATGGCAGACACGAATCAGGGATCGGTTCTGTAACGTCCGTTCCAAGTGGCATAAGTACGTATTACGAATGTTGCATTATATTATTATGTACCTAACAGAGACAATTGGCATTGTTAATTTTTTTTAGTATGCTCCAATTCGAAAACCATTTCGAGGAAAACTATCAATTATCCGATTTATCTTGTCCGATTTCAAAAATACTTTATGATTGCAGATATTTTTGTAAAAGTACTTTGAACCTTTGTTTGGCCGAACGACCGGGTTTTTAGACAGAATCCAGCATAGAATGTTTGCCACAAAAATGAAAAAGAAAGTTTGGCTACGGCAACTGTCACGTGTCACTGTCAAATCTACAAAACCATAGACAAAGCCGTTTTTTTATAGCCAGCCGAACGAAGGCGATTGGGATTCTGTCTAAATTCACGAATTATCAAACAGCGAAAAAATATTTACTATTAATTAACAAAGCTACGTAAAAGCATAATATTCAAATTAGTTGCTTGAAATAGTCCATTTTATCAAATAAAGGTGTTAAAAGCACAGCTTAAAAAAATGAACAATGCCAATTAAATGCAATAGGTAACTATGACCTTACACTTCCTTCCAGTTCAGTTCATACGAGAACAAACTTCACCGCTCAAGCTCAAAATTATGCAGTTTATTAATGTTTCCTTTCACAGACCTGAGTACCTTTCCACCTAGGATTGGATCCGACCAAATCCAGTTGGTCCTTTGTACTGCACAAACGAACTCAAATTGACACTCTTATAAGCTGTGAAGTAGCAATCTCCTTCACAGTTCGCAACTGGCGTCTACTGAGGAACGGCATCTTAATGTGATAATTATTTTGTACCTGATTTCATTTAAAGAAACGAATTGAATTCGCAATTTACAGTTTTAAAAGTCACATACAATCGAGCCAAGTATTACGCCTGAAAGGAATCACGCCGCAATTCGTTTAAACTTTGTATTTTGGATACGGAAACTGAAGGCGTTACAATATGGCATTCGAAGTTTCCATTATTGTTAGTGTTCTGCTGCCAGTCTTCTTCTCTCCTACATGCAAGTATCAATTTTAATAAGTTTACAAAATTTCAAGGGCAGCTTTTTAAATAACATCGGTGAAAATACTGTTCGGTAATAATCTGTTTAAAATTGCTTCATAATTGTCGGCAATTTTTAATTTCTAATAGTTCACACTATTACCTTATTAGCCACTGTCGAGCGGTATTTTCACAAATGGCACTTCTAAAATTGACCCATCCCATTGGAGGAAGTTACAAATTCATTTTAGTGTTGACAACAGCCTTACTTACAAGACACACTGATAAAAGATTATTCAGTCTGAAGAGATGGATTAAAATACTAAAGTATCCTTATGGATAGCTTAGTTTGCTGTGCATTGAGGCGTAACAAAAGTATACTTATAAACACTGACGGTTTTTGTATTCCCATTTGAATGATCATACTAGTTTTGACTACTGTTCGCCGGCGCGAGTTACGACAACGTGCTTTGTCGATACATCCGTCCCTTTCTAAACAGCCCATTAAAAAGGCAAACGAAACGCCAGAAAATGGTTAGCGTATTAGCCATCCTGATTCTGATGGATCTTGAAGCTGATTATCGTTTGCCCTAAGTGGCAGTAATTGCAGTTAAAGTTATGCTTGATTGCGTACCTCATCGCTTTTCGGTTGCGTAACCTCATCCGATTAACAACTACGGTACATACTCTTTGAGTATGCATGCGGCACATAATACCATGAAGTATTAAAACTGATTACCTTCTTATTAAGCAAGTATGCCACTACGTGCATCCTTTTTTTATAAGCACAGAAGGATAGAGATGTACCAAGTTTCTAGAAATAAAACGGTACCCTTGAAAGCCGTTCTGATTATTTATCCCTTACAGGTGAAGCGATAAAGTGCTTCGACTGCAACAGCGCCAACAACTCGGCTTGTATGGACTTTAACTTGTCGCGCATGCGCGGGATAGTACCCGTCACTGACTGTAACGCCGCACTGCCCAACTCCATCAGCAAGCAGTTCTTCTGCAGGAAGATTACGCAAACCAGTAAGTTTCTCGGTATTCAACTTTGCTTCCCAAATGCCGCCTAAAATGGGAGTAAATGGCGCACATTATTGCTACTGGTGTTATCTACAACAGCAACTGCTTTTAAAACTTTCTAGGTACGTGTCTGTCTCACCCCCGCTAAAACAAACAACAGAAAAATTTCAGTAATTTTTGTTCTTAAGTGAAGTAATATTACGAGTCTCGAGATAAATATAGCGCGTAGACCAATTGCTTGATCTACTTAGATTAGAGATGATCAAATGATTAATAAATATATTTTTACTCGATAACGCGTAAGAAACAAAGAGTTATTTAGTGATGAACATTTTGATGTGATCACTGCTATGCAGTTTATTGACACTTAAATGACTTGCAAGCCTAATGTCATCATACAATAGAAAGTGACATCGTGCTAAATTGTAGAATAATGCAGTTTAACAGTGCGTAGCAAGCTACAGCTTATTCCGATATAGGTATTTAGAATCCTACCTCTAACAAAGTTATGGAAGGAACGTTTATGTCATTATATCCATTTCAACGTCTAACAGCAGATTTCCTGGAGCTCTCACGCCTAGTTTTATGATTTGTAAAGTCGGAATATATGCATACTGCTACTTTCTAAGTCGAATGCAATGAAAATATTTAATTTATGATTAGCTAGCGACTCGCCCCGGCTTCGCACGGGTGCAATCAGTGTTTCTCTACTATATTATGCATGTATTATACATATAAACCTTCCTCTTGAATCACTCTATCTATTAAAAGAACAGCAACAAAATCCGTTGCGTAGTTTTAAAGATTTAAAAATACATGGGGACAGACAGACAGCGGAAAGCGATTTTGTTTTATACTATGTAGTGAATACACATGTCAATAATTGGCATTGTTCATTTTTTTTAGTATGCTCCAATTCGAAAACCATTTCGAGGAAAACCATCAATTATCCGATTTATCTTGTCCGATTTCAAAAATACTTTATGATTGCAGATATTTTTGTAAAAGTACTTTGAACCTTTGTTTGACCGAACGACCGGGTTTTTAGACAGAATCCAGCATCGAATGTTTGCCACAAAAATAAAAAATAAAGTTTGGCTACGGCAACTGTCACGTGTCACTGTCAAATCTACAAAATCATAGACAAAGCCGTTTTTTTTATAGCCAGCCGAACGAAGGCGATTGGGCTCAGAACAATAACTAAAGCATAGAACCCGGACTAAAATAAAAACTAATTATTATAGTGCGTTGCTTCTTATTCCAGTGTACTGAAACGATAAGTTAAAAAGAGAACAAACTTGTCAGTTTCTTCTTTTTTTTTTTTTTTTTTTTTTTTTTTTGGCTTTCACCCTTGCTTTATTTTAGCAAGGCGTATTTCGCCAATGTCATGTTTCTTCTTATTTTTCTGTTTCGTACCTGTCCAAACGTCAAACTTGGTTCCTTTACGTCACTTGGTTCCGATATATGATGCCGATTTCAAGAGTCAGATTTCTTAGCCCAATGACTTGTGTTGAGTGTCAACTTAACTTGTCTGTATGTGCTTATTGTGCTTCGGATGCGTGAATGACGGACAACTGTTGGAGAATTTTTTGTTTATTATTGTTAAAAATTGATTAAATAACGAATATTGGTAAAGCCAATTACTTAGTGAAACTAGAAAATGTCTTGTGCAGTGCCAGGATGTAAATCTAATGCGTCCAGAAAACAAAATGATAATGCGTTTATAAGTTATCATCGTTAAGTGATTTTAATCAGCTTCAGAGTCGCATTAAAATATATTGAGAGTGTGTTCTATAAAATAACACCATTACTGAATCCTGTTTGTCAAAGATAGCCCTATTTACATATTATTTTAAAGAAAATATGAAAACAGTATAGGTTATCTTAGTGATGTGCCTGTGATATCGACTAAACTGTCAATCGATATTAAATGTAAATATAGAGATATAATTAAATATGTTTAATTCTTTCAGTTTTCTGACTCCATTATTGTTCCATATTGTTCCCTTTCTTTGGCCATAACTTTACTATTTCACTTTTTTTTGACTTGGCAAGTTTTTACTAATCTATAGGTATGCATAAATGTTCCTTTTATAGGGTTCCGTATCCAAAAGGTAAAAACGGGACTCTATTACTAAGACTTCGCTGTCTGTCTATCAACAGGTTGTTCATGAGCCGTGATAGCTCGACAGTTGAAAGTTTCACAGATGATGTATTTCTGTTGCCGCTATAGCAAAAAATACTATGAATAAAACACATATGAATATAACAATAAAATGAATATTTAAGGGGGGCTCCCATACCACAAACGTTTTTTTTTGCGATATTTGTTCGATATCAATAGCGGCAACAGGTAGACGCTTGAAATATTCAGTTTCATATTCACTTTAAAAATAGATAATTAAATCAAAATAAAATTAATATTTATCGGGTCCCATACAACAAACGTGATTTTTTGCCGTTGTTTTGTTACCAACCAATTCAAATACGAACGGACAAAAATGTGTTTTTGTTGTACGGTGAAACGGAATTCTCGGTGCGCGAGTCCGACTCGCACTTGGCCGATTTTCATAATAGATTTTTTTCATTATAATGATATCCGTTTAATATGTATTAATATCCACGACCGTCCCCATACCCATAAAAAATATCGATTGAAGACTAATCAATGACGGTTTGTTCCCTACACTAGCGAAATATATACATGTATAATTTAAAGCGCTTTGTATAGGTTACCCTGGTACGGAACAGACAGACGACTGTCTCGTGAATAGCATCTTTGTCTCTTTTTAACTTATTGTTTTAGTGCACTGGAATAAGAAGCAACGCACTATAATAATTAGTTTTTATTTTAGTCCGGGTTCTATGCTTTAGTTATTGTTCTGAGCGATTGGGATTCTGTCTAAATTCACGAATTATCAAACAGCGAAAAAATATTTATTATTAATTAACAAAGCTACGTAAAAGCATAATATTCAAATTAGTTGCTTGAAATAGTCCATTTTATCAAATAAAGGTGTTAAAAGCACAGCTTAAAAAAAATGAACAATGCCAATTCGTTGTTTCTGAACCGTCATTATTGAAACATGCGTGTGACACGATATTAGAGTTAACCCTTTTAACGAAGTGACCTCTTTCCGTTTGTGAGGCACGTGAGGATTCTGATGTCAGTATCATGTTAATGAAAAAAAATCTAATACAAAATAAAAATCAGTTACATAAAATAATTCTAGATAGCGCCAGTGAGTAGAGATTTTAGGATATTCTAAAAGTTTTTTAATTAAGATAACTATTCGAATAGGTACTTATCTTAATTAAAAAACTTTTAGAATATCCTCAGACAGCTCTTTTCAAATTGTTTCCGTTATTTTCATTTGTTTTCAGTTCTTCGTCCGGATCAGAGTCCGGAGGTCCGGATAACTCGAGGCTGTGGCTGGGTGAAGTCCAAAAGGGAATGCTACTCAGCAGACAACAAGGACCGCCTAGAAACGGTCTGTCAATGCTTTGGAGACTTTTGCAATGCGGCCTCAGCACTACAAGACATCAAACTGACAGTTCTGACAGCACTGGCCGCCATATTTGTTTTGTTTAGAAGTTGGCGGGAAAAAGTTTGAATGTGAACTTTGATCAATTGTGTTTCGTTGTGGCGAATTTTAATGAACAATTTTGTGACTCTGGCTTTAAATGATAATTGTATTTAATTCGTGGATTCCGTGGTGAAGGTGCATTTTCAGAACGAAGGTTTTGTGCGTTTGTTTAAGAGCACCTTATGTAAATAATGAAACAAATGAAAATAAACAGGTTATAACAAAAACAACTTATGAATTATTGCTTCGGGCACCGTTATTTTTTTTCTGTTTCAAATAGACAAATTTTAAAAATAGAAATATGACGTTACAATAACGTTAAAATGAATATTAATTAGGTCTTTAATGTCTTATTTATTTACTCACTGATTATCTTTATCTTTACTAAGTCTTCCTTCTGCAACTTAGGTACGATTCATTACCCCTGGATCTAAGAGGGGGGGGGGGGGGGGCAAACTAAAATTTTCTCAAACACTGAAGATAGGGGGCGCCACTATCAAGGTTTTGCCCCGGTTCGAAAAAATCGTAGAATCGGATGTGAGTCATAGTATCACACAAAACATTCGTTAAAAATGACATATTTTCCTTTAAACTCGTCTCTTTCACTATTGATTCCACAAAACCATATCATAACTTACTCCATGTCGTTCTGTTCTCCAGAATATGGCCGTGGATTGTCATCTCATGAAGTTAAAAACCGGCTTTGGACACCAACATAATAGCATATTGACAGCACCCGCCGACGCACTCGTTGCATTACACATTAGTACCTCTACTTATCTCTTATTATACTCAATCATTAATTTTAATCGTTGGACACACAACGTCCAAGAGGCAGTCTAATTCTTAAAATCACAGCTCTCACAGAAAAATGATAAAGTTCTCAGTTACTTTGGTTTTGTTGTCAGCGTGCATTGGATATGGTAAGTTTATAGCGATACAACTTACTTGCTTATAGCATTTATCTTGTAGATTAAATCTAAAGTACTAGAAAAAATAATTTGACTAACTTATTACTTGTATATTATCGTGTTGCAATAAAAACTTAGACAACCGCTAGACAAGAGGATGAGGGGCCATGTTTAACAGCAGTTCATTAAGAATTATTTTAAGCGATTGTTACGAATGTATATAGGGGTTATCGCTTTTGTCACAAATTATTGAGGTTTATTCACGACTCCACGAGAAAAGGACGCACTATATGAGCGATAAAGAGAGTAAATGTATCTTCAAACTCACCAAGATACAATAGTTACATGTGCTTGTCAATATCAAATTCTAACAGCTTCAAAGAGATCTTACAAGCTACAGATGTAACACAAACTGCCAAATATTACCCTGTACTTGAAGCAAAGAGTAGTGTAATATACTGGGAAAAGAGAGCCCTCTCGCGAGGAATTCATGCGGACAGTTTTGAAGCGCCATCTAGATTTCTGAACTAGTACTACCAATGCTATATATGCATATAGCTAGCCATACATATACATTCTTTTATTTCATTTAGAGCTGGCTTGGCTTCCCAGTAACAAACTATTTTGTAATCGTTTTCTTGTCCTAATCTTTAAAAATTAAGTTAATCAGATTCTAAAAATTGTACAAGAAAACGAAAACAAAATATTTTGTTACTGGGTACTAATTGGGTGCACAGGAGAGGAGTATGAAATAAAATTACAAAAAATTACATATTTCATATCTTTATTTTCTATTTTTATAATGTTTTCTTTTATTGTAATATTTTTGAGCAGCCATTTTTACTTCGTCATCCCCCACGTATGTCAATTTACCAGACAAAATCCGATTCACTGATCGACACCAGCTATAAATTAAAACATTTAATGCTGTGTTTAAAAACATTTCTTTCAATGAAATTTCATGTTTTGGGCATCGGAAAGGATATGTTACCATCACATCTAAAAATAATATGATTGTTTTTTTTAGACGTTCTTTAGGCACGTTTCTCTTTAAAAATGACACGGCCATGTTTTGCACCTCTTTAAAATAATTTTCGATTTCTTGGCTTGGATAGCAAAGCCATTTTTTGTTGCAATACTCTTTTTGTACTATATAACTGTGTCGGTTGTCCGTGGCGTTGTAATCTAATAATGTTTTCCTGCATTGAGTACAATTTTTCACCATCCTCAAACACTTCTTTACGACCCAACCACAAACATAATTACTTTGACCCGCATCATTTTGACCCGGCGGGTCCAAGCCAATTTCGCTATTAAACGCGATGTTTGCTTCTTCGGAAACATCAGGAGTATGTTGAACTTTCTCTTTCAAAAAGAAGTCTAACGTCTGGAGGCATTCATTAGTATCATGTTCACAATTTGCTCTACTCGAATGGGGAGAGCTGAAATTATTAAGTAATAATGCCTTAAAGGCTCCCTCAAATGACACTGTGTTTGGCGCAATATTTCTTGCACCAAAACTCCTAATGTTTCCAAAGAAGTTTTCTAATGGGTCCTGGTTGAAGTTTCTTGTTAACAATGCATCGAGACCATATTTAGAAGACAACATTTTCCACAGAGATTCCATGCCTTCGATTGTTTTAATCATATTTGTAATAGATGGAACAACTGTTTCGACCAATCGGATGCTGTCCCCAGTCTTGACTTTTTTGACATATTTTACTGTTTTTAAAATTTCTTTTCCTTTTTGCCACAGTTCGTGATGAGGTGAATTTTGTCTTATGGGCCCTTTAAATTTTTTACCATTAGGTATTAAGAAGCTGCTTACATTTAAAGAATCAAATAAATTATCTATCAATATCGTCCAATCAATTATGTGTCGGCATTCTGCTGGTAGGTCCCCCCTTGCCGTTAAATGTTCAGCCACAACAGCAACACTGTGACTGAACAATTGCGTGGCCGACTTCACCTTCATTTTATTTATCTTCTCAGGATTTATATGTTCCTCTGTTAGCTTATTCAAGAGACGCAGCTCTCCATATGATTTATCCGCATTATATACCATTTGGTAGTAGTCCCACTTTACGGTTCTCACCTCATTGTCAATTGTGTAGACCAGGTCCTTCGTAATTAAATTATTTCGTAGTCCTTTGATGAGGTGAGGTGTGTCGTAAAGCGGGACTATGTTGTGGCCCATAATACGCATAACCTCGTTTCTCCATTCTTTGCCTTGTTGCAAAAAAGTTGATTTGGTCTCATTGACAATTTCCGTAATTGCGCCTACATTTACGGCACTTTGGTCACAAACTGTGTTTACAATTATAATTTTACAATCTAAAATGTGCTGTACGACAGATTTTATTATATTTTTCAGATCAACTTTATTCAAGCCACTCGTGGAATAATACGCTACGGGCTGTTTCCAGTTATTTTTCACTCCCTTGATCATAAAAACTAGAACATGGTCTGCAAATGGTGCTCCTGGAGTGCAAGGAAAACCTTCCAGTTTATCTGTATGTGCCATGTATGCAATCTGAGGCGTAATAGACATTTCGTCAAAGATCAGACTGCACAAGCGGTCTGTTTTCTCTTTTTCTGACATGGTGGTTTTTATCTTTTTAAATATAATTTTATTCAACCCGGGAGTTAATTTTATTTGACTGAGCAGCCGTTTCATAGCCTTACTTGAAGGGAGTGAAAAATACTGACATAGAAGTCTGTAACATTTTGGACTCTTTTTATACAGTGACAGTGCCAATATTTTCTCTTCCACAGTAAATCGTCTACCTTTAGTTTTCTTTGGAGTTTGTTGCTGCATATGAACAAAGAGCTGAGCGGGCTTAGTCATATTTTGTATCACTCGTTGAAAGGCTGAGTCATCCGAAATTTTCTGCGCATTTGCCAATCGTGCTTTATATGACTGTCCACACTTGCGCAATCTACGTATTTCAGTTTGTAGATATCGGATTTTTGTTTGAAGTGGTTTCATCAAGCTACTAAAATAATAGCTGGGTATCCTTTTGGGCACATCTGAAATTGAAGTGTTGATGGATTAATGTTATTATTTTTATTCATCTTTATTCTTTATGCCTATGTTTCACACATGAATAATTTTGATTCTGAATAATCAGAAATAAATCCTGATTCGGAATGAAATATTGTTATAAATTGTAATTATTAAAAATAAATGCAAGGCTGAATGAAATATAAAAACCGACCAAGCGCGCGTCGGACCAATTTTTTCAACATCTAGCAAGTCTGCAATATTATACGATCATTTCTTTAAATTGCGAATTCCTTAAAAAATGTTTTTTCTTTGACCTCTTAACAGCTTAATTATCATCCGAAAATTTGTTGCCTCTTAAGATTTTCCAATTCAAAACTTTATTTTGCCAAATAGGCCGCCAAGGGCTCTTTTACATCTTTTTTTTAAACTACCAGCGCATTCGGAAAGACCATCATCAATCAAAAAGAATGCGCCGCAAGAAACTTGCCATAAAGTAATTATTTTTTAATAAAATACAAATATACTTCCTTTAGCTGTGAAAAGAGATAAAATTATTTGGCGGATAGATCTATCGAATATGGGGGTGTTCCAGCAATTCTAACCCTGCATCACGGATGGCGGCCTCGAAGAAGGTAAAACAGTCTTATTACGGCACGGGTATACCCGGTAGTTCAGCTTCTCATTAGAAAAGGTACCACCTAACAATCTTCATTTTTAGGCGCTATCGAAAATATTTACTTTGCCTTGATTTTTCCATGATTTTGGAGGCCATTGTTAAAAGTTAGACAGAGGCATAAATACTTAAATGTTCACTTAGTCTAAAAAAAACTTATTAACATTTAATTTTTTTTAAAGATCTTTCAAATGAGGTTCCACACATAACTGTACAAATAAGATATAAGAATTGACCCCTCTGTTGCAAGCATGGAGTGTCCCATCCAATTATTTTAAAAAAACACGGTTAAAAAATTGGATGGGGCAGTTTCTTTTTCCGTGTTCAAATTTTTATCTACATAGTCCATATAGTTTCAGAGTAAAATTCCTGTTACGTACAGACACATTGACAGACAGAAAGACAGACAGACAGACGGACGGCCAGGACGAAACTTGAAGGGTTCATTTATAATCGGATCAGGCTTTTAATACACTGTAAAACTCTACGAAAAATAATTCTGTAGGTGGGTCAGTGGTCATTAGGTCAACGTATAACAATGGGTGACAAACTGCGAACTCACATCCTTCTCGGATGAAGACAATCAAAATGTAAATTAAGTTGTTTTAATTATTACGCAATCGAGGCTCAGAAGACCATGTGCCACTGAGATGGAAAAAATTAAAAAAAGTGAAAATTTAAATACCTTTAGGTAATGATTTCTTTTTAGAACAACTCCGCACACTGTAGTTATGCTCCGCCAGTACTGAAGCTACACTTGCAGTATTGTCACTTTCTCCTGAAAATAAAAATAAAAATTTTGAATTTAGTATAGGATAGGTGTGTGGGGGATATTATGTGGTGGTGGATTGATACATTTACTTTCTGCTTGACTTCATTTAATACTGTTTAATACGCGTTACTTTACAGTGGCGGGCGAGTGACTGCTGACGCTACGGGCGGTTTAGCTAGCGCGTGTTAGTGATACCGCAAGTTAAGCAATCCTGTGTCACTACAGGTGTTACTAGGAACCTCGTCTGTGTAACGTGACGATCTTGTATTAAATCGCTAAAATGTCGAAAAATTATCTTCCTACGAGTGAAAAAAGTTCAGACTAAAATAAAACCGTGGGGTACGTCGAGTACCTGTGCAGTATTTACAATCACCGGTTCATATAATTTTCAGTGCATCTTCTCAATGAAATCAATTCAAGTTCAAATCTCAAATATATATCTCATAAATAAGTGATTAATAATAATAATAATAATTTATCATGGGAAAATACCTGAAACAACTGGATGAAAAGTGGCAGGTTGACTTTGGGATGGCTGCTGATTAGTAGTCGTTTCTGAAAACCAAAAAAATAAATGCTGTGTTAATGACTTTCTGCTTGCCCCCTGCGAGTGTGCTACAACCAAATACTCAGATCAGATTTTCAAGCGGTTTTCACCAAAAGATAGAGTAATTTGTCAAGTTTTTGTGCAAATTGGCTAACAATGATTTGTTAAGTCTCGGAAAAAGTCAAGCTGCCTGGGATACGAGTTTCACAAAGTCATGGGCATTGGACAGTACTTAATAAAACTGCTCTCAAAGTGATTATGAGAATTAATTCTACAGCTTGTTTTCGATGAAAAATAAATTTAAAAAAAGGAAAAGATTTACTACCTTTAGGTAAAGATATCCTTTTAGAACAACTCGGCACACTGTAGTTATGCTCCACCAATACAGAAGCTAAACTAGCAATGTTGTCACTTTCTCCTGAAAAATTAAAATTTACTATATGATAGGTGTTACCAGGAACTTCGTCTGTGTGCCGTGATAATCTTGTGTTTAATAGATAAGATGTCGATAAAATTATTTTTATACAAGTGAAAAAAATAGAAAAATAGTTCAGACTAAAATAAAATCGTGCGGCGCGTCGAGTATCTAGTGATTGTACACGGTTCATATAATTTTCAACGCAATCTTCTTAATGAAATCAATTTAAATATCAAAATACTAAATTATACTTCATAAGTACATACATACGTAAATACATAAATCACGTCTTACTACCTCACGGGGTAGGCAGTACCTAGTGTAAAAGGACCTAAAGGCCACGTTTAGCATGATTGTGGGCGTATAGGCAGAAAGGGGGATCAAAATAGTGATGGGTTGCTAGCCGCATCGCTTACAACATGATTCCTGATTTTCGCCCAATTCCCTTGATGGGCTTTTATCAACTGCGCGGGAAGAGAAGCAACTGGTACATTCTATGTTTTTTCTTTGCTCCCAGACCAGCACGGAAGTATCCTATAATATTATATAATTTAGTATGGGAAACTACCTGAAACAATAACAGCAGGACGAAAAGTGGCAGGTTGACTTTCAGATGGCTGCTGATTAGTAGTCGTTTCTGAAAACAAAAAATAAATGCTGCGTTAGCGATTTTTTACTTGACCACCCGGCAAATAAATTACTCAAATGTGCAACCCCTTGGGAAAAATCTGTACCTATTTGAGCGATGAACAGACACAAATATTTAGTTGTTATAGAATTTTAACAAAACACTACACATTGTAAAACAATGTTCCACACCGCCTCTGTCTATCCGTCTGTCCGTTGTAAACTCAAAAACTACTGATTCATAACGAAGGTTTAGATATACGTATAATTTGTCAAGGTTTTGTATAAATTGGTTTACGATTGTTATTGGAATTCTCGGGAAAAGTCAAGCTGCCTGGGATATAAATTTTCATTCTGCGTGGACGAAGTCGTGGGCATTAGATAGTTATTAATAAAACAACTCTCAAAGCTACTTTGAAAATTGTTTTGACAGCATGCTTTCGAGCAGCTGAATATGTTATGTATTGATGAATGATGGTATTTTCATTGGATAATCGTGAAAATCTGAATAAACTTTCAGTTAAGTAATTTAGAATTATGAACTTTGTAAAAAGAAGTTCGTCCTCCCAGGCTTCCAAAGCTTTTTTGGTTAAATATGGTCAGTTCCCTAAGAATACTTCCACTATTTCATACTTAATGCGTATAAAACTGGATACTTAAGTTAGGCAACCGATTGTCTGTAAGTACATACCCGCCTAGCAACTGCAATTCAAAGAAATTATTCCTAATAAGTTTCCATATTGTCTTCTTGGATTATTTTATCAAGTTTTTTTGGTTTACTGCTAAATTAATGATGTGATTGATGTAGTAACATAAAATATTAATTACCCAGAACAACAGGAACAGATACAGTGGGTTGAATATCAATATTAGCTCCAGACTGAATAGTGCGGTCAACTTCTTGATTACCAGATGTATCTGAAAAATAATTACAAATTATTGTTCATTTTTAGTATTTACCTAATCACCAGAAAAATATATCTTTATTAAAAAGTTACACCTATAAGTTTAAATGATCACTAAAATTAAAACTCGTGATTTAATGTAAAACAATGAACAAAAAAAAAGCATTTTGCTAAAATATTATGGAAATAATACAAAGCAGGTGCAAAGAAGAAACAGAATGTACCATTTCCTTTTCTTCCTGCGCAGATATTAAAAGCCTATCAAGGGAAATTCCCTTCAATGGGCGAAAATCTTATCAATTACTAGCTGTTGCCCGCAACATCGTCTGCATAGAATTCGTTTATCGCTCTCCCGCAGGAATAACGCGATTTTCCAGGATAAAAAGTAGCCTATGTGTTATTCCAGACTATAATCTATCTATGTTCCAAATTTCATCCAGATCTGTCCAGCCGTTCTGGCGTGAAAGAGTAACAATCATCCAAACATCCATACTCACAAACTTTAACATTTATAATATTAGTAGGATGTTGTAGGCGATGCGGCTAGCAAACCATCACTATTTTGATTCCCCTTTCCACCTATACGCCCACAATCATGTTAAACGTGGCTAGGTCTTGTAAACTTAGGCTCTGTCTACCCCGTAAGGGATAGAAGACGTGATTTATGTAATTTAAGTTACTAGGAATAATTTAACCCCCTTTCATCTTTAAGGGCCTGTTCATTACTATGAAACAGACAGAGACGTCATCATAGATAACTGACACTTAAGATAACTGGAACTTAACAAAGTGGTGAGACAGGCCCTAACAGTATTTTTCTAACACCTTAATAAGATAATATAAGATTCCAATAGCATAATTATTGATATAAGATTAATCATGCAAATCTACGATTAACATAGGGTTTTAGCCGCCAGCCTCTAGCTTCATAATCTAGGCAAGACCACTTACCACTAAGCTTTCATATCATATCCTATTCAGCAGCTGTCAAATGAATATTTAACACAAAGCTCTAACTAAGGAGCTATAGGAAATTAACATAATATATTTCACTTACTTGGCAAATGAAGAGAGGGCACTGCTAATGCGTTTAGTCTTTTAAATCGATTTCTGTGTTCATTGGTGAAGTGAATATCACAAATTCTCTTTTTCTTGTAATATTCGTAATCAGATGATGTCTCCAGTTTTCCACCAACAAGATTAACCCAAACTTTAAAACGATCTGGAAATCTATCTGGATTTGGAAACACATGCAGGACATCTGAAAAAAAAACAGATTCATAATGCATTTAGACATATCATACAAAGCTAACATAATTATTATCAGTTTTGGTCAATATAGCCAAAGGTTAAGTTGTATAAATGGTAAAAGGAGTAAAAAGTTTCCTTCAAAATTTTTAGATCCTGGTATAGTTCAGGAAATATGAATTGGCCATCTGTTACCTACTTTGCGATTTTTTTTATCCTAAAAACTTAACGGACAATGAGTGATCGAGCATGCTTAATTGCTTGTCTATTGTTAATAACAATGTTAATCTTTCTTTATCTGAGAACCAGAATGACTCAAGTTGTTTTGTCTTGACGCGATTATACTGCTTATTATCAAGGGATTACAGCCTAGAATGGTGTAAACATGCAATGGTGCAAACTTAACAGTAACTTCAGTACTAGGGTACAGGAATGGTGCTTTTAGGAGAACAAGGAAAATTTTACAACTCGCTTTTGTTTGATATTAATAAAAAGATCTAAGTCGAGATTACAGACGGCTAATTTATATTTGGTGTACTATTTGCTACATTTTTTCCTAAACTAAACCAAATCATCATCAAACTTGGAGGTTACCGGCATGACTAGTACTGAACTCGAGTGATCATTACTTTATTTATGCGGCTCAATCGGGATAAGGTCTATTAGAAATAAAAGATTAAAACAATAAAGATCAATTGCTTACCTGCAGCTTTACATCCAAATGCACAACGGTGAGGCATTGTTTTAATCATAAAAAACAAACACACACAAACTAAAAAATAACGTCCCTGTCGCACAATGAGTTCAGCGTCCATACCGCGTAAGTGTTACTTCACAGTAGAAGTAAGTCAATACTAAAACGGAGGAGCAAGCTCAACTCGACGTCAAAGTTTTGTGGTAACGAAAAGTACGGAAACACTTGAAAACCAAGCAGAATCGCACACGCACACGCAGTGGAGACCAGAACGCAATTGAATTGTTGCCATCCTGTTGCGCGCGATTTGGCATCCCGTCATGGTTGCCATACTAAAAATTATTTATTCATCAAGGAGTGATGTAATTAATAAATGACTCATACTATATTATACTATTAATAAAATTAAAAAACATTTTTGTGATAAATTAATACGACGGAATATTTTATATTTTCTGATAACATACATGCAGTGACATCTATCTTAGACTAATAACATAATTTCATGTTTTTGATGTTCAGTAAAGTAGATGGCGGGACTATCTATGTGAGATAGCGAGTTGTATGGAACTGTCCCCCCCCTGACTTGAAGTATCTTTGTACAGTGTGTTGCCAGTAGAAACAGTAGTTGACATTAATGTTTTTACTATCTTATCTTAAATTATGTGTATGTTTATTTAACATACCGTGACCTAGGTCGGCCTTGTGGCCTAGTGCAGAAGGGAACTAAGGTTATTGCGTAGTTATAAGCATATTAACAAACGCACGATTAAAGTCAATCTTGCTAAACGTGGCCTGTAGGTCTTGTCACTTTAGGCTCTGTCTACCCCGTAACCCACGTGACCCACGTGATGGGCCCGGCGGTTTATAACCAGCTGCCTGATACCATCATTTCGGCCTCGTCGTTAAGATGTTTTAAAATTAAACTCAGGAATTGGCTTCTCGAGCACACATTCTATACATTCGACGAACTCTTTTCCTGGCAGTCAAAGCTTACGGCTCTATGATTGAAAAAAAAAATGTTTTATTATTTTATTGGTGCTCCAGTTTTATTATTTTAAATTGTAATATTTTTTAAATTTCATGAGTTGTTCTTGACATGAAATGACATAAAATAATGATAAAAATGACATGTAATAACTATAATTATTATGAATAAATGAGTATGAGTAAGGGATAAAGACGTGATTCATGTATCTGTACGATTAAAGTAATATAGCTTTACTTTTCAGATTATTCTGTGTTCTAATTTTCAGTGTTAAGTAGGTAGTTCCGCTTTTGACGCGGTCCACTTTGGACATTGATCAATATATGGAAACTTAGTCAACTGCGATTCAATAATCCTGAAAACATTTAAAAGGCCATTAAAGCAAACTACCCAACAAACCTGTTGAAACATTCCGGAACAATTTTAAGAGAGAGAGAGAGCGAGTAATTTAGGTACCAAAACCTGGCTAATATAGAGTCTACTAAAAACTATCAAAGGCAGTGCCCTGTCGAGCGCACTACAATTTGTATGCGCTGCCTTTCCTGGTGACCCCCCCCCCCCCCCCCCCACTGCACGGCTAGCTCAAGAGATTAGCAAAGACTACCCATCTTTTTCTTACTTTCCAAGCTGTTAGCTAGCCATGCTGTACGTCCAAGCCTATCAAAAATGATCAGCAACCTTACAACTGTTTCTACTTAATTCCCTAGCCACAGCAATCCTCTGTTACGAATGCAGCAGCGTCAACAACAGCATGTGTCTAGACCCCACCAGCTACGACAAGGAGACACTGCGGAAATACCTCAGGATCACGGAGTGTTCAGAGGGAGTCCTCGGGCACCAGCAGAAGAATTTCTTCTGCAGAAAGATTGTTCAGACCAGTAAGTTGTTTGCACCAGATTTGATGGACAGGCTGATGATGAGGCCTAGTTATCATCCATGCACAAATGCACATGAATGAGGAGTAGGCAACAGAGTAATTTGTTCGTGTATTTGGTCCTCCGCAAACCAATAACTAAAGCTCTCAGAATGAGAGGGCTGGCTATAGTTCCCACGCGGGCCCAGTGAGGATTGGGGAAGTCGTGGCAGCGTAGTGGTTTGACCTGTGGCCTCTCAAGCAGAGTCATAGGTTCGAATCCTGGGCGCGAACCTCTTAAGTTTTTCGGAATTTAAGTGCGAAATTTAATTCGAAATTTACGATGAGCTTTTCGGTGAAAGAAAACATCGTGACGTGAGGAAACCTGCAGACATCTCCGAAGCAATTCAATGGTGTGTGTGAATTTGCCAACTAAGTCCATTATTAGTAAATATCGTTTTCTGTCAAGTCGGGAGAAATGCTGCAGATACTACAATTAGAAGTCGATTTTTCTACCAATCTTCAAGGTTTTGTGTCGTGGCATTGTATTTTAGCAGCACGATTTTTCACCACTTTCGAATAGTATTTCCACATGTGTTTTCAAAAATCAGGCCCCAGGTATTCTTCTGTAGTCTTCTGTTCCAGTACTCCACAAGCACCACGACTCCGACGTGCGCGTGACCCGCGGCTGCGGGTGGGTGCGCTCGCGCCGGGACTGCTACAAGGGCGACAACGAGGATCACCTGGAGACCGTCTGCCAGTGCTTCGAGGACGGCTGCAACGCGGCGGCGCCGGCGGTGGTCAGCTGGTCGCTGGTAGCGGGGCTCGTGGCGCTCAATAAATGGTGCTAGTTTAATTGTGTTTGTTTTATTTGCTATCCGAAGACGCGTCTATATCGTAGCAAGGACTATTATTGTATTGCCAGTGGTTCACATAAGGGCGGATCCAGGATGTTTTCTGGAGGGCGCACAAGGGGCGAACGGGCAAAAAAAACAATAACTGTTAGAAATAAACTTGAAGTATGTACTGTCCACATACATACATACACAAATCACGTCTATATCCCTTAAGAGGTAGACAGAGCCTAAGGTAACAAGACCTACAGGCCACGTTTAGCAACACTGAGGGCGTAGAGGTGCTACGCTTAAGCTTGTATTAAAAATGTAATTTTTAGGTTAGGTTATTATAGGTATAGTTATTTATTTCGATGCTTAGGTGCGCTCACGCACTGACATATCATTGTTATTGTATTCATTGATCTCCACAACATACACAATGACATACCTAAAGCGCCATTTGTCAAAACGGAAACGCGTAGCGTGACAGCATCCGGCTTTTGTTGACTTCTAACTTGCTTGTACATACATACATACATACATACATCACGTCTTTATCCCTTACGAGGTAGACAGAGCCTAAGGTAATAAGACCATTAGCTTAGCATTAGTTTAGCATTATTTTGGGTGTATGGATGGAAAGGATTCCTAAGATTTTCGTCCATTCCATTAGCTTTTACCATCTGCGCGGGATGAGAAACAATTGGTACATTCTGTTTTTTCTTTGAGACCAGCATGGCTTGCTTGTAGTTAGTGTATTTTATAATTTGTGCTAGCTGAACCTCTCCCAACACCTCTTTTAGATGGTACCATTAGCCAGGTCTGCCATATACAAGGTTACCCTTCGCACATCGTAAAACATAATTTCGAAAAGACGTGAATGTTCGAATTTAACTAAATTTTCATATTGATAGGAAGCTAGATGATAAGTGACCATTTAACTTATTTAGCCTAGGTACGACTAGGTAGGTATGTTCTGTCCAGTTCTAGACGACTACTACTACCCTTCTAACCCAAGCGGCACAAATTGGAACTAATAATTTTATCGCTTTGTTCGCCTTTATTTATCACCTTTAGGTACCCAGTAAGAAAGATAAAACACTAACAATAAACGCAAACACATTTGGGCTTCAATTAGTTATGTATTAAACATTGATTTCAATTACAAAGCTAAAAATATAGAGGCGACTAAAAGTCCCTCAGAAGTACAGACTGCTGAGAAAAGCGCCATCTGTCGTGATGCCTTGAAACTACAACCTTGCTCACTAACTGCAACTTGTTTACAACCGCTCCATAGATGGAGCCCAATGCGCTAGTCCAACAACCTCATTTTTATTAAGTAAATTTTACTGTGACTTTATCATTAAAAATTAAACATTGAATTAATTAAATGCTAACGTAACTATTATAAGCACCATAACACATATTAACTAAAGTTATTTGAAGATTTTATAACAATTTTCCGCGAATAACGGCCTTTTTAACATGTGTTATAAAAGTTGAACTAAAAGGTGACTACATTATTGCCTACGCACTATAAAATACGCTTGTAATCAATGTGTGTACAAGTAGTCTCTAATTTTGATCACTCTTCACAAGTCAGGTTGGCCGAGTGGTCTAAGGCGCCAGATTTAAGCTCTGGTTCCCGAGAGGGAGCGTGGGTTCGAACCCCACACCTGACAGACTCTTTTTCTTCTTTTTTGATCGTGTTTATTTTATATTTTAACTAGCTTCTGCCCGCGACGTGGTCTGCGTAGAATTATACATATAAACCTTCCTCTTGAATCATTAAAAAAAACCGCATCAAAATCCGTATTGTACCTAACAGATTTAGTAATTTTGTTATACGTTTTTCTGCTTTTTTGCTTTTATGTCCTGTATGTGTTATCATTATCACGTCACTGCAATACACTCATAGGTACGTGACGCGGAAGGTGTGTGATGATGACGTCATTGTGCTAATGTTATGTAATCCGATTCGTCATTCAATCACACAAATATCATTTATTTGTTCCGTTCGGAATTAACTAATTCACACATTTATAAGTACCTAATACTTCGTGACTAGTTTTGCGTAAGCCCCTAGTGATGTCATTTGATTAGGCTAGGCGAAGGTTCCCAAAGTGGGCCAGGTGGAAAAGTTTAGGAACTTCTGGGCTAGGCCTTAGGCGTTTTACATCAATTCAATTCAATTCAATCAATTTAATCATTCAAGTCATGTTCATTACATAAATACCAAGATGTTGCTGTGTAAAATGGAGGTAGGTACATGACACCCTCAAAATACTCTGTCTGTCTGTCTTATGACATCTCCATTAAACACAGTTTTTTTTTTACTATAATTATAAGAACTAAACAAACTTACTTTGTCTTTGGTATTAGGTAGGTAGAGGTAAATCGCAGAAAATAAGTCTTCAGAATTCTTTTAATCCCCGACGCAAAAAAAGGGTTTTTCAATTTTGACATCAATCTCTCTCTCTCTCTCTCTGTCTGTGTGTGTGTGTGTGTGTGTGTGTGTGTGTGTGTGTGTGTGCGTGTGTGTGTGTGTGTGTGTGTACGTGCGTGCGTGCGTGCGTGTGTGTGTGTGTGTGTGTCTGTCTGTCTGTCTGTCTGTCTTTATTTCAAATTTCTAGGTCAACCGGAAATAGGGTACTAGGTACCCTATGCACTTGGGTATTTTGATATCAATTTCGATTTTTATGAGATGAGTACTTGACGGATAGACAGACGGACAACGAAGTGATCTTATAAGGGTTTTCTTGCCTTTAGAGGTACGGAACCTTAAAAAAATTACGTAAATGTATTTATGTAAATAGAATAAACGTAGAACGTAATCTAAAATTTGCGGAAAAGAACGTCATTTTCTGTGCCAATAAGCCAACGACATTAGAGATTATATAAAACTTTCAAATTTCTACGAAAAATCGACCCTAGTTAGTTGTTATGCCACGAATTTATCAAACAAATCTATGCCTATTGTCAGCTGATTATCCACTATCGAAATCAATCAAGACGTCAATTTTATCGACAAATCCTTAAATCAGACAACTGCGCCATTTCTGTGTACAAACAGTCGTTATCTATTTGGAAAATTACCAGAATGTGTTCCTAGCGTTCCTACTTATCATTTTTAACACGCCCAAGTAACATTTACATTCAAAATAACCCTATGAATTACGAAACAAAGTCTTTATTTCCATAACTGTGCGCAAACGCTTATTTATAACTGTATCTCCCGTAACACACACGCATAGTTGCTGTTTTACAAGTGCGCCTGTGTGTGTGCACACGGCCGTATTATTATTAGAATGTGTTTAATTCATAAATTGCGATTCAAATCTGGCAACAAATATTATTATGTTTACCAGTTCTTGACGCAGCAGTTTCTAGAAATTTCCTTGTTTCTGGATTATGAATGGTATTTATTCCCTTAGCATATTACCCAGATTACATAATAGATACTTTACCTACCTACATAAGATACCTATAGGTAGGGTTTTTTTTATACGTGAGTTATCTGTTTATGTGTAATTATGATTGAGTCTCACGGTAGTTTCATGTTGAAGGTAGGGTCAAGTGCAAAAGTAAGTATAAATAATCCTACTATATAATATTATAAACGCGAAAGTTTGTAAGTATGGATGGATGGATGGATGTTTGTTACTCTTTCACGTAAAAACTACTGAATGGATTTGGATGAAATTTAGAACGGGGATAGCTGATACCCTAGATTAAGACATAGGCTATTTTTTATCCCGGAAAATTGCATGTTCCAGCGGGATAGCAAAAACTAATTTTTGCAGACGAAGTCACGGGCACCTGCTAGTGTACCTATAATAACTAAACAGATAAGCTTATCAATACTGGCTGTTACCCGGAAGTCTGTTTATGATGCATTGAAAAGTATGTAGATACCTACACACATACATACATACATATATAAGTGTCGTCTTTATCCCATACTACGGGGCAGACAGAGCCTAGGGCAACAAGATCATAAGGCCACGTTTAGCATGACTGGGCGTATAGGTGGAAAGAAGAATCAAAATAGTGATGGGTTGCCACTTGCCAGCCGCGTCGCCTACATGATTCCGAAGATTTTCGCCCATTCCCTCGATGGGCTTTTACCATCTGCGCAGGAGGAGAGGCAATATCGACACGACATATTTATTCCGGGTAAGGTAATATAACACAGCAGATTATAAAATAAGGTTCGCTATCGCGGGAAAACCAAGAAGTATAAATATTTAATCACTAGAAAATTAAATATTAGTTTTTACGTGAAAGAGTAACAAACATCCATCCATTCATCCATACTTACAAACTTTCGCGTGTATAATATTAGTAGGATAGAATAGATAAAAATAGGCTTGATATATGGTGCCTACTCATTTCCCCATCATATCTGATAACCACTTTATGAGTGATCCAGTTTATGACTCAATATTAAGGCATATGTCGGCCACCTGTCACATTCTCATGCAAACAAATAACTTCCTACCTGTATATGAGTAACTAGGTGAGGCCGATACTTGGTCTCCCTATTTTTGGCATCAATTGTCACATTTCTTCGGGGATAGTGCAATAACGCGTAACATCACTGGTAAATACTGCGTATCTGCACAACACCCATGGGAAAATCCGCGTAACTGGCATTGTTTAGCGTATCTAACAAAAGTAGCCAAATTAAGATGTCCCGCCAACGAACGTAAAATCCTGATTAGAATATACCAGTTCAAACTAGTATAAAGTTGGGAGTTGTGTAGAAACGCAGTATTTACTAGTGCTAGTTACGTGGTTTTGTACTATGGGAGTTGTGTAGATACGCAACATTTACCAGTGCCTAGTTACGTGGTGTTGCACTATGGGTGTTGTGTAGATACGCAGTATTTACTAGTGTTTGTTACGTGGTTCTGCACTATGGGTGTTGTGTAGATACGCAGTATTTATCAGTGCTAGTTGCTCGGTTTTGTACTATGGGTGTTGTGTATATACGCAGTATTTACTAGTGCTAGTTACGTGGTTTTGCGCTATGGGTGTTTTTTTATACGCAGTATTTACTAGTGCTTGTTACGTGGTTATGCACTATGGGTGTTGTGTAGATACGCAGTATTTACCAGTGCTAGTTACGTGGTTTTGTACCATGGGTGTTGTGTATTACGCAGTATTTACCAGTGCTAGTTACGTGGTTTTGTACCATGGGTGTTGTGTATTACGCAGTATTTACCAGTGCTAGTTACGTGGTTTTGCACTATGTGTGTTGTGTAGATACGCAGTATTTACCAGTGCTAGTTACGCGGTATTGCACTATTTCCGACGTTTTTAATTACTTAACACTGAAGTAATTAAACACCATTAGGTATGTAGATAAGTATGTAGCATTAAGACCCAAAGGCCACGTTTAACATGATTGTGGGCGTATATGTAGATGGCAAAGGGAATCGCGCAGATGGTGAAAGCCCACTGAGGGAACGGACGAAAACAGGAATCACGTTATAGGCGATGCGGCAACCCATCACTATTTTGATTCCCCTTGCCACCTATACGCTCACAATCATGCTAAACGTGGCCTTTAGGTCTTGTTACCTTGGTCTTCGTCTACCCCGTAAACCGTAAGGTATGGAGGCGTGATTTGTGTACGTATGTACCTAAGTATTAACCGAAATTACTAAAGCATATAGCTACGCTTTGAAGATAAGTATACACAAAAGTCGTGACCTCCAGGTCATTTACTCCATTAACTATTTCTGGAGGTGACGAAACACGCCCTGCCTGGCGCAGTGCTGGCAATCGATACCACCGTGTGTTTGACCTTGGGGTCTGGTATACACCTATCCAATGCCTATGCCTATGCCTTCTTATAAGGACTTTGAGCATGCCCCACCTGGTACCGCTTACTGAAACTCTCCAGGTTAACACGTTCCAAATCACTAAAGGTTGAGTAAAGCCATATTTTACCAGGACACCCATGGCTGCATGGTTTAATTCCATTGTTATTTGTATTTTTACCTATTTGATAGAACTTGAAAACGATGATGCTGGTTTGGGAGCAAAGAAAAAACATAGAATGTACCTAGCAACCCATCACTATTTTGTTCCCCTTTCCACCTATGCGCCCATAATCATGCTAAACGTGGCCTTAGGTTTTGTTACCTTAGGCTCTGTCTACTCCGTAACTATAACATGTTTCCTATGATTTTCGCCCACCACTTATAACAGGCTAAAAAATTAAAAAAAAAATTAGGTCTCTTCAAAGCTAGAGTGAATTGGCTGTTACTAAACCCAGTAGCCTCGTTTTCAATACATACGTGCATACCTAAATCACGTCTTTATCCCTTACGGGATAGGCAGAGCTTAAGGTAAGAAGACCTAAAGGCCACGTTCTTCTGTAACACAATCTTATGGACACTGCTCTTATGACCGAGATCTGTACTTTTACTTTTAGCCAATACCTAAATTACTTGAGAATATGCGTTTCCCCATTTCTCATTTAATTTATTCCTAGTATTACTAGCGTCCCGCCCCGGCTTCGCACGGTATATTGTGCATGTATTATACATATAAACCTTCCTCTTGAATCACTCTATCTATTAAAAAAAAACCGTATCAAAATCCGTTGTGTGGTTTTGAAGATATAAGCATACATCGGGACATGGGGACAGAAAAAGTGACTTTGTTTTATAATATGTAGTGATGATGATGATAGTGATGATGATTTGGGTTTGGGATTTACGAGACTAGACGTCCTAATAGAATGTGTTTACAAATCAAGAGGTTGACTTAATCAAGAGAGATACAGATACATGAATCACGTCTTTATCTCTTACAGGGTAGACAGAGCCTAAGGTGACAAGACCTACAGGCCACGTTTAGCAAGATTGTGGGCGTATAGATGGAAAAAGGGAACAAAATAGTGATGGTAATCAAGAGAGAATGAATCAATCAAGAGGTGTGTCGGGCCTTGTTGTAATTGTGAATAAGCAGACATGTTTGACAATATACCAAAGATAACTATAGCTTATAAAACTATTATTAGGTAGAGTAGTTGCCAACAGGACCACGTAGTCTGCATGTTGCAAACCTGTAAAAAATAAGTCTCAACTGCTACAGCTGGAATTTTACACTTCTTAGAACCTGGTAAGATTGTTATCAGGATGGGTTTTTTTATGAGAGTTGTAGCCTTTTGTGTTTAAACGTAGCACGTTTCAGTTACAGAGATAACGCGGCGTGGGCCGTGCACGTGCGTGGTATCTGTTGGACACGTTTGTGTGCACGCGTGTGTTCGACGATCGTGTGATGTGTGTTGTCATGCTAAAACAGTGGTTCTTAACCGGTGGTCCGCGGACCACTGGTGGTCCCTGGAAGCATCTAAAGTGGTCCGCGGGGCCAATCTAATAAATAATTAGATAAGTGACAACCAGACAATCCGTAAAGGTGCAATTCCGCTAGGGCTGATCGAAGCCATTCGTTAGATATGTAGTTACTAGGTGGTCCATGGCAAGACAGAATTTTTGTCAAATGGTCCCTCGTGTCTGAAAGGTTAAGAACCACTGTGCTAAAACCACACTACTTCCACATAAACCTGAGGTCACAGAAAGCCTTATCACCGACATCACACAAACATACACACACACACACACATCACGTCTTTATCCCTTACGGGGTAGACAGAGCCTAAGGTAGCAGGTACCTACAGGCCACATTTAGCAAGATTGTGGGCGTATAGGTGGAAAATGGAATCAAAATAGTGATGGGTTGCTAGCCTCATCGCCTATAACATGATTCCTATGATTTCGCCTGTTCCCTAGATGGGCTTTTACCATCTGCGCGGGTAGAGAAGCAACTGGTACAATCTATGTTTTTTCTTTGCTCCCAGACCAGCATGGAAATAGATACATACATACATACATAAACCACGTTTGTGTCCCTTACGGGGTAGACAGAGCCTTTTTTTAACGGAGAGGAAATCTTTATGGATGCCTAAGGTTATGTGGGACTCCCCTCCGAAGGGGTATACCCAAACTAAAAACTCTCCGGCGTTGCCTCAATCCGGTGTGATGGGACGCAGTGGGATGCCACGAGGGTTTCACCACAAACGCCCCCCGGTGGCCCCAGCTTCCGCCAGGACCGCGCCAAGAAGGGGAGGGCCGGTCTTCCCTTAGACGATGAGACCGTGCAAATTAGGTAATGCATTGCAAGTAAACAGAGCCTATGGTAACAAGACTTAAAGACCACTTTTAGCAGTACAAGTGAAAAGGGGAATCAAAATAGTGATGGGTTGCTAGCGGTATCGCCTAGGTATAACATGATTCCTAAGTTTCTCGCTCATTCCCTCGATGGGCTTTTACCATCTGCGCGGGCAGAGAAGCAACTGGTACGTTTTATGTTATTTGTTTTTACCAAACTAGGTGAAAAATTCGTTTAACACTATACAATTTACGGGATAAAAAGTAGCCTATGTTTTATTGGAGACTCTATCTCTGTGCCAAATTGCATCCAGATTTGTTCAGCAGCTCTGGCGTGAAAGAGTAACAGACGTCCATGTAACCACACGTAATACATCCTTACAAACTTTTGCATTTATAATATTAGTGGGATCACTTTGTGTTAGAATTTAGAGTTATTTATACATGAACTCGACTGACTACATTGTTCGTGTCTGTAGTACATTAAATAAATTCATCAATAATAGAGTGCTAACGATCAGGGACGAGTAACACAAAAAAGTAGATTTTATCATTTTTGCTGTCTGTATATAATGTATGTATGTATGGATGTGTTCATTTGCCTATTGTCTGTGTGCGCTAATCTCCAAAACTGTTGGACCGATTTAAATGAAATTTTGCGTGGCGGTACTTTATCCCTGGTCAATATTTTAAATTCTTTGGATCCCGGAAAATTTAAGAGTTCCCGTGGGATAGTTAAGAAACTATAACCTATGCAGCTTAGTACACAACAACTTAGGCATCTAATGAAGTAAAATTGGCGTGCTGACACCTTTATATGCCGCGGTTACATTAAGCATACATACATAATTAGTTGAAATTTGGTATACAGTTAGTTTCAGTCCCAGGGACGGACATAGGATAGTTTTTATCCCAGAAAACAGCATAGTTCCCGCGGGATAGCGATAAGCGAATTCTGCGCGGACGGAGTCGCGGGCAACAGCTAGTCAAAAATAAATTCATAAAATCGATGAAATAGACGATTCATTCAAGATGTTTGGCTTGGCCCAAAAATGAGGTTGTAGATTATGTTTACATTGGAGAATATTTGCAATTTTTATTTAGGTAACCTTAATGGTATTAAACACGATAAAAGTCGAAAAGCGTCTGTGTTCAGCAGTGTTAACGTATATCGAAATATGCGCAGTTAAAGTAACAAGAACTTGAACATAAAAGCCTTCTGAGAAGACAAACGAAATGAGCTATTAGCGGAGTTCGTCAACCAGGTCTACGTATAGTTAAACTTAATTACCGATTTCTTAACTCAGAACCATTTCAGTGAACGATCGCTTACCGTTCACAATGCTTCAAATTATCGCCATTTTTTTGTGAAACGAAAACCATAAACACAAATGTTTACGTCAGTGCTATGTGTGTTGTTGTGCCGCTAATAAGGCTATCACGCACACATTGGCAAGCGTGACGTAGTGTGCTATTTCTGATATGACGCATAAGGGGCGGGCGGGGGTGAAGGGAGGGGGGAAATGGACGGTTTATATACTCCGCACGGAAGCAGAGGATACCAGTTTCACTCTAGAACGAGACAAAGAAAGGACTTCTTAGAGCACACTTCGGCATTTCAACCGGCTGCAAGCCACTATGGGTACGTTGACCTCCTTGATAGCTTCCTTTATTCATAAACAGCTGTGTTTGTAAACAAATTCAAGGTTACCATTTATCTATTTATAACGACCGCATTGATAGTAAAGTCCCTCTAATCTTACAGTCAGTAGACCAAAGGCTTATCCCGTTTTTTTGTTCTAAATTAAAGTCCTATTTAAAGGCATTCTGATTATTTTTGATCTGCCAAAACGATTTGCTTTTAAAACTACCCGTTAATTCCTATTTGTTCACCTTTTACCATTCGTCAGCTTCTAAGTTTAAATACTGAATACGCCGTCCAGATTACTTTTTTATTTATTTGCAAACCGCTAGTATTTTTTCTTAAAAAAAAACATAATGAAGAAACTGGCTGCCAATGGCTAAATAAAAAAAAAACGTAAGTGTTATGTTACAGAACTCGAGAAGCATTTTTCTTGACTTTTGGGTATTTGTTCCCCGTAATCGAAATGACCTTGTTTCACCATATTGAGTCATTAGTCTGGCCGTTACGGTGTCACGCTACACCATTGCGTCATGGCCTCATGGCATGTTCCTTCCACCTTGACGATACGTGGATAATTTGATTAAAGTGCACACTCTGCGCAGTTCTGTCGCAAGCCTATCTGGTTCATTCCACATTCATTCTGGTTCATTCAAGCATGTATGAAGAGATTGACGAATGTGGATGAAGCGAAAGAAGTATGTCAGGATCGTAGCAATTGGAACAAAGCCTACCCCTGTGGAAAAGAGGCGTGACGGTATGTATGTGTGTATGTTCAATTCTCATTTTTATTCCGAGGTTACAGTGTCAATGTTTATTAAATTTGCGTTTGTATTTACTTAATTATCTAACGCGGCAGAATGTAGTAGATACAGCCCTACTCAAACAGTATAGTAGTCTCTAAGTCTACGATATGCTTTTGTTCATGCGGTAAATGCATTAGATACCTATTATTACCCTGACTATGAAGCTAGAGGTCCCGGGTTCGAATCCCGGTAGGGGCAGACAGTTGTATGATGAATACGAATGTTTGTGCCCGAGTCATGGATGTTGTATGTATTTATCTACATTATATAAGTATGTTTATCCGTTGCCTGGTACCCATAGTACAAGCTTTGCTTAGTTTGGGGCTGGGTCAATTGGTGTAATTTGTCCCAAGATATTTTTTATTATTATAAAGTTCCCATGCCACATAATTTAAATTATCCCTGACAAAGTTAGTTATTGCATAATTCCCGTACTTAAACAAATCGAAATATCCGGAAATATCCGGTTTCTTTATCTGATAGATTAATAGAAGATTGCACAAAAGTTCCTTGCCTTCATGAGTCTTATCTCAAATCTGTCTGTAGATTATGAATAACTTTTGGCTTTGATTTTTTTTTCACATTCTTTGGAACATGTCGCTCCATTTTGGCTCTGTGCCAATCTTTGCTGACGTCAGTTGATTTTAAATATGGAAGAGATTATTCGTCCGGAGAAGTGTACCTACTTCCGATAACGTAAAATCCTGAAATTAATCAACCAATCGTGTTTAAATTTGGTAAAACCCCGTAAAACTGTATACGTAGTTCCTACGCGCGCAAAAATTACCGAATTCCCCGCAGACGAAGTCGCGGTCAACAATTACAATACTACCTACCTACCTAACCTAGTTCTAAATATAACCATCTTGATCGCTCGTGTGCAAATATCCATAGACTGAATCAACTGACGCGTTTGCAAGTTCATAATTCTTATTTTCCTTGTGCGGTTATTCAAGGTTGAAAGTGTACGTCATACATGACCACAGCATTCCGTGCTATTGTAGTTAGATCCCTGTAATACAGGGTAAATGAAGTACTTACCTAACTCAACATTATTTCCCCACTTGTTTGATTTTATATGCCGGAATTTCCCACTATACGCCCACCATCATGCTAAACGTAGTCTTTAGGTCCTGTTACCCTAGGCTCTGTCTACCCCGTGAAGAATAAAACTAATAAATTCCTCTTTCTTTTCAGAAACGTTAAATTTAAAACCGTTAAGTCAGGATAAAGAGTGGTCTCCGGAAACGCATGACGGCGTGGAGACCACGGGGGTCGGTTCGTTGGACCAAGGCCTCCTGGCGTCGACTTCCTCGGAGGAGCGCGCCATCCGCCGCGTCGTCGGCCGCTGGGGCGCCGAGTGGTTGAGCTGACTCGGCTCTGGCTCTAAAGCTGCTGGCCTTAACTGGCCAGCCGACCACCCCCTGCCGCCACCGCGATGGGGGGCCACCCGCCCGGCTCTGCACCTCACCCTCCACCAATACGAGGACTTGGTCGCGAGAGCCGAGGCGATCATAAGCCGCATCGTCGTCTCAGAAAACTATGACTCAGTCAACAACTTCTTAACACTCTACGACTCTTACATGGCTGCTCCTGACCAGTATCTTGAGGAGTTCTTCCCGAAGTACAACCCTCCGATCAGAGCCCACAAGCACACCTGTGTCGGTCTCGGTTTAGAAGTCATCAAACGCCTTAAAGTCTTGGAAAAGGACTTCCCTGGTCTCACCAAGTCTATGATGCTGGTGTCCTGCGATGAAAACATAGAGGACTTAGTTGACTATACCACCTCGTTCCCTGGGCCTCAAGGGTTCCTCATTGAAACCGAGAAGGACCACGTGCTGGTTGCTATTCAGGTCAAGATTGACGGAAGACCGGGTGTATTCTTGTCTGATTTGGGATACCACATCTCTCGGGTCGTCACCGCTATGACTGATCGTTGCTACCCACACACCGGTAAGTTAAAAATCTGACAATCAAAATCACGTTAATTGCCAATTCTACCACTAAATAAACAGCAATGAAGACACCAGGGCGTGGCGCCATAGAACTCGATTCCCACCGACTTGCCTATTTTAAGGCAGTTGGGCACTTTATTGTGCAGAATTAGAGGAAAAGGCTAGTTAAATTTCCTTCGGCTTGCTTTGTGATATACTTGACGCCACGCCACTGGAAGACACTCCTGTATTTTACCAATTTTAGAAACAAAAATATCACGTATTAGTGTCTTCAAACCATTGCCCCTTTCTGTGCAATCACCTTGATGAACCCCAATTTCAATTGTCATGTACTCAATTTCTTCTTTCAGGCTGGTTCACGCAAAGCGATGAGCCTCACTGCCGCAAGGACTACAACTACCAGATAAACCTCCAGAACACTAACTACCTGGAGTGGCACGAGAGGGAGACCAGGGCCGGGAAGACCAAGGAGAGGCTCTCACTGATGTACGTCGCTCGCCCGTATCTGACTGCTGTAGAAGTCACCGAGAAGCGGAACCTGATCTGGGATCTAAGGTAAGCGCTGTCGTATTGTTTTGGGGCCACCTCTTTATCTTAGTCCAGCCGGATGCCATTTCAAAGCCATGGTCATCAGTTCTCCTCAATGTATGCCCCATCCAAAGCCACTTCCTATGACATATTTCCGTCACAATAGGCTTCTGTTCGGTCAGTCTCCACAGTTGAGTGTTACTTGTTTCTAAAGTGTACTCTTATAAAATTCCAGGAGTCTTCTAGCCAGAGACCCCAAGGGCCGTCTGACTGCGGGTATCTACTTCCCTCTGAAACCCAAGACCCAGGAGTTCACCATGTTCTACGATGGCAATAACGGCAAGCAGAGGAAGAAGCTCAAGTTCCAGACCTTCTTGGAGCTGCAAAAGGTAAGAGAGCACTTAAAAAGAGGACAAATAGGTGGGGCTTGAAAATTTAGACTAACAAAGTCCAAAGTAGGTAGGTACTAGTATCTGCACCAAAGGACTGGCAAAAAATTTAAGTTAATGTGAATTGCGAAATAATGTCGAATTCCACTCAAAACCTAATAGTATACGTACAGTAATAATTTTATTATCACTAGCTACATAGTATAAAACAAAGTCGCTTTCCGCTGTCTGTCGTGTCTGTCCCTATGTACGCTTAGATCTTTAAAACTACGCAACGGATTTTGATGCGGTTTTTTTATAGATAGACTGATTCGAGAGGAAGGTTTATATGTAATACGCAGACGAAGTCGCGGGCAGAAGCTGGTTTTATTATAAAATTTCCGTACAAGCTTCAATTTCCGTTTACATACGTGAACGTAGGTAGTAAATTATACACATAAATGCTTTATCACAAGGGCACTTCAAAAGGTTTAAAGGTTGTAAATGTTATCAAACATTATGTTTTCAGATTCTTTTATTATCAATATTATGTCTTTCAAATGAACGCTGCGCAGTAACCTTTAAACTATCCAAGCTCCCAGACAGCTATGTTCAGTAAAGTATTCTGTTAACTGCAAAATGAAGGCAATTAGGTAATGGTGTCTTAGTAAAACCTTTTCACAATATAAACCACAATATCATCGGTATAAAGAAAATCGGCGTTTGTTACACTGTGACAGCGCTCCACGGGTAACGATTAAAATTATTTAACTGTATAAGTAACCAAGAACTTTTGTAACAAGTAACAATCTGCTTAACGGGTTAACTTTTAAGTTAACTTAAATAAAAGTTAACGCTCTTACCAACTTCCGTTAACTTTAGTCCGTTACATTAGTTGTTTTATTAAATATAACACTGCTATCCCATCTAGTGCTGAGAAGAACGTCTTTTTTCTACGGGCTAACCGATCATGGATGTCAATTTTAATTTTCAAATGAGAGGGAAATGCTTCTCTTCCCGTGCAGATGGTAAAAGCCCGTCGAGGGAATGGGCGAAAATCATAGGAATCATGTTATGGGCGATGCGGCTAGCCAACCCATCACTATTTTGATTCCTCTTTCCACCTATACGCACAGTCATGCTAAACGTGGCCTGTAGGTCTTGCTACCTTAGGCTCTGTCTACCCCGTAAGGGATAAAGACGTTATTTGTATGTGTGTGTGTGTGTGTATGAAGGAGAACATGCACCTAATGTTAAATTTAGTTTAATAGTAACCCTATATTACTCCCTACTTAAATATCGAAATAAAAGTGTATTTAATTCTTCTTTCTACTTGTTCTTGTTTTTTTGGTTATCTTTAACTTGCGTTAAACTTTCAAATATTTAACGCTCTATCGATTATCGAAGTTAACTTTTGGATTAACTATGCCCACGTTTGACTTTAACACGTATGGCAGATACGTGCTTACCACAAATAAAGCCCACTCGCCATCGTTAAATCGAACACAAATTAAATGTTAATCTCACTTGTTCACAGATACCAGATGAGGTAGTAGAAGAAGTAGACCAGTGCAATGAACAGCTCCGCCTCAAGGATGGCGAGCTCCTCTCGATCCTGAAGCGTCTGGCCACAATCGTTGCTGATGAAGAATACATGGCAGAACTCCTAGCTGTCAACGACAAAGTTGTCCAATTGTCAGCTGGTAATTAAACACCAGGACAAAACTAAACTACAAGAGTTACACGCACATCAGCTCGTTGGAAATCATCTGAACATCAATGGTGGTCAGGGCAATTCATAACATCTTTATGGATGACTTCTTTGTGAACACACCAGTGACTATCTTCTTCGTTGGCTTTTGTCAGGGCATGTTCTTCGTCTGAAAGTGTCGCAGAAAGATTCTCTCCTTTATCCTAATCATTCTCTTCTTTTAGTGTTTTATCTTCATTAATTTCAAGTTTATCTGTGTCATTTAGATTTCATCTTAGCGGATTCGTAGTGTCACTTAGTTTAGCACTGAGACGTGTAAAACGAGTACGGCTTATGGAAAATTAAAAAACTAAAAAATGTATTTGTTTGTATTATTTATACTTAGTTTTAAATACGTCTAGTCTGTCCTACATTTAATGTGATCGGGAATTTTGTGGCGACACACAGATTTGTACTTTCTCAGAAGTGATTTCAAAAATCAGCCACCTGGGGCTTTCCTACGTACACATACATACACAAATCACGTCTATATCCCTTATGTGGTAGACAGAGTATGAGATAACAAAACCTGAAGGCCTCGCTTAGCACGATTGTAGGCGTATAGATGGAAAAAGGAATCAAAATAGTGATGGGTTGCTAGCCGCATCGCCTATAACATGATTCCTAAGAATTTCGCCCATTCTCTCGATGAGCTTTTACCATCTGCGCGGGACGAGAAGCAACTGGTACATTCTATGTTTTTTCTTTGCTCCCAGCATGGAAGTAAAATGGGGCTTTCTTAGGTCCATCTGTGTGTCAAGGTTCTTTTTCTCAGGGACCCATGGAGGTATCAAGTTGAAATTAACATAAATACTAAGTTACTTATTTCTCTTCTAATATTAAAAAAAAATCACGTGATTTAAAGATACAGCCACAGTGTTAAGAAATATTTTAAAAAATGGTGTTAAAAAAATGCTCATATGCGAGTTCGACTCTTATTTAACTTGGCCTGTTTTTACATGGATGGCGAGATTCAAATTTGCAAGGAGCTCGATGTGCGGGTTCGACTCTCACTTGGCCGGGTTTAACAAGGAAAACACGTGGTCTTTTCATCGTATTATACCCACCCACGTATATAGGTAAAGGTCAAAGGCATCAAATTCCCTGAACTTCAGGCAGACATTCTGTAGCTATTGTTAAAAAAGCTCTGAAAAGCCTTTTAGGTGTTTTATAGGCTTCACTTGTTATAAGTTCAAAAAATACTGTGAAATTGGAAAGCTTAGCAAGTTTACGCAGTAAAATGTAAACATTTTGTTACAATTCTATTTTACAAGTTTGCAAGGCAAATTTGTATGTATGTAAACTCTTAATTGTGCAAAATAAACGTAAAACAAATACTATTGACAAACACTGAGATACATGTACAAACGCGGACTTATCTCTTTAAGGGATCTCTTCCAGTCAACCTTTGAGTTGATGAGTAGGAGTATTATATATTAGGGACCGACGAGTGAGTTTCTGTTACAAATAGTGAGAGCCATAATACAAAACGTTACCGAATATAATACACATACATACACAAATCGCGTCCTTCTCCCTTACGGGGTG
This sequence comes from Pandemis corylana, assembly GCA_949127965.1. Classification (NCBI taxonomy): domain Eukaryota; kingdom Metazoa; phylum Arthropoda; class Insecta; order Lepidoptera; family Tortricidae; genus Pandemis; species Pandemis corylana. The sequence goes on along the minus strand of OX421865.1, from coordinate 12,005,595 downwards.
GACAGAGCCTAAGGTGACAAGACCCAAAGGCCACGCTTAGCATGATTGTGGGCGTATAGGTGGAAAGGGGAATCAAAATAGTGATGGGTAGCTAGCCGCATCGCCTATATGATTCCTATGCCCATTCCCTCTATGGACTTATACCATCTGCGCGGGAGGAGAAGCAACTGGTACATTCTATGTTTTTTCTTTACTCCCAGACCAGCATGGAAGCACCGAATATAATACCTACATAAACTCATAAATTTGTACCACTTAAGTTAAGATTCCAGATTGACTTGAAACTTGGTAGGTATTCATAATAATGTAGGATGGCTGACAATTTAAGTACAAACAACAAAAGCTAGTGCTGGTATGAGATTATTTTGCCAATTTTTCGATACTAATTGAGATTTCTTCCATGCCGGTCTGGGAGTAAAGAAAAAACACCAGTACCAGTTGCTTCTCTTCCCGCGCAGATGGTAAAATCCCATCGAGGGAATAGGGAAAATCTGAGGAATCATGCTAAGCCATCGCTATTTTGATTTCCATTTCCATCCATACGCCCACAATCATGCTAAACGTGGCCTTTAGGCCCTGTCTACCACCTAAGGGATAAAGACGTGATTTATGTGTGTATGTATGTAAAATTATGGGACACAAAGGGAGTCGGTATTAGAGGCTTTGAATTTGAAACCTTGGGTAGAAAGTACGTATAATAATATAATATACAGGGTGTCTCAATGAAATCGGTCAGTAGGTATGTGAAAGTCTGAAACTATAAGACATACGAAGATCTGTTCTTAGGAACCATGTCATCGATTTTAATAACATGAAAAACTGCATTCATATATTAAACAAAACGTGTACCTACTCAGTCGGGAATCGAACCCGGTTGTTTTGAAAAAAGAAACTTACACTATTTCTATTTAGATATCGATTGTGTAAATGGCTCTATGAAACATGATGTCTAAAATGTATAAAATGCATTGTTTTCACATACTTTTATTTATTTTAGTAGGTGTTCGAAGTGACCACAGTTTTTTATCAATACAATATTCAACACGTTTGGGTAACGATCTTACAATTGCATTTTGTATCTTCATGTGGTGAATTGGCGTTAAAATTGACTCTATGGCTGCTTTTAGGTCTTCAACGGTGTCATAACTTGTTTTGTACCTACACTTCATCCTTAACGTACCCCACAAGAAATAGTCAACCGATATTTAAATAGAAATAGTGTAAGTTTTTTTTTCAAAACAACCGGGTTCGATTCCCAAGCTGAGTACAGGTTTTTTTTAAATGTATGAATGCAGTTTTTCTTGTTATTAAAATCGATGACATGGTTCCTAAGAACAATCTTCGTATCCGTACTAATATTATAAAGAGGAAAATTTTGATTGTTTGTTTGTTTGCATTGAATATGCTCCGAAACTACTGGACCGATTTCAAAAATTCTTTTGCCGTCAGAAAGCTACATTATCACTGAGTGACATAGGCTACTTTTTACCGCGGGAAAATACCTTTTCCCACGGGAAAATTAATTTATCGCGGGCGAAGCTGCGGACGGAAGGCTAGTGTCTTATAGTTTCAGACTTTCCCATACTGACCGATTTCAATGAGACACCCTGTATAAAAACGCTACAATAATACTAAAGGTGCGTAATTATGCTACAATCCTAACAAATGGCACAATTAGATCAGAAACGCGTCATCTGCAGGTGACGAACTAGGAAAACGAACAATGCATTGACGTCAGCGTTCAATAACATGCATTTCTATCATAACATTCAAGTTACATGAATAAAAACATGTTATCCTTACTAATATTATAAATGCGAAAGTAACTCTGTCTGTCTGTTACCTTTCACGCTTAAACCGCTGGGCCGATTTAGTTGAAATTTGGTATACAGATAGTTTGAGTCCCGGGAAAGGACATAGGATAGTTTTTATCCCGGAAAATTGCATAGTTCCCGCGGGATAGCACAGCCCAAACCACTGGACTTAGAGACTTGAAATTTTGCACATAGATACCTTATACAATGTAGGCATCCACTAAGGATGGATTTTTGGAAATTCCCACGGGATAAGGAAAAAACGGGAATTATATATTCGATTCCGAGTGACGCTATCTCAGTAACTATAATAACTAGACTCTTCAAATTTGATACAAAAGTAGGTGATTACAAAAGTAAGAAACTAATTTCAGGATTTTTGGAAATTCCCACGGGATAAGGAAAAAACGGGATTTATCTACGCGGACGAAGTCGCGGGCTTAAGCTAGTTTGTAATGAAAATAGGACAGAAACTAGGGTAACTAGATCTATTTCCCAAACCCGCATTGCACAGGTGCCGCGAAGAGGGAACCCCATCCCGGGGTGGTCGTGGGTCGCGCTGGCACCGAGTGCTCCCGAAACGCCTCACATACGACTAAATAGGGAATCCGTGTGGTTTTTAGTGGGTATGCCTGCCGTCGCGGGAGAACTCCACATACCCCTGGTAAACCCGTACCGGGCGGATGCATAAGGCGCATTTTCCACACCATAAATAAAAGGGTAACTAGATCTAAAGGCTAAAGCATGGTTGTGGGCGTAAAGGTGAAAAGGGGAAGCATAACAGTGACGGCCTATAACTATGATTCCTAAGATTTTCGCCCTCGCGTCTAACGGTATTTCTAAAAAAACCGGTCAAGTGCGAGTCGGACTCGCGCACCGAGGGTTCCGTATCATTATCTATAAATATCTAAAACCAGTGTAAGCAGAGCCCTGTTCCAAAGCAAAATGTACGCAGTGTGGGGTTACTTTATATTGGTCACTGCTATATACAGACATACATACACATTTACGGTTTTCGCAATTATTCTTTAATCTGTGCTATAAGACCTACCTTCATACCAAATTTCAAGATTCTGCGTTCACGGGAACTACCTTGTAGGTTTTGATTCCCTTGAGAGTTGAAAATTTGCGGAAATTTGCGGCATAAACGGCTGTATCTTTTGATTGCGTTGGCTTAGAATTTTGATTTTTTCACAGTTCCAAGGGGCAGTAGACCTGAGTATTTATTATAAATTTCAGCTTCATACCTCCACGCGTTCCTGAGAAAAAGGGTCTTGACAGACGGACGGACGGACGGACAGACGGACAACGAAGTGATCCTATAAGGGTTCCGTTTTTTCCTTTTGAGGTACGGAACCCTAAAAAGTGATGGGTGTTAATGTGAATATCTTGAACTTGGCTTAACACGCTGCCGTGCCCGTGAAATGAAAATATGATTTGAAGGGGTGTTTAATTGTTATGATAAACTAATGTTAGGTTACTTAAAAGGAATTCGTTTTAAGCTAAAGGTTTAATTATAATTTGCGTCATTTGAGCGTTGTTATGTTAAAATATTTTATGCAGTACAAAGCTAACATTACATATCGATTGTAAATTTACGAATGAGATCCGATTTTTAAAAACACCACTCGAAAGTACCAAACAAAAGTAGTGTTCAATTTAAAATACGAATATAGAAGACAACTACTACTCTGATAATCTTGTCAAGTTATCTATACTAATATTATAAAGAGGAAAAATTTGATTGTTTGTTTGTTTGTTTGCATTGAATAGGCTCCGAAACTACTGGACCGATTTCAAAAATTCTTTTGCCGTTAGAAAGCTACATTATCACTGAGTGACATAGGCTACTTTTTACCGCGGGAAAATACCTTTTCCTACGGGAAATTCATTTATCGCAGGCGAAGCTGCGGACGGAAGGCTAGTCTAAAATAATATTTGTGCTGTAGTCTTGCAATATGCTGATTCTATACTTTCGAATGTGATTTCAAAAATGTTAAGTTATTTTAAAGTAGCCTTAGTTTATATGTTAATTAATACTTTTGTAATCATTTAGAAAATATTCAAGTTGAAAAAAAAATTACATTAATATATGCACAAAGGCGAACTTATCCCTATAAGGGATCTCTACCAGTTTACCTTTGAGTAGATGAGAGCATTAGGGTGCGGCTCCACTGAGGCGGAGACGAGCGGAGCGGAGAGGAGACGTGTGGGGATCGACCAATCATATTACATTCATATTACATGAAATTCACATCTCGTCTCCGATCTGTAATATGATTGGTCGATCCGCTCCGCTCCGCTCGTCTCCGCGTCAGTGGAGCCGCAGCCTTAAACGAGGGACCGACAGTGTGAGTTTAAAATTTCAGATAGTGAAAGCCACAATAGAGATATTATAATACCTATAAGTAAGATTAAGTTTTTTTTATGTTTCAAGTCGACTTCGTAAATGTCACGTAACAACTGGCTCTTATTCCACCAACTCGACATTTGTCAGCGTCCATTGACATTTCGAAATGCAATACATACATACATACATATAAATCACGTCTTTATCCCTTACGGCGTAAACAAAGCGTAAGGTAACAAGACCTAAAGACCACGTTTAGCATGATTGTGGGCGTATGAATGGAAAGGGGAATCAAAACAGTGATGGGTTGCTAGCCACATCGCCTATATAACTAGATCCCTAAGATTTTCGCCTAATCCCTCGATGGGCTTTTACCATCTGCGCGGGAAGAGAAGCAACTGGTACATTCTATGTTTTTTCTTTGCTCCCAGACCAGCATGGAAGATCCCAGACCAGAGCGAACTGCTATGCGTATTCAATATGAAGCCAACCGGCGTAGATTCTCGTAGACTTTGTAATGTTTTTTTTTTTTTAGATGAATAGGAAGGCAAACGAGCAAGTGGGTCACCTGATAGTAAGTGATCACCACTGCCCATAGACACCCGCAACCCCGGAGGGATTGCAGATGCGTTGCCAACCTAGAGGACTAAGATGCAATGCCTCTTGTGCCCGTAATTTCCCCGGCTGTCTTACTCTCCACACCGGAACACAGCAGTGCAAGCACTGCTACTTAGCGGCAGGATTAGCGAGTAAGATGGTGGTAGCGACCCGGACGGACCTTGCACAAGGCCCTACCACCCGCAAAATGTAAATGTAAAGGGAATTGTCATGGGTCACCGACAATTGTCGTATTTCAACATGAAACTACCGTGAGACTTAATCATAATTACACATAAACCTAAACCTATACGGAGTGACGTGATCAGTGTTGTGTGCTGCCCTACATTTGACAGTAATAAAAATAACGATGAAAACGAGGGTAGTTGTGCGCCGCTGTCAGTTGCGGCGAGCAGCCGCACGAACAGAGCGCTGGCGCGCAGTGTTCGTTTCGCTGCTGGGCGAGCGCTCCGAGAGGAAGGACTACGAAACAGTCCGACACATGTCGAGCATCACTCGATTTTTAATACTTGAGTTATCCGTTTATGTGTAATTATAATTATCGTATTGGTAAAATAGGGGTCTGACATACGAACCTATCGCGACACCCTGAGTGAAATGCGGGGAAATTAGGTGGCTACCCACGCCCGCCCACGCCGGCAGGCTAGAACGTCTTCTACCCACGGTTTGCCGCTACGTTGAAATGGTGGGCAGTCGTGGGAGTTTTTGTTGAAAGGGAATAAGTGACACGAAGGTACGAGGATATATGTCAACTAATTATAGCTTATACCCTGTAACTTCCACCGTCAAATAAATGAATTGGAGACGTGGATTAAGAACTGATGTTGATAGCATATTCTGCAATAATTGCACATTTACGTAGCGACTCTAGGCAGCTACAACCTTTGACATGTTTATCGATATCCGGGAACTATGCAATTTTCCGGGATAAAAAGTAGCCTATGTCTTAATATAGGGTATCTAACAGCTATCTGTTCCAAATCCGTTCAGCGTTTCAGCGTGAAGAAGGAACCAACATACACGCTCACTCTGAATATTTCCTATTAACACACACACACACACAAATCACGTCTTTATCCCTTACGGGGTAGACAGAGCCTAAGGTAACAGGTACACTACAGGCCACAATTAGCCAGATTGAGGGCGTATAGGTGGAAAATGGAATCAAAATAGTGATGGGTTGCTAGCCTCATCGCCTATAACATGATTCCTATAAGCTTCGCCCATTCCCTCGATGGTCTTTTACCATCTGCGCGGGTAGAGAAACAACTGGTACATTCTATGTTTTTTCTTTGCTCCCAGACCAGCGTGGAAGACAAACCTATTAAGATAAAGATAAAACAAAAATCAAAGCTAAATTAAGCTAAAAATCAGTGGCGGTTGTTAGGTACTTGCTCAACAGTGGCGTGGCGTCCATAGAACTTGATTCCAACCGGCTTGTCTATTTTATGGCAGTTGGGCACTTTTATTGTGCAGAATTGGCATAGTTCATTTTTTTTAGTATGCTCCAATTCGAAAACCATTTCGAGGAAAACCATCAATTATCCGATTTATCTTGTCCGATTTCAAAAATACTTTATGATTGCAGATATTTTTGTAAAAGTACTTTGAACCTTTGTTTGACCGAACGACCGGGTTTTTAGACAGAATCCAGCATCGAATGTTTGCCACAAAAATGAAAAAAAAAGTTTGGCTACGGCAACTGTCACGTGTCACTGTCAAATCTACAAAACCATAGACAAAGCCGTTTTTTTTTATAGCCAGCCGAACGAAGGCGATTGGGATTCTGTCTAAATTCACGAATTATCAAACAGCGAAAAAATATTTATTATTAATTAACAAAGCTACGTAAAAGCATAATATTCAAATTAGTTGCTTGAAATAGTCCATTTTATCAAATAAAGGTGTTAAAAGCACAGCTTAAAAAAAGTGAACAATGCCAATTAGAGGAGAAGGCTACTTAAATGCCCTGCGGCTCGCCTTCTGATACGGACGCCACGCCAATAATGCTCAGGCGACCTTCAATATTTTTGGATAACCCTCACGTGTACGCCTATATCAACTTGGATACACTATGCACGTTGAATCCAACGTGACGCAGTTAGCCTTATCTGCAACATGTCACGGCAGTCGGGATTATCTATGTACTTGAGCGAAAATGATCAAAATATCATCCGACTTCCACAAGTATGCAAAATTTCAGCTCAGTCGGTTGAGGATATCCGCTTCAGAATTGAGTTGCAAGGTTCCTTGGCTTGGCTATCTTGCACGTGGGCAGCGGAGTAGCAAGGTAAATATTTTTTGTTCATAATAATATAATTATGTATCCGACGCCCAAGTTGCGCGATATGCTAGACGTGTTCAATAAAGATACAAAATTTCTATTAAATTCAAATTAAATTCAGCACAATTTTTTACCACTTTCAAATATCGGGCCCCTGAACTTAAAATACGAGAGACTAGAAGAATTGAAATAAATATACAATACATACATTAATCACGTCTTTATTCCTTAAAAGGTAGGTAGAGAGCCGTTTTTTAACAAAGGGAATCGGGGATGTCTAGGGGTATTTGGGACTCCCCCCGAAGGGGTATGCCCAAAGTAAAAACTCTCCGGCGTTACCCTCAGCCTGGTTTGATGGGGTCGCAGTGGGATGCCGCTTCCGCCAGGATCGCGCCAAGTAAGGGAGCGCTAGTGCGCTGGGGCCGCCTCCCCTTAGACGATGAGACCGTGCAATGCAGATAGGTAATGACGGGTAGACAGAGCCTAAGGTAACAAAACCTAAAGGCCACGTCCAGCGTGATTGTGGGCGTTTAGGTGGGAAGGGGAATCAAATAGTGGTGGGTAGCCGCATTGGTAAATGATTCCTAATATTTTCGCCCATTCCCGCGATAGGCTTTTACCGCGCGGAAAGATAAGCAACTGCTACCTTCTATATTTTTTCTTTGCTCCCAGACCCATCAAAGGGAAATTCAAGTCCATTTTTTTTATACATACAAGAAAGCATTTACTTTCAACACTTGAATTTCCGAAACCGCACCGGTCTTTTAAGCACGATTTTCGTCTCGTGACTTTATAATCGGTCGTTCCCCGCTCTAATGACAGTTGTAAGGACGAGCAATCAGCTGACAGCAGCGCGGGGGAGTGGGGCGTAGACGCGCGCTCCGGGCATGCGCACTCGGCATGACGCCATGCTGTTGGAAACGGTTGAGAGCGTTACCACTTACGTTAATTTAACATCATTAAAAATAACGCAAGTTGTTTAATCGTCACATTATATTTAAAAAAACCTTTTTCTTGAGGCCTATTTCCTCAGTCATGATTGTTCCTGACATGTTAAGTGTCAGATTCAGACCGTCTTATCATCCGTACGTCTCTGTTTATCATGTAGGAATAAACAGATACAGTGTCATAAACCAACTTAAGATAACAGGAACTAAAGAGATGGAACAGGCCCATAATCCAAATCTTAAAGAAACCTAAGTAGGTCGAGTCAAATTAAATTATAACACTGTTAGCTTCAATGGTAGGTAGAAGAATTCACACCGTATTCAGGAGTTATCTAAGCCAAGACGATGCAATCATCATCATTATGACAACGTGGTGACATAAACTCTGTCATAATTTTCAATAATGCTTCCAACTTACACAACTCAGTTCGCTAGCACGTCTCCCGCATTACCGACAGCTCATTCATACCCGTGTTTGCCACACGAGCCGTGGGCAACGTTAAGCATTGACGCGTTATATTTAACGTTATTTTGGAGCTGCACTAGCGCGCCACAAATATAAACGCACGTGCGGAACACCGTTCAACGATCAGTTCTGTTTGAGAGTTCAGTGCCAGTGGATCGCCGTCGGATAGCGCGCAGCCACAGGCAGCGATCTTTTTCCTTTTTTATTTGGCTTCTAGCCGTTGTATGGGTAAGTTTTATACACACATATGAACAGAAATACCTCCAATTTAATTTAAATAAATAATTCTACTAATATTTAGCTGTGTGCGTGAGCAATGATCGGTATTCGAGGCGCAACACGAATTGTTTTACTTGACACGTAAACAAAGGCCCATGTTTGTTTTCTTGTCGTTCTTTGTGAAAGCCGTGTTGTATCTAATTGGTTTTAGATCTATCGATGTGTTAGCTGTAGATTAGATGTAATAGAAGACCCTGTTTGATTTATAAGTCGATTTTAAAGCTGCGTTTGATATTTGCACAATTTTTTGCGTGAGTTATGGGCTTTTGTGGTTGTGACGATTTCTTTTTTGTCACTGGTCTGATACGCATTGTTGTACTCGTGTGTTAATGTAGCGTGACTTTATACTGCTGTATGGCGACAGGCTGACCGTTCTTTCTTTGTACTATATGGCAACAATCACATACTTAAACACGTATCAAATTGAGACGCAATTTCGGCTCTACATTTACCAGCCACAGTATTAAAAACCGGATAGCACGGTTATTGCGTATCCTGATAACAAAAGAAGCTTAAATTACATTAATAATGAAGTTTGTTTAATTTTGTAACATCAAAAAAGAGGGCGTGCTCGAATCGGCGTTAATTAACTTAGACTGAAAGGAGAGAGTTGAGCCTATTAAAATTTTCCTCAATGACGGCGAGAATTTGGTTTTAAATTTTAATGCGAAAGGTTTTACACATTAATCGCATCTTTATCCCTTATGGGGTCGACACTACACAGAGCTTCAGTACTAAAGCTATCAAGACCTAAAGGCCACGTTTATCGTGGTTAACGATTCTATCTGACCTTTGTTTTAATTGCCTAGTCTAGTCTTTTCAAACCCACATGCAAATCACGCATGTATGAATGTAGCTAGTTTATATATCTGGTTTACTATCCGTTCATTTGTGACTATCATTGGAAAGAAAGAAGACATTTATTCCTTTTTGCAAGACACACAAATATAAGAGATTATACATAATTTTATAGAAAATAAACAAGAAAAAAAAACAGACATGAAAAATAGATCATCAGCGTTGTGTCAATAACAAACAACATTAATAAGAAGCTGCCAAGTTGTAGCGCATTCTGCTTGGCAATGACGGTCTTTCCGAAAAAAGACTTCCTTTAAAAAAGACTTAAGAGCCCTTGGCGGCCTGGTTGCAAAATAAAGATTTCGATTTTGATTTAATAATCATTTTAAATAAGCCACATCTTACTATAAAGTCATGCCTTCTCCGTTTTGTCAAGGGTAAAAATCACACTTATGCTAGCGCTCTGTCATAGTTCTACTCGTTAACAACTTTACATGAAACTTTTCACATCCATTCAGGAGACTGTGACAGAAATAGCCGTAGAGCCGTAAATCATGAATCATGTGACGTAGGCAAGCCTCCTACAGGATCAAAGGTCAGATAAAACTCAACTCACCTTGCAACTACCACGCACCCAGCTGACGGGGGTATGTGGGAGTATACGAGTAAAACTGTTTAACCTAAAAACGTAGTACGGTGCCCCAGAACTTAGCAGGAATTAGAAAAGCGTGGTAATTCAAAAAATGGAATTAAAGTTCTTTATCAAAGTTCTTAAACTGGTTTTAACACCAAGTTTTTGATTTGATACTGGCCTGGGTTTTATGTACAATAAAGAGTTATACATAGATACATATTCATAAAGAAACAAAGAACTTCCCTTACCCGATAGTCATTTCATGAAATCAAGAGTTACAAGTGAAGAACTACAAGACTTACGGCCAAAATGTTTCTTATAAAAAATGGGAAAGATCGATAAATTCCGGAGAAGAGACCGAAGACGACACCCTTATAGTCGTGGAAAATCATTAAACTTTGGACGGCTTCGTGTTACAGTAAAATTAGATTGTATTGTAGCTCCCCAATTCCTAGAACAGTATTTAATATTAAACAGGCAGCCCCTGAAGCAGTTTCGAAGACTCCTTAATGAAATTCATTGCGCAAGATCGTTTATCTAAATATACGCAATACCTAGTTCTAAAATCACCAATAATCAACTAACAGGAAAATGATGCAGCATTTCAAACGAGACACAAAATATTTGCACCACAATTAGGGTCATAATCATTAAGGAAACTATGCGAGACTAAAAGTGCGACTTTAGCTCGCGATTCAGCGGTAATACTTACAATTACTTGGTTTCTTTAACGTCCTTCAACAGGACCATGAAAAACAAAACACGATCTAGACTAAATGTTGATTGTCCAACCAATTATCGCAATTTGCACCTTTTAGAACAATAGTATAGTGTAACGACATCACGATTGTGTAGTTACGCAAATAACTCCCGCACGCTTCCGCGTCAGTTTACCAGTTATTTCGGTGGTCACGCTATAGGTAATTATAATTTGTATTACTTTAGACATATCAATATATACTTTTAAGCTGCAAAAGCCACTTTGGCATCAGTATCAGGTAAAACGGGGTGAGCAGGTACTGCGGGGGGAGTAGGGATAGAACTAATATTTTGTGTTTTCACTTGCTACTTAAACTTTCTGGCTCATGCTCTAAATGTAGTTTAATCTTCTATCTTCTATATATATAAAACTCAAAGGTGACTGACTGACTGACTGACTGACATAGTGATCTATCAACGCACAGCCCAAACCACTGGACGGATCGGACTGAAATTTGGCATGCAGGTAGATGTTATGACGTAGGCATCCGCTAAGAAAGGATTTTTGGAAATTCCCACGGGATAAGGAGAAAACGGGAATTATATATGCACCGCCCAAACCACTGGACGGATCGGGCTGAAATTTGGCATGCAGGTAGATATTATGACGTAGGCATCCGCTAAGAAAGAATTTTTGGAAATTCCCACGGGATAAGGAGAAAACGGGAATTATATATGCACAGCCTAAACCACTGGACGGATCGGGCTGAAATTTGGCATGCAGGTAGATGTTATGACGTAGGCATCCGTTAAGAAAGGATTTTTGGAAATTCCTACGGGTTAAGGAGAAAACGGGAATTATATATTCGATTCCGAGTGACGCTATCTCAGTAACTATAATAACTAGGCTCTTCAAATTTGATACAAAAGTTGGTGATTACAAAACTAAAAAACTAATTTCAGGATTTTGGGAAATTCCCACGGGATAAGGAAAAAAACGGGATTTATATATTCAGTTCTACGGGATCGATTTTTTGTTTTACTGGTCGTATAAAACTGAAATTTGGCCTTCAAGTTCCCTTGGGGAGTGTAGGGGAGCACTATAAAAGGATTTCCCGTAATTCCCACGGGAACGGGAAAAACGGGACTTTTCGTTTTCTGGTTGCAGAAAGCTGAAATTCGGCATGTAGGTTGCTTCGGGAGTGTAGAGGAGCATTAAGAGAGTACTTTCCAAATTTCCCACGGGAACGGGGAAAAAACAGGATTTTACGTTTTACTGGTCGTAGAAAGCTGAAATTTGGCAAGTGGGTTCCTTGGGGAGTGTAGGGGAGCATTACGAGATAATTTCCCAAAATTCTTCTTCTTCGTTCCCGTAAAAATTTCGGGAAATGCTTTATTTGGCGAAATTCTTACGGAAACGGGAAAAACGAGAAGCGGGGGAAAGTTGAAATTTGTCACGTAGGTTTATTTGGGAGTGTAGGGGAACACTAAGAAAGGATTTTTCGAAACGCCCACAGGGACGGGAAAAAACCGGATTTTACTTTTCCAGACGAAACAGCGGAAGAAAGAGACTTAACATTTATAACGTGTGTTTCTTTAAAGGCTTTAAGTGTAATTATTACACATAAACGGATAACTCACGTATAAAAAGTCGAGTGATGCTCGACATGTTTCGGACTATTTCGTAGTCATTCTTCCTGGAGCGCTCGCCCCGGCGGCAGCGAAACGAACACTGCGCGCCAGCGCTCTGTTCGCGCGGCTGCTCGACGCAACTGACAGCGGCGCACAACTACCCTCGACTACAAAAGACTACGAAATAGTCCGAAACATGTCGAGCATCACTCGACTTTTTATACGTGAGTTATCCGTTTATGTGTAATAATGATTAAGTCTCACGGTAGTTTCATGTTGAAAGTGGCTTTAAGTGTACTCCGAAAGCACTCCCCAAAATTTCCACGGGAACGGAAAAAACTTATTTTTTCATTTTACATCTTAGCGCGTACGAAGTCGCGGGCAAAAGCTATTTAGGATGTATTTTAGGACAGCCCTATAGGTTAGGTTAGGTTTTTTTTATAAAAATCCTGCAATATTTACAGTTTCAGAAAAATTAAGGCAGCGGGGCTTGCTTGCATGCTTGCTTGAGTCCTTGCTTTACATGCTTGATTGCATACTTGCTTTCATGCATGCTTGCATGCTTGCTTGCATGGGTGCTTATTTGCATGCATGCTTGCATGGGTGCTTACTTGCATGCATGCTTGCTTGCCTGCTTGCATGCCTGCTTGCATGCATGCTTGCATGCTTGCTTGCATGGGTGCTTACTTGCATGCATGCTTGCTTGCACGCTTGCTTGCATGCTTGCTTGCCTGCTTGCATGCCTGCTTGCATGTCTGCTTGCATGCCTGCTTGCATGCCTGCTTGCATGCCTGCTTGCATACTTGCATGTATGCTTGAAAGCTTGCAGGTTTGGTTGCTCGCTTGCTTAATTGCTAGCTTCTTTGAAATGCTCATGGTTCACGCGTGCGAAGCCGCGGGCAAAAGCTAGTTAGGTATATTTTTAGACATATCTCCTTTTTTCAGGTAATTTGTTATCGACATTTTTTAATTTGTTGTCCCTTCTGACCCCACTACGGGGTGAGCTGGGATTTGTCTATATTTATTGTTTAAACTATGAAACTAAACGACAGGTAATCATTATTGAGCTAAAATTCATACCAGCGGAACATTTTTTATCTGTAAAAATCAACTTGCCACATATGAAACTATGTATTTTCTATCGAGGTTTAAACTTCAATTTTGTCCCTACTCACCCCGTTTCACGGTAAATGTTATTCTCCTCTCTCGCAAGTAATTGTATTGCAAATGCTACCGATATCAGTTAACTCTCGTAGCAACGTTCTATTGATAGGACAGTTACGATACAAATAGCACGGGCATTCCCAAATATTTTTTCATAGAAGACTGAGATTACACGGATAATGTCAATGGCAATTTGCCAACGGTGTACTGTGTCATTTCATTTGCTCAGATTTCGAGTAAATGACGAGTATTTGACCGTTGCTAGGTCCAAAGAACTTCTGATAAAAGAGATCCCATCCCTTTTATCCGTGTCAGCGAAAAACCTCATCAAATACCGAGAACAATCGACTCAACGGGATAATATAAATCACTAAAGCAGTCAAACGTCGTAATTTAAATAATGAATCATTATGCCCGGTCAAAGCCATGCTGATCGATCGTCTATATTGTCTAATTGTCTATTGAACAGCTGTTCGCATTCAAAACATTCACGTGGCACCGCTAGCACGCACGACGACCCACTTATTAGGTCACGTGTATGTTCACGTTTCACCCAAATCGAAGAGTGGATTGAACTAGTTGACAGGTCGATGTCCAACCCAAAAGGTTCGAAGGACCACGCTGTGATACCGTGGACGCGGGAGTTTAGGAATAAAATAGAACTTGAAAATAATTTGTATGTGGGTTGGTTCCGGTTTGCACAAAACGTCCATATGGGAATTGCTAATTTGGGGCCTCTTGTGAGTGACACCTGTACCGAGATTTAGGACAGGAAAGTGAGCATGCGACGTATATTTAGATCAACTGTATCAATGACGATGACGGAAGGAAGCGATAGAGAATTTCAAAGAAACGTATTGTCTTCAGGAAATCTTGGCGTCGTGTCAAGTAATTCGAACACGATAAGATATTAGAACGAGAGTAGAACTGAAAGCAGGACTTGCCACGACTGATGAAGTTTAAAATTTAAGTAGTTTCAACGAACTTTGTATTCATTCCAGTTCTTTGAAGGATCTTACCGGAAAATAGATAACAGTTAGAAAATGTACAACATGTATAACCAATTTGTGTATTCCTTATTAAAATAACAAGAGAATGCTATGACCCGAATCAGCACTATGTAGCTACCACTAAGCGGAGCTGAAGACAGATTACAGTGACTAATTTGTTTCATAATTTATTTCTATTATGCTAACTTTTAAGTATGATCCATATTATAATTCAAGAAATAACTTTCCGCAACTTTTGAGAAGCAAAAGGAAATTGACAGAGAGCAGATACATTTGAATATTTTGGACGATCTCATCAAAGTTTTTCTCCATTTGCATGTTTTGCATTAATACGTTTGAGTCCACGTCTTTGCATAAAAGTACTTGTGTATTTCACAATGTTATCGCTGACGTAGCCATTGTCACACAACCATATACAGCACAAACCGTTACGCAATTGTTAAACGTGCCACCGTCTATACGCTACTCATAATTAATTTTCCCCTTCTCTATTGGGCTTATCATAATTTTCTCCGAATTGATAAAAAAATCCTCATTATGGTTTCCTATTAAACCAAGTACTTCAATGTTAGCTTACCCGCTTTGTTCATTGTCTATAAAATTCTTTAGGAGATTATTTTTTATTCAAGGTCCACTATCCTTACCTTGACTCAGGTTGTCCTTGCTTGCATTTATTTCTAAGGATATGCTTCAGTTTGTCAGCATTTTATATTCAAATATAATGTAGTAGCCGGTATAGAGCTGCTGTGCAGTCTACTCAGCATTTTGTAGCTTAGGGATCGTCCCTCACCCTCTCGCCGAACCCTCCTGTTTTAGGATCCCACCGACTAGACTGGACATAAATGTACATATTTTAAATGTTATGCCAATATTAAATTATAATTCCAAGGTGTTCTACAATTGTCCTAAAGTATTTCAGCAGGAGGTTTGATTTGGTTAATTGAAAACGACTGTATAGGTTTCTAATTGTAATTTTTTATTCAAATTATCTTCACCCATTTTATGATGTGCAATGTACGGAAACATTTGTAGAAAGGTAACCACAGTTAAAAAACGCTAAAATGTCTACAGACAAAATAAGAAACAGTGTTTTAAGGGAACGTGTTGGTGTGAAAGACGATAATATAGAGACTAGGGTAGAAGAAAGTATTAGTGATGGACCGACTACGGGTATTCGGGTATTGCCGACTACCCGACTACCCCACTAGTCGGTTCCAAAAATGCCGAATAGTAACGGTATGTATGTGTATGTATGTATGTAAATTGGGAGCCCTTCGTTTGGTCGAACAATTGTTTGGTCTAACGTAATGTTTGGTCGAATGATCGTTTGGTCTAAAATTTCTCCAGCTGAAACTGAAAATATTAAAGAAATTGTTTTACATAGGTTTTGTAGAATAGGTTGGGTTAGGTTAGGTTTATTTTATGATTTTGCTGAAAAGTCGATGGTTTTATTATACATTCAGTTTAAACCAAACGATCATTCGACCAAACATATAAGATTAGACCAAACAATTACGGCGATGTTTAGTAAAACTAAGCCGACAATTTGCTGGAGAATACTGGATTAATTTAATAACACAGGGAGTTAGGCACATAAACATCGTACACACGATACTATTAGTATTTTTTCTCGTATCTGTAATAATTGGTTGTTGACTTAATGCTTATTTAATTGGCAATACCGTTTACCTTTGTTATCTTATCTTGGTTCGATTACTTGAGACCTTGATTGTTGCTAATCGTGTAGAAAGAATATTCAATGTATTACGAGTATCAATAAAAGACAAAAAGAGTACCAAGTATTTCTCAGCGAAGTTAATTAACTTCGCAATTAAATTCGCACACAATCCATACTTCCATACATAATTAATTATTATAAATGTGAGTGTATCCGCCTGTGAGTGTATTCACGGTTAAACCGCTGAACAAATTTAGCTCCAATTTGGCATAGAGACAGTTCCAGTCCCGGGGAAAATCGCAGTTCCCGCAGGATAGCGATAAGCGAATTTGGCGCAGACGACGTCATGGGGAGCAGCAAGTTATTAGTATTTCTTGGCTTCTTTTTACAGTTCACAGAACTGCTGTATAAATTGTAGGGAGTCATTATGCGCAAGACAATTATTCTGATTGCGCTGTAAATCTGTTGACTCGGTGACTCACAAAGAGTTTAGCTGCGAAGAGTGACGTCATAGGGACGCACTGATTCACGCGTACTTGTTTCGTACCGAAATGCAATTGGAAAGACGAGTGATAAGGAAAACAATATTCTATTCAGTATTTCAGTTAGATTATCAAAAAATACTGGACACGGGTTTTTTGTTTCGTCAATCGAACAAAAAATTACAAAGATAAAGCGTGTCAACGTTTGGGAGTGCCCTGTGACGTCGCTTCTCGGTAAAAGTTGTACCAAGAAGTGACGTCATGTGAAAATTCAACTCAATATATCTCGGTAATGTTTTGATGTTGTGAAAAAAGGAAAAACACGTGTAGGTACATTTCGATAATCTTCCCGATAGTCTGAGAAAAAATAGTCATCATCCCTATTTGGATATTAACCAACAGTGATAGATACAAATACTAGATAGTCTTGGGGCGTACATAAAGGTAGAGTTAGACCAAACGAGCGAATGCTCATTCTATCAAATTGATTGTGTGTGTATTTGTATGAAAAGCGACCTATTATTTTTGCTCGACACAATAAATTTGGCAGAGTGGGGATAGAATGAGCATTTGCTCGTTTGGTCTAACTCCACCTTATTATAAATCTAATGAAATGTAAATGCAACTGGCTGAAAACAAAATACTCAAAAAAAAAGAACCACTAGCGGCCTTTTTGTTACAAAGCTTTTATTTATTTTTAAATTTGCAACGTATGTGTTATCCGGGTGGAATTTTGCGACTCAATTTTGAAGCAGATATCTTCAACCGATTGAGCTGAAATTTTGCATATAGTAGGATGACAATACAATAATCTGGTAGTGGAGTTCTGGTGACCCAGCCAGGATCGTCTCCGCAGAGGGAACTATTCAACGGTTGGTCCGATTGACTTGAAATTTGGTACACATAATGTAAAACGGATGACAATGCAAGTACAGTCAGCAGAAAAGCTTGTACTAAAAACTGTATTTTTTTGACAGAAACGTATTTAAAATTTAGAACGTTGCAGCGACGGGCAAACCTCGGGCAAACATAGTTAAAATTAGAAGGAAGTCGCAACGGAAATTGTGGTATTCAAACAACAATTTGACATTGCACTGTGAGACTGTTTTCTGTTCAATGAGCCGTGGAACAATAGGGCGTTGTCGTTATGTAAGACCACCGTTAGGCATGCGCATGCGGTCGGTTTACATGAAAAGGTAAATATAAGCTCTTGCCACATTGTTGACATTTACTAACTCACTCACTATTATCAACATAGTATAAAACATAGTCGATTTCCGCTGGCTCTCCCTGTACGCTAAGATCTTTAAAACAACGCAACGGATTTTGATGCGTTTTTTTTAATAGATAGAATGATTCAAGAGAAAGGTTTAAATGTATAATATATGCATAATATCCGTGCGATGCCGGGTCGGGTCGCTAGTTATTATTTTATATGTATATCTCTTGGAATTGTTCCGGATATTTCAGACTATAGGCCTTTGGAGGTGACATGTTCATTTGATGTCCATTCTCAAATGATTCAAGCTTAATAAATAAAGATTTTAAAAAAATCGCTACTCCGTCGTTAACGTTAATTACCCAAGACATTCATTGATACTTTGGGGAGGTAGATAAAGGACAAAAACTATACATCTATTCTTTTCAATAAGCAGAAGAGATGCCACTTAGGTACCTCAATAGGGAATATTCATGATTTTGTTCATGGCTTTCATTATATAATAATAAAAAAAAAACAATATAAAAATAACCGAGATACAAGCTAAAGATTTGTCGCTATCTTATCTTATCTTATCTCTTTCTAGAAAAATGGAATTTTAATACGGAGTTTATGAGCGTTTTCCAAATAAAGTCCACATGTACATTCATACCAGAATTTAAATATTTTAGGTTTTACAAGAAAAAATGTGTCCAAGATTTTACTGTTTTTTTTTCCTGTTAGTCACGTTCCATACATACCTATACATATAGACATGAAAAAAGTGATGAACTGAAATGGAAATGTTGGGACACATTTTTTCTTGTATAAGGATCTATAGGGTAAACAACTTCCATGCTGGTCTGGGAGTAAAGAAAAAACATAGAATTTACCAGTTGCTTTTCTTCCCGCGCAGATGGTAAAAGGCCATCGAGGGGATGGGCGAAAGTCTTAGGAGTCATGTTATAGGCGATGCGGCTAGCAATCCATCACTATTTTGATTTCCCTTTCCACCTATACGCCCTTAATCATGCTAAACGTGGCCTTAAGGTTTTGTTACCTTAAGCTCTGTCTACCCCGTAAGGTAAACAATTCTAAGTAAGAAAAATCCGAAATAGTTTAATTCTAGAAAAAAAAACATGGTCATTTTTTGGAAAACGCATATGGACGTTGTGACATAATGACATCACATGTCGTATCGGATCTCTCTTTTTCATCGCAAATTAGTAGTTTGTGTTGCTTATAACAGTCTTACCGGAGAAAAGAACCCCTCTCGTATCAAATACCAAACGTATGTTAATCACATTAACAATATTACTGAACACGCTAACTAATTAGTTACTAACCTTCCATTCGCCACCTTTCGAACCACACCCACAAAATAACTGGCCAGTAATAAAACTAATTGCAACCTTGTTCCGGTGCTGCCAACATGCCAAGTAAATTTAATTGGGGCCTTGCGCGAATTATGTTGGCATTACGCCTTACCTTGCCATATTTGCACGATATTAAACATGAAAACGTTTTGCTTTTTTAAATTAGTTATCCTTATTACATCTGATTTAGGAAGCGCTCAAATTAAATTCAGTCTTCATTTTCGAAAACCAAAAGTATTCAAAAAATAATTTGAGTACGTATTACGTACTATTAGTATGGTCTACCTACAGTAATATCAAAGCTTGCGAAATGAACACACTTCGCCCAACGGACATTTTGAGGCGTTCTGTCAAACTATAACTTTGTTTTTTTAGCATTCGAAATAAGTTAAACAATCTCACATGTTTTTTAATTGAAAAATAGTTTTAATAAGTAAATAACAGCAGGTTACAATTTGTATGAGGACCAAAAAGTTACACACCGTTAAAGTTGCGTTAGTAAGGTAATTAAAATTCGCTTACTTTTTCCATTGTGACACGTATGTTATCCATACAAATGTATGACTAATTTTCGTGTCACAATGGAAAAAGTTAGCGAATATTAACTACCTTACTAACGCAACTTTAACGGTGTGTAACTTTTTGGTCCTCACCCATTTAAAACCGCTGGAATGTTTGTTTCGTAATGGTTTTGTGTCTTCCAGTTGCCGATTTTTAAAAAGCATTTATCAATTATTAATACATGGGAGATTGTGGGTACGTATTAAAATTAAAATATACTATATAGTTTACAACGCATAATGGGTTAAAATACATAGTGGTTCAAATGGCAATTTAACAGGATTGTTATAAAATAAACCTAATCTAACCAATGTAAATTACGTGACCAAAAAGTTCTTTATACTAATAATTTCGCTGAAAATTGCATTGTATATTTTGAATCATTAACCTACGAATATTTTAACCCTTTATACATTTTAAACTTTGTGTTCTGACCCGCACCCGAGATTGTTTACCTTCTTTGTAATGCAAAAACAATCCTTTTAAGCGGCGTACAGCGAGGTTAGAACGAACTGCTTATAGCCCACTGACCTGGCCCAGTTTACGGACGCCATTTCTTGGCAGGTATTTGGATCATCGCTTTGGAAACAAGGTGTTAGCATGCTAAGCCACTAGGAGAATTACGTAAACACGGACGAGGAAGTAATATAAAACTTATAGCTACCTAACACACGTGTTGGGTAGGTACTAGGTACCCACTGGAAAGCTGAAAACACACACATAAATCACGTCTTTATCCCTTACGGGGTAGACAGAGCCTGAGGTTACAAGACCTAAAACAGTTCGTTCAGAATCAAGAGTGGAATGCACTACAATAAATTTTAATGCAGGGGCCCGATTTTTGAAAGCACATGTGTGAAAATACCACTCGAAAGTGGTGAACAATTGCGCTGAATTTGAAATACGAGTAGCTTAGAAGACAATCACAGCTCTCATTTCTTGTGAACTAGTCAAAACTTTGATTAGAGCTGTAGTTTTGGAGATATAAGCTGATTTCCTACCACTTTTGAGTGATACTACGAGTGATGTGCTTTCAAAAATCCCCTGGTTTTACACTTTTTTACTTTTTTTATCAAGCATAGTCTAAATGTTATAGGAATGGATCACTTATCACACTTTAATATCTTTGGCAACAATGTTTGGATATTGAAGAGTTAGACCAACTTTCAGAATAATATAAATCAGTTGGGGCGTCTGGGGATTTTGTAGGTAGATGGCTAGGGTGTAACACACTGTATAGGTGTATTTACGTTACCTACATAACAATAGGTAAGATTCGGTGAAAACACATATAACTACTTACTTTGTGATTTTGTGTATAGTGTAGTAAAGATGAGCTTGGAGGATGTTGCTTCTGAGTTGTTAAGTAGTAATTTGTCGTTGAACCGGCTTAATATGTATCGAACCGTCTAGCTTAAACCAGATTCAATTTAACTACTTACTGAATGTTAGAACGTGGTTAGAACAGTGTTGTCTGCTCCTCGTAGGTTTGCCCAAAGTCTACATAATTTTTTTTCTCAAATTCAAATAAATCGGCTGACAAAAGACGCGCTAAAAATATCGATGAATTAGTTAAATCGATACTGACGCATTCCCTTGATAGAATTTGGATGCAACGGCCTAGACTTTTTAAATATAGTTCGATTACAGACAGCGTACGTAACGCATGCCAAGCGTGATCATCACATCACTATTTGTGAGGTTTACTGCTGATCATCTCCCACTCAATGCTGTAAAGTTTCCGTCGCCAGATGCCCACTTTATTATGTCCACATTGCACCCGTTTTTATGGCTCGTATTCAACAAAAAGTAATAAATTTAGATTGGCATTCAGAGCTGATAGACGTTTTAGAATATTCCTTCTTCCTTTATGATATCTCTGTACACAACACATTCTTCCACGCTGGGCTGGGAGTAAAGAAACAACATAGAATGTACCCGTTGCTTCTCTTCCCGCCCGTATGGTAAAAGCCCAAGAGGGAATGGGCGAAAATCTTAGGAATCATGTTACAGGCGATGCGGCTAACAACCCATCATTTTATGATTCCCTTTTCTACCTATACACCCACAATCACGCAAAATGCCATCAGGTCTTGTTACCTCAGGCTCTGTCTACCCCATAAGGGATAAAGACGTGATTTTTGTATGTATGTTTGTATGTTTTCAAGTTTCAACACATTAGCACATTTCATGTTGATTTCTTTGCGGCCCTGGGTCGATGACTTCCAACCCGTTCTCCTCACGGCTCAGCAATGACACTTTGCAGGGTTTTTAGTCTAAACTATGCTTTATCTCAAACATATCTGTGAGATGTTTGTATCCGAATTCGCATTTACTTTTCACATTTTACTGTTAATATTGTGAACGAAATTCTACTTTCAACGTTTTGCGGAAATGCTCGATGCTCGCAGCCTTGAAGCGCCCACAGATCGGTTACTAAGATAAGATAACGTCTCACTCAAAACGCTGGTCAGGGTAGAACCTGTCAGCCTCTATCGAGATAATACGTCAACAAATGAATGAGGTGTTAGGTATAGGAGAAATAGCTAACAGACTATGCCATACAATCGAGTAAGGTTGCAGAGGGCCCGAATCTTGACAGCATATATACTTACGTCAAAATTCCATCCGAAAGTTGAAAAATTTGAATGAATTTGTGATTTGCTGATTGTACTAGCATACCGTCCTACATATACAGGTGTCCCAAAACTGGCAACTCACAGTGACACCGGAGGTAGGTCAGCTAGACGTATCGAACCAGTAAAAATTGCATGGTTTTCAAGTTATAGCCAAATTTATGTTTTACCGAGTTTTCACTTTTTTGATACCTATTTAGTAGGCACTAGGTAGTGACAGTATTTTCTCGAAAAGCAATGGAAGTTATAGTTTTTTTATGTGTATGGAATTATCTAAAACTTTTGTGTTACAGAACAGGGTAGCCCGTACCTATTACGATTCAATGTGGGTATTTGTTCTATGGATGATATATTCTGTAAACATTAAACTTTTATGAAGCAAAAAGTTTTATCTCAGCGTGGAATTGCGTTTGATGACTGTTTTGTTTACACCTCGCATACCGAATAACTCACGCGCACACTTTAAATTTGAAATTAGAAACTGGCGTACCTAGTCTGCTAAATGTCTGTTGTGAACTATGCCTTTATCACGAATGCTCGACCATTGTTGAGGTAAGGACTAAGGGGACGATTCTTTCGCTACACACTTCGCTTATGAGATGTTTTTGGGAATAATGTATCGTCTATATCTATATAATACAACTTAGCTTATTACCGGTGTTAATTAAACATCCATTTGATTGTTGATAATTCGTTTATTGGTTAAGTTGACCAGTCCATGACCGTGCTAGCGCCAAAAGTCACAGTGACGTTAAGTCTTATTTTTTTAAATAAAGGTAACAGAGGCAAGGCATTATGCCAACACGTTATCCCTTTTTTTTATAAGTAATAATTGTACAACAGATTAAACATAGCTATATGTTAAGAATAATCAAACAAAAAATAAAAAGTTATTAGGATATACATGAGTATTAGGAATAACTATCCTGTTCATACTTAAGTAAATCAAATTAAACATAGCTATATGTTAAGAGTAATCAAACAAAAAATAAAAAGTTATTAGGATATTACAATAATAACTATCCTTAGTATGTAATCTGGCTAATCATGGCCAACATAATCTTTTAAATATACAGGTTTCTTAATCTGTCTCTTAGGTCTAGATGATACAGGGCTATGGATGGAGTTAGAAAATGTATCGATTGTAGGCACCGTTATATCAGAACTTGTTGATGATAGGTTTACATTTTCTGCATTAGGTGTGTTTGGAGTGTAAAATGTGTGTGTAGATTCTGGAGGTACCTGTTTTGAGTTATTCATGCCATTTAGTGTATTTGTAGATGGTTCTGAAGAGAGGGGTATTTGCATATGTGATTGAGATTGCCCAATGCTTACTGAATCAAGGGCTTGGTTAAAATTTTGCGAAGAAGAAGAAGGGCGAATATGAGATAAATCTCTTCGATAAAGGGTGTCATTTACATTTACTATGTATGAGCGGTCAGATAGGACATCTGTCACCTTACCAGGAGTCCAGTGTTTGTTTGTAGCAGGCTGAAGTTGCACTGACACTGGTTGGCCTATTTCCAAGCGAACTGGGTTTCTTGCCGTCTTGTCATAAGATTGTTTGATTTTTTCTTTGTTTTTTGAAATTTCTTCATGAACATTGGGTATTACCTTAGGTTTCAGTAACATTGGCATCAAAGGAAGGTATCCACGTGTTCGTCTTGAAAAGATTCTTTGAACTGGACTACAGTCTATTTTGTTGGGTGTATTTCTGAGACACAGTAGACTATACCAAAAATCTTCCCGGTTTTCAGCTGATTTCAGAAGCAGCTTCTTTGCTATTTTAACTGTGGCTTCTGCTTTTCCATTTCCTTGAGGATGGTGGGGTGATGAAGTCACGTGATCAAAGTTCCAATCTTTAGAGAAGTTGGCAAATTCTTGATTTAGAAAGTTAGTACCACCATCTGTGACAACTGTTTCCGGTATGCCATGGCGTGAAAAATTTTTTTTACAAATGCTTACGACCGAGTTAGCAGATAAGTCTTTTAGCAAATCAATCTCAAAGAAATCCGAAAAGTGATCTACCGTAATGAGGTATTTCAATTGTTTGCCATTTTGTGAAAAGAAAAACACATCCATGGATACTAATTGAAATGGATAATCAGGAATTCGATGACTCTGCATAGGTAACTTTTGTTGACTGGGAGCAAATTTAGTACATGTAGTGCAGTTTTTTACAGTTTCTTTTATGTCTGCTGAAATGGATGGCCAAAAAACCGCATCTCTAGCTAGTTTTAGCATGTTTTCTATACCAGAGTGAGCTTTATGTAATTTTGTTAGGATATTTTTTCTATAATTTTCAGGAATTAGGATACATTGATTTTTCAATATCAAATGATCATGAATAGTTAATTCATCCTTTAGGCTATAGAATTTCTTCAAAGCATCTGGCACATCTCTAATAAATTGAGGCCAACCTTCTAAAATATAAAGTCTTAATTTTGTATAATTACCATCTTCTCTTGCAGCTTCTACTATTTCTTTCAGACATCCATTGGATATTGGTAGGTCCTGAATTGGGTTCATGTTTGCTAGAATCTTAAAAATCTTGTAATCGGTCCCTTTTTCTACATCTTCACAAGCTACATAAAAACGAGACAAAGCATCAGCCATGACATTATCTTTACCAGATACAAATTCCAGTTCTAGTTGATAGCGTTGCAACATTAGGAGCATTGCTTGCAATCGTTTGGGAGCATTTAAGAGTGGTTTTCTAAATATGTTGAGCAATGGTTTGTGATCTGTTTTGATTATAGTTTTTTTGTTTCCAACAATTAATTGATCAAATCTCTTGCAGGCGAAAACTATGGCAAGAAGTTCCTTCTCAATCTGCGCATATTTCTTCTCTGTTTTTGTCAAGGTCCTCGATGCATAAGCCACTGGTTGATCTTCTTGAAAAACTGCTGCTCCCAATGCTGCCTCACTGGAATCACATTCAATTGTCAGTGGTTTGTTCTTATCTAAATATTTTAAAGTTTTTTCATTGCTTATGATCGATTTTAGTTTTAAGAATTCTTTTTCAGCATTTTTACACCAGTTCCATTCAGTTCTATCCAGTGTGAGGTGTCTAAGGTATATGGATTCATTACTCAAATTTGGAATGAAACGGCTCAGGTAAGTTATTACACCTAAAAATCTTTGTAATTCTTTTTTATTAGAAGGACAAGGTATATTTAGAATATCCTGCACCTTTGAAGGGTCTGGTTGAAGACCTTCATTAGTAAAAATGTGACCATAATATTTAACAGAGCTTTGTAGCAGTTTCATTTTGCTTTTATTTAATTTACAATTATTTTGAATTAACCTCTGCATTAATTTTTCCAGGTTTCTGTTATGATCCTTAGTGGCTTCATCCACCGTGTCTCCAACACCATATACCAATATATCATCCACTAATACTTCTACACCAGACAGACCTTGCACTATTTCATACATTTTCATCTGAAAATAGTCTGGAGAGGATGAAATGCCAAAAGGTAAAACTTTCCAACGATATTTGCCAAAAGGTGTCCAGAATGTGGTAAGTTTACTGCTGCTCTCAGATAATTTTTGATGCCAGAAACCTTTTTTAACATCTAATGTAGTGAATACCTTTGCCTTACCTAACTCTGGAAGTATTTCATCTATTGTGGTAAATTGGTAATTGGGCCTCTTAATTGCTTTGTTAAGAGGTATAGGGTCCAGACAGATTCTGAAATTATCTTTTTTCTTAATAATTAAAATGTTGCTTACCCAATCTGTGTGTTTTTCTTCTCTAATAATGATGCCCTGTTTTTCCAATCTTGTAAGTTCTTCTTTCAGAGGTTGTCGGAGAGCCACTGGTACACGGCGCGCCTTTTGAATTACTGGAGGAACCGATTCATCTATTTCCAGGTTGACTTCTCCAGAAAAACTGCCCTGGCCATGAAAGACACTATCATGTTTTGTTATGATATTAAGCGTTTCACTATTTTGGCAACTTACTTCCTTGCAAAATTTAACCAAACCCATTTTTGTACAGGCATTGCAAGATAGTAGAGGAATGTGTGGTGTGTGCACTACTTGAAATGTTACCTTGTATTTGGATTGTTTACCTGCAACCTGAACCTTTATGAATATGTCTATTTCGCCATGTATCATTATGTTGTTACCACCAAATCCAAATAACACCTTTTTGGATGGCCGCATAAATTTTTCCACAATCTCTTTACTCATCATGCTTTCTAAATGTTTTATACCAACTAAACATTCATCAGCTGCTGTGTCCATAAGGCATTTTGTAGTTTTCCATATTTTACCACATTTGTATTGAATCATACACTCCGCCATTTGCTTTGCCAATTTTTCAGTCCCGATTTTCTTAATAACTGCATCATAGTCTTCCACATCTGAAGAAGAGCTGGTTATCTCTAACATTGGCTCCATATTTTTCACCTCCTTTACCTTCTTTTTACCACTTTTTTTACACACTTTGTCTGTGTGATTTCTGCCCTTGCAATTTTTGCATTTTTTACCCCAAGCAGGACAAAGACTTTTTTTAAATTCATGTTCGGTGCCACAAAACTTGCACACTCTCGGTAAAGTGTATGATTTGTCTGCAATTTTTTTTATAGAGTCTATGTCATGAGTTTTAAATGACTTCATTTGATGTTCTGTGAGCTCCGATGCCTTGCAAATATTCACTGCATCATTTAATGTCAAGTTTTCGCGTTTCAATAACTCTTTTTTTAAGGACAGATCTTTGATGCCGAACACTATTTTGTCTCGCAGTAATTCGTCTTTTAACTCTTTATAGTTACACTCATCTATAAGTTTGCTTATATCGTTAAAATACACGTCGAAACTTTCTTCTCCTTGGTTTCTGGAGTGGAAAATGTACCTGTTGTAAATTATATTTTTTTTTGGTATCATCTTCATGCTGATAACGTTTAGGATTTCTTCGCATGACTTCATGTTCTCTGTTATCCCGAAATTGTTGTATTTCTTGAACGCTTCTTCTCCCAGTGCGCTTATTAATATGCTGATCTTCCGGCCTTCCTGTTCTGCCGACCACTTGTCCATTTCGGTTGCTCGACAATAATTGATCCATGACGACTTGAATGAAACGAATGCTTCTTCAGGGTCGATATTTGAGTTGAGAGGAGCAGGCCATGGCACGTTTACCATTTGTGAGGTATACGTAGAAGATGTAGAGGCTGAGACGGTACGCTGTGTGTTCAATATGTTTAACTGCTGCTGCATATTTTGAAGCATCTGCGCTTGCTGACGAACTAGCTCTTCGAGGCTTTCCATTATTAACGTTTTCACGCTGCCACCATGTTAATTAAACATCCATTTGATTGTTGATAATTCGTTTATTGGTTAAGTTGACCAGTCCATGACCGTGCTAGCGCCAAAAGTCACAGTGACGTTAAGTCTTATTTTTTTAAATAAAGGTAACAGAGGCAAGGCATTATGCCAACAACCGGATTACAAAAAGATTGTAGCTATACAACACTATTATGCGCCTTTGTTCAGGTATTCTGTTATTTTAAGCAGGAAAAGGATCGAACTATTAAATAGCAAACCTATTTCTTAGGTCAGATAAAAATATTGTATACATTGTCTTTGTGTCAGTAGTGGAATGAGCACATACAGTTGTAATAATACCTACACACGTTCAATCCCGTATGGATTCTATCTCTTTGGGTAGTATTGTATCGATACCCTACTAAACAACGTTTTTTATTCCCGCAGAGCTTGAAACATCGTCACCATTCGTGATAGAGAGGCAGCGTGAGGCGCTCGCAAAGGGCGTCGACGTTGCTTACTCGCGGAACCGCGAAGATGCCCGGCGCGACGGGGCGCGGGCGGAGGCCGAGCCGGCCGCCCCCGCCGTGGGCCGCTGGGGCGCCGAGTGGCCGAGTTGACTCGCTGTGGAGCCGCGGGCACCGGCCGCCCGCGACGTGACCAGACCGCCCCTCCCGCCCGCGCGGTGGGGCATACAACGGACCCCGTTGGACCTAACCCTCGCCACCCACGAGGAGCTAGTGACGCGCGCGGAGGCATCACTCCGCCGTCTCCTAGTCACCGACAACTACGACTCCGTGAGCAACTTCATCTCGCTCTTCGACGCGTTCGAGAAGAAGAAGCAGCCGCTGTACGATGTTTACGAGACGTACAAGCCGCCTATAAGGGCTAAGAAGCACACGTGCGTGGGGCTGGCGTATGAGCTGATCCGGCGGTGGCGCGGGCTGGACCCGCAGTTCCCGGGGCTCGCGAAGGCGACGGCGCTGCTGTCGTGCGAGGAAGCCGTGGTGGATGTACGCGGGTACGTGCTGAGGCTTAGCCATACGACCACTTCGGTCGCTGTACAGTGTAGCCCAACAGTTAGGAACACAGGTGACCAAAAAGTTGCGAAGTTCTTGAGCAACCTTGCTGTTGTACCGTTTGGAAACGAAAAGCTAGAGCAGTAACTTTAAATAATTACATAGGTACTCGTAACACTTTAGTCGAACTTCAATCGTGTGATGACTGACAATCTGGTGTCTCGTTTCCAGTACCTAGTACTTGATAATATTTCTACTGCATATTGGTCCTCAATCTTCTACTTGATTAAACATTAGGTACATAGTAAATGCATAGGTACATTTTTATGCATATTCGGCTTATGTTTCACCACAATCAAGCCTGGTGGTAAGCTAAGATGGAGGACACTCTAAAACTGATCAGATTATAAAAGCTCAGAGAATAATAACTTAAAATACATACACAAAATTGTGAAATTAAGAAAATCAGATAATACCTATTATTAAGTACCTACCTCAGAAGTCCAGCCGTAGACTTGAAAACTAACAGGTCTTCTTCAACTAGGTATGTGACAGCGGGGGAGAACCCAGCGTCGGTGGAAGCGGCCGAGAAGGAGCACGTGATGGTGGGCGTGCAGGTGCGCGTGGAGGGCCGGCCCGGGCTGCTGCTGGCCGACCCCGGCTACCACGTGCCGCGCGTCGTCACCGTCATGCAGGACTGCGCCTACCCTCACACAGGTGAGTTACCCCAGTCAGCCACCCCGCCACCCTTGCATGTGCCCCACACGGGTGTCAGTCACCCCGTAACCCTTGCATTTTCTCACACGGCTGTCAGTCACCCCGTCACCCTTGCATGTGCCGACACGGCTGTCAGTCACCACGACACCCTTGCGTGTGCGTCATACCAGTGTCAGTGAGTATACCACTCGAACTTGTCAGTCAACCCTTTGTCAGAGAGTGCTACACGGATACTAGTCACCCCTAACCCGGCGGGCTTATTCCTACACGAGTCTCAGTTACCATGCACGAGCCATTATACTCCGTTGTTCGATTTTCGAAGTTTTGTGATGTTCCACTCACACTTATATAGCTAGTCATTACTTATTAGGTAGGTACTTGACTTGAGAAGAATGGTATGACGCACACTTTGAAAATCAAACTTCGCCCCCCATTTTGAGGTCTTAAAAACTCAACTTTCGCAGGCTGGTTCACCCAATCCGACGACCAGTTCCTCAAGGAGTACAGCTACGCATTCAGCCCGCACAACGCAAGCTACGTAGAGTGGCGCGAAAGAACCACGCGCGATGGGAGCGTCAAGCGGCAGACCTCACTGGTGTTCGCTGCTAGGCCTTACCTTGACGGAGTCAATGTGACCGAGAGACGGAATCTCGTGTACAACTTCAGGTTAGTTTAGAGCTCTAAAGAGGAACGGGGAATGCTTCGCGGCTCGGCCAATCAGTGGCCCGATCTGAATTTGAAAACCGGGCCAGTGTTAGCACCACATTAATTATAGCTTCCCTTGGGATGATTGGCGCTTCAGACGCATGAGGAATAGGTAAATTAAGCACGGACAAGGAGCAAGAGGAATTTCGTACAATGCCTGTCATTGTCGAAATTATATGCCTGTGGTAGAGCTTTGGCTTGCCTCGCTGTGACCAGAGCTTCTTCTCTACTGTGCTCTGGGCAAGTGACCACGGCTTCTAGTCTTGCAGGATTTGGTATTCTGGTGATAACGGACTATCCAGGCAAAAGTTGAAAAGGGGCAACCGCTGAACCGATTTAGTTGCAATTTTAGTCCCGGGGAACTACTTACGATAGTTTGTCCCGGAAAATGGTCTAGTTGCCATGGTATAGCTATAAGCGAATTCTGCGCAGACGCAGACTGAGTCGCGGGCAACAGCTGGTCTACTATAAATCGCCAAAACTATTTCAAACCAATCTTCTACATGTTAGTAATCCACAACAGTGTCAACAGTGAAGTCACGTCTTTCGCAGATTTTATATACCTACCGTAGATACCATGTCGACACTAAGTTCCACTTGAGCCCTCAGCACCTCAGGGTTTAGGTATTATTTCGCCTGGATGCCATCCCTCATGTCTTAACCTTTGACAGGAGCCTGCTGTCCCGCGACCAGAAGGGCCACCTCACAGCCGGCCTGTACTTCCCGGTGGGCGCTCGCGGCAAGGACGCTCAGTTCACACTGTTCTTCGATAACGGCGCCGAGAAGCGGAAGACCAAGTACAAGTTCAGCGTTTTCGAGGACGACAGCGAAGTAAGTGTTGCGACCCTAGCGCCACCTAACTGTGGACTACATTAACTGCTACGACGTACGAGTAGCTAGCGCCGACGTCTCATGTTCTACATTGCGCCAACGAAGTTTCTCAAAGCGGATGCATTATATATAAATTCCAACTCTCTTCCTTCAGACTTCGGTTCCCAGGCATCTATCTGCCTGGAGAGTGAACCTCCCCACATAAGTCACATTCCAATAGAACTTATACACGGGGAAAGCCAATAGACATTGACATTGAGGTAATTCTTCATATTGACTCCCATCTGCAGAATCTGCCACGGGTGTCAGTGCTTCTAGTTTCTTAATGTATTTGACAGTTGCCGTGTTCTGAATAAACATGAATGAAAAATAATGTTGTTAAGATCGAGAGCAAGTGCAACAGCTGCATGGAGCATCTCTGTCCAAACTACTCGCTCTCATCCCCAATAATATACTATTTCATTCAACTGTCAAATACATTATAAGAAACTAGATGCACTGTACGTGCTATGATGTTAAGGACCGACCACACAGCCGCGTACACGCAGTGACATGTAGCAGGCGTCACGTTTCCTCGCCGTTTCTTCACGCATTTTGTTGCGAAAACGCACGGATGTTTTTTAAGCGCCGGTGTGGTCGGACCTGAAAATTGGTGGAATTGGTGGTCCGTAAAAAATCTCTAAACTATTCCTTTTTTACTTTACACGAGTAGCTATACCTTTTTGTTCAAAAGATACCTATACCCGTGACAGACGGACTGGTAAGAGCTTAAATAATAGGACTTATTCTGACAGACTCGGTCGGTACTACCACAAAAACACTAAAAACAGTCGGACAAATACCGGTGTACAATTTGACATGTCACGTAATAACTTGCTATTTTGTATTCATTATTCATTTCGTTCTTTACCTCTAATTTCAAACCTAAATATACAGCTCTGAGGCAAATAGAATTATATATTACGTTACGTTTAAAGCAACGTAACCTATCATTGGCTTCAGGTTCCAAATTACACATTATTATACACATCGTGAATAAATAAGAACTACCTACACACTACACAAAAGGAAATGTAGAGCAAGTCAAGTATGACTTCAAACAATTCAAATCGATTATTAAAAAAGCTCTTGTTCCCAAATAAAGAATACCACACACGTAATTCATATCTTAAACAAAACTTTGTCTCAACAGATTCCACAATCGCTGTCCGACGAAATAGAGCTCTGCAACACACAGATGAACTACAAGGAGGGTGAACTGAAGCGCATCATCCAAAAACTGGCGCAAGTCGTCTCCCACCAGGCCTTCATCGATCAAATGCTCGAGATCAACGAGGACATCTGCCGTATCAGCCTCTGACGCACACAAAATGGCGTCCACGACAAAATGGCCGACCAAACGGACGCAGAGAAAAAAAAAGACAACCATTAAATTTGTCGCTTATTTTATTCTTAGATTAGTCTCAGTATACTTTGGCTTATGTACTTGCATTACTTAAATCCTTAGAAGTTTTTTATTGTACTGACATTTATTTACTTAGATATTTTTTAATGGGTAACCATGCATTTGTTTTCTAGTTTGGGTGATGGGATTACTTTTAATGAATTGAATATTTTGTAGAATAAGTCTCAATTGATTTAATTGAATTCTATTATTTATTCGGGTTGAGTAACTTACCTAATCGTTTTTATTATTTACTGCATCTGCTTCAAGTAATACAATTTATTTGACGAATATATTTTGGTTTCATTTACCGCTTACCTGTCTATATAATAGCGCAAATAAAACACTATATACGGTATATAATTTACTATTTAATCCTAGCGATCACACGAAAGATAGTAATTAAATCTAACACCAATACTATGTCTAAAAATATTTTACCATTCCTGTATTACAATAACTGAAATTTTACATGTAAAACAAAATGAGCAACAAGGAAATAAATAAAATACTTTATCGGGAAGCCTGTCGAAGCTTACTTTGTGCGAACTCAACTTAAATTAACGGAACCAGGATTAAAAATAATATTTAAAAGAACCAAATAAACTTGTCTAGTCTATGACCTATATTTTACGCTTACTTGTTAACTTACTTAAAGACACTTGAGATTGGGTTAGCATACCCGTCATGAATGTCCATTTATCTTTTGTTTTACGGGAAAAAGCACACGCAAGTCTTATTAACGCAATGCAATTAAAGTGCAAGAAACGTCAGCTACATTTTTCAGGCAATGACCAGATTCGATTTTTTAAAAATGCACATCATTCGATATTGCTATTCTAAAGTGGTGAAAAGACGATTCCAGCTCTAAATAATCTTTTCAAGTAGTCGTAATTTTTATTGGAGCTGTAGTTTTGAAGCAATAAACAGATTCTTACCACACATTTCGTGTAGAGCGAGATTCG
Source organism: Pandemis corylana (assembly GCA_949127965.1). Lineage (NCBI taxonomy): Eukaryota > Metazoa > Arthropoda > Insecta > Lepidoptera > Tortricidae > Pandemis > Pandemis corylana. The sequence goes on along the minus strand of OX421865.1, from coordinate 11,972,017 downwards.
ATTTCAACTCTATTTCACAAAAATCCAATGCTCAAAATCATGCCAGATGATTGGAACGCATCAATGAGTACGTTTTACACTATCACCTGTCAACCTCCTTATTTAATCTGGTACGATTCTACAAATTTTTTGTTTCAAGTAAAACCTTTCGGCATTCTGATACTTCGCTAGATCTCCGGGACTCGTGTGATTTTACCAATAAAACAATTGGTCTTAGTTAGTAAATTACAACTAAAATTAACCTAACAATAATGGAATCAAAAATTTACATCTGATTCAACAAGACGCTCGATTCGTTCGTAAAACATATTCGTACGGTGCAATTCATTTCTTTTTTTGTAGCGTTTATTCTTAACTTTATATTACATCATACTAGTTAATGGTCTATGGATTTGAGACATACATTATTTAAATACGAACATACATTTATGTTAGGGAGCTTGATTACTGACGCTACAGCAAGTGGCCTAACACGCGTCCTAGGGGTACCGTAAAGCGAAAATTGTGAAGATAGAGGATATTTCGACAGTGTTTTTTATAAATCATTATGAAATCAATTTAGTATTTTTAAATGGATTATTATTAAAAGTTAGACCACTTACACTCTAGCTCCAACTATTACTTATTAGGTATATCTACGGATACAATACATAACACCGATTTCATACAAAAATAATGATTCGTGGATGACTATGCCCTAACGCGAAGTAGGCACTGTTTGATGACACGAGTTTATATTATTGTGTTTTTACATTCGTGAAAATTTTAAAAGCGTTTAAAAATGTTTGTACAGTCAGCGTCAAATAGTTCGTGACACCCAACGTAGCCAAATAGTTAGCAACACGTCACTATTACAGTTGAAATAAGGTCGTGTTGCTAACTTTTTGGCCACTTTGGGTGTCACGAACTATTTGACGCTGACTGTACTTCTGCCACAAATCATGCCAAGACATGGAGGACGAAAAGACAGTGGCGTAACTAAAAGGACTGGCAAAATGCTACGGGCTCCTAGCTCTGCAGGGCTCCGAACTGGCTTGGCCTAAAGCACAGAGAGGTCGATGATGATGATGCGCTTGTTTATATCGAAGGAAACATCTGATGAATTTATAGTTACGCCACTGAACAAAACTATTATTTGGTTATTTGAAAAAACATAGTAGAACCAATAAACCGATTTTGTAATAGTTAAATTAACTTCGTAGCTTACACTGAGGTCTTGAAACATTTAAAACGAAATACATACCTGTGACCACTTTAGGCGTTCATTGTGACGCCCTCAATAACTTGTTAGTCATTTTCTCGAGTATTTCTAAATAGAGATGTTGAAATGGATTTTGTTCAAGTCATTCCTTTAAATAAGTTAGAAATCGCCCGTTTAGGGTAAAACAAAACACTGTCATTTAACTGTACAAGACTATAAATAAACCTTGTATCCAATAAAATAGTTCTCAGGCTTCCACATTACGTAATTATGATGATATGACAAAGGCATTCTAAGTGTAGGAATGGGGTTTCTAAAGGACGCTTCTTACAACATATAATATTGAACTTAAAATAAAACAGTATCCTTCTACCCGCTTTTTAAAACCTAGTTTCACTGATGATGTTCTCTAACCAAGTTTAAATTGATTTCAAATACCACAATTTGCTTTTCTCGTTCAAAGTCAAACGTTCTTTGAAAGTTCATTTCAAAATGACGTATAATCAACATATTTTATTTCTCGCAACGAAGTTATAGGTTTATCTTAAATTCATAATTAAAAAAAAAAAATCTTGCTAAACGTGGCCTGTAGGTCTTGTCACCTTAGGCTCTGTCTTCCCCGTAAGGGAAGTGATTTGTGTATGTATGTGAAATCAAAATAAACCTTACCTTTGAACGCCAAGTATAGTTAAATAGTAAAGCTGGTTTGAATAAATACCCTTGTGTGAATATCACTTTAGTACTACACTCCATGTATGTAGACGACGTTATCGATCAAAAGACTAATAGACACTTTCATGTAATTCGCTGAACACAGTTTGATCTACGATCGATATGATTTTCTAAAATCTGGGGCGGTAGTAACTTTTCAAAATCAGTCATTCAACGTTTTGGCCTGTACGCGGCCTATACTACACATATAAGTATTTTAAATTAAAATTAAACTACAAATAGTTAATTAAGTTAATTCTACACATCAATGTCATAAGTCGCTTGAAATTCAAAGCTGAACAACTAAAACAAGGTCTCAGTTTTTAGCGTGTAGTTACATCAATCACTAGTTGCTCTTTTGAAAAAAAATACGTCAATATTAGTGGCTATCATCAGATGCAGTTGTCATTACTGGTCACTAGATGAAAGGGTTTGTTGTCATTAACAGCTACTGGTCACAGGGTAGAAGGGTAGCGAAGGGTAGAGTATTAATTGTCGGCGGGCTAAGGTGGTGTTTGTAGTGTCTGTTTTCACTGGTAATTGGTATTAGGGTTGCCGTCGTTATCGATCACAATCACAAGGTTGGATTGGTACTGCATTAGGGTTTTGCAGTCACAGCCAATCACTAGATAAGTAGGGTTGGTTGTCAGCAAACTAAGGAAGAAACTTGTTAACCTACATCCAGGCCAATTGCTAGCACTTTTGTAACTAGTATAGGGTTGGAGGGTAGGGTAGGGGGTTACTTTAAGTTGTCATTATCCGTCTCAAGCTGGTATTGTCAGAGCTTAATATTAACATAAAGACAAAGTGTAACTGTCATAACTGGTCGCTAGTTGTTTTTGTTTTTTTTTAATGATCTAGCTGTCATTTAGTTTCCCTAGTAGGTAGTCACCGGAAATAATATCGAACAGTAGATACAAAGCTCTCAAAGTATCTGATACGCTCCAACGGCTACGAAGAGAGTTGCGTTTGATTTTTCTACTATCTGATATTATTGCCAAGAAGGTTACCCAAATTGCCTACTATAATTACATTCTGGTCATAGTCGTAGGCAACAGAAGGGCCACATCAGTTATGGGGCCGCTTGTCAGACTACCCTTTACCAAAACTATTCAACACCGATCACTAGTAAAGTTATTGAAAACTGTTTAAGCAGACACGGTCACAACGGCCTGATGGTCGGGGTTTGTGTTCATTACCGGTGAGTATCCTTGGGCTGCAGGGTAGGGCAGGGTAGGCAGGGTAGGGTAGGGTGGCATTAGTTGTCGCTGGGCGCGGGCCGCTTGTGGTGGCGATGCCGGTGGCGCTGCGGGTGCGGGCCGCCGTACAGCTCGCGCACGGACGCCCTGCAACCACACCAACATGTTACAACACGCAGTGCGTCTGCGTGGGAGCAGCCCGAGCTCTCTCATTGAGAAGAGGCTTGTGATCAGTATGCTTACTGTAAGTTTTCGGTCACAAAATACGTCTCGAATGCGTTTCGAGAACAGTTTGCTGCCGTTTCGATCCGCAAGTGACGCTAATTTTTCCATAGTAATTGAGACGTTCACGTGAACGCGTTCGAGACGTTTTTATATGCGAAAACTACACCAGAGGCTCAGGTGTGGTACGTATACACTGCGTCGAAAAACGAATAAAAGGCTTTCAATTATATGATAGTTATACCAAAAGATTTGATTTTGTACCGGAACCATTTCCAAATAGATGCGTTTTTGTTTTCTCGTCTCCAATGTAACCCCTTTTATGCTGGCCATACACCATCCTTCCTGAACTGCCTGACTCCCACACACGGTCAGTTCTAACTGATCCATCGGGAGCGTCAATGCCAATTGGACAACGAAGGATGGTGTATGGCCAGCATTATCTATTCCATGTATATATATAAACCATAAACTCAAGTTTTTTACACACATACATTATAATTGGTAACTTTAACATGCCTTAATTAGGTTCAAAAACGCCCGCAAACAACCTTAAAATAGCAGAAAAAAGAATGTCATGCTTAAATCAACCCGGCAATACTAAACTACGACTAGCAGGAGACCGCGTGAGAGCTACATAGACTACTTGTCTCTATCTAGAACGAGCAGTAAGAAAAAGACGACCAGTTTATCTCAACAACTTTAATCATAACGGGCGATTTTTGACATATCAAAAAAGTTTTTAAACATACACAACCAGCTCACATAAACGGAATGTTACGTTTTTCACGATGCTTTACGAACTTATGTTGAAAATTTAAGTTTCGAAATCAAGCAGTAAAATGATCGATTCATTTGATAGTACGAATTTTTTGTCGCCGAGCGTCATCTGCTTGAATGATGTGTCTGTACGACACAATTACAAACTCCCGTGGAACATTTACTGCTCACCAGGGACGAGAAAAGACGCTGTTTTTCTAATGATAGGTTAGTACCTATGATAGTTCATGATAGGTAATATTTAAAGTAGTCTCTGCCTAGCCCTCTGGGAAAGAGGCGTGAGGTATGTATGTATAAAATGTTATATTTGGGTAACTTGCTTGTTCACAAAAGCGTGAAAACGGATTGGAATTGACTATAGCCAAAGTTCGTAACATTTTTATGAATAAGGGAATAATAAACAAATAAATGGCGGAACATAGCAAACTTATTTACAGCATGAACAGCTAATAATATAATAAAATATTACTATTAGTAGTAACGCCTCCTTCGATATCTGGAACTGAATGGAATAAAGTTTACCTGACTAGCTTAAGTCTAGTTTACACGGTGCAATTAATTCCTTAACCTAGAGCTACACTGCGGCGTTTGATTCGTCACTTAAAGCGACGCCCCAATGCAGCGCACGGTCACGCTACCCACGTGGGTACATAATCGCTTTGTATCAAAATGTAGGCGGTCCACAGCAGCACGCACACGCTACGCACGAAATGACCAATGGACCCACGTGGGTGGCGTGTACAGCGCGTCCGTGCACAGCGTGCGGAGCAGCGGGGCGTCGTCTATATAAAACAAAGCGTTATCTCATCAGCCGCGCAATGTGATGATACATACATACCATCAAGCCTCTTTCCCACAGGGGTAGGCAGACACTACTTTGTTCCACTTGCTATGATCCAGACATACCTCTTTCGCTTCATCCACATTCATCAATCTCTTCATACATGCTAGTACTCTTGACCTGACCTTTTTCCAAAACGAGCCCGATTTGGTCATGAAACGTCCGTCTAGGCCTTCCCTTCGCAACGCAACAATTCACACTCCCATATAGATCTGTTTAGTTAGTCTACTTTCATCCATCCTCTTTATGTGACCAAACCAACTAAGTATTCTTTTTTTCTATCCTAGTCACTATATTTCTTTCACACCAGCACGTCCCCTAATCACACTATGTGATGACAGTTGCACGAAATTACTTGCATGACGTAAACTGACCTTTATTTCCTCGACTTTTCCCTTCCCAATGCACCTCTACGACACCCAAGGTAAATATATTCTAAATTTCTTGTCTCTACTTCCTACACTTTGGTCTGTGCATTAACTATCAGACTGTCAGTAAGTCCCAGTACTTTTTTTATAAATAGAACAGCAGGCTTATTACCTAACTCGCTCGCAATCGCTATCGTGTACATTTTGACAGTTCTTGTGTGAATGTGACAGCTAGCTGATTCCGATGCCAATTGTCAGCCCATACGTGAACTGTCAAAATGAACACGATGGCGATTGCGAGCGAGTTAGGTAATAAGCCTACAGGAAACACCTTCGAATACAAAGTTAAATATTTTTAAGTTTTATTTTAATGTTATTGCTAATCGTTATGACTGACAAGAACCGGATCAATTTTTTCTTATTTTATTAAATCAGGCGTTACTTTGCGGTGGTCCATTTCAATGAACAAAAGATATTTACCTTGCTACTCCGCTACTCGCGCGCTTGATTTAAAAGAGCAAACCCATCTTAATACACAAAGATTCTGGCAACTCTTAAGCAAAGTAAGAAATGATTTATCAATAAAAATCTAACATTACAGTAAAAACCTGCTGTAAATTAAATATGGTATTCCGATTCCCGCCTTCGCGTTTCGAATGAGTGTCAGTTGATGTCGACATGAGATGGCATGATGATTCAGTCAGTCATTCACCTGGTGGATCCAGCGAGGGGGCTCGGCGGCGCGCGCAGCGGCCGGCGCGGCGCGGGGCGCACGGCCAGCGGGGTACGACTAGGGCTGCAAGACATGCTAGCTACATACATATATACATACACGGACGGTGGCTGGATGGTCGAGACAAGGCATTAAGGAAATAACCAAATAACATACATAAACGTCACGCCTTTATCCCTTACGGGGTATACAGATTCCTTTTTCCGTTTATACGCCCACGATCTTGCTAAACGTGGCCTGTAGGTCTTGTTACCTTAGGCTCTGTCTGCCGCGTAAGGGATAGACGTGATTTTTCGAGATTTTTAAAACTTTTTTAAATGTAATTTACTAGTTAAGTACCTTTAACGTGAAACCTAAGACATTTTTAGTAATTTCGAATGCCTCCATTTTGTTTTTGTGGCAAGAAAGACACTTAAAAATCATTTCACTTGATCCAATACGCATTAAACTATCAGAAATAAAAGATTTTGTTTACAAATTAACGCCCATTGGGGCAATATTGACTCTTGACTATGAAATTTTGGTGACGTGACGTGCTTGACCTTGGGCCGGCCAAGTGCAGCAATCACCAATGGCTAGGCAATTTTTTTTTCATATAAATTGTATGACATTTCCACACTATTAGGTATTTCCTCAGTGACAATAAAATTATAACATCAAATGGTAATAATAATAAAACCCTTTTTACTACTTACGCCATCCAACCGACCGTGAAATAAAAAATAGCTATTTAAAAAACTAAATATAGTGCAAAAAATAGAAATGCATTGTGCAAAAATACAAAAGAACCATAATAAAACAAACATGCCGTCTAAATACTTATACTTATAAAAACTATGGGAACTACTAAGCTTTTTCACATTACATTATATAAATTTTCTGACACCCATAGCTTAAACCACAGAACAAAGAGACGATAGAAGTGCGATCACATTCGCTAGGGAAACCGGTGTCGCCAAACTCTAACATTGACAGTTTACTCCTACCTTGAAATCTTGGCAATAATTGGTCGTAGCTTTTATATTATAAAATAAAATAAATAAATAAATATCTTGGGACAAATTACACCAATTGACCCAGCCCCAAACTAAGCAAAGCTTGTACTATGGGTACCAGGCAACGGATAAACATCCTACTAATATTATAAATGTGAAAGTTTGTGACTATGGATGTTTGTTACTCTTTCACGCCAGAACAGCTGGACAGATCTGGATGAAATTTGAAACATAGATAGATTATAGTCTGGAATAACACATAGGCTACTTTTTATCCAGGAAAATTGCGTAATTCCTGCGGGATAGCGATAAACGAATTCTATGCAGACGGAGTTGCAGGCAACAGCTAGTACTTATATAATGTAGATAAATACATACAACACCCATGACTCGGGCACAAACATTCGTATTCATCATACAACTGTCTGCCCCTACCGGGATTCGAACCCAGGACCTCTAGCTTCATAGTCAGGGTCACTAACTACTAAGCTATCCGGTCGTCTAAATCTAAAATGTAATAAGTTCTGATTCGGTATTATAATTTGAACTTTCCACCCACAGAATGTTGCTGAAATTACGTAATTATTAATTAATTATTAATTACAATGGGTACATGTATATAAACACCATCTAGCCTGAAGTAGCCAAAAGATAACAGTCTGAACATGTCAGTTGTCCAAATAACACTTTTCCCATTGCACAACATTATGTTAAAATAACTGCATCGCAAATTGTACACTGCAGAATGGAATTTAGGTTTACGCGATAGAAAATCTAACTGATGACAGCGAACACTAGAGAAAATCTGTTTCTGGCAGAATCATTCTGCTACTCGAACCGTCAAATTCAATTTGACGTTTATACATGCGATTTGCTCATAAAGGTGGCCCGCTCGTTCGCACGCCGCTTCTACTTGTCTCTCTCTTCTGTGGCTTAAACTAAATCAATTCTCTACCTACAGGTACAAGTTTTAATATTCCTTTTTGAAGCATAATAGACATGCGTTTGACCCCAATCACTTATAATGGCAAGCTCAGATGTGGTCTAAAGTCCTCGTACTCATCTAAGACAGTACAATAACCAACCCTTGTGTGAACGCAGCACGTGAGCCTAGTTTTTGGAGCCAAATTTTTGGTAGCTAACTTCGCTCCCGCTACCAGTTTTTTTTTTTTAATATTCTTACATAAGAACCTTCTCTTGACTAGTGCAATCGGTCCAACCGTTCACGCGTGATGCCGTGACCAAGCCAAGGGAGATAAGGATTATTTTTTATATATATAGATAGATTTTATAGCGATCTACCTCAACCTCAGAGAAAGCTTAACATTAACTGCGAGAACTAATACTGTGCAGAGACGATACACGGCATTTGAATTTACACACAAAAATATTTAAGTGTGTGGCGTTAAGTGTTACACAAATAATGTGTATGTATTAAGTGATATCGGACAGGATTGTACATATTTTTTTGCTCTGTACGCCGCTCTACAATCGAAGGCATAAATATCTGCTCGTTACCAAGACGTCAAAAACATCAGTCATCAATAGCTGTATCGATATGAATGCCCTCGACTGTACAGCGAGAGAAACTGTATCGCGTACTACTGTGAAACCTTATCACTGCAAATGTCATAATGACTTACCATACACCAGCAAAAGAAATTATCACGAAATAGTACGAGAAAAGGTTGCACAGAGGTTGTGAGCTCTTGGAATGCCATTCGGATTTGTCCCGCTATCTCCCTCACTCGGACGATTCAAGTATCAAAGCTATAGGAGCGAGTGAGACAGAAAGACACAAATACGAATGACAAACTAAAAGCTCACGGAGTACGTGATTCAGTTAAAACGGAGATCAAAGGCTTTGTCAAAAAGAACGCGTACTGGCTATAGACCGCCATCTTAACTGAGTCCTCGCCCGCACAGGTACAGGGGCGCAGGGTAGGACGGCTAAGGGGACAGCGGCGCGGGCGGGTAGTGCTCCTGCCGCCCGCACCTCTCTCGGTCCCCTTTGTCGCCTGCCCACCCCTATGCCGCGCGGGCGAGGACAGTTAAGCGGTCGGTGCGATGGTAATACACCGGTGATGAACTACGGTACAGTCAGCGTCATATAATTTGAAGCATTCAAGTCTGTCAAATACTTTATGACGCTTACCGTGCAACACATCTCGGCGTCAGGTTAGCGCTAAGTACGCGTTCTGTGTGACAGCCTTAAGGGTTGTGAGTAGAGTAGCTAGTTACCCGGCGTCGTGCGCGTGCGCGTGCGCGGGCGGCGGCTCGAGGGCCAGCAGGCGGCCGCGCGCCGCCACGGCCGCGCGCGCGCCGCCGCCCGAGAACCCGCCCGCCTTGCTCTGGAACTCTCTGCAATACACACATTCATACATCAATAAAAACTAACCGAAGTATGTATCGAAACCAGAGCCCAGGGCCGCGATGGATGGTCCCTACTTCTGTAACATACATATATCACGTCTTTATCCCTTACGGGGTAGACAGAGCCAACACACACAGTAGACAGGTAACAAAACCTTAAGGCCACGTTTAACATGGTTAAGGGCGTATAGGTGGAAAGGGAAATCAAAATAATGATGGGTTGCTAGCCGCATCACTTATAACACGATTCCTAAGACTCGCCCATTCCCTCGATGGGCTTTTACCATATGCGCAGGAAGAGAAGCAACTGGTAAATTCTATGTTTTTTCTTTACTCCCAGACCAGCATGGAAGAATACTTCTGTAATGAGGCTGCAATAGCTTATATTCAAACTGTTTTCAGTTTTACTTCTTTGGATCAAAGCCTATTCCAATAACAAAATTTAATATTCATATCGATCGTCCTGTTCGATCATTTATAACTGTGTCATTACCAAACGAGATCTGGTAGAATCAATAAGTACTCCCATTACAAAACTATACCGCAAGATTTTCACAAAGCCATCCTAATATGCTAGAAAATAAACCCAGTGTTTATCTTACAATCAGGTACCTTATGCTGTGCTGTGATTGACCACTAACTACCACCACTCTTCTACTGTTACCATTGTATTGTGATAACTTCGTTATTTCCAAAGGCGCATTTTGTAAGTCAACTATATTTATTATTTGCCTTTCCCTTATTTGCTTATCCTTCTATAACAGTATAGTAACAATGACCTATTGTTGCAACAGATGCCTTATATTTTAACTTTACTCCCATCGCAACGTGACACTTCGAGCCCTTTGTCCTTGCCAAGGGTGGTCCCTATATCATCAACAACATCATCATCACCATCGTCATCATGATCATCATCATAGTATTAGCGTTGCGCTTAACGTTACTAGCAGCAGCATTCCGTACCATCGGTAAGGTGACGTGTTGGCGACTGGTTCTGTGTATGACATTAGTTCGTTGTTTATCTGGCGGTGAGAAGAGAGGGAGGAGAGCAGTCCTGGATTTTATAATAGGCCGTATAGGCCGCGGCCTAGGGGTGGCAGCGGCCTAGGGGCGGCAGATTTCAGACGACGGTCACTAGATTTCAGACGATAAAAGTCAAACACGTTCACTGGTTTCATCATGGTATGTACACGGGGCGGCGGAAAAGGTGGCCTACACTCATAAAAAATATAAATCCGGCACTGGAGGAGAGGGAGATGGTGAGAGAGGAAGTAGGTAAGAGTGGGAAACGGTGGGAAAGGGGGAGAAAGAGGGGGAGAAAAGGAGCATAGGGGGGATAAGGAAGAGTCTCTATCCTGATGACCCTTTGAGCATTGGGGTTGTTACCTGTCGAAGTCCTCGGCCTCGTCCTCGTCCAGGTTGATGAACTCCTGCGTCTCCTCCTGGTCGCCGCTGTAGAGGTTCTGCGCGCGCTCCACGACGTGCGCGCGGTCGCCGATGTGGTGGCCTGCGACAACAACATCAGCCCCTTACTTACTTAGTGCTCACCCTTTTGCGGGTGGTAGGGCCTTGTGCAAGGTCCGTCCGGATCGCTACCACCATCTTACTCGCTAATCCTGCCGCTAAGTAGCAGAGCTTGCACTGCTGTGTTCCGGTGTGGAGAGTAAGACAGCCGGGGAAATTACGGGCACAAGAGGCATTTCATCTTAGTCCTCTAGGTTGGCAACGCATCTGCAATCCCCCCGGGGTTGCGGGTGTCTATGGGCAGTGGTGATCACTTACCATCAGGTGACCCACTTGCTCGTTTGCCTTCCTATTCACATAAAAAAAAAAAAGCCCTTGCTGTATTTAGCAATGTGTATTGTTTCGAGTCCGAAGACAAGATGGCAGGATGATATCCGCCTAACCTTGGGAGCTTACTGAACCAGAGTACCAGATGGACAGACTCAATGGAGTGAGCTGGAGGCCTATGTTTAGTGTCTATTTTTTACTGATAATTAATGTAATCACCCAATGGTCCCAACGGAAGACCAGCGCTGGCTGTAAGGCCAGCAAATGCTGAGTTGGGACCATTTTATGTCAATTTATCTGTATTGTTTTAAGTGTGTTTAATTTATTTTATTTGACGTTTTGTGATTGTCATAAATAAACTTTTTTTCTTTCTTTCTTTCTTTCTTTCTGTGCCAAGAGGCGCGCCGAATTACGCTGTATTTTATAAACACGAAAGTGACGACAACATGTACTGAAATTGTAGCGAATTCGGCATAAAAGATACATACATACGTACATATATCACGTCTTTATCCCTTACGGGGTAGACAGAGCCTAAGGTAGCAAAACCTTAAGGCCACGTTTAGCATGATTAAGGGCGTTTAGGTGGAAAGGAAAATCAAAATAGTGATGGGTTGCTAGCCGCATCGCCTATAACATGATTCCTAACACTTTCGCCCATTCCCTCGATGGGCTTTTACCATCTGCGCGGGAAAAGAAGCAAGTGGTTAGTTCTATGTTTTTTCTTTACTCCTAGACCAGCATGGAAGAAAAGAGCTATATTATTATTATTGTTTCGATAATTGCTTGGGCCGGATGGACTATATTTCGCAGTCCTAAAAATAGGTTGTTAAACCTTATAAGGTTATAAGTATAGACATAGAAAAAAGACTTATAGTATAAGTGCGAAAAGTCGCTTGCGCCAGGGAAACCGGTGTCGCCAAACTTTGACATTGACAGTTTACTCCTACCTTGAAATCTTGGCAATTATTGGTTGTAGCTTATCTATTACAAAAATGTAATGAGTTCTGAATCGGTATTATAATTTGAACTTTCCAACCACAGAATATTGCTTAAAGTCCATTGTGCAAGGACATAAACGCCATCTAGCGTGAAGTAGCCAAAATATACTAGTCCGAAAATGTAAATTGTCTAAATAATACTTTTGCCATTGCACAACAGATGTCGTTAAAATAACTGCGTTGCAAAATGAACTCTGCTGAATGAGAATTACGTTTACGGAACACTAGAAAATCTGATTCTGGCAGAATCATTCTGCTACTCGAACCGCCAAATTCAATTTGACGTTTATAAATGCAATTTTCCGCATCTAGGTGGCACGCGTCTCTCTTTCGCTTGCCACTTCTACTATATTTCTTTTTTCTATGGGTACAATTAGATATAGAAGATAGTACTGACCAATGGACATCTTCTTGGTGCCAGAGCGGGAGTCCTCAAGGGTCTTGCGGGTCTCCTTGATGCCGTCAGGCCCGATCTTGGTGCTGCTCGACGAACTGTACACCTGCGCAGACAAACTATGTCACACCTCTTTTTTGGATTTTATGCCTTAAGGGTATTACACGGGCGGTACTCCCGCCGCGGGAATCCGCTCCTGAACTGTACTAGACACAATTTTATACGGAAGTTGTTGATTTAACATACCCCACTTCGATGGCTCATGTATTATATAATCCCAAATGTTAGTCCAAGCATGTCAGACCCCGATATAAAACAATAAAAATACCTTGGGAGGCACCGCCAGCCCGCGTGCTCCGCGTGGTGATGTTATAGAAACCGAGCACCAGTTCACTACTTGCCTTTCCACAGTACCACAAACAATGAAATAGGTAGTTTGTTCTGTAGTTTAATAGTTTAATGTGGCCAGCCCACTGCCACTTCAGTTTGCTGATCCCGTGAGCTATTTCGGTTGCTTCGTTTCGAATTGGATCCTTCAGATAAACTCCGAGCATTCCATAGCTCTAACAAACACACTTACATTCGCACTTACAATATTAGCTAGCAAGTTTGAATAACCTGGGGCTTCCCGTTGGGTCCACTGGACGACATCACAATGGTGCTGCTGCTGAAGGAGCTGCCGGGGGCGCCCATATGTCCCTCCAAGTCTGTAGGCAAAAAATACAGGACATCAAGTATATGGGTTAATCAACTTTTTCTTGCCACTTGCTGGTATTAACGGGTCACAGGAACGGTCAGTTTTTGGCAGACAAAGGCCACAAGGTGGCAAAATAAACTAAAGACTGCACTTGTTATATTAATCCTAGAATTAGAAGCCCCATATAACTCTATATATCTATAACTGGCTTATAAAACATTGACATGCTCTTCAAATGGAATAGAATCCAATGAATATATTATTATTATTTATTATTTTTCATAAAATAAGGAGTTTCGGGATATAAAGGCAGGTACTACCCAACAAAGTGATTCGTGATGTGACCCACTGTGGAACCATTTCACAGTAAATGCCATAGTGACTTTATATTGAATTGACATGGGAAATCATTGCAACATTTACTGCGAGAACATTCTGCGATGGGTCAGGAATCAATTCTTTTCATAGTACGAGCTTCGCCCCTGTTCCAGTATTATTTTTAATTTTATTTACACAAACCTTACCCACCAAAACTATAAAATAATTGTCCACTTTGGTGCAGCCTTTGGAAGTTATACATTTCAATGTTTCATTTTTAAATATTTATATAAATAGATGAAGCATGTGCCCAAGAGTATGAAGGGACTGCAAACTCACCAGAGAACAAGCGGTTCATCTGAGGCATCTGCGGCATGAACGGCATCATGGCATTCATGCCCATGCCTCCGTGCTGCGGCATCAGCGACATCGGGGCACCCAGCATGCCAAACGGGTCCGAGAACAGCGAGTTCATCATGTTGTTCATGTGACGCATGTGACGCATGTGGGACCTGAACAATAATAAATACATCATATCAATATGTACTGCCAAAGAGGAATGGAGAGTAGCATGATGAACGTTAGAAAAATACAGAAGATAAACCACTCAAAAATTTTAAGTACAACAAAGATTATAGATGCACTTGGGCAGGCCAAGAAACTAAAATGGAAATGGGCTGGCCATTTCAAACAACAGCCTGGAAGGGTCCAGTGGGGAAAAGGAAGAGAGGTCGCCCATTGGCCTGCTCGGCTGACAAAATATTAGAGGCAGCAGGGAAAAACTGGGTTTGGAGGGCCCTAGGGAGAACCTCATGGAGGTGTCTGGAAGAGGCCTTTACCTCATAGGAGGGTTCTGGTGTAATGCACTAATAGTGTATTGTACAATTAATATTTTACTATTAATTTCTTTTTAACACTCAATGCTTTTTTCTTTTTATCTACTAAGTTAAATACATATGTTAAATATGTCTAGCATGTAATTTGAAAACCAGAAATAAAAGGCTTTTTTATTTTTACTTATTTATTATCAATATGTATTTTACTTTAAAAGTCAAGTTGTTTGCTATTCATTACGCAATGGAGCTTAAATAAGTAGCCCAGCCAGCAGGTCTTGACCTGATGGATAAAAAAGGCCCCCAGTTTCCATTGAAAAGCTAACATGGCCAAAGAAAATGTTGGATCACATACATCTATAGAATGTTTTCTCGTGCATTTTCGCACTAATTTCATTGGCACATGTATAATGCAGGTAAATCATTATGACATTTACAGTGAAAAGATTTCACAGAGGCATGCAATTTAGTTTCTTCCGTTGTACCTACACCATTAGCAGTCAGTTGTTTTGACAAAAAATGGCAATTACTTCATTCCGAACTGTTTAAGCCAAAGCAGAAACCCTTTTTAAGTATTCAAAATACAATTGGTAACTATAGGTAAAATTAAAAAGAATGGGCTGAATAGCTCTGCACCCATGGCCAAGAATAAGTTAAAAATATTTGCAAGATTTGAATAAAGAATCAAATAAATACTAAGCAGTTAGAAAAAACATGTAGAAAACTTAATTTGCCACCAAGACGCCCTGCCTATCTGACTGCTTGAGGATCTGCATTTAAAACAAGTAACAGGGTAGTTGCAGTACACTCGATAAAAACCACAAAATAAAATGTCAAATTATACACAAGAAAAAGATAGTGTATTACATGTACATGTAGCTAAGGCACGTGAAGAACAACGTGTTTGAATATAATACACTTCACCGCTGCTTGCTTAATTAATGATGTAATCGAGTGGAAGAATACCAAAAATAATGGCTTACCCGAAATAAGGATCATCCTCGACGTCTCCCATCAAAGATCCGAAAAGAGACATGATTTATGCTCCTAAAACACAAACACAATCTTGTATTTGTTCCAACCAGGAGCGCTATGCACTCAGGTGATTATTGATCACAGAAACAACTTAAAATTCGCAGCTTCTCGGTCGCTTGCTTTCGTAAAATCGAATTATCTGGCAATTTCAATTTGCAAAATTTCACAAACACACACGAGTCGCCCGACTTGTCAAACTATGATAATGTAGTGTAGTGCTGTACTGAGTCTCGTTTCGTGTGTGTGCAGATGCAATCACAATAAAGTAACGTATGTTAGAATCGATACTTTTGAACTAATCATAAGAATCAAAAATCTTTATTTTCTACAAACATGTTACAGAAATTAGATTAATTAATTTAAGAAATTTTTAATTTGAGAATAGAATGAAAACAGCTACGAAAATACAAATTGTGTGTCTACATTCTGCGTTTCCCGTTCGATCAATCTGATCAATCTTTGCGGTATTATCGATTCTTGTCTATTTAAATCACATGCAACATCACTACGACACGGACGAATTTTTTTAAATGATTCTCCAAAGGACCCCAAAACAGATAAATTAATAAGTTCCAAAAAGATCACATTTTTGTACTGAGGTGGACCTTTGGCTAGAAAAAGTGTCCGTGGTCCACCCAGGTGAACTAGGCAGGTGGATCACCACCGATGACCTATTTACGTATATCGCATACATGTGAGGGCAATATTTTTTGCCGCCAAGTAGGTATAGTCACAAACCCAAGTTTAATATCCACTCATGCCGCACGTAAAGCAGAGTCGTCGCTGAACCGATTTAAATAAAATTGTGAACTTTAATCATTTCAAAGAGAAGGTAGGGAAATGAGAAGTATACTATACATGGACAGTGTTAATTCTGCACAAATTCGTAGCCAAAAAAGCAACGAGAGTTCATGCGGCTAGCAACCCATCACTTTTTTGATTCCATTTTCCACCTATACGCTCACAATCTTGCCAAACGTGGCCTGTAGGTCTTGTTACCTCAGGCTCTGCCTACCCTGTAAGGGATAAAGACGTGCTTTGTGTATGTGTAAATGTGTATGTATGTCAAAAGAAAAGCACAAAATAGTTACATAAATTAGTTATATAGGCACTTTATTTTTTCGTTTACTAATTTTCTCTTTGACACATTATTCCTAGGAATCCACGTCACACAAATTTACTTCCACTTGACTCCAACAATATAACTTCAGGTGCATATAATATCTTCACATTAATAAATTAAAAAAATTTAAAACTTATTGCGTAATCGATATGGTGTCTAAAATGCCTGGCGGTGACTGTTCCCATGGAACGACCATGCAGAAGAATGCGGATAAGATGTGAACACCAAGTCCTGTAGTCCATTTCGACCCTTCACAATCTTACTGGGTGCCACTGGCTGAAAAAAACATGTTCCGAATTAGTAGCTAACTAAAAGAACCGTGGTATTTGTATTCAATCTACAAATAAAAGGGAAAGTTAAGATGTTTTATTGTGTCACACTGTATTCATACAATGGATTTTGATTGAACAGCTAATTTGTACTTTCTGGCTAATCCTTTAAAAGTCGTAATAGTAATAATAATATACTCCATATAGCGGATAACTTATTTCATGAAATAAATTCATGACCACTTGCTTGATGGCAGGACAAACATGAAAGTAATAAACATTAAACAACTATACTAATTTCTCACCTTTTCTGGACGCCCATCACCGTGAGGCTGATTGGCAGCGGCATCTAAAACTTCATTAATGTAATGGTCCCCTTTATTAGAAAGTTGATTATTAATGACTTGATTATTTGCAATCGTATCTCCTCCGACTCTTTCCACAGGCACTTGTCGAACCGGTGCTAAGTATTGGTTGGCGTTCAACCGACCATCAGATGGACTGAGTTGCTGCGGAGGTCTAGCATTCTGCTTGGTGTTAGAAACCGAGCCTTTGTACGTATTGTAGACTTGCTGCAACTCTCTCCTACTTGGTGTTTTTCCTACGGTCTTATTTCCGAATAGAGAAGTCTTGCTTACAGTATTCTTAACAACATACTTTGGTTGCACAGGGTTTCTCAGCTTCTGAGGAACAGGTTGGGGTGATAAGGTCTGAGGCAAGCTTGGTTCTGTATGACGGTAGCTCTTTACTGACAACGGTTCAATGGGCTGTCCTAGAGTGTTATATTCATACTTGTGCCCAGTCGTAGTTGAAGAGAATCTTGTAGTATCCACAGGATAGAGTGGCTCTCTGATAACTTGCTGCCTAGCTGGCAGCTGATTGGGATATCCTCCATCTGGTAGTCCAACCAGTCCCGGTGGTTTTTGCTGCTGTAGCCCTTCCTGTTTAACTAACTCGTCTGTACCTGTAGTGTAAACCACTTGCGGCTGCATTTGATTCGTTTGACCTGTAATAGATGCTGGGCTACTGACAAGCTGTTGTTGGTTGATAGCTTCATTGGGAGGAACAGGTGGCAGTTGCGTGTTCGGTGCTGATTGATTTTGTGTGAAGTTTGTATTAACTGCGTTAATCCCATTCATCACAGGCTGCATTTCAACTGCATTCTTATCCAAAGGCTTATTGGTGCCGCTATTACCTGACATAAGCTTTTGAATTGCGTTCATAGTAGCCTGTTTTTGATTAGCTGGGTTCATTTGAATTGCTATTGACATTGGATCAAAGTCCAGATTACCCCCCATTCCCTGTGTAACACCAGGGAACATTTCATTAAACTTTGCCATACCCTGATTATGTATTCCATAATTTCCATTCTGAGTCGCTGGCATTTGCTGCCCTCCTAAATTGTTCGCATTCTTATATCCCATCTGTGCATTCATATTTGTATTACCAGCCATATTGGGCACTGTATTAACTGGTGAACTATCTCCCGCGTACGTGTTTGGTTGAGTCATATACTGTGCTTGTGGATTCTGCATTTGAGGCACATTACCGTTTTGGCTCCTTGCCATTCCCATATTTTCTCTGCTGTATTGCATTTGATTTGCTTGCATGTTCCCTGTGTTATATTGCCCCTGGTTACCTCCCATGTTGTTATATCCTGAATTATATTGAACTGTATTGGGTCCTGTACCTCCGACATTGCTTCCATATTGACTAGTTCCCATCGGCGCATTCATAACTCCGCCTTGATTGGGTTGTTGCCCACTCTCTCCGGTCAAATTCATAGGCTGAGATTTGTTACTTGACATCATCATTTTGAGTATTTCAGCTCCCATTCCACCCATTGAATTCTGTTGCTGCTGTCCACCCATTGACATTGAATTCATTGTATTCTGGGGAGGCATGCTACCCATACTCTGCATTGCATTTTGTCCACCCATCACATCACCCATAGGAGTCTGACCCACGATCTCTCCCATGTTGCCTCGAACCACAGGCATTTTTGGAGGACCCTGTGCAAGTCCTAGTTGGTTTCCCATAGGATTATTCATAACCGTGTTTTGGGGACTAATACTGCTTAAATCTTCGTACACTTCTCTAATAACGGGTTGCATAAGGTTTTGGTTCAGATAGCTATATGTCTCACTGTACAGTTTAGGTGGATTGCAGCTCATGCCACTGCATGGTCTGCAGCACATCGACTGCTGCTGCGCAGGGTAAGACGCTCCGGAATACTGATGTCCGTAGCCACCCTGGTTGTAACAGCAACTATTATGGCATCGGCAGCCTGTTGCTCCCATGCCTTGTGCTTGTCCGGAGTTCGAAAATAGTTTCCCCATGCATCCACTGAAACAAGATAAAATTTTATTTTCTGTCCTCAGAAATCATTGTTCATTCTACAACAAGAAATTAAAAATGGAATTTGCTGGGTAACATTGTCAATCGTCAAAGTTTTGCGTTTGGTTGCTTAAACGTCTTTATTTTCTTAGGATACGAGAAGGAAATAGAAGAGTATTCTTATAGATCTTTTTTTACGTCTAGCGATAATAATTACGTAAAGCAAGGTTTAAACTTGTGGTCGATAAAACATGCTATGAGCGAAAGGTACCTTCAAAGACGCAATGTTAATATCATGCAAGCAGAAGCGGGATAAAAGTTGATAAAAAAAAGATTAGGCGCCATATTTATGCAGGATATAAACAAAGATACATACCAATCTGCACTTTGCAACTGATTGACGACATTTCCTAAATCACTCAATATCTTTTGCTTATCTAGAGCCATTTCTTAACTTATTTACACCACCCGAATAATTTAACCTTACCGAAAACTGTGAAAATTAATAAAAACTATATTTTCGGAAACTTGAATTTAATGCATATTGAACTGAAAAATCTAAACGAATAATTGTCAACAATTCGTGTTTTGTTTTTATTCAAAATCTTGGCGGTTTCGACCGTAAAGCTTTCATTGCTGCCAGGATCGCAATGTATTAAATCGCTGATACAATCGATGTAACAATAAGGCTTTCGAATAAATTTATAGAAAAATAGGTACAAATTTAATGAAGTTAAGATGTGTTCTTTGACTAATTTCAGAAATCATAACTTAATGGGTATTTTCATTTTTTTAAGCGGAACATTTTGTGATGAATGCTTAAAATGAACTACGGTACATCACTAGCTGATAAATGTCAGTCTGACGGCGACACAACATGACACAACCCACAAACTTAATCTGCTTATCAAAAATGGCGCTAGTGGCGTTATTATCCTTCTTCACTTGTGTTTAGATTGATTTTGGCCAGACATTCTCTTCATCGTGTTCTGATTACATGAAGTATAAGTTTGTTGAAGATTGTAGACGTCACAACACAAAAGTCATTGCCTTGAATGTTGGTTGGTTAGCCACAGCATAGCATGGTTGGTCAATCGTCATTTCATTTCTTAACATAGTATCTCCGTCACGTCGCTGTTGCTACTCTAGTGCGAGTGTACCTTGTACTCAACAATTAAGTCCGCCTAGCAAGTCCAGCTTTAGCTAGCTAGATAAGCATTATCTTGGTTGTGCTGATAACAGTGACCGAGGGAAATAAAAGTTTTCTTGTGGCGTTCTTTGTGCGCGACCCATCTAACTTCGCAGTTCGCAGTCATCGCTAGAGGTAATTAACACAACTTACTAACGTAGCTTTATAGGATGGGTCGAAAAGTGTTCGTAGTCGGCGTCGGTATGACGAAGTTCGCCAAGCCGAGCCCGGATCGCGACTATCCCGAGATGGGTAAGGAGGCGGTGGAGGCGGCGCTGGCCGACGCCGGCGTCAAGTACGAGAAGATCCAGCAAGCCGTGTGCGGGTACGTGTTCGGGGACTCGACGTGCGGCCAACGCGTGCTGTATCAGGTCGGCATGACCGGCATCCCCATCTACAACGTCAACAACAACTGCTCAACAGGTTCTAACGCTTTATTCCTCGCCAAGCAACTCATCGAAGGCGGCATCTCTGACATCGTCCTGGCCGTGGGCTTCGAGAAAATGGCTGGAGGCGCGCTCGGCGCTGGACCTTACACCGACCGCACGAACCCCATGGACCGCCACACCCTCAAAATGGCCGAGATGGCCGAACTCGCCGCCGCCCCCATGACCCCGCAATACTTTGGCAACGCTGTCATGGAACATATGAAACAATATGGCACCACAGAGCTGCACTTGGCCAAGATAGCGGCGAAGAACCACAGACACGGCGTGAAAAATCCGCGCGCACAAAATTCGAGGGAGTATACTGTAGAGGAAGTGTTGAATTCCAGAAAGATCTATGGTCCTTTGACTAAGCTGGAATGCTGCCCTACTAGTGATGGAGCAGGAGCAGCAGTCCTTATGTCGGAGGAGGCTGTCATCCGACACGGACTCCAGAACAAAGCTGTTGAGATCATAGGTATGGAAATGGCTACTGATACAGAAGCGGTATTCACTGAAAACAGTTTGATGAAGGTTGCCGGCTACGATATGACAGGGCTAGCTGCACAGAGGATCTATGAAAAGACTGGAATATCACCAAAGCAAATTGATGTGGTTGAGCTTCACGATTGCTTTGCTGCCAACGAGTTGATCACATATGAAGGTTTACAGTTGTGTGGGGTGGGGGAGGCAGGCAAGTTTATAGATGCAGGAGACAACACATATGGTGGGCGTGTTGTTGTGAACCCGAGTGGAGGGCTGATCGCCAAGGGGCATCCTCTGGGAGCTACCGGGCTGGCGCAATGTGCCGAGCTGGTGTGGCAGCTGCGGGGAGAAGCTGGCGACAGACAGGTTGGTCTTTACACAAGCCTGTCTGTGTTTGGCTGAACAATACATGGAAATGGTCTTGTTATTGTTGCATCATTAATCATATAGAGTTCATGACACATTAAGATAGTACTCAACAAACAAAGGTCAAAGATGTCTGATTTACGCTTTATGGTTTCCGTCTGCTGTTTGTATTGATTTGATGAAGGGGTGTTGGCAAACAAATAATCCAGACAGTACACTGGACTATCATTTTACTTTTAAATTAAATTTAAATATGCATACTTTTCACAAAATGAACAACGCTACCAACAATGATTCCAAAACTGTGGTTCTTTGCATTGTCATTGGTTGGTTTATTGTATCTCTATTGGTAAATGGATAAAAAATCATTTTGTTTGCATACATAGGTAACAAAATGATATACCAATACCAATGTCAAGGGCCCTTGGTCAGTCAAATAATGTTATAATTTTAATAGTTATGGTTCTACGTGATAATATAATATATCCTACTTTTGCAAGGTTTGTGCATTAGACACATACATACATAAATCACGTCTTTTTCCCTTACGTGATAGACAGAGTCTAAGATAACAAGACCTAAAGACCACATTTGGCATGATTGGTATGGGTATGGATAGAAAAGGGAATCAAAACAGCACAATCGTCTGCGCGGGATGAGAAGCTACTGGTACATTCTATGATTTTTCTTTGCTCCCAGACCAGCAATAGAGATTAGAGAAACTATGAATTTTAACCGCAGCATGTAAAGTTTATGGTACCAAGTGTATTATTTTTAGAGGTGTATCAAAATACTTGGATTAGTACAGTCAGCGTCAAATAGTTCGTGACACCCAAAGTAGCCAAATAGTTAGCAACACGTCACTATTACAGTTGAAATAAGGTCGTGTTGCTAACTTTTTGGTCACTTTGGGTGTCACGAACTATTTGACGCTGAATGTACAAGGAACGTGTACCCAATCTCATTTACATGGTAATATCTGATAAATCTCATAGTTGTCGTACTTATTAGATAAGTATTGTAATTTTAGTTAGATATCAGAATTTAGCTTGATTGATCAGTTCTATCAATGATAGTAACAATAGTAAACAGGATCCTTTTTTAAATCAAACTCTGTGCAGGTAAGTTGTCAATTGATTAGCTGCCAATATTTTCTTTTGAATTTTATTTCAATTCATAATTACTTAACCATTTTATTTTTGAACATGTTTTTGTGGTGCTGGTAATTTATTTAACACGAGGATAAATAATTTAACATAACTTTTTTTTTGCTTTAGGGCCCTACGGCACTGACTAATAGTCATTAATTCGTGAGTGAGAGAGAGGGACGGAATGATTTCGGAGTAGCCCCTTTGATTGACAGACGGAAGACGGACGGAAAACTTAATTTTTAGGTGCAAAATTGTTAAGAAATAAAAGTTTTTTTTAAAAGTCAGTCGATGGGATTCAGGTTTTACGAGTCTGTTAAATCTAGGGCATAGTTTCTCTCCTGAGTCATGATTCTGCGCCATTCACTTCGCTTTCCATGATCAAACAGAAATCACAAGAACATTAAACACGTTACCCTGCTTTAAAGTATCTGTCATAAAAAAGTTTAACCATTTTGAACTGAGCCATCTAATCACCGATCTTCACAATGTAATTTTATCCTTACAATGCCATTATCTACTTGGTACTCGTTATCGCCAAACAGTTCACAAAATATGGTTAGAAACCCATTCATCGTTGTTCCCCGTTTAGTGGATATTCTGGATATCCACGAGTTTCGAAATTCCCCCCATTTCGAATTTACCCCAATACACTATATGCCTTTGCTTTCCATGGACAATTAGTTAAACTGTACTGAACACACCTACAAAAAAAACGTGAAATTTTTGATTCACCGCTCGACCAATTTTTACCAAACATGCTTAAGAACCACCGCAAGAAAACAGACTTTCGAATGAAGAAACCCGCATCCAAATCGGTACATCCGTTTGAGAGTTACAATGCCACAGACATCAACGTCAAACTTAAAACACCGTTCTTTTTGCGTCGGCGGTTAAAAACTGTCACCAAATTTCTCTCAAGTTTGTATTACTACTTACGGAAGCTGTAGATATTTGAGAGCAAAATTTGTGCCGCTTTGCCAGTGGCGTAACTATAGGGTGGCAGGGGTGGCAAAATGCCACGGGCCCCTAGCTCTACGGGGCCCCCAACTGGCTTGGTTTAGAGCACAGAAGGGACGCTGATGCGCTTCTTTATATTGAGGAAGGAGCCCCATCTAACGAATTTGCCGCGGGCCCCAGACGTTATAGGCCAGGGTCGATAATTTTTGAGACAAAATAAAATTATAGTAGGATGAAACCCATTAGAAAAGGTAGAGAATATTACAAAAATTAAAGGAAAAATAAATTACGGTCGATCTGAGGTCGGGAAGGGGGGGGGGGGTGAGTTTTTAAGGGTGAAAAACGGTTTATCTCGATTTCCGGCGAAACTACAAGTCTTATGAAAAAAAGTTAAATGGCAAAGTTGTAGGTAATAAAAAGATCTACAACTTTTGCTTTTACACTTTTTTCACATAACCTCAAAATTTATGTGAAAAATTCAAATAACCAAGTTTTTGGTTTTTTATTTTTATCTTTTGCAAAAATAATAATTTTTTCGCGAAACTTAGTGAAAACTTACCTTTTTATGTCCCAAACTTACAGTATTTTTTGTGATTTAAAAGATTCATTTTTTCACCTTATTTTGACTTAATATCGAAAAAGCACCCTAATTTTCAATCGAAAATTCTCACGTCAAAATATCTGTTTTTTTTAAATTCGGTGGCCTTTTTGTTCGTTGAAATCTCTACTTTCTGATGGTATAAAAAATATATACATTACAATGGTAATTTTTGTCAGAAAATGCAAATAAAGGAAACAAACATTATGTTCAATTTTGAGCTATTTATTTAAAATTTACACCTTAATTACTCGTTAAACGTAAGATTACATGTTACATTGATAAACAAAAAAAATACGAATCCATAAAACATAAAGATTGCAAAAAACATGCGAAAATAGTTGTTCTAAATATTTAAAAATAGGATTCAAATCCTATTTTTATTGTATTTAAGAAAATTATTATGAATAACGTAATCAGTATAAAGTATCGAAATTCAATAGTACGATTTACATGTATATTTATATATTACTAGCTGTTGCGCGCAACTTCGTCTGCATAGAATTGGTTTATCGCTATCCCACGGGAATTGCGCAATTTTCCGGGATAAAAATGGCCTATGTGTTATTCCAGACTATAATCTATATATGTTCCAAATTTCATCCCGATCTGTCCAGTCGTTCTGGCGTGAAAGAGTAACAAACTTTCACATTT
Organism: Pandemis corylana; assembly: GCA_949127965.1. Lineage (NCBI taxonomy): Eukaryota > Metazoa > Arthropoda > Insecta > Lepidoptera > Tortricidae > Pandemis > Pandemis corylana. The sequence goes on along the minus strand of OX421865.1, from coordinate 11,946,970 downwards.
ATAATATTAGTAAGATGAGATTTTCTATGACATAAATGTAATTAGAATTTAATAAATCAACTTTATTACTGAAAAATATTGCAACAGTCACATTTTTTAGATGAAATCTCCTTTAAATCCTATTTTTTTAATATTTAGAACAATTATTTTCGCATGATTTTTCCAATCTTTATGTTTTATGGATTCGTAATTTTTTTGTTTATCAATGTAACATGTAATCTTACGTTTAACGAGTAATTAAGGTGTAAATTTTAAATAAATAGCTCAAAATTGAACATAATGATTTTTTCCTTTTTTTGCATTTTCTGACAAAAATTACCATTGTAATGTAAATATTTTTTTATACCATCAGAAAGTAGAGATTTCAACGAACAAAAAGGCCACCGACTTTTAAAAAAAAACAGATATTTTGACGTGAGAATTTTCGATTGAAAATTAGGGTGCTTTTTCGATATTAAGTCAAAATAAGGTGAAAAAATGAATCTTTTAAATCAAAAAAATTACTGTAAGTTCGGGACATAAAAAGGTAAGTTTTCACCAAGTTTCGTGAAAAAATTATTATTTTTGCAAAAGATAAAAATAAAAAACCAAAAACTTGGTTATTTGAATTTTTCACATAAATTTTGAGGTTATGTGAAAAAAGTGTAAAAGCAAAAGTTGTAGATCTTTTTATTACCTACAACTTTGCCATTTAACTTTTTTTCATAAGACTTGTAGTTTCGCCGGAAATCGAGATAAACCGTTTTTCACCCTTAAAAACTCACCCCTCCCCCCTTCCCGACCTCAGATCGACCGTAATTTATTTTTCCTTTAATTTTTGTAATATTCTCTACCTTTTCTAATGGGTTTCATCCTACTATAATTTTATTTTACTTTTTATCATTTTCAAAGGTATCGACCCTGGCCTATTATAGTTACGCCGCTGCGCTTGGCTATACTAGAGGCACAGTATATATATAAGCTAAAGCAGTAAGGAAACTACGAACAAATCGGTTGAAACGAAACACGCACACAGGCGCGCGCTTTACACGGCCCCTCAGGCACAGTAAATAAATAGACCAGTATGGAAGCTAGGCATACTTTTTGAAATAAATACCTACGCTCCGTTAGAGCGTTAGGGTTGTCGATTTAATTTATATAAAATTGTAAAGATTTTTGTTTAGTTAGCGCTATAATACCAGCTAGTAACGCCTGTTTTAAAGTAACTAGCTACACTTAATTAAGAGTATTAAGGTTGGCACCCTTTATTTGTCTAAAAAAAAAGACAAACCTTTATTTGGTTTCTATGATGGACATGGCACTATAAAACTGTTTTTTTTCTAATTCTTTGTAAATTAATAAAGCTACTTTGCACTTTATATGTTGTCTCTGACAACAACATCGAAAAGATCCAATAGGTAATTAAAAGTTAAAAATGGCGGCTACTTTTTATCATTTCGTTAACGGATTCGATGTCGGAGATCAACCATATCCCCAGATATCGATTTTGAAAGCAATCAGTCGAATAATTAAAAAGTTCAAAATGGCGGCTATTTTTTCTCATTCCGTCCACGGATTCGATGTCGGAGACAAACCGGATACCCAGATATCAATTTTGAAAACAATCGGTCGAATAACTAAAAAGTTCAAGATGGCGGCTACTTTTTCTCATTCCGTTAACGGATTCGATGTCTGAGACTAACCATATCCCCAGATATCGATTTTGAAAGCAATCGGTCGAATAATTAAAAAGTTCAAAATGGCGGCTACTTTTTCTCATTCCGTCCACGGATTCGATGTCGGAGACCAACCGGATACCCAGATATCGATTTTGAAAACAATCGGTCGAATAACTAAAAAGTTCAAGATGGCGGCTACTTTTTCTCATTCCGTTAACGGATTCGATGTCTGAGACTAACCATATCCCCAGATATCGATTTTGAAAGCAATCGATTGAATAATTAAAAAGTTCAAAATGGCGGCTACTTTTTCTCATTCCGTCCACGGATTCGATGTCGGAGACCAAACGGATACCCAGATATCGATTTTGAAAACAATCGGTCGAATAACTAAAAAGTTCAAGATGGCGGCTACTTTTTCTCATTCCGTTAAGAAAAAGCATTTTATTTAATAATAATGTATTCTTATCTTTCAACATCAGCAGGGAGTTTAAAAAGCTCCGGTTGTGAAAAAGTCGAGTTCAAGCAGCCGTACACTGCGCAATACGCTCTTGGCATGTTTAACACGAAAAAGATCGCGGACTGTCTGGGCGCACGTAACAAACAACCGCTCGACTCAACGCGGCACTCGCGACTGACTGACGGCACCTCGAGGTCCCCTGAGGGGCCGTGTAAAGCGCGCGCCTGTGTGCGTGTTTCGTTTCAACCGATTTGTTCGTAGTTTCCTTACTGCTTTAGCTTATATATATACTGTGCCTCAGGGGACCTCGAGGTGCCGTCAGTCGCGAGTGCCGCGTTGAGTCGAGCGGTTGTTTGTTACGTGCGCCCAGACAGTCCGCGATCTTTTTCGTGTTAAACATGCCAAAAGCGTATTGCGCAGTGTACGGCTGCTTGAACTCGACTTTTTCACAACCGGAGCTTTTTAAACTCCCTGCTGATGTTGAAAGATAAGAATACATTATTATTAAATAAAATGCTTTTTCTGTTAAAATAAAACGTTAGGCTGTTTAAATAATAAAGTAGTTGCCATATATTATGGAGCACGTTTTTGGTGAAAATTCTACTACGGACTTTCGTCGGTATCATCTTGCATCTATAATATACCTACTATTTTATATATATAGGACTGCATTTGAAGGATGTCTTGCCAAATTCCGATACGTACTTTACCTATACCATAACTTTTCATTATTAGTATAGGATATATGGTTAGTCTCAGACATCGAATCCGTTAACGGAATGAGAAAAAGTAGCCGCCATCTTGAACTTTTTAGTTATTCGACCGATTGTTTTCAAAATCGATATCTGGGTATCCGGTTGGTCTCCGACATCGAATCCGTGGACGGAATGAGAAAAAGTAGCCGCCATTTTGAACTTTTTAATTTTTCGACCGATTGCTTTCAAAATCGATATCTGGGGATATGGTTAGTCTCAGACATCGAATCCGTTAACGGAATGAGAAAAAGTAGCCGCCATCTTGAACTTTTTAGTTATTCGACCGATTGTTTTCAAAATCGATATCTGGGTATCCGGTTGGTGTCCGACATCGAATCCGTGGACGGAATGAAAAAAAGTAGCCGCCATTTTGAACTTTTTAATTATTCGACTGATTGCTTTCAAAATCGATATCTGGGGATATGGTTAGTCTCAGACATCGAATCCGTTAAGGGAATAAGAAAAAGTAGCCGCCATCTTGAACTTTTTAGTTATTCGACCGATTGTTTTCAAAATCGATATCTGGGTACCTATCCGGTTGGTCTCCGACATCGAATCCGTGGACGGAATGAGAAAAAGTAGCCGCCATTTTGAACTTTTTAATTATTCGACCGATTGCTTTCAAAATCGATATCTGGGGATATGGTTAGTCTCAGACATCGAATCCGTTAACGGAATGAGAAAAAGTAGCCGCCATCTTGAACTTTTTAGGTATTCGACCGATTGTTTCCAAAATCGATATCTGGGTATCCGGTTGGTCTCCGACATCGAATCCGTGGACGGAATGAGAAAAAATAGCCGCCATTTTGAACTTTTTAATTATTCGACCGATTGCTTTCAAAATCGATATTTGGGAATATGGTTGATCTCCGACATCGAATCCGTTAACGAAATGAAAAAAAGTAGCCGCCATTTTTAACTTTTTAATTATCTATTGGATCTTTTCGATGTTGTTGTCAGAGACAACATATAAAGTGCAAAGTAGCTTTATTAATTTACAAAGAATTAGAAAAAAAAACAGTTTTATAGTGCCGTGTCCATCATAGAAACCAAATAAACGTTTGTCTTTTTTTTTTAGACAAATTAAGGTAGCCAACCCTAATACTCTTAATTAAGTGTAGCTAGTTACTTTAAAACAGGCGTTACTAGCTGGTATTATAGCGCTAACTAAACAAAAATCTTTACAATTTTATATAAATTAAATCGACAACCCTAACGCTCTAACGGAGCGTAGGTATTTATTTCAAAAAGTATGCCTAGCTTCCATACTGGTCTATTTATTTACTGTGCTAGAGGCGCTACATAGTCTAATACATATGCACGCTCTAGGTTGGTATTATAACTACAATGTTGCAGCCTGCGTCTGACCCATAAGCCCATGGCTATTGCGTTAAGTACTTAAATCATTGTGGTTTCAACCATTTTCATAGCGTGACCCCGTTCGGTATTAAAAAGTATTTGGTGACCCCTTACCGCTCTTTGATTATAATGAGAACCATAACTTATAATTAGCACGTTGGGTGTCGCGTCGCGACCCACAGTTGAAAAATACTGCCTTGTCTATACGGTTGGCCGTATAAGTGGTTTATCACTTCATCTAACGCCATATAATAATAAATAAAATAATAAATATCTTGGGACAAATTACACCAACTAACCCAACCCCAAACTAAGCAAAGCTTGTACTATGGGCACCGGGCAACGGATAAACATATTTATATAATGTAGATAAATACATACTTAAATACATACAACACAACATCCATGACTCGGGCACAAACATTCGTATTCATCATACAACTGTCTGCCCCTGCCGGGATTCGAACCCAGGACCTCTAGCTTCATAGTCAGGAGGGTCATATCAAATGAAAATGTCGCTAAAGTCGGACTTTCAACTTGAGAGCCACTTCTTGTCGACATTATTTTTATGACGTGCAAAGAATTTTCAACGTTAGGGTAGCAGACCACCCTTTTTGGCTGATAGTACGTAGTATATACCGCCTTTAGTGAGTCACGCACGAACGCGTACGCGTAAACGTCAACATTGGTATGGAAAAATTGGCAGCGCCTCTAGCGGCACAAAACGGAAAACTTATCTCATTGTGTTTAAGCCTTTTCCAACAAAAGTCCACATGAACATTTTTTCCAGAATTTAAATATTTTGAGTTTTTCTTACTCAGAATCGTTTACCCTATCAATCCTTATACAAGAAAAAATGTGTCCCAAAATTTCCATTCCAGTTCGTCACTTTTTATAATATAGGTAGGTATGGAACGTGACGAACAGAAAAAAAAAATAGTAAAACCTGGGACACATCTCATGTGGTTTTTTTTTTTTGGAAAACGTTCATTTGACACTGCGAGATATTTATTGCGCGCGACATAAACAGCCTCAAGATTTGCTTGTCAAAAAAAATGCATTCGAACTTTGATCTCTCGTCAAACGTGATTCTACTTTACTTGACGACGCATATCGAAGTATTTCTACGTTTACAGATAGCTCAAAATTCGGTACCAGTTTTGCTTTTCATGCTTTTCATTTAGACAAGTATTGTATACATAACATGACCTTGACTTTAACTTAGTCATTGTATGTTAATGTTCAGTCGTAACTTCTGTTGCTATCGTCATTTTTAAAACTTCTAAAACCAGTCTACGTAAGTTGTTGGTTTACAGTTGTTTTTTAATTATTGGACGAGGAACTTTTGCTAGTGTTGGAGTGTTTGAGATAGACACGCGTTTAGAAATAATTGGGAAGCCAAGGTAGGTGAAGTTGGCTTGTTAATTTGTTTTCCGTGTTTTGCCTCGCTTCGGCATCAGGGTCTTAATTTGATTTGAAGTGCGATTGGTGAAAGAAGTGATTTTTTCATGCGTTGAAATATTTGTGAAATTTCATGAATCTATTCAGTAAGTTACCTAACTGTCTTAAGATAATGATTGAGTATAAAATTGTTACGCCCCAACAGGGCATCATTATGTACATTTTTTTGTAAAGAATGTTGCAATTAAATGAATACTGCATACCTACGTGTGAGGCGGTTTGTGGCGAGCTTTGCCTTATGGCGTGGCTCTGCCTTCAACTCCAATATCAAGTGATATTTTTTGCAAATGCGTATTTTTAATGCAAATTTTCTAATAAATATATGTGCTTCTTTGAGTTGGAATGATTTAAAAAAGCATAATTTTTCGCACAGCTGCAAATATTATTGTGTAGGATACTTACTCTAACTCTGTTGTTACGCAATCTTGCAGTTTCTTGCGAAAAGTAATTACCTACGTCATGTATGCCGAAACCCCCCTCTTCCACTTGAGATTGAGTGATTCGACACGACCCCCTCCTAAACGCTACGCTCAAATTTTTATCTTTGGAAAAAATGTAACCTAAAATTAGTAACGGCTGTGAAAGTGAAGATTTAAATAATATACTTGAAAAATTGGTATGGTGCTCGTTTACAGATAAGCAGTTATCGCCCCGTAAAACATTGGCAACACTGAAGCTAACTCGTGCCTTGCCCCCCGACCTTTGACCGGCTTCCTTTGCTGTAGCTGCCAGTCTTCTTAAGCATTTATTTTGTTCTATTGTATATTTAAACGCAGAACGTACCTAACTTGAAATGTTACGTAACCGGTCATTATATAGTAGCGTTGGTGCCGCGAACGGTTTTTTCCATAATTTTAAAACCGTTGACCAGAGTCATTGACCTCGTATTATTTAAATTAAACTAACTCGCGAGTAAGCCCGACTAGTTGCGGTTTGTTACCCGTGCATTTACAAGATTTTATGACAGTTGTTATTTATCTATGTTGCTTCGATCGAAACAACCCATTCCTAGTATCCCTCTCTTTCCCTCCTGTTGGCTCTTTTCCGCCATTTTCCTCCCTTCTCGAAGATGTTTTCTTGCCTACACGTTTCAGATCCTCCTTTACAGTCCTTCCACCGCGCCCTGTGGGCTTATTACCTAACTCGATCGCAATAGCTATCGTGTTCATTTTGACAGTACTTGTTATATTATGGGTATCAGTGGCGTGGCGTCCATAGAACTCGATTCCCACTGGCTTGCCTATTTTAAGGCAGTTGGGCACTTTATTGTGCAGAATTAGAGGAAAAGACCAGTTAAATTCCCTTCGGCTTGCTTTCTGATATACTTGACGCCACGCCACTGATGGGCATACCATTATAGGCGGTGTGACTAGCAACCCATCACTATTTCGATTCCCCTTTCCACCTTTACGCCCACAATTATGCTAAATGTGGCCTTTAGGTCTTGTTATATTAAGCTCTGTCTACCCCGTAAGGGATAAAGACGTGATTTATGAATGTGACTATGTACATTTTTCTATTTCAAAGAGATATGTATCCCTTTCCAGGTACCGCGCGCCCGCATCGCACTTCAGCATAACTTAGGACTTGGAGGAGCAGTTGTCATCACCATGTATCGCAAGGGATTCCAGAATGCCACGCCCAACAGCGTCGCTGCCATTTCCAGCAACCCCGAGGAATTCGAGGTCTTCAAATACTTGAAGGTCCTCGAAGAAGCCATGGCTACTGACGAAGATAAACTCATTGAAAAAGTCAGAGGTATCTACGGATTCAAGGTCAAAGGCGCCAGCGGAGCCGAAGGATATTGGGTTATTAACGCCAAAGAAGGCAGAGGAAAGGTCACATACAATGGCACGGAAAAACCTGATGTAACCTTCACTGTCAACGACAAAGACGTCGTCGATCTAATTTCAGGAAAACTTAACCCCCAAAAGGCCTTCTTCCAGGGTAAAATCAAGATCCAAGGTAACATGGGGCTTGCTATGAAGCTCACAGACCTCCAGCGCCAGGCCTCAGGCAGGATAGAGCAGATCCGCTCCAAACTGTAAAATACTGGTTGAAACCGGTCTAATATAGATTCTACTTCTCTTGGTTACGGATCTTCAGGTCTTGGGCATTTAAATAATTAGCAGTTTATAAATATTTTATAACTATTTATAACCTTAAATCAACACCATGACGCGATTCATAAAATCATACGACCTTTATTATGCACGTAGTTTAGGTGCAATGAAATATTATAGTTAAGTCAATAATTAATGTTATCATTCCCTGGATATTTTATATGTGGTAATATTTTGTTAATAAAAGTTTTATAAAGAAATGTTGGCTTTAGGTGAATATGAGCACTAAGAATGTTTGGTGGATGTTAAAGAATGCCTAAACAACAAAAGTAGGTGTACACACAGTCTAATCGACAAGTTAGAATATGCTCTATTTAATGCCTACTTAACGGCGTAACTTTAGGGTGGCAGGGGTGGCAAAATGCCACGGGGCCCTGAACCGAGTTGGTTTAGAGCACACCCTTCTGATACGCTTCTTTATATTGAGGAAGGAGCCCCATCTGACGTATTTGCCGCGGGCCCCAGACGTTATAGTTACGCCACTGGATGTGTCGATGACGTCGCAAAGGTGATGTCCACTGGGCTCTACTATTTGGATCCCCTCATAATTTTTGTATCTGGGGCATCTATTTGTGGGTTGCGTGTTTGCAAACTTCAGGTCAGGTGCTCTTCAATGAATTGTTCTTATTTTTGATTTTAAATTAGAATTATACAATGCAGTGTCCAAAATGTGGAATGATTGTGCTAATCACGGCGTTTTTATATTGAGAAGATGAGTGATTGAAGCGACGTGTTGAATGAAAGCCGCTCGGTGCGCCCCCTCGCGGCCGGCGTCGTTAAACTTTTATTCTTCGCGTTACGGCTAGATGGCGTTGAAAGCATAAACACATCTAAATAGTGGAGTTTAGTGGACGTCACGGTTCGAGTGATTGGATTGAGTTGTGTACATATTTGGTGATGGCAATGCAAGTGCAGTCAATAAAAAAATTGCTAAAACCTGGGTAAAGTTATAGAATGCAACTTTATCAGCCTTAGTGCTCATAGGATCCTTATTGTTTCACTCGACATGCTCGAAGCCTAGATGTGGTCAAAGGGCATAGAGCCCCCCTGGCGGTAGTTTTGTGTACTGCGGGCAGTAGGTACAGTTTTTTTTAACAGATTATCGTTATTTTAGTTATTATTTTTAACTAGTACTACTTTCCTCTTGAACCACTCTATCAATAAAAAAAACTGCATTAAAATCCGTGGCGTAGTTTTAAAGATCTAAGCATACCTACATAGGGACAGACAGACGGCGGAAAGCAACTTTGTTTTATACTACGTAGTGATAGTAGACAAAGAAACCTTGATTTGCCCTTGTTGACGTCTCATATTACAATGGACGAATTGGCAGCGCTTCTGGTGGCGCGAATCGGCGACCACCTGTTCTCATAGTAATTTGACTTGGCGAATTCGTTCGGGACGTTACTCACGATAAAAACGTATAAAATATTCAAGACCTCTCTGAGCCTCTAGTGTAAGTTTTCGCATGTGAAAAACGTCTCGAACGCGTCCACGTAAACGTCTCAATTAGTATGGAATAATTAGCAGCGCCACGTGCGGATCGAAACGACAACAAACTGTTTTGTATTTGAGACTTTAACGCAAACGCGTTCGAGACGTATTTTGCGACCGAAAACTTACACTAAGCATACTGTCCTCATAGTTCATACTGAGAAATTCGATTTTTGGAATTCGTTTCGTGCCGTTCCGTTCATAATTATACACATTGCTTGAGAGAGTGTGTGATCCAAACTACGAAAATCGAATTTCGGACTAGCCCCCCTTTATTTAATTGTAGGGTAGGTAGGTTTTACATTTTTAGAATTTTAGTTGAATATGAAAATGTTTGGAATATTAACCTTTTTGCCGACACGTCAAATACAAGAAACGTCACCCATACGCCAGACTTTATTGCGATGCCTTAAGTTGAACCTGCATTGTCCGTTTATTTAAGCTGTGCTTTTAACACCTTTATTTGATAAAATGGACTATTTCAAGCAACTAATTTGAATATTATGCTTTTACGTAGCTTTGTTAATTAATAATAAATATTTTTTCGCTGTTTGATAATTCGTGAATTTAGACAGAATCCCAATCGCCTTCGTTCGGCTGGCTATAAAAAAAAACGGCTTTGTCTATGGTTTTGTAGATTTGACAGTGACACGTGACAGTTGCCGTAGCCAAACTTTTTTTTAAATTTTTGTGGCAAACATTCGATGCTGGATTCTGTCTAAAAATCCGGTCGTTCGGTCAAACAAAGGTTCAAAGTACTTTTACAAAAATATCTGCAATCATAAAGTATTTTTGAAATCGGACAAGATAAATCGGATAATTGATGGTTTTCCTCGAAATGGTTTTCGAATTGGAGCATACTAAAAAAAATGAACAATGCCAATTGAACGAATGTTGCTTTTGCATTGAAGTAATGGACGTACCTATATATAGGTAGTTGGCGTCGAAAAGGTTAAAAATGTTAATGAACCCATTAATAAAGAATATCTAGTCAAAGGTCGCCGTCTTATCTTTGCGGCAGCGTTGTTTTATAATTATAACAACGAATAAGTATTGTGGACCTTTGTTCTACTAGACATGACTTCGTGGTCATTTAAGACTCATGTTTGACCACTCACTGTAAATCTTTAGATTATAAATGAAATTAGTGCTAAATTGCAACGTTAAGAAGAAGTGGAATCCTGCTAGGTCATATAATAGGGTGTGTGAAGTTCTTAATCCGCACTGGCAGCTATAAGTAGCTCAAGCCCCAGTGGCGTAACTATAACGTCTGGGGCCCGCGGCAAATTCGTCAGATGGGGCTCCTTCCACAATATAAAGAAGTGCATCAGCGTCCCTTCTATGCTCTAAACCAAGCCAGTTCGGGGCCCCGTAGAGCTAGGGGCATTTTGCCACCCCTGCCACCCTATAGTTACGCCACTGTCAAGCCCTGTCATTCTGATGAGGCCTGTGCCCCCAAAGAGAGTGGGACGTACACAGGCTGACGTTAACTAAGTAGCCGACTTATCTATCACCTAACTGTTTTTATACATAGCTAGGTACATATATGAACATAGGATAGCATAAGCATTATGTGTATATTCTGTTATTATCAAGTTATTATCACTGAAGTGGACATGGGTGCTGAAGTCCATTTGCTGATTCATTGTGAGTAGAATAACAACTATGACAACCGATTATTATGCATTCAAAATTACTTACATACATACATATCACGTCTTATCCCTTACAGGGTAGACAGAGCCTAAGGTAACAAAACCTTAACGCCACGTTTAGCATGATTAAGGGCGTATAGGTGCAAAGGGAAATCAAAATAGTGATGGGTTGCTAGCCGTCACTATCATAATTACTTGATTTTTCATTTCTCATACTTTGAAAGTAGGTCATTGATTATCTGGATAGCGGCTTGAAAGTGACTCTTCTTCTTCTTATTTGTGGCGTATCAAGTCGTTATAGCGACGACAACTTCGCCAATGTCAAAGTAACAAAAATATAAAAAAAACCTTGTGACAAAATGTCGGCAACGGTGTACGGTAATGGTCAAAGACCGTCCTCCCCCCCCTGTCGGGATCTTAGCCAACGGTCAATGATATCCTATGTTGTATATAATCATCTATTCTATACAAATAGTTCCTTTTTAATTGTAAAAGGCTAGCTAATCTTTTTTGAAAATAACATTCACGCAATATAAGCTTATGCAAGCGTATACAACGAGAATTAGAAATTATTACTTTCGGTATTATTTTTTAGCTTGAAATATAAGTACAATTGATTGACAGCGACCTCCGTGTCTGCAAGTTTAAAAAAAACTAGCCGGCAGCCATTGATGCGCAGAAGAAATGCGCAATGCGCGCAAATCGCGCAATAGAAAAAAGAGCGGGAAAAGAAAGACAAACGTAACAAACATTAAGTGCGACCGTGCCACGTTAATGAAATTTGTCATAACGAGAAATAACGAGAAGTGGCTGGATGCTGGCACGGGATCGCATTACTTGGCGTGCTCATGAAGAGTCCAATGCCCAACAATGGGACCTCAGGCTGAAGGAGAAAAATAAGTATTTGCCTATAACCACCTTTATTGTACTTCGACGGTGTTAGGTAGGTGTTGCATAGAAGCCGCGTCGGTTGCAATTCGGTGTGGATACAAGTGTTCTCTCTTAAGGATTTAAATACGTTAAAAACATTTGCACTTGGAGAATACTAGGTAACTATTTATATTAGGTAGGTATATCAGACGTAATGAACTCAATAAATTCCTTTGATAAGGAAACTTACGCCATTTACAACCCAAAGATAATTCAAGCCGCACACAGCTAACCGACAAATAAAGTTGTTAAAATGTACCTACCGGCAGAAATAGGTAGGTACTTATAACTATAATACTGACCTATGAAGTGTTTTTGAACACGCGCATACTGGTTCTCTTCAAACAGATTGAACAGGTTACTAGATAAAAGGGGGTTTGAATACAAAGTCAAAATGGTCATATTTTTAATTCAGTGGACTACTAAATTACCAATACCAAAGTAGCTACTAAGTCAGGTGCCTCTGCTACGTTCAATCGAAATGCATATGCAGATAAGCAGATTCAGAACGTTTTATACCTATCTTATCAAAACCATTGTTTACTTGCAAAAGGCGGCATCTAGCCAATTTGAAACTTTGGACTTATTACAAGTAAAATAGGTGAATCTCACGATGAAAGTACTTTCAAGTGAAAAACACATTGCCCTTTGATTCAACCACGCTCGTGTTCTTTGCCGAGCGATAACCGGCTGCTAATATCAATAACATAATATCGCACGGCACCTGCTATTTATAAGCGCTCGCTTTTATTTAATCGGTAGTGTTATTTCGCGCTGACACAATATACGTTCGTTACTATTTTGTCCAAATAAAATCGCAAAAATGACACAAAAAGTGTTCGTGGTAGGCGTCGGGATGACGAAGTTCACCAAGCCCAGCCCGGACCGCGACTATCCCGAGATGGGGAAGGAAGCCGTGGAGGCGGCGCTAGCTGATGCTGGTATCAAATACGATATAGTGCAGCAAGCTGTTTGCGGGTACGCCAAAGGAGACTCCACATGCGGTCAACGCGTGCTGTACCAAGTCGGCATGACCGGCATCCCAATCTACAACGTTAACAACAACTGCGCCACCGGCTCTAGCGCGCTCTTTCTCGCTAAACAACTCGTCGAAGGTGGCGTCTCAGACGTCGTGCTCGCTGTCGGCTTCGAGAAAATGGCCCCCGGAGCCCTCGGCGGGTCTCCCTACAACGACCGCACACACCCCCTAGATAAGCACACTGCCAAAATGGTCGAATTGGCCGGCATGGCGAAAGCACCTATGACCCCCCAGTTCTTCGGGAACGCAGGCATCGAATACATGAAGAAATACGGCACGACAGAATTGCATGTGGCGAAGGTTGCGGCGAAGAATCACAGGCACGGTGCGAAGAACCCACGCGCACAAGGCGCTAAAGAGTACACCGTTGAGGAGGTACTTAACTCGAGGAAGATCTTTGGGCCGTTGACGAAGTTGGCATGCTGCCCGACGAGTGATGGCGGTGGCGCGGCCGTGCTCATGTCGGAAAGAGCAGTTGTCCGTTTCGGACTCCAAAATAAAGCTGTTGAGATCGTCGGCATGGAAATGGCCACGGACACAGCAGAAGTTTTTACGGAAAAGAGTCTGTTGAAAGTCGTAGGTTACGACATGACGGCTTTAGCCGCGAAGCGTCTGTACGAGAAAACGAAGGTGTCTCCGAAGGAGGTGAATGTTGTCGAGCTGCATGATTGCTTTGCGACTACTGAGATGTTTACGTACGAGGGTCTGCAGCTGTGCGAAGTTGGGCAGGCGGGCAAGTTCATAGACGATGGTGACAACACGTATGGAGGGCGCGTGGTGGTGAACCCGAGTGGAGGGCTGATCGCCAAGGGGCATCCTTTGGGAGCCACCGGGCTGGCGCAGTGTGCCGAGCTGGTGTGGCAGCTGCGCGGAGAAGCTGGCGAACGACAGGTTAGTAACACCTTATTTTAGTAACAAATGTTAAGTATTTGACAGGTTGAGCCTTCTGAACCCTTAGACCATTTAAGGAACGGTGCAAGGTTAGGGGGACGGAGGATTTGCCTAGGTACCTATTATATGTAGGTAACATTTGTTATGTTTTTTTTTTTAACCATTCCCCCTGCACTAAAAATTTAATCTATATTTTAGTCGATAGCATAAGGGAATCTTAAGAGATGAGAGCATGAAAGAATTACGTATACCAACAAAAGCGACTAAATAAAGCAGAATTAAGACATTCCCTTAAAAATCTTGAATAAACCTCGCCGATTATCATGAAAAGTAACTGGCTGTTACAGCTGACTGAAACGCCAAGAAAAAACTTGGTAAACTTCAATTTGAAAACGACATTACTGACAGCCTCCACTGTAAGCTTGAAGATGTTTCCTGCGTATATATTTTTTTTAATAGTGGTTACTCTTCATCCTGGCTTCGTGAGCTCGTGGTACATGTACCCGAGTAAAGACGTGGTAACAGAAGAATATCTACTGACGCGTCACGACTTAAGAGACACCTACGAAGACCGTCATAAAAACAGAACCCTTGAAAACTTTCCGTACCTTAACAGTAACTATAACAACAGTGTTCCGAATGAAGAATCTTTACTGAAGCATGGAAATTGTCAAGATCTTGACAACAAGATGCGACGTCCCTTCCCGCGAGTGAAGGATAAAATAGCGGCCCTGCTTCGAGACAAGAAGGAAGGCTGCGTCGACATTTCGCTTGCTTCGCTCACTCCGTTTAACAGAGGGGTGTCACTCTTCGCGCGATCTCGCTTCTGCGTCAATGCCGTGAATACAGAGGGCGTCTAATTTTCAGAAGTCTATTTTAAGAATTGAAACAATAGTTTGATAGTGATGTTGATAGTTAGTTTAGAACTGTATTGTTGTGTATCCTATTTTAATTTATGGTGAAGAATTTGAATATAGTTATCTACTTTTAAGTAAACATGGTCTTTTCTTCATCCAGAGGCCATAATTGTCCAACGCATTCATCGTCATTTTTTTTCTCATTGCCTGATACCGTTTGATTGAAGGAAATGGTGAATGCGGTTGTGATTCCAGGTGCGTTAGAAAATAAAGCCTCTGATTTACTGTTAGCTGCAGATTTAATAGCTTTAGTACAGCACCAGCAGCAGTTTGTCATGAACGCAATATTCAAAGACTTTTCAAGCACCTTTCCTTCTTACATGAAACGTGGCGTTCTGTGGAAAACTTTTAAAGTGGAACGTTTGGTTTGCAATGCGGGACAGCAATTTAAAAGTTCGAACGAATATTTGGAACATTTGTAAGACCAAATGTTTAATAGAGATTTTTTATCTTGAATAATAATCCTATCGATTAGTATAATAAAATAGCGTGTTTGCTTTTTTTTTAATTTTAGTTGGATCGAGACCCGGGCGAGGTAAGCGAGTTTTAGAAAATCTTTAAATACAGTTTTGTTTCTTTTAGAATGTTTCCTTTAAATATAATGAGCCAACTTAAGGATTAAGGATTTAAGGTCGCTTCTCTCCAGGGCCCGACTTATTTTTCCACACTGTTTCTGTATATTTTGCTTTTCTGGCTTTTTGTCTAACTGGTATTTTGCGTTCCTGACAAGATGCGTGTAAACGTATCTTATGAACGATCGCCGAGCAGCTCAAAATTGTCTGCAATCCACACCTGTTTGCAAACAGTAGGTATTAAACATTACGGATTCGGCTTTCATCTTGAAGCAAAACGAAGTAGGTACGAAGTATAATCCTGACATCATAATATTCAAAATGCGCTTAGGTAACCCTGTTCTGGAAGTTACTTGTACCTAATTGGGGAGGCTTTGTATTGGGGACCGAAAGTATGAATAACAAATGTTAATTTCACTTGTATGTAAGATAACTGGTTGGCTAGGTATTATCTAGAGTTGTGACGATAACAGTGAGTTAGCAAAATAGGTAACGTCACTATCTTTTTGATAAAAATGCTTTGTGCACTGTTATATAAGAAGGGAAACACAATATTATTCTACAATCACTACTTTAAAGACCGTGTGTAATGTGAAAACAATACCACTCGCTACTGACACGCGCTATTGCTAACAGTGTTTTGTTTTCCAAATAAAAACACATTTTCCAAGATGCCGAGAAAAGTGTTCGTTGTAGGTGTTGGCATGACGAAGTTCCTGAAGCCAAGTGCTGACCGGGATTACCCAGAGATGGGGAAGGAGGCGGTGGAAGCGGCGCTGGCCGACGCCGGCATCAAATACGACAAGATCCAGCAAGCCGTCTGTGGATACGTGTTCGGAGACTCTACCAGCGGTCAACGCGTGCTATATCAAGTTGGCATGACCGGCATCCCCATCTATAACGTCAACAACAACTGCTCCTCCGGCTCCAACGCTATTTTCCTCTGCAAACAATTGATCGAAGGCGGCATAGGCGACATAATGCTTGCTGTTGGTTTTGAAAAGATGGCGCCTGGCCCACTCGGCAACGGTGCCTACAAGGACAGAGCTGATCCTCTGGGATTGCACGACAAAAAGATGGACCAAATCATAGGCCTCGTGAAAGGCCCGTTAACTCCTCAGTATTTTGGTAACGCTGGCATCGAACACATGAAGAAATACGGAACAACTGAAGTGCATCTAGCTAAGATAGCAGCGAAGAATCATAGGCACGGGATGAAGAACCCGCGGGCACAGAGTACCAGGGAGTATACCGTGGAGGAGATTCTCAACTCAAGGAGGATCTACGGTCCACTGACCAAGTTAGAGTGCTGTCCCACCAGCGACGGTGCGGGTGCAGCCGTGCTCATGTCCGAAGAAGCTGTGATACGTTTAGGACTACAAAGTAAAGCTGTTGAAATCATCGGAATGGAGATGGCGACTGATACTCCGGGACTCTTCGCCGAGAACAGTTTGATGAAGATTGCCGGGTACGACATGACCGGGCTCGCAGCCAAACGCATTTATGAGAAGACTGGTATAACGCCTAAGGAAGTAGACGTGGTCGAGCTCCACGATTGCTTCGCTGCTAACGAGATGATCACATACGAAGGCTTACAGTTGTGCGGGGTGGGGGAAGCGGGGAAGTTCATTGATGCTGGAGACAATACGTACGGAGGGCGCGTGGTTGTGAACCCGAGTGGAGGGCTGATCGCCAAGGGGCATCCTCTGGGAGCCACCGGGCTGGCGCAGTGTGCCGAGCTGGTGTGGCAGCTGCGCGGAGAAGCTGGCGACAGACAGGTCAGATTAAAAACGGCAGATTACTGCCTTAACTTTTTTTTGTGTCTTCGATCTAGCAACTAAAGCGAGGGATACATTACATCTTTGCCAGCCGTAAGTTCTTCTGTAGGTAACACTCGTATATACGTATCGTCCCTAGATGGTAGGGAAAATAATTGGACACTAAAACAACTACCTACGAACATTGACGATCAAGAGTGAATCTTTACTGTGAGTGTGTTTTTCTTTAGTGTGTGTGATTCGAGTATGTACACCGAATATGAATGGCGAAATGATTGGGTAGCATTCAAAGTCCACGTGTACAAGATACCTTCTACGATTATTAAGTATTGGACTGATGAATAGGCGATGGAAACCGTCTTTATTCAGATTGTAGGAATCCTTGTCAGTACCTATCTTTTGATGAATTGAAACCCTTTTAATGAGCTCTCACCCATCGGTGGTGGTCTGGTGCGGTGCATGGAGGTCACGGAGGACACGGTTCTCTCATAAACGAACGCACTTTAATTTATATCAAACTAAACAGTAAACTAAATCTTGGCCATTTCGCACTGCGACCTCCCAAAACTTTAGCTACGTCTCCACTTCTCTCCCACGATCAATGGTCTAAGCCTCACGTATTTTTAAAAGAGGGGGATCTGCGGGCATCTGTCGCTACTGCTGAAGGGGTAAAACAGAAGTACTTTTGCGTGTGGCATCTGGTACGCCTAGTCTGGGCGAAGGAGGAAATCATGGTTGTGTAACATTTGGGAGTGGACTGGTATAGCCTCGGTTGAACAGCAGTTCCGTCTGGCTATTGGCAGAGAAGAATACAAGAATCTAACAGCTAACCTTCAGGACTGAAGTAGTACGTGAAGAAGAAGAAGACGCCTAATCTACCCGGATAGCTACCATCATCCCACTTGCTAATCCTACAATGCTGTACAGTCAGCGAGCTCTTAGAATGTCATTCGGGTTTGTCTGTCTCACTCACTCTTATGAGTTTGATACCTACTTGAATCGGCCAAGTGAGATACGTCCCACTGCTGGGCGCAGGCCTCCTCTCAGAATGAGAGTCATAGTATAGTAATAGTATAGTGCCCGGTGCGGATTGGGAACTTCACACACACCATTGAATTGCTTGTGTTTTGTTGAATGTTTTCCGTGTGGCACCATATTTTTGTGGCTATGCAATTAATGTTTAGTGCCATCAATAAAATCTTGATCTTTGTTATCGGGCTATATAAGAGATAGCAATTGGACTTCGATTTGCCAATGTGGTATGATAAGATGCTATTGTATCTGCCTATCAGATAATCTACTCGATCAGCAGGCTTATTACCTAACTCGCTCGGTGGCTCGCAATCGCTATCGTGTTCATTTTGATAGTTCTTGTATGAACGCGACAGCTAGCTGCTTCCGATGCCAATTGTCAGCCCATACATGAACTGTCAAAATGAACACGATGGCGATTGCGAGCGAGTTAGGTAATAAAGCCTAATAATCACATGTTATGATCGTGACGAGGAATGGCATTTGTAAAATTAATATCTTATGTAGGTACCTTTAGTAAGCGACAATTGAAGACACCCGTGATGAACTTGGAGGAGTACGACTGGAAAAGAACTTTGATGCTTTGTAAAAAAACACCTGGTGCCCGATTTTTGAAAGCACATCACTCGAAAGTGGTATAAATCTGTTTATATCTTCAAAACAACAGCTCTAATCAAATTATTGACCGGTTCACAAGATTAATGAGAGCTGTGATTGTCTTCTATGCTACTCGTATTTCAAATTCAACCCAATTTATCAGCACTTTCGAGTGGTAATTTCACACGTGCTTTCAAAAATCGAGCTCCAGGTCTTAAAAACGGCACTTCAGTCTTTAGAAAGAAACAATTGGCGCCACGTATAAGTTAGAGCTAGACAACGCTCTACGAAGGCGAAATTAGCCGAGAAGACCGATGTACAATCTTCATGACCGGGCACTGAATCAGTGGCGTAACTATAACGTCATGGGGCCCGTGGCAAATCCGTCAGATGCTCCTTCCTCAATATAAGGAAGTGCTTCAGCGTCCCTTCTGTGCTCTAAACTAAGCCAGTTCGGGGCGCCGTAGAGCTAGGGGCCCCTGGCATTTTGCCACCCCTGCCACCCTATAGTTACGGCACTGCACTGAATTGTGGCAGTTTTGATCAATCTAACTTTTTTTTTTCAGGTGTCCAATGCCCGCATAGCTCTGCAGCACAACCTGGGGCTCGGGGGCGCAGTCGTCATCACCATGTACCGCAAGGGATTCCAGAACACGTCTAAATTATAATCGGGACTAGAAATTGTAGATGGCCAGTCCCATGCAACATTTTGGTCGAAGTGATGTATTTAACTTTGAGTAAGTACTTGTGTAAGGAAAATAAGTATATTGGTTGCACCAATGGTTGTATGGGGCTGGATAGAAATCCACAGAAGCTTATAAAAGAAACTTACATCAGAAATAGTAATTATATTAAGTTTCAACGTTATTAATATCAGCACCGTAAGTTTTTCGTCGGCTTTGTTTTTTTTTCTGGTTTGAAGGTTGTTTGTTTCATACATATAAAATAAATAATTATTAAGCACTCATTTAACTTTATTTAAACACCTACAAAATTATATTTGGTCTTTTACAAAGTAGTTCAGCTCTTCTCTAAAAGGTGGCGCCACTAAACGTGACACGCTTAATATTTGAAACGATCTCTTGACTTGTCATTTTCTTGACCCAAAATGCCCATAATAAGGTTTAGTAATTTTAATGTAAATTATATAATTAAATTGGAAATTTACCATAAAACAAACTAAAGTTGCGGCCTTGCGGGCAACAACTAGTCTAAATCTTAACTCTCCTTGGGTTGGCCGTAGTCGGGTAAAAATTACAATATAATTGCGGCTTGAATAACCGACCTGACCCGATTTTTGTGTCAGCCAGAACATGGTAAGTAAAAAAGTTTAGTTTGTTGCCTCGGCAATTAACTCTTGTCTCGATTTTATTTTAATGAAACACTGTTTGGAAATCATTTCATTTTATTGCTCCACAAGGTATAAGCATTTTTCAAGTAAAAACACACTTCGAACCACATTACGAGCATGTGTGTGCCATAACAGAACCATTTACCTTACTTCTAATCTATCAGGTACTTTACAATATACAATCTGCTCGTGTCACCTCTAGTTATAGATTTGGCTTTGCAGTAAAATATACGGGGACTATGAAGGTACTTAGTGACTTAAGTTTCAAGCCCTCGAAATCGCTCAAAAACTAGAACAAAGTTGTGTTGTCCAGTAGTTTTTTTTTTCAAACGAGAAGTCATAGACTGCTGATCTCTTCTCAGAGTTCATTTACTTTTTTTGAGCAAATTTAGGGACGTTGTAACCTTTAGCCACGGGGTTCAAATTTTCTGTCCGAATATACGAGCGAATTTTAATTTAGTCAGAAATTTTGAACCAACCGACTCAAGATTTGATACTAGGTATCAAAAATATTGCACTGATTGGTATTCATCGCATGCTGTATGCATTTACGTCTTAGATAGTCGACGTAAGGTCGCAATTGCAACTACACGTCGCCAATAGATACGGCATTACGATAGCAACGAATCAGATTTTTACCATTTTGTATCCAATGCAAATGCGTTCTAAGTAAAGTTAAAATACAAATTTCTGATAAACACACACAATTCATAATCAAAAAGGTTGAAAGTCAAATTTAAATAATTTATTGTTACAGTCGCAAAAATAATATAAAAAGTCTAAAATGAGCCTGCTGTCAAACGTAAGGTAGATGTCACTACTGACATAACGTAGTAGAGGACTTATAACCGTTAGTGTTCACCAGATGGAGCCTCAAGTTGACTTGTATTCTTCACTAGAGACATCTAGCGACAACGGACAGAAGACTCAATGTTACAAACAATACTCCGTAAAACCTAATAAAACGGGAGACTGGTCTGAAGCTGGACGCTATACTAAGCGACTAAATGCTCAGTCTACTTCTAACATCGCGTGCCTGCACGAGACCACGTGAGAGCTGTGTCGCGCGCGATATAGAATACCCGTCTCTTTCTAAATAAATAGCATGAAAAAGATAGGTAGTCTATCTCGCGGGCGAAACGGCACTCGCGTGGTCACGTGCTAGCCATTTTGTGGACTGGTACAGCGTTGGCATCGCTTTGAATAGCGTCGAATTCGGAGTCTCTAGCTTAACTTATTTACATACAGATGACATCTGGTGTTGCTAGCACGAAAGAGAAATGTGCCACCATTTGCCTAAACAGCCAGAACAGCAACAGCCTTGAGAAATAATTTAATTTTGGACTAATTACAAAGTGGGCAAGACATTCCGCTAAAAAGTTTCGTTTGTAATTAAAATGTAGAAGTTTTATGATGACTTTGTACGTTCTTAAGTAACATCCACCTCCAGGTTTTACAGTGTGAACTGGAACTCTTGAAGCTCATTTAATAATCTGCCTTCTAGAACTTGTTTCCCAATGGCAAAGCAAAGTCCATCTGTAACTTTTACGCAACTAACGAGAATGGAATAAGTGAGACCTGTGTCAAACGTCAGTGTGGCCATATTAAAGTAAATGCCGCTACTTTCTAGGGTGGATGCTGCTATAAAATTTTCCGTACATTTTAAATTATACTGCAAACAATGGGTTCAAAATTTAATGCTTATTTTATTATAACAAATCTAACAAGGCAGTGACCATTTTTAAGAACGTTTCCGATTCGGAACCCTAATTTAATTTTATAATACTACCTAACACAATTAAGCTTAGGCAGAAGCGTTTTTTATCTGTACAAGTGCTCAATTCTGTCATTTTAGAGGTACCACTCAGTTTTTTAATTGTTTAACGCCTACAGAGATAGTAATATAAACTTTTGAAAAAAAAAATAAGATTTCATTCTCTTACACCGTTGTTCGAATCGTTATTTTGCTAAAAATATTTATTTTCTTGTAGTGGCACGATTCATCTAATGTTATTTATATTTTTATAATATTGGCACTTACCTTACAAGACTTTGATCTTATGCCCATTGAAAAACCTATGTGCTAGCGTTCTCTGCGTCCCACGCACTAATTATCCTAAAACGTATAACCCTCCTCGCCCAAGCTAACTTATTGGAAAGATAGAAAGCGATAAACGCTTTTTGCGATCAACTGCTAGCACGCTAAGTTTCCCAAGACCTTTATTGAAACCATACATTCCATCCAAAATGACAGCAGTTGAGCAAGTTCGTTTTTTATTTTGCGACTTTCACATTTTACTTCAAAATTGATGTATTTTATCAACAAACGTTCATTGAGATCACAGGTGTACAATATACCCTGGCAAATCACCAATCACAATAAAAACTTTGTCTCTTTCTTTCGTCAAGTCCCTTTTACCCAAGTGACATTTACAACAATCAATATCGAAGGGATAGTACTGCATTTGGTCGCTAGAGTCACTCACATTTACGTACATAACCGGCGGCAGCTACTGTTTTCAGCAGGTATACCAATTTAAAATCACGAAAGGCGTTAGAGCCTTCATAAATATGTATTGTGTACATTACTTCACATTGCATGATAGATTCAACTATGATAAATTATAATTTACGTAAATGGCAATAATTTGTTTTCAGTTGAATGTGATCCTAGCAACACTGCGTATAATGTCTATTTAGCCAAAATTAGTGTCAGGTTAAGAGTTGCCAGTTAACGAAAGAACCATAGACAATTGTTTTTATCGCGCCTTACACTAGAGTTCTAGATTTAACAGCCTGGCACACGTACCACTTCGTACTTAAATAATACGTTACATACATGTACAATACAAGTCCCTCACTGTCTTTTACTTTCTAACAAAAATATTTACGAAATTAAAAAACAACCTTCAAGAGTTACCTCCACGATAAAAGAATACTTGTTAGTTAGCACCATTAAAATATTTCTCAATAAAAAGACAATGAGACGACTTTTGTGAAACTTTTCCATCGTTACAATGGATATTAACCTACCCTACGAATTAAAGCGATACATTTTAGGTTAAGTCACAGACTCACAGAATGGCTAAGCCATTTTCAATTTTTTAATTTGCAAAACCCAGATATAAATTTTATATTGCAGTAAAAACTTGAATAAAACTAAATTAAGAACAGAAATAGTTGCCAATAAATACTAAAATATATATTTACAATTAAAAAACTATTAAATTTGCCAAGCCAAAATATAATAGCACCAAAACGTGTAACAACCACACTGACAGAAAAGTTTCAGTACAACTTAACTAAGTTTAGTTCATTATTTATAATGACGACATACAGTCTGTTTCTAAATTAACACTAATTATGTTTTAAACAATAAGTTATTCTCATTACACTCGCTTGGTAATAATATATTATTATTAATAAGTAAAATGGTAATTATTTTCTCAAAATGTCTCTGACTAGAGATTTAGCCTAACCTAAAACTGATACTTAGCTTAGTACAACTACAGTTTAACATAGCACTCTTTAATAAGAAGAAATTAGAAATTTCACAATTTGTGGCATTTGAGCTTTGCCAAAGATAAAAATTTTGCTTCACTTTAGTAGGTAGAGCGAAATTTTATTCCACTTTTCAAAACGTATAACAAATAATGACACACAATTTGATTGCGCTTCACACCATCTCGCGGCCGAGCCGTTAATTTTGTGACGCCTCAGACAAAGTCATAGACAAAAATCATTACACAATGTAACACGTAGTGTTGTCATTTGGAAAAATATATACGGAAATCACACGTATAGCGTAACAAGGTAAAATATATTTACAAATAGGTAATGAAGTTTACTCAGTCATATTTATGGGCTAAAGAAAATGCACTGTTACTGGCATAGGCTATACAATTAATGTGAAAGGCTTTAATGCGTTCGAATTACAATGGATTACATAAAGTCTACACAGATTGTGAACTATGCAAAAAACGTAAAAAATCAGATTTAAGTCATTTTTCGTTGTATAAAGTGGGTTAGAACAGCGAATGAATAAATAACGCCTAATGGCCAGAAGATTTACTACCATTACTATTTCCCACACCTTCCTTGTGTCTAGACTTTATGTAGCCAAGTCTTAGCCTGCTTCACCACTCTGTTAAATACCAGTAAACTTAAGTGTCAGTTATCTATGATGACGTCTCCGTTTCGTAGTAATAAATAGAGACGGAATCATAGATAACTGGAACTTAACAGAGTGTGAGACAGGCCCTTAGATAACTTTTCGTAGTGGGTTTGAACGAACTGTGGACTCTTAGACGTAGCTTCTCAGTTTTACTTTTAGGAGAGCAACATTCACTGCAAAATCGCACAATGAAACTACAGCAGCGTATTAAACAAATTGCTTTAAGTCGTTGCAAGTTACTGCGAAGATTGCGGTCACCGAACTCTGAAGAGTTCAGATCAAATACGAAATAGCAACATTTTTCTTACAATTTGACTGGTTACTTTCAAAACTCCGTATCTTACCATACATATAATTAACCCGAAAACAACCTTACACATACTCATTTCGGAATCTTATGGTTGATAATGATACGAATTTGAGAAAATACCCGTTTGAAATTGAGCTTACGATGACAGTTTTATAAAAGTCTTATAAGACTTCAAATGCGAAATGACAATGTTAGTCACCCAATATCTGATGAGAACTAGAAAAGAGATGATAAACGCCATTATGGCCCCAGATTTGCAGGCCAGCTTTAATGCGTTTGATAAAAATTTTGAATTAGATTTGACATTGAAAATTTTAAGAAAAGTCCACGTAACAAATAGTCAGATTTAATATTGGCATTTTGTTTACTTTTAGACTATAATTTTTAAATCAGTTAGTCGCTTAGACTCATTAAAACTGAACGACTTTTGTACATATAGCATAAGCAAGAATTAATGAAATTTATGAAACATCGGACACACTGTTAAGCTACAATTGATTTCATCACTTACAAAGTTACAAGAGGCTTACTAGGGCCTTACCATCACGTCTTAATGCGATCCAATTCCGATAGGTTCTCTCGCTGTCAGATTCATACTAAAAATTACAGCGCAAACCTGAACTGTGTCGGAATTGAATCGCAATAAGACGTCATGGTGAGGCCCAACTTTGCTAAGTTACCTTATTCTTAACAACCAAGTTAGACGGCTTAAGCCTTTACACATAAAACCCGTCGGTAGATTCAGGCAGTGACTTGTCCAATTATTGCTCCAAAGACTCCAAAACAATTTATAAATCTAAAACGTAACAGTTTTCTCTTACGTTTAGCCAAATATAATAATTTTTATATACAATGAGGTAGAATGTGGGATTACACCCATATTTTAAAGTTTAAAATTGTGCCGGCCTCGACGCCGCAACTCGTCGGGCGAACCAACTCTTTGAAGAGAGGAATTATTAAATAACAAATGTATTTAACCATCGTTCGCTCCAGACGCCTTGGGTCCTACATAAGGTATAGCTGACGACAGGCACAACATGATTTCTATAATTTCCGAAACTTCTGCCGAGTCCTCGATTCATCTCCGTACAACGCTTCATGTAAATTTTCTTCGTGACATGGGTACCATTTATGTATGAGTGCGATTACTATTATTATTTGGTATGGTTGAGGTTTTATACAGAGTTATTTAGCGTAGAAAAATATAAAGAGGTCAGAGTAACGTTAGATACTGAGCACTGTAGCACGTACTTTACGATAAGTACCCACTGACGGCCGGCCGTAATGCTCGCGCCGCACCGCGGTGACAACACTGGAATTACTAAAACGAACGAACCTATTGCAAACAAATTTAATAATAACCCTGTATAAATTATGCTTATGGTGGTAAGTGTTAAAACTATTTCTCTATATTTATGTGAGTATTCGGTTATTTATTGAAAAAGCAGATTGAGGTTTTACGAAAAGGTAACAGATACCTCGCAGATGGCACGACGAAGAGACTACAAGACTGTACAATATAATGTACAAAAATAACTAAAATAATTTCAGTAAACTGTACTTGATATGATTATGTACATCAGATCGACCTGTACGGTCTGTAATTGCTACTATTTCCTGTTTGGTAAAATATCGCCTCGGCACTACACAATATCTACAAAAAATATTAATCATGTAAGAGTATAAAGTATAAAGAGTAGAAGTCCAGATAAACCGCGTCGAACAGTATCCCAAGAGTTAAAAGAAGTGGATTTATATACATGACGGTGCAGCGAACAGAGTACGTTCGGAATCGGTCAGCACCTCAAAGTTTTGTACTTTGTAGACGCAAAAGTCACTCAGCGTTTATTCACGTCACTAGAAGCGGAGCCTCGTGATGACCCGCGTCGGTCAACAGGGCGGGTCCTCCTCCTGCTTTGGCGGCGAGGCGCTGGGCCGGGGCTTGTTTGGATCGGGGTCTTTGAGGCCCTCGCGTCGCGCGAGTTCTGCCTCGCGGGCCTCTAGCCTAGCCTCCCTGCGGACCAGCTCCGCCTCTCTCTCGTCCAGCTGCAGCGCGCGTTCAGTCAACCTCGCCTCAGCGTCGAGCAGCCTGGCTGCTAGCTCCGGATCAGGATGGGGTGGCGGGGACGTGGACGACGTCACAACATCCGCTGGTGGCGTATGCGGTTTCAACGCCACGTTTGGCTGGAAGTCCCGCTCGAACCGAGTACAGTCCGCTACACGAACGACTCTCTCCGGATGCTGGAGGATGGGTTCCCTCTTGCCCCACGGCCTGAAAGCGGAGAGCGTCCTGTAGGGCAGGTATGGGTCCACGTACAGTGTGTAGCTGTAGTCCTCGCCCCTGGCTTTCTTCGGGGGCGACTCTGCGGGCTCAGGCTTGCACACCACTGTCTCCACAACCTGGAATTGAGAGAAGGGTAAAGTGAGACATTGAATACGTAATCTTTACATTATTATTATGGCTGTGTTAAGATTTTTTTTGTTTAATTTCGGGACACGCCTTTAATTTACTGTCAACAAAGAGTTGTTAAAGGCAAGTCAAAGTACAAATTAATTCATAGACTTTTTAGTTACGTAATTTTACGTTACGTTACGTAGTGACAAATACATCTTGGGTAAGTATGTACAAACAGACTATTATTTCTACCGAAGCAACACCAGATCAAAACGACTTTGCAAGCTACCGAAGCTACTCAAAATTATCATTGTTTTTTATCACTTAAAGACAAATTCCTAATCGCGAACTAGCCCTCGTTATCTCGAAAGCCCATTCGTCTTAGCTACCTCTGGGGGGCAGACGCGCGTCATACCCCCTCCCCCGAGGGTCGCGTGGGGGTCGCGGGTGGATGTAGGTCGCAGCCGGGGCACAGACGACCCCCAGACGCTTGCCTCGCCCGCTGACAACTATTGACGGACGGAGGAACGTGTTAGGAATTGCCTATGGAATTTCAGCGTAGTTGATTTCGATAGTATCGATTCGCGACTTATGCAACGAACGTGGTTGTGAGCTGCTAGTTGTGTATTTGGTTCCAATGGAACGCTATTCGCAAACAAACAAGTTGGTCAGTTGCGAAACATTGTATGTGCGAAATGTAAGTGTCTAACGTAAACCTAACCTTTTTAAAATTGAGAAACGATGGGAGCTTCAGAAAACTGCCATTCCATTATACGTCATGGAGAGCAAATATAATGGTGTAAAGTAAACCCTTGGTAACCAACTATATGTTACTATATGTACGTACGTTGGCATATTTTTGAGGAACATTTCCGCCCTGTTGTTTGATTACTTGCTTAAGTTGTGTAGCTATACACATTAAAAAAAAAAAAAGATATACTATACTACTATACTACAAGAATACAAGGACGTGACAATGACAAAAATATCTTAATTAAAATAAACACATGTGTATATAAAACAAAAAGCTGACCGACGCCGACTGAATGACTGACTGACATATCAAAGCACAACCCAAATTTTGCACAAGTTAGTTATGATACTTCATTTACAAATTGTACTATTGTAAATTACAATAGTTCTAGTTCAGACGTATTTCACCAAGTACCTACCCATGTCATTCTAACCTCATTCTATTCTCTGTATAATACCATTCTAGGAAAATAGCAACGGCTGAGATGGTTAAGTTAGGTCAACATCTCCCGAATTTCAGGCCTAGGCTTCATTTGAGGCCTCCATTAACCAACCAGACAGTTACTCCAGCCTCATAAACGCTACAAAGAGCGGAGACTTCAAAGGCTACCTACGAACGTAACAAGGCTAGAGGTCTGATAAGACTCATTTTCAGAGCGCGTGTATACTAGTCCAGCAAAACCTGGTCTCCCCCTCCCCGTTACCTCTAAGAGCGAAAGCGAGTAGTGGAGGTAGGTCAATGGGCTCGCAGGGTTCACAGTAAAGTGGTTGTGTGGGAGCAAACTGACAAACATATTGCGGCCTACTTGCGAGTAATTTAGCAACATGGCTGCCTACATTTTTGTTTACACGGGTTTCTGCCAGCCTTAACCTTTCTGCCGCGAATTTGAACCTTATTTATGCTGACAAAATGCTTATTTTCGCAGCTATAACGGTTACGCGTGCACTTAGTACGCTTCTGATTCTCTAAGAATGTAAAGGGAAAACAATTACCGTCGTTGTTTTTTAGCTCTATCATATACCATCAGTGGAACTAAGAACTAAATATTCCTTGTACCAACAATAAAATTAAATACCTCGAAGATATTTCATTTAATTTTTTGGATTTATAATTTAGTCCCGCCTTTCACACGGTTTTCTTTGAACATTGATCTGTACGGAAACATTTTGTCAACTATGGTTCAAAAATCATGAAGAACATTTACAGGGCTATTAATTCAACCTAACCTAACTAGTTGGAATATTCTGGAACAATTTTCACAGGCTTTGTGTAAGATACTTGAAGTAATTAACCTTTCATTCGCAAATTTCTCATTACATCCACGATCAGCATAAATTCGCGCAAACAAGTTCCAAATTCAAGCTTAATTTGCGATGCGACTCCTGGCGGGCGAATGCGGAACTACATAAATAAACGATGTTTAGGGTTGCCAGCAGAGAGCGTCGTTAATTATTGGCATAAATTCGACGTCTATGACAAGGGAGCAGGTGACATTGTCTATATTCTGAAGAGGTAATAAAGCACCGGTCCTTTTCACGCAAGTGTTGGTTAGAAAGAGACAAGTGTTTAATTTTGACGATAAAAGCTGGAGGGAGAGGGATCAGGTGTGTGATTTTGTTACTTTCATCGTTAAGTTTATGAAGTTATGTACTAGCTAAAGTCGGCGGCTTCGCACGTGGCCCCTATTCTGGAGGCATTTGACAAAGTCCTCATCTCCTTGTGTTGATTTGGTTTAGGTTAGCGGTGACGAGTCAGTCAGAAACTTTCTTTTTACTTATAATATATTAAGAAAATTGGTGGCAGCCAACAAGTACGACGCAATTTTTTAAATGTTAGATTGAAATCATTTTATGAAGAAGAAATAGATTTATTGGCTGAAATTTATGTCGCGCTCACGGGTCGCTGCCGCTCTGCCTAGTTTATGGTAACTTTATGTCCATAAATTGTGTAATTTTCAGTCCTAACAGGCAACCCTGCATTATCTAACCAGTCTCGTCTTGGCTTATGTATGATTTGTCATTAACATTAAAATAATTGTGTGCCGAAGATTTAGTCGAAAATTCCACATAACCTTCTTGTGTCATTGTTTTATTTATAGTTACGAAAGATTGCAATAACCAAGGCTGTTTTATCTTATCGTTGCGATTTTCGATATCTGCCGGTCTTGGTCGAGGTTGCGCTCAACAGTTACTAGATGGCGTTATTGTAACAGTTTAGATCCAATAGAGGGCGCTACCGAGAGAATTTAAAAGCGAGGTTGCTCTTGATGTGCGAGCAGTTTGCA
The DNA here is from genome assembly GCA_949127965.1 of Pandemis corylana. Lineage (NCBI taxonomy): Eukaryota > Metazoa > Arthropoda > Insecta > Lepidoptera > Tortricidae > Pandemis > Pandemis corylana. Next base: position 11,916,981 of record OX421865.1, on the reverse strand, counting down.
AAAGATTATTATTTTATTATCTGTGGCAGACGTAAAGGCGGTAATACACATGGCATTAAACTTGCTAACATGTGTACGTGACGAGGAGGGGAAAAAACATAGTAAAATAGTGGGACACATTTTTTCTTGTATGAGGATCGATAGGGTAAACGATTCTGAGTAAGAAAACCCAAAATAGTTAAATTCTGAAAAAAATTTCATGTAGACTTTTTTGGAAAACGCTCAGTAACGTATTTTTTTATTTTTCTTTAGAATTTAGGAATGGCTAGTAAGGAGTTATTGCTAACAAAAACAACATTGGTACGGTCAATATTATCATGATACTGGCACGTCAATATAGGATCGTGTATTTCAAAACAACCGGATTCGCCGGTACACAACAATATTTCGTGACATAAATCGCGATGCGTGGATCACACGATAATGTTGGCCGTCTATTAATTGTCTAATCAATTCCAATTTTTAAATCGTCTGCGTTATAACATTTTTTTCTTTTAATTCGCATAAACAAGATAAGACTATCAGAGCGATAACGATAATGTCTGCGGTTGGCCGTATTATAAATTACTCGTAATATTACAAAGGTTACTAAGACCACTTACACTTAAGCTTATTAGTAACATACGAGTGGTAGGAACTTTACGAGATCTCTAGGCGGGTTAGGTTCGTAAGGACTAGATTACATAACGACTCTATAAGCAAAACGTCTTAGTTACATAAGGTCTTGGTAGCTAAATGTCTAATTGTACAAACGTCTTAATAGTAGAATGCCCGGGTTTAAGATTGGACTTAGTTCTATTACGTCTTGTTTGTATAACGCCCTAATATCAAAATGTTGTAATAGCAAAACGACTAGGTAGGCATATCGTCAAACATTAATAACGTCTAAATGGCATAACGACTAGATGGTTGAATGACAAGAAAAACTCAAACGTAGTTTGACTCTTTGATAAAGAAACTTTATGCCGGTATGCAATCATGACGTTTTGCTACCAAGACCATAATGCTATCCAGACACTTTTCCTTATGCGTCGTTTTACAATCAAGACTTATTGATAACTTGGACGTAAACTCTATTAGTCATTTTGCAACTTCGGGCGTTATGCTATAGTTGTCGATCGAACAACTAAGACATTATACTCACTAGGGCATTCTGCAAAAAAGACATTGTGCTTACCAAGACCTTATGCAACTAAGATGTTTTGCTTATAGAGTCGTTATGCAATCTAGTCCTTACGAACCTAACCCCTCTAGGCTTTCATGCTCTCTTCCATGCTGGTTGGAAGTAAAGAAAAAACATAGAATGTACCAGTTGCTTCTCTTCCCGCGCAGATGGTAAAAGTCCATCGAGGGAAAATCGAGTGAGCGAAAATCTTAGGAATCATGTTATAGGCGATGCGGCTGGCAACCCATCGCTATTTTCATCCCCCTTTCCACCTATGCGCCCTCAATCATGCTAAACATGGCCTTTAGGTCTTGTTACCTTAGGCTCTGTCTATCCTTTAAGGGATAAAAACGTGATTCATGTATGTATGTAACTATGTATGTATAGGCTTTCATGGCGTTTGTGTAATTTTCTTTTTTTTTCTTTTTAATCTTTTAGCCGTAAGTATAATTTAAATGTTCTCGAATGTTCGCCTTAGCAACAAAGTAAGCTTAATCTTAAGGAGATGTTCATTATGACATTATATAATAAATCGTATAACTTTGTAAATATGATAAGGTTTCGTGATGGGGAAAATTCGAGCAAGTCACGCGCGCTGTCTGCAATATAAGGAAAATTTGTTGTTTTTTTTTTGTTCTTACACATTGGCTATCACGTTTGATCTGTTTTTTAAGTATGTACAAACAGCAATCGCCAATTGTCGTAACGAGATTGAAGATGTCTTGTATGTAGAGAAAAGGCGTGTATAAAGGTCTTCGCACATTAAAACAACTCAACGGCGACTCGACCCTATGCTAGACATTGAAATTTAAGCCCTGTGTCATATGTCCTAGGTTTAATTTCAAAAAATGATTATAAAGTAGTGTACAACGAGTGGCCTACGCATCGTACACTAAAGGTCAATCCCGACACGTTTGTCACGCAATGACCACACGTCGTCCACGCAACGACCACACGTTGTCCACGCAACGACTATGCGTTTGCGACTGACGCGTGACGGGCAACCATTTGGTTAGACACCGCGTTGTCCACACGTTGACACCGCGTCGTCCACTCGTTGACAACGCATTGCCCACTAGTGACCATTGGGTGGATCAACTAGTTGACTACTCATCGAGAGTGTGAGTTGAGTTGGTGTCGGATTGGCGTGGAGTTGGTCTAATGTGCGAAGACCTTTAACCTTTTGCCGCCACGTCAAATACAAGTGACGTCTACATGCGCCGGACGTTTTTATTGCGATGCCTTAAGTTGAACCTAAACCCAATTGAATGAAAGTTGCTTGTGCATTGAAGCAATGGACGTATATTCAGGTTGTTGGCGTTGAACCTGCTGTGCTGATGTCTTTGGTGTCGAAAAGGTTAAGTATTGAAATATTATTTTCATCTGTTTTATAACTGCAAAAAGTTTTTTTTTAAGTAGGTACTGCCAAAATGCTCTCGTATGAATTTTGTGATCAGCAATTACAATTTCATTGTTACTTTTACTTATTATTGTACTAGCTTCTGCCCGCGACTTCGTCTGCGTAGAATCATACATAAAAAACTTCCTCTTGAATCACTCTATCTATTAAAAAAAACCGCATCAAAATCCGTTGTGTAGTTTTGAAGATATAAGCATACAAAGGAGGGACATAGGGACATGGGGACAGAGAAAGCGACTTTGTTTTATACTATGTAGTGATAAGCTCATTTTTTCAGACGTCTCTAGAAAGATCAATCTCTGAAATAAAACTATAGTCCATTTCATTCCATTGTAAGCAAAAAGTCCCCGAGTCATATAAAAATTTTAATATAAAAAATAATAATATGAGTGTTAAATTTCTAAACGACACTGAAAATTAGAACACAGAAAAATCCGAAAAGTTAAGCTATAGCCGGGAATCGAACCCGGATCCTCGTTATTCCGTGACGCGTGCTATACCCCTACACCACCCATAGCAGGTGGGTAAGCCTTCGATTTTTTCTATCTGTTACTAGCTGTCACGTGACCTTGTTACTATGCGATTTTTTTGTCGCCAAGCGTCATCTGTTTGAATGACGTGTCTGTACGACACAATTACAAACTGCCGTGGAACATCTACTGCTCACCAGAGACGAGAAGACGCTATCAAATGAATCAATATGAGTATAAGTGTTATAAAATAAAATGTCGTCAGATAAGTAACTATGATCCTTCTGCATTCTGGTGGATGAGATGCTAATCGCATACAATGAGTGATTGGAGCGGGAATTTAAATGAAATCGGTTTGTTTACAAAGCCGTTAAAATGGACTGGGACAGAGAATACTTTATTCCACGCGTTTTCTATGTATATCACTAACATTCCGTGAAATGAATCCTCCAAGTCATAGCAACGATAAATCACAAGTAGACATAGCTCTACTTTTCTACAGTATGCTAAAAATATCCATTACGCAACATAACCCCCTCCGTCTGAGGGAGGGGTAGACACCCCCTCAAGGTCAGACTTCAGACAGACGTGTTTGCTTAGGTAAATCGGACTCTACTATGAATGCGTTGAGTCTTGTTTACGTTGGACGTATCCAGGTCTTGTACCGTTGGTGTAAGATCGAAATTCCTTTGTTTATGTTCGCCTGTTGAGCAATCAATGGGCGTAGTGTGAGTGTGTAATGTGTGAAGTGACTGGCGATGTGTGCAGTCTTGTTATCAATCAGAATTCTTATTAGATTGACAAAACAAATGAAAGGCGGTTTGTAGTTAAGTTTCGTCGGCTCTACATTTTTTTGGGCGTTGCCTTTCTTCTGTTTAGTTAAATCATAGATATAATATGATATGATGACAGATCGGCAACGCACGAGAAAGAGCTACGTGATAGACAAAGATAATTTTTCTTATTTCAGTGACGATCTAATACAACGTAGTTAGTGTATGCTATAGTATATATACGCAAGCTGTGGTAAGTTTTTCTTAAGTAAAAGAAGGTTCCACATTATTTTCTATATCATAGTATGATCTCAAACACTGAAAATTATGACCATGATTAAAAATATCTTGACTTTTCTACACTGAATGTCAAACGTTGGTAGAGATTCAAAATAATTCTGTGAATATCTCAAAACAGCGCTAGGATAAAACAGTTATTTTTCTCATTTGCCGCAAGAAAATGAATTCTGAAATCTTATTTCAACTCGAAAATACAACCTCGCAAACTGTTAAGTATACATTGTACAACTTTTTAAGAACGTAATACAAAGAGCAGGGGAATCGTCCATACAGCCCCAACTTTTTCTTTTACGTTGGAACGAGTAAATTATTCTTTGTGGCCGGGTTGATTAGGCTGTATCGTAGCAGTTTTTTGAGCCTGTGCCCAGGGATTTACAGTTCTTTACTAAAATGAAGGGGAAAAGCGTTATGCCAACATAGCGGGCTTAGGAGTCTTGATTAAATTTCTTGTTTCTTAATTTAAAATAATAGTGCACGCGAGTCTTTCAAGCGAAATAAACATTTACTTCCTGAATACTAGGTACGAATGAAGCTTTAATCATTGGCTGGGAGGTTAGTTATTTGAATCTAAACTTTTTTTTTAATACTGAACAGTGAAGGACCAGTGATTCCAAAGGGCGTTCTGAGAACTGCCAAAGACATAACAGCGCGAAGCAAGGAATTTCCTTGTATAAAACAAAATCAATAGGGAATAAAAACACCGTTACCAAAGTTATTACAATGAAGATGTTGTTTTATTAAGTAAAAATAACTTCTCAGAAGCCTAAACTGCTTCAATAGTCCTGGAGACTTTTAGGGAGGCTTTGTATTCAGGAAAAAAGTTGTATTGCCATATTAAGTCCTGTAACCAAAGAATAATATCGCCAACGGAAGAGAAAGAGCGATATAATACGCGTTGTCAGAGCGAGAAAGGTAGACTAGACCAGTGACACTCGAACCAAGTGAACGAGTAAAGCTTCTTTTTCTTTGACATTTGCCGACAGCTGTCAAATTCATTCACGTCTTAGTCATTTCAGCGCCGATCTACTTAATGTAAGGTAGTATGCCTAAACTTTCTTTACAAACACGATTAAGTAATTATAACTTGGCCAATTTACTACCGCGCACCTAAATCATATTCGCGTGCGGAACTAAATGACTAAACGAGTAAAGAATGAGTTTCTGATTCTGGGAAGAAACGATACGGTTAATGGCTAGTTTAAATTAGTTTTGAAAATATTAAAACTTTAATTAGGTAGATCTGTTATAGGACTATTCAGTCTGAACCTACACGCACTGGTTTGATTGTAAGTAAGTAAATGCTTTATTGTACAAACTAGCTTCTGCCGGCAACTTCGTCTGCGTTGAATTATACGTATATACCTTCCTCTTAAATCACTCTATCTATTAAAAAAAACCGCATCCAAATCCGTTGCGTAGTTTTAAAGATATAAGCATACATAGGGACAGACAGACAGCGACAGCGACTTAGTTTTATACTACGTAGTGATAATGTTCCATGCTAGTCTGGGATTTAAAAAAACATAGAATGTACCAGTTGCTTCTCTTCCCGCACAGATGGTAAAAGCCCATCCAGGGAATAGGCGAAAATCTTAGAAATCATATTATAGGCGATGCGGCTAGCAACCCACCACTATATTGATTCCCCTTTCCATCTATACGTCCACAACCATGCTAAAACGTGGCCTTTAGGTCTTGTTACCTTAGGTTCTGTCTACCCCGTAAGGGATAGACGTGATTTATGTATGTAATGTATTCAACAACAATAACATATTTAAAACATTGTCCCGTATTTATTTAGGCTCTATGTAATTTTATAATATGTCAAAACTGTTCTTTATCCACACAAATCACTGCTGATAACCGCCTCAATGAAAAGGATGAGGGTCAACTTAACTGACATTTATGATTATGACACAAACTTGTTTACATTAAATAGGTTCACACTCTTACTTGTTTATTGCAACTGACTGACACGTGTCAACAACACGTGTTCTCATCATATCAAGTGTTAAGGGCTATCTCATTGAAATTAGTGGCGCTAACTCAGCAACTCAGGCGCAGCTCGCTGCAGTGGCGTAAATATAACGTCTGGGGCCCGTGGCAAATTTTTCAGATGGGGCTCCTTCCTCAATATAAAGAAGTGCATCAGCGTCCCTTCTGTGCTCTAAACCAAGCCAGTTCGGAGCCCCCTAGAGCTAGGGGCACCTGGCATTTTGCCACCCCTGCCACCCTATAGTTACGCCACTGGCTTGCTGCACCAGCTCATTGCTAACTCAGAATAGCCATAGCGCAATTAAAAAAACAGGCTACGAAGTAAGTAAAAGGAACGCAGCGAAGAGTGGAGATGGCTGGAGGCAACCGTGATTTGTCATCTTGTGCATTAATCTTGTAGCTGGCTTTTTTAGATATGTGTGTATGTGTCTATTTATATCTCCATTTTGTAAATGTGTGTTTCATGTATAATATATTCAGTACTTAGTATATTAATATATATTCTAAATTGCACCACCTGCTCAGATCTGTTCTGTTCTCCAGTCCATTATGGTTGCCTGGTAGAGATCGCTCTGGAGCGATAAGGCCGCCTATTGTTACCTTGTAATATTCTGTATACCTTTTTCTGTTTTGGTTGTTATATGTGGTGTTCAATAAAGAGTTATTGTATTGTATTGTATTTTCGGTGATATCATTCTCCTAAAAAGCCTTGGCAGTCTGCAAGCTTGGTGCAGGTGTTGGCAAGTTAGTTTTTGATTGGGTCAGGATACCGTGAGAAATTTTATGAAAACCTATTTCACGATTTCGACAATTGGCATTGTTCAATTTTTTTAAGCTGTGCTTTTAACACCTTTATTTGATAAAATGGACTATTTCAAGCAACTAATTTGAATATTATGCTTTTACGTAGCTTTGTTAATTAATAATAAATATTTTTTCGCTGTTTGATAATTCGTGAATTTAGACAGAATCCCAATCGCCTTCCTTCGGCTGGCTATAAAAAAAACGGCATTGTCTATGGTTTTGTAGATTTGACAGTGACACGTGACAGTTGCCGTAGCCAAACTTTTTTTTTTCATTTTTGTGGCAAACATTCGATGCTGGATTCTGTCTAAAAACCCGGTCGTTCGGTCAAACAAAGGTTCAAAGTACTTTTACAAAAATATCTGCAATCATAAAGTATTTTTGAAATCGGACAAGATAAATCGGATAATTGATGGTTTTCCTCGAAATGGTTTTCGAATTGGAGCATACTAAAAAAATGAACAATGCCAATTGTCGGTGAGATTTGTCAATTTTAATTGCAAAGCGTAGTCAATATAAGGCCAACCGGCGTAGATTCTGGTAGTTTGTAATGTAAACAGAATTGTCACTTGTCTCCGACAATTGTCATGTAAGTGAAATAGGCGTCTGCTGAAATGATCTGAGACCTCGTTTATCGATGGTCTAATTCACATAATATCACGTCTTCATCCCTTACGGGGTAGGCAGGGCCTAAGGTAACAAGACCTTAAGGCCACGTTTAGCATGATTGTGGGCGCGGAAAGGGGAATCAAAATAGTGATGGGTTGCTAGCCGCATCGCCTATAACATGATTCCTATTTTCGTCCATTCCCTGGAAGGGCTTTTACCATCTGCGCGGGAAGAGAAGCAACTGGTACATTCTGTTTTTCCTTTGCTCCCAGACCAGCACGGAAGACACTAATACTAATTAAAACGAAACAGTTCATTTGATTAGGACGATAGAGCTCAAGTCATAGTTAAAGATTCATTTTCATTTCTAAACGACATTGTAAACTAGAACACAAAAAAACGAAAAGTAAACCTAGGGGCAGGAATCGAACCCGGATCCTCATCATTCCATGATGCGTGCACCTCAACAGCACCCATATCAGGATTAGCAGGAAAAAAATTTTTTTTTTTTAATTTAATTTCTAACGGGTAAAACCGTAAAATTAAATATTAAAAATCAAGAACTAAAATTCTCAATGAAATCTCAACCATCGATATATCAAAATCTATGGTTGTTGTTATTGTTATAGTAACGTGGTGCAAGCCACACTAATGATCGGATGTGAGCTCTGTTTACTCGCCGACACTCACACCGTTCCGGGTAAAGGGAAATATAGGGCGACATTCGACACTGTGGCACGCTAATTATTCTGTTTTGACGGTGTCAAAGAACCCAGTTTGTGTACAGCAAGCCGGCAATGTCAACAAGTTTAATAGGTGAGGAATTTGCAAGCGTCTTTTTTATAGTCGGTGGCTCGCTCGAGTAACAGTGTTACAACCTCTTTAAGCTGGATCCATAACTGCTGCAAAATGAAGGTAACGTGAAGCTGAATGGCTTTGTTTTTTCCAATGAAATACGGTAAAATACCGCAATGGACACTAACTCCATCTACACTTCGAACATATTGTAGTTATACGTATAGTCCTTTTCAATTCATTTTAACGCTTATGTTAACAAATGAGTCGCCCCAAGTTCATATGAAATTGAAATATAATATTAGTAGCATTTGTTATTAATATACAAACTATTAAGAACTAAATAAGGTGCATTGGGGTAAATTCGAGGATACCCACTAAAAGGGGAACAATTCTATAATTTGGCAATGCTTATCTAGAAGCCAAAGACATTAGAGCTTCTAGGTAAGCGTTGCTAGATTATGTAATTGTTCCCCGTTTGTGGATATCCACGAGTTTCGAAATTCCCCCAATTTCGAATTTACCCCAATGCACTATAACAATAAAGTACACTAAAACTAGGAAAGTTGATTTAAAGTAAAGACGTAAGTTAAAAAATGATCAAAATTTAACCTCAAAAATCGCCCCCCTGTTTCGTGGCTGGTTCAAAGGTTACCATTACGCTGGCCGCGTTGCTTCTTTAAACTGCAATGGCAACCCTTTGAACCGGCCACGAATCAGAGCGGGGATCGCAGCCCCTATCTCTCGGTCTGCAGCCCAGCTCCCTGAATAGCTCATGTTATAAAGCTATAGTTGTTATAAAATGTCGTGAGATATCAAGTGTGACCCTTTAACATTCCGGTGGAAGTGATGCTAATTGCGTCGAATGAGAGATTGTGTGGGAATTGGTATTGTCTAAAACAAAATACCTATCCTTTTTATATGTTTTTTGTGCAGAAATGTCAATTACAATGGATTGGAATGTTGAATAGATATAGAATCAGAGATGAAAACAATGAACATACCACATACCATAATAATTAAGTAATTAAATCATAATTATTTAACCATTAATTTATCTGGCAGTAGCTTGTTACCGTATACACAGAAAAATACAATCTAAATAAAGCGGCTTATCTAAATAAAAGTAGACAATGTAACATTATGGATGGACGCGAGTATTAAAGTACTCCCAAGAAACAGTTCATAAGAACATTTTAAGAAAAGCACTCCATAGATCTGTCAGTCCGATCGACCAAATTCTTCAGCATTCTACGTTTCCAAGAAATCTATACGATTCCCAACATTCTCTACAATTTCGTGCGATGACGAATAAGATATACCGCCATCTAGCGACCTTAGCTGTCACTTTTAGAGCATTCCCGGCGATCCATCGACAAACCAATGGGCCGAGTGAACGTCTATGACTAACTAATTAGAAAATACTTTCGTTGTTGGCTCACGTCGTCCCCGAGGCTCCCGTTTGACGCACCTAGCGTTGACTTTTCCGACATTCAAACTGTCGAAGAAATTTAGGAAGTCAGTACTACCAAGTGTCAGCAAATAAACGATGCATTTATAAAACGCACGCGTAGAATTAATACATCGACCGGGTCAAAAAGAAGCTGCACCAGAATTTCGTACATGCACGAACTGATGCAGAAATCCTTTATTAGATCTGATTTGAGAAACTCGCCTATACAGCTGTTGGGTATATGCTTATAAGCCCATAGCTGGACCAGCAGCTGTTGGCCGCGATTGCGTCTGCGCAGAATTAAATGTAGACACTCGCAAATAACGTGACTTTCTAATGGTAAAAGGATTGGTACTATCAAATTTATTTTGACCAGTAGACTTTAAGTATACATCTCTACTACAGACTAATATAATTTAAGGTACCTACTACTTGGGGACCTTATACAACCCTTTTATGATTGTATTATAAGTTAAGTAGAAATTAAGTATTGTTGTATTTATTTTGACTTCTGCCAAGTTTCTTGCGGCGCATTCTTCTTGGCAATGATGGTCTTTCCGAATGCGCTGGTACCTTCAAAAAAAGACATATAAAAGAGCCCTTGGCGGCCTATTCGCAAAATAAACTTATGAAATTTTGAAATGAAGTATGTATTTCTTTTTACGGTTTTACACCACGTCTTTTTTGTAAGTTTGTACGGACACATCATTCAAACAGATGACGCTTGGCGTCAAAAATCGCTTAGTAACAAGGTCACGTGACAGCTGGTACAGATAGAAAAATTCGAAGGCTTACTCACTTCCTATGGGTGGTGTAGTGGTATAGCACGCATCACGGAACAGTGTTGCCGTTTGGTTCCGTTTCTTCCGTTTTGCGGAACTTTTGACACCCCCGCGGAACTTGGAAGGAACTTTGTATTTTGGTACAATTTTCGGAACTTTTAAGGTCCCGGCATAAAGATACGTGGTAAGAAACTTTACATACACACTAAAAAATACAGACAAATTTTCCTGTTGTTAACAGAAATATTATTCCTAATTCCTATGATGAGGTAAAAAAAAAGCTCGTTCCCCAAGATTTAAATGAAAATGGAACTTTTCTACCAAAATTGGAACTTTTTAGGGATCGCAATGTAATTTTCAAGGGAAGTGGCCTGGCAACACTGTCACGGAATGACGAGGATCCGGGTTCGATTCCCGGCCATAGCATTACTTTTTGGATTTTTCTATGTGTTCTAATTTTCAGTGTCGTTTAGTTCAAAATCCGTTCTGTAGATCGAGATTACCCCCTACAACCACACTCACAAACCTATTTATAATATTAGTATAGATAACATTAGAATGAAATCACGGTTCTTTCAAGACAACAACCCATTTGTTTGAACTCATACTTTTGCCGTGGGAATATTAAAATCAAAAACATCATTCACGGACATTATATAATGCTTCACCATGTTGTTTTTTCGTTCTCGAGCTAGCAAAACATACTAATCAACAAAAAATGCTGTCAATCGCTTGCCAACTGCGCATTCCTCAACTCAGAGATATAGGGAACAATTATTTATAATACTAGTGGGATATTTGTCAAAGTCCAAGATGGCGACCGAATGCTTGACCGCTCTGACTCACCGGATACGGATGACGGAAGTGGAGGTGTGAAGTTTCAGGTGTTTGGCCAAATAACTGTTTGGTTTGAAAACGGAACGGTTATTAAAATGTTGGTTCACCGTTCAAAGTGACCACAGATGACAAATAAAGCATAAATATTCCATAAACATTGAGGCTTAGGCCTTTACCGTAATCCGTAGCCAAATAGAAGGTAAATAAAAATTAAATATCGAAATATCTCGAAATGGTAATACTTTTACCGAGATATGTTTTCTACTAATGGCAGACGACGTTCTCACCTATCTCCCCCTTAAGTTGGTTGTATTACTGGACACTTTTTCTTTCCGTTGAATCCTTGGTTCAATTGTTTTTAAGCACTCCAATATTGATTTCCATTTCTGATCCTAATTCGCGCCAACCCTACGGCGGGATGTTGGAAATATTGGCATGTGTAAAATTTGGCGTCGCTACCGGTTCATTAGCCCTACATTCCTCGACCACTGTCCAGGGCAGGAAGAGCAAGAAAATGCGTGACGCATTTGTTTTTCTCTAGGGAGTAAATGGTTGAGCCAGAACTCAAAACAAACAGAAGATAACTCAATGCAGCATCGATGCGACTTGACATATCGCTATGATTTCTAATGACAAAGTTTAGAAAGTTTAAAGTTTAGTTCCATGCTGGTCTGGGAGCAAAGAAAAAACATAGAATATACCAGTTGCTTCTCTACCCGCGCAGATGTTAAAAGCCCATCGAGGGAATGGGCGAAAGTCATAGGAATCATGTTATAGGCGATGAGGCTAGCAACCCATCACTATTTTGATTTCATTTTTCACCTATACGCCCACAATCTTGCTAAATGTGGCCTGTAGGTATCTGTTACCTTAGGCTCTGTCTACTCCGTAAGGGATAGACGTGATTTGTGATTTGTGTGTGTGTGTGTAAGTTTAGAATTGGTGGGTGTTGTAAGTAAGTAAGTAAATGCTTTATTGTACAAATATAAAGAAACAGATACAATTCACAAAAAAATAAAAATAACATTAATATTTGCACAAAGGCGAACTTATCCCTATAAGGGATCTTAACCAGTTAACCTTTGAGTAGATGAGAGGAGCATTAAACGAGGGAGGGAGGGGAGGGGGATTTGTTTGTGTAACTTGACTTGTAAAAGATAGGATTTGATGTTTTTAGTCATGCAAGTCATTAACACTGATGAGGATGCGGATGATATCAAATTCTTGGTTGACTTTACCTGAAAACCAGCCGCCAATAGCGTTTCCACGAAACCTCAAGGTAGAGATGGTAGAGACATAATTGGCATTGTTCATTTTTTTTAGTATGCTCCAATTCGAAAACCATTTCGAGGAAAACCATCAATTATCCGATTTATCTTGTCCGATTTCAAAAATACTTTATGATTGCAGATATTTTTGTAAAATTACTTTGAACCTTTGTTTGACCGAACGACCGGGTTTTTAGACGGAATCCAGCATCGAATGTTTGCCACAAAAATTAAAAAAAAAGTTTGGCTACGGCAACTGTCACGTGTCACTGTCAAATCTACAAAACCATAGACAAAGCCGTTTTTTTTTATAGCCAGCCGAACGAAGGCGATTGGGATTCTGTCTAAATTCGCGAATTATCAAACAGCGAAAAAATATTTATTATTAATTAACAAAGCTACGTAAAAGCATAATATTCAAATTAGTTGCTTGAAATAGTCCATTTTATCAAATAAAGGTGTTAAAAGCACAGCTTAAAAAAAATGAACAATGCCAATTATGTTTTAGAGGAAACCAATTAATATAGCCAGTGAGTCAATTGATACCAATTCCAAGTTCTTTGAAGAAAATTTCGCCGCGAATTTTGCGGAAATCTTTCAAATAACCGGCATAGTTGGAAGATGACTAAAATTCCCACAGAGATTATGAATGTTTTGTTTTCAATAACTCCGCGGAGCTGTCACATAAACTTTTTTCCGATCAAAGGGGTATTGTCAACGGGAGCGGTGCCAACATTCCAGCTCGCCATGACGGCTCACAACTCGGATTCCGAGTCCATTCCAATCGACGATCTGCCATTTACCCGAATGCTGATTCACTCGCCCAAATTAAAAGAGATCTCTTATCTATGACATGACAGAATCGCCGGGAAAGGGCGGGAAACCGGCATACACACGTAAAATGTTATAGAGATAATACTGGCAGCTAATACCTCGTTAGCACGGCGTAAAAAAACACATCGCTATTCCATTTTCAAACAGAACCATAGAGAAACTGACATCTGTCAACAAGGCTCACGTGAGTCATTAATAATAATACCATCATCGCGAATGTTATGATAATGCGCTGACATTTCGTAATGGGCGTTGCGTAAGACTGACACGTGGTATTTCGACATTGATACCGTGTGAGCCAGACGCGCAGGCACGTCCGATAGACTATGTCTAGACTTCGAAACAAAAACTGATTTAGCTCGAGTCAGACTAGTTGTGCGAAGAAGGTGCGATAAAAAACCCAGCGCATTCCATCTTGTTTTGCTAATCCCACGCGGATAGCTTGCAATATTGACGTAATGCCGTTTGAGTGACATAATCCTTGACTAGATAAATTCAGAGTTATTTTGGTAATGAAAACAATCAATCATAAGCATGAATTTGAATTGCGAAATGTTTAGCAGTAGCTTACGAATTATGTGCCGCATACTTCTACCGTTGATGAGTAACTTATGATACGCGTGATACTGGCTGAAAAATTAACGGTTCACGATATTCGAAATTCGAACCGTCCATCGCCAACTAATTAGTCAGCCCCTATCAGCACGCGCTCGTAAAATAGCAACGCACCCATTAAAAATAAAGATAAATCAGGTGGCAGAATGACTCATTGCATTGCCTGTCTGTGCCAATGGAAACATATAAAAAATAAAAGCCCGCGAAGGTGAAATTAAAACAGAGAGAAGTTCGCTGTTTCGTCGCTGGCCATTATCAAACAAAACCGAATACCAACATTAAAAAGCTAATAAGCGCAGACTAAACATTTTTTCGTGATTGCGAGTAGATAAATCCATCAAAATCGCAAGCTGTTTTATCGAAAGCTACACAGGTGTTATTACTTGTTAACTTTACTTTACTCCAATTGTGCCATTTCCTTTTCTGGTAAGAGTAACCGAGAATGTATTAATACAACGAATCCGAGAACTCATGACCACCACACAAATCATTTTATTTCCAATCACCTGCGCTGCGGCCATCTATTACAATTGCCAACAAACATACTGTTACGTCTACTTTTGTGTCTCTTTATCCTTGTACCTTAGTAATAAGAGCTAATACGAGTTTAGTCGCGAGAAATTACAATAATAGTCGCACGTTGCGGCAAACTTGTGTTTCCCGTCACCATTGCCTCTTGTAGTCTCTCTCCGTTTGTTATAAGGGTTAGAATGTATTTGTGGGTGTGCGGTTTCGTAAATAGTTGCACATAGCAGTTGGAGAGTGGCCAACGGTGCGACCCTATCTACTTATACGTTGGCTAGTGTTGGAACACTTAAAAGTGAAATGCACCCTTTCTGAAATGAGACCGGTTCGTTTGGGCGATCCAGATACTACTTATCGGTGGATGTCGAATCAATTTTAAAATGGGTAAAACCTAATCGACACGCAATTAGAGATAGTAGCTTTCGTGAAAATACGATTAGTTAAAACTTAAAACATTATAGTGGGATACCAAAAGGAAAAATAAGAGCTTTCGCAAAGAATATCGCTAACTATGCAGTTATTTCTTCATCTTCTCTTAAAATTTTGTAATCGTTTGCATAACGCTAATATGTAGTTGTCACATGCTTGCGAGCGAGTTTCAACCGAACTCGAACATAATCTTTCGAGTCGCTACTATAAAGTTACTCGCTTACTCGAGAAAAATCTCCAGCGCCTGTACCAGCATATATTTAGAGCAAACTCGTAATATTTGTCACTTCAACGCGAACGCGTCAGAGACGTTTTACGAAAAAAAACCTTACAGTGACCTCTCTGGTGTTCTTACAATAAAATCAAGGCAGACGTAATATACACAGGAGTAACGTCGCCCTTATTAATTCGACGTCAGCTATTTTAATAGACAAATAATGCAAAACATCTGCAACAGAGAAAAGAGTAACCTGCAAGAACGCGTACTGATTTAAACAATGTTTTGGTTCTGAGACAAATTAAACGTACTCCTTGTTTGGGTACCTATGATTTTTATTTTTTCGGAGAAAAAGGATATTGGCAGACGTAACAATATAATGCTAAAATTCTAAAACAAAACCAGTTTCTATCAACCTTAACCCAATCCAAGCGACAGACTGTATAGTGACAAATTGTATCACATTTAAAATGTTCGACAAATCAAAGTAATAAAATAATTTTACGGGGTAATATTAGCATACGAATTCTCTTTATAACGGCAACGTGTCAATTTTATGGCGCTTGTGATTTATGGCGCTGATACGGACTTATCTGAAACAAAAAGGTATTATGTCTCGTAGCTATTTGTATAGACTTACGTTCTTTTGAAAAAGCTTTGTACGACGCGGGTCCGAATCGTATCCATCTCAGATAGGTTAAGATAACTATGCTAATGTTATTTATTTATTGTTTTTCTACATATTTGTTTTGTCTATGGTCGTGTTGCTGGCCGGATGGAATGGCACTATTTAAAATTTGAATTTGGAATCACTTTTTATCGATGCTCTACGTTGCAACAATATGAAAACTAGAACTGGCCATTTCAGCGACACGAGACTATTCTAGAAAAACTTTTTAAATTAGCATTCAATGATTATCTACCGTACCTATACAGACCTACAATATTTATTTAGTATGAATCTACTAATTATCTAATTTAAATTAGCAAATACACAGGAACAATGAAACTCTACAAGATATTTGTACGTGCGTCATGCGTTTTATCAGTTGTTATTGGGGCGTCTTATCTGGGGTCACAGGGATGAATGAACTCCATTACTTACCTACTCGGCATAATATGTAGTGCATAATGCAGGCTGGCTCTAAAGATATTAACTCTACTAATAACAGGCTCACAGCGCTAGAAGGCTCAAAGGGCAAAAATGATCAAAAAAGTTTTTCTCAATAAAATAATCCAAAATGCGTTACCTACTGTAGCCATGTTCTGAATTGTGTATTTTAGATAGAAAACCATGCACTATTAAAACTATTATCGTGGCATCGTGTAACATAGTATTCACTATGACTAGTCTTTAAATTAAAATCGATTAATAATTATGTCGCCAGAAAGATATCTCTATATGCGTAGTTTAGTTCCATATTTGTCTAAAAGATTAGAAACATTGTTTACCTATAATAAGTGCGACTATCGCTAACATAATGTAGTAATAAGGGAAGGTCTTACAATTCTTACTGCGCAGGTTTTACTACGCATGTAAATGCACAACATACGACCAGTGTTAAAAGAGATTATGTCCACGCATATTTCGGCGACATACGCTCTTCTGATTTAAGAAGCTATACAGATAATAATAATACTCGCCAGATAATTCTGTCAAAACAAAGCAATCAAAATAGGTCATGAGCGTAGTTTATCTATGGCAAACTGGAGATGGCGCCAATCCACTTCCTCGATTGGCCATAGATTCTAATTTGTTTTTAATTAATTCGACAGCATGAATGGCGATGAGAACAGCCATTGTTGTTTGGTTGCCAGATGCAATTTTCAACCACGCGAGTTATTAGTTTTCTTTTTGACGAAACTTTTTTTTGTAATTTATGGCCTGGTTTCTGGACCTTTAAGCCAATTTTTTTTAGATTAATGTAGACTTGTTTGTGGTTACCATTACCACTGTACTAATTCGCTCGTAAATATTTCATTATCTGATGATTTATTTTTACGTTTATTGCAAGCTGATAGGTACTATGTTGCGGCCTTTAACAACACATACGTTTATAAATACTTGCATAGTTAACAATGTAGTTACAAATAACCGATGGAATCGTAGATGATACCTTTCATGTATCGAACATGCACAATGCGAAACGGCAATCAATATTCCCCGCCTGCACCCGGACACGGCTCCACTTCAATAGCAACGCTATCTAGCCGCCAGCGCCTCGAATATAAATTACACAAAATTATAGTAGACGCATAAATCCGCGGCCATTTTGAATCGAGCGCACGTTGCGTTCTGAAACCCGGTGCGGCGACCGGCGACCCCGTGACCGCGCGCACATATCAACGCGTTGACCGCCCACGGTCACATAACCCCGTCAAATTTTAAAGCCTAAGGGTGACATCGGAACGCACCGATGCGGCGACTTTTTAATTCAGCCGCGTGTCACGATGTTGCCAGACTCGCGTCGGTCTCGTCTCTCAGACACTTTATTGCTTTCGATTTACACTTTTTTAGGTGTTTACGACTAGTGAGGTCGCCGCACGTCCGCTTTGGTGCCTTTTTGTCCACGCCTGAATAGATTCTGTCTGGTTCAGTGATAAAATAAAATACTGTCTAGCTTAGATGTTATGGTCGCTCATAAAATTTCAGATTCATTAGGCATCGTGTCATGAACGATAGAACAGCACCAGTGTTGATGATGGAAATTTGACACATCTCAAAATCAAAACATTTATGTTTTTGGGAGCTAACAAGTCAGTAAATTGTCTGTCTATGAGTCTATTTTATATAAGAAGTGTAGCTAAACGATAAGTTGAGGATAACGTGGTATAAATTGATTCCGATATACATTTTCGTTTTTGCGATTGCCGGCTTTGCTATCGTTTGCTACACGACACGAGTAGGTACCTATCGTGTAGTTGCTATGCTAACGTTCAACTTGACTTTACAAATTAGTTTTCATTGGTAAAATGAATAATGTTCGGCAAACACGCAACAGTAAAGAAAATCAATCGACACAAATATGACGTCTGAGATAAATGTTGACATTATAACCTCTATCTCTCAGCCTTTGCCCACACAGTTCTATTTGAATTTCAGATCGTATAATGCTTCGCTCGCTTATGAATATAACTACAAAGAGAACACTAATAGCTACCTACACTACATAGATGCAATATTTTCTAGAGATGTAATGAAATTGTAAGGCTAGAGTGTTATTAGATATTTACGACCGCTCACGACGCTTATCGATTTACGTTTGTTATTACCCCAAGTTGAAACAAAACGCTATCGGCAATCGTAAGCAAAACGCTCATGCCAATTTCAAATTGATCCAATAGAAAAAACAAAACGCATACCATAGACGAGTGGCGAGCGTTCTAATTTCAAATTTCAAAATGGAACGTCTAGCGGACCTTCATTGGGTTGGCAGGCAGTCGCGGCACAGCGTTCGGCGGGCGCGGACCAAGGTCAAATTTACTACTCGCGCCATCATTGATTTCACTACGTGACGCAAGCCGCGGACACGGAATATGCATTATACGAGTTTTTGCCCCTCTAATATATCGCAGGTATCATTTTAAGCAGATTTCACTCATATGCACTTGTTCAGTTATTGTATACGAGATGGAAGAACCGATATCTCGTATCTAACATACGCATGCCAAGAAAGAGAGATTAAGAAAATACAGCCCTGGGTTTTCTAATATGAGGTTATTAAACTGGGATGCACAATCAATAATAAATCGAGTAATTCAAACTGTTACCCTATTTGTACCGGAGACAATTCATCGAATAGTTCAGTGAAGAATTCTCGTGTTACAGTTCACAATTTTCCCTTTCCTCGCATATCCAATCGGGCGTTAAATTCGACGTCTCATCTAATCGTCCGTGCAATCACATCTCAATAACCTCCTCGACAGCTGAACGCTTTACTCCGTTAAATCAGCTCGAGGATATGCTGACGACGCGAAAAACGTGGCCGTAATACCTCCGAAGTGTGTAGTGGAATGATGTCCAAGTACCAAAAATTACCTCAATAAAGCACATTTCACAACCTCCAAGCGGCGGTCTCTTACCTGCAACAAAAACAAAAGAAAATAAGTGTCTTATTTTATGGCGACCGCATAAAAGCAAGACGCAATTTGAAGAGGTTTAACGGTAGAGCAGCAATTTGGCGAGCCGTAAACCGTTCGACAACCAAAACAAAAGACTACGTTAACGTTGCCAAACTTGTTAAAACGATAAATCGGCCCGCCATCTCAATCAATTTGGCCGCGTCTTCTGATTTGTAGTCCATTCGTAAACAAATTAGCTAAATTAAATGTGTTAAAAAAGCGATACCGCGTGCGTTGCCAAATTACGCGGTCGAGATCTGTCAAAAGAGACTTGTGAAATAATGGCGGCTTATTTTTGAGGAACGCACAAATAGCTCCGCTGGCTTGGTGAGGAAATAACGGGCTCGGCCTCACACATCGCCCGGCGCTGGCGCCACCGGTACCGTACACTTCAAGTGTAAATTGATTGCATTTTAACATCGCTTTTGATAGACGGTTACATTCACATTGAGAAACATAATATCATCTATATTGCGTCTTGCACTTCACAGTCAATTCGATTCGGTTACAGAATCTTTATAATGTGAATCGCCGTCAATCATGTTGCTTGCTGCAAGAAAAGTTTTCATGGGGATGTAAAAACCATGTCCTATGACCATGTCTCTGTCCTACTCTTTAAAAAAAACATTTTTTGATACAAGGAAACATCACAACTCTACCACAAAAACGGCAACTGATTCGTAATGTTGAAACGACTTAGTTTGCCCGTTGTGAAGATATCGAAGTCCAAAGCTCACAACGATAGCAAGTAATGTACGTTGCGACTCGTCATTGGTTGGTTATATGCATGTGTGAACTGTGTGATACGGGGAGTTTTGTAATTAAAAATGCAGCGGATTAGTGTCAAGAGCTCTCTACGCAAGGGTAGGGACATACGCACTTCAAAATAATGAGCATTGGATAATGGGGAAAGGTGTATAATGCGTGAGTGGGTCGCACTGTCGGCCGCATTAAACCCCTGAGGCAAATTCCGGCTGACTACATTTCGTTGAAAGTTAGAATTTATTTGAGAAGTTCTTAGGACTACGTTACTTCAGGTGTGTAATTATGTCACGGCTGCAAAGCACGCATCACTTTGAGAACTGAGCCGACTAGTGAGATGTCTGCGTATATTCCAGCCATATCTTGCACGCCTCCCTTCTTATGCCGTAATGATACCCCAGTTCCTAAAGAAGGGCAAGACGAGGTCGTTTTGAGTTTCTTACTGTGATATTCACAATTATCAAGGCGAGAGACGCTGAATATACAGTAAAAAACAAAGAAATACTAAGCCAGGAAAACTGTTGCTAGCATAGAAACATGGAAGCAACATACATTTTTGTAACGTACAAAAACATAACACTCGTGTCGGATCTGCAGGGGGCCCCAGTAACAAAGAGTATTGTCCCAAAACTAGAAATGTTCTGTCATGTTTCCATTGATCGCTGGCTAGTTGCAACCCTGGCGTCGGACAGCAATAAGTCGTCAATGTAGAGCGTCTCGTGATAAAAGTAGTTCGTGAAGCTGTTGAATTACGTTGTCGCGGTACAGGATGGAATTAGACGGTTCGGTAGACGAGGTAAACATTACCTGTTTGAGATTTAACGCCTTTTAAGATCGTACGTGAGTTCATTTACCCATCATTTTCAAACAAGGATTTTATAAGTTAATTTCTTCATCGCCGTATCTTAAATAGAAACTGGTTTGAAATTAATTAGTAATATGGTTTTACGCGAAAATTTAGAACTAAACACTACAGAAATAAATGCGATCGAGCAGTCAGGTGGCGTCGTCAGAATATATTAAATGTTTTTTTTTCATATCACTACCTAAATCTTTTGATTAAACCCGTTCATAAGTTTAATTAACCACAGACCAATTTTTTCTCAAAAACCACGAATGGTCTCCTAAAGGCTCAATTTAAATCTTTTTTATTTTATTTTGTTTACTGAACATAAAAACTCTAAATGGTCGTACTGGCCACCGGGAACCGCGACCCGTCCATATAGTTTTTTTGTCAGATCAGTAAATTAATAATGGCGCCAAAAGTTTACAACGCCATAAAAAGGTTAACACACTGCAAGTTCGTTGCCTTTTGTTGACAATGCACCGAGTAATATAAGGTTTCACACAATTTAAACCGGGTTCCATAAAAAGGTCGACAGCAAGGTCAGAGAGGACGAATTGATCGTTTTTAATTCTCCGTTGCATAAAGTGCAACGCCCTCTGGCGATGCGGTTTGCGTCATTGTTCTGTCAGCTTAACCATCTCGGATATCGAATTCGAGCAGTGAAAAATGACTTAATCTTGGATGGGATTAAATATTCGCTTAGTATCTTTTTACTCAAAATCTGTTACGTATTAGGTACGTTACATCAATAAGTTTGTTTGACATAAAGCTTGGTAAGAACTTAGCGCAGTACACAGTATCGCTGGAAATCGTCAAGCAGTAAAATCATAAGAATTCCAAAATTAATGTTAGCCTGCGGCATTACCAGCATCGATTTTACGGTCCAAATCGTGCTACGAAATTTAACAGATCACTCCAGCTGAAGTATGAAATGGGTCGTAAAATTTCGAAATGCGAATGCCTTTCCAAAATCAAACATGGCGTCGATAAATTTGGCGACGAGGGGGATCGCCGGGTTGACAAAATATTGCTTGAATTTTCAGAATCACAGGCACATAATTCCATGGAGATTGGAAAGATTTGAATCACGCTTATTGCAATTGAGTATTGAGCTGTCACTTCCGATATGCTAGTATTTTTACATTTTGCTATGTGAAATCATGCTTGCGAAAGTATCACTCGACTGTAGAAAAATATGTGTGCCTGACCAAAAAATTCAACACAATTATTTACTACCTTACCTTGTCACCTCAGGCTCTGCCTACCCCGTAAGGGACAAAGACGTGATTTATCTATGTATGTATGTAATTATTTACTATTTTGAGTTTTAAAATCTGATATCATTCCCAGTCCTCTACTTAAGGCGTGTTAATATTACTGTCATTAATAAGTTCTGACATATATGTAGAGCTGGATTAATCGGAAAAAAATCTCCTATCCTATCTTATTCAATTTTGATTAAAAATCATATGAAAATACTCATTAAAACTAAAAAAAAAAAAGGGTTTCCATCACTACTTGCATCCTAGCCAAATCCAAATATGTTCTTCTATAGGTTCAATTCTAAGAGCTTCAATCTGCAACATAATACCTCGTAAAGCGTAATGAATCGCAAGATCCCAGTTGAACGGCCGTGCTAGAAGATCCCAGCCCTCCAGGGGTCGTCGGCCTTGCCAGCTGACTGCCCCCTCTCCCCCCGGCCAAGGAACCCGCATCACGGTAATAGATTTGAGAAAATTGCGTAAAGGGACGGAAGGTGTGAAGTTTTTTGTGTCAAAGGTATGGCGAAATTGATTTAGGGAATTTATAATTAGGATCGTTTGGACCGGTTACAGTCAAAGATTTTTTACTGTGTTACGTCGACGATATACTATTTTGTTGTAGAAATGTTTGATAAGTTATTGAAGCCATATTATGACGCTAAGTATTAATTGTACGGCACTATTTGCTCCAAAGTAATCAAGTAGTAAGTTTTGAAGTGTAATCCAATTACGGTGAAGTTATTAACAGAAGTGAACAGCGGCCCGAGGTCGATAGACGATTGAAGTACCAATTTAAAAGTAAGGCTCTAATTGTAATGTCTGTAATTGTTAATTGCGTGCGTGAAAGTCGATCGAATCCATACATAATGCTAAAGAACTATAAGCTAAGCTGACAAATTTAATGTAAAAATAAAGGGCACTGATTTTTGTTGCGTTGCGAACCTACAACCAACTCGGTCGAAGGTCTTCAAACGTTTCAATAGAAACCTGCTTTGCTAAGCACGGCAGGCATCATACCCAATCTTCTAACAATAGCTGCGCGCGCATACAAAGACACTGATTACAACCAAGGTCATTACCATAGTTAAATCAGAATGCGAATTAAAAACAAATTTTAAAATGTAAAGTGAAAAGACCTTTCCCGCAGCTTGTTTGTTTCGTACCGGTTCGGTTCTCGCTCTGGCAGCGTGGGTGTGAGTGGGACGGAGCGACAAGGTCAGCCGCTCACGGTAGACGGCGCGGGGCGGGGGGGGTGCGCCGGCGCAGACAGCGCAACGACATGGCGACGCGGCGGTGACGTCACAACAGGTCATGAGCAATCTTGCATGAAACCTCTCATGCGTAGGAAAACGAACATGCGTTGTACTTGGCAACTTGAACTCATTAATTGTAACCAGCCACTATTAAGTAGGAATGCAGCGGTGAAAGACATAGGTTTTTTACTCGTATGATTAGTGGTAATGATGATAAAATGTAAACAGTTCGATTGCTATTCAAGTTGGCAATCCGTAGAAGTATACATATAATAGGCATCGTCACGGCGCATTGCGCTAATGCTAATATAATATTTTATTAAATAACTTCCAGGTATGTATGTGTAACAAAGTAGTTTCAGCTGTTGTTTTTATATGATGGACGGGCTAGTTCCTTTTCCAACTGTCATGGATGACAGCTGCATCTGCCATTAATATCAAAACAGTTAACACGTTCTGGTCAAGTGTTTCAGCGCAATAGTATTTACAAAGACCTTCACTCACGCATATAGGTTTGCTACTTGAAACCGACGGTACCCGAAACCCGAATGTTGTTCTAGGAGCTCATGGACTGTACACGTATGTATAACCAAGGAATTGAGTTCCTGATCCATCGGGAAACCTCTTCACAACGTCATATTAACATCGCATTACTTAACAAGGAAAATCGTTACGACGCTTACTAGAAAAAGGTTCTATGGTGGGTAGAGAGTTAAATTCCTTGCCTGTACGATGTAGGGGACACTTCAGCTATCTACAGGACATAATCTCTGACAATTTGAGTTATCTTATGTTAGAGAGAGTGAGATGATCGGAAATGCTAGCTTGATGAATGCCGGTGCACTGGAATCGTTTCGTATTGACTGACTGCATCAGGCTCCAGTCAATCAATATCAATTATAACAACTATGACAGTGTCTTCGCGTCTACTGTTTTCAACAAAAGTTAACTTGGCTTTTAGTGCTTATTCTCCGTGAGAAGAACTAAACTGCGTAGCTTTGGCTGCTTGTGTATCGTCATGAAATTAGTGTTGCCGCTCGTAAGTGTTTCGAAAGATAGCACAAGCAAAGACAACAGCATCTATTGTATCGATATTAATTGTCGACTACAATACTAGGGATGGTATCGATACAATTTTCAATCCCAACTAATATTATAAACGTGAAAGTAACCCTAGCTTGAGTCAAATCTTATCCCCTTATTCATAAACGCGCTGTAGGCTTCTGCTAACTTTGCAATCGTTTGTCCTTATCTGTCACTTTGACATTTACCTTTCACAGATAAGGCCAAACGATTGCTAAGTTAGCAGAAGTCTATAGAGTGTTTATGAATAAGGGAGTAAATGTCTACAGGCTTCTGAGTCACTGGCACCAATTAGCCCTGGAAGCGTCGAGGTACAAGTGTCAATGTACCTTGAAAGCGATCCCTCAATTGATGCAACATAAAAACTGCTTAAACTCGTTTATTATATAAACCCTCGTGCAAATTACAATATGCTGGTCATGTGACCAAATTGTTTGTAATGAAAAGGTGAGTGACCTAGGGGATATATTTAATGAGTCATATTTAACCTGCCATTATAGAGATTTTTTATGGTATTGGGAGACAAGTTTCTCAAAGAAATTGATACTCATCATACAGAAGTACTGGAAATATTAAACCAAATCAAATCAATGATGTAACGGCATAAATATCGATACAACCGTCATGTCAAATAATAGATGTCACCGACCTTATTGTTTGTGACATATAGGTGTATAGCTGTTTTTGACGTTTTGGTAACGTACATATATTTATGCCATTGACTGTACATATAGTATTTTAGATTTTTTGATAAGATACATTGACGATTTATCCATTTCAATTCGTCTAGATCTTCCCTTCCTATATTTGTCTAAATATAACTCAAAACAAAGTAGTTAGGCGCCATTTGAATTCCACTGGTAAACTTCAAATCAAATATGCGTGGTTCGCCCATTTCTACTTCATACTCTTCATTGCAATTAACGTGTTCAACTAATAAAACACAAACTTTTTTTTATAGATGAAAGTCGTTCGGTCCCCGTTCTCTCTCGCTTTTTATTGGTCTTTAAATAATACAGTATTTATATGTGTACTTGCCTTTGCTCATTATGAGAAGCTACTCAACCCATGTCCAGGGGGCTACTCCGAATTGAATTTCGAAGTTCGTATCATACCGTCCTACTCACGCTTAAATTAATAACTATTCGTGTAAGCGGGACGGCACGAAAGGAACTTCGAAAATCAAATTTCGGAGTAGATATAAAGCGAAGGGGTAGAGGCATTTAGGCCAAATAAAAAAGAATAAATAGGCAATTAGACTAAGTCGATCGCATCCATACCGTATGTCGGGTTACTTTGGCCCTGGAGGGACCTTTTCTTTGGTTTTCACATGGGCCAAAGTTACCCTCTCTTGGGTGAAAAGTAACAGAACTTTGAGGGACTGAAAAAAAAACATCCTGTCTACTAGTGTAGCGTTAAAACCCAGCTTCTTTTTATGAGTATAGGTATGTCAATTTCCTTAACTCTACACGTGTACTAACTAAACTATGACGTTATTTGTTTACGAATACGTTTTCTAAAGCGTGATAGGATTTATCATAGATATTGTATCTATCTACGTTTTAATTATTCATCGTGAATTTCCAATTTAATCCTAGAAGGATTAAAGAAAAACCAGTGGCTCTAGCGCAGACGATAAAAGCCTATCGAGGGAAAAGGCGAAAAACTTAGGAATCATGTTATAGGCGATGCGCCTAGCAACCCATCACTATTTCGATTCCCCTTTCCACCTGTACGCCCACAATCATGCTAAACGTGGTCTTTGGGTATTGTTACCTCAGGCTCTGGCTACCCCGTGATTTATGTATGTATGTATCCTAGAATCACCGTCAGTTTCAATAACAAAACATTGTACGACATCATCATGGTATAATTCATTTTCAACAAAAGACAAACTTATGTTGCCTTCGTGAAAGACTAAGAATTAAGCCAGTTCTGTAGTAATTTGGTAAAACCACTTCTAAGTGTAAAAACAAAAGCTAAAGACAGGGCGCTATGGCGCTCATTAGGGGAGGCCTATGTCCAGCAGTAGACTAACATAGGCTGATGATGATGATGATGACTTCTAAGTGTATCTCAAGAAATATGTCTAGAATGAAAAGTTTCTATATTAGCTAGACTGCATGTATAAAACGATTCCCCTTACATTTCGTGACAATTTATCATTTTGCATGGCAACGTTTCGTCGCCTAAATAATATTTATTATATTTTTTGAATTTTATAGCGCATTGGTTTCGACTGTAATGCTGTAATTTTTTATTGAATAAATAAATAAATAAATAAAATGGCCAATTTGGAGCCTTTTATAATAACTCTTATAATATCTTTCTTCCATAATGGTCTGTATAAAGAAAAAACATAGAATTTACCAGTTGCTTTCTTCCCGCGCAGATGGTAAAAGCTCATCGAGGGAACGGGCGAGTCTTAGGAATCATGTTATAGACGATGCCGCTAGCAAACCCATCACTATTTTGATTTCTCTTTCCACCTATACGTTATCATGCTAAACGTGGCCTCAAGGTTTGGTTACCTTAGGCTCTGTCTACCCCAGATAAAGATGTGATATATGTATGTATGTATAATAAAATTGCGGTTACGAAGATGGCGTCACTTTAAAACTAAAACAAGAATCTTTTAATCCCTATGCTGTAGCTAATCTGAAAAGATCCTTTCTCAGGGCACCTTCATGATCTTCATGGAATGGGAGTATAACTGGAGTGCGACATCCTTTTGTGCGAGGTGTCATTTGTGCGACATATGTTTAGGCGATGCACAACTTTGCGACATGCCATTTGTGCGAAGTATCATTTGTGCGACATATGTTTAGGCGATGCACAACTTTGCGACATGCCATTTGTGCGAAGTGTCATTTGTGCGACATATGTTTAGGCGATGCACAACTTTGCGACATGCCATTTGTGCGAAACATCGTTCATGCGAAGCCCGACTAGGCGATGCACAACTTTGCGACATGCCATTTGTGCGAAACATCGTTCATGCGAATTTTGTGCCAAATTTCAAGTATTTAGCTCTAGTGTTTGTGTGTTGTATGTTAGTCCCGTTGTCTAGGTACTTAACTTAGGTAACATAACAATCAAACTCCTATACCGATTGTCAAATTGAATTGCAAACGAAAATATAAATAGACATTTTATAATGTATGTAGATTTTATGCAGGCACATGATAGGTGTTGAACACAACGAAGTCGAAGTGGAATATTTTCAGACAGCGCTGTAACGATTAACATTTACTGTCATTTAGTTGTGATCCTGACGTCGATTAAAAGACTATAATTAACAAAAATAGAAAGGAGAAATATGATTTATCAGTTCAAAGATGAATAAGCCACCAGAATTCTTTTATTCAAAACAATAGTATGATTTTCGTGGTTCTTAAATTATACATATTTAGAATGTTATCAAAATAAAAAAGTTTTCAGTGAAAGCCTCTGAAAATAGTAATATCGCCATTATCCCATATAAGCATCTAATAAAAAGCAGCTATGAAATAGAAGTGTGATTCCATTTTTTCTTTCAATCGACCAAAATTTTTTCAAACAATCATGTTTCAAGTCTCTTTTAAAAAGAACTCGAGATTACTTTTTTCTTATTAACATGAAAAAATACCTAATAATATCTATGTTAGATAAACACGCAGCTTTAAAAACATGACTGTAATATAGATCCGAAATTCCTTGTATATTAAAATGAAATTATCGAGTAGAATATGATATCCTTACGCAACCGTCGCACGCGCACCGTTGACAACGGGCTAATAATAAAATTGGCGACGATTCAACCCGCGGAGCACAAATACACCGTGGCGGACAAGTGGGCAGAAATGACCAATACTTAGTAAAACTAGCTTCCGAGAGTGAGAAAGATTAATAAATAATCATGCGACAATTCATAGCAATTGACCTAGTCCCATCCCAAACTAAACCTTGGACTATGGGTTATGGACTTATAGGTAAGTAAGTAAGTAAATCCTTAATTGTATAAAAAATATAAAGAAACAGATACAATTGTCAAAAAAAATAAAAATAACATTAACATATGCACAAAGGTAACCAACATTCATATTAAGATAATCATTATAACAAACATGACTCGGGTACAATCAATCATTCATTATAATGTACACGCCTGCTCCTACCGGGATTTAAACTCGGGACTTCTAGCTTCATAGTCAGTCACTAACTACTAAGCTATCCTATCCGGTCGTTTGTTTTCTTGACTGCTTTTTTCACTTATTACACCTATTCTGGCTATTCTTCATTAATGAACACGACGATGCGCAAACATTAGCCAATCAGATTGATGATTGTTGTAGATCTTGCTGTTCTGAAATACCATTAATTAAGGATCGAATCGACATCAAAATCCATTGGATATCAATTCGCGTTAATAAATTGCGAAACACTCAACGAGTGGTTTTAGTGTCGAGAGAGACATGATAACGGTAGATAATGCAGTATTTTTTTGAGAAATGCTCTATACTTTTTGATATTGTTGAGTTTTCCTTCCAATTTTAATTAAAACAAGTTTTATTTATAATGTTGTTGTTTAATTTCATACATAGTAACACGTCCATAAAACCACAATCCACCTATAATACAATCTACCTACTATTTTAATAAAGTGCTTGAAGGCTTTATCTACCCCGTAAGGGATAAAGACGTGATTTATGTATTTATTACATATGTATGCTTTAACGCTTTCGTTCAGCAACGTTCTTCACAATATTGAAAATCCAATAACGCCAGCAGAGTTGCGCATAACAGCCAATCAGCGTGAGGTATCGCAGTGCTCTTCGGTTTTATAAAATGTGGCGCAAGCCTAGTGAAATCATGGCGGCGTGTAGGCCGGACTAACGTTAGGGAGTGTCGGGGTAAAAACCTCCAGCTGACCTATATAGCGCCTCATCTCGACGCCATTCTGCGGAGTTATGATTACACGACGATTTTACACGTAAAACCACGAAAATGACGGGGTATAACAGAACGTACTACGTCGCCAACTGTCGGGGGTGTGTTAGAGGCAAAAGTGAAAACGTTGAAGTTTGACTTACATAGGAAATTAGAATCGAATTTAGGCTTAGAATTGTGTGCGGTGTTCTTGTTACTGTAGTAGTTATAGAGTTCAAACAAAGACGGTCCTGGCTCAGTTTTATTAACATCGACCTATCTTATCTGAAATGCCAGCTCTTGGTTCCAAGAATTGGCCTAACTGATTAACTATTGCAAAACATTATTTTATGTGCAACTTTACTATTTTCTTTGTGTGTGTGATTAGATTAATTAAACGTCAAATATAATTTACTTCAACAAATGAGATCTTTATTTGTTGCTCTATTGATCCGTGCAAAAGGTGACCAAAATATGTCTTAAAATTAACCGAGCATACTTAAACAGGTTTTCGGGTTGGATTCATTAAGCATTCCTGTAAATGTTTTCAGGATTTTTAATGGTGTAATCAATCGTTCCAAACGTACGATATTCAAAGATAGATTTAGTGTGTTAGTAGTGTTAAACAATCTAACCCAACTACCAGTTGAAATATTCCAGAATATTCCAAGACGCCTTGTAAAGGCAACAATTATAAATCGGTGGAAAGCCGTGGCCCGGGATTTCTCATTCTGTCGCTTCATTTTCTAGGTAGGCAGAAGGGCGCACACAGCGATAAAGTTGCTCGTGGCAACTTGTGCCAGCACAGTTGATCCAAGGTGACTCGCAGCACGTGTAACCTCCCACCCGTCGGGAGGGGGGTTCAGCTCGGCATACAGTGAAAAATGCCGGGGGAGTCCACCCGTCTCTACCAGGCTCAGTATTGTTGACGGATGAAAAAAGCTAGAGATTTATTTAGTGCCAATGCGTAAATTAAAACTAAATAAGTACTTTATATTTTCCACGGGACGTAGATCGCGGTTACCCCGATGCATGCAGCTGCGTCAAAATAACGACTTACATCCCGCAGAAAATATGTAGAAAACTGAAGGAACTACCATAAAATCGTTGATAATTCGACTGATTTCATTTTTCTTGATCGAGCGAAGTTGAAACATTAAAATTAATCAAAATTCTCTGTTGAACAACACTTACTTTTACCCAATCGAAAATACATTTGAACGAAAAATTTGTTGATTTCAAATTTCAAATAACCTTGCCTTGATCATTTGTCCTATCCTCTCGAAAGCCGTGGTCACGACTATATTAAAATTAACCCTTCTTCTAAACGTACAGGTACTCGTGGTTATGCCTACTGGTTCATCCCCAAATCAACCCCCCAACTGCCGGAGGTTACATCGTTAACGTAACGATCTAAAGAAACTTCAGCTAACCTCTCTCTCTCCCACGATGCTAGGTCCGTAAACGCCTGGGTCTAGATCAATGAACCCCGGCACGTGTAACCAAGGAAATAAAGATTTATGTTTTAGCTGATACAAGAATATAGCCTTGAGGGAACGAACTTGAAATGTTCGGAGTACTACACATAATACATACTACGACTGGTAGAGCTGTAGGCTATCTAACTCGCTCGTAATCGCCATCGTGTTCATTTTGACAGTTCTTGTATGAATGTGACAGCTAGCTGATTCCGATGCCAATTGTCAGCCCATACGTGAACTGTCAAAATGAACACGATGGCGATTGCGAGCGAGTTAGGTAATAAGCCTACTGGACTTGCACATTTTCTGACAGTAACTTGTCTACTAGAACTAACCAGTACTTGGGGGGACTTGATCCTTGTTGTAGCCTTTATTCATAGTAGAAATAGAAAGCTTTGCTTATATTGGAACTAGGTCAATTGGACTCATCTCATGTTATTTATTTATTTATTTATATAACATTAAAGCATTTAAAGATCCTCCAATTCCGCAATCTCCGTGGTCGTACATATTTATTTTGTTACCTTGTTTAGTAATGTCCAGAATAAAGTACCCTATATCCGTCATAAGGAATGGAACGGAAATAATGGCAATCAGCGTTTCTTGTACGTCTTTTCCTCAATGCCGAGGAAAGAATGAACACTTAATTCATACACGAGGACCAGAATAGATAATGTCACATTGGAATAATAGATATGTGAGTTATGTGACACAAAAATCATTATACTCACTAACGACCAGAACATAGATAAGAAAAGGTGGCACGTTTTTTTTTCCTGTGAGCCTTTTAGTGTCCCGATTTGGCAAAGGCTTACACAATAGTTGGTCTGGGGAAATTAGAAATTGCTTTAGAGATTTAAAACAGGTATTGGCCAACCACGACACGATATTAAATGTCAAAGAGAAGTACTAGGTATCATGAGAGTTCAATTAGAGTAAAGAATATTTGTATTGTATTGTTTGAGCAGAGCACTCGTGACACTAATGACATCTATCGGCACATTGACGTCAGCTTTTTTTACATTCTGCTAAAATTAGTTCCAATATATTTCCTTGTTCTTATTTGTGACATAAATAAAAAATATAATTAGTGGTGGCGCCAAAAATCCCCGAACACGTAGGTGTGTAATAAAACCATAGACTGAACTGAGTGAAATATAGCTCTAGTTACAACGAATTAAGGTCTGCAAAGTGAACAGAGAAGAGTGGTTTATTTGCCGGATTTACTGAAAGTAGGTACCTACTCTAGGCACAAGCGTTCTTTTAATTATGATTAACGATCGCATAATTATAATAGCGTCTTAATTATGAAGCCTCAAATTTTATTTCTCACTCGGTTAAAATGTATAACCAGATTAGTATGGCCAATTAGTAGCACCATGTCGTTCTGAATTATTTGCTAAATTCGTACGGTAGCGCGTAATGAGATTAGACCGACAAAGTACTAGAGTGTAAGTGTACTTGGAATAAATATATTTCGCCATTACAAAGGTTAGTATAATTGTGTTGTTCTCGCTATTTTTTGTGATTTGTATTATTATGTTAGGAGTAAAGTTAAATAGTTGCGGAATTTGTTAACACCAGTTTATTTTAGATAAAATTACATTTCCTGTGATTCCACACATACCTAGTTTTCAAAATTTTTTTCAGAGACTACAAAATAGCCAAGATTGTAACAAAATGAAAACTACAGGAGTCAATGGCCGCGGGCGCTTTATTCGTAATACAAAACAACCATATTTTATTTAAATATAACTGGCTACTGTGAAATTTAGACGCAAAAAAAAGACATAAAGTAGCGTAAGTACGGTAACCGCTAAAAAAAAACGTTTAACGTGTCTAAATTTAAAACTAGAACATGTTACATAGAGGTTGTACTTTGCTTTTTTTGGATTCACACGCGTAATACTGGCTGGAATGGAACGTGACTGGGATGCCTGATTATGATATAAATGCAAATGGCGAATTCGTGTCCGAGCGGACATTCATTATGCAACCCGTTTGTTAAAAATAAGTAATGACCATAGAGTTTTTGTCCCAGTAACAACAGAGGGTAAACAACCGAGAAATTAAACCATAAATAAAATATGTGTCGGGTATAAATAAGTAATAAATGACAACAGAAAAACGCAAAAACGACATTACAGTCATTACAGTTCTGCTGTTGTAGTTAAGACTTGAAGACAAATAAGAAGAGTTCGAGCTCGGGTAAGAGGTTCTATCTGTACTTTTCTCGTAACATGCAATTCAATCAACCCTTCAATTAATACATTATAATATATGCATGACATATATATATCTATTATATTTTTATATAAGAGGGGCCAAACGAGCAGACGGGTCACCTGATGGAAAGTAATAACCATCGCCCAGGGACACCTGCAAGACTTGGGGAATCACAGGTGCGTTGCCGGCCCTTTCAAGAACAATATGAACGATCATACTTCCATCCCAACACCCACAAAACACATCATACGCCCACAATCATGCTTAACGTGGCATTTAGGTCTTGTTAACTTAGGCTCTGTCGACCCTTTCCACCTATTTTATAGGTGGAACCCTCGGCCCCCGCGGTCGTCCCATCCCGCACCCCTGAACAGCGCGGGCGAGGACTCATTTATGCGGTCGGTCTAAAAATTGTCTGCTTGCCTACTGGGCATAACTAGCAAGTTCCTAAAAGGTCTATAGATAGGATAATTTAGGATCAACACAATTTCAGGGCAAATTGCACAGATATTAAAATCGAATTAGTCTGTTGTTACGTCTCTGAATCTTGTCAAATAATTAAGAATTACCGTTAACCAGCCACATTTCTTGATTGCTCCGTCAATTATAGTTAAAAATAACCTAGTAATAATTTTGGCATTTTCCTCAATTCAATTCATACCTATTAACTTCAGAATGGACTCCAGATAATATCAGAATTAAGAACTTATTCATCGGAAAATTTGGCAACCGATACACAGGGGCTACTCCAACATTCGATTTTCGACTTTCGTATCGTGCCATGCCCCTCACTCTCAAAAAAATAACGAAGTGTGAGCGGAACGACACAAAATGAACTTCGAAAATCGAACTTCGGAGAATAAAGCCTGTAGACACCCACATGTCGATAAACACTGATTTAGGGTAAAAAAGTCTCTCTGCGAAAGCATCATTCAGGTTTTAGTTGTTATTTTTAGTATGGATCTGACAGTGAGCGAACCTAAACTGAATCAGAACTGAATCGCATTAAGACATCATGGTAAGGCCCCTGGAAAGCACTGATTCCAGTCTCAACTGTCAAAGGTCACGTACCGCGTGGGCTTCATAACAGCCTAATCAGCCGTCACAAGAATATTTGGATTAATTCCGTTTACTTCGCGCAAGAGATCGGGATAAGTGACGCCAACGTAATTCTGAGAATTCATTCTGAATACTATGCTGCTATCACTAATTACACGTTGGCAGGGGCGTGCAGTGGGTTCTGCCAGAGGGTAGGCATATTGAAAACTAAACCCGTATTGGTACGAAGCGTGTCGGGCACATTTACGTATGCTTACAAACAAGCACTGCTTATATGCCTGTAAGGGATGCACGCGTCTGCATGTTGGTATGTTATAATCCGAGAGCTCATAGAACAACAGTCGGGTTTCGGGTATTGTTGGCCGATACCAAGTATCAAACTCATAAGAGTGACTGAGACAGCAAGACTGTCTTTCTAGGAGCTCACTGACTGTAGCTACTACTTTCTAGTGTAGGCGTTGTCTTACTCATATAGTAAGATCGTTCGAACCAGAAAATAACTTTTTGCGGGTAGGACATTGCGCTTGGTCCTTCCGGGTTGCCAATTAAGAGAATGCTTACTTACTTGACTCATCCAGTTGGTCTTAACTAGCAGCTACAGTTTCTGATGCAAATCCAGACCCTTCCGTCTACTACTCCGGCCTTCTTAGTGTAAAATTAAGGGTAGGTTCTTAAATATACCCTTAGGAATAGACGTCATTTCATTGCCGAAGTTCTGGGTTCTACAAACAGCCCTTCATCAAAGGAAGTTAGGTGTTCTAGTTAACAATGTGCGCTTAGTTACGAACTTACGTTGCGTTTGAACATGTAACTTTCGATGTAAACAGACGCAAGTGTGGATATGTCAATTTAATTCGGAAGTGAACTAGAGTATGTAGGAGATTGTTTATAGAGGT
This sequence comes from Pandemis corylana, assembly GCA_949127965.1. Classification (NCBI taxonomy): domain Eukaryota; kingdom Metazoa; phylum Arthropoda; class Insecta; order Lepidoptera; family Tortricidae; genus Pandemis; species Pandemis corylana. The sequence continues at coordinate 11,881,791 of OX421865.1, read as the reverse complement.
AATAAGCATAACTTCAGTTGGATCGATACCCTTGAATAATCCTTTTTCAACTCTTAAAGTCTTGGCTTACCATGGCGAACAAATAGACCAACTGCCTGCAATTAGAGAATTGATCCTCTCATGTTTTTATGCAATCCCAAAATTAAAACTGTTAATATTGCCTCAGCAATAATCTTTAGTCTACTGAAGAATGAACCCAGAAACAATCGCGCCCAAACCTAAGACCTACTTAAACCTGTAGTAAAGTAAACTAGTCTGACCCGTTTGTACTCACGAGGCGAGATCTACCAAGGAATAGACGGCCACGTGCGGCCAACCGTGAAGCCACTTCGCCGTGCACTGCGAAGTTTCTTGTGCAGCAAGCAATAAAACAACATAAACACGGTGCAATGAACTGCGCGCAACTCCACGCAGCCGCTCGGGTCCATAACCGGTTGGAATGCGATATTTTCAGAGCCTGGCATGACATCGCGGACAATTTGCGATGTTTATTTTGCACGAGATTTGCAATTGTTTTGGTATGCCGTATTAAAATAACGCTGTAATTTTATGTCAACGATAAACACCGTAATTAGTTTATGGTTTCACTTGGTTGTAAATAAAGGTCAATAACATTCCAACAATGTAACCCAAGAATCACAACAAAGGCATTTTTTAACGCCAGAAACCGGACAAAAACCAAAAAACAACTTTTTGCGCTTATTGACTTATCTAAAACCATTTTCATTTAACTACAATAACAACTCGCATAAGTTGCTATAGCCTTGTAACAGAGCCAATGTAAAGGCACTTACGTCCTTTTACGCCCGGTTACGTAGGCGGCACACCCACGCCAGTAATAATGAAAACAGCGTAGGAGGCAACTGAAAAACTTGGAATGGTTTAGGAAAAATATATTAACAATAGTTACCCGGACGATTTCCGCTAAATTAGGAAGGGGCCGTTTTCTTCTCTATCCGTATTTTTTCAGACGCTTTGCCCGACAATTTTAGAAGATTGTGTTCAGTAACGTTAATTATTTTCATCCAAGGAAAACAAATTCGATGTTACGTAACAAAATTTGTTTTGTTTTATCCTGTGTTCGTGAAATGACGTATTTCTTTACATTTGCAGTATTTCAGATGATTCTTTTAACAAGCCGGTGCCATTAAAGCATTTACATCAGCAATCTACGCGAGAATACTCTTACCACAGAGCATTAAGCACATATTCCTTTGATGTAAACAAGCCTAAGTTCAGTTGCTACACTATATCACTTAGGCCTTTGTACGGCGGATACTCTCGGGTCAGACGCGAGTAATAATCAGCTGTGTGAGACCCACATCCTGTTACTAAGCAGACAACCCGACTAAATAGAAAAAACAATAGGGCTAAGAAAAAAAGCCACTCTTACTGCTAAACAAACTTATCTCCGTTAACAAAATTGGCGCTGTCATCGCACGGTAGCCACAAATATAGTATGGCAGGAAATTAGTACCAGCTTTGAACACTGGCACAACTAGATTGGTTGTCTATGCTTCTTAAATCCCCAGTGTAACCGTGTAGGCGAGCGAGTGGCGAGCCTATTTTAAACGGCCAAGTTGAAAGAACGGTCTATCCTTGTAAATTGTAAAGGGAAGCTGTTAGTTAAAATCGGCCGGGTAACATTCGCATACAATTTGCATGCTGTACAGTCGGAATACTAATAGGTTCTATTTTTAATTTTGTTTTCCAAGTGCAGTTGGCCTCGATGTATCGTCTGGGGCATTTATGAGACCTAACTTAACATTTGGAGTTGGGTAACGATAAACGAACTAAGTCCACGATATGAATGGAGGTGACAGTTTGTTGTTGGTCACGTAACTTTTTCCTTACGTATACCCAAGGTTACCAAAGTATTCCACGGAAGACTAGACGGGGTCCATTGGCGCGAAAAAAGGGGGTTTTGGGAATATAGTAAAAATGTAGCAACAAGGGTCTAACGAAAACAGTAAAACTTTGAATGTGGCCTACGAGACTATATCGACTGGAGGTCTAAGTTCTTTGATTTTGATTTTTGATTAAGCCATGTTGTAACAACCTCAAATTATCTCTCGACATAATGCAGTTTCAATGAAGCTCAAAACGAATGGCGTCTATATCTACGTGTTCTAAGAGCCACCGAGACAGCAAGAACCTAGCAGTATTTCACAATTCCGTCCGACTATCCCTTTTATACATCGCACCCCGCTTCTTTACAAATAGTACCCTAGGCACTTGTGCCCCTCCATTACATGCTATGTGAACATAAGCGTGTAGTTTATGTATACATATGTTGTTTTATTCCGTAAGTTTGTAGCTAGGTGCAGAGCACAGCCTAGAGGCTAGTTCTTGCTTAACGGGGTTTAAAAGCTTCAAACGAGTGAAATTGTGTAGTGTACTCTAAAATGTAACAAGAACAAATGAACCTTTACAATTTTGTAGATGGCCTAAGTTTTTGTTTCTTTATGAAACATGCATTCAATGTTTGTAAATACGTAATTGCGATCTAGCAGTAGAACTACCTACTTATGATTTTAAAGTTATAAGCAACAAATTGATATGTGGAGCAATAGTATTTTTTGCTATAGCAATTGTGGTATCATATCGCTTTAGGAATTCATTGATAAGGACACAAAATGAAAAAATGTATGTTTCAGAATGTCAGGTATCTTTGACATTTCTTTGTCTCGACGATAATTGAGTCTTTCGATAAACAACCGTTATCGCATACCTATATGTGAATGTCAAATTATATAATGGAAATCGTAGACTGATAGCAATCTTTAGAGCACCTATTAATTGCTTGAGCAATCAAATGCATTAAACATTAATTTACAGCCGGATTCGAATCAAATAGAATCATAGTACAAAGTCCACATTTAAAATTTATACAAGGCAAAATAATGTAATGGCGCTTGCTGCCAAAATTTCGTACTTACTTCAAATAACCTAAACGCCATACGCCCTTTTCCTTAACCAATCGAAGGCATGTTTGTTAAAGCTATTTATTATTAGTAGTACCTAAAGCGTTTTAGAGCGAAATTATAACATTTGACGATCAATAAGGCGTAGAACGTTGGTGCTGGTGGGTCAAGGTTTTGGCCCCTGGATATTCCCAGGGAGGGTGGTCTGAAGTCAGAAGGACATTGGAATAGGCTCACTTAACGAATTGAAGGTTACACTGTAGTTAGCAGCTATATTTATGTTGGGAAGTGGCTTACAGCTATAAGGAAAATGTTCTATGTTAATAGTAGACTTCTGAAGGGTGTGTAGCTGTCAGCTTGCCACGTCTCTAATGTGTATCGTGAGATTCGCATTTATTGAAATAGAATAAACGGATGTCTCCACAACAGTTTCCTAATTTTCCTGAGCCCAAGCGCCAAAGGCCAACCAAAGTGCCACTTACTAAAAGCGATAAAATCTTAATGACAATTCTGATAAAAAGGACCTCTGTAAAACGCTTAAATAACTTAAAAACAATGTAACATAGATTGTGGTAAGTGCATTTGTGCCACTATGCCGTGGTAACGGAATAACATTGCAAATTGTACAAGGTCACAAGTGTTTCAATAAACACCTGTTCAAGTCTGTCCGACGATAATTATAGAGATTACGGATAGCATCGATTGTGCTGTACCGGCACACATGATGTTTGGTGCTGGCTGTCGTTATTTGTATATATGAAATACTCTAAATTATATGCCGGAATCACAAGCTTTTAGTCAGACCAGAAGTCAGCTAAGGTTAAATACGATTCACTAAATTTTCAGGGATCGTAGTTCGATCTTCAATTATTTCCTCTCTGCATGAGTTCTAAGTTCTAATAGGCTCTTGTTAGATTATAGAAGCATAGCATATAGGGTTCTAAATGATGACTAGATCCATTCAAACATTTCCTGTATCGATTGTATGTGACGCTTTTGTTTTGGTAATAGTTTGTAGGATTTTGACATGAGCGGCGTAGACGTGCTGTATGGTATGCGTAAAGGTACCTCACTCCCAAAGAAAAATGGTAGAAACAATGCAAGACAGAGATAAATTAAAGGCTACTCGCGTAAGTACTTTTCGTAGCACGGCCGCTCATTTCTCACGACAAAATAAACATTTGTATGGTGCAGGGTACGAATGTTATGTAAATATCTATGGTGTATTGAGGCCTTCGATCAACGTGGGATTTGCTGGTACCAAACGTTGGGTTTTCATTGTGACGATCGACGTTGCGTTTCATTGGTCTTTCAACTTAGCCCAGAGCTCATCTGATTGATTACTCATGTCATAATTTGATATCAATTCTAAAGCGTTAACAAATTCTCGTCGCTTCCATCGATTTCATAGAGCAGCATTCGATACCACACGATCTTACGATAGAAATTGTTCACTATCACTGAGGACCCCCTGCCTTCCATAGTCTATAATCACAAAGGAAAAGGGCTCAATTAATTCAAGTATTACCGACAGCTCATGACATTCTCTAAATTCCCCGGGATCATAATTCGTACTGTACCCAGTACCTATGGAAGTAGGTAAAACGCCGCAGCGTGAATTGGGTGAAGGTCGAAACTAAAAAGTGCGGCATGGCGCGAGAATTTAAGGCAACATTTTATCCTCATCATCAACATTATCTAATTTATAATACATCAGAACCATACAGTGTATAAAATGTACCAGCTCCTCGTCCCGCGCTTATGGTAAAATCGAGAGAATGGGCAAAAATCTTAGGAAGCATGTTATAGGCGATGCGACTAGCGACCCATCACTATTTGGATTCAACGTGGCCTTTAGGTATTGTTAGCTTAGGCTGTACCTACCCCGTCGCCAGGAACGTGGGCCGCGGTCTTTTTCGAGACGGGAGCCACGAGGTGACAACCTCTATAAAAAATCCAAGCGGCACCAGCGGGGGAGGGCGAGAATTCTCAAACCTGCATTGCACAGGTGCCGCGAAGAGGGAACCCCATCCCGGTGTGGTCGTGGGGCGTCGCGGTGACACCGAGTGCTCCCGTAACGCCTCACATACGACCGAATAGGGAATCCGTGTGCTTTTTATTTTATTTAGTGGATATGCCTGCCGTCGCAGGAGAGCCCGACATACCCCCGGTACCCCCGTACTGGGCGGATGCATAAGGCACATTTTCCACACCATAAAAAAAGGCTGTATGTACCTACCCCATAAGGAATAAAGACTTTATTTATGTATGTATGTACAGGACGTATGATGGACATTTTAATGGTGTGGCTCCCATTAAAATGAAGACCTAATAGCTAAATTATTGCTGACTTGACTCGATTATCTCATACCTAGGTCGATATGCGATTGCGTTGCGGCGTTTATTTTTCTCTTATATCTAGGAATATGTGTGTGTGAGGTCGATGTCGAACTATATAATGTAATGCAACTACTGCAAAGCTTTCAACATGAAACTACTGTGAGACAATCATAGTAGAGTGATACTCGACATCTTTCGGACTAATCCGTAGTCCTTCTTCCTAGAGAGCTGGTGTTCATTCGCTGCCGACAGGGCGAGCGCTTCAGGAGTCACTACGGAACGAACTAGTCCGAAACATGTCGAGCTTTACTGCAAAGCTAATATTAGTAGAGTAGAGTACTGTTGGTGAAGTTGCAGTCGCTATAAATTTTACAGTTAGGATGTCGCTTCGGTTTTCTGAAAGTATTTCGGCTCAGCAAAAGCTACGATAAAACATAAGGCAAGTCACCGACGCTAATGAATTAACAGATGAAGATGACTAACACTTAAGTGTGCCGCTTACCAAAAATGAAAATAGAAAACGGATAACTTTTTTATTAATTCAACTCATCTGAAACTCTACCAGGACAGCGATAACAGAATTACGCAAACAAAATTGCGGGCAAAATCTAATTAAAATATAGTGGAAACGGACCGTCGGGGAATTGGACCTTCGGGGAATCGGACCTTCGAGGAAGTGAACCATGCGAAAGTGGACCGTTGGAAACAGATAGGTGCACGTTGGGGGAATCGAGCGCAGCGCCTATATGTTATAGTAGCTATTTTGAAGCACATACACGTCTATATCTGGGTAGAAAAGCCTAGGGTAACAAGATCTAAAAGCCACGTTTAGCGTATCTATAGACGGAACGGCAAATCAAAATAGTGATAGGTTGCCAGCCGCATCGCTTATAACATGATTCTTAAGATTTTCGCCCGTTCCCTCGATGTGCTTTTACGATCTGTACGGGAAGAGACGCAGCTGATAAATTCCATGTTTGTTCTTTGCTCCCAGACCTGCATGGAAGTGGCGAACTAAACGGCAACCTCCTTCAATTGTTTCCTGTCGGCACGTCAGTTCTGAAGATATCTTTCGATTATGATGGAAATAAGACTCCCCTCAACCACTAATGTAGTAACGCAGCCTCAACCACCGGCCAACGTTGGACCAGGAAAATATAGTTCGAAAAACCGCTCGCAACGGGACCAACTTCTGAGAAACCGAGTGCCAATTACAGTAGATAAGTACGCCTCAGATCGAAACGTGTCGAGTAACCGAGACGTGCAATGATACGTAATAACCCCTCGGGTTCGAGAAATGCGGATCGGGACTTGCATGTCGTTTTGTAGACGATTTAGAGGCAATAAAAATCGTACCTCGGTCACTTGGTGGTCTAATTATAATGCAGCATATAGCTTAGTATGAAATTATCCATGCAATAAGACAGTACATTCTTAAGTATGACTCCACTAGCTGTTACCCGCGACTTCGTCTGTGCAGAATCGCTATCCCGCGGGAACTTTCAATTTTTCGGGATAAAAACTATGCTATGTCCTTCCCCGGTCTTCCTCAAAACTATCTATATGCCATTAGTCTTTTGTTTATTTTATCCCAACATTTTCTTAAATACGTTTCACAACAACGTAAAAGGCAGTAATGTCGATTACGCCCTCTTTCATCCGAAGCGCTAGATCGAGCTTAAGATACGCATGCGTCGTTTGCGGCTGTCACGCCTGCGCTTAATTGCCAGGATGACTCTGCGCAGGGTAGGGTTACCAGATGAAATAAATGATACCTATAAAAACTTTCGTATTTTTTCACACGATTGTGGTGTTATATCTAGAATTGTTTTGTTTACCATTATTATAATTGGGTAACGAACGGCAAAGAGGATATTATCCGTTTGCGTTTGGGGTCTTGTAAGAACACCAGTCTTCTGCACCAAAATACGGGTTCGAGACGATTCTTTGTCATCTTCAACCAAGACATTAGCGGAATCATCGATTGTACGATGGATCTATAGTTTCAAAAATTGAATTGAAAGGAAGGGGGCGAGAATGTTACTGATGTGATGTACAACTTATAGCCTCTTTGACATTGTTTATCTTTGACGTCGGGATTTGAAGTGATGGATTGCATTCTTCACATTATTGATCAGAAAATTTTCTAATATCAAAAACATGGTGATCGGGCATCGAAGAACAATCGCATAACTTATTGGAAAACGGAATTTGGCCAAGTTGATCTTTGGTAGCGTGTAAATATTATTGTACGTGACTTTATGGAATAATTTAAGAGGCAGCGAACTCTCGTGGTCCTCATTACCCATGAAGCATTGTCTTTTGGAAACTACGCGTAGGCAAGAAGAGAATATACAAGAATACAGAATATACGAGGTCTTTCAGAATTTTTCCGAAATTTTCACCAAGCGGCTTAGTTCAACTGACCAAGTGAACACCCCTACAATGGCTTGTATCAAAAAATTAAGCATACCTTCATGGAAACCCACCCACTTAACCCGACTACTTGCTGAAATTTTGAAATAATTTAAAAATACACTGTAAAGAGAAAGAACGAAGCTGTTTAAGTGGAATTGTGTTAATTGAAGCCAAATTACGCTGTAAAACGGTTCACCCCAAATCTTGTTCTAACTTCTAATCTTCTTGTTGTTGATAGATATCTATACTGGATATTACCCATAATATTACAGTCAGCAGACCTAAGTTTTATAATAATGAAATCACAAGATTTTTCACCTTAATCAAACGTACTAGTGCAGCGGCTAGCACTACCTAGGTGAAAAACTTAAGCATTAAGTCATTTTTCTAATTTGGAACGTCAATTTGTCTATTCGCACACATTACTCACACATACAACAGGTCATTTACTTAAGTTTTTCACCAATAGCTTCTTTTGCCTACCTCATCTTTACTAGATACATCAGTTATATAAAACTGTTTATTTTATGAGGACCTCCTGCAATTTACTGTTATGTCAGCTACAGCGACCAACTCTGCGTAAACAAGTGCATTTAAACTGTGGTTTAAATGATCCAGTTCTATAACCGGACAGAGGTTTAGAAATTTCGTCCCGTTGACAACCCTGTGTAGGTATAGGGGACCTTAAAATAAAGTCAATAATGATGCTTCTCTTGCTAGCTGTCCAGCGTTAACTGCTAAAAGCAAAGTCAGCTCAAAGTTGACCGCACTCCTTATGCATGCAAGCATCTTTGTTATTACCTCTGTTACAATTTAATGTCATTTTAAAAGGCGTTGTGACTCAGCAACCACTTGAGAACATACTTAACAGAGGGACTCATTTCCACTTTTGTTTTCTGAAATTTAGAGCCAACGAGTTGGGATGTAGAGTCCACATTTAAACGCAGCAACGGGATGCCATTACACCTTTTCGGACACCCCTCACCTAATAGGCTGGATACAATGTTGAGGAGTTTACGACTCACATATTTTGCATCCGTCTAATGATGGTTCCTTGCTTTAACAATTATTATCTTGTTTATAAACCGTTTCGAGATGTAATTATAATAAACTGTTTGTGAGGCTATTAAAATTTCAAACCGTACGAGTTCGTAGGTATTACGGTATTGAAGTAATGTTATTCAGTTAACTTTAAGAGACATTTAGGGCTCGTCTGGCATTCAAGTCTACAATTTTAGAACTCTTTACATTTCTTACCTCCAGTTCAGTGCTACCCTTATATGGTTCTAATGAGATAAGAGAGAGAGCGACAAGGTTTTTTGCGATCCCAGCTCGTTTCTTTCTTTATCATAGTTCAGGCTTTCTCAAAAACAGGGGAGGGCTTTAAATAAAAAACCAAGAACGATTGAAAATGCGTGATAACCCGAAAGCAGTTTGTTCCATTCCCTTCCTGCCTTGGATGAGTATTTCTCTCCGCTCGGATCAAGTCTCTGGAAACGTGTTCTACCCTTGTCTATCACCTATAGAAGGCATAAGACGGATACTTTTAAGATATGTGGCACTCAGTTCTAGTTTATAAATGCAAGAGATTTCATCGCAATAGCTACTGTGGCGTTTACGTATCTTGATTTTGCATCTCGTAAATTACAGGTTAAACGCCCTGTGTGATAGATACATTATAAATCACATGAGATACAGTGTGCAGTGGGTACCGTAATATGGTAAGTATCTAGGAAGTTGGCATTTGAGAAAGTAGCGCGTATAGGGCAGCTTGGAACTAAATGTCAGACAGAACTTGTCTTCACATAAGAAACTTAAAGATATACTTAGGCTTAAATTACTTGATTCTAGCAGTAGTGTAAACGCACTAGTGTTAGTAAACACTAAGAATGTTGTTGAGACAGTCTGGGCGACTGAACCTCCCTTTTTAAAGTCTGACCAAGTGGCTCTTGCGTATCATCTGATTTACGTAATACATCTCCGTGACTTAGATGGGATTGAGCTGTGTGTGTACGCATACTCATACTATACTAGTAGTATATATTGGTAGTCTTAAACATATTTTGCGTTAGCATGTTTATTTCACATTGTTCGTAGTTTATAACTTTGTAAAATTCCTTGCCACGCTACAATACCATAGAGCTGTTGTGTAACGAATTATCTACAGCGGATTCATAGATCATTTAACATTCCGCTGAGGGACGTGAATTTCCTATGATTTAAACAGTAATTCTGTTTAAAATTACACGGAAAAGTTCAGCATCATCGCCTGTATGATTGATGTTGATATTTTGACTTTACGGATATTTATAAGTTCCGGTTTCTAAATGTCCATTTTGTGTTTTATTGGGTGGAAAACGACATGTTTCGTCAGTCTTTTAGTGGGTGTTATTAAATCTCCGGTGTTGATGTTGTTGTAGTGGAATTTTTAATAATTTTCCCAAAACAAAATCAATCTTCCCTCTGAAATTTAGAAAATAATTCGTCCTCCTGTCTTTAGAACAACGTCCTTCGAATGTTCCAAGCGGGTCGGTGCGCCCCCGTAGCCCCCCAAATGCTTATACTCAAATAATAAACACCATGTCAGGGCCGTTTGGTGTGCAATTCGGTGGCTGAAATGATTGATATTCTTATGGTTCTAAGTTCAGCCATCATTATGACATGGGTTGATTGATGCATGTTTACAACTGACGGCTCAAATTATGCATAAGGTGACTGAACCCGACTCAGTTATCACAACAAATTAACCTCAGATAACTCGGCTTTGACCTGGAGTCAAGTTATTAGTTTAACCGACCAATAAAACCGTTCTTTTTGTAATAACGTGCTCGCTATCTCGGTAAAACACTCGTAAACTATATCTTTATGATAAACTTGTTTTTCGCGATGATAGATAATAAACACTTATGTAGACATAATACAGAGGCACCACTGAAATATTTGGGTAAGAAATGCGAGTTGAATGAGTTTGATTGTGAATGTCTTGTCTAGACCCATTCAAATACCTACTATATGTTGGCCTTTCAGTGGCGGGCTTTTAGTCATTCCTGGTGACAGGGACTAACTAGACTAGACCCTCAGAGACTTGACCATTGAACTGAATGACAAGGATACTGAAATTACTCCCGTGCAAGCTTCTATTAACAAAAAGTCTTCATTCGTGTACACCTCCCTAATATTCGATTCGGTGTACCTAGGAAGTTATACTGAAAGTGGAGAACTTTGTATTTTCTTAAATTCAGCAGAGACCTACGAGTATAATTTTCCAATGCCATGGAATGTAATCATCATAGAAGTTCCTGAAATCGATCTTTTCCTTAACTACACTCTTAGATAGGCATCTCAATCTTATTAGTCTCTACTAAGAATTGCACAGCAATGATTTTTCTATCGTCAGCTGACTTGTCTCCAAACTCCTTTGTTCTAGCTAGTTTTTTTGAAAAACGTAGTAACCTACGCAGGTACAAGCGTCTTAAACCGGCACGATATCCAGATCTTCCTCTTGTAAGACTCTAATAAGAATTCTCTAGTATAAATCTATCGTCACTTGTCAGGTATCGGTTCCAGCCTCGCAGGAACGAGTCGCTTTGCTCACGGCTCTCCTTAAATATTCAGTTTATTCAAGCTTGTACGAAGAAAGTTGTCATAACAACGAATAGGACAAGATAAAAGGAAAGGGTAACAAAAGGTTTGGGAGGGGCGGGGGAGGCTTTGTTCGGGATTGATAAGCCTTCGCAATACGGCGCCTTACGCCGACAAATGGGAGGAGGTAGTCACTGTTTATAGACGAATAGGCTTGGGGTTTGTCGCGCGTTACCGTAGACTAGAGCTAGGAGGGTTAAGCACATGCGTTTGTGGCAGTGAGACTTACCTGTTTTCTTTTCAAGGGTAGTGTGAGTTTAAGAACGGGCGCGAGCGGCGGCGCCTCGTCGCGCGCCTCCAGCTCGTCCAGCAGCGCCGCGCACTTGTCCTTCTCCTGCTCCTCGTCGGCCACCAGCAGGAAGCGCCGCCACCGCGCCGAGTCGAACCCCCAATGGCAGGTCCGGTTCTCGGTCGCGTGCGAGTGGCACACGAACTTGCGCGCGCTGTACATCGCCCGGCACTCCAAACATTGCACTAGATTCAACTCCGCGGCGAACACTCCGCGCGCGCCGCCGAAGCACTCGTGGTAGACGCGGAAGCCGGGCAGCTTGTGCGGCCGCGAGCCGTGCGGCGCGTGCAGCAGCGCAGCGCACAGCCGCTCCGCGTCCGTCTGCGTGATCAGCCCGCACGAGGGCGCCGACCGCGGCAGCACGCTCGTCGACTTCAACTCGTGCAGCTGCTCCGGCGTACACCGCGAACAGTAAATTTGCAACTCGTCGCATACTCTGTTGATCTGTTCCAAGCTAAAGTCTGTGAGCACGGAGGTGAGGATTTGGGGAAGGCAGAGGCGCCGCTCGCCGCCTACGCTGAAGCAGGAGATCGGCTCGCCCTCGAGCAGAGTCTCGCCGCGCTCGCCGAGCACGGGGTCGGGCGCGAGCAGGATCAGCGGCGCGGCGGGCGGCGGCGGCGGCGGCGGCGGTGCGCCGCGCGGCTCCGCCCGCCCGCAGCCGGGGCCCTGCAGGCTCCGCGGTGCGCTCGCCTGGTACGTCTTCAACACCGACGTTATATGAGGGGTCACTACATCCATTGTCGCTCGCCGCCGCGGGGAACGCGCATGTCACGGGCTACCGCGCGCCGGCACGCACGCCGCACTCCGGCCGCGACCGACACATGTCTGCGAGTGCCGAGCCGTCGCGACGACCGGGCGAGCGCGCCCCGCGCCGGCGTCCCCGCCCCGTCGCCGAACACACACCCGTGCAAAAATACGCAAATAAACGGTTCACATTTCGGATTTATTGGTCGTTTTGACTGAATATTCACGTGGGACACTTCGCTAGTTAGTATCACAGCCTTGGATAGGCAACTCGCGATGTGGACAGTCCGAGTTGTGAGTACAAAATAGTACGTAATAGATGCGAGCCGCAGAGACGGGGGCGTGGATTCCGGCGACCGGCCGCAGTCAAAGCAGCAGACGGATGGCTCGGCTACTGGAGAGTCTAGCCGGCCCCCGCCCCGCGCCGCCGCCGCCGCGTCACGTGACCGACCTTCCCGTCAAAATATCCAGAATGGCGGCGCGAACTGAGCCCGCCCGCCTCAAAGATTACAGATTATGCAGAGCTCTACATTACAATAATTCGCACAGAGAAAATATTCACTAACTTACTATTCAAATTAAATATAATCTTCAGGTGACATACTTTGTATTTTGTTATTTTTGTTACACGTGGCTACGTGATACATTATACATTTCTATTTAGGAATTTTAAAAAGGTTGTTGTTATCGTGACCCCTTTTCCTCAAGTCAGTCTCTAATTTCAATGTATTTAAATAAGATTAGCATATCCTGGCTTGGCAGACAGTCAATGACATTTGCAGGAAAACGCTTTTATATAATAGTTCTGCGAGCAAATAGTTACATATATACATAAAAAAATAGTATGTACGAGAGTTTGGACCACGATTTTGATATTCACATAAACATCATTGTATATATATTGAACTCTTAAACGATACTGATCATTTCATGTATTGTGTCTCATGTGTAATCGTTTAATATTTCTTAGCATACCTTTTTTAAAATGTACGGTCAACAGCAAAAATAAGTATCGATCGATACGAACTTCCCAAAAATATGTCCCACGACCTTATTACGCCGATGTAAGAGCGTATAGTACTTATTTTTGAAACTTTGACTAGATACATATTATTACACTTGACTGTACACAACTTTACAATTAATAACCAAAAAATAAATTCCTAAAGAATTGTACGCAAACTAAAATGTACCTACTGGATATTTCTAATCTATTATTACTAAGGTGAAAGAGGCAACGGACTGACAACTCATCCCCCATAAATGTATGTTTGCGGGGGGGTCTTTGCTTTGCTTATTTTTGATGACATGGTGGGTAGGGGGGTCGATATGGTGATTAAGTACGTCAGCAGTTTCGATTCGAACTGCTGCTTACGAATCAATAAAAAACAGAATCCATTAAAAGATAAACGCATATGATTACCAATGATTACGTAAGCATGGGGGGGGGGGGGTAAGAGGTTTACTTACTTTTGCTGACAAGGGGAGGGGGGGGGTAAATAATTGTAAAAAATCTGCTTACGTAATACTTGAATGGCCCAAGTTAATTATCAGTTCTTAATCACTGATGCCTAAGGCTTGTATTTTGGAAAGAATTACCTGTCACTGCTGGCCAAGGTGAAGAATTATCAGCTTAATATGTGGTTAATACGTTCTTTCAGTGTAGAAATGAGCTTTCTGGTTTTTACTTAGTCCAATAAAATGTCGTTGCCTCTGCAGTGAAGCAATGCAGCCGGAATTTTAAGCATTTTTTAAGTATAATTGTTAAAAAATTACGTAGCTTACTGCAAATTTATTATTGATTAATATTTTGAAAAAATATGATTCACCCACCGGTTCCTGTGGTCATTTGGTTGAAATCTACTTTATGAATTCCAGGTTTGTAAAAAAAAGTGATAAAAGACCGTTTCTTCCAAATTTAGTTTACGTGCCTACTAAGTGAAATTCGACATACTTTTACGGACAGGGTCCATTTCGCAGATCGTTGATGTGATTACTCCTTCCCATAATTGAAATAGCGAACACATATTTTATCTTGGAACTGACAATAGGTATAAAATAAATGTATGAAAATCTTAATTACAGTTTGCAATGTCTCACATTTTCTACTCTTTGTGGCCGCGACACGCGCGGGGCGTCGGCGGGGCGAGAGGAGGGAAACGCGGGGCGCGGGGGGCGGCAGCTGCGTCTACTGCGACCGGTCGCTCGCTTCAAAACTGCCGCCATCACAGCTATTTACCGTGAACTAAATTCAACCTTAACCGTAAAGGAACATAATACATTTCTAGTTGCAATTGATTTTGAAACTTGCTCTACGAACGGCGACATTAGAAAGAGAGCTTACTCACTGTGCAATGCGGTTGGTATTTGTAATGATAAAATTTTGTAAATGTGTTCCGAACTCGAACGTCAAATTATAGCGTAGTTCGCACCTGCCTGAACCTGACTTTAAGACTGGCGGTCACGTAATTCGGTTATTCGTTGCAATTTAACCTTTATGTGTGAAGCATGAGTTTTGTTTATATCTGACGTAGGACGCTGTTTTAGTCTGGGTCAAGTCTGGTCTGATTGTTATTGTCTTTATTTTGGTGTTAGGTTGTTATGGTCATCAAGTCATCATACCAAAATAAGCTTCCTTGGCTAGACACGTATATTAGTTATCATGGTCGGTATTAAATTAATATAAGATTACCACTTTTACCGCATCGTATTGTAGATTAAAATTATAATCGTACTTTCAAATTTCTACTGTAGGTTACTTAGGCACGTACTTCTACTTCACCATTATCTTTTTTTGGATTTGACTACCTAGATATTTAAGTTTCTACCTTTTTCACTTTACAATGTTATTGCTTGATGAAAAGCGGACGTTTACGCCATAGATTTACTGCGAAGTATTTTACAAGTACTTACAAAAAAAAAGTTCTCATGGCCACAGCTAGAAACACGGTGATGGTGATAACCCCACTGTAGAAAACAAACCGATCACTTATTGCGAATGCGATAAGGTTACAATCTGTAGAAATAATGCGGTGGCCCAGGGTTTCCTCTGCTCTGGTAGACCGTACATGGTGTATCTTTATGGTAGCTACAGCTACCTACACAGTATTTACCTTGGATGTATCGTCGACAAAACATAAAATAGCCGTAAAGTGATAAAGACGGCCCCGTTGAAAAGTATGGCCCGATTTTTCAACCGTTAGATAGGCCCAGAATAGGCCGTATTCGACGAATAACTCTATGGGTATGTCTAAATTAAGTGTATATCTGAGGACTTAAAAATTGGCCCTAAGAAGAAAATACATACACAAAGCTGTTCACAAAGCAATTTAAAAAAAATGCGCCTCGGAGTTAACCTTCTTTCATAGTAGTATAAATGGTCGATGGTAGATGGCACTGTAATAGTAATTGACCAATTCCTCTTGTCAAGTTGGCTAACTGGTTTTAGTTGCAAAGGAGATAATTCCGTCCGCGTCTTGCTATTGCGTGAATTGTATCGTACCTGTTACCAATAAAAATAAAAAAAAGACGTCAATGTCAAATTAAACTTCCAATTCATTTCATTTTTACATTCCATTTTTACTATTTATTAGAAGTGTTTAAACCCCGTATCTTTACTAAAGCTTAACCATTTGGCTTTAGGCCCGCGCACAAGTAAGTTGTTCCATAAAAACTTAATTGATTTCTTTGTGAATGTGGGTGGGTGGTTCGATCGGCCTTGAATCTCGTTCTCTCTAAACAAAAGTGTTTTGCTTATCTCAGAATCAGCGGAATATTACTGTAGAAACTCGTATTGCTTAATTTCAGAGTTTGATGGATCCTTGGGGCACCGACATTGTAGAAAAAGCTGTAGTTTCTCCTAAATTCGAAGACGACTTCAAGCCCGCGCCTGAGTCTGACAAATTATCCGATTCCGCCGAATACCTTGCTATTCTAGGTATTTATTGTTAAATAATTATAGCAATTACTTTTTAATAGGAATAACGATTAGTCTCAACTATTTAAAGTCTTGCACCACTGAAATATGATAATATGCGCCGGTAATTGCGAAAGTTTCTAGAATTTCATTCTGGTCATCTGACACTTGCTAACGGTTGCGGTTTAGCGCGGTTTCCGCCAGTACTCGCTCCACTTCGACTGCGTCAGCACCACAGTAACCTATTCATTTTATGTTACAGAGAAGAAACTTAAATCTATCCGAGCGAAAAACAAAGTTGTTGAGAATCTATCTGCATACCGCGCGGACTGCATTGAACGGTTGATGCGAGAGGGCTGCGACTTGGACCCCGTGATCGGAGACACTGAGGAAGACAAGCTGATTGAAGACGAACCCCAGTAAACCGTAACAGAGTAAGTAATCATGGCTTCATCGTCAACCAACATCAACCTATCGGGCTCCACTTACTGTGTGCTCACTGGAGCCTCTCAAGGCATCGGCCGAGCCATCGCGGTAGAGGTATCCAAACTCCTGGGCCCTAACTCCCTGATGCTGCTGCTGGCGCGTAACAAAAGCGAGCTGGCAGTTACGGCAAGCCTCTGTGAATCACCAAATGTGAAGGTTTCGTTCAACGCCATAGATTTGTCAAAAGCATCAATCAGAGACATGAATGATGTTTTGAACAAGTCCCTAGAAGGACGGAAGGTAACAGATTTTACTACCAGTTTGATTTTCCACAATGTAGGTTCTCTTGGCAACCTGGCTGTGGAGACCTTCAGAATGGAGGATGAGAATGAACTCAGAGAGTACTATGATTTGAATGTGTTCAAAGTGATAACTTTGAATACTCAGTTTTTAAAAATCTTTGAAGACGTTGAGGACAGGATTGTCATTGTGAATATAACATCTCTGTGCGCTATTAAGCCTATGGGGGGAATGGCTTACTACTGCAGTGGCAAAGCAGCCCGGGAAATGTACTTCAAGGTACTTGCCGAGGAGAAAAAACATATTAAGATACTGAACTATTCACCTGGTCCCGTAGAGACAGCCATGATTGACCATGTGTTAGCCGAGGCTGTGAACGACAATCTTAGAGATGTTTTCAACTCATTTAAGAATCAGGGTACTCTGCTGAAGCCAGAGATAACAGCCAAGAAATGTGTGCGAGTGCTGCAGGCCGGGAAATTCAGTCCCGGAGAGCACGTTGATTACTTTGATGATGAATAAATACTCTTACCGCTTGAGATGTGGGCTTGAGTTCTGTTACATATTTTCTCGATCCGTTTGCCAATAATCTGTAACAGAACTTTGGGTGGTAGAATTTCTAAGTTACAAGCTCTCTAGTAATACGTAGCTTTCTTACTTATCACTTGTTAAGCGTATTTAGAATTGGTACTATTTTTGCTCTACATATCTCTTAGATCTGACACAGTTAGTGTGAAGTTTGTCTCAAAACGTATGTGATGTTCCTAGTTTCTTATATCAGAGTTTAACTTGTAGATAACTTATTGTGATAGTGTTTTTTTTTTGTTATAAATTTTTACAAACTTGTAATCAACTTGATGTTTAAGCATTCCATAGGGTACCAGTACTAATGACAATATGAAATGTATGTGAAGTTTTTTTTTTGTCATAGGTCTTAGGATTTGTCGTCAAAAGTTGTGAATTGAAATAGTGGCAGATTGACTGGAAGCTAGTGTAATGTTGTATTTGTTGTAAAGCAAAGTAGGAAACAACTTTTCTCGAAAAATCATGATGTTATTTCACACTTGTATGTTCCCATGGCCTAATATCTTTATTAATAAACAAAGCTGTTGTCAACATAGCATTCCATGTAATCTAACGTTTAAGTGTATGTATGAATGCAATTCATATAATAAACGCTTGAATCTAACCGTGTTTTTATACCCTCATTAAGATTTTGTTTTATATGAGTTACATTCATATTGCTTTATCAGTGACCTCTGACTTTCTTATCTTTCTATTATTTTGCTATTTTCTGTCTTATCTTGTTACTTAAGTTACTTGGATGTCGTTTTATCGTTCCATATTTAAAACGGCAATAACTTAATCCTTTTAGTTTCGTCCTATCCATCTGTCCGTGTTACAGACATTTTAATCGATTATTGGCTCACAAAATAACTTTTTAAATGAATGGTGTTTAAATACAATCGAGTAACCGGGTCCTGCCTCGCGAGGCAGCTGCTTGAGGCATGATTTCATTTGAAACCTGGCTCAGCACGAGAGCGTTCTCTTTCTAGAACGAACAGTAAGAAAATGGGTAGTCTATCTCATGCTAGCCGGGCAGAATCGAACCGAAGATGGTTGCCTCGCGAGGCGGCTCGCGCAGTCAGAACTAGAGCCTCTAGGCAGTGGTACTCAACGTTTTTTTTATACGGGCCACAAACACGTTTTAGTCATAGTGTCGTGGGCCGCAAGCAAAAATTATTTAGGGGTAGGTTGTTGAGGTAGGTAACTCGAGGCGGGCCAACCACACGGGCCGGGCGGGCCGCAGGTTGACTATGACTGCTTTAGAGTAAGTTTTCACAAAGAAAAATATCTCAATCCTGTTCATGTAATCATCTCATTTGCTATGGAATAAGTTTCGTTGGCAAAAGCTAGTATGCCTATAAATATTGAGATCGTTAGTTCAAATCCGTTCTCTAGATATTACTTAACCTAAACTAAAAATTTCATTTTAGATACAAGCTTTTGTGCTGACTGTACTTTTTGTTGACTACTTGCGCTGTCATCCGTCCTACATATGTGAACCAAACTTGAAGTCAACCGGACCAACTGTTGAAGAGTTCCCTCCTGCGGAGACGTAGCTGGACCACCGGCATTTCACTACCAGATTATTGTATTGTCATCTGACTTGCACAAGTATGCGAGATTTCGGCTCAATCGGCTGAAGATTTCAGCTTCAAAATCTAGTCGCAAGATTCCACCCGGACAAACATACATACATACATTGCAAGTTAATATAAAGCTTGTAACTTGTGCGGTTGTAGGGGGTAATCTAGAAAACTACATTATTGTGAGTGTGTCATACATAGGCTACCTATATTTAATTCTGCGCGGACGAAGTCGCGGGCAACAGCTAGGATACTTAATTATAATTTCATTGTTTTTATTTTTATTAATAGGAAGGCAAACGAGCAAGTGGGTCACCTGCTGATGGTAAGTGATCACCACTGCCCATAGACACCCGCAACCCCGGAGGGATTGCAGATGCGTTGCCAACCTTAGGACTAAGATGAAATGCCTCTTGTGCCCGTAATTTCCCCGGCTGTCTTACTCTCCACACCGGAACACAGCAGTGCAAGCACTGCTATTTAGCGGCAGGATTAGCGAGTAGGATGGTGGTAGCGATCCGGACGGACCTTGCACAAGGCCCTACCACCCGTAAACAGTTACCGTTAGGACGGTTATTAACAATGCTTCCATGCTGGTCTGGGAGCGAAGAAAGAACAGAACGTACGATAGAGGGAATGGGCGAAAATCTTAGGAATCATGTTACAGACGATGCGGCTAGCAAACCATCACTATTTTGATTCCCCTTTCCACCTATACGCCTATCATGCTAAACGTGGCCTTTAGGTCTTGTTACCTTGGGCTCTGTTTAACCCGTAAGGGATATTATATGTATTTATATATTTATGTAGTTGGCGATGTCGATGGCGTCATGTTTCATACGTACCGTGCTAAGTAAACGTAGCATGTATTGCAAAACAAACATCCTTAAAAATAAGGCGTCAGTCTTTGGTCACTGTGCAAAAGGCGAGGTTTTTAATTTTTATAGTTTCGTTTAATCTTTTCGGTCAAGTGCGATTCGGAATCGCGCACTCAGTGTGTCCAACGGAACGGACTTTTCCGAAATCTGTTCAGTGTTTAAGATTTAGTTATTTACTACTAACTGACCCGGCGAACTTTGTTCCGCCTTAAATTTGGAAAAATTCCTTTGTAAGTGCATCTTCATACTGACCAAGGAATAATGTGTACGCATGTAGATTTATTAGTACACCATTTCGGAATTTTCCAATCCCGTGGGAAAATCGGGATAAAAAGTATCCTATGTCCGTCTCCTGGTTTTAAGCTACCTCCCTACCAATTTTCAGCCAAAACGGTTCAGCCGTTCTTGAGTTATAAATAGTCGTATTTTTATCCCGTTGGAAATTTGAAAAATTCCTTTGTAAGTGCATCTTTATACTAATCAAGGAATAATGTGTAGGCATGCTAAATTAAATGCCTGTAGCTTTATTGGAACAACATTACGGGATTTTCAATCGGTATAAAAAGTATTCTATGTCCGTCTCCTGGTTCTAAGCTACCTCCCCACCAATTTTCAGCCAAATCGGTTCAGCCGTTCTCGAGTTATAAATAGTGTAACTAACACGACTTTCTTTTATAGAAAGTCTAAAAACAAAGAATAAAAACTATTTCACCACAGAAGTTACAAAGTGCATAACAAGGACACATTGTTACATTACATAGAGATAGGTAGATGAGAGAGAGTACATAAAGATCTAAGGTATGACCTTGTGTAGAGTATAGTAATAGATTGGCAAAGAAAGAGACAGCGATGTAATACGCGTGTGTTAAGGTGAGATAGACGGCCATAACCTCAACCTAGGCTTGCGCCACAGATGACGGTCAAAAAGCCATAGCTCTGGCTCCTATTTGACCAAATTGACAATGTCGGCGACATGTAGATACTGGTCTAGTTTGTAATGTAAACGGAATTGTCGCTTGTCACCGACATTTGTCATGTTGGTGATATAGGCGCCTGGCTTGACTCTCAAAGTCCTCATTCGTTCTCACTCTAATAGTTCAATGCTGATAGGTCATTGGCTGTTGTCAGACCCCATGGCACATGGGTTCCTAACCTGGGGGTAATTACCCCCGCGGGGGTAAAATTGGTTTTTGGAAGTCGTGTCTCGATCGCCGGAAGCCTATTGCCCCCTCGAAATAATAGGGAGGGGTAAAATCCATGACCATAGCTAGGTTATAAGGGTAATTGGAAGTGAAAAGGTTAGACACCACTGTCATGTGGGCCACATGACAGTGAAAGGGATGATACGACATGGTTTCTCAAAGTGGGGTCCGTGAAATGTGCCAGAGTCCGCAGGAACTCAGTTAACCCGTAACATATTTACTTCCATGCTGGTCTGCGAGCAAAGAAGACTGTACCAGTTACTTCTCTTCCTGCGCAGATGGTAAAAG
Organism: Pandemis corylana; assembly: GCA_949127965.1. NCBI lineage: Eukaryota > Metazoa > Arthropoda > Insecta > Lepidoptera > Tortricidae > Pandemis > Pandemis corylana. Next base: position 11,860,274 of record OX421865.1, on the reverse strand, counting down.
CCCATCGAGAGAATAGGCGAAACTTATAGGAATCATGTTATAGGCGATGTGGCTAGCAACCTATCACTATTTTGATTCCATTTTCCATCTATACGCCCATAATCTTGCTTGCCTGTAGGTCTTGTCGCCTTGGGCTCTGTCTACCCCGTAAGGGATAAAGACGCGATTTGTGTATATGTATTTGTTTCTTTTCCCAATTATCGTGACAGGGGTCAATGGACCATTTGATAATACCGAAAGTGGTTCGTGACCGCAAAAAGTGTAAGAAACACTGCGATACGATACGAATTTCGTTGTAGCCCGGAGAGTAATATTTTTTTTTTCACCACAGATGCGAAAATGACTTCGGGGCGCAAGAGTCTGTTCATGTTCCTGATGGGCCTGGCGTGGAAGTGCCGCTTCAGCATGCCGCTGCTGCTTAGCGGCTCGGTGGCTGTGCTCGGCCACGCCTGGATGTTCCAGATACGTGTTCACACTGTGCACCGTCTGCACGACAACGAGGTGAGAACACACGAATGCCAATGTAATAGTGATATTCCGGATATCCGTATCCGTATCCGCGGATATCCGAGGGAAAAGAAAAATTCGTATCCGTATTCGTGTCCGTTACTTTCACGCGGATGTTTTACAGGTGATAAGGTAGAATTAAAATAACTGTAAAATTCCATTCAGAGTATTTTTATTTCTTAAAATCAAATATTTGGCAACTTTATATTGCAAACATTTATCACAGTAAGTTACCATACCAATACTACATAATTGAAAGAATCTTTCGTCAACTATCGCTTCAAGGTCGCGGGCGCCGACACCAATCGAATAAAAAAAAATAAAGATCCGTATCCGTATCCGCGGATCTTGACACTAAATATCCGTAATCAGATCCGTATCCGCGGATATACTTTTTTAACGATCCGGCACATCACAACAATGTAATCATCCAGAGAGGAAACGGGAATAGGTAGGTACGTATGGAGAAACGCCTTTTTTTTTTTTTTTTTTTGCGGCAGAAAAATGCGTTACGCATACGACCGCGCCGTGGGGACGGCGCGGAAGTTATGTGGGACTCTCCTCCCCGGCCCCCCCCCCCCGAGCGGAGGGAGGCGGAGGAGGCCTACCCACTAAAAAACCGCCGGTATTCCCTCTCTGCCATTGGAGAGGCGCCGTGGGAGCATAATGGTGTCACCACGCACGCCTCGCCGGCCGCCCCAGCCTAAACGCTGGGGCTCCCGCGCCAAAGAGAGGGGGGCCGGGAAAACTTGGCACCCCCCCAGACTCGTGGGCCTCTACGCGCTAGCAGGGGATCCCCATCCCCCGCCAGCAGGCACCACTAGGGGAGGGCAGCAGCAAATTGCCGCCGCCTCCTCCCCGTTCGTCTGCGCCGGAGCGGGGGTGCGAGGGGGTCGTTCTCGCGCTCCCGCTCCCTCTCCTCCTTCTGCGACATCAATGGAGAAACGCCTACCCGTTGGCCACCTGATTCCCAAAGGTGTTTAAATTTCTAAACGACACAGAAAATTAGAACAGAAAAATCCGAAAAGTAAAGCTATGGCCGGCAATCGCACCCGGATTCTCGTCATTCCGCGACGCGTGCTATACCCCTACACCACCCATAGCAGGTGGGTAAGCCTTCGATTTTTTCTGTGTTACTAGCTGTCACGTGATCTTGTTACTATTGCGAATTTTTGTCGCCAAGCGTCATCTGTTTGAATGATGTGTCTGTACGACGTATTCGTTAATAAAACTTTAATTAGGTACTAACCACGAAAGGGTGAAATGAATAAGAAAGTTATTGTGCATTATTGGGTCTTTATCCATTACCTACCCATCTACTTTAAAAAATACTGTGAAATGAAAATGAAATGAAATGAAATGAAATTATTTATTTCGCAAGAACATACAGGTGTTACAGATATTATAATAAGTAAGTATACCTATTCAAATAAATATCTTCTAATTCCAGTTGGCATACTACGAAGACGAGGAAGAGGGGGAAGAAGAGGGCTCCTGGGAGACTGAATCCACGGATTCTTGGGAGACCATTGTAGAGGAGGTCGCCTACGGCTAGCCTCCCCGCTGTCCGGCAGACCAGGACATAAGTTAAGACGTCCGGGAACACCCGGACAACCAACTAGCCCTTATATTCCGGAATTCGATTTACGTAGTTCGCATCGTGCTGTTCCGCTCACACTTATAGTGATTAGTTTTAGAGTAAGAGGGATAATTATGATATGGACTTTGAAAATCGAATTTCGGTGTAACCCAGGTTTATTGTTTAACGTAGCCAGTTTCAATCGCAATCACCATTTTTCTTATACTACAAAGGCTAACGAGCAACCGGGTTACTTGGTGATCAGTAGCGTGCTGTAGGGGGGTAGGCAGCGGGATGGTGGCGCTGCCTACCCTGGCCACCCCACACTGCACGCTCTAGTTGGTAGTAAGCCATCACCGGACCGGCATAAGATATGCACTGTTGCCTGGCGGCTGGTTCTAACAAGTAAGATGGTAGTAGCGCTCCGGAAAGAGTTTGTATAAGGTCCTTCGACCCGCTATCTGTCAAACTTCAAAGATGGCGGTTGTTATGGTGAATGCGATTGTTAGCGAGCGTGTTGTAATTTATAATTGGCTTTGGGTTCTAAAAATTTGGATTATGTAATTTTCGATCTTTGTGTGATTTAATGCTACACCAAATTTTAAGATAATTCGGGATTTTGAATTTCGTTTTTTTAGGCGCTTATTTGTGCCCACTTTCAAAAAAATATTAATAAAATATGCACATTAAAATCGCGACAAAATTATGTAGTGTATCTTAAGTAGCGCTTTGTATTAAGTACTTTCTCTGGTGTAATCACTAATATACAGTGGTCTGGGAGCAAAGAAAAAACATATAATGTACGATGAGGGGTATAAATATAATATACGTTACCAAAACGTGATACATATATTTGACGTGTTTCGCTGTATCGATATTTATGCCCTCGACTGTACCAGCTGCTTCTCTCCCCCGCAGATGGTAAATCCCATCGAGGGAATCGCTGAAAATCGTGTTATGACGACGTGGCTAGCAATTCATCACTATTTTGACTCCCCTTTCCACTTACACGTCCACGATCATGCTTAACGTGGCCTTTAGGTCTTTAGGTCTTTAGGTCTTTAGGCCTTAGGCTCTGTCTACACCGCAAGGGATAAGGTCGTGTTGTGTATGTATGTACACTGTAAAAGCTGTTAGTGCTAGTTTTTGTCTAAAAAAATACTAGAATGTGTCTGTGTTAGTGTCAAATATTATGAGAATAGTTTGTTGTCGTTTCGTACCGCTAGTGGCGCTGCCAATATTTCCAAAGTAATTTAAACGTGTATGCGAACGCGTTTGAGACGTTTTGTTCTGTCTCAGTTACATAAGAGGCTTAGTACAAGTTAATTATATCCTGAGATGCCAAAGCTAAAATGACCACAAAAACTTAGAAGATCGTTTTATAGAAATCTGTAAATTTGGATTTGGTAGCGGAATGACAAGCTGAATGTTTGTTTATTGATATACCTAACGCCCGTTTTAATAAATAATTTGGATTTGTCCGAGATTTGTTTTTTTTTTTCAGGCTAAAGCAAAGTTCAAGTGTTGATTTTGAAATCTAGCGCAGTCTTTCTATTGTATACACCAGGGGTAGCCAACAGGTCGATCGCGATCGACCGGTCGATCGCGACTGTTAGTCCAGTCGATCGTGGCAAGGCAAAAAATATAAATACGTAGACCAGACTGCGCAACGTAATCACCAACTGCTGATTTAAGGTTTCATGAAGCATGTATTTGGTAGATCGCACAGGGTTTCGTTAGTAAACAGGAGATCTTGGGTCTGATCAAGTTGGCCACCCCTGGTATACACTCTTTTGTTAGATTTTAAAGATACTAAATGAAGTGTATATTTAACGCATAAATCAAAATGCTTCTCAAAATATGCAAACATTGCCTCGTTTCGCAAAGCTACGTAGTATTATTTAATTTTGAAGTACAGGGCTTAACGACCTTATAGGGAGTCGCTTATGAATTACTTAATAGTTATAAACTCAATGCTTATGACCAGGAGCTTGATTTTTGAAAGCACATCACTAGAAAGTGGTATTAATCTGTGTATTTCAACAAAACTACAGCTCAGACTAAGTTACTAGATTAATTAGAGCTGTATTTTATTATAATCTATGCGTGTTTCAAATTTTAGCATAATTTGTCACTACTTTCGAGTGGAATTTACACATGTGCTTTTAAAAATCGGGACCCTGTAGCAAAATCTATTTTTGTGCCCAAAGGTTTTCTATGACGGATTTTTAATTTAATGTTGTTCGCAATTAAATTTATTTGTATAGTAGAATTATGATACTTAATGCGGGAGGCGTGGGGGCGAATATAAATTATTTGGACTGGGTGGAAATAACTTTTTTTTTAATTTTACCCTTTCGACATTTCATTTACGAGAGACATCTATCTCACCTTGGCATACTTAGATTATATCCCTGTCTCTTGCATTACCGATCTAGCACTATATTGTGTATTCTATATCTATGTAGTGATGTTAACCATTTCCGAAGCTATATTTAGTGAGTGCCAGTGGCGTAACTATAGGGTGGCAGGAGTGGCAAAATGCCACGGGCCCCTAGCTCTCGGGGCTCCCAACTGGCTTGGTTTAGAGAACAGAAGGGACGCTGATGCACTTCTTCATATTGAGGAAGGAGCCCCATCTAATAGACTACAAGCCCATGGACAAATAAAACATGTGAAATGAACCAGCGTGAAACACGCTTAGAAGGCTGTTACTATATCATAAAATAACTCTGAGCGCTATGCCGTCTTTTCTGAGTTAGTTATTTGCTTAGTATGCTCCAATTCGAAAACCATTTCGAGGAAAACCATCAATTATCCGATTTATCTTGTCCGATTTCAAAAATACTTTATGATTGCAGATATTTTTGTAAAAGTACTTTGAACCTTTGTTTGACCGAACGACCGGGTTTTTAGACAGAATCCAGCATCGAATGTTTGCCACAAAAATGAAAAAAAAAAGTTTGGCTACGGCAACTGTCACGTGTCACTGTCAAATCTACAAAACCATAGACAAAGCCGTTTTTTTTATAGCCAGCCGAAAGAAGGCGATTGGGATTCTGTCTAAATTCACGAATTATCAAACAGCGAAAAAATATTTATTATTAATTAACAAAGCTACGTAAAAGCATAATATTCAAATTAGTTGCATGAAATAGTCCATTTTATCAAATAAAGGTGTTAAAAGCACAGCTTAAAAAAATGAACAATGCCAATTGGTGTAATTTGTCCCAAGATATTAATTAATTTATTTATTTATACCTACCTATATGAAAAAACTGACATTTTGGGACACATTTTTTCTTTTATAAGGATCGATAGGGTGAACGATTCTGAATAAGAAAAACCCAAAATGGTTAAATTCTGGGAAAAATTTTCATGTGGACTTTTTTTGAAAAATGCTCATCAAACCCATGAGAGTGAGTGAGACAGCTAGAGAACCCCGAATATCGTTCTAGGAGCTGACGGATTACTATTATGATGTAAAAAAAATTCATCCCTGTGCCAATATGTTTTAGATTTAAAATGATTGAAAGCTTCGTTTTTTGTTTGCGCAATAGCGGACTTTGTAGCGATATGTTTACGTTGGTAAATTATTGTGTAGCGGGCTGTGGTTAGCGTAATAAATGCAGTTTGTTTTGGAATAAAAACGTATTTTTACTTTGATAACGGGGAATATGCCGCATTTTTTCTATATATATTTGTATGTGTGTACGTACCAATAGTAGGAACAATTACATAATCTAGCAACGCTTGCCTAGAAGCTCCAATGTCTTTGGCTTCTAGATAGCGTTGCCATATTATGAAATTGTTCCCCGTTTAGTGGATGTCCACGATTTTAGAAATTCCCCCAATTTCGAATTTACCCCAATGCACCTTAATTTTTTCTCTGGTCAGTCGGTTTTTAAAAAGCTAAGCTAGAGTTGAAACAGAATGAAAGATTTTTGGTATAATTATTTTATCATATATTAAAAATACTTTTTTAAAGAGAAAAGTTACAAATTACTATAAAATAACATTTTTTAACGGGAAAAGTTACAATGCGGAATATTACTATTATTACACTATTTAATTTAATATGAGGAATATTTGCTGGGTTAGTTCACATTCCTACAAAGATTTGTCTATTAAATTCACTTTGAACATCGTATGGAATTGTTGGTGTGAAAAACATTTACATGCCTATTTGGGCATTTTTATTTTACAAACTTTTTACACTACAGACAGCAAAAAACCATAAATTTTTAGGTTAGGTTATCCTGGAAGGGGGTCCACACACTTCCTTGAATTACACAACTTAGGCGGATTATCTAACTCGCTCGCAATCGCCATCGTGTTCATTTTGACACTTAGCAGTTTGATCAGCTAGCTGTCACATTCATACAAGAACTGTCAAAATGAACACGATGGCGATTGCGAGTGAGTTACACAATAAGCCTACACTGTTCTAAAAGGCGAGCACTATTGATGTTAATAGGTAAATAAGAGTGCCCTATTTTCTTAATTCCTTTTCCGTTACTTTTCCATAGACACTTTTACGAGACTAACAAAACGGTAAGTTGAAAATTGTGTAATAACTTTGGGACACTTTTTCAATAGTGCCCGTGACAGGTACTGAGCCAGAGCAGAACTGCCATCAGAGTTGTATAATTGACAACATTTCACATTTCAAAGCCCATCATTTTATTGGTTCTCTGTATTTTGTATGAAAAGAGTAATATGTTAACAGTTTATTTTTTTCGCTAGGGCTTGTATTTAATTTATAATAAATTTATTAATTTGCGCTTATTCTAAAAGCACGGCAGAATACACACTTATCCCTTTGTCATTTCTCAATAGAAAAAAAAACTGACGTTATTTTCAAATTATCAATGTCAGGCCTTATTCTCCAATATTCTATTTTCGAGAGTCACTTAGTGCTGTTCCGCTCACAGTTATAGTAATTAACTTGGTGAGGGAGAAGGTATGAAACGAATTGCGAAAATAGAATTTCAGAGTTGACTCCTTGAACTTTGAACTTGTGAAATACAAAATTATGCTCACTTATTTTATTCTCGCGAAAAAAGCAATGCATTTCACCTATTCTGGCGTGAATTACGTAATTTTTTAATCATTTTTTACTTTTATAATAAGCGATATTAAATTTATTATAAACATATTGCAGTGATCAGGGACCTTACCATGACGTCTGAACGCGATTCAATTGCGACTCGGTTCAGATTTTAGCTGTCATTTTTAGTTTGGATCTGACAACGAGCGAACCTAAACTGAATCGGAGTTGACTCGCATTAAGACGTCATGGTAAGGCCCGGAGGCAAAATGCTTTCGAACCATATGTACATTTTGAGGTGTTATAAAAATGAAATGTTGCCAATCATTCAACTTCGATGGTGCTTCTGTTCTAAATTACAAGCACTAATGATTTCAATACATAAATAAGAGTGTCCTATTTTGTTATTCCTTTTCCCTTACTTCTCCATAGACACTTGTATGATGGTAGCTGAATGGAAAATTGAAAAATGTATGAAAACTTTGCGACACATTTTGCCTTATACTAAAATTAATAGTGCCCATGATTCAGAGCAGAAGTGCCATCGAAGTTGTCAGTGGTTTTTATTTTGTACAAAATGCCCACTTAGGGCCGATTTTTCAATCCTCAGATAAGCACTTAACTGACGGTTATCCATAGAGTTGTTTGTCGAATAGGTCCTTTCTGACGATTGAAAAATCGACTCTTAGTCAAACAAACCCGACCACTCGACCTTTCGACACACGGTATAAATAAGTTTGCATTCTCCTAAGCTATATTCCTGAGATATAAACCATTAAGTTGTTCCAAGAAGATGAACACTAAGACAGTGTGGGGTCCTATCTTCAAATACGTTGGCAGAAAGCCGTTCCAGAGTCCGAACACGCCTTCCTTCTTCACAACGTCTGTGAGTGTTCCAACTAGTCCAGCTGATTCGCCTCCCTTCGCGTTCTGTAGTCTGCAAAAAATCAGGAAAATTAAGTACTGGGGCTTTGCTCGTGGCAACGGCGTCTTAATGCGATTCAATTCCGAACCAACGTCATTCAATCCAATTTTTAGGGTCCGTCCGTCCGTCACCAGGGTGTATCTCATGAGCCGGGTGTACGTCCGGTTGGAAGGACCAACAATTTGGTTTGACAACAGCGCCATCTAACGTTAAAGGTATGTACTACGTGGATGGAAAGCGCACCTCGTCTTGATCATGTCCAGTGGCTGCGACGCGGCCGTTGTCAGGAACCCAGATATCATAGAGGAGCAAAAGTGGAGAATTATTCCATCGCCCAGGCTCGGCAAAAGCATTTCACGGGCCTGAAGAAAAAAAATACCACGTTGCATTTTATGGCCTATTGTTACCTTGTAATATTCTGTATACCTTTTTTCTGTTTTGGTTGTTATATGTGGTGTTCAGTATTGTTACCTAGAAAAATAGAAGCTAAGAAAACTACCAACATATGTATCTTTCCCGAACAGCAATTTGGATTAGGTAAAAGTACACAAATACATAGGTAGGTAGGGGCCCTACTAGTGCGATAAGTCACATTCGCTAGGGAAACCGGTATCGCCGAACTCTCACATCGACAGTTTACTACTAGGTATCTTGAAATCTTAGCAATCATTGGTCATAGCTTTTCAATTATAAAAAAATGTAATAAGTTCTGAATCGATAATGTACCTAATTTGAACTTTCCTGAACATGTCAGTTGTCTAAATAATAGTTTTGCTATTGTCGCGCGCGAGATAGACTACCCGCCTCTTTCTAGAAGAAGATGGGTAGGTATAGTCTATTTCGCGCCCCTTATAGCGGCTACAGACACACGCGAGAAGTCTCGCCGAGAAATTACGCGAGAACCGAGGAGGCATCTATACTCATGCGACCTTCTCATTCGCATTCTCGATCGTCATCCGGAATGGACGACAGTACCGTATCAATGCCACGGTCGCACTGAGACCGAACAAGAATGTGATGTGATACCGTTCTCTTTTCTTGCCCGAGAAACCCTTTGAAGCGGGCAAAAATACCGACACCGATCGGAGAACAGGCGAGTGCGAGAACGAGACGGCGAGAAAGCGGTCACATTCACGCTTCTCGGGGGTTCTCGGCGTGAGTTTGGAGGCGCTATTAGATTAGAGTCGCCTTTTCATAAGCTCCAAAAGATATGTGTGTCGCTTCGCTTCAAATACCGAACATTTTTGGAATATATTTTTCTTTATCAAACAGCACACGGGTCACCGGACGGTAACAGATCACCGCCGCCCGTATGAATACTGATCGATTGAATGAATGAAATACTTCGGGGAGTTGTGTAGTAACTTAAACTCGTGCGTACCTGCGCATAGGTGCCGAGTTGCACACCGTTGACGACGGCTGCGCGGGAGACGGTGGCTGAAACCCCGCTCATCAGCGTGGCGGCGCCCTCTTCCCTGACCATCCTGAGAAAAATCAATGGGACGCTCTAATGTAGGGCTGCCATAAGTGTGAGGACTCAGACCGGGACATTTCAAGAAAAACTAGTAAAGGTAGAAAAAACGGAACTTTTATTACAACAATAGGTAACTTTAAATATTTAGTCCTTGCCTAAACACAGAACAACTTTTAACACAGCCATTCAATGCCAATTCAATAGTTCTGATAATTTTACAGAATATTGATAAAAAAAAATATTTTTACGAAATCAACATTAACTAAAGTAAGCACCTATCTGTCAACATTTTTTTAATTAGCACACTATGTAATCAACAAACATAAAATTATCACAATGTATTTTTTTTAATAAACCCAAAATATTACTGTTTACCAAGTCCAGCCCTCTATTAAATAACTATGATTTTTAAACCGAGACAATTTGCTTATCGGCCGGGACGCCGGGACACCATGCTTCAAACCGGGACATGTCCCGGCGTACCGGGACGTATGGCAACCCTACTCTAATGCCATGATCACACGTACCGAGCACAGTGACGTAACGAGACAGCATGGTACTCGGCCGAGAGAGTAGGGTGGGTGAGTGAGCATGAGTACTCGACACACAACCTGGACTCGGCCGGGAGAGTAGGGTGGGTGAGTGAGCATGAGTACTCGACACACAACCTGGACTCGGCTGAGAGAGTAGGGTGGGTGAGTGATCACGAGTACTCAGGGGCGCCGACTTTTAGAAAACCTCGTGGGTGCTCATGCTTATTTGATGACTCGAAAACGGGTCGTCAGAAAAAACACCTATCCCTAAAAGGCGATTACTGATCTGTTTCGTGATGTCTATTCTCAGGGGTGCTCGGCACCCACTGTTTATTTCTCATGGGTGCTCGAGCCCCCGAGCACCCACGGAGTCGGCGCCCCTGCGAGTACTCGACAAACGAGTTGTGTGATGATACAGCAATATTTTTATTTGGAATCTTAGTAGTTCTATGCGTGTAATATTACAGCGTCGGCAAACACTGGCCGCTTTTGTTTTATTTGAAATTTGTTTCATTCGTTCGAAAATCGAACGCCGCTTGCCGTGGCGTGGCGTGGCCATCTCGATTTTTACGAAATTGAACTTTAAGAGTGTAGGAATAAAGACCTACGAAAAGTGAGAATCATATTACTAACCTACGGGTTATAATGAATTTCAGTACAATATTACTACCCGGCGAAAGCCAAGAGCTATAATGACTAACTTTGAGTAAGGTTGTAATATTTGAGGTGGCAATAGTTCAGTTCGCCATAGGTGTTAAGGGTAGGCGACGAAAAGTGAAGGGTAGAGCAAAAGAAATGTTTAAGGGTCGTGTGATCCGTTGTAGCCAGAGTGATAAAATAACACCGAATTTATATTTAGTGAGCGCCAGGTGACTTCATCAACAAACTTGAGCAGTGACTAAATGAAAACCAAGAAATATATTAACTACAATTTATTTCAACAATTTAACGTAGTAACGGAAAACAGCCGGAGATATTTAACACCATCCGAATAAAGCTAAATGATAGTCTTAACCAAAGTTAAATTAAAATTAAGTGTTAGTCTTAAACTACCTACAATGTCTTAATTAAGATTACACGTTTATAATTGTTTGGTTGCTTGGCAAGTTAAGAGTGAATATAAAATTTTACCGTACATACGAAGAAAGCTCGAGTAAGGTCGATCACATTCTACCAGTCCGACACTACAACACGGCCATCAAAGAGATTACTCCATCCGTAGTGACGATCTGGCAGTCGAACGGACTCCTGGATCACGCCTCTTCACATTACAATTGTACACCCATAAGATGGACGCAAGGAAGACGGTAGAGAAGTCGCAAGATAAAGTCTTAAGGTACAGCAAAATAAAAAAAAAAACCCTAGAAAGAAATACATTAATTAGTATATAGTTGGCATTTGAGTTTATTTATGCACTATTTTATGTTTTTAATAAAGTAGAACTTACCACGCCAGGGTGGGTCTTTTATTTATTTTCCGTCAGGTAGACGCATAGGTAGTCAGGACGAAACGATCCGATAAAAAAAGAAATGGCGAATTGGAATAACTGCAAAACACGAAAACCATCGTTAACCACATCACAGAATGCTGTTTATTGGAAATAAACGAGCGTGGGGAAAGAAATTAAGTAAAAAAACCACACTCACCTGAGTAGGAAATAAATGGAGGGTAAGATTTTATTCTAGACCATTGCCGAACAAGCACATAGTGTAGGGAAGTTAAATTAGCGCAAAGATGGGCGCATCGCTGGAACAGAAACACACACAATGAAAATCAACCCAAAATTAGGCAAAAGAAGAAATCACTAGAACTGATATTTACCCCGAAGCGAGGAATTGGACCAGGAAAGGAATTTTAATTATACGTTCACATCGTATGGCAGAATTCGTCCAATTGACGAGAGAAAATCTGGACATCGGTTACACCGACACGAAACACCCACACAACGACGATGAACGTTCCATTTCACCTTCCGCGCGTAGCAACAGCACATCACGCGTGATATAAGATGAAAACATTTTACCAATCTGCATCCGATAGCCAACAAAATACATCCTGAGCTTAAAGAAGAAAGACGAAACCAGTACCGGCTTTTTGGGACTGCGAAAAGGAAAACAAAATAAACATATTCGTGATTCGACAGTGCAGAATGACACGATTACCTTAAACGAAACAAAAACAAGAGGTAGGGACGTGTGCGTGCAAAACGTTTCGTTATCCGTGAAGAAGTTGTCAACAAAGATCGTGAATGAACTTATGCATTAAAATATTTATGTATTAAATGGTATTCACCAGTGATAAACGGACTTTATTACTAACTCACTGAGAAAAGACACATTTACGATTTAATTAACACTTTATTCATTGAAATAAAAGCGACAAACGCCATACCTGACAGCTGTCATGAATGACGTCTAGTAACACACGTTGGAGACACTAAACGCATACCACCGAACTGCCTTAATCAAAACAACAATTTAGAAATAAGTGTTTTATTGTGTTTGACTAATATTTACGTGATATTGTGTCTTAAAAGTGGATAAAATGAATAGTGCGGCGTGTGTAGCATGTAGTATTACTACCACACCTCTGATATATCGCAGAAATAAGGTAATATTTCCACTTTGAAACTCGTAACGAAGTAGTTGTTGAACAGTGTCTGTTTTACTTTAAGATTTAACCTATGAGTGAACCTCGAAGTGTTACAGTATCACTTTAGTTGGGAAAATAATTTTATTTCAGAATTGAAAAATTCTGAAATAAAATTATTAATCACCGAGAACGGTGTAATAACCTTATTAATGGTAGCAAGTACCAGAAGAAAGAATCGTCGATGTCCAAAGGGACCGACTGATAAAGTCATAGCCAGGAATAACAACTAAGTCCAGTGGACCACAAATATGTCACAGAGAGAGTACTCAGACTTCCAAGCAAACCAGAAAATATTTTAACCTAACATGCAGAAATTATATAAGTCGAGAAGAGAACCTTCGACTCTAATCAGACCTATATGACTAACCTAAGTGTTCCAACAGATTCGCGGGAAGCACTATTAACGAAATAAACACGAATGTTACCTAAACATGTAATGCTAGACTTATTAAACTACGGGCCCATTAAAACTACCTTATTAGTCGACTTTTAAAGTTAGTTAATAACTAAAGATAAGGGTGGCAAGATACGTTTACTTTATTAACTATTGCCTATTGGAATAGGACCGGAAACGTAGACCAGGCTAAGAATTTCTCAGGAACCTAAATATCCAACACAATGAACTATACTGTAAGAAAGTTTGAAATTAGTACTTCTTACAGATTTTCCCTTTTAGATATGACGCCGAGAAGTCCTATCTTTGTGGAAACAAAATATAAAAGGAATTATTTAAGTATTTGGAGGACTTTACAAGGTCACTCCTATAGTAAATACTATAAGAAAAAGTAAAAGTAGCACTAGTAGTACTAAAAGTAAATACGGCTAGTTCGTACGCAACTCAACACGTATAGAAAGTAGAATGAATTAGACGGTTACGTCTGTGTAAGTCGTCGAAAAGAGAAAGAAAAATCTGAGGAAGACCGATGATTATAAAATCAACACTGAACTACCTTCAGTTAGATCAGAAGAAATTCTGAAAAGTGGGCTGAAGCACAAACATCGCATCAAGGAGATGGATCAGCTTCGCCAGGACGAACTAAATCTTTAATATGAAAGTTACCTAGATTTTTTCCATCTAGGGATTTTAGAGTAAAGACCAAAGGTCCAAGTTTTTTGTGTATAACACATTTCTCGTAACGAGGAGCAAGTTTTGCTGTGAAATGCTTAGCAGCATTAGATAAATGAAAACACCTTTTATACACTATCTGACCTTCTTTTAGTTCCATGGGACGCTTACGCAAGTTATAATACCGCGCGTTACGCTCATGAGAATTCAGCAATGATTTCCGCACCTTATCGAAAATGGTTTTTAACTCTGAAAGTTTATCAGAAAAAGTATAATCATCATCCACAGTGAGTGTGCCTCTATCTATGGGGTTATCAGAATTATAGAATGCTCCGTCTAGTATCATTTCGCGACCATGATGAAGGAAATATGGAGTGAACTTAGTTACCTCGTGAACCACAGTGTTGAGAGCACACTGGATCTCGTTTACATTCTTATCCCAATTTCGGTGATCAGAACGCACGCATGATGCTATAGTTCTTACTAATTCACGATTTGTTCTCTCAGTGTGATTCGTCTGTGGATGGTACCTAGGGTTGTAGAATATGTGAGGAACGTTGTACTTACTCAACAACTCTCTGAAATCTCTAGAAGTGAACTGAACTCCATTATCTACATACACATACTTCGGTACACCATGGGTCAGAAAAACACCCTCCTCCATGCATTTGACGATAGACTTCGCAGTAACATTGCGTAGAGGAAATAGCATGACATACTTGCTGAAGTAATCAGTACAGACGAAAAGATATTGATTTCTCAAATAAGAAGGTGGAAAAGGTCCGAGAATGTCACAGGAAATGGCCTCTCCGGGTATTGAAACACGTTTAGGATTACCCATTAGACCAGGACGAGCTAAATTAACTGGTTTATATGTCTTACATATTTCACAAGAGTCGACATACTCCTTGACATCTTGGAATAAAGTAGGCCAATAATAAAAATTGGAAATTTTAGAATGAGTTTTTGCTACACCGAAATGTCCGGATGTAACATCGTCATGGAATTTACAAAGTAGTTCTTTTCGGTCTTCGTAAGGCACTACCACCTTCCAGTCAAACTGAGCTGTTAAGCGATATTTATTCTTAGAGTACCGAAAGAGTTTATTCTCTTCAATTTTGTAATTCGGAAATAGAGACGGCGTATCAGAAACCTTTTTGTATAAATCTAAGTACCATGGGTCTTGAGTGGAGATAACATCAATAGCAGAAATTTGAATTCGAGATAAGCAATCTGGAATGATGTGTTCTTTTCCTTTACGGTGAATAAGTTCAAATTCAAATTGACTAAGCCTACATGCCCAACGGTTTAAACGACCTGAAGGATTCTTTAAGTTGGAGAACCATTTTAGAGATGCATGATCAGTAACAATAAAACACTTCCTACCTTCGACATAGGCACGATATTGCTCCAATGCGTAAAGAACAGCTAGTAACTCTCGTTCAGTTGCAGAGTAGTTAATTTCAGCTTTAAGAAGTGTGCGACTACAGTAAGCGATAGGATGATCAATATCGTCGTATTTTTGAGTCAACACAGCTCCGATCGCAAAAGAGGATGCGTCAGTGTGAATGTAAAAAGGTTTGTTGAAGTTAGGGCACTTAAGAATAGGTGCTGATACTAAAGCAGCTTTAAGTTGATCAAATGATTCGTTTGCCTCGTCCGACCAAACAAACTTTATCCTTTTGCTTGTCAAACGGGACAAGGGACGAGCAATTTTCGAAAAATTATTGATGAAGCGACGATACCAACCGCACATGCCCAGAAATCTTTTTATACCTTTAGCATCTTCGGGTACAGGAAAATTTAAAATGACATCAATTTTTGAAGGATCGGTATGCAAACCGTATTTATCTACTATATACCCGAGATATTTCAATTCGGTTCTACAAAAGAGAGACTTTTTCATATTTATAGTTAGATTTGCTGCCTTGAGCTTTTCGAAAACAGCCTTGAGGAGGCGAAGATGTTCGTCAAAATCAGAGGTACATATTATAATATCGTCTATGTAGCAGAAAACTTTATTATCAAAATCCGCGGTGAAGAGAGTGTCCATGAGGCGTTGCATAGTCGCAGAGGCACCCACCAGACCAAAACACATTCGGTTATAATGAAACAAACCCTTTCCGGGAACAGTGAAGCTAGTTTTTTCTTTAGAGTCTTCGCTAAGTGGAATCTGATGATATGCGGCACTTAAATCAAGTGAAGTAAGATATTTAGCGTCTCTTAAATTATCCAGTATGTAATTAACGTAAGGTAAAGGGTACGCGTCCGATTTAGAGACAGAGTTAACCTTCCTACTGTCGAGACAGAGCCTAAGATCACCATTAGATTTTTCAACCATAACTACCGGAGAGTTCCACGGAGAGTTAGATGGTTCCACAATACCTGCTTCCAGCATACGATTTACTTCTTTCTCCAGAGCAGCCTGCTTATCAGGACTCAGACGATAATATTTTTGTTTAATAGGAAGAGAGTCCCCAGTGTTAATCACATGTTGTATTAAATGAGTTTTACCTAAGCCGACCTTGTCGGTATCTATTTGATCGTATAGAGCCTTTGCTTCACTCAATCGAGTCTTTTGTGCGAAAGTTAATGAATCAGCGTCATTAAGACCGGTTTCAGCAGGAACCGTAGATAGGCTATTCACATAGTCACCAGTAGATAAAGTAGATATTATTTCTGGAGCCAACTTAAAAGCTTTCCAAAAATTAAGTCCGAGTAAAAGATGAGTAGTTATTTTAGGTTGAATGTTAAAGTGAATGATTTCAATTTTACCATTGTAATTAACAGGCAAAGACATATATTCTGTGCAAAGTAGTTCTTGACCATTTGCTACTTTAAGTTTTAAAGGAATTTTATGAGTAAGAATTGGTATACCAATGGCAGAAAACGTGAGATGACTGTTCATACCTAGGATGCTACAGCTGGCACCACAATCCAGTAAAGCCTTAACCTTTAAATCTAGAATATTGAGAAGTACGTATAGTCTAGTATCTCCCTTTGGAGGTTCAAAACAAATTGTCTTTTCTACGCGAGAGGGAGTAGAATTTAACTTGGATGTTTTATTAGAAAAGACAAAGCTCTTTAGTTTTTTGACTGCATAGAACATTTAGGACAGTCCGGAGTACGAACGCCTTTTTCACCACACTTAAAACAAACGATGTCTCTGGATTTCATACATCGGCTAGTAACATGGTTATTCAAACCACAGCGGAAACAAGACTGGTTTTGCTTATTTGTCTGCATAGAAGCCACAAAAGATTTGGGTTGTTGGTAAGAGCGCGGAGACTTTTTATGCCAACCGGGAGAAAATAATTTAGTTCCACAAGATTGTCCTAGAATTGAAGAGTCCTTGTCTAATTTAGAAGAAAAAGGTTCGCGAAATTGTTCAGCCTTGACCTTCGCTAGTTCAATACGCTTGCACAATGCTGTTAGTTGAGAAATAGAATTATAATCATGAAGCGCTAATTCCCTGCTGTAATCAGGTCGGATGTTACGACTGAGAATGTCCAGTTTTTCCTCTTCAGGAACTTTCTTACTTAAACGCTCAAACATACCTAAGATTACCGAAACGAAAGATACTATAGTTTCATTCTTGGCTTGAGTACGTGAACGAATCTCTTGCATCAATTTATGATCTAAGTCTGGAATATCAAAATCGTCAAGTAGAGCTTTGACTACATCAGAGTATGAAAAGAATTGGTCACGGTGAGATCTAAACCACGATAAAGCAGGTCCTTCCAGAATCTCAGTAAATCCCCTGAAAATTTGCAGTTCAGAAATCTGCCTAGCCACACGCAGTTCTTCCAAACGTGACAGAAATAGACGAGCGCAGGAGTTGCCATTATATTTTAAGTTAAAGGAGTTAATGTTAAAGTGTCGTTCAGTTTTATAAATGATTCTCTTAACCACCTGAGGAGAAACGTTACGATCACCAACGTCACTAGTATCACCACTCTCATCCTCAGAATCAGGTTCGCTAGTCACAGCCTGTAAGCGATCCATCAAAGCCTTTAAAGTTATTTTAAGCAGTTGAGTGTCCTCACTCTCAGATAAACGTGATATACGACAAAGAAAATATCTACACCGCGAGAACAGACGAGACTTGGAAGAAGTGGACAGTACGTCACTTAGAGCTGTTTCAATCTCTTCGATCTTACGTTGAATGATCAAAATTTCTGCAGATAAATCCAAACTTCCCGAAAGATCAAACTTAACACCACCTTTATTAGCTAGATCTGCAGTCTGTTCCAGAGATTGTTGTAAACTATGACGACGAGACATTGGATTCACCCTACAACCTCGAACAGTAAGTTCGTGTGCAATTTCATCCTTTTTTAAATATGCTATACTGCAACCGGCTTTTACAAAGTCCATCTTGAAAGTTTAAGAAGTCGTTTAAATTTTAGTTTATTTAAAAGTGTAAAAAAAAATGAAGTCTGATGGTCAAAGAAAACTCAAATTCCAACTTTACAAACGTTAGCTTTCAAAAGCTTTATTAATAGCAGCACAAAGCGTAAAGGTCTAATTTAAAGAAAGTATGGCAACAAGTCACAAGTTATTTAAAATTTTCTAAAAGTAAAACAAATTCGTTTATATTACTTATAGACAGTCTAATTATACGTGCGTAGTACCGCAGTGTCAAACCAGTTAAATTCACAATACACAGTATATTGGAAAGTTTCAGTATTAGTATTTAAATAAGTATATATATATTTTTTTTGTAGGTACTTCACAAAAAGTATTGAGAAGTAAGGTACAGTAAAAGCAGCAAAAACACGTCACTTAATAAAGTGCAGTTAAAGTTTTGAATTTAAAACTTTTAAGTTTATGTTAAGTTAGTTAAAAATGTTTATGATTTAAATTTTTAGTTTAAATCCAGATTACATGGAAGCAATCTTAAAAGTACACCTTATACTAACACATTAAAATAACATAATTCGCTACTCAGTTATTTAAAAGAAAGAAATTCCAAAGCAACCAACAAAAAAAAAAAAAGTTACAACTAGTTAATATTTAGTCACTGTCAAACTGGCCCCACGTTGGGCGCCATTTTGTAATATTTGAGGTGGCAATAGTTCAGTTCGCCATAGGTGTTAAGGGTAGGCGACGAAAAGTGAAGGGTAGAGCAAAAGAAATGTTTAAGGGTCGTGTGATCCGTTGTAGCCAGAGTGATAAAATAACACCGAATTTATATTTAGTGAGCGCCAGGTGACTTCATCAACAAACTTGAGCAGTGACTAAATGAAAACCAAGAAATATATTAACTACAATTTATTTCAACAATTTAACGTAGTAACGGAAAACAGCCGGAGATATTTAACACCATCCGAATAAAGCTAAATGATAGTCTTAACCAAAGTTAAATTAAAATTAAGTGTTAGTCTTAAACTACCTACAATGTCTTAATTAAGATTACACGTTTATAATTGTTTGGTTGCTTGGCAAGTTAAGAGTGAATATAAAATTTTACCGTACATACGAAGAAAGCTCGAGTAAGGTCGATCACATTCTACCAGTCCGACACTACAACACGGCCATCAAAGAGATTACTCCATCCGTAGTGACGATCTGGCAGTCGAACGGACTCCTGGATCACGCCTCTTCACATTACAATTGTACACCCATAAGATGGACGCAAGGAAGACGGTAGAGAAGTCGCAAGATAAAGTCTTAAGGTACAGCAAAATAAAAAAAAAACCCTAGAAAGAAATACATTAATTAGTATATAGTTGGCATTTGAGTTTATTTATGCACTATTTTATGTTTTTAATAAAGTAGAACTTACCACGCCAGGGTGGGTCTTTTATTTATTTTCCGTCAGGTAGACGCATATGTAGTCAGGACGAAACGATCCGATAAAAAAAGAAATGGCGAATTGGAATAACTGCAAAACACGAAAACCATCGTTAACCACATCACAGAATGCTGTTTATTGGAAATAAACGAGCGTGGGGAAAGAAATTAAGTAAAAAAACCACACTCACCTGAGTAGGAAATAAATGGAGGGTAAGATTTTATTCTAGACCATTGCCGAACAAGCACATAGTGTAGGGAAGTTAAATTAGCGCAAAGATGGGCGCATCGCTGGAACAGAAACACACACAATGAAAATCAACCCAAAATTAGGCAAAAGAAGAAATCACTAGAACTGATATTTACCCCGAAGCGAGGAATTGGACCAGGAAAGGAATTTTAATTATACGTTCACATCGTATGGCAGAATTCGTCCAATTGACGAGAGAAAATCTGGACATCGGTTACACCGACACGAAACACCCACACAACGACGATGAACGTTCCATTTCACCTTCCGCGCGTAGCAACAGCACATCACGCGTGATATAAGATGAAAACATTTTACCAATCTGCATCCGATAGCCAACAAAATACATCCTGAGCTTAAAGAAGAAAGACGAAACCAGTACCGGCTTTTTGGGACTGCGAAAAGGAAAACAAAATAAACATATTCGTGATTCGACAGTGCAGAATGACACGATTACCTTAAACGAAACAAAAACAAGAGGTAGGGACGTGTGCGTGCAAAACGTTTCGTTATCCGTGAAGAAGTTGTCAACAAAGATCGTGAATGAACTTATGCATTAAAATATTTATGTATTAAATGGTATTCACCAGTGATAAACGGACTTTATTACTAACTCACTGAGAAAAGACACATTTACGATTTAATTAACACTTTATTCATTGAAATAAAAGCGACAAACGCCATACCTGACAGCTGTCATGAATGACGTCTAGTAACACACGTTGGAGACACTAAACGCATACCACCGAACTGCCTTAATCAAAACAACAATTTAGAAATAAGTGTTTTATTGTGTTTGACTAATATTTACGTGATATTGTGTCTTAAAAGTGGATAAAATGAATAGTGCGGCGTGTGTAGCATGTAGTATTACTACCACACCTCTGATATATCGCAGAAATAAGGTAATATTTCCACTTTGAAACTCGTAACGAAGTAGTTGTTGAACAGTGTCTGTTTTACTTTAAGATTTAACCTATGAGTGAACCTCGAAGTGTTACAAGGTTTACAAAATTGTCTTTAATTTATAATGCACTTTTGGAATTACATGTTTCTATTTTTTTTAGACAGTTAAAACAGGTTTAGACCTACCTTCCGAGAGCATTGAAGACATTGGTGTAATTCCTCCTTTTTTCAGGCGGCAGTCTTCCGTCCGCCGTCATGCGTACGAGCGCGACCTCCGCTGGGTTGCCGACAATCGCTCCGAAGGCACCCGCAGTGATGCCCGTGAGGAGTTTGGCACCGAAGTTAGGGGTGCCGTAAGCTCTGAGCAGAAGAATAACAAATCACTTGTACTGACTTTATATTTACATACACACATACATACCGTCACGCTTCTTTCCCACAGGGGTAGGCAGATACTACTTTGTTCCACTTGCTACGATCCTGACATACTTCTTTCGCTTCATCCACATTCATCAATCTCTTCATACATGCTCGTCGGTTTCGAGTCCTCCTGACCTGACCTTTTTCCGTAACGTCTCCTATTTGGTCTCGAAACGTCCGTCTAGGCCTTCCCCTCTCAACGTTACCATTCACACTCCCCATATAGATCTGTTTAGTTAGTCTACTTTCATCCATCCGCTCTACGTGACCAAACCAACTAAGCATACTTTTTTCTATCCTAGTCACTATATCCTCTTTCACACCAGCACGTTCCCTTATCACACTATTCCTTATTCTTTATATTTTATATCAAGTCAATGGTGAGGCTGACATAGTCACCATTGGTTGGTTTCAAGCCTCGTTAAATTTTTAGATTAAAAAAAAAAGTCAATGGCGGTGAAACGGTTAGGTAAATTATTGACTCACTCGGTGTAGAAATCCGTTATAATATTGAAGATGCCCAGCCGGCCGGTGGTGTAGGTAGCCTGACGGAACAGGGCAGCAGAGAGACCCGCGTAGAGACCGGTAAAACCGTTCTTCTTTATTACCTGTTTATTAATAAATATTTGAAACAGGTGTTAATTGGTTCGTTAAGGTTTTTTTTCTCTTCGACATTGGAGATATCTCCAAGTAATTTATTTGACGGTGAGGCGTTTTACACCTCCACTGAACTTAAATTATTTTTATAGTTTTTTTTCTTTCTTTTTTTCTATAACTACTTTGTTTTACTTTGACTAGTAGAGACTTTATACATCTCTACTGTAGACTAGGTAATATAATTTAAGGCTCGGGAACCTTATAGCTACATCCCTTTTATAAATGTATTTAATTTAAGTAGACTAAGTATTCTTACTGTATTTTCTTTTGAAATAATGACTTTCTGCCAAGTTTCTTGCGGCGCATTCTTCTTGGCAATGATGGTCTTTCCGAATGCGCTGGTAATTTAAAAAAAGACATATAAAGAGACCTTGGTGGCCAATTTGCAAAAATAAAATTTTGTTTTTTTTAATTTTGTTTTTTTGACTTTCAGTACCTATCCATGAACTACACCCAGTTATCCGATAAAAATGGTATCCTCAAATTGTTCCAGAAGTTTCAGCAGGTTGGTTGTTTGGGGTTGGTTGGGTGGTTGGGTTGGGATAGCACTGTAACTGTTTTTCAGGATTTTTAAATCATACTTGACCAGAGTTGGGCGTAATCGATTACTTTTGGAATTAATTACACGATTACATTACAGTAATCGTGATTCATCAGTAATCGATTACTTGGATAATCAAAATTACTGTAATACTGTAGTATGATTGCATTTTGTAATCCATTCCTTTGAAATCAGTATTGTAAAACACTACTGTAATCTTGATTCATCGGTAATCAAGTACTTAACTAGGTAATATGAATTATTAAATCCACTTCCACATTAGACTACTTCATTGGCAAACCTTATTTTATAAATTTGTTAATGTCATTCAAATAAATTTTGTTTTTGGTTTAGCTACATCATTACATGTCATTCGAGCATTTCACTTTCACATTAAATTTTGGTGTCGAATTCAATGATAAGTAAGCAAATCAACAATTCCAGTAATTTCGAATCGACACTGATTCCCAATTACTAGTAATTATAATATTTGTAGAGATGATTACTGATTCCTTAATATGTAATCGTAATTCACCGTTTCGCTTGATTACATTACGGGTAATCTGACACCCAATAGTGGATTACAAAGTCACAAGTACAATCTAGTAATCGTGTAATCAGGAATCGATTACGAAATGCCCATCTCTGTAATTTTAAAAATGTTTCCATACATTCATCGATGTTCAAAGTGAACTGCGTCAAGGGCGGGTCTGAATTGAATCTAAATTGAATCGAAATATCTGTGTAGGAGTGTTCAGTCAAAGAAGAAGGAGCCCAACCATCAGTGGCGTAACTATAGGGTGGCAGGGGTGGCAAAATGCCACGGGCCCCTAGCTCTACGGGGCCCCCAACTGGCTTGGTTTAGAGCACAGAAGGGACGCTGACGCACTTCTTTATATTGAGGAAGGAGCCCCATCTGTCGAATTTGCCGCGGGCCCCAGACGTTGTACTTACGCCACTGCCAACCATCTGTTAAAATATTGTAGAACAGCAGCTTGCTTATAATACTGTCATACCTCACGTCCCATCTGGAGAGCGGTCATGCCCTTGCCCGCGGGTCCCAAGAGCTGCATGCGCGTTTTGATCAGGTCCATAGGTTGGACTATGCAGGTGCCCATCATGCTGGAAAACAACGGTA
The DNA here is from genome assembly GCA_949127965.1 of Pandemis corylana. Classification (NCBI taxonomy): domain Eukaryota; kingdom Metazoa; phylum Arthropoda; class Insecta; order Lepidoptera; family Tortricidae; genus Pandemis; species Pandemis corylana. The sequence goes on along the minus strand of OX421865.1, from coordinate 11,836,780 downwards.
AATTTATATCGGTTTAGTTCATGTGTGTTTTCAAAAAAAAAAAACCACAAACATTTTTTCCAGAATTTAACTATTTTAGTTTTTTTACTCAGAATCGTTTAAACCCCTCAAAACCCCACTGGCTAACGCCCGTGATGACAGGACATGCAATTTTTGACGTATCTACATTTTAACTTAAGATAAATTCCCACAACACCGTGGTATACTGTAACAGTAACCGACACCTAGTACACCTTGCCTTGTCTCATTAGTGCGATTAGACAAAGCAGTGGCGTAACTATAGGGTGGCCGGGGTGGCAAAATGCCCGGGGCCCCTAGCTCAACGGGGCCCCGAATTCGAACATCCAAGACTCAGAATAAATGCATAAACATAGCTAGCAGCATGCACCGCGGCTTCTGCGGTCACTGACCTATCGAACAATAGGCGACATGTTAAAACGATTGTCAATTATTTTATAAATTACAAAAAAACAAATAGATAAGGAGTCAAAAAGAGAAAGAGTCAAGCGCGAGCCATACTCGAGCATCATAGCAAACTCAAAAATGATAATTATGAAAAAATACTTTTTATTGCTAATTTAACCACAAGCAAAAATAACGTCGTTTGTCGTTCGTCACTTATTCATAGCTCCTACCGACGAATAAAAAAATCTTAAACTGTTGAAGTTTTTTTAAAATACTCTATTTTATTTACAAACGAGTTAATTTATTCGATTATTTAATTATTATAGAAAAAAATAAACGTTTTTTTTTACGGAAATAAAGGGTGCCAACCCTAATACTCCTAATTAAGTCTAGCTAGTTACTTTAGAACAGGCCTTGCTAGCTGAGATAGCGCTAACTAAACAAAAAGGTTTTCAATTTTACAAAAATTAAATCGACAACCCTGACGCTCTGGAGCGTAGGTATTCATTTAAAAAAATAAGTCTAGTTTCCATACTCCTCTATTTATTTACTGTGGTTCGGTAACTTACCCGGCCGATCCGCCCAGCACGAACCGCATAAAAGGTGGTATGACCTTCTTCGGCTGTGCAGGTTTCTCTCCCATGGTGGTGGTTTATAATTATAAATGTTCGCGGCACATTTCAGATGTTTGAAACTTATCCGGTCTCTGTATAAACATGAAAAATGTGAGTCAATTTCGGTTATTTCTGTAGGGTTTGTGTGGTGTTGTGATTTATGATAAAATAAGGTGACAAGCTGTCAAACACTGGTATTACAGATATCGATAATAACCGAGTAAAGAGGTTTTTCGAATTGCTTTTATGTTCATTGGTCTTGGTCTTTCCCGTAGTTATCATGAAGTTAGCATATTTTCTAATAGTTCTGCTAAAGTTAATTTAATTTTAACAATATACCTCCTCTGCTCATTAAATGTCTGTGAATAATTTTAGTTTTTAATTAAAAAAATAACAACTGAATAGAATTATTTTTCTCGGATAAAATATGTGTTGTTAGTTAATAAACTGAATTAAATAGAGTCAATCAGACCATCGTAATAATAGTGACTCTATTTTTTTTTTTTATAAAATAATTACGAAAAAGGAAATAAAAATAAAAATAGACTTACGCGGAACCCGGTGAGACATAACATGAACGTTTGCCTTTATCTCGATCCCATTGATCGCGGGAAACGCCGCCGCTGCGCAGTGTCATCGAATTGACACTGTTTTACGAAGTCACTACAAATCGTATAGGTAAGTACATTACAGTAAGGCAAAATATCAAGAATTGTACCGAGGCGTTGATATGATATTCGGATTGATGCTACACCTACCTCCTGGCCCACATGTGGTAATCCGTAGAATTGGGAATCTTTAGACGTAAGAATCTGTAAAATTGGGAATCTGTAGAATCGGGAATCTGTAAATATGAGCATCTGTAGAATGAGGAATCTGTAAATATCAGAATCTGTAAAATTGGGAATCTGTAGAATTGGGACTGTAAATAAGAGAATCTGTAGAATTGGGAATCTGTAGACAAGGGCCTAAAGGGTGTAGGTACAGTAAAAGACGCTTACCACTGTGGAACCTTTTCACTGATAATGTCATAACGACTTACCATACACCTGCCAAAGAAATTATTGCGAAATTCTAAGAGAAAAGGTTCCACAGATGTAAGTGATTCAGTTTCTTCGACCGTTCGTACGTACCTACTTACAGTTTTTTTTTACCTCTCGTAACAAAAAACCTGCATTCTAGTCTGTTTCAAATAATACCAGTCAGTTTCAGGGATTAAGAAAAAAATACAAAAGATAGCTTTCAATCAGTCAGATCCATACCAGAAGTGTCAAAAACGACAGCTAAAGAATCGGAATTGAATCGCATCAAGACGTCCTTGATTAGGCCGTTAGGCCCCAGTAGAGTAGTCAACCGTTTGGAATCGTGACCCAGCTGCACATCAGCACATTGAACTTCATAGGAGGCTCCAACTACAACCGAAATACTCTAAAAAAATATATTTTATTTTTCATATTAAAATAGTTGATTTTCCTTCATTTTCATTTGCGTTTTGTTTTTTTACCAAGATTTACTTGCTATTTTCCCACCACCCGCGTCGTAATCATAACAGTTCAATTATATAAACCAAGTGTCTATGAAAGAGAGGTCGCATTTAATTACCATTCTCTTTCGCACAGCGAGACACACTAACCGTAAACCTTATCAATCCAGTCAGAACTCAATCCCGAATCGCGTGTGTTCACACGATTTGAACTTTGTACTAAAACCGGCATTTAATTAAAATGCTACTTTACAGCGTCCGCGTAAAATATAAATTACTTCGTTATGCTATCATGCATGTATGATGTAATCCACGTGTGTATAAAATTCGACTTTAAGGTTAATGTGATAAGGACGGGGAAGATGCAACACTATATTATTGATTGGTATTATAAATAAAGGATCTTATCTATGTCACCTCGATAAATCTTGTGATAACCGGCATTTTGTGTTACAATTTGTAATGTAGCGTCGCTATGGTAACATATTATCCTCAAAGATATAATTCATAGTAATCCGTAGTCAAGTGCAATAATATGTATCTAGACAAAGTTTCAAAAATAACTAACATACGCTCTTACACCCGCGTAATAAGGTCGTGGGACATATTTTTGAGCAGCTCCTATCGATACTTATTTTTGCACTTGACCGTACATAATCTATCTTCTATACAGTACAGCGTCATACACCATGGCTGCAGTGAGGGGTCCTGGGAAGCCGTCGCTTCTTTCTGCGAAGAAGTGATGTCGCAGAAGGAGGAGAGGGAACGGGAGCACCAGAAATATCCCCTCGCGCCCCCGCTCCGGCGCAGACTGATGGGGAGGCGAAATCGGCAGTTTGCCGCCCTCCCCCTAGTGGTGCCTGCTGGTGGGGGTAGGGAACTGCTAGCAATTAGAGGCCCACAAGTCTAGGTGGGGGGGCAAGTATTCCCGGCCCCCTCTCTTGGCGCTGGAGCCCCGGTACATAGGCTGGGGCGGCCGGTGGGCATACGCGGTGACACCCCTCATGCTCCGGCGGCGCCCCCCAATGGCAGCGAGGGAATACCGGTGGGTTGTCAGTGGGTATGCCTCCACCGCCTCTTTCCACTCAGGAACGGGGCCGGGGAAGAGTCCCACATAACTAAACTTCCGCGCCGTCCCCTCGGCGCGGTCGTATGCGTAACGGATTTTCCAATCGCAAAATAAATAAATAAAAGGTACACATACACAAATCACGCCTAAATCCCGTACGGGGTAGACAGATCCTAATGTAACAAGACAAGGCCACGTTTAGCTGTTTATATCCGTTCACTGCGTTTAGCATGATCGTGGGCGTATAGGTGGAAAAGGGAATCAAAATAGTGATGGGTAGCCACATAGCTTTTAATATGATTCCTAGACTTTTGCCCGTTCCCTCGATGAGCTTATCTTATACATATGTATTGTATCACTTAAGTTTAATCACTGCCATGGACCATGTTTAGTTAGATAGATCAAAAGGTCATTTTGACCTTCAGAATAAAATAAAGTTAACTACAATTGACTCAAATTCTTTATTATCCAAATAAACTTTACAAAGATTTAAAAAAGAAAGAGCAAAATGTACTGAAGCTCCGTCACCATTGCCACTCTTCCGTGTAGTCCTGATCCATGAAGTGCCTCCTGAAAACAGAAGACCAATATTTATTTTAAGTTCCTGATATCTTAAGAGTCATTCATCTATGACGCCGTGTCTGTCTCCGTAGTAATAAATAAATATTAAGGAACAATTATCACACATTGACCTAGTCCCAAAGTACTTAAGCGCTAGTAAGGCCTGTACCCATAAGGGTACCTACTAGACAACATACTCGTATATAGATACATACTAGCTCAGATTAGCTGGAAGAGATCCCTTCTTAGGGATAAGTTCGCCTTTGTACTATTTTCTCTGTATTTCTGTATTTTTAAAATTTTTATGTGCAATAAAGAGTTTACATACATACATACATACATACTTAAATAGCAAGAAACATCCATCACTCAGGAACAAAATATTCGTGCTCATCACACAAATATATGCTCTCACTAGGATTCTAACCTGGGACGCTTGCTTCGCAGGCACGGTCACTACCAACTAGCCAACCACGTCTATATCGTAATAAATAGAGACACCATAGATATCTGGTACTCACGATACCAATAACTTAACACAGGTGGAACAGGCCCTTTAACTCTGGACCAGAGAAAAAAGAATAGTACAGGACCTATGATAGAGCAGCAAAAGAGCTAAGTCACTTAACGGGAACGAAAGTTGTTTTCTGTCAATGGCTTCAGCCTTGGCAATCCAGAGGATTCAAGATGCATTGCCAGCTTTTAGACGATAGAATACCTCATGTATCAGTAATTTTACTTCACTGCTGCTTATGGTAAGGATCCAGAAGGACCTTACAAAAATTCCTATTCTCCCTAAAACCTGTTTACTTTACTCAATCAGTGACCATTTTGAATGTAGGTATGTAGATTTTTGTGTAGGGTTATTTCAAAGTAGTTCTGACCTCCTGGCGGGAGGCGTTGAGGGGGAGCCGGGACCGCGGCGGGTGGGGGTGCGCGGGGAGCCCGGCTGGCGGCGCGCCACCTCGCCCAGCAGCGATAGGCAAGAGCGGGACAGACGCTGGTTGAAGTTCTGTGGGGAAATCATGCTCTCAGTACCGTCAGCTGCAAAGAGGTATTCCAAGCGGCGACGATTAATAGGTAGGGTAGTGCGTGTTTTTTAGTTGCTATGCCTGTCGATACAGAAGAGCCTTAAACACCAAGGGAGGGCGTCTCTAGAGAAAGCTATCACTTGCTTCATAAGCTCTCGACAGTGCATACTTTTCTGTATACCCATCCTATATACTTTTACTTGCCCCCGCTTTGATCATCGGGTGGCTACTGGTTTGGCATAAGGCCTCTCAAGCAGAATGTCGCAGTTCGGAACCCGTACTCGTACCTCTTTTTTCGCTGAAGACAAACACGAGGTGTATACATCTGCGGAGTAATTCAATTGTGTGTGTGCAGTTCTGCAGTTCCCAATTCGTACTGGGCCTGCGTGGGAACTATAGCTCTCTCATCATGAGAGTAGGCCTGTGCCCAGCAGTGAGCAGCAGACTGGAACAGATGATAAAGCTGCGGAACACGTTCAAAAGTTTCGAGATCAACTGACCGGAAGGCATGAGCCCTTCATCTCACGAAGGTCGATCTTGCGAAACAGCTCGCTCAACAGCAGCTCGTGCAAACTTGGGGTGCGTGGCCCAAAGATCAGCTCGATAATCTCCACAACCTGTGGGGAAAGTCCAAGATCAATTGACGACCTTCAGGTTCCCGCCGGTGTTTGTGGTGAGTGGAAGTGATGCAAATTGTGAAGATTCAAATGTACCTATACTATCTCGTTCTATCCTCTTCCTTTTCATAACCCAGAAAACCGCTCTCTTTTCAGGAATTTTGGAAAAGTCATCAGAATGGTTAGGTTAGGCTAGTTTTAATTATCAATAAAAAAAACTGTTTCAGAAATAAAACGAAAATTATGTAATACTATATATTCGGAACTTCGACTTTATGAGACAAAATATATTCCAGTTGCGATTCTGTAGCATGGATTAGACAATTGAAAGAGAGAGTAGAGGAGTTGTGTCGTATCAAGAAGTCAAAGAAAAGACCCTCGAAGGACCATATGGAAATTCCTCCACTGACAAGAGCCTGGCTCCTGTTTAAGAATATTTCGTGATATGAATCCCTATATCCTTGGGTCACACAATTATATTGACCTTCTTATCCACGCCTGGAAGAATAATGATCGCTCACGTGCGGGTAGTGTGGCATGAGGTCGGCCAGCAGCGCGAGGTGGAGGTCTGCGCCGGCGCACATCTCGTACAGCACGCGGCCCAGCGACAGCGCCTCGACGTGCTCTGGCGCCGCGACCGGGCAGCGCGGGGAAGCGCCAATCAGAGTGTTCTCCAAGCCGCATATCCTGGGGAAAGATGCTTAAAACTTTGTGTCGTGAAGTGTGGCGTAGTGTACACTTTGAGGACGGTTTGACCTGTAGAAATTAGTGTGAACGTCGACCATTCAAGAGCATTTAAAAAAAAAACACTTTTTTATATTCCCAAGCAATTTTGTGTTGTTCCTACTCAGAATCACGAGCTCTTTCAATCTTAAGGGCACAAAAAATGTCCCAAACTTTTGTTTCCTATTTTGCTACTAATTTCCATACACTTTGTAATTTCGGAACATAATCTTTTCTCTCTTACAGGGATGAAAAGAGCTCGTTGATTCGGAGTGGAAGCAGCATGAAATTTGTAAAAAGTTTAGGGGTGTAATTTTCTTTGAGAATTGCGATAGTGCTTTTTCTGGCATATTAGCTTATATTGTGTGTACCATTTTTTTGCAAAGTCGGCATGGCAGCATTTGTCCTAATGGTACTCCTAGGTGTCTATGAGCGGCGGTAATAACACATCAATGGCGATAATAAGGTGAACTGCATGCCCGTTTATCGGCTTTAATGTATAAAAACCCGTTAGTCTTTAATAAAGCAAAGGCTCTGCCACTGATGTTCTTGTTTAAACACGTTTGTATTAATAAGTTGTTAAACTCACCGCGCCACACCGTTTTGGACCATCACATTACCAGAATGCAAGTGTCGGAAGGGCGGGAACCCCTTCTCCTTCAGGAACATGAGCCCCTCCAGCAACTGCCGGCCAAAGCGAGCCACCTGCCAGGCCGGCAAGCCGGTGCCGCCTGATTCATACTTGCGGATATACTCGTCGTTCCAAGTACTCTAGAAAAAAGCGATATTCGTAAAGGAATATTTGGGCGAATATCGGCGTTCTTTTGGAAGGTTCGTGATCAAAGGTGGTACCGGTGGTAGCGAGTAACTGGAGTAACTGGAGCTGTGAAAAATAGTGGTGCGTTGCGAGGATGCGAAACACACTTAAGTTCACCCCGCTTAGCAACTCCCACAGCTTCTGGTACATACATACTCAGTCTTAAATTATAGTCGAGGCACGAATGAAAGGGTCTGTCTTTGTTCTGTGGGTGTGTCTAATTTTCCTGTTACCACTACACACTTTCACTCGACAAGCTTGATCATTCCAAACTTTACTTTCCCATTATATTGGATAACACTGTTAGCACTGCATGCCATCGATTTAACACAAATAAAATTACATTATATAGCAGCTAACTTTAGCTAAGTAATTAGGTCAGACCACTTACCTTTAAGAAGCAGTGGTAGCCTAGTGGTTTGACCAACCAGTGGCCTCTTAAGCAGAGGGTCGTAGGTTCGAATCTAATTTGAAATTTACCACAAGCTTTTCTATGAACGAAAACATCGTGAGGAAACTGCGTGTGAGTGAAGTTCCCAATCCGCAAATGGAACTATAGCCCAAGCCCTCTCATTCTGAGGGGAGGCCTGTGAGATGATGATGATGACTAACCTTATAGATAAGATCCTTCAGACTTCCCCGCGCGTTGAAAGGCATGACAGTAAGCGCGTGCGCGCTGCACACCTCCAGATCCAGCACCGGATAAATGTAGGGGTGATGAAGGGCGCGGAACATCTCCATAACTAGTGATCGGGAGCGCTCGCCGAACTCTATCGGGCACTTGCTGGTCAACGGCATCTGGGGAGGTTTGGTGGCTTAGCATCATGGCGGAAAGTATTTTGGCCCGATAGTCAGCGACGGAATTATCGTTGGTACAGTGAGTGTCGGAACATGTGTTGTCTAAGGGCTAAGAGTGTGTGTGTGCTCCGATGTATTAGACCTTTTTGGTTGATACGATATGCTTGACCCTGAAGGTACTATATCGTTTTGTCATGTTCATGTTACTTTCTAAAGAACAGTCCGCGACGAAGCGCGAAAGCGAAGCGAGCACTTGCGGCGAAAAAACCTTCCGATATCGAGTGAATTCAAGTTGTCCGAGGGGAAACGATGATACCCATATTTTTTGTGATTAAAAGATAGCGTCAAACTTTTAATCCTCGTACCTAAATTCTTGCTAGTAAATAAACTATTCACCTTTTTATTTTGAAGGTGGCCAGTAGGATTTGTACCGGTCAGAGAACACAGACATAGGCAGGGAATAATAATTTAAAAATGAGCAAAATGCTTTTTGCTTATTTTAAAGATGCTGGCAACGGATTTCACCTCCTCTTTTGGTCAACCTAGAAAGAGCTGGTGAAATAAAGCCATGTACACCCACCGACCCACTGACACGTAGAGGCTGTAGAATACAAAGAGGATAATATTTATGCAGAGTACTAAGAATGGGTGTTTTGTGGGTATTGTTTCTTACCAAGGTGAGCAGCCTGTCGGTTTTGATGGATTTGTCGTGAACAGCAAACCAGTGCTTGTTGGGGCGCGAGCCGATCGTGCTGAGCTGCGATATCAGCTCATACCTGAGGACACAGCAGTTGACCATCATCAACCATCAAGACGATACCGAGACTACAACGCGGCGCGATTTACAATAAAGTTTTTATTCATTAAGTACACAATACACATAATTACATACACAAACACAAATCACGTCTTTATCCCTTACGGGGTAGACAGAGCCTAAGGTAACAATACTTACAGGCCACGTTTAGCAAGACACTGAGGGCGTAGAGGTGGAAAGTGGTATCAAAATAGTGATGGGTTGCTAGCCGCATCGCCTATATAACATCATTCCTATGATTTTCGCCCATTCCCTCGATGGGTTTGGATGGGGTTGGGGGGATGGGTGATGGGATTCATTAAGTACTTGTTCATTAGCCTTTTGGACGCCAACGACACATGTCAGCACCGCAGGTTCAACGCCAACAGCCTATATATACGTCCATTACTTCAATGTAAAAGCAACCTCCGTTCAATTGGGTTTAGGTTCAACTTAAGGCATCGCAATAAAGAAGTCTGGGGTATGGATGACGTCTTTTGTATTTCACGTGGGGGCGAAAAGGTTAAAACAATTTAGCCAAGCGGTAACCTACCTAGTCACTAGTCCTAGACAGCGTTAGTGGTTAGTAATGAGTAATTATAACAAAATTAAAACTGAAAAATATAATGTACCTTGTCGTTTGTGACAAATACTCTGTGCAGATTGCAAACGCGGCTGAGCTCTCCATCGACCGTTCACCAACTCTACAGAAAGAGAAAGAAGACGTTTTATTAATTAACCAAAACTCTACTATGCGGGCGTGCATAACAAAGAAAATAAAAACTAGGTAGCTATTTATTAGTATGCGTGTAATGAAACAAAAACCGCATTCTAGTCTCATTGGTGTCAAATACAATCAATCTTGCTGACTGATTACAATGAATATAGAAAAAGACCAGCCTTATATTTGGCACGAATCCCTGTCTAAGCATACCAGGGAGTATAAGTTTGTTAGTTAAAAAGAACTTATCTGTAGGTATTGCAATAGCTTAGCTAAACGTACTTGGGTGACGCAGGGGCCTCCGAAGGCGAAGACTTCCCGGATCCCGTGCCGATGATGGACTTATTGAAGAGCAGCTTCGCCAAGGAGTCTATCTTCTGCGTCACCAGCGGTGTCTTCTCCGAGTTCTCCTCTGAAACCCATGAGTAATTACTTGGAGCAGTATTGTAACGCAAACAGTTGTTCGAAGGTGTCATCGAAGTTCCTAAAAGGATGGACGCGATTCTTTTAAATGAACAGCTATACTTGGGAGCAGAGATACCGGGTAACTTTATGTACAACTTTCTACGGGAAGTGATCCGGTTTCATTGCTCCCGAGTATAGTTATACATACATACATACTCTTTCCCACAGGGGTAGGCAGAGACTACATTGTTCCACTTGCTACGATCCTGACATACTTCCTTCGCTTCATCCACACTCATCAATCTCTTCATACATGCTCGTCGGTTTCGTGTACTCCTGACCTGACCTTTTTCCAAAACCTCTCCCATTTGGTCTCGGAACGTCCGTCTAGGCCTTCCCTTCCCAACGTAACCATTCACACTCCCCCTATAGATCTGTTTAGTTACTACTCCGCTACTCATGAGTAGCGGAGTAGGGACTTCAAAGGGACTACGGAACCTTACAGTGGGTTTGGTCAGACACGCCCTTGTCCACTTTTTACACTTGAGTAAAAATCTATTTATACAACTCGGCATGTTGATACGGCTAATTACTTAGTTCACATTCAAACAACATTTTATCGCGCCATTTTGTTTCATAAATACGAACACGCGAGGTGAACAATAATAAGAATGTTTGTAAACTATTCAAATTGTTAATTTTTAATCAGTAGAAGGGCCGAAGTTCAAATTTTGTCGGGTCATCTGAACCTGATAATCTCGCGAACCGTTTGATAGGTATCAAAAGTAGGTAAAATTTAAAGTGATCAAGTGATAGTTGTATAGCCATCCAATATATGTAAGCGAGAGTTGCAGCGAGTTACTTTAACGATAGCTATAACCGTAACCAAAGATTTTGACATAATATTTCATAGATTTTCAGACAAATGTACAGGTACCCGTGGTCCAACTAATACGTCCAACTCGGAAAAAAAACTCGAAACTCGGAAACTCGGTAAAGATTTCCAACTTCCTGCTGCAACATTCCCTGAGCGGTACAATTTAGGGATCTTTAAAAAGCGAGCCTTCCTGTTCCTCAAAGGGCCGGCAACGCACTTGTGATTCCCCAGGTCTTGCAGGTGTCCCTGGGCGACGGTGATTGCTTTCCATCAGGTGACCCGCCTGCTCGTTTGCCCCCCTTATATATAAAAAAAAGTAACCATTATTTTGAATCACTCAATATTTTAATATAAAGGTTAGGTTAGTTAGGTATCTTCAATTGCGCAAAGGGCAAAATACCTAGAAAAAGGGGCTCTGCCCAAGGGCTCGCCCTCGACCAGTAGGACGAACTGTAGTTGAACCACGGGTCGGGAGCATGTACGTCAAAATCTTCAGTAATATTTAGGTATCTCTAAACTTAGCGCCACTCACTGTAAGCGTTTAAATGTTTACGCAACAAAATGTATGAAAAAACGGTGAGAAAACGTGACGCCAACGACACGTCCTATCACAGTTTCTGCATTAAAAGAAAAACCACGATGTTGATTGGAGTTCCCATAAATTTTACCAAAACGTTTATCAAATACATGTTCGTCTGCTTATTCGCAAACTAAAAAAAAAACAAACGGCTACCTCATCATCATCATCATCATCATCACCATCATCATGTCCTCCTTGACGTATCCGTCAATGGCTACCTGACTAGGCGGTGGCAGCTGTTACTCCCCGCGTGTGGCCGACTACCGTATTTCATATGGGCCAGTTACACTACTGCGGTCACCACACTGTAGTACGCGGCGTTCGAGTTAGTGTAATTGCCCCTTTAGGGTGATAAAGGAATCTTGATCAACTATATACAGTCGAAATATATTAGAGAGAGATAGAGAAAATAAATCAAGGTGAATAAATAAAAATAAAACTGAATACTTGAACTACAAGCGGACGCGCCGTCAGCGTCGTCCTTTCCATGGTCTTGAGTGGGCAATAAAGTAATACACACATCAATGAGAAAATAAATTACTACGACTACACAATATTACATATCTACTTCCTTAATACCTATTGCTTGTTATTTCAAACAAGTATGATGATCGGGTAAAGAAAGCGAAAGCTACCACCTCGGCATGGTTAAATACTAGTATTACAGACGTAATATTAGACCTGCTTAGGTGTCCGTTACTTTATGATAATCTATCAGACAGGCAGAAAAAACAGTCATCATCCCTATTAATCATTAGTCATATAGTAGTCAAACAAAATCACGGAATAAAAGAAAGATTGGAAAAGCCTACGCTCATTTTTAGCTGATCCGGTGCCGCTGCAATTTGACACAAACATTACCAGACATTTATATCAGGGCAGTTCTCCGGAGTGGCATTTTTACGTGTCCGGGGCAAAAAATAATAGATTTTGTCGCTAGATAATACTGAAAAAAATCAGACATATACTTTAGGCTCAGTTCCGCTTAGGCAACTATTAAAATACTTCATAGTTATTTACACCTCTAAAGAAAAAAATATTACATTTAAAAATTGACATTCGGTGGTAGTGTCCCTTACGCAGATGAGCGGAGAAAAAAAATTATATCTTAAGATACGAATTTTATTTCCAGGTCTTAAATGGGTTCCTATATACAAAACTTGTTTATAACTCATACAATACACACAAATAAAAATATCATTTAAATTCATTAAATTACAACAATTTTTCGCCATGTCCGAGGGTAACGTTTGAACTCGGTGGAGTTTACGAAACACGCCGGCATCCTAACAAAGAAACATACCAGGAATCCCGCGACTCGCATGTAGGTAGCCTCAGATGTGCCGTGTTTGCTGGCGAGAGCGGAAGTAGACTCACAACTCAGCGCCAAATTTTTCGAGGTAATGTTCGTCGTTCGGTGGGTTTGGTTTCGTATTTTGTTGAATTCGGTGAAGCAATTAATTTTTTCAGTGTTAGTTCTATTGGTAGTTTGATAGTAAGTAAGTCCTCTAGGGGTATGTGATTTCATTATTAAGTGACTCTTATAAGTACTATTCCTATATTTTCTGTTATTTGGAAACAACGTTTAATTTTGAATTCGGTGGCAATGAGCTCTGTGGGTTCGGTGGGGTTTTGGGCCACCGAAATCAATAAAGCCGCCACAGCTATCAATATTTACATTAGAAAAACGTTAAAGTATTCTTTATTTTTGCATGAATACTTATTGTACGCACATAATAAAATTAAAGAAGTATGTCTGTCCATCTCTTAGTCAAGTTGTCGCTTGTTTACGCTTTTTAAACGGTTGAATCGAATTATATGAACATTAATATAGTATGTGCTCCAGAAAGATTAAAATATACATTTCATCGCAGAAAAATTTAAATAAAGTTAATGCTGACGTAGTCAGAGATAAAAACAAGTCATTAAAATTAAATTAAAGCTACATTTTTTCTTAAATAATTTAAGTAAGTAAAAATCTTAGTACTATCGAAATAATTAAATGCTGTAGTATATTCAAGTGCCGGTAGAGACATAAAACTAATTCTCATTATCTTTTTTAGGTACAAAAATGGCAAAATTGACGAAAGAGGAAAAATTAAAAAAAAGCTAACTGAGCGGGCTCGAAAAGCAAAGACAAAACGTGATCCAGAACTCTACGAGGCGTACAAAGCGAAAAATAGGGAACGATATCCCAGAAGAAAGGAAAGAAATTTTTTGATTGTTTTTAAATATTCCCTTTAACCGAAGACTGATTACCATTATTAGGATCCAAGTGCCTAGATAGGATAGACGAATTATTTTCTTTTGAAGAAAAGGTGAGATTTTAATTATTCCAGCATTTTAAAACTGATTATTGTGGAATTTTGTTATCCCAATTCTTAAATTTCTTTGAATGTCTTTTTATTGTTTGAAACTATGGTGCAATGAGAGACTTCAAAAATCATTATTCTTTACTTATCTCTTGCTTATTTAGTTACTCTGGCACATTTGAAGCTGGCATTTAAGCAAGTTAAGTAAGAATGTGTTTTTGAAACCATCCCGTTTTTCGCAATTATGTAAGAATTACTGTATGATTTTTTTATATTATTTTTTGTAATTAAAGCGTGTTTGGTATGATTAAAATGCGTTTTATTATTATCAAGTTGATTTCACTGGAACCTTTTTGATTTAAGTGGCACTGTCTTTTGAATTTTGATTTCGGTGAGTATGTTTGATTTCAGTGATTGTTTAGATTTAAATATCTTACTAACTAACAGGTTTACAAGAAGGCCTTTAGTACCAATATTTTTTAAATTTAGGCCTGTATTTAGATTTTGAGGCAATACAATAAAAATGTTAGTAGAAAAATTTACCACCGAAGTCACGTAAAACAGCTTGTCTCGGAGAACTGCCCATCAGCATTCCTCTTAAAAGATAACTCACAGAGCTACATTAGAACAAAGACCTCTTACTGGATCTCAAGCATTGCATTTGCGGGCATCACATACGTAAAAAACCATTAGTAATTAAGAGTAATCGTCAATTCTTTATAAACTCGCGATTCACCTCTATGACCTGTACAGAGCGTATCTTTCTTTTAGGCATGGTATGCTTATAAATCGCATTTTATTTCACTAACTGGCCAATGGTAGATAGGGATCTCACCTGGTAAAAGTGATATAAATCTGTATATATCTTCAAAACTATAGCTCTTATCAAATTTTTGACAAGTTCACAAGATTATCGAGAGCTGTAATTGTCTTCTATGCTACTCGTATTTCAAATTTAGCACAATTTTTCACCACTTTCGAGTATCACATAAGTGCTTTAAAAAATCAGGCCTCGGAAATTGCATATGAAATCAAAGGCGCTCTCTTAAGTCTTTTAAATCTAATCTTGAGATAACATGAGTTACGGCCTTCCCAACCGTTTTCCGCTATTCCGTGATGACACTTCCTAACTACAGTTGCACTTCACGCCACACACACATAAAACCGTCAGATGTTCCTACCTTCGCTCTCCTCTCTGTCAGTAGAAACAGAACGTATACGAAAAGCATTCCTTCTGTTAGCAGCTGCAATGGACTCTGGGTTTAGCTCTGCTGCCGACTGGGCCCTCCTACAGGCCCCGCGGCGTTTCTTTTTCCTATAACTCGTTCTTGGCCGCTCCTGGTAGAACCTATCGTGTCCAGTGTACTCCGGTTCCTTCTGTTCCTTCCCATCTACATTATTCGCTTGCTGCATATGTTTATATAGATTAAACATCTTGAATCTACGTTGAAAATAAAGCTTTATTCTATCAAAGTTAAATTTCATTAATTCGTTTTCGATTTAAATGTCAATCACGTTTCACATTTGGATAACTACGTTTGTCTGATCCGGCATATACGTGGATGATGTGGTGATTCTAATCGCGTTATTCAAATATGTGTGTCCGACACAGCATTTTCTTTGTGACTAGCAAAGTATGCCAGTGGTGACTAATTGAAACCCTGCAAGGGAGGAATTAGTGGAGCTATTGAACACATTTACGTAGGTAAATACTTAGGTACATAGCTCTGATGTGGCGGCTGAAATGCCTAGGTATAGTTACACGCATGGCATAATCCGATTCAGCTAATGCCTGACTCTAATGTGGGTGATAGAAATTAATGTCAAACATAGGTTGTTGGCAGTACTTCTGCAATTTATTGAAGAGTGTTTTATTTCAAGTTTTCGAGCGTTCAATGGTTACGCACGTATATTTGCTAAAATGAATCTGATTTTAATTGATACAAGAGGTTTTAACGAATGAATTTAGTTGTAACTATATATTTTGTTACAACATACGTTTTTGTACCATTATATTCATTTTAAAAATGATATGCAACTTTTGAACGCTCTTAACATAAAAATATTCCCAAAAATTAGTGACATAGGTACCAATCATTTAATAAATTAATTACAAAATTGACTTAGTGAAATACTTTATTATTTTACATTGCGAACACCTTTTCATTTAATAGGTAAATATTTACGACCAAAAGTGGGAAAAAAGCCATTTTCTTAAAGAAAATTTAACTTGTAAGTGTAGGTTTACCGACTACCATTTAGGACCATTTTATAAGTCAACAAAATTCGTTCACAGTCAACTCATGTCTTTGGGCATATCTTAAAATCACAAGGAAGTCTCTACACGAAACATAGTAGATTTACAAAAGACAGGCACTTTCGACCCTTGTTTATTTTACCTATATTAAAAGGTGACAAAACTAATTAATTTTAACTAAAACACTGACGCGACTTTAAATATCTCCTTTTGGATTTTTGAAGAGAGTAAGTTATTTTTACCGACAAATAAATAAATACATAGGACGTAGCTACAAAGAAACATTAAAGTATCAAATCACAACACGCGACGACACTACAATTTAGTGATTTTTTAACGCATTCACCGTCAGCAGTCATACGCGTGACGCCTTCAAGTGCCAGACACGAACATGTGCGTTCAAAAAACTGTCACTCGACGAAATATATGCGTTGTCAACGGAGGATGTATTAACCTTATCGCCGCGACGCCGAATACAGGAGACGTCACCCATACGCCAGACTTTATTGAACCTAATAGACTACAGGCCCACGTACAAAAAATGTGGGTCATATGAACCACCAGGTGACGTATATAGGACGATATAAGAGCATAAAATAATAAGATTCAGCACTATGCCGTCACTTGTAAGCTGTCCAACTGGGTGCTGGTGAGAATTCAAAAGTGCAACCCTCGATTTTTTCCCCTTGTCGCATGATTTTTGTACGGCGTTGCGGAATAATGGATTAGAAGCTGTATTGAAACAGTATGAAACTGATGCCGTACAAATGGTGCGCCACAAAGTCGGTAATTTTTTTTTATTTTCTGACCATTTCCAGGGTAAATTTGGTCATTTGATTCTGTACGGCATCAGTTTCATACTGTTTCAATACAGCTTCTAATCCATTATTCCGCAACGCCGTACAAAAATCATGCGACAAGGGGAAAAAATCGAGGGTTGCACTTTTGAATTCTCACCAGCACCCAGTTGGACAGCTTACAAGTGACGGCATTGTGCTGAATCTTATTATTTTATGCTCTTATGTCGTCCTATATACGTCACCTGGTGGTTCATATGACCCACATTTTTTGTACGTGGGCCTGTACTGTAGTCTATAAACCCATATACGAAGATTGCTTTTGCATTGAAGTAATGGACGTGTATATTAGGTCTTTGGCGTTGAACCTGCGGTGCTGACGTGTCGTTGGCGTTGAAAAGGTTAAACAAGCACTCGTTTCCCTTCTATGTACAAGTCTATTAGGGTGTCCATAACATAGTATGATAAAAAGGTGAACATAGTGAGCCTTCCGTAGTACGGCCCGAAGCCCTTCCAGAAGAACGCTGGGCCCTCGTTTCTGATTATATCCCAGGTTAGTTGCAACATCGTGTGTTCGGACCTGTGTATTTGGTATCTGAAAACAAGTTAGCTCAATGTTTTTGGATGGATCTGTACTCGGGAGCAGAGAAACGTTTCATACAACTTTCTACGGGAATCGGCCCGGTTTCTTTGCTCCCGAGTAAGTATAATAATATTTGTAATGTATAGGTACTACGCATTAGCATTGGAATTATGTATTTTTATTAAAAAATAAATAACAGCAAATTGTAATTCAAAATCGCTGGAATTTTGTGATTTGTTATGTCACGGTTTTATATTTTCCAGTTACCGATTTTTAAAAAGTGTTATTGGATAAAGAGACCTGTCAAAATTGTTTACCTTCTTTCTTATACTAAAAAGACAAGGTAATAGTATATAAAGTATTTTTTTTTATATGAGAGGGGGCAAACGAGCAGACGGGTCACCTGATGGAAAGCAATCACCATCGCCCAGGGACACCTGCAAGACCTGAGGAATCACAAGTGCGTTGCCGGCCCTTTGAGGAACAGGAAGGCTCGCTTTTTAAAGATCCTTATATTGTACCGCTCAGGGAATGCTGCAGCAGGAAGTTGGTTCCAGATCTTTACCGTTCGAGGAAAGAAATTGCGTTTAAAACGCACGGTGCTTGACTGCCAACCATCAAGATGTGTATGACAGTGACAGTGATAGTTTTATGTTATTACATTAAGGGCGTGTTTCACCACACTCTGTTGAGTTCCAGTTATCTTAAGTGCTGGTTATCTATGATGACGTTTGTCTGTTTCGTATAGGGAGTGCAAACCGGTTAACCGGACTTTTTTGGTTAAGGCAAAAAACTGGCTTTCGGGACGCAAAAACTGGATTGCAACCGAAAAAAATAACAAATATAATAAGTTGATTATTTAATCCTATATACTATACAGTGAGACTAAAACTGTTTTGTTCAATATTCTGACTCATTATATATTATTATTATTATTATCTATATTTTACAACATTTAAATCGCATATTATTAATATTCTTGACAATCTGAATGTTTCAGTAGATCAAAACAAACTTATTGACTTGCTTAGTTTATAAACTAAGCAATACTTTATTCCATGAAGCAAGAACTTCGAGATATTAAATGATGATTTGAGTAAAATTTTATAAAATAATGAAAACCGGTTAAAAACCGGTTTCTTCATCTGTACGGTTTTTGCAATCCCTAGTTTCATAGTAATAAATAAACAGAGACGGAATCAATTGCCACTTAAGATCACTGTAACTTAACATGGAGTGGTGAACTGGTGAACCAGGACCCAGAAGACTAAAATGATGCTGAAGTCTCACTTAGTCTTGATGCAATCAACGGGTAGCGTCAAGATAGCTATAATGAAGCAAGAGATGACGGCGGAGCAGGCGTGGCGCTGGATACCCCTCTTGACGTTATTGCTCTTGAGAACGCTCTGGATCTGATGAAAGACCAAAGCGTATAAGAAAAACCGGCCAAGTGCGAGACGGATTCGCGCACCGACGGTTCCGTAAAAATTAGGCAAGTGAACATAAAAGCCAGTGTCAGCAGAGCCCTGCCTCCTAAAACAAATTTAGGCAGCGCGAGGTCATTTTACATAGACAGACATAAACATACTCTGTTTTTAGTATTTGTTATTATTATTACAGCGGAACGACTACATCGTCTGCTACGAATTTTATAATTATAGCGGCTAATAATTTTAATTTTATAATTATAACGTTTTATAATTATAGCAGCTACAGCCAGGTGGTGTAGGGGTATAGCACGCATCACGGAATGATGAGGAATTATGCCTGAGCCTCTAGTGTAAGTTTTCGCTTATAAAAACGCGTTCACGTAAACGCTATAGAAAAATTAACAGCGCCACTTGCGGATCGGAACAGCAAACAAACTGTTCTCATAGTATTTGACATTTTAACGCAAACGAGTTCGAGACGTATTTTGTGACCGAAAACCTACACTGAGCATACATAAAAATATAATATGCCCGTATGAAATTTACTGTATAGATAATACAGTGATGTATCTATATACCTCCCCGTAACTGCAGACCACAATGGTACTAAGGAGGAACGACCGCAGGAGGGTGGGGGTGGCGCCGCGCCAGAGCTCACGTAAGCCCTCCCGGCGAAACAACCTGAAAATTCCGTAAAAATCCGTGTTACTACATACATATATCACTTCTTAATCCCTTACGGGGTAGACAGAACCTAAAGGTTACCTACATAACGGCCTTGCGGCCACTTTTAGCATGATTAAGGGCGTATAGGTGGAAAGGGAAATCAAAATAGTGATGGGTTGCTAGCCGCATCGCCTATAACAGGGGTCACCAATTAGTTTTGCTCGGGGTCCGTTTTAAGAAATGAAATTACCATCGCGGTCCGCACATTTTATAGAAAAAATGTTTAGATCGTTTGTTTTCGAATTGACGTCCACAAAATTAATTCGGGGGATACATTTTTATTAAATTACTACTCTGTAGTGCAAGTTGCTGTGTTCTCGCGGTCCGCACAAAATGGGTCGGCGGTCCGGATGCAGACCAAGGTCCGCCATTTGGCGACCCCTGGCCTATAACATGATTCCTAAGACTTTCGCCCATTCCCTCGATGGGCTATAGTATAGCCGCTATACCATATGCGCGGGAAGAGAAGCAACTGGTAAATTCTGTTTTTTCTTTACTCCCACACCAGCATGGAAGAACCGGTGTTACAAATATAAAAACAAAAACAATACAATAACATTAATAACGACAAGTATTTTAGATTTCCATCTGAGTACCGCCTAAGCTACCGAACAACGGTTGCTTAAAAACAAATAGTGTCTTCAACTTCTACATTGGCGGAATCATCGATTAAATTCGATGGAGCTAAATATTATCAAAAATTAAATTGAATAGTGTTTTGACATACATACATAAATTGCCTCTTTATACCTTACGGGGTAAGACACTGTCGGACATAGGCTGCCCATAGCCTTTTTTATGGTGTGGAAAATGCGCCTTAGCATCCGCCCGGTACGGGGTTTACCGGGGATATGTGGGGCTCTCCCGCGACGGCATACCCACTAAAAACCACACGGATTCCCTATTCGGCCGGAAGCGTTACGGCACTCGGTGTCACCGCGACCCACGACCACCCCGGGATGGGGTTCCCTCATCGCGGCACCTGTGCAATGCTGGTTTGAGCAGAGCTGGCGAATCAATGGCACGCGTGCCAATGTTGACACGCTTCAAAATAATTTGGGCGCGCTAATAATAAAAAAGGTTTATTTTTGTCCATTAAATCACTAACTTAAGATTCTTTTATTATGAGATAGGGCGCAAAATGGGCAATGTGGTCATATGATGGTAAAATAACACTCTTAAGACAACAGGGTCTTTGATGACAGGTCAGAGCCAAATATTACTTTATTTGTGAAAAAACGGCACGTCCACCAAAAAAGGTTCGCCACCCCTGCTCTAGAGTAACAACACCTAAAGGCCATGATTAGCGTGGAAATGGAGTATAATCAAACTTCTTACTTAAATGACTTTGTTCCGTGTAGAAGACAGAGGAAAATCAAACGCGAAAAATAAGTGTCGGTATGCTGCGAGTCGAAAAAGACAGCTATGTTGCCATAATTTTATAGCCCTCATTATCACACTAAGTGCTTATGTCCTCTGTGCCACCCTGTACAGTCACAAGAACAAAAGGGGATTTTTCCAACCTGTACAGTACGTAAATAGCGTTTTCAGAATTCCTGACTTTCTTGCAAGCCAGCGAGCAGTTGGGGCTGCAGATGGAGCGGCGTCGGCGGGTCTCCGCGGTCATCCGGATGAGTGCCACCTCCGAGGGGGTGCCGACGAAGGCGCCCGCCATCCCCGCCAGGATGGCGATTTCGAGCCTGGTTCCGAGCGGCGGCAATTTGTTGCCATGCGTCCTGGCAAAAGTAGGTCGATAAGTAACTGCCTGCATGACCACGGCATTGGGCGACTCGAGCTGCTGCAGCGGCGGCGGCGAGTGGAAAGCGAATGTTACAAAATAAGACCATGTCGTGGCTAGGTCGTAACCCCTTCGCCACCATTCTAGAAATTAAGTGACGGCTCTGTTCGCCACGGGCAATGGCGGTGCAAGACTTGAACCCAATGTGGACAAGGTACATTTCGCGCGGCCCTCTGATGGTACAAAAAGGGAAGGGTATTTTTGGATTTTCGATACTTTATAAATTTATTTTCGGCTGTGAGGCGCGAGGGTCTTTGCATCGCGAGAAATTACGCCACGGCCACGGGGAAACAAACTTGAGTTTTAATGTCAGTGTACAAGGATTACGAGATGAATAAGAATATAAATCATTGTATGTCACATTGGCGTGTGAGGCATTCCATTGGCTGTCACGACTAGATGTATTGTGATGAGTTTATTTAATCCTTTTACCTACAGTAGGTACAGTCAAGTGAAATAATATGTATCTAGTCAAAGTTTCAAAAATAAGTACCATACCTACTCTCTTACACCAGCGTAATAAGGTCATGGGACATATTTTTGAAAAGTTCGTATCGATACTTATTTTTGCACTTGACCGTACAGTGCAGCTTTGCATGGTCTCATTTTTTGGTAGGTACCTACGTTTTCTAAAAAATTATCTAACCTAGTTAAATCAATTTATCGCCCCAGGAACCCCCCCTGCATACCTACCTATTTATACTACATTTTATGAAAATCTGAACCTCGGAAACGGCTCCAACACATAATAGTAATTGGCAGTTATTGTATCTCTTGTAATTCTCGATGACAAGTAAGCTTTATGTGTGGTAAACACGTATTTGTATACGTGTCAGTGTGCGCGAACAGCGGATAAGCACACAAATATAAAGAGCAATCTCGTTCGAACATCACTCCGTAAGGTCCCACCAAGGGCAAGGAAGCGATTTTTTTGAAGTCGTTTAACAATTAAAGCTCATCATCGTGAATCGCAAAAGCTATACGTGTAGTGCAGCCGTCCAGTAAAAGCTCGCTCGCTAGAGCATACTATACCTATAGGCAGCGCGAAGGTGACTCAACACAATTTGTACGCGTTGCCTACCCTGCACGGCCAGCACAACAGCTCGCAAGAGCTATGTCGCGTACGATATAGAGTATAGACTAACGTCTCTTTCCAGAACGAACAGGAAGAACATGCGCGCTTTTGGGCTGCGTGCCTCTGCACGCTAGAATCCTAAAATATAAACAAAAGTAGGTATACTTTTCATATCTGTCCAACAGGTATAGGTAGACCGCAAGCCTAGTGCTGGTGTAAGTGGCTTGTCGCAGCAGGCCTGCCGTCAGCCCTGCGTACAGAGCCCTCGCCCCGTCACAGTCCAGGGTCCGGCGCAGCATCTGTGTATAGGTCCTGTGCGTGGGGTGGAGTTGCGAACGGATCTTTACCACGTCCAGAGGATGGACAAACACTATTGCGGCCATGCTGAAATGATGCAGTTTATAAACTCACGACACGGCTGGCACAAGTGCGCGGGGGAGCTGTGTCGCGCGCGAGATACACCACCCGTCTTTTTCTACTGCTCGTTCTAGACAGAGACCGGTACAGGGCCGGATTTAAGGGAGGGCAACCGGGGCTACAGCCTCGGGGCCTCCACAAAAGAGGGCCCCCACAATAGAGGCTTCGGAAAAAATACAAATTCAGACAAGTAAACAGTAGGAAGGAGTTTAATTTGGTGCCAGGGGGCCTCCACTCTGTTGCCTAGAGGCCTCCAGACCTCTAAATCCGGCAGTGGACGGGTATCTATCTCGCGCGCGATGCCAAAAATGCCTTAGGTACATCATTTTGGAAAAAAGCTGATACTCTTCAACCTGCCACCGATTTTTAAATAACATGCTTTAGAACCACCGCAAGGAAACTGGCTTTCGCAAGAAAAACCGCATCGAAATCGGTCAATTGGTTTAGGATGTCAGACGGATACAAACACACAGAGAGACATAGACGTCAAACTTATAACACCCTTCTCTTTGCTTCGGGGGTTAAAATTAAATGTTGCTAATCGCGCCTTTGTGAGCAGTGAGAATGTGTCGAAGAAGGCGCGTCTGGCTGTCCACAGGGATGCTTGTTCATTAATCATAATCAATCAGTTCAATAATCATAACATTAATGTACGGTAGCGAAACTTGGGTACGGCAAAAGAAGCATGAAAGTAGAATAAATGCAGTAGAAATGAGAGCGTTAAGGAGTATGGAAGGTGTATCACTGAAAGATAGAATAAGGAACAGTGTGATAAGGGAACGTGCTGGTGTGAAAGAGGATATAGTGACCAGGATAGAAAAAAGTATGCTTAGTTGTTTTGGTCACGTAGAGCGGATGGATGAAAGTAGACTAACTAAATAGATCTATATGGGGAGTGTGAATGGTATCTAACGTTGGGAGGGGAAGGCCTAGACGGACGTACCGAGACCAAATAGGAGACGTTTTGGAAAAAGGTTAGGTCAGGAGTACCCGAAACCGACGCCGACGAAACGCAGCCGCGGGGAACAGCTAGTCTAAAATAAAAATATTTACCCCGATATTAATCCCATGGCTACTTTATGTCTGACTGGTATTGAGGCTTTCTTCGGGTTTATCACCTGTCCCACGTTCGTGGGTGCCCCCGCGCTCACCATATTACCCGTGGTCTTCGTGGTCTTCGGTTTGAGAGGCCCAGCCATACACATAACGGGTACCATGAAAGGCTGAACACCCATAGCAGGTAGCTTTAAAGGTTGACATATTAGTAACTTGTTGGATATCTGCGTTGTTTCAACAGCTCGCCTCTGAAAACTCACTCGCTTCAGAAATGCGGCCACGTTTGTAAAAGGCGTAGTAATACAAGTCTTAATATCCGTGTTTATTCGTTTTATTAAAGTTCCAGCTATAATGGGAAGCTTGTTGAAAATCTTTGCCATATCGGGTACCCATGTAAAGTGGCTTATATTCACAGGCCCAGCCTTGCCTACAGGGGTTTTATCGAAGGGCCGGGCCGTAAAAAATGTTGCGAAAGGCCAAGCACCCATAATTAATTATTAAGTCCATTATTGTTCACTATTTCACAACATCGTCCATAAACGAAGTCATTCTCTTGGTTTGTTTGAGAATGCATGCCAAATTTTACACTACAATTTTATATTTTCAATGTTTTCAACGGTTTTCACCAAGGTTTTTACATTGTCAATTTTCAAGTGACATTGTAAGGACGTTACTTACTGTCATACCGACTTGGATTATTCTAGTTAGTTCTTTTTAATTGTTGGCGACTAAGGAGTTTTTAACAAAGAAGCTTTGCCAGTTCGGCTGAAAAGCTCCGCCGCTCCGCCACAGCGTTGCCAACAACTCTAATAGCTCTCGCTTTTAGCGTTTCGGCCGGTGCACCCTGGGCAACAACAGTTAACGAATTAATTTATTTATTAATTTCCGTCTGGTAGGTTAGTTTAGAAAAAAAAACTGTTTTGGTCATTTGCATTTGCTGAATTGTATAACGTAGTATTTGCCCAGTTCCTGTTGCCCATGGGTCTACTACAGTTTGTCCTAGTGATTTTTGACGGAGCTCCACCCGGGGGCGGAGCTCTTTTTCTGGGTATTTTGCTCTTCGGGCAACTGACAATACCTAACTAACCTAACCTACCTATTTTTGTATTAAAATATTCTCTCCCTCTTCTTCTTCAGCGTATAAACGCCCACCGTTAAAAAAATAAGAATTAAATAAATAAAATTATAAAATAAAATATAATAAAAATAAAATATATATTAAAATATTATTGAGTGCTTATTGCATTCTTATACAAAATTAATCGATATTGCCGTCCATTTGAACATAAAGTATTTACTGCTACAGGGAATTAAAAATCATAATTACAACAAAAATCTTTATTAACATACAAAAAAACATTACAAATGTAATTCAACTATGTTAGTCACCGTACGTATAGATGTATAAAAATAAATATAACAATAAAACTATCACGTGGAATATTGTTTGAAAAAAGCGGATGGTTTTATGCAAAACTATTTGAACCTAACAAAACTCAAAACTCCTTAGATCGAGTAACCAACTCGACTACGTATATAAGATCATACGTCATCCTCATCCGTTTACCTGTGTATCTCTTTCTCCTTTTAAAAAAAGTGGGAAGGCAATCGAGGGACTTATAATTTAAATTCAAACTTACTGGTATAGTTATACTTGGTTCAAATGTTATCGTCACTTTTTGCATAAACCATCCAAGCTTTTGACCTTAAATACGTTTGATGCAATATAAAATATAATAGAAATAAATATTTAACAAAATACATCCTAAAATGCATAGCTAATGAGCCATCATCATCATCTTCATATACGTCCGACGCGGGCCCAAGGCCTCCTCTCAGAACGAGAGGGCTTAGGCTAGTTCCCACGCGGCAGTGCGGATTGGAAACTTCACTCACACCATTGAACTGTGCTCATGAGTTGTGTACAAAATATGTGGTGTTTCAACAGTTTAATATGATGATAATACATTATACAATATATCATATCTTTTGTACTAGACATGAAATCCAGTTTTAGACATTTTCTTGGACAGATTTATTCTGAAAGAACATTGTAAAGATATCCAAAAGATACAAATTGTGTGCAAAAGTGAAACATGTATATCGTATACTTACAGATAGATCACATCTTTGTCACATTTGTTTTTAAATTTTGTAAATAAGAGCTCTATAAACGTCAAAAGTAAAATCTCAAAAAGCGAAAGTATTCAAAAAATAAACTATGTGCTTAAACTATACTAAAAACATGGAATATTCAACGAGGCATTGCTTTTTAATAAATTCATTGTTTTTCAAATTTGGCACCTGAACTTCTAACATCCGTCATTATTTTTTTCGCTTATTCCCTAAATATCATAACTGAAAAATACTAAATTGGCGATTTACCCGATTTCTAAAATATCAAATTCCTAATATACCACACTTTCTTGTTATTGT
Source organism: Pandemis corylana (assembly GCA_949127965.1). Lineage (NCBI taxonomy): Eukaryota > Metazoa > Arthropoda > Insecta > Lepidoptera > Tortricidae > Pandemis > Pandemis corylana. The sequence goes on along the minus strand of OX421865.1, from coordinate 11,810,396 downwards.
TTAAAAAAAATCTATACAACACTGAAAATTAGAACACATTGAAAAATCCGAAAAGTAAAGCTATGGCCGGGAATCGAACCTGGATCCTCGTCATTCCGTGACGCGTGCCCCTACACCACTCATAGCAGGTGGGTAAGCCTTCGAATTTTTCTATCACGTGACCTTGTTACTATGCGATTTTTTGTCGCTAAGCGTCATCTGTTTGAATGATGTGTCTGTACGACACAATTACAAACTCCCGTGGAACATCTACTGCTCACCAGGGACGAGAGAAGGCGCTGTTTTTTCAAATGAATCAAGAATTTTCTGTGTTTCTTACGACATACTTCTTTCGCTTCATCCACATTCATCAATCTCTTCATACATGCTCAGTTTCGGGTACTCCTGACCTGACCTTTTTCAAAAACGTCTCATATTTGGTCACGGAACGTCCGTCTAGGCCTTCCCCTCTCAAAGCAACCATTCACACTCCATATAGATCTGTTTAGTTAGTCTACTTTCATCCATCCGCTCTACGTGACCAAACCAACTAAGCATACTTTTTCTATCCTAGTCACCCTTATCACACTATTCCTTGTTCTATCCTTCAGTGATACACCTTCCATACTTCTTAACGCTTAATGCGGTTTGAAAACATGGTATTACATAAAACTGATACAAAAACGACAACAATATAAAGAAAGTATGGTACACTAGGAATCTGATATTTCGATGAGCAGGTATGTCCGCCATTTGCTACTTTGCAATTATAGTATTAAGGGAATAAGCGACTTTTTTCAGATACGGCTTGCTAGGTAATGGAAGAGAGATAGACGGTTCTCTGTTTTAGTAAGTGAAAGCGAGACAGGTGGTCTTCTTTCGTGTTCCCTAATGAATTTTTATAGTAGAATTCAGTAGCGCCAGACCACGGAATAGAAAAAAGGAAGGATGGGCCCTCCGTCCCTCTCTCTCAAATTAATGACTACTGGTATGAGCGGGATGGCACGACGAACTTCGAAAATCGAATTTTTATCAGGACTGACGTTACGTTATCACTACTACCTTCCGACTAGAGCGACTTAACGGTTTCGAGCACGATCGGCCAATTCAAGTATCACTCATAAGAGTGAATGAGATAGCAAGACAGACCCGAAGGACTTTTAAAATACTAGTGTTAAATATTACACACACATACATAAAATAACGCTATAATGGCAGAGGCGATTTATCCCTTCCGGGCTAGACAGAGCCTAAGATAACAAAAGCTTAAGGCCACGTTTAGCATGATTGTGGGCGTATAGGTGGAAAGGGGAATCAAAATAGTGATGGGTTGCTAGCCGCATCGCCTATAGTATGATTCCTAAGATTTTCGCCCATTCTCTCGATGGGCTTTCACCATCTGCGCGGGAAGAGAAGCAACTGGTACATTCTGTTTTTTCTTTACTCCCATACCAAGAAACCAACTACATATTAGAAGTATAGGTGCTCTCACTCATATTTAGTCGTCTTGTTAAGTCTAGCCATTTTCACCCTTTTTTCTATTCCGTGTGCCAGACCAATAGAGTAGCTTCTAATAAATGAAAAATATAGCAAAATAATTATGTTGCGTGTACAAACAATAAAGATTCATTTAATCGACTAATGACTTAAAATAATGATTAGGTAGGACAATTGATAACATGCCACAGTTATAGAATGTATGGAGTCGTTATTTGTTAAAAACTTTTAAAGTATTAAAGGTAAGTTTTTTTTTAAGTTTTAAAATAAGTGTTAATAATTTATTACAATATACTTTCAATACATACATATTTATATCGTTTTTTATATTTTGGACATTACATGGATACATAGAAGTAATAAATAAATATCATAATGGGTGGCACAAATATTATTAATAAACCCTCACCCCTGCCCCGCATAGCAAAAAAAAAAACACTTCACATTTATTACAATACATAAAAAAATAAAATTAAAATCTTGTTTACGAAGAGAGAAGTATTCATAGAACTGCTGGTTTCAGTCCTCATCTTAGAAGCGAACTGGGTCCGTAGCATCTACTCTGACATTATCATACTCTAATTAGAACGTAAGAATTGCATGGGAACTTTTGTTAGCTAGGAAGAAAAATATCAAACTTATTGTATGAAACTTTTCAGAGGTATTAAGACCGACTGACCTGACAGGTACATGAAAATGTCCATATTTTTTTTTGTGACACTTAGTACATCAATCTACTGCTATCACTCAATATAGCTATCAAACCCATAAGAATGAGCGAGACGACAAGACAGACCCAAAGGTCTTTTTAAATACTTTCGCACTGTACCTTGACTTTTAAATAAATTCTCAACCAATAGCGACTCCATGGATTCTAACACTGTGCCACCAAATATCCTCGCCTTAGTAAAGATAAATCGTTAAACTACTTCTACAAGCTCGGATAGCTTCGGACAACTTCGGATAAACACGAAAATTACCGAAGCGACAATTTGAACATTTCATGTTCCGAATCATAAAGCACTTATTACAGGAGTCGTGCGCTATTAACAACCTTGGTCATGGGAAATGTTTAGTTGTTTACGCGTTTCGCATAAATGCGAATTTGCACGATTTTTTGTTTTAGTAAGAGTTTGTAGGAACTTCGGGAATTGGCAAAAAAAAACAAATGGTGCTAAGATTTTAAGGCGACTCCCGAAGTAAGTGCTTTATGGTTCAAATAGGTAACTTTAAGCTTAAAAATACACTTCGAATACCATTCAATGGTATAACATTCGGTTTGATATTTCATTCGTTTGTCATACAAAAATATACTTAACGTTTGTAGGGTAGAGTCGAATTTAGCAACGCAACTTGTGAAAGCTGCATCGCGTCCGAGATACTATCCATCTCTTTCTAGAACGAACTGTAAGAAAAAGACGGGCTGTTTATCTAGCGCAACTTGTGCTAGCCGAGCTGATTGCGTTGCTCTGGACACATGAATTTTTGACATGTAGTGTATGGATATAACCAAAATCTAAGTATCTAATATAGTGTTTTTAGGATTAGTTCCCGATTCGTCGGATTCCTGTTTCGTCGGATTCATGTTTCGTCGGATTCTTATTTCGTCGGATTCATGTTTCGTCGGATTCCTGTATCGTCGGATTCATATTTCGTCGGATTCTTCTTTCGGGGTTTAGACAATCTGGCTATGAAACTTGTCCTGGGTTCGATCCCCGGTCAGGGAAAAATATTTGTATGAAAAATACGAATGAGTCTTTTATGTATTTATCTATAAGTAAGTTTATTCATTGTCCAGTACCCATGTTACAAGCTTTGCTTAGTTTGGGACTAGGTCAATTGGTGTCAACTGTCCCAAAATATATATATTTATTTACCTACGACAAATCCGACTCTACCCTCAATTATAAAATTTTCAGTTTACGTATACTTAAAGAATGCACTGTTCATCTGTTCGAGGAATATGAAAGTCAGGACTGTGTGAGGCCCGAGGCGGGCGTAGTACGGCAGGAAACCTTTCCATAGTGATAGTACGCCTTCGTTCTTAAGCAGGTTCGATACTACCGACAATTGGCTCTGGCCTTTGGCTGCGTTTTGGATTCTGAAAAAAGAATTAGGTCGTTAAATTTCTTGTCTATGTCTAAAGAAGCATACTGGGGTTTTATTAACACTTCGGATAATCGAGGTTAATATAATCCGAGTTTCGGATAATGCAAGTTCAGATAACGAGGTTCGGATAATCGAGGTTAATATAATCCGAGTTTCGGATAATGCCGGTTCAGATAACAAGGTTCGGATAATCGAGGTTAATATAATCCGAGTTTCGGATAGTGCTGGTTCAGATAACGAGGTTCGGATAATCGAGGTTAATATAATCCGAGTTTCGGATAATGCCGGTTCAGATAACGAGGTCCGGATAATCGAGGTTAACATAATCCGAGTTTCGGATAATGCCGGTTCAGATAACGTGGTTCGGATAATCGAGGTTAATATAATCCGAGTTTCGGATAATGCCGGTTCAGATAACGAGGTTCGGATAATCGAGGTTAATATAATCCGAGTTTCGGATAATGCCGGTTCAGATAACGAGGTTCGGATAATCGAGGTTAATATAATCCGAGTTTCGGATAATGCCGGTTCTGATATCGAGGTTCGGATGATCGAAGTTCTACTGTACTTAAATAGGTTATGAACTGCAGATGGTGTAGCCGGACTGACCTGGTCTTGATGATGTCGACGGGCATGGAGGCGATGGTGGTGACCAGCCCCGACACCATGGACGCGCAGAAGTGCAGCGTGATGCCTTCCGGCACGAACGCCGCGAACTGCTCGCGAGCCTGCACACACATACACACATATAGTAAGTAAATGCTTTATTGCACAAATATAAAGAAACAGATACAATTCACAAAAAAATAAAATTAACATTAATATATGCGCAACGGCGAACTTATCCCTATAACGGATCTCTACCAATTAACCTTTGAGTAGATGAGAGGAGCATTAAACGAGGGACCGACAAAGAGTGAGTTGCAAGCACTTAAATATTAGACAAAAGCATTTTTTCTGAATCTCTTAGAGTAAACGAAAACTGGCCATTGGCCTGCCTACGTGCGAGTCTCTTCCCGATGCGTACTCAGGCGACCCTGCACGCCACTGGCCTGCCTACCTGCGAGTCTCTTCCCGCTGCCTACCCTGGCGACCCTCCATGCCACTGGCCTGCCTACCCTGTCTACCCTGGCGACTCTGCACGCCACTGGCCTGCCTACCCAGGCCACTCTGCACGGCACTGGCCTGCCTACCCTGGCGAGCCTGCCCGTCACTGGCCTGCCTACCCTAGCGACCCTGCACGCCACTGGCCTGCCTACCCTGGCGACCCTGCACGCCACTGGCCTGCCTACCTGCGAGTACGTGCTGAGCTGCGCGGCGTTGACGACCATGGCGCGCCCCACCGTGGGCGTGGCGCCGCGCCACAGCTTCAGCACGCCTTCCTCGCGCACTATCCTGAAATAACAATAAACACTGACAATTTCTAAACGATACTCAAAATTAGAACACAGAAAAATCCGAAGAGTAAAACTATGGCCGGGAATCGAACCCGGATCCTCATCATTACGTAAGCCTTCGAATATTTCTATCAGTATCAGCTGTCACGTGACCTTGTTACTATGCGATTTTTTGTCGCTAAGCACTAACTGTTTGAATGATGTGTCTGTACAACACAATTACAAACTCCCGTGGAACATCCACTGCTCACCAGGGACGAGAGAAGGCGCTGTATTTCAAATAATATTAAGAATTTTACCTCTTGATTTTTGTTTTTTATGTGCATGTTTTTTTTGGTGCCCGTAAATAATAAAACGGAATCCTTATAATATCACTTAGTTGTCCTGTCCGTCCGTCCGTCTATCAAGACTGTTTCTCAAGAACGCGTAGTTACAAAGTTCAATTTAATACCAAACGGTAAGTACGGTGCTTTACAAACGCGAAAAACTCAACCATCTTAAGTCAACTCAATCGTTAGGAAGATACAGTCTTAGAAAAGGTGTTTCCAACCCACTGTACGCCACTGTTATGTAGATACCTGATTTACTTCCATGCTGGTATGGGAGCAAAGAAAAAACATAGAATGTACCAGTTGCTTCCCTGCCCGCGCAAATGGTAAAAACCCATCGAGGAAATGGGCGAAAATCATAGGAATCATGTTATAGGCGATGCGGCTAGCAACCCATCACTATTTTGATTCCACTTTCCACCTCTACGCCCTCAGTGTCTTGCTAAACGTGGCCTGTAGGTGTTGTTACCTTAGGCTGTGTCTAACCCGTAAGGGATAAAGACATGATTTGTGTATGTGTGTGTGTGTGACCTTGAGGAAACAGGACCGTCGCAAGATTGACGCTCTGGAAATGTGGTGTTGGAGACGCCTGCTGAGGATCCCGTGGACCGCGCACCGCACCAACGTGTCGATCCTCAAAGAACTTAACATCCAAGAGAGATTATCGTCAACTGTACAAATGCGAATCCTCAAGTTCTTTGGACACATCACCCGTAACGAGGACTCCATGGAACGGCTTGTGGTGCAAAAAGTCGAGGGCAAAAGATCTCGCGGGCGCTCCCCGACACGGTGGACAGAGCTCATCAAAACTGTGACGCACTCCAGCATAAACGATTGCTCCCACACTGCCAAACATCGAGATACTTGGCGACGCGTCGCGAGAGCAGCGGTGGCGCAGGAATCGACCGAAACATGACCACGACCACTCTGTCAAGAGTGCACGACTAAGAAGAAGTGTGTGTGTACGTTGTGTACCTGATGAGTGCGTCGGCAACGTTCTTGTAGTTGCGCCGCTGGTCGGCTGGCAGGCGGCCGTCGGCGGTCATCCTGATGAGCGCCACCTCGGCGGGTGTGCCCACAAACGCGCCGATCGAGCCCGCAGCGACCCCGAGCAGCGTCTTCATGCCAAAGCCGGGCGCCGCGCCCGCGTTCCGTCTGGAAATAATAAATTATTAATTAAACACCAAAACAATAATAATTATTTAACAACACAGGGGCAATAATAAAAACACATCCCATGATTAATGGACCCATACAAGTACATACATCATTATCACTACATAGTATTAAACAAAGTCGCTTTCTCTGTCCCAATGTCCCTATGTCCCTATGTATGCTTATATCTTCAAAACTACACAACGGATTTTGATGCGGTTTTTTTTAATAGATAGAGTGATTCAAGAGGAAGGTTTTTATGTATAATTCTACGCAGACGAAGTCGCGGGCAGAAGCTAGTAGTTAATATAGCGCACTGGCTGGTTCGCTCCATGTGTGCTGCATTTCAAAGTTGAATTGATGTAAAAAGTAATACATACATACATCACGTCTTAGATTACGATCGATTAGTTTGGCTTCGGCTGATCGATGGACGACCGATCGATAGGCGTGGTAACACCCTTAGGGGTAGACAGAGCCTTTTTTTAACGGAAAGGAAATCTTTATGGATGCCTTAGGCACGGGGATGCCTAGGGCTATGTGGGACTCCCCCCAAGGGGTATACCCAAACTAGGTTCCGCCAGGACCGCGCCAAGAAGGGGAGGGCCCCTACGCTGGGCCCGTCTTCCCTTAGACGATGAGATAGTACAATGCAGGTAGGTAAACGTTTAACATGATTAAGGGTGTATAGGTCGAAAGCGAATCAAAATAATGAATTCAATGATTCCTAAGATTTTTTTACTCCCATGCTGGTCTGGGAGCGAAGGAAAAACAAATGTACCAGTTGCTTCTCCTCCCGCGCAGATGGCAAAAGCCCATCGAGGGAATGAGCCAAAATTATAGGAATCATGTTATAGGCGATGCGGCTAGCAACCTCACTATTTTGATTCCATGTTTTGCCATCTATACGCCCACAATCTTGCTAATCGTGGCGTAGATCTTGCCACCTTAGGCTCTGTCTACCACGTAAGGGATAAAGACGTGATTTGTGTATGAAATATTTTCGATTTTTTTAGCACAGTAAAGTTCTCCATTTAGTTTATGACGGACGGTGGGCAAATCCAGAAACTATACAGTATTTTCAACGTTGAAAGCATTCAACGCTTTATTCAGATTGTAAAAACCCGTGAGAAATATCACTTCCAACGTTATGTATGACGTATTCTTTGTTGCATAATTGCATTTCACAGGTGTACATTCACGTTTAGTTAGGTAGGCACATAACTACGTAGGTCTACAAAAATAGCTAGTTTGTTTGCTACATGGATTGTGCAACTGATATCATATTACAGCTGTTTAAAAATTTCCACAGTTCCACACTGGTCTGGGAGCAAAGTAATAACATAGAATGTCAAAATATGTGTCACCGACCTTATTGCTTGTGACATAAAGGTGCATAGATGTTTTTGACGTCTTAATAATGTATATATATTTATGCCCTTGACTGTATATATGTGTATCAGGATTTTTGAATTATTGTTGACATATGTTTCCATACATTGACCTATGTTGAAAATAAACGGGAAAACTTTAATTTTCCGGGATTAAAAGTATCTAAAATATTGATGTCTTTCATGCTGGTCTGGGAGCAAAGAAAAAACATAGAATTCACCAGTTGCTTCTCTACCCGCGTAGATGGTAAAATCCCATCGAGGGAATAGGCTATTATAATAGGAATCATGTTATAGGCGATGAGGCTAGCAACCCATCACTATTTTGATTCCATTTTCCACCTATACGCCCACAATCTTGCTAAATGTGGCCTGTAGGTACCTGTTACCTTAGGCTCTGTCTACCCCGTAAGGGATGAAGACGTGATTTGTGTGTGTAAAATATTGACCAGGGATATAAGGTACCACCACGCAAAATTTCATTTAAACCGGTCCAACAGTTTCGGAGATTAGCAAACACAGACATAGGTAAACGTTGTAGTTTATAACTAATCAATGTCAATTCAAATTTTATATATAGAATAATCAGCTGTGTGTCATAATTATTTTTCACTTCAATACAAACATTCAACGTAAACAGTAAACACAAAAACACATCTTATTATTTCAATGCGTTATCAGCACAAAATATCTTCAGTACCCGCGTTTAGCGCGCCAAATAGACTTGAGAGTCTGAGGGGCTACTCCGAAATTCGATTTTCGAAGTTCGTTTCGTTCCGTTCCGCTCACACTAATAGTAATTAATTTGAGAGTGAAAGGGACGGTATGACACGAAGTTCGAAAATCGAATTTCGGAGTATATAAGGCCTGTTCTTGCTCGAGCCTTCACCATCGGACTTTCTATTGAGTGGACAGTCCAGTTTGACGTGACCAGGCTTCTTGCAATTGTAGCAAACTACTCCTCGTTTCTTCTTATTTTTCTAACCTAGAAAAAACAAGTACCTTGTTCTTTGTTTCTGCATTGTTTTGAACTGATTGACGGTGATCAATAAACAGTATTTGTATTGGTACGTAGTTTATTATTTTTATCTCCATTGGGGGGAGGGTGTTGTAGTTTATAACTAACTAGCTTCTGCCCGCGACTTCATCTGCGTAGAATTATACATAAAAACCTTCCTCTTGAATCACTCTATCTATTAAAAAAAACCGCATCAAAATCCGTTGCGTAGTTTTAAAGATCTAAGCATACATAGGGACAAACACAGACAGACAGCTGAAAGCGACTTTGTTTTATTTATACTACTAGCTTCTGCCCGCGACTTCGTCTGCGTAGAATTATACATAAAAACCTTCCTCTTGAATCACTCTATCTATTAAAAAAACCGCATCAAAATCCGTTGTGTAGCTTTGAAGATATAAGCATACATAGGGACATAGCACCAGCAGGTTAGCTAATGATGCCTTCTTAGGGATAAGTTCGCCTTTGTACTATTTTCTGTGTACTTCTGTATTTTTTAATTTTTATGTGCAATAAAGAGTTTACATACATACATACATAGGGACAGAGAAAGCGACTTTGTTTTATACTATGTAGTGATAGTGATAACTAATCAATGTCAATTAAAATTTTATATATAGAATAATCAGCTGCGTCAAAATTATTTTTTACTTCAATACAAACATTCAACGTAAACACATCTTATTATTTCAATAGTAAATGAACATATCCATACATACATACAGACAGATAAAAACTATAAAATCTACTTTTTTGTGTTTTATTACTCTTCCTGGTCGTTAGCACTCTATTTTTGATGAATTTATTTAATGTACAGACACGAACTTTCTACTGATTTAATGTAATAGATTACTAGATATTAGCAGATAGATAGTAAAGGTTCGCCAAAAGATATCTTGAGCATTTCTCAAAATAAAATGACAATTGTTTTTATTATATTTCCTAACCGTTTTATGTTATTCCAACTCAGAATCACGAGCTCTTTTAACCTTAACGGGACAAAAAAATGTCCCAATGTTTTACCCCATTTTGTTACTATTTTCCATACACTTTGTACGGCATAACGAAAAGGAAGAACATAGAAAAATTCATAAAAATTTCGGTATTGAAACCAGACCGGTAGTTACCGTGTGGAAACAGCAAGAAATTCGAATATAATAAACAACACAACAATTTGTAAAATAATAAATTTGTGATAAGCTTTTTATGTAAAATAATTTAACAACTAACAACGCAACGTCCTCGATTTTCTAGCATTGTCAACAAGGCAACCTTTGTCAATGGGACGTTAATTTTCAGTACTAACTGCCATGGTATCGCATCGCAGTGACGCAAACATGTTATCTATGAAGCTAAAGTTATAAGGTGACGCTTTGAACGCAGCGATTTCTTTCATTCCAACCGCTGCTAAAAACGCCTAGGGACCAATTTTACAAAACACATCACTCGAAAATGCCATTTGAAAGTGGAAATAATTGTATATCGCTATAAAACTAAGGGTACATTCCAGGCACCAATTCACGTTTGTATCGTATGTATTTGGGAAGACGAGCCTATGGTAACAAGATCTAAAGGCCACGTCTAGCATGATTGTGGGTGTATAGGTGGAAAGGGGAATCAAAATAGTGAAGGTTGCTAGCCGCATCGCCTATAACATGATTCCTAAGATTTTTGCCCGTTCCCTTGATGGGCTTTTACCATCAGCGCGGGAAGAGAAGCAACTGGTACAGTCAAGGGCAAAGATATATATGCAAGTAATGTGAAAGAAAATAAGTAATCATATAAAGTTAAAAAGATATATACTCATTCAAATGGGAATTAATATGCAAACTACACTGGCAACATAAATATGTACCTGGCAAGTCCAAAAACTTGTATACAATCAAACTTCCATTATTAGTATCCTGCAAATAATGCAAAATATTATAGTCATACTTATGTCATTAAATATAGATTCAGTCATTGCCACAAAAATATGTATACAAAATGTAATCTGCGAATATCAACTTTACGGCCTAGTCACACGAAACAAATTTGTAAAGTATGTTTTGACAATTCACGAAAACAGTACAGACTTGTCATTGCATATGTTTGTCGCATGTTTTGACCTGTCACCACGACGTTATCAATCGACATGTTTAATATATTTTACAGATTCAGATTTCGTTGATTTTGATTGAAGATGAAAACGCTAGGTAAATTCAGGGACAACTCAAGAAGGCTTGTGTTATGGGTATCTACTAGTTACGAGTAGATGACGATATACATACCTATATAAATAAATACATACTTAAATATATAGAACATAGAATGTACGTATGTATGTATGTATGTGTGAATGTATGTATCAGGGATGTTACGGAGCTTCGACTCCGGTTCCGTTAAGTCGGAACTTCCGATTATTATTACACCTTCGGTTCCGACTTCGGCTCCGACACTTTTAAATCGAAGGTTTTAATCGGAGGTCGAAGCATAACATAGCGGCGGCTGCGGCCTGTGTCGACTGTTATGAACAGGTTCATACATGTCGTGCGGGGAATCCACCGACTCCCACTACGTGCACTCTATCGTCGATTATCCGACCCTGCCTCCGACTCCGATTCCGAATCCGATAAAGAAAATTTAAAAACTCCGACTTCGCCTTCGGTTCCGATAAAACTACCTCCGTTACATCCCTGGTATGTATGTATAAGAAAAACATAGAATATACCAGTTGCTTCTCGTCCCGCGTAGATGGTAAAAGTCCATCGAGGGAATGGGCGAAATTCTTTGGAATCATGTTATAGGCGATGCGGCTAGCAACCCATCACTATTTTGATTAATTTTTCCACCTACACGCCTACAATCATGCTAAACGTGGCCTTAAGGTTTTGTTTCCTCAGGCTCTGTCTACCCCGTAAAGAATAAAGACGTGATATATGTATATCGTATGTATGTATGTATGTAGAACATCCATGACCCAAGCACAAATATTCAAGTTGATCACACAAACATTACCCTGGCCGGGTCTCGACCCCGGGACCTTCGACTCAGAAAGCGGTTGCTTCACCACTGAGCCATCCGTGTCGTCAATATCAAATCATACAGTAATTGGCGATTTACGCTATTTTCAATTTTTTTTTTTACTTCATCACCATCATCATCATCATCATTTCAGCCATTACAAGTCCACTTTTTTACTTAATAAAAGGCAAAGTATACTTAAAATAACTGTATAATAAAGAAAACCACTCCTTAAACTTAAGACAAAGTGATTAGAGAGTAATATTTTCTATAGTACGTTATTATTAACATGTTTAATATTTCTTACCGTGATGCCTAATTCGTCAGCAGAGCTATATCAAGCACGGATATACCTTCCTCGCATAAGGCAACAATCCTATGTTTTAAATGATCGCTTAAACGATACATTTTCTCCTTCAAAATTAATGAAAAGCCGCCAGATAAACCATAAGAAACGGTAAGTCAAATGGAATTAAAAAATCCAAAAGTGACACATGACACATGCACATACATATGCACAAATCACGTCTTTATTCCTTACGGGGTAGACAGAGTCTATGGTAACAGGTACCTACAACCTACAGGCCACATTTAGCAAGATTGTGGGCACATGACATGATTTAAAATAAATAGAGTAATGATCAGTTAAAGAGTTTGGAATAGCAGTTGTTGTATACGACTTGAAGCTTCAAGTGGTTGGCTGATTACATTAAGATTACAGAGTTCGATGTTACGCAAATACGTTCATAAGCTCCTGACAATAGAGTTGTGTTAATAGAATTTTGGATTGTTTACATATTTTTGGTTATCATATTAGATACATAATTAATGGTTAAATAGTGTATACATATTTTTGAACTTTACGGTGTTTCTAAGTTTATGGCCTAATACATGAGGACATAATATTGCAAATGTTGTATACATAGTTATCTCTCAAATCATGTATACTAATTTATGTACTTTTGTATGTTGCCAAATTTATGACCATTTAGATGACCATGCTTTTTGACACTCAGTGGTGTTTACATATCTTTGCCCTTGACTGTACATTCTATGCGTTTTCTTTGCTCCCAGACCAGCATGGAAGGTACTATAGGTAAAATTAAATTATCGACTAGCTAAGTAGATTAATTAGAGCTGTAATTGTCTTCTAAGCTATCGCATTTCGAATTCAGCACAATTTTTCACCGTTTTCGAGTGGTATTTACACATAATGCGCTTTCAAAAATCGGGCAACTGGCTTTATTGTCCAAAATTCCATTTCGCTCACACTAATAGCCATTAATATGAGAGTGAAATGGACGGTATGATACGAACTTAACTACTGTAATAACTGTAAACAAGCTATTGAATGAATATCTTTTATTTTCCTATTTATTTTAACTTCGAGTTTCGGAGTTGGCCTCATGTTTATATTGTCCAGCCCTGTGCAGCTTGATACATAGCTTTCCAGCTGTCTGCTTGGTATCCTCAGGGTTAGTGTTATTTTATTTACACGTTCACAAATCACGTCTTTATCCCTTACGGGGTAGACAGAGCCTAAGGTAACAGGTACCTACAGGCCACATTTAGCAAGATTGTGGGCGTATAGGTGTAAAATGGAATCAAAATAGTGATGGGTTGCTAGCCTCATCGCCTATAACATGATTCCTATTATTTATTATTTATTTTTGTTATTTTATTTCATCTTAGTTAATACTCTTATAGCGCCACCTAGTTGTACACGACATCGTTACTACGACGCACGAGTAGCTAGCGCCAGTTCTGACACATTCACAGCTGTCACATTGTTCTACATCACGCCAACAAAGTTTTACAACTCTCTTTATTCGGACTTCGGTCTCCAGGCATAAAGTCTGCCTGGAGAGAGCCACACACTAATAAATCGCTACCGCTTCCTCTCAGCTCCGTATTAAGACACAGCCTGCATAAACTTGTCATAACCTAATTGTTATACATATCTACATGACCGCTTATATAATAGTCACACTATGGCGGCGTGATCGATAAAGATTACTGCTTATATCTACGAAATTCAACATAGAATGATAAAAATTCCATTCCAGGCATCTCTCACAAAAAATATGGAATTTTTGCTGACATCATTATGAGGTGTAAAACCGTCTTTCTGACACAGTTGGGTAAAAAATATGGGTATAGTGAGCCATGTCTGATTTTGCCAATGTAGTTACTTGTATTTGCTTTATATGCTATGGTTTTTCTGGCCTGCATGGTTTATACAGTTAGTACATTTGGTTACATATTATTTCAGTTATCTTGTATTGATGTAATAATTTAATTTCTCTTTAAGTTTTATAAATAAATCACGTTTTTATCCCTTGAGGGGTAGACAGAGCCTAATGTAACAAGAGTTAAAGGCCACGTTTAGTATGATTGTAGGCGAATAGTTGGGAAGGGGGATCCAAATAGTGCCGGGTTGCTACATCGCCTACAACATGATTCCTAAGATTAGTTTGAAGTGAAGGCATTTAACATGATTTTAGTAACATTGCTGATTTATAATTACACATGAATGGATAACTCACGTATAAAAAGTCGAGTGATGCTCGACATGTTTCGGACTATTTCGCATTAAGTCCGAAACATGTCGAGCATCACTCAACTTTTTATACGCGAGTTATAATTTTATGTGTAATTATGATTGAGTCTCACGGTAGTTGCATATTGAAAATTGCTGATTTATTTCACAAATACTAGTATTCCGCACTTAATTATAATAATAAAAAAAAACTTGTTACTTACTCTTTATGCCAATCAAACAGTATATTGTAAACTCCGAGCCGTGTGGTAGTGTATGTGGCCTGACGCAGGAGACCAGCTGAGAGTCCAGTGTACAGGGAGACAAACCCTTCCCGAGCCACAATTTCTCCGGCAACCGTGAACGAGGAGCGCCCACCTCCACTCAGCTGCATCCGAGTCTTGATCAGGTCCAATGGTTGGACGACACAAGTTGCGGCCATGCTGCAAATATTAAATGAAAAAAAAACAAATAGACATTAAATTAGAGGCTAAATGTTTCCGTGATCTTTGGACGCATTTTTTCTTATCATATTTTTTGCTTGCTTGTTTGTCATATCCATATTTGAACAACATCAACAATTTAAAAAAAATAGGACAGAAATGCCAGGGAACAGACATGGCACTAGGCATAAGAAAGGTTCTGTATTGGCTGCATTTGGGTCAGCAAATTTACCATCAGGTCTTTCTGCACTCACAATCACATTCACTGTCCTTTTCTATCTTGCTCCCGTTCAGTTTGATAGAAAGATTGTCATACTACTTGCATTAAACAATACAGCCTCTGATTTCATACAATTTACTGATGGTTTTTGTGAAAAAATATAAGATATAATGACAAAAAAATATATCCCATGATGATATCTTCAAGACAACATGACCAATGGGTTTTTTGCTCTGTTATTCCTTCTTTTAAAAACTTTTTTTTAATACTACTGACAAAATGAGAGGCTCACTCAATTTGTGGTTTTTAAAAACCATATACAGCTGGTTCTGTGAACAGTGTCCTTAATTAAGAAGCATGAAAATGTATATGGAAAATACTCAAGATATTATGTTATGTAACGGGTTTATATCTAATATTTACATGCTAAATTACAACATAGATTGTGCAAGAAAGTCAAGGCCATACGATGAACTTCTGTCAAATGAAACTTAACGTTCAGCTGTTTAAATGGAACATTAGAATATATAGGACCCAATCTATAATCTGCCTGAAAGCTGTATCTATAAAAGTGATAATAATATATTAACATCACACATTTGCTTTTAAAGAATCGAAACATTTTCTGGAAAAGGTTCATGACATTGATTTTGAAATAAAGGACAAATTTAGGTTTCTAATAATAAATTCGTGTACTGTACCCAGCAAGGCCACCAAAAGCGAATTTGAGTCCATTGGGAATGTACCGCTCCTTGGGCGGTTCAATTACGGCTTGGCTCATCGTTAATGATAAACACTTAATTCACAGCACTTGCTATTATTTGTTACAAAAATTGTTTTACCACTCAAGTCCACTGCTATTCAACAAAACTTAAAAAATGACAGACTGCCGACGTAGTGCCGTGTGCTGTCGAATTAGCAGCTGGCTTTGACGTTTCGTGACGTCTGACCATAGAGCAAGACAAGTTTAGTCTATAGTACAGATAAACAAACTAGATGGAAAACTTGTAGACTACAGCTACAATTAAAAAATTTCTAGCTTTTACAAGAACGTAATTAATGGTATAGTTATTCGGATTAGGTTCCCTTTGATCGCAAATTAACCAATATAAGGAACTCAGTTTTTGACGTGATAACGTCTTATAAGTCGATGAACGTCGGCTACACTCACGAAAAGGCAAGTGCAGCAAGACTCATTGCGTTACGTTCCGCTTGACGTCAGAGTGTGCAAGCGAGAGTGCGGAACAAGCGATAGAGAGGCACGATCTTTTCACGTGACGTCAGAGCTAGCAGTTCGAATTGTTTCTTTATGACGTTATCACGTAAAACTATCTTTGAATTTGCAGAGAATCGGTATTTTTTTATAAAATATTAGGCTACATTTTTCTACTCTGTGCGATAAACTTTCAAAAAGCAACGTCGTCAACGTTTTGCTTGTGCTCGTACCTCCACTCCACTGTTCGTTTATTCGTATTTGAAACTTTAGTTTACGTTTAAGCAATAAAATTCATATTATTAATACGAAAGTTGTAAGTTACAGTGACATTTTAACTATTTTTTTTTGGGAAAACAAGTAAAAAGAAAGTAAATATCAATGTTAAGTTGATGTCTGTTTAATTCTTATTCCATTTGTAATTTTCCTATTTCAGGTGCAAGGATGACTTACCGTAGTAATCCTATATTATTTAATCATGTACTCAATAGTCAGTGCCTTCTCGACGAAGTTTACGAGGCTTTGAGTACAATGGATATGGTTGGCGGTGTTATGAGCGCTTTAAAAATTCTACGCGACACTTGTACCTTGCCTCCTATAACACTTAACGAGAAGAGTAAAGATCGATCCAGCGCTTATCGTAACAGAGGGAACACTTTTTTCGTAAGTCGTCAATTTCAGAAAACATTTGAATGTTACAATAAAGCTTTACTTTACGCTCCGAGAGGTTCTTTAGAGCTAGTGCAAGCCTACGGAAACAGATCTGCACTGCATCTCAAACTGGAAGCATATAGTGCTTCTATAAAAGACATAGAAACTTGTTTAGAACTAGGGTGTACAGAAGACTTGCAGAAAAAGCTAACCAAGAGAAGGATACAATGTCAGTTGATGCTTTGGAAAGAAGGTCTTAAGGATAGTATTTTAAGGTGCTCCTTCTCGGACAATTTCTTTTGCTTCCACAGGCAAAAGCATCCAGAAATACCTTGCTTGTCTTCTGATGTACATGTAACATGTGAATCTGGTGAAACTAAGGCAGTTGCTGCTAAAGATATTTCAGTGGGAACTTTGCTTGCAATAGAGACTGCATTTACAACATTTTCCTACCAGGATAAGTCTCACTCTACATGTTATTACTGTCAAAAGATGACATTAAATTTATTTCCATGTGAAAACTGTTGTTATGCACTGTTTTGTAGCAACAAATGTAAAAAACTCTGTCTAAATGAGTACCATTTAATAGAATGTCAGATCATGGATGTATTGCATACAGTTGATCTTGGGATTAATTTCAGACTAGCTATAAAAGCAGCATTGAAACTCAAAACTCAGTGCAAACAGTGGAGCACTTTGATAAAAGAGTCTCAAAATATGGGCAGTGACAGGTTAAAAACCAGTTCGCTGAATGAGATATATGATGTTAACAATTATTCCTCTATCTTAAGCTTTAATGAAAACCGACATTTTGTCCATGGCATTCTGTACAACAGTTTTTTTGTACATGCCACAGTTATACACCATCTTCAGGACATCGATGGGTTTTTCCCTGAGGAAACACAGGATTGTATAGAGGCACAGAAATGCTTTGCCAAACTCTTGACTATGTTAGAGCTGATGTGGCCTTGCAATACGGAGTTAGATAATGCAGCAGAGGAACTGAGCGGTAATGACCTTGTGACTAATATCCCTTCACACTATGGTTATTTCGGGTTTACCAGCAAACTAAGACATGCCTGTGAGCCCAATGTTCTAGTACTTGGACTTGATAATCGAGTGGCTTTAGTGGCTATTCAGCCTATCAAAAAGATGACAGAGCTAAAGATCTCTCAGGTGTAAGTATGCTGATAATATTAATGTGCTAAGCTAAGGGTCTTCTTTTAAAACTTGTTTTTTTTTGGTTTCAGTGGTCATTGGTACGAGCGTTTATATGAAGGAAGGCAGAGGTGCCTAAAGCTATACCACACCATTGTCAATGTCTGCACTTGTCGTGTATGCAAGGAATCCTGGAGCATCAACAACTTTGTTAAAAGTGACCTTACCCAGTTGCAAAAAAAAACTTATTTTTCATGGGAGAGTTTGAAAGTGAACATACTTGTACAACGTGAAGCCTCATACTTTAAGGAAACATGCAAAGTCTTGACGATACTGCAAGACAAGGTACAGACTAAGGAGCATCATGCTGTTTTCAAAGAGCTCCGAGTACAATTGAGCTTGTGTCAATATGCGGTTACTACAAACGTTGCTATTAATTGCTAAGTAGACAGAAAAGTTCTGTATTTCTTATGCTGCCTTGTTCATTGTGTGTTCAACTTGTTGGATGTGTATGCGTGCATAGGAACATTATAAAAACAGTTCCTGATATGCAGAACACATTTTACAATACCTTTCATTTATTTCAGTTTAAAAAGCTCTAAAATAAAATAAAACTGATTGAATTGTATTAGCATTAAAACTCTAGTTTTGTTTTTACAAAAATAATACAAAAATAATACCTTTAATGAAATTGGTCTATAGTAATAGTATAAATAATAGGTGATGGGGTCAAATTATTTCCTTTATTTTCTTACCGCTTTATAGATTTTTTTTGCAATAAAATTACGATAAAAAACGTTATTTAATGTATTCCTAATTTTATTTTTGTGGGTAGATTTCATTAGACTCCTATCATAAAGGGTTGGAACGCCTATGAAAAAAGAACTTATTGTTGCCATATCCAAGAATTCAATTAAATGGGCCAGTTAATTATTAATTAGCCTCGTTTTGCGAGTGTATCAATATTATATTCCCACATGTTTTATTTTAATTTTATGACAATTATGATGATAATATTTCGGAAAATTACTTCATTAAAAAGCGTTTAGTATTCCAGCCTAGAATAATTCGGTAGTGTGGCAAACGGTGCTGTGACAGCTGCTCGACAAGCAAAATGTCGCTCCGCTCTTACTAAAAATATAAGAAGAGGGTAAGAGGGACAGTAAGATACAAACTTCGCATTCCTAATTTCGGAGTAGGCCCCAAGAACCCACGCGTCAACGTAATAGGCCTCCGGATGTTCTGATAAAACGAAAAACATTTTGAAAGCGGATTCAAAAAACCTTAGTATTTTTTTAAATAATTATTATGGCATGGATTAGACGGTCAATATTACCGTGATAATGGTATGTCAATATAGGACGCCCTCATTTAATTTAATGCTTTATTATCGATATTTTCTGAAACAAACTGGGAGTTTACACGATAATAAGACAGAAAAAACTTCTAAACAGATTTTTATTAGAATTAGGTACTGAATAAAATTTAAAGATATGATTATATGCACGTACATTAACCACCTAAGTTCAGTCATAAAAGTATAATATAAAATTGAAAGCATAACACAAAAACCCTTGCACAATCCTATTCTTATCTAATTTTTATATATTATCCATATCACCATATCAGTCATAAATTCATAATAAGTCAATCTTTTTTCAAGGACCTGAAACTAAACATGTCAACTCCTTGAGCTGCTTCTCTGTCTTTTAATACCGACCGGTATAATCTAAATACACAATTAATTATACCGACAACATATACCACTGTCACGTCTAATGCGTTAAAACATTTTTTTTTCATATGCAGGTAATAATAGTTAACAATAAAATTTGTGAAACTCGAGTATTGCGTCTTACGTCGAAACTTCTAAAACTTATAAAAACTAATGAAGTAGATAGCAAGAATATTGATAAATAGCATTGATAGAGTATAGTAGTTTAGTATTGTAAAGGTTGTTGGAAAAAGAAGTAACTAGCTACCTATCTTTGTGGTGGCTGTGCCCATAACCTGTTTGAGTCGACAATCTGTAATTAAATCGTGATCCTATAATTATCAGTTACTACTAATTGACATATGCTCAACTGTATACTGAAGTCAGAAAAGACAATATGATATTCCGTTGTTCGCACTTGGTCATCAAGAGCTGCCAAAGTACAACAGGTTTCTTTAAAGAATGAGGCGTTTAGATGTGGCAATGTTAAGCTCTCTTTCATCTTAGTCCAGGACTTATAAATTGACTTTTGATCGTTGTCGAAGTCACTCTTGAGGAGGTTATTGGCGTTCCAACCCTCCTTGCATACGCGGCAAGTGCAAATATTGAAGGTATTCCGGTAAATCTTCATCGCCCTATAGTTACTTTTATATAAACGCTGGGCCCAGTGACCACTGTAAAAAAAGAATCAGGCATTGTAAAATATGTATAAAGTAATATTTACTAATTTGAAATACACTGAAGAGCAAAAGTACGGAAACGGATCATTTGCCACAAAAAGTGGTATGAAAAAGGACCCGTTCTTCTTGCTCGCCAGTATAGGTAGGAGTACTTACACATACGAGATCTTTAACTCTGACTTCTTCTTGATAGGCCGAATAGCCACTAAACCTACTTGGTCATCCAGTCCAAATACTAAAACATTGGGCTCGCAGCTACTTTTAAGTTTGCTGGTAAAGGCAAAGGTGCCATAATGACATGGTAAATCAAACGCTATGCCGCCGGTGCCCAATTCCTCTCCTACGTTATCTATCTCCGTAGCGCAAGGCCACATCAGCTCTATCATAGCCAAGAGTTTAGCAAAACATTTCTGTGCATCTAGACAATATTTTTGTTCTGTCGGAAAAAAACCATTGATTTTTTCAAGGTAATGGATTATCAAGGCATGAACAAAACAGCTGTTGTAAAGAATACCATGGATGAAATGTCGGTCATCATTGAAGCTTAACATTGATGAATAGTTCTTAACATCGTATATTTCGTTCAGAGAACTGGTTTTTAACCTGTCTGCTCCTATATTTTCAGTTTCTTTAATCAAAGTGCTCCACTGTTTGCACAGAGTTTTTATTTTCAACGCAGTTTTGATGGCTAATCTAAATCTGCCGCCACCGGTATCAACCGTCCACAATAAATCCATGATCTGACATTCAATCAGATGGTACTCATTTAGACAGAGTTCTTGACATTTGTTGCTACAGAACAGTGCATAACTACAGTTATCACAGGGAAACAAATTTAATGCCATTTTTTGGCAATAATAACATGTATAGTTTATCTTGTCCTGTTCAGAATATGTTGTAAATGAAGTCTCTACTGCAAGCACGGTGCCCACCAAAATATCTTCAGCAGCAACTGCTTTAATTTCACCAGATTCTGACACCATATCCACATCAGCTGACAGGCAAGGTATCTCCGGATGTGATTTTCCTTTAACCTTGAAGAAATTCTGTGTGAATGAGTTCCTTAAACCAAGTTTTTCTAAATCGTTTTCCCACATCATTTCCATACATACTTTTTTCCTACTAGTTAATTTTTTCAGCAAATCTTCCGTACACTGGAGCTTAAAACAAGTTTCTATGTCCTTAAGACATGCATTATATGATTTTAATTTGAATAGTAATGCTGATCTGTTACTATAGGCTAATACTAGCTCTATAGAATCTTTAGGGGCATATAACAAAGCTTTATTGTAGCATCCAAATGCCCTCTGGAGTTTTAGGCTCTCCTGACTTTTTAAAAAGGAGTTACCTCTGATGCGGAAGGAGGAAGACAGGTCTTTACTCTTCTTGATATTTTTAACTTCGAGCAGGGTATCAGTGTTGCGTAGAACTGTCAATGCGCTGATAGCGGCACCGGCCATATCCATTGTGCGACAAGCTTCATATACATCTTCGAGAAGGCCTTGGTTATTAAATACATTATTTAAGTGTATCAGATTATTCTTATAGTTCATTCTTGCTGCTTAAGTAAAACGGTTACAAATAAAATACTCGCGAATTAATAATTAAACAAAATATCGTCATACCGCGATGACTTGCGGTTGAAGACATACTACATAGTTGAAATGCCTACCCTTTTTTTTTAATCTATAATTACAACGATTACCCTAACTAAATTGATATAAGTGAGATGCTAAACCTGTAAAAAATAAGCAAACAAAAGATTGCGCGGACGCCGTAAGCCATAAATCGTTTATTAAAATTATAATTTTAAGCAAAATAAAGATATTCCTTCTGGAACAAGGCTTTTCAAGTTTTTAGCTCTAGTATTGCCATTTGCCATCTCTAGATTTGTAGGGGCAATACTTCAGTCAGTTATTCCGTTTCACTCGCACTAAAAGTTGGAGTGAGGAAGATGGCATGTTACGAATTTCGGAATAGCCTGTGCAATAACGTTATTATCTGAAGAAATAGCTGTCATGTGCGAAATTAATTAATTTGCAAGTATGCAACTATCAGAGTTATTTTGTTACTTTCCGTTCGCTTTATGAAAATGTACGAAGCCCGTTTAAAAAAAAATGCTAAAGTGACAGACGTTCCGATTTGGCAGATGCCATGCCGAATACAATCGGAAGTCCGACCACGACCGATATCAGTAATTATGTGTGGTCGGCTCGTCAACAAAGGCTTATCCGACTTAGTACAATTTTAATCGTGTGAGTGTAATAAATGTATGTCATACTCACACTAGTACCCAATTCATTCGATATTATTATTAAGTGCACTTAGGTAGTAGTCTAAACTGGCATTTAGTAGGAAATTTAACTGTTCCCTTTCTAGCTTGTTTAAGCTAGCGAGCTCTCGCTTTGTCTCTGGTGGGGTATTTATTAGAACTGGAAAACACACAGAACCGGAACGGCGCTACCGTCTACGCGAAAGTGTCATGGTTGTATGTAGAATGTAATTAGTTCCATTATTAATTACCATTCGTACTCGTACGTTACAGTTGACGGCTGTATTGAGCAGTGATTTCGGTTTCTTTAGCAAACAGTTGATAATTGTTACTGACCAAATTTTACCAGACTTTATTACTACTCTAGTAAAGAGTAGTACTTTTAAGATTTTATTGAGTTGAATAGTGGTTGCTGTGACAAAAATGAACCTCGATCTTACTCATCATCTCCTGGAAGAAATTGGCATTCTTGATCATATCTACAATGCCTTAAGGTCTATGGATATGTCAGCGGCGGTTTTTGGAGCGTTGCAAGGTATGCGCATGACTGGATCTTTGTTTTACGTATCGAAAACAGAAAAGAATGCACTAGAGTCCTCCAAGTTTCGCACCGACGGAAATAAGCATTATATTAAAGGACGCTACTTTGAGGCGTTACAATGTTATAACAAAGCCCTCTTGTTCGCTCCTAGAGGGTCCATAGAGCTGGTACTTGCATATAGTAACAGATCAGCACTACTTCTTAAGCTCTCAGCATATTCCGCTTCTTGCATTGACATAGAAAAATGTCTGAAACTGGGATGTACTGGAGACCTAGTAAATAAATTAAATAAGAGGAAGATCGAATGTACTCAGTCGATGTGGAAAGAAAGATTAAAAAATTATGGTAATCTGCATAATTCTAACCAAGAATTCTTCAAGCTTATAAAGAAAAAGCATCCAGAAGTTCCATGCTTATCTGACGATCTGGACATAGTATCTGAATCAGGTGAAAGAAAGGTTGCAGCAGCAAAAGATATTGCGGTGGGTTCTGTAGTAGCAATAGAAAAAGCATTCACGACACATTCACTTACCGAACCACTGGTTACATGTCACTATTGCCAAAAGATGACATTAAATCTGATACCATGCGAGAACTGCTGCTTTGCTCTGTTTTGCAGCACAGAATGCCAGACACTTTGTGTGAATGAGTATCATGATATAGAATGTCAGATCATGGACATACTGGTATCAATAAAAATCGGATACTTCCGTCTGAGTATCAAAACTGTATTAAAGTTAATAAAGAAATGCGAAAAATGGAGCAAGTTGATTGAAGAGGCTAAGAATATTGGAGCTAGCAGATTAAACAGCAGCACTGTTGGCCAAATATATAATGTTGAAAATTATTCTTCCATATTGTGTTTCAAAGAAAACCCTCATATTATTCATGGCTTAATGTACAACTGCTCTTTTATGTATGCCATAGTGCTCCATTATCTAGAAAATATACCTGGCTTTTTTCCTGCATCACCAACAGATGTGGAAGCAAAAAAATGTTTTGCTGAACTTTGTATGCATATAGGCATTGAGTGTTCTGTTCTAACAGGGTATAATGATGCAGTTGAAAATGTTGCCATGCAGAGAATTGAAATCAATTATGATGTATTGAATCATTGTGGTTTGTTCCCATTAACAAGCAAACTAAGACATTCATGTGACCCTAATGTACTCGTCATCGGGTTGAACAACCGCATTGCTTTGGTGGCCATTAAACCTATCAAGAAAATGACTGAAATTACAGTTTCCAAAATGTAAGTATTTTAAAGAGTAAGAAAAACAAGTGTTTTCACACAAGTTGGGTTGCTAGCCACATCGCCTATAACATGATTCCTATGATTTTCGCCCATTCTTTCGATGGGTTTTTACCATTTGCGCGGGAAGAGAAGCAACTGGTAC
The DNA here is from genome assembly GCA_949127965.1 of Pandemis corylana. Lineage (NCBI taxonomy): Eukaryota > Metazoa > Arthropoda > Insecta > Lepidoptera > Tortricidae > Pandemis > Pandemis corylana. The sequence continues at coordinate 11,785,690 of OX421865.1, read as the reverse complement.
ATGCTATGTTTTTTCTTTGCTCCCAGACCAGCATGGAAGTAATAGGTGAATAAATTAATAGGTGAATTAAATAAAATGGATTAGATAAACTTAAAAATTTAAATTAAATAACATCAAGTTGGGTGGCAAATTAATTAGCAAGTGAGTCACCCTGATGAGTGAGTAGAGTACTACCACCCAACCTTTTTATATTAAATCAACCATCCTAAAGATAAATTGTCGCGTCTGGGAATACCTTTATTACAACCCTAAAGAGAGCTTTACTTGTATGTGTTGCTCATGTAAGTTCCTTATGGTAAAACTACATTTAAGAGTGTTTGCAAAAAGGCGGCTCAGCCCCATTTTAGCTTTGCAGCCAAGATATTTATTAAAACACTATTTTACAGAGGCCACTACTATGACTGCAGGTATAAAGACAAACGGCCATCAGCTATATATCAGTGCTCTCGTGACGTGTGCCGTTGTCGCATTTGCCTGGAGCACTGGGGTATGAGACTCTTCAAGAAAGAGCTTACCTCACAACAGAAGAAGATCATAAACAAATGGAAAAAAGCTAAGCATTCATTAAATCCATTCAAAAATACGTGCCACGCGTTAGGCATGCTGGGAGATCTAGAAAATACTGAAGAGCATGTCGAAATTTATGAAGACTTCCGCAAGACACTCAGCTTGTTTCAATACACAGCAACTCTCAATGCTATGATATTTAAACAGTAACTCTTAAAACATATGCTCCTCGCCGTAAGTATGCAAATGACCAGTGGCTTGCATGACTGTAATGGTCCTGCAAATTCATTAGATTGGGGGGGAGCTTCCTTAAAAGTAAAGAAAAACATCGTGTTCTAGGCCCAGCCAATTTGCGGGCCCTGTACAGTTGGGGTTCCTTGTTGTTTCGCGATCAGATTCAAAAAAAAAATTGTGAATCTCAAACAAATGAATCTTATGTAGCTATCTAAGTAGTCGGTGCCAGATATATCGTAGCGCAGCGAAGTTTATATAAACTAATGTAGTGGCAAGTAGTTAGTAGGACGTAATGTAATGTACTGTTTTCATCTACATGATGTTGGTAGGTACATAATCTTTGAATGTATTTACCAGAATTTATCTTAAGTTTTTTTTAATGTATACTATTATATTCAAGTTGTTTTAATTAATGGTTGGTATTTTATCGGCTGTGAATAAAAATACTCCTTAGTTTGTTTTTGATTTGCTAAAAACATTATTAAATTGAGTTGAATTTAAAAATGTACCTACCTGTTTTTTTTTGTTCCTATACCAATGAGGCAGGTCTAACTGCCAAGTTCGGAATGCCGTCCCTCCCACTCTTATTAAACAAATAAACATTGTTAGTGCGAGCAGGACAGCTTGATATGAAATTTTAATTTCAAGAGTTGAGCCTTAACCGTCATGCGGGTCTAGAGGGGATGAAACGTTCGTTTAAGGAGAGGTTCTGATTCTGATTTAGGGAGATTCTTATTATCGTAAAAACACGCATACATCCATAGATTAGCTTAATCTTTGTGAAGGTTTCTTGATGTTTTTCTAGTCAATGAATGTTTAAGGGTGGAGTAGAGAATTCAGTAATTAAACATAACATAATCCGTCAATCTTTATATTTTAGCAATATGTTAAATGTGTTAATTAATCAACAATAATTAAAGTAAACAAGTAAGACCAAGTACTTAATAGTGAGATTTTCTTGGAAATATCACATTTTTGGCGTGACAAAAATTAAGAATTATTCAATATTACTACATCATTTTCTTAGTTTTATTGTTGCACTCTACACTTATACTAAAATAAAATAGGTACTTACCTCAAGTACAAACTTAAATTTTAGATTCCTCAATGCTAATTTGCGCAATTAATTCTTACACAGTTACACTATCAGTTGTCAGTAAATCACACTCATGTCTTACTAAACTGTTAAGCCTTAAAAAACATTAATAAACAAGACAGCTGCCTTAAAACAAAAACAATTACGACAAACATCTATTCCTCTGTAGAAGCCTGTTCCAAGACAATATTTTCCGTAGCGACATGCTGAAAATGCAATATGCAAGTACGAAATAACTTGTAAACATTTATGTATTCCTGCGAAAACGGGACACATTGAAGCACTGTTATTGCTCTGCACAAATTTTTGTAGAGTTTGGGAAAGTTAGTGAAGTCTATCGGCTCTTGTAGGCAGATTTTGCTGTAGCAGTATTTCTGTGCTGGGGTGAGGATGCTGGTTCTTCGTTGCCATTCTCCTGAGCATATAATGCAGTTGCAGACATTATCGTACAAGGAAAACATGTTCCGCTTGTCCAATTTGCTGCCCATTGAGATCTTGTCTAGCCAGTGGCCTCTGAAAGATAAAGTTTGCTATAAGTTTTGGAATGGTTGACAGTACAAATATTGGAGAACTTGTCTGTACAGTAAACATAACAATGTGCAAGTTTAACATAATATGTATAAATCGGACAAGAGTAAACAAAAAACGAAGTGAGAGAAATGTGGTAGTCATTACAAAAACATCCAACCTTAGACACCCAGTTATATGCAATATATACCTACATGCAAACCAAATGTTGTGTGAAATAAAATCTAATTGTCAACAAAACAGAAGGGAACTTACGCATAGGCGACAGTGAGCTCTGTTCCACGCGAAATGGGCTCTAGTGCCACTAAAGCAACTTTGTCATTCACACCCACAATCATAACATTTGGCATGCAGCTATTCTTAAGTTTCCCAGCAAACGAGAACAACCCAAAGTTGGGCAACTTATGAAACTCAACTTGCGGTGCATCGTTGATTGACACAGCATTGTATATCATCGTAGGACGACCATACAGGTACAAGTACATGATGATTCTTCCGAAACATTTTATTGCTTCACACCGCTCCTCGAAATCCGGAAAGAATCCCGATTCCAAACCCAAATAGTGAATAATAGCAGCTATTTTAAAACTTGTGTTATACATTGCTCCATATATGAAATGCCTCTCTTCTTTAGAGTTCAACAGAGAAAACAAATAAAGATGACCGAAGATTACACTGGTAGAGCTGGTTTTCATTCGTTTTACTCCAAACAACTTTGTGGAATCAATAAGGTCCTTCCATGAATATCCGAGTTTTATCTTGATGGCAGCTTTGACAGCCAAACGTAAAGCTTCATTACAATCAATGGAATGCAACAGATCCATTATTTTGCATTCCGCACTGTGGTAAAGATCCATGCAGTCTCGCATGCAATATTTGTTGCAAAACATAACATGACAGCAACCTTTGCAGGGCACCAAATTGTAGTCCAGCCTGTGACAATAATAACAGGCTAGCATTAAATTACCAGGGTCCAAGTGGCTCACAAAAGCGGGCTCAATGGCTACAACCGTTCCAACCTTCACATGATCAGCGGCTACTATTTTGGGAATGTCATTTTCCTTGTAAACACCGACATTATTCGTTGCACAGAAAATTTCTGGGTTTGGTGTTTCTTTTAGTGTGTAAAACATATAACCAGATTTAGGTAGCGTCTTCCAGTGGGAGTCTTCTGACCGCATGGCGCTGGAGGCCTCTTTTTGTCTTTGTTCTAGCTTCGATTCAATTTCGGGAGGACATTCCATGTCAAAAACAATGTCTATATCTCCTATGCATGCACCATAGGCTTTCACCGTCATAAATAGCGCTGATCTGTTGCTAAATGCCAGCTTCATGACCTTAGAGTCTATAGGCGCATATTGAAGAGCCTTATTGTATAGAATTAGCGCTTCCTGATATTTTTTATTCGCGTAGGCTTCATTACCTTTCTTACGAAAATCTGTGGAAATCGCTTCAGACTTCTTCTCGGCTTTAATTAGAGGCACGGTTCTCGTCTTGTTTATGACTTCTAATGCTGTAACGACGATCTCAGAGAGATCACTATTGCCCAATGCTTTGTAAAGAGCGTCCACACATCCATATTTATTCAACAGGTCTTCGTTAAACCCAGGACTTTGCCACATGGTGGGACCTATAAATTAAACAAGTTAATTGTTCAAATACCTATTACAAAGTATGAAAATGGTAGACAGTTTAAGAAGTTTATGGATAGAGGAAAATTTACATGTTTTACTTACTCAATGATGCTGATATACGGATTAAAATACGCTTATTTATTTAACATAATAAGTAGACACTAGGCACAGTCAGTAAATGCTTATATATATACTGTGCACTAGGTCACCACTAGGTCAGTTAGTCAGTTGGTATTTTTGAATGTTGATTGATTTGATCCACAGACTATTAAGAGATAATTTGATCTAGATTTGATCGAAGTTCGAACCTTTGCAGTTGCCAGCTCCAAAAAATCCGAATCACCAACGTCAAACTTTTTAAAACGTTTTTTTTTATTCACGATCCATTTGATGGTAAGCAATGGCTTCAGCAGGCTTGTTCCAGAGTTCGTTTATTAGCGTTCTGATCACACTAATAAATGTTATCAATACTAGAGTAAATGGAGATACGAACTTCAAATTTCGGAATAACCTGACTTCATACTACAAACTTCGTATTTCGGAGAGTGTTTCGTGCCGTTCTGCTCATACAGTCATTAATTTAAAATCTTGCTAAACGTGGCCTGTAGGTCTTGGCACCTTAGGCTTTGTGTATTGTGTATGTGTATTAATTTGAGAGAGGGACGGTATGACACAGTCGAAAATCGAGTATCGGAGTAGCCCCCCAGTTTCTGAAAAAACGTGCTGTTGCAAGGGGGAGGGGGGCCCGTCTATTAAAATAAAAGTAAGTATAATACTTATTAAATATCGTATTATTTTTAATTTAATAGATGTAGCGTTGATAATGTATCACCAAACGTCGCTAAAACTTTTTTGTCGCCAAGACCTAAGCAAGACGCCATTTCTAGCGACAGTCCTAAGTCGACAACACTGAATCCTAGCGGTAATAGTGGGGAGCAGTCAATCTCTGTAAATCCATAGTTATTACAGGTCAATGCATATAAAATGAGAACAAAGTTTGGTTTGTTAATTTTAATTAAGTAATATGTGTAATTAATGATCACTGATTATTGTACGCTTGAAATAAGCTAGCCGTCAATCATTTACACTTACTCTTAATACAATTTTGTACTTTTTAAATATTTTGAGACATTGTTTCGTATCGTTGGCCCACGCGTACTAGTGCTAGCGGTACACCCCAGAATTGGGATTGTTCATTTTTTTTAGTATGCTCCAATTCGAAAACCATTTCGAGGAAAACCATCAATTACCCGATTTATCTTGTCCGATTTCAAAAATACTTTATGATTGCAGATATTTTTGTAAAAGTACTTTGAACCTTTGTTTGACCGAACGACCGGGTTTTTAGACAGAATCCAGCATCGAATGTTTGCCACAAAAATGAAAAAAAAAGTTTGGTTACGGCAACTGTCACGTGTCACTGTCAAATCTAACAAAACCATAGACAAAGCCGTTTTTTTATAGCCAGCCGAACGAAGGCGATTGGGATTCTGTCTAAATTCACGAATTATCAAACAGCGAAAAAATATTTATTATTAATTAACAAAGCTACGTAAAAGCATAATATTCAAATTAGTTGCTTGAAATAGTCCATCTTATCAAATAAAGGTGTTAAAAGCACAGCTTAAAAAAAATGAACAATGCCAATTCAGTAAAAAGCTGCAAATAGTGTTAAAAGGATGAAAATCGGAACGATTGATCTTTAGGTCAAACGACTGTATTCTGCCAAATAAATACTTTTGACTTAGACTTTGAGGTAAAAATATCAGGAAGGACATATTGAAAAAGGTATCGATGCAGTCATTCTGGTATAAAGATATACCCCCTTATTCATAAACGCTCTATAGGCTTCTGCTAACTTAGCAATCGTTTGTCCTTATCTGTGAAATGTAAATGTCAAAGTGACAGACAAGGACAAACGATTGCTAAGTTAGCAGAAGCCTACAGAACGTTTATGAATAAGGGGGCTAAACATTTGTAGATAAAATACCTTAAGTTTGTTTTATTTGAGGACCTCGCCCGCTACGTCTTATCTGATAGCGACTGTACAGTACTTCATGCAATCAAAAGCGATTCACACGTAAGTAGTACGTTCTGTGGTTTTGCCCATACCTGGGGCCCGATTTTTGAAAGCACATGTGTGAAAATACCCCTCGAAAGTGGTGAAAAATTGTGCTGAATTTTAAATACGAGCAGCTTAGAAGATACTTACGGCTCTCATTAATCTTGTGAACTAGTCAAAAATTTGATTAGAGCTGTAGTTTTGAAGATATCAACAGATTTATACCACTTTCGAGTGGTACTTTCGAGTGATGTGCTTTTAAAAATCGGGCCAATAGTCTCGTACTGAATTCGAGTTTCGTAGTGCATTTGGCGCCGTTTCGCTCATACTAAGTTTTTTTGAGAGAGAGATGTTACGACACGAATTTCGAAAACTGAATTCCGTAATAGCTCCCCTGGATGGCCAAAACCATAGATTACAAATCGAGATAGACTCAAAGAGCTCGTCGATTAGTATGGGAACGAATGCTTCTTTCGTCTAGGGTGTAAAAACTTATTCTCAATACCATAAGTAGATAGTTAGCTTCTCTGTTGCGCCTCTTCATTGGCCTGTCTAAATTGTTCCGACCAGTGATCTGGCGTTTTTTCAAAAGCCTGAAACAGAAAGAAAAAAAAATCTTATCATTTCCAGTGTCATAAAGAGATTACACTAAAAAAAAAATACAACCTTCATTTATTACGAAGTCGGTTAATGATAAAAAAACCGAATTCAAAAGGCAGTTTCAACATTAAAATTTACGATGCCATACTAAGAAAAACTACCCACACTAGATAGTTAACCTGTTCATGAATAAACCAGATGTTCTGAACAGCTAAACGGTGCTGTTTCATGAACTTGTTATATAAATTCATACATACATACATAATTCACGTTTTTATACCTTACAGGGTAGACAGAGCCTAAGGTAACAAGAACTAAAGGCCACGTTTAGCATGATTGTGGGCGACAGTAAGTGACAGGTTGCTAGCCGCATCGTCTATAACATAATTCCTAAGTTTTTCGCCCACACCCCCGATGCGCTTTTACGATCTACTCGGGTAGAGAAGCCACTGGTCCATTCTATGTTTTTTCTTTACTCCCAGGCCAGTATGGAAGAAATGATCAATCCATCCATTTTATTATTAATGTTTATTTTTGCTTCCATGCCAGTGGCGAATTTACCCTAAGGCCCAGTAGACCCGGGCCTAGGGCGGCTAGATTTAGGGGCGGCCCCAATCGTGTCAAAAAAAAGTTGGCCATAAAGTAATTTCATTATGTAGTCTATCTATATGGTGGATGCTGAGAAAGGGGCGGCTGATGGCTTGGGGCCTAGGACGGCCGAGACCGCAAATCCGCCACTGTTCCATGCCCTAGCATAAGCAATGCGGCTAGCAATTAACCCATTACATTGATTCCCCCATTCCACCTAGCCTACAATCATGCTAAGCCCGTAAGGGATGAAGACGTGATTGATGTACGTACTAGCTTCTGCCCGCGACTTCGTCTGCGTAGAATTATACATAAAAATCTTCCTCTTGAATCACTCTATCTATTAAAAAAAACCGCATCGAAATCCGTGGCGAGTTTTGAAGATATAAGCATACATAGGGACATAGGAACATAAGGACATAGAAAGCGACTTTGTTTTATACTATGTAGTGATACATCAACCTTTGCAATAACTAACCTCGGCCATTTTGTTCAGCACAAACAGCTTGGGCACTTCTTCAGTGGCCCTTCTGCCCCATTCAAACACATTCTTCGTGAATTCGCCCTCTCCGATCTGTAACATACAAACCAACCTGTTTAAACACAAACCCCTTTATTCATAAACGTTCTCTAGGCTTCTGCTAACTTAGCAATCGTTTGTCCTTAGCTGTCACTTTGACATTTACCTTTCACAGATAAGGACAAACGACTGCTAAGTTAGCAGTAGCCTATAGAGCGTTTATGAATAAGAGGGTAGGCTACTAAAATGTATGACTGTGGTGGTTCGGAATTAACTACATAATTGAATAATTCGCCAAGCTTCTTCGTGTATCACGTTTCTTTAGGTTGGTACACACAGAACAAAGAGACAATAGAAGTGCGAAAAGTCACATTCGCTAGGGAAACTGGTGTCGTCAAACTCTCACATCGACAGTTTACTCCCTTGGAATCTTGGCAATTATTGGTCGTAACTTATTTATTATAAAAATGTAATATGTTCTGAATCGATATTATAATTTGAACTTTCCACCCACAGAATATTAATTAAAGTCCATTGCCCAAAAGATGACAGTCTGAAAATGACAGTTGTCTAATATAGTTTTGCCATTGCACAACAGATGTCGTTAAAATAACTGCGTTGCAAAATGAACTCTGCCGAATGGGATTTAGGTTTACGTGTTTGAAAATCTAACTGATGACAGCGGAACACTCGAGAAAATCTGTTTCTGGCAGAATCACTGCTACTCGAACCGTCAAATTCAATTTGGCGTTTATACATGCTATTTTCCGCATAAAGGTGGCACGCGTCTCTCGTTCACATGCAACTTCTAGGTTCTCTTTCTTCTATGGTGGTACATCTATTATGGAAGAACACTGGGAGATTGCAGATCCGTTGTGAGCCTAGAAGGTTAAAGCCGGGTCTTCATCTGCGAGCTGGTACCATTACTGTTCCACATTACACTAACCAAAACCCCTAGTGGGGACGTGGAATACCGCTCGCAGCAGCGTTGCCAATCTGTGGGGAATACCCCAAACTGAGGGGCAAGCGAAGCTGATTGGGGAATGTGTGGGGAGAACTTAAATTCGGGGAAAATGCGCGGATTTTAAGTATAAACATAAATACGCGATAAACAAAAAATATTTACCTTGCTATTCCGCTACTCACATGCACGATAACCAAGCCCGTGCGAATATTTATGTTTTTCATGCAATCCTCCCTCCACTACTGCCACATAAAACACATAAATCCCACAAACTTAATTCTATATCTTCTTCTATCTTCTTTACTCTATCTCTCATCTCTATCTATCTTCTTTACTCTAACCTTATTTTAATCAAAGACTGTACCTTATTTACTGTCAGATATAATTGCCGAGTGAACATAGAGATGAAATTTTTCCTTCCTGCAAAATCGTTTGCTTCTAGCAGATCAGCTTCAGACAGGAAACTCCACATGTCATCTGGAATTAGCACAAAATTCTAAATGTTAAATTAACTTAGGAGCATCTAGTGTATGTGTGACATACATATCTGTTATAGTATAGGCCGTCTGTCAAATGTCAAAATTGTTGGTTATGTTTAATGTTATTGTTGGGTGCATCTAAAAAAATCGAGGGGTGCAAGTCGGGTTACCTCCGCGTGTGCTCAAGAGCTACGGTTCGTTTTTGGATCCGTCCGAGGGGAAGAGCAGTGCTTGGTCCGGTGCACCCTAGGCATTGGTTAATGATTATCTGGCAGATTCTGAGGGGTATCATTATCCGTTGGCTAAGAGCCCAACAGGGGGGGGGGGGGGGTCATTTGACCGTGTTCTACCGTACAACATTGCCGACATTTTTGTCACAAGATTTTTGAATACTGTATTTATTACTTTGACATTAGCGAAATCATTGCATCGATCGATGGGGCCATATTAAAAAAAGAAGAAGAATGTTATTGTTAACCTACTGAACAATGGATAATTAAAGTCTTCTTCAACCTTGACATGGCGGAATCATCAATAGTATTAATGCCAGGAGCTATAATATTATGTCTACCCCATAAGGGATAAAGACATGATTTGTGTATGTATGTGTATGTATAATATTATCAAAATTTGAATTGAATTGAATAATGTTGTTGTTATAGTAACAGGGTGTTTCTCACTAACAAGGTGTGTTCAGTTAAACTAACCTAACAATGTTTTTCATAACTATCTAATCTAATAACTTTTTTTTAATCTAACATTTTTACGAGGCTTAAGTGCACCTGTCTATGCCAACCTCATTGGATGATTTGGGTCAAATTCTTCAAGAGCCCTGGCCACTGCCAGATTCTATCTAATCTAATAACTTTATTTTCAAAGTTTGCAGTTATTTACCTTCCTTAACATTCCCTCCGGACATAAAAATGTGTGTCAGAGCAGCCATTAGCAAGATACGCTGTTGGGAGTCGGAGATACTCGACGGGAGGGACTCGCATTCTTCTTTGAGCACCACTATGTACTGAGACGTTGCCTTCCCGGACACAAGGACCAGCTTGTAGCCATACACCTGTGATTTATGATATGCAGTCCGTGAACTCTTTGAATGCTATTCGGGTTTGTCTTGTTGTCTCCCTCACTCAGCATTTATTCCTTAGTTTAATAGTATATTGTTATTTATTTATAACATAGCATTATAGACTACAGGCCCATGTCCAAAAAATGTGGGTCATATGAACCACCAGGTGACGTATATAGGACGATATAAGAGCATAAAATAATAAGATTCAGCATTATGCCGTCACTTGTAAGCTGTCCAACTGGGTGCTGGTGAGAATTCAAAAGTGCAACCCTCGATTTTTTTCCCTTGTCGCATGATTTTTGTACGGCGTTGCGGAATAATGGATTAGAAGCTGTATTGAAACAGTACGAAACTGATGCCGTACAGAATGAAATGACCAAATTTACCCTGGAAATGGTCAGAAAATAAAAAAAAATTACCGACTTTGTGGCGCACCATTTCTACGGCATCAGTTTCATACTGTTTCAATACAGCTTCTAATCCATTATTCCGCAACGCCGTACAAAAATCATGCGACAAGGGGAAAAAATCGAGGGTTGCACTTTTGAATTCTCACCAGCACCCAGTTGGACAGCTTACAAGTGACGGCATAATGCTGAATCTTATTATTTTATGCTCTTATATCGTCCTATATACGTCACCTGGTGGTTCATATGACCCACATTTTTTGTACGTGGGCCTGTAGTCTATTAGTCGAAAAGCATCCTTTGAATTTGTATTAAGTACACACAAATGTAGACAGAGCCATATCACTGTCACCATATCACAATAAAAAGATACAGTCTTAGCTTTTATTTAATAAAAGAAATTGAATATAAAAAAGAAACAAATATTAAGCCAATTTTTTTGTCTACACAGAATGGCACTTTTTAATAACTAGCCGTTGTTCGTAACTACATCCACACAGAATTAAATCATGTTCAATCATGTACATCAGGGATAATGTAGGATTCTAATTATGACAGAATTTTTCAAATTGGTCCATAGTTTTAGAGCCTATTCAATGTAAACAAGCATACAATCAAATCTTTCCTCTTCACAATATTGTTTCAGAAACAAATACAACCGAAATGAGAACCTCCTTTTTTGAAGTCAGTTAAAAAATAAACAAATGAGAAACCCTTTAGTAAAGACTAAAGGTAGACTAAACTAACCGTGTATTAACAAACCTTTTCAAGTATCCTTTCCGTTCGTAGTATCACTCTGGAAACATTCCCTGATGGGGTTTGACATACAGTTGCCAAGTGCTTGGCGATATCGGCACGCTTGATGGGTATCTTGCTTCCTTCCCGGCATAGGATGTATCGAGCACATTCATTGACCTCCTCGGTTGCATTTGAATCGTCATCCACTTCTTCAACTGGAGGCGCTGGAGCACTTTGAGTTGGACCTCCGGACCTTGTGGATCTTCTTTGACTCATGTTTTGTTGCAAAGGCTTAGGTGAGATTTAGACAAGATTGCCTAAATATGTTATACACAACAATTTCTCCAGTAAATACTTTAGGAGATGGAGAGAACCTGTAACAGGATGATACTCTGATAAAACATAAAACAAACGCGCGCTGTTACTTTTTTTTTTTTTTTTTTTTTTTTTTTTTTTTTTTTTTTTTTTCTGGCCCGCACGGTTTGTGCACTGTGGCCCGGGGTAAAAACGGGGAAACGGGTAAAAAGAAATACGGTAGGAACGGAATTTAGGAAATAGTTCGTAAAAAATCAGTTGTTAAAAGAAAATATATAGGTTGCATAGGAAAAATATGAAAAGATAAATAAATAAATTATTAACACTAAATTTTTAAATCATTACATAAAATAAAATCTGCTATAAGTTTATAAATAGACGGGTCTGAAAGTAAACAGGATGTGGATGATGGTAAAGGAACTTGACTGGATATTAGCGCTGTAATAAAGGCTGAACGGTCGCGGAGGGGACAAGCAAAAAGGATGTGATTTAAATCTGCCTCTTCATAACCGCATTCACACCTGGAGCTATTAATGATGTTGAGCCTAGCAAGGTGAGCTGGGGTGCACATGTGGCCCAGCCGCATACGAGACAATACTGTTACGACTTTTTTCCCAAGTTTCAGTCTCCAAAACCAAGGCTTTGTGGGCACAGTAGGCTGGATGGTACGATAATGGCGACCCTTCGAGCCATCTACCGCCCAGGATTCATCCCAGGATTTCCTGAGATAAATCCCGGGAAGGGCCGCCAAGTCATGCGCATAGTTTCTAAAAACATTAACATCTCCACTCTCCACTGCTTCATTGGCTATTCGATCTGCTCTCTCGTTTCCAGATATTCCGCAGTGAGCAGGAACCCATGCAAATGACACAGAATAGTTTTCATTAAAACATTTCAGTAACAGATGCCTGAGTTCAGAAATGATAGGGAACTGGTAATGTGAGCCAAATGGAAACCGGGCCAAAGCTTGTAAAGAACTCAACGAATCTGTAAAAATTACTGTCTTACTAAGTTTCATTAAGAGAATATATTCTATGGCTTTTACTAGACCGAGACATTCGCCAGTAAACACAGAAGATTCAGGAGGGAGTTTGGTTTTCTGAACAATGTTATAGTTAGAATGAAGCACGCCAACGCCTACACAACCATCATTAGAATGTTTAGATGCATCAGTAAATATTCGATGCCATCGTGGCCACTTAGTTTCAGCAATGTAGTCAAAAGTTAACTTTTGATTATGCTCAATTTTCATAAGACCTATGCTAGAGTGAACATCAGGAGAGATGGTAAGGGAGTCATAACTATATTTGAACAATGGATTAGAGGTCATTTGGTGGGTGGGAGCCTGGAGGGAGGAAAATCTTTTTAAACTTTCGACCAAACATGGCAGACGTTTGTTTTTCCAATAATTACAAGTAGGAATTTTATTGGAGAGGCAAGTTAGTTTAGGAATCAAGACATGGTTACTGAATTGGACACAACGAAATATAAATTTGTCGGATAGAAATTGTCGCCGTAAGTTTAATGGAGGGTCCACACATTCCACCCTCATGCAATTGATCGGACTTGACTTCATGGCACCTAGGATTATTCTCATTGATTTTGCTTGAATGCTATCTAATTTTTTAAAAGCAGCAACATTGCCTGGTTCCAACAAGAAAGTTCCGTAATCCATTACACTTCTAATTATAGCATTGTAAATCAATTTCAAGGAACAGGGGTGCGCTCCCCACCAGACACCTGACAGGCATCTTAGTATGTTCAAATTACGTTCACACCTTGCGGCTACATATTCACAGTGAGGAACACCAGTGAGTTTGGAGTCTAGAACAACCCCCAAGAATTTAACGTCATTGGTCGAGGGAATCATGACATTGCCGAACTTGACATGGACTGGGGGAGGTCTGCGCATTCTGGTGAACAAAACAACCCTGCTCTTTGAAACAGATAAGTCTAGACCATTTCGATCTAGCCATGATTTTAAGAGCGAGAGAGAGGATGTTAGACCTTGGCAATTGTTTTCAATAGATTTACCTGATTTGTATATAAGGAGATCGTCTGCATACTGCAGCACCTGAGCTGATGCCTTCAATGATGATTCTAGATCATATGTATAGATATTATAGAGCAATGGACTAAGGACTGAACCTTGTGGTAATCCTTTCCACACAGTGCGAGATAATTTGACATCATCGATAAATAAATTAATATATCTTTCACTAAGAATATTAATAATGAAATTTGTCAAAACAGATGGCACATTTAAACAACGTAATTTTTCCTCCAGCACCGAAACAAGAACATTATCGTAGGCTGAACTAATATCCAAAAATGAAGCTACTACAGATTCGTTATTTGAAAAAGCTATTTTTATATCCGTAGTAAATATAGCTAAACTATCTATTGTGCTTTTACTTTTCCTAAAACCGAACTGAGAAGTGGATAATAGATTTCTATTCTCTAAAAACCATTCAAGGCGGTTTTTCACTAAATGTTCTGCTATTTTCATTAAAACTGAAGAAAGAACTATAGGTCTGTAAGAAGAGGGGTCATCAGCTGGTTTATTGTGTTTCAAGATAGGGATCACCGATTGAGTTTTCCAAGACTTCGGAATGCACCCAGAAGTCATAATAGAATTTATAATATTCAAGTAAATAAGCAGCACATGGTTCGAAAGGTTTTTTAAAAAAGAGTATGGAATCCCATCTTCTCCTGGAGTAGAATCTATAACATTATTTAAGACACCTTTGAGTTCAGTCATAGAAAAGGGAGAGTTCATTCCAGGCATGTCGATAGATACTAAAGCAGGAATAATTACTGGAACACATTTTTGTTCCGGTGCGGAAGGAGGAGCAAGATGATCCATGAATTTATCAGCTAGGGTTAGTGGTAGTTTCGAAGAGGGTGCGTTACTAAGGGCAGATCGAAATCTACGAATATTTCTCCAAACTTCCGACGGGCTGACTTCTGGGTTTATAGTTGCACAGAATGACTGCCAACCATCGTATTTCTTTTTCTTAAATATTTTTTTAGCACTACGTGCAGATTCTAAATATAACTCAAAATTTTCTTCTGACATTTCCTGGCAGTATTTTTTTTCGGCTTGCTTTCTTTTCTTAATTGCAACTGTACATTCATGATCCCACCAGGGAGGTGAAGGGATTTGAGACCGGTTCTTATTTTTAGTGCAAAAGGTTTCATCAGCAGCTTCAATGAGCACTTTGGTAAGAATTTCGGCAGAAATCTGGCTATCTACTTGAGAGTGCGCAATAGTTTTCTGTTCTACTCTTTGACTGAATAAATCCCAATCAGCGTTCGCCAACCTATACTTGAAACGAGGAGAACAAGTGGCTTTTGCGGGCTTATCCGAGGGAAAAGTTATTATTAGTGGAAAGTGGTCGCTACCGTATGAAGATGCAAGAGAATGCCAGTCCAACGTTGAGGCTAAGTCTGGCGAACATAAAGATAAATCAGGAACACTTGCACCTTCATTCGGTCCAGTATGACGAGTTGGTAGCCCAGTATTTAGAATACAAATACAATGGGAATCTATAATGTCCAACAACTGTTCACCAAAGTAATTTGAATTTGTACTCCCCCAGGATTGATGCTGGCAGTTAAAATCGCCTAGGACTAAGAAAGGTCTTGGAAGGACGGAGAATAGTTGATTGAGATGAGAAAAAATATTTACATTAGGACGAGAGAAATAAATAGATACTATACAAATCTTATTTACAATAGCAGCAATAACTGAGAAGTCATCACTGAAAGAAGGAAGTGTATATACAGAATAGGGGAGATTGTTTCTAACAGCTATGGCAACACCGCCATAGCCGTCAGGTCTGTCTTGTCGGAGAATGACATAACCAGGAATCCGAAATGTCAAATTCGGTCGAAGCCATGTCTCCGACAGAGTTGAGACAAAAGGTTCAAACTTATTATGCAAATGGATTATATCGTTTTTATTGCAGATAGCGCTCCTGCAATTCCACTGGATTATTTTTTCGCGTCCGTGATGCATAAGAGGATTTTAATTGGTTTAATGATTCAATAGTTGGGCGGCGTTGTTCGGTAGTATTGTGGTCAGAGTTAGAAATGGATTTTATTTCAGTTAAGAGTTGGATAACATCAGAGATTGAGAACATTGTTTCCCTATTGTTAGAGACGTCTTGTAAAGCAACCCCGTTAGGAGGGGATGGAGCATTGTAATCCTTTGTCAAATTAAAGTGTTCAAGCTTATTATACCCCACACGTTTTTGTTTAGGGGATGAAGGTTTAGTAAATATATTTTTTCTATAAGATCTACTATATGACGGAACCAAAGGAGAAGAATGTGATGTAGAAGCCTCGTAGGATTGAGGAATATTCTGCACATTAGATAATTTAACAATATCGGCAAAAGATTTTGAAACCGGTTCATAGACTTTGCTTGCTTCTGCATAAGACACACATCTCTGAGCCATGTATAATTTAATTTTTGTCTGTCTTTCATATTCGGGGCACTTCTTGTTTGTTGCGAAGTGCAGTCCAGAACACAAACAGCAATGTGCAGAATCATCTTCAACAGAACACACATCACCAGTATGGCCTTGGCCACACTTGTAACAGCGGGGGCGTGAGTTACAATTTGTTTTGGTGTGGCCAAAACGACAACAAGAGTAACACTGTATAGTTGGGTATGAATACAATTCAACAGGTAATGCATTATAGCAAATATATACATGTTTTGGTAAGGCTTGCCCGTCAAATGTCAAAACAACTGTCTGTGACGGCTTCCATTCAGGAGGAGAACTATTTCGCACTTTGTAGTTCATTCGCCTAATTTTAATGATTTTCCCACTACCCATTGGCAGTGAAACATTATCCATGATCTCGTCCGGAGACCATTCTGAGGGTACACCACGCACCAGACCCATGCGAGTCACATTAAATGAGGGAATAAAAGCTTTAAAACTATTCTTGGTCAGGCATGGGTTAATGATAAATTCATTTGCATCTTTGTAATCAGAGAATGACAGTGATAGTCGATTTCTACCAATCTTTTTGATACTGCCATTAACAATGTTATTGAAAGAATTTTTCTTAAGGAAATAGCCAAATTGGACAGGGTGTAGGGAGGGGATGTCATTAACCAAAGCTAACTTTTGTACATGTACTATGAATGGACCTATATCATATGCCTCATATGTTGTTCTGCCTGTTTGCAAAGGAGGACGGGATAGCCTATCTGGATTATTTGAAGACTGAGTACTCTCTGGTGGAGCTGGTGGGTGTTGGTGGTTTTCTATGGAAGTTTTATTTATTGGCATTAATACTTTAGGAAAACCGTCAAGAGCCTTAGCATTGCTAAGCTCAACATCAAATGAGGGAATGTCTTGTAACTGGCAAGAGCAGTCTGTATCTTTAAGCTTGTCCCGGGACGCCGGATTGTGTCGCTTTTTCCTTTTGTTACATTGTTTGCACATTTTATGTGGGCGCGCCCTTTTACGTTCACTCCTTTGATCCACTCCTGTCCCTTGTAAAGACACATCAGTGTCCATGCTGGACTCATCGAATTTGGAAAATGTATTTTCTATTGTTACGTTATATCCGACTATTGGGGGAGAGCCCCCAATGTCTGGGGGCTCGTTCATATTTCGGCCTGACTCCAGGCCTTAAAAAAGTAATTTCAACTTACCAAAAAGAGTAGAATATATACACAAAACAATATTAAACTAACTAAATTAAACTACTACATACAATTATATACAAAACTGATCTTTTAAACAAGTTAAATTAACTTAACAAAAGACGCTATAAAAAACACTCCCGCCACGGCCGACGTTTCCCGCGCTTTTTCGCGCTGTTACTTATAAAACTTGGACGATTTGACTTGACAGACCGACCGACTGTCTATCTATAATAATATCGTCTCGTCTTGTCAGTTTCGTTTCGTTTCGCTATCGCTACGCTACTAAAGTCCAATTTACAACACGCAAGACTTGCATTGCAAATGTGCAACTATAAACGAAATTACTGGCATGATGTAAATTGGGCATTAAGCGCCAGCGGGTTACTCAAGGGCGCAAAGTAATGTAAGGTTTGAGGGTTGGGGTTGGGTCTCAGAACAATAACTAAAGCATAGAACCCGGACTAAAATAAAAACTGTACTAAAATAAAAAGTGTACTGAAACGATAAGTTAAAAAGAGAACAAACTTGTCAGTTTGTTCTTATTTTTCTGTTTCGTACCAGTCCAAACGTCAAACTTGGTTCCTTTACGTCACTTGGTTCCGATATATGATGCCGATTTCAAGTCAGATTTCTTAGCCCAATGACTTGTGTTGAGTGTCAACTTAACTTGTCTGTATGTGCTTATTGTGCTTCGGATGCGTGAATGACGGACAACTTTTGGAGAATTTTTTATTTATTATTGTTAAAAATTGATTAAATAACGAGTATTGGTAAAGCCAATTACTTAGTGAAACTAGAAAATGTCTTGTGCAGTGCCAGGATGTAAATCTAATGCGTCCAGAAAACAAAATGATAATGCGTTTATAAGTTATCATCGTTAAGTGATTTTAATCAGCTTCAGGGTCGCATTAAACTATATTGAGAGTGTGTTCTATAAAATAACACCATTATTGAATCCTGTTTGTCAAAGATATCCCTATTTACATATTATTTTAAAGAAAATATGAAAACAGTATAGGTTATCTTAGTGATGTGCCTGTGATATCGACTAAACTGTCAATCGATATTAAATGTAAATATAGAGATATAATTAAATATGTTTAATTCTTTCAGTTTTCCGACTCTATTATTGTTCCATATTGTTCCCTTTCTTTGGCCATAATTTTACTATTTCACTTTTTTTTGACTTGGCAAGTTTTTACTAATCTATAGGTATGCATAAATGTTCCTTTTATAGGGTTCCGTATCCAAAAGGTAAAAACGGGACTCTATTACTAAGACTTCGCTGTCCGTCTATCAACAGGTTGTTCATGAGCCATGATAGCTCGACAGTTGAAAGTTTCACAGATGATGTATTTCTGTTGCCGCTATAGCAAAAAATACTATGAATAAAACACATATGAATACAACAATAAAATGAATATTTAAGGGGGGCTCCCATACCACAAACGTTTTTTTTTGCGATATTTGTTCGATATCAACAGCGGCAACAGGTAGACGCTTGAAATATTCAGTTTCATATTCACTTTAAAAATAGATAATTAAATCAAAATAAAATTAATATTTATCGGGTCCCATACAACAAACGTGATTTTTTGCCGTTGTTTTGTTACCAACCAATTCAAATACGAACGGACAAAAATGTGTTTTTGTTGTACGGTGAAACGGAATTCTCGGTGCGCGAGTCCGACTCGCACTTGGCCGATTTTCATAATAGATTTTTTTCATTATAATGATATCCGTTTAATATGTATTAATATCCACGACCGTCCCGATACCCATAAAAAATATCGATTGAAGACTAATCAATGACGGTTTGTTCCCTACACTAGCGAAATATATACATGTATAATTTAAAGCGCTTTGTATAGGTTACCCTGGTACGGAACAGACAGACGACTGTCTCGTGAATAGCATCTTTGTCTCTTTTTAACTTATTGTTTTAGTGCACTGGAATAAGAAGCAACGCACTATAATAATTAGTTTTTATTTTAGTCCGGGTTCTATGCTTTAGTTATTGTTCTGAGGGTTGGGTAGTATATATAAGCCTTAAGAAAATATTGGCAACACCAGGATCCAGAACTGACGTCAGTTTTCCTGTCTGTCACGGCACGGGGCGAAACGAAACGAAATGAAAATGACAGTTGTTTGATTGATTTCCGTAAGCAAGTTTTTAATTAATTTTCTTTTTGTGTTTTTTATCAAATTAAACATTGAATATGGAGCAATGAAGTGACGCTTAGAGCTTGAATCAGTTTCCTGATAGACATCATGCCTTCAAAAGTAACAATGTATAATTTTAGAAAAAATTGGTGAAAAGAATAGCCGATAGTTATTTAGCTACCAAGATATAATTTATATGATTAAAAAAGTTGATGAAAGACTTGATTACAGAATTGTATTTGCAGTTTAATTTCTTAATGACCAATATGTCGTTTCGTAGTTTAGGAAAGTTATTTAAAACGAAGAAGACTGATAAATCAGAGAGCAAACAGATGTAAGTGTAGTATTATTGTAAGCAAGCGTTCAACAAGTGTTTTATTTACGCCGGTATTTTTAGACGCTTGGTAAACCTTAGACTTGTTTGTCTTAGATTGATTTGTATTATTGGGGTGTAAGTACAGTAATATTTGATACACTTATTTATGTAGCCCAACTGTCCAAATGAACCAATAGTTACACTTGTATAATTTTACTGTGTTTCATATATTAAGTACATTAACTTCGATTCAAATTATGGTATTTCTTGTGAGTAGTGTTCTAAGTTATTAGTGGGTAAGTTATATTAGTTAAGTCCATTTTATTCTTACTTATAATTTTTATTTTACAGTATACTCCCAACAGAGGGATTTGAAAAAAGCATAGCAATGTTGCTAGCATACTCTGGTCAAGATCAAACAGAAACTGGATCTGAGGAGAGAGGTTTGTGTGCAAATGATTATTAGAAATGTAATAAAAGAGTCATAATATAATACATAGCAAAAATAAAATAAGGTTGCTGTTATCTTTGTAAATGCCACAATTTTAAGTTTTTAACATGAAATGCGAACATAGCAACAATTTAAAATGTTATAAAACTAGCATATTAGTTCCTTTGCCCATTGTGGATGATGAAACCTTCTAGAATAGGGATTTTCAAAGTTGGAGGTACAGGGGCCAGCTAAAGGAAGCATGGACCTCAAGTTATGGTCAAGGACCTTACTTACAAACTAGTTGTTGCCTGAGACTTCGTCTGTAAAGAAGTTGTTTATTGCTATCCCGAGGTAACTGCAATTTTCTGAGATAGGAATAGCCTATGTTTTAACAGGAACTTACCCATGGTCTACCTAATTTGTCCACCCGGAAAAAATGCTAACATTATTTTGAATCACATATTATTATTTTAATACAAAAATAGGTAGGTTAGGTTAGTTACGTAACTTCAGTTGCCTTAAGGGGAAAATAACCAGAAAAAGGAGCTCCACCGAAGGGCAGCATCAAAAGATGGACTTACTGTAGGCGGACCATGGGTAAGGACCCGTTTTAAACTAGGGTACCAGCTATCTCTGTTCCAAATTTAATCCATATCCATCCAGTTTCAGCGTGAAGAAGAAAGAAACAAATACCTTTACAAACTTTTGAATAGTCTATAATAGGTGGAATCCCTGTTCTAGAAAAAGCGGGCTCTTGTGGACCAATTTATAACATTTAAACTGTATAATTGTTACACAGAAAAAGCAGACAGTCCATCTCACCGCTGCAATCTGCACAGCATAGCAGTGCTGCGGTTCCTTGGCCGCAGCAATGGCCTCTCCGGTGCTGACCCGTTTGAAGATCTGGAAATTGATAAGATTGTTGATGTATTCATTGATTTTCTTAACAGTAAGACATTGTTTATGCATTTAGATTAGATTAGATTATTTATTCATTCAATATAAAATTACATCATAAATTGTACAATGTCAAGTTACAAGAACTTATATTGAAATCGTCAAAAATTACACATATAAAAAAAAAAAAAAATTGAAAAACTAATTGAATGTCACAAAATTTGGGAATTGTATAAAATAATAAAGAAGCAACAAATCATTACATTTACATAGGTTCTCCACTCAGGATCGTCATAGCTATATGGATGTCACCAAACAAGGATCATCCAATTAAAATACATAAAATAATTAAAATAACAATGTTCAGTAAAATAAAAAAAATAATATCAAGAGTACAATTCAATGTCAAAACAAATAAAAAATCCGCAAAATCAAATCCGTTAAATCATTGCTTAGTATTCTCAGCTATAAAGCTTGACTAACACAAAGCAATACAAGTACAAACATTATTAAAAATCAGTACAGCGAGTTTATAGGCGGTCTTATCGCTTAACAGCTATTTCTAACTAGACAACTAACTGTTTCGGATCCAGGAAATTAATTTAACTTATTAGTATCGACCGCTTAACTGAGTCCTTGCCCGCGCGGTACAGGGGCGACAACGGGGGCCGAGGGAGGTGCGGGCGGCAGGCGCACTACCCGCCCGCACCGCTCTCGGTCCCCTTTGTCGTCCCACCCCGCGCCCCTGTACCCGCGCGGGCGAGGACTCAGTTAAACGGTTGGTCTACATAATATGGTTAGGTCAGAGGTGCCACAGTGATTTGTTTTTTTAATGTTTCAGAAATAGAAATCCTAGAAAGGGAGCAGGATCCAGAACTGAAAGCCAGGAATGTCGCAGCATTTAACGAGGAAGTTGCTTTGATGTATCTGGCTAAATTGGATGCTGTTGTAGCTACTAACAGAGGCCATCTAGCTCTTAGCAAGGTGCAAATTAATCTGTTACATTCATAGATATGATATAATATATCCAGTGGCGTAACTATACGGCGGCAGGGCAGCAAAATGCCCAGCCAGTGGCGTAACTATAGGGTGGCAAAATTACAGGGGCCCCTAGCTCTACGGGGCCCCCAACTGGCTTGATTTAGAGCACAGAAGGGACGCTGATGCACTTATATTGAGGAAGGAGACCCATCTGACGAATTTTCCACGGGCCCCAGACGTTATAGTTACGCCACTGTGCCCAGCCCATGAGGCACGAGTACAGAAGGAACAAGGAACAATCACAATTTTTGAAGGCTTACTGAAAAAGTGGCATCTTGATATTTTTTTTATAATTACTGTTAGTTTTTTGATTTGCCACACGCCGAATAGATAAGCTATGTTGACTTGTAATGCCTGTTACCAAGAATAAATTTAATCATTTTAAAGAACCAAAAATTTTTAACCAAAAAAATTTAGTACATAAGTATTTACTTATTGTACAAATATAAAGAAACAGAGACAAATCGCAAAAAAAGACATTAAGTTTATGCACAAAGGCGAACTTATCCCTATAAGGGATCTCTACCAGTTAACCTTTGAGTAAATGAGAGGAGCATTAAGCAAGGGACAGACAGAGTGAGTTTAAAATATCCATATAGTGAAAGCCACAACAATTAAGACCTAGAGTTGGGTTAGATACTAATATATATATATATGTTTATTTTCAGTTAACCTGGCCAGACTTCCTGCTAGCTGGGATGTGGGATCATATAAAGGAAGTTCTGGAGATTGTAGCCAACAACAAGTTCAACAACATCGAGCTTTTGGTACAGCAGTTGACCTCCGTGCCGGCCATCAAATTAGCTTTAGAACGAATGAGCCACAACGAAACTTAGTAATAACGGTTTTTAATTACAGACCGATTAGAGGCCAATAATGGACGCTCTAAAAGTAAAATTAAGATTAAATCGACCAATCCGGTTACAGGCTTTCTATCGGTGTTATTTTTTAATATTTATATGACTATGGGTTAAGACATTACTAATTCTGTAATATTTTCTTTGTTTGTGTCTTGAGTAGATATTGAAAAATATAGTTTATAAGATAATAGGGTTAAATACTTCATATTTTATTGTATTCCTGTACATTAAAGTGTTTTGAATCACTTATCCTACTATCAGGAGACTGAATGAACTGTGAACTCGTTTTTATAAATCTCATTCGCATTTATAATATTAATGTTGTCTTAAGTTTTTGAACTTGTTATTGTAAGGAGAATTATCGAAATTTTGTGCCATAAAAATAAATAAGAAACAAACTGTTCTCATAGCATTTGAAACCAGCGTTTGGTGGGGCCATAAAGAAATTAATCTTAAATTAAATGATTAACATTAAAAATAATTCCTTAATGGTTCCAAAAAATGTTTTATAAGTCATGTTTCACGAGAGCTTAAATAATGTTAGTGTAAGATTCTTTTTAAATATTGTTGTGTATATGTATGAAGATTTCCAATTAGATTATTTATTGTGATGAATTATGTACTTACAGCAAAACCCGCTACAAACCACGGCGACCAGGAGTATCCTAACAGAGCCTCCGGTGTACGTTTTAGACACCAAAACGTCTGTACATAAACGCTAAAAGCAATAGGAAGCGCCACCCACTAGCGGCACAAAACGGCATAAGCTGTTATCATAGCTAGCACTTAATATTTATGCGAACGCCTTGCGTCACTGAAAAGTACTTAGCTAAGTGTTTTAAGAAAAAAATGTATACGGCTGTTATTCTTACTACCTACTTTTCTTACAGAAATAAAGTATTTGTTTTAAATTTGTCCTTTAAAGTAGTTTTATTAAGACAACGCACGGAATTTTCCAGATATGGCTGGAGGGGATGGATATCATACCACCGAACAAATTCAAGACCCGCCGTGGAACCCTCTCACGGTAAATGTTATAGTGACGTGACGTTACACTGAATTGACCCCTCCCGCTACTAGGCTCCCATGACTATGATCCCATAGGATTCTAGCATAATGTTTTTATCCCTGGTATATCAAATGATCATTTTTTATGCTTTTTGACTCCCATAATATCCACGGCCAACTTAAGTATTTTTTCGCTTCGCTCCAAAGATACTGTCCAATGGGATTCAGTGGCAGTACAAGGAAATTCATGTGGCTTTTACTGTGAAAACGTTCTATGGTGGGTCAGGAATCAAATTGTTCGACTGTACGGACCTTACTAGGAACTTTATAGTTATGTAATTTTTTGGGATGAAAATTAGCTTATTCCATCCTTTAACCATTCTCTATGTCAATTTTAATCCAGATCAATTCAGCCATTTTAAAAGTCTTGATTAAACCTATATTTTTTGAAAAATAAAGGTCCGTGATGTAAACTGTCGGCTTTGTTCGCTGATCTAAAGTATCTAGTTTGTCCCGAAATGTTTATATATCTTACGTAATAAAACGTAGTGATTATATCCTCATTGGTACTTCCTACAATTATTTTCGTTAGCGTTTATTATTATCGTCACGTCCTACAGTCACGTCCATATGCGTCCCAGGCCCCTGAAAAAATTATAATAGCAACACTAATTCCACAGATACTCACCATACGATACGTCACTTGGCACACACCCACACACAACCACCCATAGACTGTTGCTATGCTATTAATAGTCTTGTTTTTGAGACCGGCCGGTAAGAGCAGGAAGCCAGTTTAGTTTTAAATTAAAAAAAACGAAGGAGAAGTTTAGTTTAGTTTGCTCGGTGCTCGCTCGCTTTGATTGTTGACAGACAGTGCAACGCGGCTCGTGTCCTAAAATAATATTTGTCCTGCTCGCAAAACAAAATGTAAGTATCTTTGATTATTTACGTATAATGGGTGTGTCTTGCTTGTTTATACGTGGTTGATGATCACGCTGCGGCCTTGACCGCTGTTTTGAATCGTTATTAGACTATTGATGTCGCCGGCACGTTTATACAACTCAAGTTTATGATTTGTTCTAGCTAGAATTTAACGTGGTTCATCATCATCACTATCACTATCACTATCACTATCACTTCATTTTCACTATCACTACATAGTATAAAACAAAGTCGCTTTCTCTGTCCTTATGTATGCTTATGTCTTTAAAACTACATAACGGATTTTGATGCGGTTTTTTTTAATAGATAGAGTGATTCAAGAGGAAGGTTTTTATGTATTAATTCTACGCAGACGAAGTCGCCGGCAAAAGCTAGTCCTGAATAAGGCTGATTTTGGGTTCTGCTACAGATATAGGTACCTACTTATTATCGAGTCCAGTTCTAGTGATTGACCTTCACCTTAAGTGGCATCGCTATAACTAACATTCCTAAGACTCGTCCATTCTCTCGATGGGCTTTTATTTTCCCATTTGCGCGGGAAGAGAAGCAACTCGTACATTCTGTTTTTTCTTTGCTCTCAGACCAGCATTGAAGGAATCATGCTAATAGTGTCCTTTAGGTCTTGTTTGCTTAGGCTATGTCTACCCCGTAGGGGATATAGACGTGGTTTGTGTAGTGTATACAGTATACATCAGATTTAACTATAGTATACAGTATACTACCTATACGGAGTAGGTATTTGATGATTGACTTGCGCCTATCGCAACCTGATAGAGTTTTAGATATCAGCGTTAGGAATTTCCTTAAAATTTCGTGGGTATTTCCGACACAGGAAAATAGTACTGTTACAGTTGCAAAAAAGAACACTGAAGAACGAATAATTATGACGAAAGAATAGGGGAAATGGGTCTAGAGTAATATTTTTTAAACAAAATAAGCATACCTTCGTAAATAAAACAAAATGCCAAAATATGCTTGACAACATTTTGGAAAAGAGCTGATGCTCTTCAACTTCAAACAGCTAAACAGATTTTTACCAAACATGGTTAAGAACCACACGTCAAACTTGCTTATCCGAGCAAGCATCGTGTCATTCTCGATATCTTAAGAAAAAGTGTGTCCCAAAACATCCACTCCAGTGCGTCACTTTTTTGTTCGTAGTTTTTTTATTTTTATCGAACGTGACGAAGACGAACACGAAAAAAAATCCATAGTAAAATCCGGGACACATTTTTCTTGTATGAGAATCGATAGGGTAAACTATTCTGAGTAAGAAAAACCCAAAATATTTAAATTCTTATCTACGGGCATTTCAACAAGATTTTGTAGAAGTGTCTACTTTACTTTGGGTTCTGGATTTTAGGTAGGTACATCACCGCGCATGATGACGTACCTAGTCCGAAATTTGTGGTGCAATAGTCGTGTACTTAGGTAGGTACCTACTTATTTTCATAGCCATTTTGTTAGTAACTTGTAGACATGGGAAACATTGCCTATAGCTTTATCAGTTTAATACGTATCGTTATCAATATCCGTAATCCATAATGTCGAAAATAATGACAAGCATAAAATTGAAAGAAAGCAAATCAATCAAATCTTGGTTTTACTAGAGGTATAAGTAATTCGTGTTCATGTCATTTTTTGATTTCTTTATGTTTTCTACTGATACAGGCAGTCAAAGTCATGCATGACTAATAACACCCTTGGGGGGAAAATAGTGTTACTTACATCTTTTTAAAATAAACAAGCATAGTACCCTATCATCACGCGACTCTCTTACTCATTGTACAAATAATAGTAGTAATAGTAGTAAATGCTTTCTTGTACAATAACCTAACCTAAAAATTTCATTTTAGATACAAGCTTTTTTGCAGACTGTACTTTTTGTTGACTACTTGCATTGTTATCCGTCCTACATAAAGTGAACCAAATTTGAAGTCAATCGGACCAACCGTTGAAGAGTTCCCTCCTGCGGAGACGGTCCTGGCTGGACCACCAGAATTTTACACCAACTTGACAATTGTCGGCGACACACAGTTCGAAATGCAAGGCGTAGTCAATATGAAGCCAACCGACGTATATTTTGGTCGAGTTTGTAATATAAACAGAATAGGGACCAGATTATTATATTGTCATCTGACTTATACAAGTATCAGTGCAGCAGTGGCGTAACTATGACACACAAAATGTCACGGGCCCCTAGCTCTAGGGGGCCCCAAACTAGCTTGGTTTAGAGCACAGAAGGGACGCTGATGCACTTCTTTATATTGAGGAATTGCCATGGGCCCCAGACGTTACACTTACGCCACTGACAAGTATGCAAAAGTTTAGCTCAATAGGATGAGAATATCTGCATCAAAATTGAGTCACAAATTTCACTCGGACAACATACATTGCAACTTAATATAAATCTTTTAAAATAAAGAAACAAACATTGCCATCTTTGGACAGAAAAAAATAACGTTCACATTCGTTAATTTAGGACACATTTCGCAAAAACCCTTGAAGTGTCATACAAGATGACAGTTTCCACCTTTTAAGTTGGTCCTAAGCTAATAACGTGAGTACATAATAACTTCAATTCGGTGACAATGACAACCTAGCGTTGATTCTATCTATGAACTTTAACAGCTGAAAAATACCTATTTTTTGCATGTTTTCTAGTTGTAGAAATATTGCCTCGATGTTTGAAAAGTAAAATGACCAGGCAAGGTCAGATTAAAATAATACTTGGGATTGTATAGCACTTCGAAACAACAAATTTAGGTTATCGCCTATCTCGATAAGGCTTCCGAATCAAACATGTGGCATATATATGTATACATGTTGCTGTAGTACTTATAATATAACGTATCAAGCGAGTGTTATTTTTGCTTAGTATTGCTTCGGACTTCGCTTGACTAACAGGCCTAACAGCTAACCTAAACGTAAGTTTAGAATAAAAGGTCGGTGTTTGACTCTTGGAAATTGTTTTATCAAATTGTGGCATGGATTTTAGGCAACACATAATACTTTTTATAATTTTTAAACCATACCGGTAAAGTAATCGGTAGGTTTATGTGTTTTTTTTGTTAGTGTGATTATTGCTTTTGAATTAAAGCAATCTAAGAGGTTGGTGAAGCAAGCGATTCTAAAATCGTTGCTGTATTAATTCTAGAGAGTTTTTAATGTTTTTTACACTGTGTCCTTACACTAATCGTTATTCTTTAATTTACAGTAGTGTTTCTATTTTATCAACTTCGGCAAACTTCGGTGTGTTTTGTCAATTTAGCTACTTACCACCACACCAGGCAAGGGAATTTTCACTTCTCGTCAAAACAACTACTTTACAACATGAGTAGTAGCATGTTTATACGGATACTTATTTTTTGTCCTAGCCGCGTTATTAAGGTACATATTAACATGTACGGGTCAATATTTATCTTTTTTACGCGGTTTTTCGTCATTAACCTCTCAGCAAATCACTACATAGTATAAAACAAAGTCGCTTTCTCTGTCCCTATGTATGCTTATATCTTCAAAACTACACAACGGATTTTGATGCGGTTCTTTTTAATAGATAGAGTGATTCAAGAGGAAGGTTTTTATGTATAAATCTACGCAGACGAAGTCGCGGGCAGAAGCTAGTAATTTAATAAATTAAAAGAAGATGATGTTCAGAGTTAACTTCTGACAACAAGTCGGCTGATGCCGAGTCTAGATTCGACTCTCCACAATCTACAATCCGTGAGCTCTTAGAATGCTATTCGGGTTTCGGGTACCATCAGCCCATTCAAGTGTCAACCCCATAAAAGTAAGTGAGACAGCAAGAAACCCGAATGGCATTCTAAGAGCTCACGGACTAGTTTCTTGAGAGTTGTTGCAACTTTGTCTTTTCCTTGTGGTAATATTAATAACTAATAACTGATCGCCGCGGAAGGATAATACATATAATGACGCTTGACCCAAGCGGTCTTCGGCGGCTTTTCTCTTTTCAGACCCTTGTTCATTCTTACTCTCTCTCTGCGTCATCCCATTTCATTTGGGGTCGGCTCTCGTTATTCGCCAATAATCTGTTTAGGGTCGTCGAGACGTCTAGTCTTTGGACTCTTATTATATGTTTTGCCTTAGTCCGTTATGGTCTACCATTCAGACCATTTAATAGGACTAAACGGACGAAATAATACATTTAGGCCCAATACTTCCGGAAGGTAGGTTTAGGTTAAGTTTTGCATCGGCCAGAAGGGCCAAAACCACGGAGGAATAGGACCTCCGCGTCAGCGGAGCTTTGTTGACACTGTTTCTGTGCCGATTGGGATCGGGTAAAAACGCGACTGTGGAATTAATCGGATAATTATGTCCGTTAAGTCCTATTAGTGGGACCAAATGGAATTTTCTGTTCGTTTATTCCTATTAATAAGGCTGAATGGTAGAACAAAACGGACTATATGTATATTTTTTGTCCTCAGAACCATGCCTAACATCAAGTTCCACTACTTCCCCATCAAGGCTCTGGGTGAGCCCAGCCGTCTGCTCCTGGCTTACGGGGGAGAGGAGTTCGAAGATAAGCGCGTCTCACCAGCCGACTGGCCTGCCTACAAGCCTAGTGAGTACAACAGACAAACACTTAGGTACATCAAGGCTGGCCAAATGCAAGTCTGACTCCGGCATAAAGAGTTATGTAAATTTGCCATTATTATTTATCGTTTTCTTCGCAGTGTTGATTGCAATCAAAATATTTTAAGATCGTCTTTTTGTATTGTTTTTTAATTATTTTTGTTAGTTTAACAATAATCTAGTGAGGCATGACATGAATTACACTTGGTCCGATTTGTGAAATAAAGGGTTAAGCAAAAACGCCGAAAAACACATTCGTTTTATGGATGAACTTGTTATTGTTTAAGTTACAGCCTATTCCCTATGGTTCCCTATCGTTAGCCACAATTTCATATGCCATCAACGTATTGTTTGTCATAACTCTTTTTTTCTTATAAACTGTTGATTATTCAGGATTGTTATAAAGCTAACCTAATCTAAACTATAAGAGTTCTAGAGGATGGTCATTTCGAAGCTCCAGAAAAATTACGGTTTCAAAGAAAAAAAAAGAATTATGGCATATGAAATTCAGGAAAATGAAGGGATTCGCAGTCCTGTGACAAACGGACAGTCTGTCAGTAAAGCTTTATTAATGTGTCCCATTGGCATAGTCGTCTGTATATGAAACCCTAAAATACTAATACATATTTACACAAATCACGTCTTCATCCCTTACGGGTAGACAGAGCCTAAGGTAACAAAAGGCCAAATTTAGCATGATTGCAGGCGTGGGAGTATAGGTGGAAAAGGGAATCAAAATAGTGATGGGTTGCTAGCCGCATCGCCTATGACATGATTCCTAAGATTTTCGCCCGTTCCCTCGATGGGCTTTACCATCTGTGCGGGAGGAGAAGCAACTGGTACATTCTATGTTTTTTCTTTTTCTTTACTCACATACACCAGCATGCAAGAATGAAACGAAAGAAATGTATGTTCATTATTTTGGAAAGTTGAAGGACTTAGCAGAATTGCTGATGTTCAGTCCTCGCTTTGTAGGAAGGATAGCGTTGTTGTCATAACATTCACGTTGAGGATTTCCTGCTTCAAATGAAGTGTTGCCGCGAATTGTTACGCTTTGATATTAGTCATCACACCAAACATTACATCAGTCTAGTTTGTTATGGTCCTGAGTCCAGTAGGCCTATTACCTAACTCGCTCGCAAACGCCATAGTGTTCATTTTGACAGTTCTTGTATGAATGTGACAGCTAGCTGATTCCGATGCCAATTGTCAGCCCATACATGAACTGTCAAAATGAGCACGATGGCGATTGCGAGCGAGTTAGGTAATAAGCCTACTGATATGTAAGTTAGGAACAGAGATGTACAAAATGGTTTTAAAAAAGCATTTAAATACAAAATGCAAAATACTTTTCAGATTTACTATTTCAAATGCAAAATACCAAATAGTTTAGCGTTTTGTATTTCAAATGCTAAATGCAAAATAGGTATTTTCAAAATACTTTTTCAAAATAAAATACCTTTTGATCAAATATCAGACATTTTTATTTATTTTAGGTATTTATCATGAGAAATAGAGACACGATGGCGAGCCGAACAAAAACGTCTAATAACATGGCACCTTATGCATGACATTTTGATCAAATTTATCAGTACGCGTATGAATAAATTCTGTTACGTTAATAATTAATAATAATAATACTCCTTTCAACATGAAACTACCGTGAGACTTAATCATCATTACACATAAACGGATAACTCACGTATAAAAAGTCGAGTGATGCTCGACATGTTTCGGACTATTTCGTAGTCCTTCTTCTTGGAGCGCTCGCCCCGGCGGCAGCGAAACGAACACTGCGCGCCAGCGCTCTGCTCGCGCGGCTGTTCGACGCAACTGACAGCGGCGCACAACTACCCTCGTTTTAATCGTCATTTTTAACGTTTTCTTGTGTTCGTTTCGCTGCCGCCGGGGCGAGCGCTCCAAGAAGAAGGACTACGAAATAGTCCGAAACATGTCGAGCATCACTCGACTTTTTATACGTGAGTTATCCGTTTATGTGTAATGAATAATAATACTCACTTAAAATAATGTAAAGCAAGTAGACTAATGAAAAGAGAGCCATGGCTCCATTTTGTGAATTGTTTGGCTATTTATTTCGGTTGGTTGTGCATCTAGTGCGGCAATACAAGCGTCATTCGTTCATTTCATTTTGTTTGACTGGTATAAATGTTGGATAAACTTAATCAAAAAGTATTTTGCATTTTGAAATGAATATGAAAATGCAAAATACATCTCGAAAGGTATTTCAAATAAAATACAAAATAGTTTTTACTAAAAGGCATTTAAATGCAAAATACAAAATACGTATTTTGCATTTTGTATTTGCATTTTAAATAGAAGTATTTCAAATAAATCGCATCTCTGGTTAGGAACGACCGAGTTTGATTCCCGACGAAGGGAGTTGAATTTCTCCGTGTTGAGCTGGAATTAACATCAAAACACTTTAATTTAAGCAATAATTCAATTGGCATTTAAATTTTAATTGAATAAACTGTCACAGGTTCTGTAATAAGCTAATTTTTTATTCACTACTATTATACTTCGAAATATTGCTCTTCCATGCTGGTCTGGGAGTAAAGAAAAAAACATAAAATGTACCAGTTGCTTCTCTTCCCGCGCAGATGGTAAAAGTCCATCGAGGTGAAATCGAGTGAGCGAAAATCTTAGTAATCATGTTATAGGCGATGCGGCTGGCAACCCATCACTATTTTGATTCCCCTTTCGACCTATACGCACACAATCATGCTAAACGTGGCATTTAAGTCTTGTTACCTTAGGGGTAAAGACGAGATGTATGAATACTTCAAAACTGCAATGAAATTTCTTTTCCGTAGGAGGGCAATGGTCATTAATTAAATCTTCGCAAGAATGAGGTTCTAGGTACACGGGTTAACCGGCGTTTAGGAAAATTAAACACGGTGTGCTAGAGCATTGCGAGAGATTAGAACAGTGTATTCCTGAGGTCATAAAGAGTAAAGAATGTTAAATGAACACAGGTCATATTATGCGTTTTCAAGTTTAATTTTGTATGAGCGTGGTCGAAAAAACGCTTAGTTCGACATGAATGCACTGTTCAAATTTCTCGCAATGTCTAACTAAATTCACCAAGCTCGAAATGCGCACATACACTGTATACATACATAAAGTAGTTGTAATGACAGAATTATAAAGTTTTAAAAGGTAGTTTGGACCGGAGATGACGCTTGCAAATATATCTATAGTTAAAAATGGTCATTAATGCTGGAAAAATACTTTTTCATACGTATACTACACGAATGCGATGTTGTCTATACATATAATAAAATCGTTGAGACCAAAAAATCTGTACATTGAAGATTAAAAAAAAAAACCGACCACGTGACTTAAAATCGGTAACTGAACATATTAAAACCATTTTTAAAATTTTTGTTTGTTTGTTTGTTTGTTTGTTTGACTGAGCATCACGTAAAAACTACTGAACGGATATTAATGAAATGTTCACAAATCGATTCCAATAAATTCAGAATAGGATATAGGCTACAGAAATTGTGGAAAATTTTGGAAAAAGGGGGTGAAAAGGGGGGTTAAAGTTTGTATGAAAAAAGAAAATTAGATTGTTTTAGAATCATGAAACTCAGAATAAATACTTAATAATAAAAATAAAGAAATACCTGTTTTAGCATTTTTTTTTAATCTCATCCAGAGGCGCAAAAAAGAGGGTTTTGTGTTTAAAATTAATTAACTTCATACACCTATACAATAAAAACCAATAAAGCGTAACCTTTTGAAATTGCTAAATAATACTTCCAATTTAATACAGGTAAATATAATTTCTCAGTTTTCTTGAAATTTGATTTTTGAGGTGATTACGCACAAAATAGCGGAACTCAAGAAAATCAGCTTCCTCGGTATAAGTAGTTGGTAATAGTTACAAACAAAATAATACTACGAAGAAAATAGATAGATACAAATGTACATAAGACATAATAGCCGGAAAAGCGTGTCAATTTTGAAAAAACATTAATATAATAATTACATGCTGTACAGGCATTTTTTCAACGAAGAGATTTTTGTCGATCCTAAATCAACCTAAATTGGCGTCCTAAATTGTGTTCTTTACCTAACAACTAAAGTTCAATATGCAATACCGTTACTTTTGTTTTTATTTATTGCGCCATTATTAACAACGTGTTCGGTTTTTGAACGCACTCTTATTTGAAAACCTGATATTAATATGAGGGCGGCGTGAAACGCTTGGCTGTATGTTCTTGGTACCTTTGCCTATAAAAAGCAAAATCAAAGGGCGCGTTTACGCCTGCGCTACGAACATGTCAGAATTTTATTGTGAAAAGTTGGTGCTTTTAGTATAAATCTGACAGCGAGCGAACCTAAACTGAATCGCATTAAGACATCATGGCAACTATGGCAAGGCCCCTGTATGTAATTAATTTGTAGAATGATAATAAGTGTTAATAATCTGTAATTACGTACCTACTTAAACCAAGAAAATAAATTAAAAAAGCTTCTGTTAGAAAAAATTGAGTCGCAAAATATTAATTAAAACAGATTAGTAAATGAATTGTTAGTTGTAAGGTAAAAACAGGTAAACATTTATGTATTATTTGGTTAGAATAGATTTAATTTTTTTAAATTAATCAGGGTACAAATATCGTTAAAGTGAGCGCAGTATTCGCCAATAAGCGTCATAGTTTGGCGAAATTAATAGTGATGTAATTAAAACTGTACTTAGCTTTTTTGAATAAAGAAACTATAAACAAAACTATAAATAAAACTATTTGTAAAATAAAGTATAAATAAATGTGATGAGTAATTAACCAGTTTGCACTTGATTTTTTTTCAAGATTCGGTGTCGCAAATTATTATTTTCATGACGTAATTCTAAAAGTATAGTTTCGTACATACTTTCAGTGGTTCATGTGACGAAGTTAATAGTAATAATAATAATAATTTTGATATCGAGAAAAGCCGTAAGTATCACAAAAACACACGCGGACGAAGTCGCGGGCAACAGCTAGTTTGAAATACAATCGGTCCTATCATTTAATTACGCCATATTATTGATTATCCAAAACGCATTGTTCAGTTATCGATACTAGAATGAAAGTTCATTTAATAAAGTATACAAGCACGCCTTACAAGAGGCCGTTCGTCGTGTGTTTAAACAACGAACGAAACTCAACGAAACTTATTGATTCCATAAAACAGGCGAGCCTGGTGATAAGATAACGGGGCCTGTAAAACACATATCACGCTGTTACTATTTACAATTTTACAGTAGTTACGTCAGGAATGAATAGCGTATTTTTGTATTTTGATCTTGATAGCGATATCTGAGTAGACAGGGGGTCCTTAATAATTCTAGTGAATGGGAAAGGTTGTCTTTATCATTTTATTTTATCACGCACAGCAGGTGGCTATACCGTTTATAGCGCAGTCACTAGCTTGTATCTCTTCGTAGAATTGATCACCAACTTGCATCTCGAATAGTATTTGAGGTTTTATGAAATAAATACTTTCAGTGTTCAGTCCTTGATTACCATTATATGTGGTAGAAAGAATAGCCTTTTAGTTTAGTATGTAGCTTCGCTAGGCAAAATTCCAAATTTGTTCTATTCACTCTGCTATGCCATGAACGTCATGCTTAGAAACAAAATTACTAACTCGGTTAGACTACAAAATACTTAGCGGCAAAAACATAACCCTCCTTTTTGGCTTTGCCGGAGTCGCATCCTCGCATCACATATCACATATGCAGGCAGGGTCACTCACTACCAAGGCAACAGTGGCCGAAAAATGTTGACAAGATGTTGCGCGAGCTTGCTTCCTCGCATTTCTTGCCAACATAGAGCTTTTCTTTGAGTAGTTTTCAGCTTGAATTCCAATATCTTAGATACGAGTATTTATACTTCCTCCTAATGACGTCACCCAGATTACAGCGGGAAAAATGACGTACACTTGGCAACGGACGATGGAAAAAGAAACTGCAAGTCATTTTGAAAACAACGACCACTCTCGGTTAGATACGTGGACGATGTATGTGTTGCCTCATAAAATTACAACAGTTGCATATATTAAACATAATAACAGGTCATAGAAAACTGTCTTTTTACTTAAGGTATGTCAATTGAGCGTTTAAAAAATAAAACTACAATATTTTTTTCCTAGAATGTAACTATTTTGGGTTTTGCTTACACAGAATCGTTTACCCTATCGACTCTCGTACAAGAAAACGTGAGTCCCTGATTTTACTATGGATTTTTTTCCTGTTCGTCACGTTCCATACATACTATAAAAAAACGACCAACAGAAAAGTGACGAACTGTAAGTTATGGGACACAATTTTTTTGTATAAGGATCGATAGGGTAAATGTTTCTGAGTAAGAAAAACCCAAAATAGTTTAATTCTGAAAAAAACTATTATGTAGACTTCTTTTGGAAAACGCTCAAATACATGTTTAAGTTTAAGACATTGAAAATTTGTTGGCGAAGGAATTCATTATTGTTTTATTTAGAGAAAGAACAGAAATACATGTGAAGAAATTACTCTTTTGATTTAAATTCTTAATAGACAGTCATGCGTCTACCTCTTTAAAAAGTTCTCATTAACAAATTTAAATAAACATTTTATTGCATGTTATACATTTTTTGTTGTTTTATAACAAGTGTTAATCTATGGATAACCACACACTGGAAGTACTTGATAAAACGTAGAGCACATAAAAGGAAGAATTATGATTGAAGCATGATTAATATAGCAAGTTTACGTAACATCGAAATAAAGACTTCAAATTTAAATTAAAACCAATGTCATCTGAGTTTTAGCATTAAAAACGTCGGAGTAAATCTCGAGTATGTTATTTTCGGTTAGTTCTCGATTCGTCTGATTCTTCCTTCGTATTATGGTTTCATCGAATTCTCGTTTAATCGGAAAATCGTATTTGTAAAAAAATACAAGAAAGGGCCAAACTAAATTGGACAAAATATAACTGTTTTGTATGTACAATTCTAAACAGGTTATGCCAAATTATCATGATTAGGTATATTGATTAGGTAATCCGATAAATAAATTATGATAAAGTCAAGTTTTTATTTAATAAATAAGTAAAGCCACGACGTTTCCATAGTTTAAATGATCGAAACCCCAGAATAAAATAACTAATAGTAGTAGCAAAGTCAACTGCAGGCACTAGCTTGCAGAAGTAAAACGTATTTTTCATACTATCCATGTTTAAAATCTCAGATAAAACTAATTAAGCTCATTACAAAAGATCCATTGTAAGTTTTGCACTGGATGTAAATAATAGCTAAAACCAATGTCAACCTGTCAAAAATGTTGACACATCACGGTTTCCTAAACAACTTAGCATGATTCCAAATAGTTTATTACAAAACATTGTGCAACATTTATTGCATAATGTTTTGTTTGAAAAAGTTACGGTTTCAGATCTGTAGATCGTGGTTTGAAATTTACAGATACTTGTTCATACATATTTTCCTAGTTAGATAGATAGGTAGATTCGAACCAGGGGGCTATTCCGAAATTCAATTTTCGAAGTTCACTCAAATTAATGACTATTATAGTCAGCGGAACGACACGAAAAAACTTTGAAAATTTCGGTGTAAGGCGAGGAGAAGGCCTCCCCATCACCGATATCTATAGTTTAACCAACCTATTAAGAGTGGTAACGTTATGCAATTCATATGAAATAAAAATTACGCCAAGCTGAAATTGGCGATTAATGCACTCTGATTGCCCAGCCAAAGGTCAAAATGGTTAAAAATGGACAAAGAGGAATAAAGTTGAGCAGGCAGCTATTATCAATAGATGGATACTATGGATAGTTGATATTGGATAGTTGATGGCTTGGTTATCTTGCACGTGAGTAGCGGAATAGCAAGGTAAATATTTGTTGTTCATTGAAAACTCGATGGATTTTAATAGAAACCAAAAAGTAATTATATGTATAATCAAAATCCTAATTACTTAAATAGGTTTATTCCATGTAGGTTGTAGAAGATAAAAGAAAACAACAAAGGAAAATGTGGTTCTAGTATGGTGTAAGCCTAAAAATCTATGGTCCCAATCTATTTTGATTTTGGACTCACTGTCAAATGAGGCCTGCAAAGCGTAGCAATTGGGTAATGACATGTGTAGGCGAGGGACTCAGCACCATTGTGCAAGTCATGCTGACTGGTCATTATCATTACCAAGGTCGGTCACGGCCGAGGCCACGTCATATCTGACACGGTATCTTTGTGTTCATATTTTCGTAGTAACTAACTCTGAACATTTCTGCGACTGAACACCTCATTTCCTCCATCAGAAAAAAAAGCAATAAAGCACACACACATGTCACATTGACTTGTGAGTAAAAATATGCTTTAATGGGGGTGCGAGTCGGGTTACCTCCGCGAGTGATCAATAACTACGGTTCGTTTTTGGATCCGTCCGAAGAGCAGTGCTTGGTCCGGTGCACCCTGGGCATCGGTTAATGATTTCCTGGCGGTCTCCGAGGGATATCATTATCCGTTGGCCAAGAGCCCGATAGGGGGAGGGGTCTTTTGACCGTGTTCTACCGTACAACGTTGCCGACATTTTTGTTACAAGATTTTTGAATACTTGATTACTTTGACATTAGCGAAATCATCGCATGCATCGTACGATGGGGTCATTAAAAAAAAAAGGGCTTAATGTTTTAAGCCGTACAGTACAAATGACATTGTACCTTAAGGTCGTAAAGGACTTTCTTGGTCGACTATACTTTTGTAATAAGAGAGATGTTAAATTCGCTTCCGCGCATTCAAGGTCAGGCTCAAGATGTTTACCAGGAACTGTACACCAAACCACTCACGTGAACTGTATCTACCTAATGCACTCTACGCGGCCACTTGGCCACGCTCATTTCGACGGCGCAGCTCCATTTCATTTCCGTTGACTTCCCATCGAATGGGACATGCAATCTGAAGCAATTGAATAATGTGTAGGTGCGGATTCAATACCATTGTGCAAGTCATGCTGAATAAGCTAGGCAGGAGTACTGTCATTCATCAACAAGGCCACGGCCGCCTCAGATTATTGGCGGATGACCCATTTTGTTTATGAATAACAGTGGTGTCGTAAATAGACTCGTTTCTTTTTTTTATTTGATCATTACAGGTTAGGAACAGAATAGGTATGCCTTTGGTCATAAAAAAAAAACAAATCAGTTGGGTTGGTTAAAGTCGTAGACCCAGGTCAAAGTAATGGCCGGGTTACAATACGCCTTAGCATGTGGGTACAGTTGCACGCACACAATTGTAACCTAACTTTGTCCAGCAAGCTGGTTGAGAGAAAAATTTGCCGTTTCCGGAATTCTGTGTTTACTTATTATTTGGCCTGAGTCGCAGACTCGCAGATGTGACAAATCTGCAAATAAAAGCACGAGTGGCAAAAAAATGGCCGGATTTTTTCAATTGGGAATGGATGATTATTTTAAAAGTGCTTGGTGATTTTTCTATTGACAGGAATAACCATCCTTAGCTACAGAAAAAAGTTGCAGAGTTTTCCGTCGAGCCAAATATTTTATAAAATAAAAACATTTTCCTCAGTCTCTCGGCAGCAACAACACTACCGATTCTTATATGAGAAATTAATGGTATTTTTAATGAAATACCCCATGTATGGTAACCAACAATTTACAGACGGCGCCACTTAGCCGTTGCTTCTTTTAGCTTCCGAGAGTGCTTGCTATCAACTTCAGTGACAAATGTCATTGTGTACCTACTACAGATTCAAGCAGCCATTTTTTTTTTAAATTTGATATGTTATGGATGTACTGCTTATCACCCGACATGGGGCCGCCGAGAGACCGAGTAAAATGTTTTTATTTTTATAAAATATATGGCTCGACGGAAAAATCTGTAACTTTTTTCTGTAACTAAGGATGGTTATTCCTATCAATAGAAAAATCACCAAGCACTTAAAATAATCATCCATTCCCAATTGACTAAAAAACGTCTTCTATAGAGTTAAGCTTCCGCAGACACTGCATAAAGTTTCAATTAGGCATCTTTTCTAGTGTGCCGCTTTTATTAATAATTATTTTTTCTTACTTTCTTTCTAAAATTTCGGATGAGATCAATTCGTAACTTCCAACCATTCTCTCCAGATACCCCGTTCGGCCAGATGCCCGTGATGGATGTGGATGGCAAACAATACGCGCAGAGCTACGCCATTGCACGCTACCTCGGCCGCAAGTACGGGCTGGCCGGCGCTGACATCGAAGAAGATTTCCAGATCGACCAGAACGTAGAGTACCTTAATGACATTCGCGCCAGTAAGTATATTTATTCATTGTTTATCCAATACACATCTTGTACCTCCTCAAAACACACACACACACACTCAAATCATTTCTGTATCCCTTACGGGGTAGACAGAGGCTAAGGTAACAAGACCTAACGGCCACGTTTAGCATGGTTGTGGGCGTATAGGTGGAAAGCGGAATCAAAATAGTGATGGGTCGCTAGCCGCATCGCCTAAAACATTACTCCTATGCGCATTCCCTCGATGGGCTTTTACCATCTGCGCGGGAAGCGAAGCAACTGGTACATTCTATGTTTTTTCTTTACTCCCAGACCAGCATGGACCCATATCAAAATATAGGCACATCAAAGAGAATCTCGTCGGACCGTAACAATGAAGAGCACCACAATAACGTTCTAGAACATGTTCTCCTTTTACACCAAAAGAACTTGACAAATCGAGCGTAGATTACTGTGTGATATTCTCAGTGTGTCCATTAGATACGTACGAGGATAAATCTTCTCGGCTTTCTCTTGCTTAACTTTGATTGGCCGCGATCCGCGGATGGAAAGTTTTTCACATATCAATCATCCAATAGGTATAGGTAGCTATAGCTAACCATTTTTTTTCCTTTACCATAGAGGCTGCTGCCGCTCATTACGAGCCTAATGTGGAATACAAGGCGAAGAAGCACGAAGACTTCAGCAAGAACGTGTATCCGGAAATGTTGAAGAGGCTGGATGCAATCCTCAAGGCTAACAACGGATACCTCGCTTGTGGCAAGGTAAGTCATACTCGTAAGATTATGGGTATAGTCTATAGGTATGAGATAGGTACATCGGAGCTGCTTCTAGGTTAAGAATTAAAAATATCTCAATCCGATTTTCCATTGCGTACCTAAGTGGTGACGGAATTCTTTTTACACATATTTTGGCAGAGGGGCTCCACCACTGGGTCGCGTCGTCGCAACGGATCAACGCATTGTATGCAATTTCAGAGCATCTTCAGAGCATCTACTACGGAAATAATTGCCTTTAGTGCTCTGAAGTTGCCCTGAAGATGCTATTTATTATTTGTTATTTATTGAAAATGCGAACTAATGATGTGAGCCGAATTTCAAACTGATCAATCAAAAAACTTTGCTTCATTTTGGTGTTCCATAGTCCATAGGTTATGAATGACATTGCGTTTATTGTTTTGGTTTTGATTCAGGCCTTCGACGTTATACATTAATGGATCAAGTTGACGTGCTATTCTGATTCTCCAATAACTAAACCATGACAAATTCATGATATTCATTTCTTACCTTTACAGTTGACCTGGGCTGACTTCGTCTTTGCGGGTATCTATGCCTATCTGAAGTCCATGATGCAGACCCCTGACCTGGACTCCCAGTATCCCAGCTTCAAGAAGCTGGAGGAGACGGTCTACTCGCTCCCTAAGGTCAAGGCTTGGGCTGACTCCGCACCCAAGTGCGACTTCTAGGTTGATATTTTTGGTGGAGGACGTTGTTACTCACTTTTCTTCTTTGTCTGCTGCGCCAATTCCATTTTACTTTTGTATTGTATCCATTGAATTTTATAATACTGCTTTGTCGATAACTTTTTAAAGGTTAGATTGCGTCTGAACAACTTACAGTAATCTGTAGTTTTTCACTAGATTGAAAAAGTTTCTTAATTTCAGACAAACTTAGGTAATTTTGTGGTCAAATTTGTTTAAGCGCAGCTACCATTGATATTTACCAAAATAACTGAAATTTGTTATATTATAAACAAGAGATAATTGTTTGTTAGTTTTTAAGATTGTGTATCTGGTATGCATGATAGTGTTTATTCGCATAGGTTCTAAGGATATGAAAAAGTTGAAACTGTATTTTTGAATCTAATAAAGCCTTGTGTATCTAAAAAGTACATCGTGTTTTGATTTACTCTCTTGTTGTCCTGAATTAGTATTGGATAGCTTAGGTACCTATCAAAACATATACCTATAGTATAATTGAACGAACTTACCTGACGTGAAGTAGGTACTATCATAATTATATGAAGCTCCTTGTCCTCAAGTGGGCGTTAATCAGCGTCAGACTTGTGTAGAATAAGTCTAGATTCTAAACCAGGTTTAATTCGGCTTTGGGTCGTGGTCCACCTGCAGTTTGTCCACCTGGTTTTCGACGGAGCTCCGTCCAAGGGCGGAGCCTCTTATTCTGGGTATTAAAATTAAATTAAAAAAATTAAAATAATAATCAGTGTTTCGAAAGAATGGCACCATTTTTTCCGGATGGACCAAATTTGGTAGATCTCGACCCATAACCTGTTTAGTCTTGCCATACATAAAGTATGTATAACGCTTTCAACATAAAACTACCGTGAGACTTAATCATAATTACAATAAACGGATAACTCAGACGGATGACTCGAGAGGAAGGACTACGAAATAGTGCGAAACATGTTAGTCCGGTCAAATTAGACCAAAAAATAAGAGTAAAGTTACATAAATTCCCACCAAGCTGAAAATCGAGTATGTCGAGCATCACTCGACTTTTTATGCGTGAGCTATCCGTTTATGTGAAATTAGGTATAACGCTACTAAACTAAGCTTAAAACTAAATCGACGTTTGGTTTTTAACCGTTACGGATATCCTTTTATCCCTATATTTCCCGTGGCACTACTGTCTAAAGATTTCTATTTCAAAATCAAGTTTAACATAGTCGACGGAGCTCCGCTTACGTGGAGCTCCTACTTTTGGGTATTTTTGGCCCTTTGGACCTGTTGAAGATATAACATAACCTAAACCTACCTCCCATTTACCCCTACCTCATATTTATTTTGGTCTGTAGTGCCACGTAGTAGTGCCATAGGTAATACACACTTTTATCCACGGGCCTGTTTTTAAGGTGGGTTTGCGTGGACCACAGGCCTTATTTTCTAAAGGCGACGCCCCACTGCAGCGTACGGTCACGCTACGCACGTGGGTAAATATTCGCGCAGTATCAAAATGTAGGCGGTGGTTTCCACAGCAGTGCATGCACACGCTATGCACGAAATCACCAAAACACCCACATGTATAGCGTGTCCGTTCCGTGTACAGCGTGCGTAGGAGTAGGGCGTCGCCTTAAGACACTTGGAATTACGATTCACTGTTTTTTTTTGTCAAACGACAAAGGATGAGACTAGAAAGTGATGGGAAATCCGATCGCGAACATCCGCGCGTAAGACAAGGAGCCACGGTTAACTCAGGTATAGACGTACTGTATATTGTATTTACTTTAACTTCATAACCAACAGAAACATATACCAATATATGGCTTCAAAATTTTAAAAGCTTGAACGTAACGCAAATCCATAAGAATAATAAAGCAACTTAAGAAGCACGTTCATATTGTGGTGCAGTTCTAAGCCAGGCCTTGACTTTAGGGAGCGAGTAGACCGTCTCCTCCAGTTTCTTGAAACTCGGATACTGCGAGTCCAAATCTGGGTTCTGCAGCATGATCTTCAGATATTCGTAGATGCCCGCAAATATGAAATCGACCCAGGTCAACTGCAAATAGGAAATAAGCAGTGGTGTAGGTAACAATCTTCCATGCTGGCCAGGGAGCAAGGAAAAGACAGAATGTACCTACTGTGTCAGATGCTTCGATCCCGCGCGAATGGTAAAAGCTCATCGAGGGAATGGACAATAATCTTTGGAATCACCGGAAGGCCGGCAACGCGCTAGCAGTCCCATTGGTGCTGTAGCTGTCCATGGGCGGCGGTGATCACTTACCATCAGGTGCACCGCATGCCTGTTTGTCGGTTTTAATATAAAAAAAATCACGTTATAGGCGATGCGGGTAGCAGTAACCCATCACTACTTTGATTCGCCGTTGCGATGGGAGAAGGAAGGAAATTCAGGAGATGGTGGATGGAGGTTGTTGTTTATTTAAAATATAGGGCACCTACAACAATAGGTAACATAGTTACTATACTCGGGAATCGAACCCGGATCCTCGTCATTCCGTGACGGGTGCTATATCCCTACACCACCATAGCAGGTGGGTAAGCCTTCGATTTTTTTTATCTGTTACTAGCTGTCACGTGACCTTGTTACTATGTGAATTTTTGTCGCCAAGCGTCATCTGTTTCAATGATGTGTCGTTTGAACGATATTTCAAGCCCTGGCGCCTAGTAAGCGCGCGCCGATTTGGGCTCCGTTGCGAGGACCGCTGCGCTTGGGTGCAACGCACCCCTGCACCATAGGTAATGACTCTCATATCTCCAATTTGTCACTAATTGAATCCACTCCCTTTCTTTAGTCACCTTTTATTTTTTTTGCTTCTGATCAAATCGTTTTCTGTAATACGGTCTTCTTAAATATATATAGTTAATAATAAATATTTGTATAAGTAGGTATTGTAAGTATTATACTATTATATTATACTTAGGAGGACTTATTTTTTTCTTTTATTGGTTGTCGGTAGACCGCCTATTGTCTACCTTGTTCTATGTTTCTGTATTGTTTTGTACTGATTTGTGGTGTTCAATAAAGAGTAATTGTAGAGTATTATTTGTATTGTTCTTTTGAGTGATGTGCTGCACAAATCGGTCCGTTGTTCTTGGTCTTACTGTACTATATTTTCCTCGGTTAGGTACTAACCTTGCTGCAAGCGAGATATCCCTTGTTGGCCTTCATCGTAGCATCCAGCTTGGCCAGCAGTGCTGGATACACGTCCTTGGTGTACTTATCATGTCTCTTGGCTTTGAGGGCCTCGTCTGGCTCGTAGTGGACGTAGGTTGCCTCTATTAGTAACGGGAA
This sequence comes from Pandemis corylana, assembly GCA_949127965.1. Classification (NCBI taxonomy): domain Eukaryota; kingdom Metazoa; phylum Arthropoda; class Insecta; order Lepidoptera; family Tortricidae; genus Pandemis; species Pandemis corylana. The sequence goes on along the minus strand of OX421865.1, from coordinate 11,740,936 downwards.
AATAATGTTACGCTCGTGGTCGTTTCTCGAATATACAAGTTTCAATTTTACAAGCATGAAGTAGCCATACTTCTACTTTGATCTGGGAGCAAAGAAAAAACATGGAATGTACCAGTTGCTTCTCTTCCCGCGCATCGAGGGATTGGGCGAAAATCTTAGGAATCATGTTATAGGCGATGCGGCTAGCAATCCGTCTCTATTTGGATTACCTTTTCCACCTATATGCCCACAATCATGCTAAACATGGCCTTTAGGTCTCGTTACCTCAGGCTCTGTCTACCACGAAAGGGATAAATACGTGATTTATGCATGTATGTAAACTAGCAACACTGGCCCATTTGATCATTCAGTGGTTGATCTTGGTACAATACTTAAGGCGAGGGTAACACTGTATTAAGAATGCATGAATTTCGATTCATGGGTTAGGCAAACGAATTTGTTCAAAATCCTACTAATATTATAAATGCGAAAGTTTGTGAGGATGTGAGGATCTGAGTGAGTGAGTGAGTGAGTGAGTGTGTATGTTTGTTCCTTCTTCACGCTGAAACGACTGGATGGATTTGAATCAAATTTGGAACGGAGATAGCTGGTATACACTAGATTAAAACGCCTGCTATTATCCCGGAAAATTGCGGGATAGCGATAAACGATTTTTTTGCAGACGAAGTTGCGGCCAACAGCTAGTGATGAAGGCAAACTTACTGACACGGATGTCGTTAAGGTATTCGGCGATCTGGTCGATCTGGAAATCTTCTTCGACGTCGGCGCCGGCCAGCCCGAACTTGCGGCCGAGGTAGCGCGCAATGGCGTTGCTCTGCGCGTATTGTTTACCGTCGATAACCAGAACGGGCATCTGGCCGAACGGGGTTTCTGGAGACAAAGTATTGGAGGAATAGCCGTTTTCCGAAAGTAAGTTATCCTGAATACTCATTTCATTTTTAAAACTAAGCGGAATGCACTTGTTTATCCGTCTTTAGTTTAGTTGAATCCACACCAAGGAGATAACCACAAGGTTTCGGTTACGGTACGATCGGAAACAGTGGCGTAACTATAGGGTGGCAGGGGTGGCAAAATGCCAAGGGACCATAGCTCTACGGGGCCCCGAACTGGCTTGGTTTAGAGCACAGAAGGGACGCTGATGCACTTCTTTATATTGAGGAAGGAGACCCTATCTGACGAATTTGCCACGAGCCCCAGACGTTATAGTTACGCCACTGATCGGAAACATGTCATTGCGAGAGAAGAGAGACTGATTTAACTCGCGAAAAAAAAATTAAAAGAAGCAGACAATGCATAATATACTTAAGTAACAGAATTATGAGTAAAATCCCCCCCTCAGCATAATGACAACGCAGTGATGTTTATCAGTGTCCAGATGTTGAATAAAGAAAGACAATGTTTGCGTTCTAAACGCTGAAGATTAACCAGGCTATCAGCAGTTAGGCATAATAATGTAGATAAGTTTTCTTTTCATTCGAAATTTTAAAGACCCCCTATATCCATACATATCGTTATCAAGATGAACATTCGCTATTCATTCTTGACGTAACCTTACTACTTACGTTAACATAGGTACGTAGCTAACTATAAGTACTCATACTTCTAGTGTTTTCCCAATGTTTCTTATCACTTAAGGCACGCCTTTGTTCATAAATGAGTTCACTCTTTTACGATATTAATATACGCTTCGCCGACTTTCCTTGTCAATAATGAGCTGCTTGTAGGCAATTTTCATTCCATTATATTGACGATTTAACGAACACTTTCTTTTACATAGGTACTTAAATTCTGGGAAACATTTTTTCTCTTCTCTCTCAATCTCTCTCTTTGTCTTTTTCCTCACCAGGTTTGAAGGCGGACCAGTTTTCCGCTGAGACCCAGTGGTCTTCGAACTTCACTGCGCCGTGCGCCAGAAGCAGACGGGTGGGTTCACCCAGAGCTTTGAAGGTGAAGTAATGCAGCACAACTTGGGACATGATTCTACGGACAAATTATGTATGTAATGTATGCATGTATAACTCTTTTTTGTACGTAAAACACGTGAAAATGAATACAGGACCAACACAAATGCACAAATAAATTATTGAATAGATACACATGTTTTACATAGTGTTTATACATTTTGTAAAATGAAAGGTAACTACTCTGTAAATATTTTTCAGGGTTTTCTAATTGGTTTTTTAACTGTGATTTTTCTGTAAGTATCGATCGAAGTTCAAAATATAAAAGGCGTCAAACAGGTGGACTCTATTTGGAACCCGAAATTACTATGGATATGGAAAACCTTTACAGGGGGTTCAATACAAATAATTCGTAAACATTCTAGACCAATTGTAAGACACATTGTTTATAAAATTGTTGGCATAAAATAATAATAAGTAATATTTCAAATCACAAAAAATATGAAAATTATAGACAGCAAAATTCTTGAGCAACTATTGCGGATTTCGTAACACATTTTCTCCGAAACAAAAAATCGTTTCTGAGTCAGTACTCAATTAAATACAAAACGTAAAGTACCTATACAGAACTTACGTTTAAGTAGGCCAAGTCCCAAGACAAAATTACGGCACGTTTCTCTCGATTTGCTTTAAATACTAGAATTTAGAGACCATAAAATTTCTTAGGTAAACGTAAAACTTCTGTAATAATCGTCCATGGAAAATTATGTAGTAATAATTTGCATTTTCCATTTTGTGACAAACTATTTATCTGTATATTTTGTTTTCACCAATTGTGTTTGTCATAAATAAACTTTTTCTTTCTTTCTTTTTTTTTTCATCTATGCTATGAGAGTTCATGTTTATTTTTCCACTTTAGAGTATACTATAGCTTCTGCCCGCTACTTCTATAATATGTGTATTGATAAAAAAACTACAGCTCAAATTGAATGATCAAGTAGTTGACTAGATTAAGAGCCGTAATTTTCTTGTAATGTACTCGTACTACAAATTCTGCACAATTTTTTACCATTTCAAAGGGGAATTTTCGTATTATGTGCTCTCAAAAATCGGGTCCCAGCATGCATGGCTTTAGCAATAGGCCGCTGAAATATTTATGACAGTCGTGTCTTTATGTTTTATTATTATAGTAGGAGAACATTACGTTTTATAGAGCACGAATGAAGCGTATAAATGAAGTAGAGGACACTCACACATCACTACATAGTATAAAATAAAGTCGCTTTCTCTGTCCCTATGTCCCCATGTCCTTATGTCCCTTTGTATGCTTATATCTCCAAAACTACACAACGGATTTTGATGCGTTTTTTTTAATAGATAGAGTGATTCAAGAGGAAGGTTTTTATGTATAATTCTACGCAGACGAAGTCGCGGGCGGAAGCTAGTATAATATAAACGAAATACTTACCCAGTGTGTCAACTGGACACATATAATTTCAGCTTTATTTGGTGTCAATTTTTTGTTAGCTGTGTGTGTCTATTTGTTTGTTGTGTGTATTTATTCGAGTTTAATTCTAAATCAAGAAGAGTCGAACTGACGTGTTATTTACCAGAAACGGTGAAGCGATTAAAGTACACAACCCTACTTTTTGGGCTTGGCCGCAGTCGGGTAAAACATATTATTACATAGTCTATAGGTAATTTCATAAACGAAAATCATAGGAATCATGTTATAGGCGATGGGGCTAGCAACCCATCACTATTTTGATTCCACTTTCCACCTCTACGCCCTCAGTGTCTTGCTAAACGTGGTCTGTAGGTCTTGTTACCTTTGGCTCTGTCTACCCCGTAAGGGATAAAGACGTGATTTGTGTATGTGTATGTGTAACGTGTAATTTCATAATCTAATCTTTGTGTTGGGAAAACCTGATTATTGTATTGTCATCCGACTTACTCAAGTATGCTAAATTTCAGCTCAATCGGTTGAAGATGCTTCAAAATTGAGTTGCAAGATTCCACCCGGACAAAAACATACTTAACATAGGTACATTGCAAATTAAAAGTAAACATTATGGTTGTGAAATAAAAATTTTTTGTTGAATCCTACCGTACTAGCACATCTATGTTCACAATAATCAACCAAGTAGGCAGTTCCCGTAAGTTCAAAACGGTTTAACTCGGATGCTTAGCGTAATTTATCTGTTAAAACTCTTACATAACGCAATGTTTTATCTGAAGTAAATGACGGGACAAAATTCGTGAGATAAACAATATTAGCCCGGCCACTATAAAAAGCGAGTTCGGAATGTCAATCATATACTACCAGTTGTGACTTGTGTGCTAGCTGAATACCGAACCCCAGGTTAGTCTTATTTTGTGTTTGTTGACGACGGGATAGGCTTAGTGACCTGCGTGGTGACACCCTTATGCTCCCACGGCGCCCCCCCAATGTCAAAGAGGGAATACCGGCAGGTTTTTATAGTCTTTCCAACCATTTATTTTCTCGATGACAGATGTAGTTTGATAGTTATAGTGTTGTGACCTAATAAGTGATCAGTAGATACGATATCGATCCAATTTTATTAAATATACGAGTAGTTGAGAAGTATTCAGCTATGGAGCCAATAAAACAACCGACTTGAATGCTAATTTATTACTAAGCGTGCAAAATGGCCGAATGACAGTATTTTTGTAATGAATAAAGTAAAAACTACTGGTCAAACAAAAAATATTTCACCATTAAAATGCTACATTATTCCTGAGGAACAGGCTATTTTTTATCCCGGTAAAAAATTACAACGTGTACAAAGTCGCAGGAACACATTTAGTTCAATATATACAATACCGATACAATATCGATATTTCAATCATAACATCACTATTGACATTCCCATAGAATGTAACTTTATTAAAACGTTTATTGTTTATCGTACTTTAAAAAGATATTACTGCATATCTGGACTCAATTTGTCTTAGATGCATATTATATGGGATCAAGGAACAAAATTAGGCAGTCGTCATATTTTTTATACCTCGCATTTAAAAGTTAATTTTTGCGTAAAAAGCGCAGTTACATTCTACGGGAGCTGTCATCGAGAAAATAAATGATTGGACAGACTATAGTTGGTAGGCCTCCCCCGCCTCCTTCCATTCTGGAGGGGGGCCGGGGAGGAGAGTCCCACATAACTTCCGTGCCGTACCCACGGCACGGTCGTATGCGTAACGCATTTTCCCGCTGCAAAAAAAAAGGCTTAGTGACTTGAGTGTGAAGGTAAAGATTCCAGGTTTTTTTTGAGGGATATAATGGGAGGCCGTGACATTTGTCAGGGTTGGATCATTACGTCCTATCCCCGATCATCACAGCATCCCATCTTACATGGGCCAGAGACGCGAGGTTCGTTCTCCTTTTGCGTAATGATTCGGGTGTGAAGCGGAAAAATCCTCATAGGACACTGGGGAGGGACCAGGGGCCTCACTATGACATTTAAACTGTCACTTTTTTAGCTGTCATTTTTAGTATGGATCTGACAGCGAGCGAACCTAAACTGAATTGGAACTACATCGTATTAAAACGTCAGGCCCCTAGTTCGTTCTAAAAGGAGACGGAGAGTCTCATTTTGCGCGCGATACGGCTCTCGCTCGCACTCGTGCTATAGACCGACCGTTTAAATGAGTCCTCGCCCGCGCGTTGCGGGGGTGCCGAGTTACGACAAAGGGGGCAGAGAGGTGCGGGCAGCAGGCGCACTACCCGCCCGCACCTCTCTCGGTCCCCTTTGTCGTCCTACCCCGCGCCCCTGTGCCGCGCGGGCTAGGGCTCATTTAAACCGTCGGCCTATAGGTATGCAAGTGGGATTGCCGTCACTCACGTCTGTAATATTTAACAAGCTGTGTTCAAAATATTTTGTGCTCTGTGACTGTGACATTTGAGAAAAAGTTTAATGTAATAACGTTTATGATAAACTCTTACAAACAGAGGATTACGAAAGGCTGGTTTATCAGTGGAACGTATGTTGCCTTACCATGACGTTTTAATGCGATTTTATTTCGACTCAGTTCAGGTTTTAACTGTCATTGTTAGTATGGATCTGACAGCGAGCGAGCTTAAACTGAATCGCAATTGAATCGCATTAAGACGTCATGGCTAATCTGTTTATGGACATTATAAGTTTGAGAGTAAATAAAGTAGATTTGATTGTGATAACACTTACAATAATATTAAATACAAACTATAATAAACAACATAGAATGTACCAGTTGCTTCTCTTCCCACGCAGATGGTAAAAGTCCATCGAGGGAATGGGCGAAAATAATAGGAATCATGTTATAGGCGATCAACCCATCACTATTTTGATTCCATTTTCCACCTATACGCCCACAATCTTGCTAAACGCGGCCTGTAGGTACCTGTTACCTTAGGCTCTGTCTACCCCGTAAGGGATAAAGGCGTGATTTGTTTATGTATGTATAATAAGGGCATTGGGTTATCACCGAATAGTTCAACTCCGGTATCTGCCGTATCATTACCTCCAACAATGTTTACAAACTTCGTGTAAACTTTAGGATTAAGAATGACTTGCACTGATTAAATAACCAATGAAGCCTAAATTCGGTCCCTGAGACAACTGCCCGTACGAGGGTTATCATGACGTCTTAATGCGATTCAATTCCGACTCAGTTTAGGTTCACTCGCTGTCAGATCGTTTCTACGGCCATTCGTAGTGCCCTGTTTCCTGTTACAAAATTGAACCAATTTAGTATTTTCTCTCAGATATAATTTAAGATCAAATAGTAGATGTTCAACGGGAGTTTGTAATTGTGTCGTGCAGGCACATCATTCAAACAGATGACGCTTGGCGACAAACATTTGCATAGTAACAAGGTCCGTGACAGCTAGTAACAGATAGAAAAATTCGAAGGCTCACCCACCTGCTATGGGTGGTGTAGGGGTATAGCACGCGTCACGGAATGACGAGGATCCGGGTTCGATTTCCGGTCACAGCTTTACTTTTCCGATTTTTCAATGTCGCTTAGAAATTTTATTTCAAACTAGCAAACCCGGCGAACTCCGTTTTGCCACCAGATTGAAAAAAGATTTTCCCGCTTTTCTGTTGAAAATTTTCCTGAATTTTCTTTGCTATAAACCTCACGGAGCCCGAGACCTTTCCAACGAATGCAAAACCGTGGAAATCGGCTCGTGCGTTCTGGAGTTATAGCTTCAGGAAGGAAAACCCGACTTGTTTTTATATAGTAGACTAGCCTTCCGTCCGCAGCTTCGCCCGCGATAAATTAATTTTCCCGTAGGAATAGGTATTTTCCCGCGGTAAAAAGTAGCCTATGTCACTCACTGATAATGTAGTTTTCTAACGGCAAAAGAATTTTTAAAATCGGTCCATTAGTTTCGGAGCCTATTCAATGCAGACAAACAAACAATCAAAATTTTCCTCTTTATAATATTAGTATAGATAATCAAATTTGAAAAAAAAACAGGGCCATAAACATAAATCTTGTGGTAAAAAGTACTCTTTCTAATGTGACTAGGATTACGAGTATTCGGAGCGGAAACAGGGAATTGCATTTGAATGGAGAAACGGTCTCTCGTCTTTTGATCATACCTTTTTTCTTCTTTATCCAGGATGCCAGTTGTGCTCACTTACTTCGAACTGAAGGGTCTCGGCGAGCAGATCCGCCTGCTGCTGAGCTACGGAGGAGAAGAGTTCAAGGACAGGAGAGTTTCCCGGGAGGAATGGCCAGCCCTTAAACCAAGTAATTCTGCCGCTAAGTAGCAGTGCTTGCACTGCTGTGTTCCGGTGTGGAAAGTAAGACAGCCGGGGAAATTACGGGCACAAGAGGCATTTCATCTTAGTCCTCTAGGTTGGCAACGCATCTGCAACCCCTCCAGGGTTGCGGGTGTCTATGGGCAGTGGTGATCACTTACCATCAGGTGACCCACTTGCTCGTTTGCCTTCCTATTCACATAAAAAAAAAAGTATGAAGTTCTATGGCTGAAATACACCAGTAAAATATATCGACGCGTGCGTTAACCGGCAGTTCTGATTTTTGCAGAGTTGTTGTATGTTGGTAAATCAATCACATGCTGATTCCTGAATAATTACATTATAGGAAGCCCTGTGTCTTTGTAAATATGTAATACAGGGCCCTTATCGGGGTTTTCACCCCCATCACTATTTTGATTCCAGTTTCCACCTATACGCCCACAGTTTTGCTAAACGTGGCCTGTAGGTATTCGTAACTTAGATAAAAAAAATCAACAAACAAAAATTCTTGATTCATTTGATAGTGCCTATCATTTGAAAAACAGCGCCTTCTCTTGTCCCTGGTGAGCAGGAGATGTTCCACGGGAGTTTGTAATTGTGTCGTACAGACACATCATTCAAACAGACGACGCTTGGCGACAAAAATTCGCATAGTAACAAGGTCACGTGACAGCTAGTAACAGTTAGAAAAATTCGAAGACTGACGAAGGAATGACGAGGTTCCGGGTTCGATTCCCGGCCATAGCTTTACTTTTCGGATTTTTCTATATGTTTTAAATTTCAGTGACATTTAGTAACTTGGATAAAGACGTAATTTGTGTTCTTTTTTCGTTTGAAAATTTGCCACAAACTGGTAGCTATCGTCTCATCTTGTTTCCAGAGACCCCGTTTGGCCAGATGCCACTACTTGACGTGGATGGCAAGCTATACACGCAGAGTTCAGCAATCTGTCGTTACCTGGGACGCAAGTACGGCTTGTCCGGAGCCAACATCGAAGAAGACTTTGAGATCGACCAAAACGTCGAGTTCATCAACGACATCCGTCTTCGTGAGTCTTTTTAATATTGGACATTTCTTTATGCTCAAAAGTCGAGTCACAAATGTGGCAAAGACCTAGGCTTAAAAGACAAGAAGCCAGAGCTATGGGGCTAAAACGTTAACCGTTGAGTTTCGCCGGATGGCCATCGTAGGCAGACCGAAAAAGAGATGGCGAGATGACTTGAACCATCATAGTAGAGTGGTAGGAGAATGCTTTCGAACGGGACGAGTGGTGGAAAAGAAAGGCCTTTGCCCAGCAGTAGGCACCCCAATAGGCTTAGATAATAATAATTTTCTTCTGCTAACCAATTTTAGGTAGTCAACGGAATTTCTAACTTTGAAATACTGGAAAACGAGGTGAGAAGGGATTGCTCACTCGCTATTTAAAATTTCTGGCTCAGTGAAGTTATATTTTAGACATATTATATCTCCTTTTTTCTGGCCATTTGCTAACGTCATTTTTTTGTTTGTTCCTATCGCTTCTGACCCCACGGGGTGAGCAGGCATTTGCCTATGTAATGTTTATTGTTTAAACTATGAAACTGAACGACAGATAATAATTATTAAACTAAAATTCATACCCCCGGAACATTTTTGGTCTATAAAAATATACTTGCTACAAAATATTTCTTCATAGAAGTTTGAATTTTAATTTTATCCCTATTCACCCCGTTTTACGAAAGACTGATAATGTCGACCAGGACAGAACAGTAGGCTTATTACTTAACTCGCTCGCAATCGCCATCGTGTTCATTTTGATAGTTCATGTTATGGGTTGACAATTGGCATCGGTATCAGCTAGCTGTCACATTCATACAAGAACTGTCAAAATTAACACGATAGCGATTGCGAGCGAGTTAGACAATAAGCCTACAGGGCTTCCTCTTAAGTATCATTGGGAACATGCATTTTGTTGATGATTTATTTATCCTTATTCCGTAGGTTGCTAAGTCTTGTGTTATGTCAGTGTTGTTGTTTGTCGGTTGGTAACAAAGTGAATTAAGCAAGTCATTGTCGATTTATCTTGTTATGTATTTAATACATTTAAAAACAAACGATTATTTTAAAACAAAATATCAAATTAAAGGTCGTGCGGAAAAGCTTTTCGATTTTTATTTGATAGATGTTTTCCTCTATCACCTGATGAAATATTTCAGTACAATTTTGAGACACCTTTACCTAAAATAAAACTAGTTCGTTATATATGCAGATGGCCACCAAGTTTTCATTCAACCTACCGACGAGCTCAAGGACAAGAAGCATGAGGAAAAAGCCAAAATCTATCCTGACTTGGTGAAGAAACTAGACGAGATCATTCGCGCCAACAACGGACATTTGGCGGCTGGAAAGGTAAAGAAACAGGCACAGCAAAGCTATAAATTTGAAGTTCATTTCGTGTCGTTCCGTTCACGCTAATAGTCGTTAATAGGGGTGTGAGAGGGATGGGTTGATACGAAGAACTGGTCACAAATAGTTCAATAAAAAACTTACTGAAGTTAAAACAATTTTACACCATATTTTCGAATGAGATTTTAATGGTCTAACGCGGTCAGCATTGCAATCGCATTCACCTTGTCTTTCTGTCCAACGGTACAGGTTTTTTTTCTGTTTTTTTTTGCAAAATAGGCATGTTTTTGATCACAATCAAACCTGATGGTAAGCATAGATGTGAACTATAGAGCGACCGCTTAAATGAGCACGCGCCCGCGCGGCATAGGAGCGTAGGGTAGGACGACAAAGGGGACCTAGAGAGGTGCGGGCGGCAGCCGCACTACTCGCCTGCACCTCTCTCGGTCCCCTTTGTCGTCCTACCCTACGCCCCTGTGGCGCGCGGGCGAGGACTCATTTAAGCGGTCGGTCTATAGAGTGGAATATGGTTGCCTAGTAAATGCCCATTCTTTCTTGATTTGAAGACGGCCAGATTGTAGCGTTCAGGGAACACAGACGCTGGCAGAGTTAAATTCCTCAGCCGTCTCAAAAATAAAGGGTAAATGATATCGCTTTGTCCGAATTTTAGGAATGCTAACAACATTAGAGGTGTACACCTCGCCTACCTCTGTTCCAACTACGCGAGGACATAATATAGAGAAGGTGAATGACTGCGGACGCCCGCGCTTTAGACATCTTTTCTTAAGTGGAACAAGAGTTGAGTGAACGTTGTGTTCCAGCTGACGTGGGGCGACTTCGTGTTCGCGGGCCAGTACGACATGCTGAAGTGGATGATGCGCAACCCCGGCCTCGACCAGCAGTACCCCAGCTTCAAGAAGCTCTACGACACCGTGCTGGCGCTGCCGCAGCTGCAGAAGTACCTGGCTTCTGCTCCTAAGACCGAGTTCTAAGCTTACATTAAGAATAGGGATTTTCAAGGGGGCGGGCCACTCAAGGGGGGCGCTAAAACTTTCCAAGGGGGGCGTGGGCCACTAGTTAGTGTAGTCAAAAGACCTACATCGCTCCCGCTCGCCGCTGTACTGACAAATTGTGACATACCTCGGGGGTTGATAAAGAACGCCTTAGGTCGCATGTTTACCGCCCTCGCCTTTGGCTCGTGCGACAAGTTCCTGCGATTTGAGACATTCTTGATTTCACCACCATCAGCGATGACGAGCAGCGTTGACGAGCAAAAAAGAACGAGTCCCTTTTCATGATAAGTAATATGAAAAGCGACTCGTTATTTTTGCTCGTGAGTATATAATATATTTACATGTTTACCAATGCAAACTTCGCGAGTACGGGAGACCCCAGCTCCGACTACTAACCGGAGCTCTGACTGGGCATGCCTTGCTCAACAAACACTTACACAATTTAGGTGTTACAGACAGCCCCCTATGCAGAGCGTGCATGGAGGCAGAAGAAACAATCACACACATTCTGCTGGAGTGTTCCGGAGTGGCGAACTACAGGGCACAACACCTCGGGTCACCGAGGACGCTCCAGGAAGTCGTCGGCAACATAAAGGGTCTGCTAGGCTTTCTACAGGAGCTGGGCTGGCACGAATAGTGCCGCAGCCCACCACGCAAAATAGGCGCAGTTAATAGTCGTCGAGTTGCGGAAAACAGCCCGTTACAACATAACATAACATAACATGTTTACCAATGTGTGTCCTACACCGTAGATAGGGCTTACGGCATTACATACTGACTAACCTGTTTAATGTAAATGAGAAGTTATAAGGTACTTGTAAAGTAGTTACTATCAGTAGCGACTAATTTTTTCCGAGTTTTCAATGTGTGATCAAATTGTGAACGTGGGTTTCGGCGATGCCAGTTTCGCTTTAGAATAGGTCTCATACAAATGCTTTTATTATCTCTATTCTGTTGCCGTTTCTGCATTAGGTGCTTCAAGTTTACAGTGTCAAAACATGACGATTGGAAAGCGAGGAAGGGGATGAGGTGAGGCATGCGGGGTGAACATTTAGACGCTTCAAACTTGAAATAGTAAAGGAGCGGCATGTGAGGCATAGGTCTGGATCAAAATGTTATTGGGTCCTGTTAAGTGTTAAGGAGCGACCACATCGCCGCGTATACGCAGTGATGTGTCGTAGGCGTCACGTTTTCATAACGTTTTTTCATACATTTCAGTGTATTATTTTAAATAATAATAATTTAGTTGCGTAAACGCACCGTCAACGTCTGTTACGCACCGGTGTGGTCGCACCTTTATTGTACTATTGAGTCGACATTGAAACATGCAGAGTAGTTACTAACCTACTTTACGTATAATAGTTATTATTTTTATAAGCGTGTCCTAAAATAATTTAATAAAAAGAGCTATAAAATGTTACTGTTATGTTTATTATGTACTCCGCTACCACACGTGCAAGACAGCTCAGTCTGCGCGAAATATAATGTTACATGCAAACCCACCCCCTTCGGCTTCCCCATGGGTGCACCAAACAACGTTAGCTAAAGTTAGCTAAAGACCACGGGCTGCAAGAGTTGGGGTTCCAATAAGTAAATAAAAAACAGAAATACAAAAGTATGAGCTTTATTTATATCTAACTTACGATTTACATTCTTACGACTAGAAAAGTCTGTAAAACCAGAACATGACACACCCGTAAAAAATCTTTATTCATACATTGCGCTGACCAGCTACAGGTGTTCAATTCACTTTCTTTGGCTGCAAATTCATTTGTTTTCCGATATCGTGTCCAATTAGAGAAAATATTAATAAATGAACAGAGAAACAAAAATTTGTATCTAAATTTGGACCATTTGGTAGCGTCCCCATCGCACAGGCAACATTCACGGCTGGCATTATACCTCGAAATTCGATTTTCGACGTTGGCTTCGCGTTTTTTGGTTCACTCCAATAGTCATTCCATTAACTTAAAAGTAAGAGGGGCGTGATACGACCTTCGAAAATCGAAATTCGGAGTAACCCCCGTGCATTGCTTCAGCAAGTCTTTGGGCAAGAAAGCTGCCTGCACGGCTAACATGAAAGAGCGAGATATAGTACCTATCGACTCTTTCTAGATCGAACAGTAAGAAAAATACGGGTGTACCTCGCGCGTGACACGGCTCTCGCGCGGTCTCGTCTCTGACCCACTGGACAACTACGTTGCTAAACTGGTTGAGTACTTGGGAATTTAAATTCCCCATGGCACATCTGGTTGTTCCATGAAATTGTATGTACCCATAAACACAGAGGCTTTTTTCTCTGAAACCGTAATTTTCTCAACTTTATAGGTTAGGTTAGTTTTATAACTATCCTGGATAATCAACAGTTTAAGAGAAAAAAGAGTTATGGCGGAGTCCCACTTTGGAACTGGTTGAGGGGCGTAGTTGTGCCGTGAGTCAGAGAGGTTTCCCACGTAACAACTAGGTGTGCCGGGGAATTTAAATTACCAACGGCTCAACCAGTTGGGCGGCGTAGTTGTGCCGTGGTTCAGAGGGGTACCACTAACCGTACTAACCAGGGGGGTTGTACTAACCGTGCTGTGCGAGGATCTTCTGTTGCCTATTAGTATTCGGGTTTAGGAGCAGAAGCCAGGTACTTCTGCAGCTGCGGCAGCGCCAGCACGGTGTCGTAGAGCTTCTTGAAGCTGGGGTACTGCTGGTCGAGGCCGGGGTTGCGCATCATCCACTTCAGCATGTCGTACTGGCCCGCGAACACGAAGTCGCCCCACGTCAGCTGGAACACAACGTTCACTCATTTCTTGTTCCACGTAAGAAATGATGTCTAAAGCGCGGGCGTTTAGCTAGACAGTTGACATTTTCACAAATGGTGTATTTCTATTGCCACTATAACAACAAATACTAAAAATCTAACATTTTATGTCTGTTTGTCTGTCTGTCTACTTAGATGATTTTTAGACCAATTTTGCAATTATTTTCTATTCTATTATCTTTATATATGTTATGCGTATGTCAACGATTGTTAGCATTACAGCCCTTACCTTCCCCGCAGCCAGGTGTCCGTTGTTGGCGCGGATGATCTCGTCAAGTTTCTTCAGCAAATCAGGATACACCTTCTGCTTCTCGGCATGTTTCTTGTCTTTCAGCTCCTCAGTAGGTTCCAAAAGGGCCTGGTAGCCGTCTGCAAATAGAGACACGGTATTACTTTCTCTTTTGACTAATATAATGTAAGCAAGTTTTGCAAGTCGATTAAAGTGATCGCATATTATACCTAGTTAAATATCGACAATGAACGATAAAGCGAGGAAATGCAGCCGGCATTTTTGGTTTTATGCTCGGGAGCTCTTCTATGGATTTATTTCAGTTATATTTTCTTGTAAATTTATCCTTAGTGCAAAAAGGTATCACCTCTAAATAAAAACTGTTACAAAGTTACACTCTATTCAACGTGCGCATGTTTTAATGAAAATAGTGATTTATTTTCTTTTATAGTAAGTAAGGCCGTCATAATTATAGTGGTTTAGTTCGGTTCGTCTTAAGCTGGTCAACCTCCGGCGTCATACATAGGTACAAACGGAATGTCGCCAAATAACATTGTACCTCATATGGAACCAAATAAACCGGTAGGTCGACCTTGATTTATTGTTTGTGCCACTATTATTTCTACATGTGGTTTGATGTTGATACCTTCTGCTTGTTATTTAGCTTTAGATAACGTTGAATACCGTTTACACTCCAAACAGTGTTCACACTCAACGTCCAATGATAATGCAATTGGCTGTGTGCGCATGACTCGCTATAATGGCTAGTAACAGTGATGACCGCCTATTTGTGTAATCCAGACGTGTACAAAACAAAGACAGTCTATTATCTTTATTTCATATAGGTATAACGCAAGCTAATTATCTTGTTGAAGAGGCAATGGGCAGGCCATATATAGCACTGAGAACAGGGCCGTTGGGGCCGAAAGGTTCTCGAGTGGAGACCGCGGATCGGCAAGCGCAGCGTAGGACGTCCACCAACGAGGTGGACGCATGACCTGATGCGGGTTCACGGCGGATGCAAGCCGCTTCCTTGGCAACTGGAGGTCTATGGGGGAGGCCTATGTTCAACAGTGGACGTCACGGCTGATATGATGGTGAGGTATAATACAAGTGGACATAAGAGACCCCCAGCCAGCCCCTAAAGGCTTTAGTATGTAACTATAGATGCCCTTACATATTTCGGAGGAACCCGAGCTTATTGCGTGCTCAAAAATATCTGAACACATTATATTATCGGAGCGCATTAGTTGGCTATTGAAGAAGGCCCCTACGTTATATAAAATTAGGGTCTACTAGCTCACGGTCTGTCCCTGTAGCGAATATTTAGTCATCATCATCACCCAAAAGACGTCAAATGCTGAACATAGCCTCCCCCAAAGAGCGCCATGAAGACCGGTCTTGCGCCGACCTCATACAGCAGACTCCCCGCGACCTTTACCAGGTCATCAGTCCATCTGAGGAGGGCCTTCCTACGCTGCGTCTTCCGGTACGTGGTCGCCATCACCACTCGAAAACCTTCCAGCTCCATCAGTCAGTCAGTCAGTCAGTCCCATACAGTCATGGAGCATATAAACTTACGGAGACGGATATCGTTGAGGAACTCGACGTTCTGATCGATCTCGAAAGCCTCCTCGATGTCGTCTCCGGCGAGCCCGTACTTGCGGCCCAGGTACCGAGTGATAGCCAAACTCTGTGCGTATAGCTTCCCATCAATGTTCAACACTGGGGCTTGTCCGAAAGGTGCTTCTGCGAAAAAGTGTCTAGAATAACAAACACAAATCACGCTTATATCCCTTAGGTGTAGACAGAACCTAATGACTAGTAGAGACTTTATACATCTCTACTACTACATCCCTTTTGTATTTAATTTAAGTAGAATTTAAGTATTCTTAATGTAGGTATTTTATTTTGAAAAAATGTCTTTCTACCAAGTTTCTTGCGGCGCGTTCTTCTTGGTAATGATGGTCTTTCCGAATGCGCTGGTAGTTTCACAAAAGAAATGAAAAAGAGCCCCTGGCGGCCATTTTGCAAAAAAACATTTTTTTTGTTTTTTTTTATTTGAACCGCCTCGAGGACATTCCTGAATTTTAAATCAATGAATTAAATGAAAAATGTTTGTAGGGGTGTTCAATCAAACTCGGGTGACCACCTGCTGAGATATTCCGAAAAAAAAAACATAGAGATTGTATGTAATGTATGAACACATTTTTGAAGTATTCTGGTTAAGCTTTCATAGTTTTCAAGTAACATGTCAAACTTTTAAATTTGTTTGTCACAACGACTTACTGGATTTAAGGGCTGGCCAGTCATCGTATTGCAGACGTGTGTCCTTGAAGTCCACTCCGCCGTAAGCCAGCAGCAGTCTGATCTGCTCCCCGAGACCCTTGGAGAAGAAGTACGTCAATTCAACGGGCATCCTGCAAAAAAGTCTTATTAAATTCTCTAAGCAATCTTACAATGTGTACCGAATACAAAATTGTTTTAAGCATATCTAGGTAAATTGAATACACAAATATGTATGTAAGTATATGAAACATACATACATACATAAGTATATCACGTGTTAGCCCCTTACGGGGTAGACAGACCCTAAGGTAACAAGACCTAAAAGCCACGTTTAGCATGATTGTGGGCGTAAAAGTGGGAATTTAGACATTGTAATGAATGCTATTGTTTTTTTTTAATGATTTAATGGGATTATTGCTTAAATAAACAATTTATTATTTATGATAGCCCATTCCAATCCATTTTATGCTATTGTAAACAAGCAAGTCCTCCCAAGTCCGTACAAAAGTTAAAACTTGTTTTTTTGCAAAAAGTTGGCAGACTCATTTAATGACTCTTTTACATGATTATTTTTTGAAAACTAACAATTATTTTTAGCTATTCGGAACAATAATCACAATTTCCACGTGACTTACTGTCCGACACTTTTTAATTCGATATATTTCGCGAGTTCTACCTAGACAAAAATGTCACTTACTTGGACGTCTGTATTCAGCTAGCTCTCAACTGGTAGTAATCGACTGGCCCGCAGACGATCCTATTTATACCACACAGTTAACACAGCAGATGTTGATGTCTTTAATTTTGCCGAGTTATTCGCTCATGCAGAGACATTTGACATAATATTTAACCTTTATACACTGGAGTATAACGGACTTAAAGCTTCCGTCTCTTGTTTCTTAAGCACAATATGAATACGGTAGAAAGGGATTCAGTTCAATTTAAATTAATTTAATTTCTTTGCTTTCGGCGTCGAGACTCTAGGTCCTTGGGGTGAGGGTGCGGTGGAGCTACACAGTGAGCTCAGCAAAAGATCGTAGGCAACAGGTGACCCTCGCGCCGGCAGCCTCCTCGCGCAAAGAATCGCAATCGCAGTTCAGCGCGGGAATGCTGCCTGCGTCATGGGCACCCCACCAAGGGACCCACCTCTATTTTGTAACTAATTTAAAAGTTTATCCAGTTATTATAATTTTACAGTAGTTTTAGTTTTGTATATATTTACATTTTAAGTATTTGTTTTTTCACACCTTATTTCTAAATTAATTTAATACATTTTCCCTACTAATATTATAAATGCGAAAGTAACTTTGTCTGTCCGTCTGTTACGGTTTCACACCCGAACCGCAGAACCGATTTTAATAAAATTTGGTACAGAGACAGTTTCAGTCCCGGGGAGGGACATAGGATAGTTTTTATCCCGGAAAAAAATAGTTCGCGCGGGATAGTGATAAGTGAATTCAACGCAGACGGATTCGGGGGTAACCACTAGTGTTGAATATAGCAATAAAAACTATGAATCAATCAACAATCTCACTCAATTGTAACGTAACAAAAATAATAATTATAATTCGATATTATAAATCTTAAGAATCATTTGTTATTTATAGGCTATGCGGCTAGTAATCCTATCTCTGGTCTGGAGTAGTAAGTAAGGTATAAAGACGTGATTCTGCCCGCGACTTCGTCTGCGTACTATAAATATAAACCTTCCTCTTGAATCACTCTATCTATTAAAAAAACCATCAAAATCCGTTCCGTAGTTTTAAAGATCTAAGCATACATAGGCACAGACAGACAGCGGAAAGCGACTTCGTAGAGAAGTCATCGTTGCGTTTACATGCAAGCATAACTTGACCCATTCTCTGGCAGGCATTGTACGGAGCTAGGAGTCTTTGTTGGTCGTGTGTCGACCAGTAGACCAGACACATGCCTCCGTATAATACCTAAGAGAGAACGGGTCCAGTTATAATAATGTCTGTTTATTCTTCACACTTAAGCCGCTGAACATAATAGACCGACCGCTTGAATGAGTCCTCGCTCGCGCGGTGCAGGGGTGGGACGACAAAGGGGGCCGAGAGAGGCGCGTGGCAGGCGCACTACCCCACGCACCTCTCTCGGTCCCCTTTGTCGTCCTACCCCGCGCCCCTGTGCCGCGCGGGCGAGGATTCATTTAAGCGGCAGGTCTATAAGTAGGATGGTATAGACTTATAGAGATTGTTTCGGTCCCGAAAAAAATTGTGTAGTTCCTGTGCTATAACGATAGTGGAATTCTGCGCAGCGCAGACAGTGTCGCGGGCAACAGCTAGTGATAATAAATTATACAGTGATACTATTGCACAACTTTATTAAACTTACTACGTGTACTTACACATCACAGGATGACATTATAATTTACTTGTAATTTTGGAAATGAAACAGTCAGGATGACTGAAGTTTCTAGTTTATTTGTTCATTGACAAAAATAGACATTGCAGTTGTTTCTATGGATTTAAAACACTGCACTTAAAAGTTGCTGAAGTTTAAAAAAAATGTTTCCAACCTAACAGCGACTGACGTGCAACTGATCTTTCATTAGGTACAGCTAAGGTAGAACTAAACATAGGGTAGGCATAGGAGAAAAAAAAAGTAAATGACCTGTTGTATGTAGTAGTGTACAGAACTGATATGGGACTTAAGTCATTTTTCTGATTTGGAACGTCAATTTATCTATGCGCTCGTCGTAAAACTGCCCGTCTAGCACGAGAGCACACGAGAGTCGCGTCGCGCGCGAGATAGACCCGTCTCTTTCTTTCATTCTCTCTCAGAAAAAGACGTGTAATATATCTCGCGCGAGACGCGACTTTTGCGGGCTCTCATGTTTATAGACCGACCGCCTAAATGGTTTGGGGTAGGCAGCAAAGGGGGCCGAGAGAGGTGCGGGCGGTAGGCGCACTATCCGCCCGCACCGTTCTCGGCCCCCTTTGTCTACCCCGCTCCCCTGTGCCGCGCGGGCGAGCACTCATTTAAGTGTTCGGTCTATAGACGTGCTGTCTTTTACTTTGATACTGGCAAAGTTGTCCAATGGACATAGCCACTTGTATTCTTTTTATTCGTTATTGATGAATTCCAAATTTCATTAAAAATCGAAATCCAAGGTCGATTATTATGAATCACTTATAAGTGAAATTATGTTTTTGTTTACCTTAATCTCCAAAACGTAACGGCGTAAGTGACGCTCCGAAAACACAAGTAAAACAACTCAAAACCTAAAATAATAGAGCTGATATTCTATTGGCTGTAGCATTGCTACAGTCGTTAAGAAACAATCTGCAAGTCATGCCTGTTCAAAGTCAAGGACGCGACGATATACAGCGTGCTCCATTGAATATTATTTAATACATACATACATAAGTCATGCTGGTCTGGGAGCATAGAAATAACACAGAATGTACCAGTTATTACACATAAACGGATAACTCACGTATAAAAAGTCGAGTGATGCTCGACATGTTTCGGACTATTTCGTAGTCCTTTTTCCAAGAGCGCTCGCCCCGGCGGCAGCGACACGAACACTGCGCGCCAGCGCTCTGCTCCCGCGGCTGTTCGACGCAACTGACAGTGGCGCACAACTACCCTCGTTTCGTTTCGTTTCGTTTCGTTTTCGTCGTTTTCAACGAGGGTAGTTGTGCGCCGCTGTCAGTTGCGTCGAACAGCCGCGGGAGCAGAGCGCTGGCGCGCAGTGTTCGTGTCGCTGCCGCCGGGGCGAGCGCTCTTGGAAAAAGGACTACAAATAGTCCGAAACATGTCGAGCATCACTCGACTTTTTATACGTGAGTTATCCGTTTATGTGTAATAATGATTAAGTCTCACGGTAGTTTCATGTTGAAAATGTACCAGTTGCTTCTCTTCCCGCGCAGATGGTAAAAGCCCATCGAGGGAATGGGCGAAAATCATACAAATCATGCAATCAGGCGATGCGGCTTGCAACCCATCACTATTTTGATTCCCCTTTCCACCTATACGCCCACAATCATGCTAAACGTGGCCTTTAGGTCTTGTTACCTTAGGCTCTGTCTGCCCCGTAAGGGAAGACGTGATTTGTGTGCGTATGTACCTATGTATTTACAACATTCCTGCTATTTACTTTAATGTAGGTGTGTAACAACTAAGCTGCCACTTGTGCCAGCCGTAACGAAGCAAAACAAAACACCTGAAGCTCTCGAGATAGACAATATTGAATGATAACGTGTTGCTATGATGATATCACATAGTGGTGTGACTTCTGATAAAGTTGTGCCAATATTGACGTGTGTTTTACCTCGAATATTCAATAGTAGATTGATAAACAAGCGTTGAAATTGACCCATTCCACCTGAGATACCTATTTCTGGCGCTCGAACTAAGAGAGAGCGCCAATAGTTCGAGCTGTACACTTAATTTCGAATATGAGGAAGGTAAAAGAAGGTATTATGACCTGATTATGACAAATTTCACAAACGTCACGCGGTCGCACTTAATTTTTACGTTTGTCTTTCTTTTCCCGCTCTTTTTTCTATTGCGCGATTTGCGCGCATTGCGCATTTCTTCTGCGCACCAATGGCTGCCGGTTAGTTTTTTTTTAAACTTGCTGCCACGGAGGTCGCTATCAATTAATTGTCGATTTATATTTCAAGCTAAAAAAAATACCGAACGTTATAATTCATAATTCTCGTTTAGCGTAAATGTTATTTAAAAAAAAGATTATTTAGCCTTTTACAATAAAAAAGGAACTATTTGTATTGATGATTATATAAAACATAGATTACATGGCTGTATACGTATTTCCATTGCTATGTAAGCTTTTTTCAAATTACTTTTAACCAACAAAAATTGAAATCGCTATTTAGATAATCTATGACCTACTTTCAGAATATGAGAAATTAAAATATGTTTTTAATTTCTGTTAGCTACAATCGTTTAGATTATAGGTACAAAATTGTTTATTATAATTCAATGTTTTGAGATATTGTTTCGCCAGTAGCTTTCGAGCTGCGAATAGCACCTTGAATTCAAATGACCGATGTCTGTTTGGCACGAAGGTGTGTTCCTTTAAATTTAACTTTGAATGTATTTAAAAAAGATACCTATAAGTAGTTTTTACTCTGTGGAGGATGATTAGGATAAAGGTCAATGGACAGATCATCCTTCTATTGCCAGATGCCATCTACACGGCCAGCATGAGAGAGAGCGAGAGCTATGTCGCGCGCGTGATAGACTACCCATCTTTTTCGTACTATTTGTTCAAGAAAGAGACGGGTAGCCTTGCTAGCAGTCAGCTGGAAAGTTGTGGATGAGACAGCACAATATCGGGTAAAGTTGTCTTCATCAATTACCGTTTAAAAACATAACCCTGGTGACAGTCGGGTAAAATTTACACTGTTATTTAGGAAAATTTAAAGATATGGTTGTATCTTAATTGAGGCTGTTAATGCGCATGGTTCGAGTCAACAAATTTATCGTTTATCCTGAACAATAAATGAAACAGGCTTGTTATCGGTTGATACACAGACAAACAACAGGCTGGCAACATCCTGTAGCAATGAATAGATTGCATCACCTCCCAAACACACCCATCATGCTATAAATATCAGACGGCGCGTATTCTGGCCACGTGAAACCGTTTGATAAACGAATAATAATAACATGGATACCAGAGCCTCTAGTAGTACATTAAATTCCTCGGGTGGTGAAAAACAACGAAAGAATGTCGCACTAGCCAAAGGCGAGGGCGATAAACATGCGACCTGAGGCTTTGAGACCTTGCCGAGCCTCTAGTCTAGTGTAAGTATTCACACAAACAAACGTCACGTAAACGTCTCAATTACTACGGAGAAATTGGCAGCGCCACTTGCGGATCGGAGCGGCAACAGACTGTTCTCATAGTATTTGACATTTTAACGCAAACGCGTTACATGAAACACAGGATTTTACGTTCATTTGCCGAATTTGTACAGGGACCCGATTTTTGAAAGCACATCACTCGAAAGTACCTCTCGAAAGTGGTGTAAATCAGCTTATATCTCCAAAACTACAGCTTTAATCGAAGTTTCGACTAGCTCACAAGGTTAATGAGAGCTGTGATGTCTTTATGCTATTCGTATTTCAAATTCAGCACAATTATTCACCACTTTCGAGTGGTATTTTCACACGTGCTTTCAAAAATCGCCCCCCGCCGCACATGGCCGGTATTTTCTTTACCCGCGACCCCCCTAGGTCTATATCTCGCATGGTAATAACAATGTTATCGTATAGTATCGTACCGTTATCGTGAGCTGGAATCCGGCTGTAGACGCCATGCTATGTAGGCACAGCAGAGTTGGGTTGACTTAGTTGTGTTTGACCGTTGAACGAGGCACCATGTGAGTAAACCTCTGTTGTTGTTACCTTTAGACTCCGTAATATAAGCACAAGGTCAATTCGTACGTGTAATAAATAATTAAGTATAGAGAAAATAAAATAAGTACGTAAGTTTGAAAATGTTGCTTAATAATTTTAAAATTACGTGATTTTTTTTTACAAATACAAATACAAAAATCTTTATTGTCCGACTATAGGTATAAAATATAAGCTGATACAATAAAATTTTGATCCACTATAGTCTACCAAACTTATTTACTACTACCAAACTTAATAAAATTGTGATGTACGAAAAATAAAATGAAATTAGTAAAAAAGAAATTAACATTTTGATATTGATATGCGTTTTGTATCTTTGGCTTTATTTGCGCGTTTGTCGTTTTCACACCGTCTCTAGTTTTTTTTATTTATACAATATTGCAATTTTTGCAATTTGATTTCATTCAACTGTAATTAAACAGACTGCAATATAATTTGTAATTTTTATTTTTGTTGACTAATTTATTTATTTATTTGTCCCTTTCGGTGTTGAGACCCTTGGTCCGCGGGGTCCCAGCGCTATTAGCCTCTTCAAAGATATTTCGAAGAGGCTAATAGACGCTACGGGTGACCGCAGAGCTGGCAGCTTCCTTGGACAGCGTATTAGTATCGCTGTCCAAAGGGGGAATGCTGCCAGCGTCTGTGGAACTATGCCACGGGGGCCCCTCCTTTTTTAATTATTTTACTTTAAGATTAGTTTTAGTTTAGTTTTTAATTCGTTTTTAATTTAATAGTTTAATTTGTATCAATTTATGTAATTACTAATTTATTTCTCTTATTAAAATGTGATGTACATTATATATTATGTCAATTAATGTACTCTCGATTATGAATCTTCACTTATCAGAAACTAGCTGTTGCCGACGACTTTGTTTGCGAAGAATTAAATATAGGCTTATAGCCTAACCCCCTTATTCATAAATGCTCTTTAGGCTTCTGCTAACTTAGCAATCGTTTGTCCTTATCTGTCTTTGATATTTAACTTTTACAGATAAGGACAAACCATTGCTAAGTTAGCAGAAGCCTAAAGAGCATTTATGAATAGGGTATGAAACTGACAATGAGGCTTTTTTGGTAATATTATTTTAAAAATCGGTTAAGTACTACCACCTCACAACTTTACCTCTTTACAATATTAGTACAAATAAATGATTATTATTACTAATTGACGTAAATAACTAAAAACCAGATGGCTCGTCTCAACACCTATCGAAATAACTCCATATTGTTCAGCGATTTTAGACCGTTCAAAAACTATGTGACCACAGCTACTGAAATAATGTACACATTCTGTTTTTTTTGTTAGGTGATTTTAGTTGAGCTTACAGACATATTAATATTTTTTGCGTGTCATGCAGTTATTGCTGAAAAGAATCAGCATCGTCAACAAGACAAATATATTTATTTATAAATATACAAACCATTAAAAACTAAACAATAGTAAGGATCACTAAAACTACGAAAGTTGATTCAAAGTAAATTATGTTAAAAATTATTAAAAATTAACCTAAAAAATGTCCCCCTGTTTCGTGCCTGGTTCAAAGGTTCCCATTATGCTGGCCGCGTTGCCTCTTTAAACTGCAATGGCAACCCTTTGAACCAGCCACGAACCTGAGCGGGGATCGCAGCCCCTGTCTCTTAGTCTGCGGCCCAGCTCCCTGAAAAGCTCCTCATAACCTCAACAAAATCAATATTAATCTTTCTTCGAAGATAACGGATGAAAGTGACTCAACTTTTACAATTCAAACTTATTTTTAAAACCTTTCTATCTGCTCCGTAATTTTTATCGCTCCATCGCTTTGGTGTCATACTTTAAACATGGCTTAAAATGTGGCAAAATTAAATCCAAAACACACGTCACCTACACTGTGTTAGAAGGAAAAAACAAACAACATAAACGCGGACCCTTATCATTCCGTGATATGAAATAGTATCGTACAGACTTCAGAGATTCAAACAGATGACGCTTGGCGACAAATTCGCATAGTAACAAGGTCACGTGACAGCAGATACAGATAGAAAAATTCGAAGGCTTACTCACCTGCTATGGGTGGTGTAGCGGTATAGCACGCGTCACGGGAACGATGAGGATCCGGGTTCGATTCGCGGCCATAGCTTTGCTTTTCGGATTTTTCTATTTGTTCTAATTTTCAGTGTCGTATAGAAATTTAGTTTCTAACGGATAAAAAAATCAAGAAGTAAATTTTGATTAATTTGATAGTATCTAAAATAAAACAATAAAAATCAATTGAATATTACAAACATATTAAGTATATTATGTATGTATTGAATATTACAAAAATAATAATAAAATAATTAGGGATGTACAATGAAATTGATTCTCCGCTAGGGATACACAACAAATAATATACTCGATCAACAAAGGTCAGGAATAAATATGCATTTTAAATAAATCAAAATGTCATACGCAGAAATTCTTTAATATAATAATATGCATGTTTCAACAACAGGACTTTCAAACGTCGCTCAAATGTTTCATAATTGTTTTTTTTGTAATTGTTTATTTTTTAAGATCGGAGGGTAGGTGTTCATAGTTAACGGGTTTATTACCCGCTAACGCCATTCGTGCTACGAGTGTTCTACGAATGTGTGATATTTTCTCATTTCTAGATTCATCATGAACAACGTGAAGGTTTACTACTTCCCCGCGAAGGCCAAGGCTGAGGGTCTAAGGATGCTGCTGGCGTACGGCGGCCAGGAGTTCGAAGACATCAGGATCCCGAAGGACGAGTGGCCTCAGTGGAAACCAAGTAAGTGGTAAACATCATCATAATCCTTTTACATGAGATTTTTGAGATAAGATGAGATAATATTTACCTATAGGTAGATACAACTATAATAAAGCTGAAGTTGGTCGAGTCTGTAGGTAGGTACATGGAAAAATAAAAAAAAAATTGGCTGGGGCTATTTACAATTTTGTATTTAATATTTACAATTACAACGGATGTTGCTGCAGACTTTACTAATCTGCTGAGAAAATCACCAGCTAGGGTATATAAAGGCTACTTATTATCCCGGAAAATTGCATAGTTCCCGCGAGATAGCGATAAACACGTCAATAGCTAATTCTACGTGGACGAAGTCGCGGGCAGAAGCTAGTCATATCATAAAGATACGGTCAAGACACTCGTTTTGAAAGGAGCAGGTACAGTTAAGATTTCTTTTGTTTTGTATTTTCCACGTACAATTTTATTATCATAATTAATAGCGAATACAATGTCATTATGTCTTCTCACGCTATTTTCGCAGCATTATTAAGCGAAAAACACTGTACTTACAATTATTATGTGAATAATTTAGAGGTCATCGGC
The DNA here is from genome assembly GCA_949127965.1 of Pandemis corylana. NCBI lineage: Eukaryota > Metazoa > Arthropoda > Insecta > Lepidoptera > Tortricidae > Pandemis > Pandemis corylana. The sequence goes on along the minus strand of OX421865.1, from coordinate 11,714,790 downwards.
CTTTTCATCGTTAACTCAACTTAGCACGAAAAACTTAGACAGGAGTCGCCTTTGATTTGTGATTGCACTACGTTTCTTCTGGCACTAAATTGGTTTTTTCTTTATAGGTTGTTGTATCATTCTACTATTTGAATTTGCTTAATGACTTCACAAGGAATCATTGAACCCCCTTTCGGCTCTACTATTAAGATTTAATTTTCATTTAGTTATTTTTAAGGTAGCCTTAGTTTATATTTTAATCAATGCTTTTGTAATCAATTACAGAGCTATTTAGTCAACTAACCCACCTGCTAAAATATTTGGGAACAATTTCAAGATAGGTATACCCAGTAGACGAAGCCAATGTTGACTGCCAGTTTCATAGGCACACGGACTTGCTAAGTTTTTTTTCTAAGAGACCCTGTAATTTTTTTCAGAGATGAAGTTTGGTCAGATGCCAGTACTGGAGATTGACGGAGAGCAGTTCGCCCAGAGCGTGGCCGCGGCGCGCTACCTCGGCAGAGAGTTCGGTCTCTCGGGCTCCAACGCGAAGGAGGACTTTAACATCGACTGCATCATCGACCACTGCACAGACATTTTCATCAGTAAGTTTATCAATAAAAACATCTTTCATTCCAGTTTGCGGTAGACTTTGAAACACGCACTCTCAGATCAATACAATACAGGGGTGAATTTCAAAACCGAGTTTTCTGACTGTCCCACGCTACCAAAAAAAAAACTATGACATATATGTACCCAAAAAAAAAATGATCGTATTCTTTGCAATCATTTATGACGAGGCAAAGCCTTGAATAAATGATGATGAGCAACCAATCCCCGAAAAAAAATATTGAAAGTTCGAAAATCCACGATTAGCATAGCTGTGAGGTATGTCACACGCCAAATTTAGCTCAGAAAAATGAATACAACTTCGTCTATAATTGTCGTAATTTATTTCTGTAAAAAGCATTTTAAAGAGCTCTTCCTGGTCTATATTATAACACAAAAAACAATGCAAAAATCTCGTAATTTAAAAATACAGGGATAGGAATGTGTTTGTCCCGCGCGAGAGCGTCTTTCGATGACTCGCAAACACCTGCTGGTTACTGATTGGTTGAGCTATGTAACGCCATTTTTAAGTTATTACGTCGAAGACATGCTAGTTCGCGTTCGATTACCGAGCAAAGCGGACGCGTAGTCTGCGCTGTGATTTTTAAAAATAGGTAAGTTTGTGACACGATACTTTTGGTCAGCCTATAAGGTAATTTGTGTGGCTAGTAAATATTGCATGTTCAACTACTTTATCGATATGTCTATTTAAGTGTTTTATAGTTTAGAACATCGAGAATGAACAGTCCTATTGTCATTTACCTAAAGCTTATACTTTCGACAGAAAAAAATAAATGCACTTTTGCCGTAATTTGTGTGGCGTAATTTGTGTGTCACTTTTGCCCACGCAAATTACAAACGCGCCACACAAATTACATTTTATGTCTTATTTCAATAAAATGAGCATTTTATGATGGTTAATAACACTTGCTATCTTTAAAAAAACAACGTAAATACAATTACAATACTATCTACTATTTTACGTTGTATTTTTTAATTTATTATTTTTGAACAACTTACGTACCTATCTATGATACTGTTTAATTTTGTAACTGACGTTTAGTTTAATTACAACTTGCTTTTAGTTTCTGATTTATACCTTTTCTGTTTAAGGTATTTCAAAATGCGTCAAAAAAAAGAGGATAGACTAGAGAAAAAGAAATTGGCGGAGAGAAAAAGGAGACAGAAAATTAAAAACGACGCAGAAAATTATGAAAAATATAAAAGAGAAAAAAGAGAGAAATATCATGAAATGAAAAGAGAGAGAAAAATTCTTCCGATGTGTGAGCAGTCCCAGAATACTAAGCGTATTTTGAGGGAAAGAAATAGAATTAACGTCAGGAACTACAGGCAAAGACAGAAAATAAGACAACAGGAAACTGCCCAATCGGAAGAATTGATAAATATTGAACTTGATGTAGAATCACGAGATCCTTTAGGTTCTTCACCGAATTCATTCCCACAGCCTGCATCCTTTCAACATCATACTGACACAGACACTGCTACAGGGTCTAGAAATGTTGCCATTGATGACATCGATTCACATCGACATGAGCCAGGACCTTCTCAACCAACTCAAACAAGTGAAAGGAGCCCAGTTAGTCATTTGTCAAGACCACGTGTAAGAGTATCAAGAAGATTAAAACGTCAAAGAGATTCACCAAGTTTGTCGCTGGCTCATTCGAGTGCATCAAGCGAGCTATCCTATACCAGCTCTATATCAGAAACGCCAACAAGGACCGGAGTTAACAAAGGCACACCTTTAAGAAAATCACCCGTTAAAGCAATGAGAAGACTGAGATATCAAATGACCAAAGAATTTAAAGTGTTACATAGGCGAGTACAAGAACTAACACAGTTGAATAATAAATACAGAAAACAAATTAATAGACTACAAAACAATGCGAAAACGATATCAAAACCATTTGCCACCTCGGAATCAGATTCAAGTTGCCGTAATAGTAATGTAACATCCCTGCAACAATCTGAACTCGTCACAAAGAGCAAGTCAGTGTTGGAAGAGGCTGTTCATAATTTCTATCTAGATGATGATAACAGCCGCATGTGTCCAGGAAAGAAAGAGTATATAACAAGAAAAAAAAATAAGAAACAGAAAAGATATTTGTCAGAGTCTGTAAAAATTTTGCACAAGAAATTTCATGAAGTGTACCCACAATACAAGATTAGTTATTGTCATTTTTGGAGGCTGAAGCCATTTTGGGTATTAAACCCGGACCTCAAAGTAAGAGACACCTGTTTGTGCAAGCAACATGAAAACATGGAATTGATCGTAAGTTCCTTAAGAAGATGTTCCATCATTAACGAGAAAACCACCAACGAAGTGTTGAGTTCCATATGTTGCAATGCAATGGCTGAAAAATGTTTGAGCAGACAATGTACATCCTGCCAATCACGAAATCTTACGTACAAGGAATTTGACAATGCTCAAGTTATTTCTTACTGGACTTGGAAAACTGCAAAAAAAGAGTATATAAAAAACAATCAAACTAAATCTTGTCTACAATCAGTAAAAACGAAAATTTCTGCAGCGCCGAAAGATGTCATCACCGAATTTGAACGAATGTTAACACCGTATCTTCAGCATTGTTCAAAAATCGTTTCTCAAAGTTCACATATTCGAAATTTAAAGAAAGACTTGTCTGAAACTGAGGCTATAGTTCATTGTGACTTCAGCGAAAACTATGGGTTGAAATACGCAAACGAAATTCAGGCATTACATTTCGGCGGAAGTCGTCAGCAAATCACATTGCACACAGTCGTGATATACTTCCTTTTAAACGGAAATTTAAAAACTCAATCCTTTTGCACAATGAGTCAAAGTCTTCGACACGATGCAGTGGCAATCTGGGAGCATTTAATGCCTATTTTAAAATTTATTGAAGACACTGCTCCAAGAGTTAACGTTATTCATTTCGTGTCAGATTCACCTTCCGGACAATACAGGAATCGCAAACTGTTCTACATAATTTCCAAGCTTCACTGGAGTTACCCAAGTTTGAGGTATGTTTCTTGGAATTACTCCGAAGCAGGGCACGGCAAGGGGGCCCCGGATGGTGTTGGAGGAGTCCTTAAAAGGACTGCAGATAAAATAGTTGCCAGAGGTCATGATATACCAAGTTTTGAATCACTTTTGATTAAACTGAAGGAGAGCGTGCCTGGAGTAATTACTGAAGTGGTTGAAGAGTCCAACATTCAGCAAAAAGATTTGCTTATTCCTGAGTTACCCACGTTCAAAGGGACTATGCAAGTGCATCAAGTAGTATGGGATGCAAATAATAGAAATCTATTGGCTTTACGAAAACTTAGCTGCAGCAAGGAAGAATGTGCAAATGGTTCTGTTCAATGTGGACATGGACAACATCTGGGATTTTTCTGTGTTGAACCGGAAACTGTGGTGGAAATGCCTTCTCAACGACCAATAGCCCTGAATAGGAAGAAATATGTGGGAAAAAGGGGTCATCCACATAAAAGTTCTCAGAAAACCCAGATCTTACCCGTCGATTTAGGAACAGAGAAGATATCCTCAAGTAGTTGTCCAAAAGCATCCCGTATCACATCAGATAAGACACCGAACAAAATAACTGTAAAACTGGTTTCCCGAACACCGATTCAACCGACGGCTTCAACTACAACTGCTGTGCCCAAGAAAACAGGTATTAAAACGCCAAACAAAATACATCAAACTGAAAAAAATATTTCCCGAACACCGCCGGTTCGACCGACGGCGACAACTACTACTTCTATGCCCAAGACAACAGGTAACACACCAAACAAAATATATCAACCTGCAAAACTGGTTTCCCCAAAATCGACAGCGACAACTTCAACGGCTATGCCCAAGACTTCAAATAAGAAGAAAATTAAATCCCAAAAACTTTCAAACAGTTTTCGTAAAAATGCAAGAACTGACTTCGAGGATTCAGATGTTGCAGATAGCTTGGTCATTCAATCGGATGATAGTTTCTGGGAAACTGTACCGTCCATTGATGACAATCTCGTGTCAAGCATTACAAAAGTCGATGAAGCAGACTCGGATGAAGACTACGCAATCTTTTAATAAAACGCAATTTTATGACTCGCTGTGATTAGATAATAATGTGTACCAAATTTAAAAGAAAGTGGTTTTTAAGTTGATCATGTGATATTACAAAATAAGACTTAACCTATTTTTTATGTTTTTATAAGTATACGTTTTGTTTTTGTAATAGATTTTATTAGTTGTTTGTTAACGATTGCAGGAGATTTGTTAACTTTTTGGAATTGAGAGTTTCAATTATTTTTTTGTAATAAGTATTATTGCTCTATGCAACATAATCATGCCAAACATGACAAGAATCTCTGATATGTATCTAAGTATGATACTAAGTTAGTTATGTTGTTAAAATTTTATTAATATTTCTGTTGCTGATAAGTGAAATTGATTAAAGAGAGTGGTTGATCAGGGTAGGTTAGTAATAATTAAGTGCCCTTGATTTAGGGCAGTACATTATAATGAACAAATTAATATGAGAAAAATGACTGTTGAATTAGTAGTTTAATTTTTTTTTTATTAACAACCTTAAGACTGATTTGTTTAGAAAGTGTAATTTTCTGTTCTTATGAATAAATCGGAAAATCAAAAAGTTTAGTTTTATTTAGCAAATTGATAGTAAAAAATTAAAAATGTAATTTGCGTGGCAACAATGTAATTTGTGTGGCATGAATTTTTTCGCCATCGAATTTTAGCTAAACTATTCAACACAGAAGAGTGCCTCTTTTTGCGTTTTGTTCATCATTCCAATCTCTACCATAATCTATTATCAAAATATAAAATAAAAGAAAAAAAAAACGCGCCACGAAAATTACCAAAAAACGTCCCGTTCAGAAATTCACCCACAGGGGCTTGCCATTACGTTTTGGGATTAAATTCCGAACCAAAGTTGGATCGCTCGCTGTCAGATCCATACTAGAAGTGTCAAAAATGATAGTAAATACGTAAAATTTAATCTGAATTGGATCGCTTTAAGCCGTCATGGTAAGGCTCTGTACAGTGAAAGAAACTGAATCGCTTACCACTGTGAAGTCTTTTCACTGAAAATGTCATAATGGCTGACCATAATATCTGCCAAAGAAATTATTGCGAAATTGTATGAGAAATGCTTCCAAAGACACAGTCTCTTCAACCTTATCTGAACACTTAATTTATTGCCTCGTAATTTCCAATACTGTGCTGTGATACATTTCAAACTTAACGATTGACATAGGCAGTTGGATGTGACAAAGTACTTCAGTGTTCGGCTACTGGGGCCAACTGTACACAAGCAGGGTACGAGTAATACGTGATTCCTTCAAAACATTTGTTAATATGCCTTACCCATACTAGATTTCACATAATTCTGAACATGAGCAGCAAACACCCACACTTGCCCACACATGTCATAATCATAAGCCATTATGTCAGCAAGAAGTTTCCTTGGGTATCCTTTCAAAGACGCCGGCAGCACTCTCGCTTTAGCTGCTAGATCATCGGCTTCTGACGATGACTAGTCTCTTTGGGATTTTTTTTATTTATTTTTTATGTTAGAGAGGCCAGACAAACGAACTAGTGGGTCACCTGATGGTAAATGATCACAACTGTCCATAGACACCCGCAGCGCTTTACGCGATGCCAGTGCGTTGTCGGCCCTGCAGAAAATTGTACACTCGCCTCTTAGAGGCACCCAGGTCGTAACTCGATGGGAAGACCTCAGCGAGAAGCTCGTTCCAGATTTTGCAAGTTCGTGGCAAAAAAGACCGATTAAACCGCATCGATTTCTGATTTCTGTAAATGTGTACCTAATGTTTTTAGGGGGAGGTATGGTCACGTATGAGCCGGACCCAGAACTGAAGAAGAAGAAACACGAGCTGTTCGCCAAGGAACACTATCCTGGCATGCTTGCTAAGCTTGAAGAGACCATCGAAGAGAATGACGGCTATCTGGCCAATGGGAAGGTCAGTTCTTATTCTCCCTTTCTTTCGAATTATCTACCCAGTGAAAAGCTACCAATTTTCTCATCATTGAGTGAGATCGAGAATGATTAGAATCCGTCTATTGCTGCAAAATAGGTACTGTTGTTATTATTATTAGATGTTGACTGGTGCAGATGCAGAATGTACAGTACCCGGCCATAAAGATTGCGCATAGGTCTTCTCGCCTAATTTCGGCATCGTAGAGCGTTGTCTCCCTCTAACTTTATACATGACACCAATCATCTCTTTCCAAAGACCGAAGTGCAATCTTACTAACATTAACTTGACGTCACTTTAGTAGGATAAAAAGTACCTGGTGTTAATCTACGACAGTGTTTTGTTTTGTACACCTAGTATAGGTTTTCAGGGTTAGTTTTCCACTGGGGTTGGACTATTCCAGTTCCTTTGTATAGATGGATTTTTTTAACAAGCAAGCCCTCCGTCTCAGGTACAGAAAATAAGCTAAATAAAAGCTTCTAAAATAGTTTCCGTTTTCCGCGAACATTCAAAACAACTAACTAAAACATGGTTTACTCCTATTTGCAGTTGTCCTGGGGAGACTTCTTCATGGCTGGCATGTACGACTGCATGAAGATGATGCTCCAGATGCCGGATCTTGACGACAAGTGTCCCAACCTCAAAGCGCTCAAGGATAAAGTACTGGCGCTGCCCAAGGTTAAGGCATGGGCTGCCAATGCGCCCCATGCTGACTACTAGATCTTTAGCCTTACCGTTAAACTCAGTATCGTCAATTAAGTATAATGGGTACACTAGGGTGTCGCCAGCCGGTGATTAAGGGGGACTAGTATCTAGATGTATACAGGATGGGAATGGGCTAAGTATAGTAGTAAGTGGGCGAGGTTTAATTGTCGAGCATACACGGAATGCTGTCATAGTGAAACACGGTGTAAAGGATTGAAAATGTTAATACAACAGCGTTCTAGTGGCTGAACAAATAAAGTCCTTGAGTGTACAGTCGAGAGCTTATGAAGTAAGTTTTTAAGGGGGGGGGGCAGCAGCTCTCCCCTGCCTTCCCCTGTCCCCCCTTGGCGATGCCCTTGACCTTAGATCTCTTTTTGCAATTTTTTGTGTGAGAAATTGTCAGTCATGGACGGTGTTATATTAAGTCACCTGTGTGAGTACACAATGCACATGTTTAATTTTCCCTCCATGTAACTCATTTTTCTTTAGCCGGCTGTATTTATATTTTATATGTAGCTTATTCACGCGGCTTCACCACCATGGTCAGATAAAGCTGCTTAAGAAACTGTCTTGGACTTATAAAAGAAAACATTTACCAGCTGGTAGCTACTATAATTATACATAAACGGATAACTCACGTATAAAAAGTCGAGTGATGCTCGACATGTTTCGGACTATTTCGTAGTCCTTCTTCCTGGAGCGCTCGCCCCGGCGGCAGCGAAACGAACACTTCGCGCCAGCGCTCTGTTCGCGCGGCTGCTCGACGCGACTGACAACGGCGCACAACTACCCTCGTTTTCATCGTAATTTTTATTACTGTCAAATGTAGGGCAGCACACAACACTGATCACGTCACTCCGTAAACGTTTCATGTTGAAAGTGGTAGCTACTAGTTCAGTACCTACCGTGGTAAATGTTCTTTTGTTCATTATTATGGATCTCCGTAAAGTAAGGCCTGATTTAACCAATTTTATTTAAAATAAAACAATAATCGAATTGGTCTAACCATTCTCGAATTCTGCGCTTAGCACTACATTAAACATATTTTTTAAGTAAATATTCGATGCGTATATTTTAGTTGAAATGAGTAATTAAATTATATTTACTTAAGAATTTTTTTAATAAGTGCTACATCAGTATTGAAGGACTGTTTTATGAAATTATTTACTCGCACCAAATAGGTACATGTGGCGTGCTAGCAAAATGAGAGCCCCATTTTTGCTGATTTGTATTTCCTAACCTAGGTATACTTAAAATATGGAAGAAGGGAGATAGCAAGCCTGCCTTTTCGCCTTACGAAATACGGAGAATGTGAAACAGATGTTTGTAAATCAGAAAGTATTACACACAGTATGGTTTTTGATACATGAACTACTCTATTTGCCTTACGAGTGTTGTTTGGTATTTCTTGATCTTGTGATAAAAAAGTAGGTACTGAAGAGGTGTGAGAGATTATAAAACTTAATAAATGACGTACCTATTTTCAAGCCTTTTATTTTGTTTTCACTTTTAGACGTTACAATCGCACAATCATTAGCATTATATTATATCTAAGTACAGTCACGTTGTTGAATAACTGACTTTTTTAACTAGCATTGTACATTATTTTATATAAAGGCAGCGCCTTTTTTATGGATAACAAACTTCAACAAATAAAAAAAAAATACTCAATAGGTAATAGGTCAATGTACTTTGTCCAGCACTAACTGAGCATGTAGCGCAAATTTTTGTTCACCATTCGTGTCACCCTGTAGATAACTTTAACTTTACATTAAACTAAGTATGGCACTGTTTTATTGGACATTTTCGGTAAGCCTAAGTTCCCTCAAAAATGGTGGTAGTATAGATAGTGCCTTTCACTAAGACGTGTGATTTATCAAAATTAACCTCATCGGGGACGGCACTTACTAGATATATCATCCTTTTTCTGTACAACAACAATATGATTTTGGCAAACTTGGTGAAATTAAACATCCTGTGATGAGCTTCTTGTAGTAAAGTAACAAGGGGGCATCCATTAATTACGTGAGGCATTTTTAAAGATTTTTTGACCCCCCCTCCCCCCTTGGCGAGATGTCGTAAGATTTTTCTCGACCCCCTCCCCTCCCCCCTAACCCAATCTCACGTGAGATTTTTCAAAACTTGTACTTTGGGTATAAAAGTATTGGATTTATAGACAAATATAATTGTGTCAGATTTTGTCATTTTTATTCAAGATACGTTTTTTATTTTCATTCAACTTTAATTTAACTTAATTTTCACGCAGTTTTACACCATTTTCGGCTAGAAAAAAATTACGTGATATTTGCCAAGAGCCCGCTCTCCCCCAAGTGAGGTTTAGTAAGATTCGGCTCGACCCCCTCCCCCCCCCCCCCCCCCCTAAATACCTCACGTAATTAATGGACGCCCCCTCAAGCACAAATTCACCGTAACTATGTAGTTATGTCGGCGGATACCTCAATGTCCCCGAATCAGGAAATTTCAAGGTAGGTACATACTAACTACGCCAAACAATCTAGATTATTAGGGGTAAATGCAATATAATATATGTATGAAGGAACAGAAATTACCCTTAGAACTAGACAAGATAGAAGCCCCGCTGCCACTACGTCTTCCAGTATAGCTAGGTAGGTACTTAAAAAGTTTTGTACGCCTATGATTAAATAATAGCAACATAATGTTTATGATTTTTGGCTTGGTAGTACCAGTGGTACAGTAGAAGTACTTCTCTCAAGTCCATATTTGGTAGTTAAAAAGTATATATTTCACGGTAGGTATGAACCGGCCGGGTATTGTCCGGCCAAAGTTAAATATGTGAGAGAGCGAGAATGCATATTAAAAAATCTATTTACTTCTCGCTCTGACGCATAGCTCTTTACTTCGAAAAGGTAACAGGTAAATTTGGTAGGTACAATACAAGTAAAATGCACAACGGTTCAAAATGCCTCATTATCAAAATGTATTACAGTCAAAAAGTATGTAAATCTAAACATGTTTATTGAACAAAAGACAAATCAATTATGTGCTACAAAGACCTAAGAGCCTAATTATATCACAGAAAAAACGAATAGAAGATAAATGGTCAAGATCCCAAAATAAATCATGGGACCGAAAATTCTCTTGTCAAAATGTACAAAAGTCAAAAAGTATACATTGATGTCAAAATGCTGGTTAAATGTTATGTCAAACAGCGGTTTGAACATGTTATGGAGCGGTGGACTGTAGGACGTTAAGATGAGTGGTGATGATGGAAACACGGTATTTTGTAGCAATAAATATAATTAAGTTTTACACAGGCTTTAGCGACCGTACGCAACAAGTGACACAAACCAGACAATTTGACAAGACAAGATATCAAAAATAAAACTATAAAAAAGGTTCAGTATAGATCCGCAGCCAGTCGCTAACATACCGGACCCCTAGTGGTACACTAACTTCTGGTGGCGACTAACTGGGGCTCCGGTTCTAGCAGGATAAGCTTCCGGGCCGGTCGACGCAGCGTGCCGCCCTTCGTTTGAACGTCCGCTACGCGAACCTTCCCGTCAGGTCCTATAAACGTCTTTATAACTCTACCTAGAGGCCAAAGACCCCGAGGTAAAGTAGGATCGGCAATGAGTACTACATCACCCTCACTTAACATTGTTTCACTGCCAGGTAGACCTCTTGGTCGCAGAGTAGGCAAGTATTCTTGCAGCCATCTTGACCAGAAGTGATCGGCGAGTCGCAGGGTCCTCCTCCAGTCGCACCTGCGCATTAAGTCACTGTCTGTAAGAGATGACGTCCACGGTGCTACTGATGATGTACCCAGGATAAAATGAAACGGAGTTAATGCCTCGGGAGTATCAGGTGATGATGCGATGTAGGTGAGCGGTCTCGCGTTGACGATGGATTCTGCTTCTAGAAGAAGCGTCATTAGGACATCCTCTTTAATGGCTCTGTTATTTAGACAGGCTCTCAGGGCTGTCTTCACTGACCGTACAAGTCTCTCCCATGCACCACCCATAAAAGGAGAGGCAGGTGGAATAAAACGCCATTGAATCTTGTGGCTGGTGGCAAACTCTTGGACGGATTCGTGATGCAGCGATCGCAGCTCTCTGGCAGCGCCGACAAAGTTGGTGCCGTTGTCGGAGAAGATAGTTGATGGTGAGCCTCGACGAGCAATGAAACGCCTCAGACTCATAATGGCGGCGTCTGATGAAAGAGAGGCGACCAATTCGAGGTGTATGGCTCTCGTTACTAGACACGTGTACAGGGCAACATAACGCTTCTCATTGCTTCGGCGTACTGTAATGGTTATTGGTCCGAAATAATCGAGGCCTGTATGTGTGAATGGCCTTTTATGGTGGTCGAGTCTTTCTGGCGGTAAGTCTCCAGTCTGTGGTTGGTTGGATTTGACTTTCCATCTCCGGCATTGTAAGCAAACGTGGGCCACGCTCCGGATGGTACTCCGGGCTCTCAATATCCAATACGTTTGTCGAAGTTCGTTAAGAACAAGTTCGTTGAAGCAATGTGCTGACTGGATATGATGATGCAGGATTAGAAGTCGTACGGTGTAATGGCGGCCATCTAGGATCATTGGTGACTTAACGTCTTCACTCACTCCTGGGGCTGACTTAATGCGCGAGTTTAGTCTGAGTATGGATTCTTCATCGAGTACTGGTGCGAGTTTTGCAATGCGACTGTTCTTGCTCACAGACTGTTTGGCTTGTAAAGCTTTTATCTCGGGAAGAAAGCTGTCTATTTGTGCCCGTTTCAATAATAATAGCTCCGCTAGTACAATATCAGATGCATACAGGAGCGAGGGTGATGTGGTGCCATTAGCGGTAAATAATTTGGAACTACTTGGCCGAGAGATTTTAGATCTGAACAGTCGAGCGCCCTGGATTACACGGGCGGTGGCGCGTATTAATCGTAGCCACGAGCTAAAACGGGAAGAATTTGGTACAGGGGGATCAGGAAACGCGGTATCTACTAACAGTCCCACAAGTTCCGATTTTAGTTCGATATCATTTGAAATTTCGACAAGGTCAGTATTCAGTTCGGTTGGCCAACTACTGGGTGACTCTAAAAGAAATGATGGGCCAGTAAACCACCTATGAGAGGGGTACAAATTCAATTTTTTAGGTTTAGTTGCATCGTCAGCAACGTTGAAAGACGTAGAGATCCACCTCCAATTGGAAGGATTAGTGGTGTCCAAAATCTCTCCCAACCTATGGGCTACAAAGGGTTTGAAAGAGCGAGCATCCGTCCGAATCCACTTAAGAACAGTGGTCGAATCGGTCCAAAACGTGACTGAAGAGGGTTTTAGACGATGGGCGTGTAATATAGTTTGTGCTGGCCGTGTAGCAATAAGAGCCGCTTGTAGCTCTAACCTCGGGATGGAAAGCGGTTTTAGAGGTGCGACGCGTGCTTTGCTACCTATGAGAACTGTTGACACCGAACCATCAGCATAGGTGAATCGCCAATAAGCTACACAGGCATAGCCTTGTTCTCCACCGTCGGAAAATAAATGTAATTGTGTGTCGGTAGGGTCGGGTTTGTTCATATACCAACGCGGAATTTTTATGCTGATGGTACTTTTCAGTTGGGCAAACCACTCTTGACACTCTGCAACATATTTGTCCGGCATTGGTGAGTCCCAGTCAATGCCTTCCCGCCATAATCTTTGGATTAGTATGCGACCCCAGATGACGATGGGCATTACCAACCCAAGTGGGTCATAGACTTTCATGACGCTAGACAGTAGACTGCGTTTACTCAAAATGTTGTTCGTGGGCGTCTGAGGACTGCCTCGAAAGCTAAGCGTGTCATTGGAGGGGTTCCATTTGACACCTAATACACCTACCTCGTTGTTTGGTGGTAGGTATACGTCAGAATTGGTATCACTTCTGAGTTCTTTCGGAATACCTGCGAGTACTTCTGGAATGTTTGAAGTCCATGCCCTCATTTCAAAACAACACTTTTTATGTACCGTAATTATGTCGGTGGCTAGCTGCGCGGCGTCTGCGACGTTGGAGTGACTACCTAAATAGTCATCCATATAATGGTCTTCCTGTATCGCCTGGCAAGCGGCAGGAAAGCTGTCCGCGAATTGAGTTGCGTTTTTATTCTTTAAGAAAAGCGCCATGAATGGACTGGACACTGCACCGAAGATCATCGATGCCATGCGGTATTCTACGATGTTGCCATCCATGTTGCGCCATAGAAACCGTTGGGCATCTCTGTCTTTCGGGGCGATTTTAACTTGAGGGAACATTTCTTTTATGTCAGCGTTAAGTGCTACGGCACCCTCTCTAAAGCGAAAAAGCATGTTTAGAAGAGAACACAGTAAGTCGGGGCCTTGTAGGAGCAAGCTGTTGAGGCTTACGCCTTTCGTCGCCGCGGCTGCGTCATGGACTACCCTAAGCTTCTTTTTCTGAGGGTGAAAGACGCCAAACGTGGGTAAGTACCAAAAAATGCCACTATCTTGACCTACACGGGGAACGTTCGACGGAGACGGTTTGTGAAACGTCTCCGGGTCACACTCTTCGGCATAACCCTTGCTGATAATATCGGCAATAAAACGATGATAGGCTTCGGCGAACGCAGAGTCTTTGGCCATTTGACGTTCGAGAGCTTTGAAACGAGATAAGGCTTGTGGGTAACTATCTGGTATGATTTTAGGTAAATCTTTTTTCCACGGTAAGCCGACCTCAAATCTACCGTCCTGGAGTCGATGGGCTGACGTTTCGATGATGTCTATCGCTCGTTGATCATCAATGTTAGGGCGCAGTAAGTTCTTTGTTATGCCTAGTGAATCTATGTCATATTGACTTTTTATAAGACTGTCCAAGTCATCTGAAGCGTGATTTATAAACTCGAGTGGCTTTGACGAGACCGAAAGTGCACCATGGAGAACCCAACCTAACAAGGTTCTAGAGGCGACGGGTTCGTTCTTATTTCCGCTACGAACTTCGCGACTCAAAGATAAATGCCAGTCTGGCGCGCCAATAAGGACGGTAGGAGAAATGTTGGTACAATATGAAAGCTCGTTAGTCAAACCAGATAGATGACTATAGTCCGAGAGATTAATCGTATCAGGATTTTGCGCTCGAAGTCCTAGGGGCTTAATAGCCCGTGCGTGTTTGATTAGATAACGATCGGCATGGCCACGACCGCGAATATGGAAATCAACATAACTCACGTCAAGTTCCTTGCTCATACCGCTAACACCTTCGATGCGAAGTCGCTCCTGACAGGTGGGCTTCGCGCCAATGCGTGCCGCTACCTCGCCGTCAATCAGTGTCGCCGTGCTACCCTCGTCGAGAAGGGCTGTCGTTTCGAAGTCGCCGTCGGGACCCTCGAGCACGATTGGGACTACCTTCAGCAGGCCACGGGGGCGTGAGGTCGACGGTAAGGATCCTGTAGCGTTAATTAAACGATCAGAAGTATTAGCGATTTTGTCAGGGTGTTTGGTTGCGGTGCCAACATTGTTAGTGTCGACGGAACTAGTTGAGCCGACAGAGGGCGTTTCAGTCGTGTTACATTGTGCGCTTGATGTCGCTCTAGCATTGGTGTCGGCAGTTTCAGTGCCGTGGAGAAGTGCATTGTGACGTCTCAAACATCCGTTAACTCCACAACGTTTCGCTCGGCAGTTGTTCCATGTGTGCGGGTTGGCCTTAATGCACCGGTAACAGATTTTCGATTCCCTAACCCAACGCCATCTATCGTCAATGGAAAGCTCTAAAAAACGTTTACAGGCCTTTATGTCATGAGGCCCTTGATTACAAAACATACAACACTCAGATGTTTTGCCGTTGGATACCGTAGCATGTACCGATTCCTTTTTTAATTGAAATTTAAAATTATTTGTTCGAGGTAAATTCGAGTGCATCGGTGGCGCCTTAATGGTGCTGTCAATAACGAAGTTATATTTTAGTTGTTTATCTGCCTCGACCAAGAGGAATTGTGACAGTAATTCAAGTTTTGTTATGTGTTGTTCCTCTGGTCCTTGAATCGAGGCGAAATCCGTAAAGCGGGCTCTGGTATGCTCGCTCAGCTTAATCAAAATGCACCGGAAAAGCTCCGGGGAAGACAGGTACTCGTGTTGATTAAGTAACTTGAGAGTCGTTACGAAATTACGCAATTTATTGGCTAGGCCATTTAAATCCTGAGGACAACTTAGCTTAGGACTGTTGCGCAGCTCAGTGACTTCACGGGCCACGAGGAGTTCCGGTCGAGCGTAAGTCTGCTCCAAGGCCTTGACGATGTCGTCGGGGTCGCCGGAGGTCCACATGAGCGACGCGACGGACTGGTACGCTTGACCGCGGACTGCGTTGTTCAAGCGGTCTAAATTCTCTGAAGGAGAGAAAATAGATTTAGTTCTCTCGTAGCTACTTTTGAACGCCATCCATTGACTGACTTCACCCGAAAATGAGACAAGTTCGGCTTTCTTTGGCCTGTTGGAAAGAGCGTTAATAGCTTGAGACAGTTTTGTTATAGGGTCGGCGGAAGAACGGTCAGAAATCTGTTGTGTCATCGTGTCGTATTTATTAGTAGGAAGGCTACTCGTAAGCGTGGGTTTACAGTGGTTTGCACGGTTGACATCGGGCATGTAGAACGATACAGTGTTGGCAGGGGCGGCCGGCCGTGAATAGAGTCCTTGAGGATTATTCAAGGTGACGGTCGGCGCTATACCAGGAATGTCTACTTGGGCTGCCGTGGTCACGTTGGCATTTTGATCTGAAACCCATGTGGAGGTGCGCTTCTCTACGTTGCGATCGGAAAAGTACGAACTACGACTGTGAGCTGACTTATCTGATGCTTCCAAAGCGGCGAGTTTTGCTTGAAGCTCCGTTTGCTCCGCCTCAGACTCCATGCGGGCAAGCTCGCGCTCGCGCTCTGCTTGCTGGCGTTCGAGCACGACTTGTTGCCGTGCGAGTTCGAACTCTCGCTCTGCTTGTTGACGCTCGCGGTCCGCCTGTAGTCGCGCGAGTTCGCGCTCACGCTCTACCTGGCGCCGCATCGCGTCTGCTTCTAACGCCAATTTCTGAGCACGGACGGTCGCCGACGAACGCGATGAATGGGTGCGCTCGCTGCGAAATTGCTCACTGTGGACACTAGAAGCGGTTGGTACTTGGGTATTTCCGTCGTTGCGTGAGCTAGAAGGAGCATTTAGGCGATCGGCGGCGAGGCAAGGTTGTGCTGCGCTACCAGGGGCGTTGCCCACTGTTGGTATGCTCATTCTAACAGGCAATGCCGAAGCTCCGACGTCGGTTGTGGTTGAAATCGGCCGGGTGCCGCGCGGTGACCGCTCGCGGCGATCGCGCTGCACCCGCTCGGTTTCCGTAGTTGCGAGATCCGTCTTTGTTTTACTCCGTGTTTCGACCATAGTGAATACGTATGTAACTAATGTAAATAATGTATTCTACACGAAATGAAAACTGCAATGAACTTACGTGTGAAAAAAATATGACAGATAGTTTTCGCTGGATGTTATTTTTACGGTGAGAATGGACCAAAAATGTTATGGAGCGGTGGACTGTAGGACGTTAAGATGAGTGGTGATGATGGAAACACGGTATTTTGTAGCAATAAATATAATTAAGTTTTACACAGGCTTTAGCGACCGTACGCAACAAGTGACACAAACCAGACAATTTGACAAGACAAGATATCAAAAATAAAACTATAAAAAAGGTTCAGTATAGATCCGCAGCCAGTCGCTAACAGAACATTTTGTCCTGAAAACTTTCAAACACAAAGACATATAGGCTATAGTGAAACATGCATTGGAAACATTTTGTCCAAAAGTGCATGTTGGACATATCATATTTTGTCCCTAAAATATTCGAACAAATTGACCGTTTTTAGCATTTGTCCCAAAATTACCTTTTACCGTCGATAACAAGTCTCAACATCAATTCAAATCTTTAGTAAGAAAGGACTACTCTGAGTGTTATAAATTCGAAATTCAACAGTTATTTATACGAGAATGAGAACGGTATAATATTATGAACTTCGAATTTCGAATGTCGGAGTACTCCCCCTGCATTACACTTCAGAATCACACAGAGGAGACTACAGTGTCTTCGAAGCCTGCGTTCGTGTTGCCCTGCTTTTTCATATCTCTAGCATGCTGAGCGCTGGTTTCCACTTGCTCGACTGTGTCCATCAAAGGAAGGTTTCGGGTTTCCGGAGTGAGGATCAGACAGATGCCAGAGATGATGGAGGAAGCTCCAAACAAGAGAGATGGCAGTGCTACTGCTATCGGTGTCTGAAAATACAGTTTAAAATTTAAGAAAAAAATAACTTTATTGTGTGCGATTGATTTAGCACAGACCAGAGATAAAAATGTTCGAACAATAAGCGTTTGATCTGCATTATGCTTCGAAATGTCTCTTTAATTTGCAAGCCAGCAAATGCTATTATGATCTGGAAAGTAAGCCAGTTTTCAAAGAAATATACAATCAAGATGAGCTGGATTTCGTTAATAGTCTCCAAAGATTTCTTGAAGGCTTCAGTTAGCTATGATCTAGTTACCAAGTTTGTTCTAAAAGTTGTTATTGCTGTTGTTGTAAACATATCATGAATCAAAAAGCATTCGCATCTACAACCAGATCATAGGCTATCGTTGGACCATGTGGTGAAAAACCAGCGAACATGAGCACCTGATCTGAATACAGTAACATAAAATTCGCATTAAACTTACCAGGATCGGAGTGAGTGGAGCCAGCATGCCGCCTATCCTGGAAGCGAATGAGCATAATCCCATCAGCGTGCCTCGAGCGCTGGTGGGGAACAGTTCCATGGTGTAGGTCACGGCTCCCGTGAAGCAGGCAGATATTATCATCTTCCCCAAGAGGAACAGTGTGATTTTGGCCCAGGTTTTATCTAAAAAGTTCAGTAAGATATATTAACTGAATTTTTCATGATGACGAATGAAGTTGAATGATTTTGACGATGAAAGTTACCCTTAGTAGTACATATTTAAAAGCCATTTCAATAGAATATGACCTAGTAGACCCTTCTAAGCAACTGTGGATATCGAATTATAATTCAAAAGCAGTAAAAAATATACTTTTGGTCACATCACTGGAGACTTAAACCATTCCAATGGCCATGTTAGCGGGCCATGAGTGTCTACAAAATTGGCAGATTCTACTGAATGAAAAGCGAAAGTTAGACACTGTTTGTTACTTTATGAAAGCTATCTGTTTCGTGTTCGACTACTTACCCTCAGAAACATATCCAGAGCCGATACAAAGTATTCCACAAACTAGATAGCCGTAGAGCAAAGGCTTCCGTCGTCCATAGCAGTTCATTAGCCACAAAGCTATCAGTTCTCCAGGGAACGACATCACTGTGGCTAGGAGAAAGTTGGTATATTTATCTCCAGGCAACCATACTGAGTTGATCATCAACCCGTAGTATACGAAACTTGCTGTAAATCTGCAGACCATCATCACTACGAGCCTTTTCCATATCTCTTTCGAAGTGAACACTTTCTTCATCGACTCCTTCTCCTCATGAGATCCCAATTTAAACTTGTTCTTCAGTTTTGCACCGTCTATATTAAGAAATTCATGCCTGTCAATGTTTAATTTATTTGTGTCAGCTATTGTAAGTAAAGTCTTCTTAGCTTCTTCGAATTTATTGTTGAGTATTTGCCATCGCGGACTCTCTTTGATCAGAAAGGTGTAGGAGAGAAAGATGATGGGGGGGCTGCAGATAATTCGGATGAGTGTCTTCCAGTAGGTGACGGACATGGCGATACAGGCGAAGATGGCTTCCCCTAAGTAAATTGCGTATGCAAATATGACACCGGCAAGGACTCGGTTGTTTTTTCCGCTGCTTTCTATCACTGAAATGCAGAAATAGATAGTTTTAAAGAACATGGTGAAAATCAGTAACATAGTTGAATCCTAGCTGTAAAAATGTATAAAAAGTCGCTTGTACTGTCGTAGGATGAAGTTTTCCATTTGTCACTTACAAATAAAATAACCCACTTATTTTTGCTAAATACCTACATTCTAATTTGTAGGAAGTTGCTACCCTACGTTGCTAGCTCAATAATCCCAACATGCACTAGTGCTTCATGTGTAGATAAACAAGTACATATATTATGTATATCTCTGTCGAAACGTCGAAAGTGGCATTAAAAAAATGTTCCATCAGATCTTGGTATGAATAAAACTTTCGACTAGTTAGCAAAAGTATCTAGAGCTGTTGTTTTCTACTCGAAACTTTACAAAGTCAGCCCTTTGTTTCGAGTTATTTGAATAGAAACATATATCACTGTAAGGCACTTTGACTGATAAAAATATGACCTGAGTGATAAGTACCTAAATGACGAAATAATTATCTTGATGTCACAGTGAAACTTAAGAGCATGATATATAATCAACCGATTAAGATATTTGCTTTGTTCATTGTTTGTCATGTTTATACAAAATTGTAATCACGTTAATTATTCACTGTTTATGTAGGAGTTAATATAACATACGTTTTTATTATGATATTAAGTTATTATTTCCGGTTTTTCAGGATTACAGCTCTTTGTCTAACTTCATATGGATACACAGTATAGTTTATATGTTCATAAGAATAATTTTTAATCCCCATGCGTAGTTTGTCTTTTAGTACGGATATCTGTAAGTGCATAATAGTATTTTATACAATCGGTGCATAATGAAGGCTCTTAAAGTCGAGTACCGTGTTTAGGCCACGAGGCTTGCCGAGTGGCCTAAGTAAGGTACGAGATTTTAAGAGCTAATTATGTAACTATTGCATACAATACTTTTTCTACGAGTCATCATCATCATCGTCTATCGAGGTAGGTACATACATAAACTTTTGTAAAGTACATTGGGTTAAGTCTGAATGTTGTACCTTCCACTTATGAATTAATAGTAGTTATCTCCTCTGGAGTAGCGGCGAAAGTAATCTCGTCACTGTCACTCATGTTTAATTCGAATTAGGGATTATTTATTTATCACCATCGATTTCGCGTCAAATAACAAACAAAGCTTTTAAATTTTCGTAGCACAAAAAATAACTAATGAGACGTCTTTATAAGACTGTTTCTGATTGGCCAATTACTTCAATTACTAACCAATCACGTAACAGAAGAAAAAAGTTAGTGTGTCCAAATGGAAGCAAATTTGCCAGATATTTCCAACTTTACATTGGGTGCGTTTCACTAAGCGCTCACGACGCTCAATCGAAGTAACTAAGTTCTAATTTTGAAATTATTATAGTCGTCTAGAGCGTTGTATAATAATCATTATAGTTGAGTCCGAAGTGCCATAGATTATCCAAGATTAAAAAGTATGTGATTGCAATTTTGTCCATAAACACATAATTGACAGATTAAAATCAACGAGTAGAAAAAGGAAATTTTCTGTTATGCCATGGTAACCCAGTGGTTTGACCTGGGACCTAGAAAGCAATGGACAAGCGTGGCGTGCCATTTTTCGGAATTTAACATACTTACATACATACATATGTCACGTCTTTATCCTTTACGGGGTAGATAGAGCCTAAGGTAACAAAAACTTAAGGCCACGTTTAGCATGATTAAGGGCCTATTAGGTGGAAAGGGAAATCAAAATAGTGATGGGTTGCTAGTCGCATCACCTATAACATGATTCCTAAGACTGTCGCCCATTCCCTCGATGGGCTTTTACCATCTGCGCGGGAAGAGAAGCAACTGGTAAATTCTGTTTTTTCTTTACTCCCAGACCAGCAAGAAAGGAATTTGTATATGTGCGAAATGTCATTCATGAGCTTTTCGGTGACGGAAAATATTTTGAGGAAATCTACAATACACCTGCGAGGTATTCAAAGGTGTGTGCGATCCCAATCTACACTGTGGGCTCGCGTGGGAACTATAGCCGAAGCCCTCTCGCTATGAGAGCCCTGTGCCCAGCAATCGGATGATAAGTTGGTGATGATGTTAATACTCACTGATTACCATTGCGGCGGAGTAGGTGCCGCCAGTGATGGCTGCCTCAAAGAATTCGATGACAATGTAGAGGTAGTAAGAAGTTACGAAGGTCTTCAGGTGACCTAAGATACCACCAACAGAGCAGATCACCAGGGTAGGCTTGCGGCCAAATCTAGAAACACATACAAACAGTTATTAATGACGTCTGATAGAACAAATTAAGGTGAAGTGTAGACACCGGGCAGGAAAATGATGGGTGGGAAGACAGCCCGACCGCTGGGTTGAACATCGTAAACATAGCGGGAAGCGACTGGATGCAAATGGTACGGGACCGCATTACTTGTCGTGCTAGGCCTATGCTCAATAATGGACCACAGACTGAAGAAGAAGAAGGAGATACAAGAAAGAGACAACATAGCTAATGTGATTCTTGAATAAGTATTATTGTAAGTTATAGTGCAATAAGGCAAGCCACATTGCTCGTAGAACAGATAGTTGTTGGGGATTGGCTTTTGCGAGCCGACTACAATTTGAAAGATGCAGTGCTAGCAGGTCATCTCATTAGAAGAGACGAAGTGGTTGCAGGTGACGTTTCTAAGGGAGCGTTCTAGTTCAGCAATTGACGATGTCCTGCTTACGATGATGATAAATTAACTATATTGCCAGTATAGTTTATATTAATTTCCAGGCAGGGGGAGCGTTTTCACCCGTTTGTTGTCAACATACCATTGGCCCGCACGAGGCGGTTTGCTTCATCCTTCCTAATGCGAACTGCTAGGGAATGGAATTCGCTCCCATCGTCTATATTTCCGGACAGATACAACCTAGGGCTCTTCAAGGCTAGAGTGAATAGGCTATTACTGAACCAGTGAGTTACACCTTTGGCCTCATCTGCACCTTCCACCAAGTGAGATAGAGGTCAATCACTGGTCAGTTCGTAGTAAAAAAAAAAAAATTGTGTGAAGAGGCTACAATAGAGAGATCTTTCTCTAGCAGATGTCTCTGATATAAGTCCGAAATAGACGTATCGTGACATTTACAGACAAACATAAATCACGTCTTTATCCCTTACGGGGTAGACAGGGCCTAAGGTAACAACACCTAAAGGCCAACGTTTGGCATGATTGTGGGTGCAAGGGTGGAAAGAGAAATCAAAATAGTGTTGGGTTGCTAGCCACATCGCCTATAACATGATTTTCGCTGATTCGCTCGATGAGCTTTTACCATCTGCGCGGGTAGAGAAGCAGCTGGTACGTTCTGTTTTTTCTTTGCTCACAGTCCGGGATAGAAGCCTAACGTAACACTTACTTGTCTGATATCCATCCGAACAGGGTCATGGACAGCACCATGCCGGCACTGTGAACTGTACCAACTAGGTTGGTCTTCCATGGTTGGCAGGCCAGGTTAAGCTGGAAAAGAAATAGACTGATTTGTAGGACGGAAGGTTTATAATAGTAGATTGTACAGCGAGGGGATAAACACTTTTAAACGGTATTAAACATGCATGAAAAACATATATATTTCACACAGGCTTGGTTATCTTGCACGTGAGTAGCGGAGTAGCAAGGTAAAATAATACTAACGACAATAGAATTGAAGGCTTTTAATAGGCGTGAGATGAACGAATCAGTTCATTACACTTTTCTGTTTAACAATAAATAAATAGGTACGTAGTTCCTACAGTAAGGAAACAGCCAAGCCACTTATTTTCTCTAAGGTTTAGAGTTACTTCCATGCTGGTCTGGGAGCAAAGGAAAAACATAGAATGTACCAGTTGCTTCTCGTCTCGCGCAGATGGTAAAAGCCCATCGAGGGAATGGGCGAGTCTTAGGAATCATGTTATAGGCCATGCGGCTAGCAACCCATCACTATTTTGATTCCCCTTTCCACCTATACGCCTACAATCATGCTAAACGTGGCCTTTAGGTCTTGTTACCTCAGGCTCTGTCTACCCCGTAAGCGATATAGACGTGATTTGTGTGTGTGTGTGTGTGTGTTTGTGTGTTTAGAGTTACGAGAGAAGCTTGACTCTACATGAGATCTGATAACTTGAGAGTGCGAGCGATATAGTCTCGTCTTGGAATGTTTTTTGGTGGGATTAGTATTTCTTTATCCATTGAATTGATTTACCTCTGCTTAATGCACCAAAAACAATGACTGTCAGGAATTTAATGAATCGAATTACTATTTAATCGTTGTCGCGAAACAGTTACAAATAATTATTTTAACGACAATGCAATTACAGCAGACGTACCTTATACTTAGTAATAATTGAGACATTGTTAATTTCCCAGACAGATAACGAACTAGGTGATCACCGAGCAAGCACGGTAAGCTAATATTACATTAGCTGATTCTTAAGTAATTAATTCTTAAATAATATCATTATTATGAGATAACGAGTGGAAGGAAGAACAGCAAGCATTGCTTAAAACAACAATGAAATACCACAATCAACTAGACGTTATTTCCAAGCAAATAAAACTATATTGTGCTAAAAACAAAATCTTACTCATCCTGTGCGAAAGTTTGTAACAATGGATGTATGAATATTTTGTTAAAATTATCAAGCAAGAACTGTATTTGGATGAAATAAGGAGAGAGTTGGGTAACAACCTGGATTTACATATAAGATACTTTATGCCGCTAGCAACCCATCACTATTTTGATTACACTTTCCACCTCTACGCCCTCAATGTCTTGCTAAACGTGGCCTGGTCTTGTCACCTTAGGCTCTGTCTACCCCGTAAGGGATAAAGACGTGATTTGTGTATGTATGTATACTTTACGCGGAAGCTCAAGCATTGTAGTCAGGTTCTCTAACACCTGGCTGTCCTGCCGTCATGGCATTGTAGGCTACCGGGTCATAAGCATTGCACATCGGACTTCTCGGCTAATTTCCCCTCGGTCTACTAAGGTGACGCCAATTGTTTCCAAAGACCGAAGTGTAATCTTTATGGCCAGCTACTGTATGTACCTTAACCCTTAAGTCGGCTGCGTAGGTACGCGCAGTTTCAAGGGTAACAGGTAATTTTGGTATAAATAGCCTAGTGCTAGTGGTAGCCTAGTGGTTAGTGACCCTATGAAGCTAGAGGTCCCGGGTTCGAATCCCGGTAGGGGCAGACAGTTGTATGATGAATACGAATGTTTGTGCCCGAGTCATGGATGTTGTATGTATTTAATTATGTATTTATCTACATTATATAAGTATGTTTATCCGTTGCCTGGTACCCATAGTACAAGCTTTGCTTAGTTTGGGGCTGGGTCAATTGGTGTAATTTGTCCCAAGATATTTATTTATATATTTATTACTAGCTGATGCCCGCGACTCCGTCTGAGCAGAATCGCTATCCCGCGGGAACTGCAATTTTTCTGGATAAAAACAATCCTATGTCTTTCCCCGGGACTTGAACTATCTGTATACCAAATTTCAGCAAAATCGGTCCAGCGGTTTAAGCGTGAAAAGGTAACAGACAGACAGACAGAGTTACTTTCGCGTTTATAATATTAGTAAGGAAGTAAGGATTTATTAAAAGCCAAAATGCATAGAATTGAGAAGTAACACTGTCAAAAATACAAAATGTTTGTGCCACCGGGGGCCTTGCCATGACGTCTTAATTCAAACTCAGCCACGGCCTGTAGGTCTTATCACTTTAGGCTCTGTCTACCCCGTAAGGCATAAAGACGTGATTTGTGTGTCTATGTATGTATGTATGTCGTTTGTTCTATCATAGGCTTTTGGGTTTTAGTGGAACTTTGATTTGTCTTTTGTTCAATATAACATGTTTTCATTTAAAAAAGTTGTACATTCTGATAATGATGCGTTTTGAACCATTGTATATTTAGACATTTGTGCCAAAATAACCTGTTACCCATGTTAAGTAGGTACTTAATTAATTGTTAGATTTTTAACACATTTTAATGTACCTTTTGTACTCGTAATACTTGTACCTGTTGCATTAATCAATTAGGTGTAGTTGTTTTATGTTCAATTCGATACTTCTAAGTAACTAAGTCGTTAAAAACCAATTTATGGGTAAGTAGGTTAGAGACGTGTTCATTAAAATATCGTAGGTCTCAGGTTCAAATACAAATGTTATGATGATTAATTTGTATGAAACTTTGTTCGCAGGGGAGTGTTTGATGAATCTGACCCAAGAGACATCCGATGAGGCTGGCATAGTCACACAAGTGCACTTAAGCCTCGTAAAAATATTAGATTAAAAAAAAAAACTTTGTTCGATATCTAATACTTTTTGTTAAATATGCAAAATAAGCTAGCCTTCTACTATTATCCTAGTTAAAAGGCGGATATAATTCTGACTGTTTTACTGCCATCAAGCAACAGCGCTCGCGCTGCTGTGCTCCGGCGTGTAGAGGAAGAAATCGGTGAAATTACTGGCACAGAAGGTATTCCATCTTAGTCATCTAAACTGGAAACGCATCTGCAATCTTCTAGTGTTGCAGATGTCCTTGGGTGGTGCTCGCTTACTATCAGGTGCCGTTCTTGTATAGAAAAGAAAATACTCATTGCTACTAACTTCTGGTGGTTTCAGCAAAACATAGAATGTACCAGTTGCTTCTCTTCTCGCAGATGGTAAAAGCCCATCGAGGGAATGGGCGAAAATCTTATAGGAATCATGGTAAAGGCGATGCGGCTAACCCATCACTATTTTGATTCCCCTTTCCACCCACCTATACGCCCACAATCATACTAAACGTGGCCTTTAGATCTTGTTACCTTAGGTTCTGTCTACCTCGTACGGGTTAAGCACGAGATTTATGTATGTATGTAAGTATGTACTAACCTCAGCCACAACGGTATCATTTGTCTCATACACCCACGAGGTGCATTTCTCCACGCCTCCACTGAAGCTGGAGTTGGTACAGCTTGATATGGTACTGTTCCAGTCCTGATGCAGGACTGGTCGCGAGCACCGATCTATGGAGGCGTCTGGCCACCACAAGGGGCTTTGTATGGGTGATGTGATGCCGTCACATTCCGGTATTCGGCATCTGGAATCAAAAGACGTGTTAAAATCGAGTGAGTTATTGAGTGACTGAAAAACTGCATAAATTGTTTAGGTACAGCCATCATCATCATCGGCCTGAAGATGTCCACAGTTGAACAAAGGCCTCTCCCTTAGCACACCATAATGAACGACAATTCGTCAATGATTTCCTGGCAGATTGTAACCAAATCAAATGAAATAATTTATTGTACCTATGGATTCTAAACGATATCAATATCCGTTGGCTAAGAGCCCGACGGGGGGGGGGGGGGGAGGTCTTTTGACCGTGTTCTACCGTACAACGTTGCCGACATTTTTGTCACAAGATTTTTCAATACTGTATTCTTCCATGAAAGAAAACACATAGAGCGCACCAGTTGTTTCTCTACCCGCGCAAAAGTCCATCGAGGGAATGGACGAAAATAATAGGAATCATGTTATAGGCGATGAGGCTAGCAACCCATCACTATTTTGATTCCATTTTCTACCTACCACAATCTTGCTAAATATGGCCTGGTGGTTCCTGTTACCAGTGCCGGATTAAGCCAGCGCGGGGCCTGTAGCAAATTCTGTCAAGGGGCCCTTGGTTTGCATTAGGTTCTCAAGTTTAGGATATTAAATACTAATATTATAAAGAGGAAAGATTTGATTGTTTGTTTGTTTGAATTGAATAGGCTCCGAAACTACTGCACCGATTTCAAAAATTCTTTTGCCGTTAGAAAGCTACATTATCATTGAGTGACATAGGCTACTTTTTACCGCGGGAAAATACCTTTTCCTACGGGAAAATCAGTTTATCGCGGGCGAAGCTGCGGACAGAAGGCTAGTATTAAATAAAGCAAAACTGTTACAAAGATATTTTACGCTCCTATCTAAATTAATGTTTTTTTATTACGGTCAGACGGGCGTTGGAGCGCGGGGCCCCCAAATTCGCGGGCCCGTAGCATTTGCTACTCTTCCTACGTGGCTAATCCGATACTGCCTGTTACCTTAGGCTCTGTCTACCCCGTAATCCCTTACGGATAAAGACGTGATTTGTGTGTGCATGTGTATGTAATATTTATTAATTGGCATTGGCGAAATCATCGCATCGATCGATGGCGCCATATTAAATAAGAAGAATCTGCGTAAATATAGCACAGCTAAATAAATCAGCATAAAAACTTTTTACGTCAGTCTATGTATTTATCTAATTTAAATGACCTCACGCTGTCTGCTAACGCGGTATGTTTTATTCAAATGCCGAATTTGACCGGCGCGTGTGACCGATACGCACTTGGCTGGCTTTTTTTACTGATCAGCAGTTAGCCTTCAAAAACCCCGGATGCGTTGTACGCAAATATGTCTACAAGCGAATTCCATATGTGTAGACCAGGAGCGAATTCCATGCGATTATAGTCGATTCAGCCTACTGCGATTATAGTCAATTAGTATTTAAGATAGCTTAGATAAAGATATAAGATGTTTCGCTCAGCGAATAAGCGTTGCCATACAACGTGGCAATGCTGCCAGCCTTCTGGGCACCCCCCATTGGCGGCGATTTGGGGGTATCTTTAATTTAATAATAGTTTTAGCTAGGTTTTGACTTTTTTTTATTATGAATTGAGATAGCTTAGAATGTAAAGACAGAATTCTTCCATGCTGGTCTGGGAGTAAAGAAAAAACAGAATTTACCAGTTGCTTCTCTTCCCGCGCAGATTGTAAAAGCCCATCGAGGGAATGGGCGACAGTCTTAGGAATCATGTTATAGGCGATGCGGCTAGCAACCCATCATTATTTTGATTTCCCTTTCTAGCCATACGTTCTTAATCGTGCTAAACGTGCCCTTAAGGTGCTTACCTCAGGCTCTGTCTACCCCGTAAGGTATAAAGACGTGATATATGTATGTAGAATGTTTAGGTTTCTTGAGCACTTATTAGCAGGCGTGCTGGATTCTTTATTGACGATTAAGTTAACAATCTGTAACATCATCATCATCATCGTTGCTGTCTACTGAGGTCTTTCCCAAGGATCTCCATGATAATCAGTTTCCTGCCACCCGCCAATGACATGGAGGAAGATGGAGACGGTCAATATGTTATGCGATTCACGCATAACATTAATAAAGTAATTACACATAAACGGATAACTCGCGTATAAAAAGTCGAGTGATGCTCGACAGGTTTCGGAATACTTCGTAGTCCTTCTTCCTGGAGCGCTCGCCCCGGCGGCAGCGAAACGAACACACCGGGCCACACCGGGCCGGGGCGAGCGCTCCAGGAAGAAGGACTACGAAATAGTCCGAAACATGTCGAGCATCACTCGACTTTTTATACTCGGGTTTTCCGTTTATGTGTAATTATGATTGAGTCTCACGGTAGTTTCATGTTGAAAGTGAAAGTAGACTAACTAACCAGTAGGCTTATTACCTAACTCGCTCGCAATCGCCATCGTGTTCATTTTGACAGTTCTTGTATGAATGTGACAGCTAGCTGATTCCGATGCCAATTGTCAGCCCATACATGAACTGTCAGAATGAACAAGATGGCGATTGCGGGCGAGTTAGGTAATAAGCCTACTGAGCTAGGTATATGGGGTGTGTGAATGCGTTGGGAAGGGAAGGCCTAGACGGACAAATAGGACACGTTTTGGAAATCGGTCAGGTCAGGAGTACCCGAAACCGGCCAGCACGTATAAAGAGATTGAATGTGGATGAAGCGAAAGAGGTATGTCAGGATCGTAGCATGTGGAACAAGTCTGCCTACCCCTATGGGAAAAAGGTGTGACTGTATGTATGTATGTATCCACACATATCGCGATCCATGTCAATATTGAGGGCAAAGCCACTCGTAGCACAGGTCGCTTAAGCGCAGTACCCCACCGAATGGAGTTAGCGGGAAAAAACCCGCGTGTTATTGGCCCCAAATATTATGAACACCTACCCCCAGATCTTAAAAATGAACAAAATGACGAAACATTTGAGCATCGACTGAAAGTCCTTTTGTTAAAAAAACCATTTTATTCTGTAAATGAGTTTCTGACTATGACATTTTGATTTATTTATTTAATTGCATTGTTTTTTCGATTCATATTGACATTACATTAAATTCACCCTTTATTCTTTCATTGTTTATAAACAGTGACGATCCCTAGCGGAGAATTATTCAATTGTTCCTAATTGTTTCATTATTATTGTTGTTCATGTCATGTTTTTCATTTTGACATTTTTGTAATATTCAATTGATTTGTATTATTTAATTTTATTTTATTTACTCTTGACGATTTCAATCTAAATTCTTCTAAATTGACAATGAACTATATGATGTAATTTCTATTGAATGAATAAATAATCTAATCTAATATAATCTATTGATGCGTATGTCAAGGGCTTCCCGAGATCTTTTCCGCCTCCTTCCACCTTGTGGGTAGAACCTATAAGGCATTATTAGAAATACCAACCTGTAGTTAACATCGCCGACGGTAAAAACGTAGTTGATATTTATCATTGTAACGAAGATTGCTGGCAAACAGCAGTAAATGAACTGCATCTTCTGGAACCTTCCGAAGGTCTCCGTGACCTCCACGATGTCGTAGCGCTTGTCTTCTTTTTCTTCCTTGGCCATTTTTATTAGTTTTGGTACTGTAATTGAAGACAACTGGAGTTAAGTCGATGCATCTACTAAAGCACACAGATGTTAATAGCCTATTCATGACGAGGCGATGCGGCTAGCAACGACTCACTATTTTAATTCCCCTTTCCACTTAAATATACGCCCAGGATTTTGCTAAGCGTGGCGTTTAGGCTTTGTCTACCCCGTGAGGGATAAAGACGTGATTTATGTGTGTCTGTACGAGTGATGTGAAATTCGATTTTCAAAGTTCGTTTTCTGCCTTTCTGCTCACACTTATAGTCATTAATCTAAGGAAAGGGACAGGATGATTCGAACTTCGAATTTTGAAGTAGCCCCGGGGACTTACCATGACGTCTTAATGCGATTCAATTCCGATTCAGTTTAGGTTCGCTCGCTGTCAGATCCATACTAAAATGACAATGCATCGCATTAAGGCATCATGGTAAGGTACCTGTAGGCTTATTGTGTCTCGCTCGCGGTCGCCATCGTGTTCATTTTGACAGTTCTTGTATGAATGTGACAGCTAGCTGATTCCGATGCCAATTGTCAGCCCATACATGAACTGTCAAAATGAACGCGATGGCGATTGCGAGCGAGTTAGGTAATAAGCCTACAGGTGCAGGGCTAGGTGTTCGCAGATCGTGATTGAGGAAGTTAAATCGGCGTTTGCGCAGAAATTTTTACGATTATGTATATATTTTTTTTTTTTTTTTTTTTTTTTTTTATGTGAATAGGAAGGCAAACGAGCAAGTGGGTCACCTGATGGTAAGTGATCACCACTGCCCATAGACACCCGCAACCCCGGGGGGATTGCAGATGCGTTGCCAACCTAGAGGATTAAGATGAAATGCCTCTTGTGCCCGTAATTTCCCCGGCTGTCTTACTCTCCGCACCGGAACACAGCAGTCCAAGCACTGCTACTTAGCGGCAGGATTAGCGAGTAAGATGGTGGTAGCGATCCGGACGGACCTTGCACAAGGCCCTACCACCCGCTACCCCTATATTCCCAATCCCAATACATATTAAGTAGTAAAAATATATAATAACTTATTTAATCAGCTTCCATGCTGGTCTGGGAGCAAAGAAAAAACATAGAATGTACCAGTTGCTTCTCTACCCGCGCAGATGGTAAAAGCCCATCGAGGGAATGGGCGATTATAATAGGAATCATGTTATAGGCGATGAGGCTAGCAACCCATCACTATTTTGATTCGTTTTTTACCTCCTTTACACCCGCAATCTTGCTAAATGTGGCCTGTAGGTACCTGTTACCAGGCTCTGTCTACCCCGTAAGGGATGAAGACGTGATTTGTGTGTGTGTGTGTGTGTTATTTAATCAGGCGTAATTTTGCATGTTCGGAGCGGAGTAGCAAGGTTGAAGTTATTTTCATTAAAATTATCACAGTTAAATACGGAAAACATCTGTCGCTTGTATAAACTTCTTTTTGTATAGTCTTGCACACAACGAATGAAAAATAAGCTAAAATACTTAGTTATAATCACCGTTATTTTATTCCCATTTAAGTACATGTATAAACTTTTATTGTAGCAAACCAAAAACTGTACGTAAAAAATTAAAAAATTAACTAAATACTATGTACAGAATTAAGCTGAACCTAGCCTAACTTAAACTACAAATAAACACCCCTCCCAGGTCACTGACACTGCTCGTTGTACAGTCAGCGTCATATAGTATGAAGCATCCAAGGTGACCAAAATGTTCGACACACCATACTATTTTTATGGTGTACCGAACTATTTGGCCAACTTGGATGCTTCAAACTATATGACGCTGACTGTACCCAGAAAGCGGCAGCACTGCCGCGTTGAATCGCGAAGCTAATTCTTTGCCAAAATAAATGCCAGTATAAACTGTGTTTTAAATTTATCCGGAAAAAAATTGCAATTCTTTGGGTTAGTTTGTCACACCTCTTTGACTGTTTTCATACATACATACATACATAAATAACGTCTTTATCCCTTACGGGGTAGACAGAGCCTAAGGTAACAA
The DNA here is from genome assembly GCA_949127965.1 of Pandemis corylana. Taxonomy (NCBI): domain Eukaryota; kingdom Metazoa; phylum Arthropoda; class Insecta; order Lepidoptera; family Tortricidae; genus Pandemis; species Pandemis corylana. Next base: position 11,682,930 of record OX421865.1, on the reverse strand, counting down.
AACCTACAGGCCACGTTTAGCATGATTAAGGGCGTATGGGTGGAAAGGGACATCAAAATAGTGGTGGGTTGCTAACCGCATCGCCTATAACATGATTCCTAAGACTCGCCCATTCCCTCGATGGGCTTTTACCATCTGCGCGGGAAGAGAAGCAACTGGTAAATTCTGTTTTTTCTTTACTCGCAGACCAGCTTGGAAGATTCTGTTTTCAGGGTTCGTTAATTATGATCGTCAAAGTTTCCGTTTAAAATGAAAATGAAAATGAAAATGAAAATGAAAATGAAAATGAAAATGAAAATTTATTTTTGCAAATTGGCCGCCAGGGGCTCTTTTACATGTCTTTTTGAAACTACCAGCACATTCGGAAAGACCATCATTGCCAAGAAGAATGCGCCGCAAGAAACTTGGCAGAAAGTCATTTTTTCAAAATAAAATACAGTAAGAATACTTAAGTTCTACTTAAATTAAATACATTTATAAAAGGGATGTATAAGGTCCCCGAGCCTTAAATTATATTAATCTATAAATAGTAGAGATGTATAAAGTCTCTACTAGTCAAAAATAAAAAACAAAGAAATTCGTTCATTGGTTGATGTTCAAAGTGTGGGCATCAAAGAAAACTTAATAAAAATAAAATAATGATTAAAAACGACGACGGAAAACAGACATATGTGTTCAGTGGAACTAATTCAACCACATGCTGAGATATTCTAGAATGTTTTTAGAACACTTTGAAAACGAAAATGAAAATGAAAATTTATTTTTGCAAATTGGCCGCCTAGGGCTCTTTTCCATGTCTTTTTGAAACTACCAGCGCATTCGGAAAGACCATCATTGCCAAGAATGCGCCGCAAGAAACTTGGCAGAAAGTCATTTTTTCAAAATAAAATACAGCACAAGCTAACAGGGTCTAACCATGACGTCTTATGCAATTCAATTCAGACTAAGTTGAGGTTTCAGTTGTCATTTTTGTATGGATCTGAGAGCGAGCGAGCCTAAACTGCATCGGAATTGAATCGCATCAAGACGTCATGGGCCTTACCATGACGTCTTGATGCTCTATCTAGGTCATTTTGTACAAAAGCCAAATGCATACAATTTTGAGATTATGTTCAATACGCTGTTTGACATGACATTTTACAGGCATTTTGACATTAATTATTATACTTTGTGACTTTTGTAGAATTTGAGTATATTGGGATTTTGAACATTAATTTCCTATTTTTTTTTCTATCATATTAAGCTTTTAAATAATTTTAAAAAATTACCTTCTTTCCAAAATTTCCTCTAAAGTCACCAACTCTTCTTCTAGGGTTAGTCCAAGTAATATCCCACTTCTGCGACCCTTAACGCACTAAATCAGAACAATAACGTACCACTCATAACGCACCACTCGCAATCACTCAACAGCTACTAAAATACTGGCGTTTGCCTGCGCAAGAGACGCGTTGTGATCTTTGATTAATTGAGGCCGGTCGAAACAACCAGTACATAGATGAATCAACCAGTAGACTGTTAATGGCATTCAATTGCCAAAGCCATTAAGCGATTTTGTTTTTCACTAATACCCGTTTTGGCACTTAATGTTTGTACAAACTGGTCGTAGTTTTACTATCACATTAATCTACTAATATAATAAAGGCGAAAGTTTGTGAGTGTGTGTGTATGTTTGTTACTTTTCCAAACGCTAACGGTTGGACGGATTCAGATGAAATTTGGAACGGATATAACTGATACCCTAGATTAAATAAAATAAATAAAAAACTCTTTATTGCCATAGTAGTATCGGTGTAACAATCAAAAACTAGGAAATTAGGACTACACTTTGGCAATGGGTACCGTTCTCAGCAAATGCTGGTTTAAGTTTCCAGCGCTGGTTTTCAGCCCGGTCCCTTTGGCAAGGGCAGCTGTAACTAATACAAAAAAATATGAAAAAAGATACAAAAAAAAAAAATATATCCCGGAAAATTCCACAGTTCCCGCGGGATAGCGATAAACATGTGAAAGGTCGTAGCTGTCTAGGTTGCAACGTAAATAATTATTGCAGAATACAACTATAAAGATCAGTACTGAAATCTAATTTAACGCGGACGAAGTCGCGGGCAGAAGCTAGTTCGATATAAAGGAGCTTGTTGCCGTTCACCATGACAACCACCGGGGTTCTTGTTACTATGTTGTTAAGGGTTAATTTTGGTAAATCCACTCGTCTTCGTGGAATGCTGTCTTTATGGGCTTGATTATTTGGATTCTACTCTCTAGGTTGTATGCTCGGTTACCCAGTAAAACAAGTAGCTTGATGATCGTTAATAAATGTCGTTATTTTTTTTTACTTTGATTGTCACTAAGTGAAAGAGAAATACATGAAAATTGAACATTAACACTATGGCCTTAGAAGATAAACATACATACACAAATCACGTCCCTTACGGCTACGTTTAGCATGATTGTAGGCGTATAGGTGGAAAGGAGAATCAAAATAGTGATGGGTTGTTGCATCGCCTATAACATGATTCCTGGTAAGGTTGACTGGAACAAATCCCTTTTAGGGATAAGTTCGCCTTTGTGCATTTGTCTTGTCCTGTATTCATCTTTTCCATGTGTTTACATACACATACACAAATCACGTCTTTATCCCTTACGGGTAGACAGAGCCTAAGCTAACAAGACCTAAAGGCCACGTTTAGCAAGGCTGTGGGCGTATAGGGGGAAAGTGGAATCTAAATAGCGATGGGTTGCTAGACGCATCGCCTATAGCATGATTCCTAAGATTCTCGCCCATTCCCTCGATTTGCATGTTTACATTTGTGGAGTTTGACCACAATAGAGAAATCTCTCATGTGTTTTATGTACAATATAATATTATAAAGAGGAAAGATTTGATTGTTTGTTTGTTTGAATTGAATAGGCTCCGAATCTACTGGACCGATTTCAAAAATTATTTTTCCGTTAGAAAGCTACATTATCACTGAGTGACATAGGCTACTTTTTATCGCGGGAAAATACCTTTTCCTACGGGAAAATTAATTTATCGCGGGCGAAGCTGCGGACGGAAGGCTAGTGTACAATAAAAAGTTATACATACATTCCTAAGATTTTCGCCCATTCCCTCGATGGGCTTTTATCGTCTGCGCGGGAAGAGAAGCATCTGGTGCATTATGTTTTTTTTTTACTCCCAGAGCAGCATGAAAGAAATTTTGTAAATAGGTTTATGTAATAAGGTCAGTCTAAGAAAATATTTAAAAAAAAATCTAAATGTCAGTGAAAATTAGAACGCATAGAAAAATCCGAAAAGTAAAGTTTTGGCCGGGAATCGCACCCGGATCCTCGTCATTCGATGACGCGTGCTATACCCCTACACCACCCATAGCAGCAATATATGCAATAAACAAAAAAATTACCTTGCTACTCCGCTACTCACGTGCAAGATAACCAAGCCTGTGTGAAATATATATGTTTTTCATGCAATCCCTCCCTATATACATATAAATATTTCACACAGGCTTGGTTATCTTGCACGTGAGTAGCGGAGTAGCAAGGTAAATTTTTTGTTCATTGAAATGGACCTCCGCAAAGTAACGCCTGATTCACTAAAATATTTAAAATATATGCACTGCGCTTACCTTTATACACTTATGCACTTGATGTAAATACTTAACCATCGAACAGATCTCATTCTTGAACACGTGTCGTCTATATTTGATGTCGCACGTTTTTCAAATAAACATTAGGTTTTATAACTGGCTACTATGACGTAGACAAATTATTTTTATAATCCTACGTTTAGAAGTCCATTATGGATTGTGTATTCTTAAAATAACTGTTGATAGTATCGTTTTAAGATTTTTGAATAAAACATACTAGGACTATTATCTGTGATTTATGTAATCTCGAGCACCACTATAGGAACACTCATAATAAGACTCTGGATAAGTCTATATTGTCTATTCCCTCTAAAAGCACTTATTGGCTTATGTCGCTCTAAAAGTGCTCCATCGTTACCCTGCCAGCCATAGACTGCCCGACCTAGGTAAAACTATTACACCCGGGGGGGCGTTTGTGGTGAAACCCTAGTGGCATCCCACTGCGTCCCCGTCACACCGGATTGAGGTAACGCCGGAGAGTTTTTAGTTCGGGTAAACACGGGTATATCGGGGGGGGGGGGTCCCACATACCTAGGCATCCCCGTGCCTAGGGCATCCAAAATGTAGGCTGCATCTAACAGCATGCACTTTGGGTTAAATGATTCTAAGGTTGCATTGCGAATGTTTTCATTGAGGATGACGACGGTTGTATACGCGCCGTTCAAGGATAATAACACCGTCCTTTTTATCTGAGCTATCACCTAACAGTGACATCTCTCGGATTAAAAACGAACTAAACTAATTATTTGTAAATTAGAAAATTAGAGAGGTGCCGCAGGCGCAGAAATAGGGGTTGCCATCCCCACTGGTCGTGGCTGGTTCAAAGTGTTGCCATTGCCGTCCAAAGGAACAACTCAGGGCCAGTATTATGGGAACATTTGAGTCAGGCACGATAGGGGGGGAGTGCGATTTTTATGTTTAATTAATAGACGCTACGGGTGACCGCAGAGCTGGCAGCTTCCTTGGACAGCGTATTAGTATCGCTGTCCAAAGGTGGAATGTGGCCAGCGTCTGTGGAACTATGCCAGGGGGGCCTCTCCTTTTTTAATTATTTTATTTTAAGATTAGTTTTAGTTCAGTTTTTAACTTGTATTTAATTTAATCATTGTTTAATTTGTTTTTAATTCCCCTAGCGTATTTTGTTCATTTAAGAAATTTCATGTAATCATTTTCTCCGTTCCAAATTAATGGTTACCATGAGAAATCATTAGAAAATAAAATACGTATTTCCCATGTACGGTTGCGTCAATTTCACGCTGCGTTCTAAGACACATGTAATTTCAATGAATCGCGAAATTGCTAAGAAGGTTATTTAAGGACTAGTAGCGTAATGTTGTCAATTGCTTTGAGAGCCTCGACAATTCGCATTTAATTCGAACTTAATAACAAAATGTATTTAAAACTAATACGTAAGTGAATTCTCTCTGTTACTGTTCCGCTGAGACAGCAGCCAAGTAGCAGTACTTGCCCTGCTATGTTCCGCCGTGGAGAGTAAGACAGCCGGTTAAATTACGTTCATAAATCATGTCCTTATATCTTACGGGGTAGACAGAGCCTTTTTTTTAACGGAGAGGAAATCTTTATGGATGCCTAGGGTTATGTGGGACTACCCAAACTAAAAACTCCAGCGTTACCTCAATCCGGTGTGATGGGGACGCAGTGGGATGCCACTAGGGTTTCACCACAAACGCTCCCCCGGTGGCCCCGGCTTCCGCCAGGACGGCGTCGAGAAGGGAAGGGCCCGTACGCTGGGCCCGTCTTCCCTTAGACCGTGGAATGCAGGTAGGTGATGCCCCGTTACCGTTCCCGCTGGCCTCAAGGGATCGGGCGAGTGGTGCAAGCACTGAAACGGGGTAGACACCTTAAGGTAGCACGACCCAAAGGCCACGTTTATGTGATTGTAGGCGTATAGGTGGAGAGGGGAATCAAAGTACTGATGAGTTGCTAGCCGAGTCGCCTGTAACATAATTCCTAAGATTTTCGCCCATTCCATCAATGGGCTTTTACCATTTAACATAGACATAACTTTATTCGACATCAAAATGCGGGTGGTAGGGCCTTGTGCAAGGTCCGTCCGGATCGCTACCACCATCTTACTCGCTAATCTTGCCGCTAATTACCAGTGCTTGCACTGCTGTGTTCCGGCGTGGAGAGTAAGACAGCCGGGGAAATTACGGGCACAAGAGGCATTTCATCTTAGTCCTCTAGGTTGGCAACGCATCTGCAATCCCTCCGGGGTTGCGGGTGTCTATGGGCAGTGGTGATCACTTACCATCAGGTGACCCACTTGCTCGTTTGCCTTCCTATTCATATATATAAAAAAAAAACACAGACTACACACACACACACACACAGATTTGCGAGGGAAGAGAAGCAACTGGTAAATTCTATAGAATAGAATAGAATAGAAAAGTTTATTTCGCCGAATATGGTACAATTGTTGAAATTATTACATGTGTTCAGCATATCCTGCCCGCATGGGCGTAGAAATATTATTCTTACATCTAGTTAGTAGTCAATATAACAAAGAACCGAATTAAGCTTACCTTAACATAATTACAACAATATTATTATTAGCATTAGCATTATTACAATATAATAGATATGTATTTACAACAATATGACTACAGCACGATAATTTAATAATTCAATAGTTTAATGATTCAATAATTTAATAGTTTAATAATTCAATCATTTAATAATTCAATAGTTTAATAATTCAATAATTTAATAATTCAATAATTTAAAAAAATAAAAATTCATTAACGTTTTAATTATATATAATTTATTATCTAATGTAATCGCCATAACACCTATATTCCTACTAAAAACCCTTACTCTTTGCCTAGGAACATACAGTATATGTATATGTTTATTCTTTACTCCCAGACCAGCATGGAATTCATTTCATAGTACATTTATCGTTTCAGTCGTCAGCCTCTGCCTGCTGGTGTCCAGCGCGTCTTTAGCCAAACGCGGGTGCAAGTGTCCGATGCTGTACAATCCCGTCTGCGCCTCTAACGGAAAAAAATACATGAATACATGTGAAATGTTGTGTGATGGGCCAAAGCTTACAGTAAAAAAAAAACGTTTTTGTAATCAAATCATTTATTTTATTGCGTAGTTACGGTTGTTCGAACAGACTCCCGTTTCTCAATGCTTACAAGTTACAATGTCACGATTGACCACATTTCATTTTTATAACACCTGACAATGTATATTTATGGTTCGAAAGCATTTGGCCTCCTGATCACTGCAATATGTTAATATAAATGTAATATCGTTTATTATAAAAAATAAAAATAAAACATTTTATCAATCGGAAATGCCTTTGCTTTTTTCACGAGAAAAAATAAGCGATCATTTGACAACTTCAAAGTTCAAGGGGGGGACACTGAAATTCTAATTTCGAAGTTCGTTTCATGCCTTCTCTCTCACTCTCAAGTTAATGACTATTAGTGTGAGCAGGACAGCACAAAGCGAACCTCGAAAATCGAATACCGGAGAATAAAGGCCTGACATTGACAATTTGAAAATAACGTTAGTTTTTTTTTCTATTGAGAAAAGACAAAGTAAAACCAAAGTTACGCCTTTTTAGAATAAGCGCTTCTCTTTTCAAACAAAATACAGAGAACCAATAAGATTATAGGCTCAGAAATATGAAATGTTGTGAATTTTAAATTAGCAAAGCAACATTGGTCGAATCCTAACCGCTTATTGGTTGATTGGGCCAGTGTTGCTAGTTTAAAATTGTAAAATTGTAGCTTCGAAAAATTTATTAAATACCTAACTTGCTTGTACAGGTATTTTTGAGCTGATATTTGAAGCATAAATACTTGAAAATAATTCAGTGTTAACAAAAAATCTTATTTATCTATCTTAGTATCTTAGTACCTTTGCTTACCCTCAAGCGTGGTTAGGATCAAAAGCTAGCCAATTAAGCATAAAAACTCCATTGAGGAATCTGAGCACTAAAACTCAAAGCTGGCAATGTAATAGAAATAAAACAAATTATTCAAGGAAAATTCTTATAGCGTTTACAGTCGAGGGTAAGAATATTTATGTATACAACCGTCATGTCACATATATATATCACAGGCCTTATTATTTGTGGCACAAAGGTGTATAGATGTTTTTGACGTCTTGGTAACCTACATACATGTATATTTATGCCTTTGGCTGTACCTGACTCTAATGTGAGTCGCACTTGATATGTAGCCGTAGTGTTAATTTGTAGAACCAACCTCAGTGGAAATGTATGCGCTGGTGCTTGCGTCTGTTACGCACAATGAGGATAACAAATTAGTATTTCTTCAACATCTGACTGATATTTTCGAATCAAAACAAGCCCTAACAGCCCTTAAAATCGCTGTCACTTTCCATACAATAAACTGTTTTGCAAATAAAACGCCACTTTTGTTTGTTTTTAATTTTTAGAAAATTACTCATTTTAGCAAAAAAAACAAAGTTACAAACAGTGCAAATAAACATACATAGATAAATCACGTCTTTATCCTTTAGGGGGTAAATAGAGCCTAAGGTAACAAACAAGACCTAAAGGCCACGTTTAGCATGATTTTGGGCGTATAGGTGGAAAGAGGAATCAAAATAGTGATGGGTTGCCTGCCATATCGCCTATAACATGATTCCTATGATTTTCGCCCAATACGCGATGGGCTTTTTACCATCTGCGCGGGAAGAGAAGCAACTGGTACATTCTATGTTTTTTCTTTGCTCCCAGACCAGCATGGAATATAATAAAATAATAATATTATCGAGTGACCTCCTCTGGCTGAAATAACTGCTGCAATTCTTCGTGACATGATAAGTTTTGGGCGCCCGTTTTCTTGGCAAAATGGTTTTATTTATGAACATACATTGCATGGGTCCAATAAAGTGTATGGGTTAATTGATTGAACACCTACTGCGAATATTTTCAGGTTTTTTAATTGTGCTTGCCAAAATGTTTCCACACCATTGGTTGATGTTCAAAGTATACCGTTAACCGGGGTGACTTTGATAACTTTGGGGCTATTTTGATCGTTTTAAAATCGCTATAAAATCGATATTATCCATATGCGGTGAATATTTGGCATGCAAACGCAAAGGCGATCAACCAAGACATCGATTGGAAGCAGAAAACGCGAATAAAAATTAATTATTTCGACATTACAACAACTTTTTAAATTCCAAGTCACCTGGGCTTACGGTACATGGATGACTTAATTCCGAATCCAAAGTTGTGATGACAATCCTCTACAGGAGTGTTTTACTATACTAACCCAAACAGTGAAAGAGAGAGAAGAAGTCGTGTCGTAACAGTAAGTCAAAGAAAAGGCCCTGGAAGGACCACATGGAAATTGCACCGTAGCTCTTAAGTTTAAGAAGAGAGGAGGAATCTTAGAAAGTATGCTATTATGCACATAAAATACAAAAACCCTGGGTGCCTGTTTTTTTTGCAAGGGGGTGTAGTTGATCGCTGGCTGTTCACACCGCTGGCTAGGACTTTCTCCCTATTAGTTCGCCCTATTAGTAAGAGTGAGTGATAACTCGCTATACTCGCTTCTCGCTCATCGTCGACGGAGGGACCAGTGCCTTACGATTTTTCACAAGTACCACTAAACCCACATCCTTAACGTTAATAAATTGAATTAGAACATTTTTCGCAACTTATTCAAAATATTTATTTTTCCGCATAAAAAACCGCGCTAAACGGCCGATAATGCTCATGATCCTCATTTCACACAATACATATTGAAAACGAAAACAAAACGTCGTATAAATATGTCCGCAAAACAATTGCAACTCAGAATCCATTCTGTACCAAACAAGTGACTATCGAAGAAATCAAGATGGCCGGTGTGACGAAAGTGGCAGTTCTACTCCTTGTGGTGGCTTTTGTGGCTCTGATTGACTTTGGTGAAGCCCAGAGGACCTCAAACGGAGGGTCTCAGAACCGAGGGCCTCAGAACCGAGGGCCTCAGAACCAAAACTTTGGGAGGCCTCAGGGTCAGAACAACGGACCTAGGAGTCAGGGGAATGGCCGCCATTTTGTGAAACGCTCAGCTGATCATCAGGAGGGCTTCTACGGACCCGCTTACGAAAGCGCCTTCGAGGGCCCCCACAGGATCCGTGTGTTACCAGGGTTCCTCCACTAAAACTGATTTCGAAATTCGGGAATGTGCAATATGATTTAAAGGCTTATATTAAAGGGTTTATTAATTACGACTGATTGTTTTTTTACAAGATACATACATACATAGCCTGTCAAAATTATAATCCTCCTTTGGTTTTGCCGTAGTTAGTGGGGTAAAAAACCCTAGTGTGGACGTGGCTCGAGAGCCTACCGCGACCGGAACGCCATGTCCACGGAGTAACGATTACAGCGCACAGGTGAGTACCCGGCTTAAGGTTAAAAATCTTTTGCACGCTATAAAATATAACATCGATAAGACGTGCCCAGTGGCGTAACTATAACATCTGGGGCCCGTGGCAAATTCGTCAGATGGGGCTCCTTCCTCAATATAAAGAAGTGCATCAGCGTCCCTTCTGTGCTCTAAGCCAAGCCAGTTGGGGGCCCCGTAGAGCTAGGGGCCCCTGGCATTTTGCCACCCCTGCCACCCTATAGTTACGCCACTGGACGTGCCTGTCAATTAGGAAGTTTGACTGATATTTAATTGATAGGAGGGAATGGACGAAAATAAGAATCATGTTATAGGCGATGCGGCTAGCAACCCACCACTATTTTGATTCCCCTTTCCACCTATACGCCCACAATCATGCTAAACGTGGCCTTTAGGTCTTGTTACCTTAGGCTCTGTCTACCCCGTAAGGGATAAAGACGTGATGTATGTATGTATGTATGTGCCTGTCAACTAGGAAGTTTGACTGATAATAAAATTAATCATTTGATAGGAAGTTAGATGAAAACTTAGAAAATTTAGACGATGAAAAGCCTTTTATTTGGCTTACCTCTATAGGTACGTCATCGTGTCTGAATAGAAACGAAGGGTTTTTTATACTTTTTATTTAAAAAAGTTATAAATCATCGGATAATAACTACTTAAGTAACGAGTTACAATAATATGTTCATCAATAATAAGAAATACAATCTCGGTAATACTCGACAGATCAACATCACTGATCCGTTCAAATCCTTAAATTAAACTTAAATTAAAAGCTAAACATGATTAAACAAACGTTATAAAAGTACTATAGAACAAATTGATAAATGACCCATTGTAGAACGTTCTCACAGTAATTGTCACGAAGATTTCCTTTGTCAATTAAATGTAACGTCACAATGACTTTTAATGCGACAAGGTTCCACGGCGGGTCTGGAATTAATTTGTTCAGTAGTACACTAATTTATGATAGAAACGGCCTGAGTCTGTAAAAGTCTAAGGGAAAGATTCACCACTCTTAAATTCCAGTACTCTTAAGTGTCGGTTATCTATGACGACGTCTCTATCTGTTTCGTAGTAATAAATAGAGACGGAATCATAGATAACTGGAAGTTAACAGAGAATGGTGAAAAAGGACCTAAATCTAAATGTTTCAACTAAGTGATTCGTGAATTTTGTTGACCCATAAAAAATGATATGGGTTTTGATTTCGCTGTTTCTTTTCATAGGGGAGTAAGTTTTTTGAAATCTAACTCACATTAACAAACCATACTTAAATAGTACAGATTTAAAAAACCACACGAATATAATCTTATTTTTATTAACTCGCTTTTCTTATTAAGCACCGTCGATTCAGCGACTAAAATAAATTTATATGAAAATAACTCCAAATATATAAAACATGGACAGACAAATTAACTGGACACATACTAGCTGTCTAATCAGATATATAATATATGTATGCGTGGCAGACTTCTCATTATCTATTCTCCAAATTAAGCATTACTTTTATTTTACTATCTATTCTCCCATTGGTTATTTTTTACGGATTGTTTATTCATGATAATAATATAAAATGTTTAAACCAATAGCAAATTTCACATATAAAATATCATGGCCTAAACTAAGACATATAAATTCTATTATTTAAATGTAATTAAGTATGGCATTTTGTTAAGCTAAAACTATATATTTATATATATAGGACCTAAATTACAAAACACTTATCTATATTTTTGGCACATCGTAGAATTCACAGATTCTTTGGACTTCAAAGGAAATTCGGGGATTATACAATAAAAATATATTCAAATTTTAATCCCCGAGTGAGTAACGATAAGATAATTAATATCCTTAATCTATAACAAGTATTACGTAATGTATGGCACCTTTTATAAGTTATGGTACAGTCACGCCTAATTGTTATTCATTTATATTATGAGGTTTTAAGCAAACTAAATTTACTTCGTAGTCCAAGCCACAACGTTAAGGAGCTTCACATTATTGTGCTACATTTCCTACAATTTGCAAGATAAATTAGAAAACACTCCAAAATAGGCATTTTTTATGCAATACAAAGTCTTTGCCAAGTAAGAAAAAAAACAAGTTACTAAACTAAAGTCTTGATAAATGATCAGTCGTGACTGTACTCAGGCACTTGACACTTGAAACTTGAAAATGATGTCATATCCGAATATATTATGTTTCAAACAATATACATATATGAAGAGAATACAGAAAACTATCGAATTTCTCATTTGCAAATGGAGTACATTCAAAAAATTTAATAACAAAATAAATCATACATCATATTTTTGCTCTCTAAATTTATAGTTATATACATATATAAGTACCCAACAATGAAATGAGTGACCCTGGGCTGAAGAAGACATACATAATAATAATTTCTTAAAAATACAAGAAATTTTTAATTAAAATTATATATAGATGAACAATAATGTGCTGGACCTCTTTAGGCCTTGGTCTCAGAAGCTAAACCGCTATTTTGTCATAATTGTCCTTAGCAGTTGTTGTTGAACTTTGAAATAGCCTGATATAATCTCTGAATTAAAAAAAAACTGTTGTGTCTTGTCTAGGTCTTGCATTAGGTACATCTGTTGAAAAATGTCAGGACTGAGGTAGCTAAACTTTTAGACCGTGGCTGGCAAAGCCAAATTGCAAAGTGACAGATAGGGAGAAACAAATAGGCTTTAAGTTTAAAAACAGCATTGACGAATAATAGTAGTGAGTAGTAAGTACTTCTAAGGATAGTACATATTTATTTTTATAGTCCTAAATAAAGGCACAAAAACTGGTTAGTAAAAAGTTAAAAAACATTAATTAAACATTAAGTTTAGTAACAATTTTATCGTCTAAATATACAAATAAATCCATAAGTAACTGTACTGCCATTTGGAGATTAATATTTATCACATAAATTTATAGAAAACATTTTAACATAGGTACAAGTGAATAATAAAATGTACCTTACAAAATAATCCTCTTATTTATGAAACATACAAAGTTGTTGCAGTAAAAACATTTGGCACCGGGTACTGTCAAAGTGATAAAAAAGCAAACGAATATTAACTTAAGCTTAACAAATGTTTGTGGAAAATGTGGCATGGTATGGCTTTAATTTTAATACAACAGAATTGAAATAAATTTGACCTATTTAACGTTTATGCTGGTTTGCCAATAAATCGTATTTTACGAGAGTAAAGTGGCGTAAAAGCCATTAAAATAATCAGTTTACAACAGTTTGGTTAGATTAACATGTCTTTTAATTAGGTAAGTGTTTTTGTCTGTATTTAAAATATTATAAGCACACTAAATGTACAATATTACGAAATATACAATAAAATATTTCAATGCATTTAAACCTAAAAAAATTCTTAAACTAAAATCGATCGTTTCGTTTTTTATATTGTTAACAAGTTAAAATATACTTCGAAAACTGCTTTTGCAAAAGGTACTGCTGGTATTTCTTTTACACCCTGTTAAAACTTTAAAACCATCCGTCCTTTTCTTTTGTTACCGATACGAAAGTGTCGTACCTAACAATAGATGTAAAACAACGGTTTACAACCGATATTTATCGAAAGCAACCGCCAGCAACCTTTAAACAACAGTTGATATATTGTTCTTTATTTAACTGCAAACAAGAAAAAGCCAGCTATTTTCTCGTTCCATAGATGCAAATATAATAAATGATAGCCCTACTGTTATTAGACTGTGTTGTTTAAAAATTACTTTGTATAAAAAACACTTGAAAATCATTTTCAGCAGTTGAGATTATTAACAATCGTTATCAATCGTGAAGTAGAAAATTTAATACAACCGGCATCATGGCGTGTACCTATTAGCAAATAACAAATTAGACAAATTTAGCAGCACCTTTAAAGCCATTTTTTGTCTTAGCATAGAAAGTATTTAAGTATCTAATACCGAAATCTTTGGGATACAACTAGATAATTAATCATTGGTATTAACATTAGGCACAATAACATTAATCAAAACATGACATACTTTATTCAAATCAAGAATGTCATTAATATGTCATAATAAGAAAAAAAATACAGTCATAATTATAAAACTTGTTCTTTATTGTAGTCGTGAGCGAAAGAGATGAATACTTAATGATGTATTAGTTAATACTAGCTGCGGCAGTAGTATAGCAGAAGTTAGTACTAACTGCGGCAGTAGTACCTCAGTAGCTAGAACAAAGTAGCGCAGTTAGTGAATACTTGTTGCGGGATTAGGTAATGTCGCGGTAATTAGTGCTCGCGGCAGCAGTAGTATCGCCGAAGTTTCTGCGGCAGTAGTAGCGCAGTAGTTAGCACTTGTTGCGGCAGTAGTATAGTAGTTAGTAGTACCGAAGTAGCTGGTACAAGCAACGGCAGTAAAACCTCAGTAATTAGTATTCGCGGCGGCAGTAGTATCCCAGAGAACGGCACTTCTGGCAGAGGTGCTGAGGATGGATTTTGGACTGGTCGCTGACATCCAGCCCGTCAGGCTTCTCCAGTGGTCTCTGAAGATAAAAAGGACGGTTAATGAATAAAGTATGCCACGTTGACAGCCTAAGTTTAACTACTAAGTAACTATTAAACGACTACTGCAGCTACTAAATATCTACAGGGTTGAAATATTTTAAACATAAAGCTTGGAATACATACATACCGTCACGACTTACGTCCCATACGTCCCATCGACATACGTCCTACAGGGGTAGGCAGAGACTACTTTGTTCCACTTGCTACTTCCTGACATACTTCTTTCGCTTCATCCACATTCATCAATCTCTTCATACATGCTCGTCGGTTTCGGGTACTCCTGACCTGACCTTTTTCAAAACGTCTCGATGCTTGGAACATTTTAAACAATTTGACGACCGGTTACCCTAGTGGTTAGTGACATTGACTTTGAAGCTAGAGGTCTCGGGTTGGAATCCCGGTAGGGCAGGCACTTGAAATATGAATATTTATGCCAGAGTTATGGATGCTTTAGCTATACCTATATTTAAGTATGTTTATTAGTTGGCTAAGTACCCATAATATAAGCTTTGCTTAGTTTGGGACCAGATCATTCGTATAAGTTGTCCTATTTCATTTATTTATTATTGATATATTTATTTCATTGACCGAGCGCATTTCCGTTTTAGCTTTAATATAGGTCGCATACCCGCCATACTTGTTATCCAGAAGGGTAATAGTATGCGGATTTTTCTATGTGTTCTAATTTTCAGTGTCATTTAGAAATTTAATATAATAAGCAGTATATTTTCAACAATGACACAAACACTCCTAAAAACCTACATAATCTATGCTAAAAATAACTCTAAAAACCTATATTTACAAATAAGAAAAGTTATAAAAAGAAAACCCCGTCTAACCCTACTGGCTGCGGCAGGGTCCCCATGTAGCTGGCGGCATTACCCCTTTGGACCGCAAGTGCGATCCGCTGGGATAAACACACGCCAGCTCTTGTGTCCCCTGAGGCGTCGATGAACCGGGACGACAGGGCCTTTACAAAAACTTTCATAACTATATAATAAGTACCTGTTTGTGTGGAAATACATTGATTCTGCACTTGATGCACTCCTGGCCGTTGTTGGCCCACGAGTTGCCGGACATCCACTTGCGCTTGCACTTGGGGCACTTGTACTCGCCGAAGCACCGCTTCTTGCCCTGGTACGGGGTCAGACCTTCGCCCTTGGGACGAGCCTGGAATTGAGCAAGAATATTTTAATATAAATAAGTACAAAAGGTAAGGGTGCGCTGGAGCTACACAAAGAGCTCAGCAAGAGATTGAGAGAGGCAACCGGCGACCCTCGCGCTGGCAGCCTTCTCGCGCAAAGAATCGCAATCGCAGTTCAGCGCGGGAATGCTGCCTGCGTGATGGGCTCCCTGCCAAGAGGCCCACCTCTCTTGTATAATTAATTTTAAAGTTTATCTAGTTGTTTTAATTTAATAGTAGTTTTAGTTTTGTATTTACATTTTAAGTATCTGTTTTTTCATTAAGTTTATCAACAATAAACTTAGCTTTTAAGTAAGTAAGTAAGTAGATCTTTAGGGGGAGTGTGAATGGTTACGTTGGGAGGGGAAGGCCTAGACGGACGTTCCGAGACCAAATAGGAGACGTTTTGGAAAAAGGTCAGGTCAGGAGTACCCGAAACCGACGAGCATGTATGAAGAGATTGATGAGTGTGGATGAAGCGAAAGAAGTATGTCAGGATCGTAGCAAGTGGAACAAAGTAGTCTCTGCCTACCCCTGTGGAAAAGAGGCGTTACGGCATGACAAGCCCACAAGTGAGCACGCTGTCTCGTAGCTACGATCCCTCGCAGCAAGCGGGTGGTAGGGCCTTGTGCAAGGTCCGTCCGGATCGCTACCACCATCTTACTCGCTAATCCTGCCGCTAAGTAGCAGTGCTTGCACTGCTGTGTTCCGGTGTGGAGAGTAAGACAGCCCGGGAAATTACGGGCACAAGAGGCATTTCATCTTAGTCCTCTAGGTTGGCAACGCATCTGCAATCCCTCTGGGGTTGCGGGTGTCTATGGGCAGTGGTGATCACTTACCATCAGGTGACCCATTTGCTCGTTTGCCTTCTTATATATATATATATATATATAAAAAAGCAACGCAAGTGATCATAAAAACCAAAATAGCCAGTATCAAACCACCAAGTCATAACCCTCTTAAATAATTAACTCATTTGAATCCTTCGATCTCTGTTAAAGTAATCTGCGCCTGCGTCTTCAATTACAAAACTCGTAAGATCAATGTACCACACATCTATCTTTGTTTGTTCTATCAAATCTAATAGAGATAAAACGTAGTCGACCTACGTGGGATGGAGGTACAATTTCACTCAGTCAGCGAGAACCTATGAAGGAAAGATTGTCGACTCATGTCCTGTATTCTGAGTATGGTAGATGAGATGTTTGTTTAGACGAGAAAGGACCACACGATTTCTTAGGTATGCTCGTATTAATTACTAGCTGCTGAGATTTATAAAACGTTATCACGTCAAACAGCACAGTTCCCGAGGGATAGCGATAAGCGAATCCATCGCAGACGGAATCGCGGGCAACAGCTAGTAATATTATAAGGAGGAAAGGTTTGATTGTTTGTTTGCAATGAATAGGCTCCGAAACTACTGGGTCGATTTGAAAAATTGAAAAAAGGTATACAGAATATTACAAGGTAACAATAGGCGGCCTTATCGCTACAGAGCGATCTCTACCAGGCAACCATAATGGACTGGAGAACAGAACAGATCTGAGCAGGTGGTGCAATTTAGAATATATACTAATATACTAAGTACTGAAATACATAATATTATTACACATGAAACACACATTACATGAACATAGAACAATTACAACAATTAGAACAATTGTATTTGTCTTGTTTATGTATTTTGCACAATAAAGAGTTTATATTCATACATACATACATAGACTATACTTAATTCAGCCCGGACGAAGCCGCGGACAACAGCTAGTTGGAAATAACTTCTAACAGGTTGATCGTAGTTAGTAATCAGTCCAGGAACTTTTTAATTGTTAAGCCACTATGGAACGCTGTCATATTGACATAGCCAAACTTTAGCAACGTTTTTTAAACATTAACAAGCAATCATATCACTATGACAACGTTCTATGTATGCTCAACAATTCAAGTTGTTGACGGTACTAATATATAAATTACAAACAGTTCAAAAGAGGTACATGTCTTGTAAGTAAATGCTTTATAAAGAAACATACACAAATCACATATAGAAAAAAAACATTAAATATTCGCACAAAGGCGAACTTATCCCTATAAGGGATCTCTACCAGTTAACTGACGGAATTGGGCGAAAATCTCAGGAATCATGTGATAGGCGATGCGGCTAGCAACCCATCACTATTATGATTCCCTTTTCCACCTACATGCCCACAATTATGCTAATTGTGGCCTTTAGGTCTTGTTACCAAAGGCTCTGTCTACCCCGTAAGGGATATAGACGTGATATGTGTATGTATGTATGTACGAGTTAACCTTTGAGTAGATGGGGAGCATTGCTTGTTACAAAGAAATGCTAAAATATTAGGCTGAGACATTACGAAACATATCCATTTAGATAATCCTGAGTAAAATAACAAGCCTTAGCATTTGCAATTAGTTACTTTAAAAATAACGTTAACCATAACCTACGATTTTTAACAGAAAAATTATACAATTATACACAAACGGATAACTCACGTTTAAAGGTGGAATTACGCTCGTCATTTTTCGGACTAGTATTAGTCCTTCCTCTTGAACCGCTCGCCCCGGCGGCAGCGAAACGAACACTCCAAGAGCGCTCGGGGCGAGTGTCATCAGATGTGGGCTTCATCCGACTTTTATACAGGCGTTAAACGTTTGTGTAATTATAATTAAAATTAATATGTCCAAATCATCGGTGCTTCATTTTATATGACAATTTGTTTATAATTAGTAGCAGTTTTAGTTTTGTTTTACCTATATATTGCAAAAAAATCGGTTTTGAAAAAAAAAACATCGGTTAGGTATCGTTGCAGTAAAGGTCCGGCTACACCAGTGCGTAGAAGACGACGGTGCGTTTACGCAACAAAATGTATGAAGAAACGGTGAGAGAACGTGACGCATAGAACGTGGCGTTTACGAAGCGGTGTGGTCGCTCCTTTACTTGACGGAACTCATGCTTAGATACTTAGAAAGTAATTATGGAATAATATTAATAATTCTTTAATCGTTTCTAGCTTTGTAACCAGTTTACTGATGCTAAATATTTTAAGTGCCATGCCAACTATGCTTTTTGATAGACAAATAAATATAAAATCAGGAAGTAAAATTTTCCATCAAATGAGAATGTCATTAGGCATTATTACCAACTTAGCTAGTTTCAAATATGTTTTTGTTTCAACCGTTTCTGCTTGCGCCTCGTGTCACCAGGGTCTTTTCAGAAATTCGAAATAAATTTATAAATAAGTAAATTTATCATGCCGTCCCTTTCACTCTCCTATTTATGACTAAAGTGTGAGCGGAAGGACGCTATACGAACTTCGAATTTCTATCTTGAGTATGAGACCAGGTCACGGGTTCGTTCGTAGGTACTCGAGTCTACAGGCCAGCCTTTGTTGCTGAGCCACAATAATCCTTGTCGGAGCGAACTCTGACCTGTTCTGAACTGATTTCGAACAGAGAGCCTTTGTTTTAACTCTGTTGAATCTACGCTAAGATTTTTAGTAATATCTTATTTTGAATAGGTATGAAACGTTTTTTATGAACGTGCTTTGTGATAAACCAAAGTGCGGGGTGAACTCGCGCACTGAGAATATCTTACTATCTAATATTATAAAGGCGAAATAGTTTGTAATTTTGGATGTCTGGATGTTTAGATGATGTTGCTCTTTCATGGCAAAACGGCTAAACCGATTTTATTGAAATTTGGTATAGTGATAGTTACAGTACCGGGAAAGGACATAGGATAGTTTTTATTTCGGAATATCGCATATAAGCCCATCGAAGGAATGGGTGAAAATCTTAGAAATCAAGTTATAAGCGATGCGGCTAGCAACCCATCACTAGTTTGATTCCCCTTTCCACCTATACGCCCACTGCTAAACGTAGCCTTTAGGTCTTGTTACCTTCGGCTCTGTCTATCACGTAAGGAATAAAGACGTGATTTATGTATATATGTATGTATGTATATTCCACAAAATCTCGCAATCGAGATGGAACATCGCATATAGTTCTGCTGTTCTGGCTCTTTCCTAATTTTGATAGAGAACAATTATGTAAGAGCGTCGACAAAGATGTTAAAAACATCACTGTATTTCATTTAGAATACTCTAAATTATTAGAACGCTTGACACTTCCAACTGTAAAACTTCTAAATACCAGATGAGGCGCCAACAATAGTTTTTAAAAAGACAATTTTAAACACATGTGTGGCGATCCTAAATCAAACAGCCAAAAGTGGTCTAAGGTTGAAAATACTTTGCACGTCATAAAATATAATGGCTATAAGACGTGGCTGTCAAAGTTGGACTTTAGTAACATATTCATTTGATAGCAAATAGAATGAAAATGTGACAGACCACTTATCTGGTAGACCGTAAAGTTTTGATTTAAAATTTGTGAGAGCTAGTCTTTGGTAAGGGTTTTTGCTTGTTTATTCTGTAAATTAACATTTATTTGAAAGATTCTTTTGTTTTAAGTGCCACTTGAAAATAGTTTTGGGAAGTTTGGGGTATGAAGTGTGAATGGTTGGGTAGAGTTATTTTGTGGAAAAAATAATGTATTCCCACATAGCCTAGTGGTTTGACCTGTGGCTCTGTGGGTTCGAGCGCGGGCTTGCACCTCTGAGTTTTTAGGAATTTATGTACAATATTACACTTGAAATTTACCACGAGCTTTTCGGTGAAGGAAAACATCGTGAGGATACCGACACATCTGGGAAGCAATTCAATGGTGTGTGTGAAGTTCCCAAACCGCACTGGGTCTGCGTGGGGACTATAGCCCAAGCCCTCTCGTTCTGTCAGGCCTGTGCCCAGGAGTGGGACGTAGGCTGGAGATGAACATTATTTTCAGTTTACAGTGGTGCCCTTGTGGTGCTTTGAAATGATACCCTTGTAGATTGACATTTTATTTTGTACAAGCGACCCGCCCCGGGTGCAATCAGTGTTTCTCTAATGTATTATGCATGTATTATACACATAAACCTTCTTCATGAATCACTCTATCTATTTTAAAAACCGCATCAAAATCCGTTGCGTAGTTTTAAAGGTCTAAGCATACATAGGGACGGAAAGACGGCGGAAAGCGACTTTGTTTTATACTATGACTAGCTTCTGCCCGTGACTTTGTCTGCGTAGGATTATACATAAAAACCTTCCTCTTGAATCACTCTATCTATTAAAAAAACCGCATCAAAATCCGTTGTGTAGTTTTGAAGATATAAGCATACATAGGGACATAGGGACATGGGGACGGAGAAAGCGACTTTGTTTTATACTATGTAGTGATGAAGTGATATTCCGTATTAGTAGGTACTTGAAAGCGCGGAACATGGAAATTATGACAAATGTTTATGTACATTGATGATCGTTCAAAGTAAACCGCGTCAATAACGAGACTAAAATTTTGAATCAAAAATTTAAAAGAAAAATCTTTGAATGGGGTCAAATTAACCGAATCAGACCTTATAGAATAAGCTAAAATAAAACATGTATTTGTGTAATTATAACACATTGATGTTTGTGTACCGTTGACACTAGGTTATAAACCAAAATGGCGGCCGCTGGCCCGATTGAGGGAAATATAAAAATAATATGCGAATAATTGGCAAGGCGCCCGGCACCTACAAAACTAGGAAACAGACCAAACTTACATGATAACACACTGTTTCACGCACAGTTTCGTATCACAGCCACATCTAATATTGAAAATTCAACCTGAATAGCAAAGATACAAGGCTGATTTCCCTACGGTCTGATTAGTGAGTTACGTCAAATTATTTGGAACATTTAGTGTGCGTGTAGAGAAATGTCACAGCCACTCATGAATGGAGGTCAGAGCAGATTACTACACCTGTTTTGATGTTCTATAGCGATATTACAGTATTGTTACTTCAAGCATGTCGTTCGTAAAAACCCGCTGGTTAGAATTAAGAAAATAAGCAAAGGATAGAGGACTGTAACGCACGTAATATTTAATTTATTATGTTTATTTACTCGTCTTTAACGTGGCGAAAAGAAAACTGCAGTTTCATACATTTATCCGAACAAAAAGATCAATTACAGGTCGATTATTGAGCCTAGTCTGTAAGGGTTATATTATAGTTATTATAGACGACGGTTGGCTTAGTTGGTAGTAACCCTGCCTGCGAAGCAAGCGTCCCGGGTTTGAATCCTGGTATGGTCTATATTAGTGTGATGAGCACGAATCGGGTTATCTCCGCGTGTGGTCAAGAGCTGCGGTTCGTTTTTGGATCCGTCCGAGGGGAAGAGCAGTGCTTGGTCCGGTGCACCCTGGGCATGGGTTAATTTCCTGGCAAATTCTGAGGGATATCATTATCCGTTGGCTAAGAGCCCGACAGCCTTGTGACCGTGTTCTACTGTACAGCGCTGCCGACATTTTTGTCACAAGATTTTTGAATACAGTATTTATTACTTTGACATTGGCGTAGTCTTCGCATCGATCGATGGGGCCATATAAAGAAAAAAAAAAAAAAAAAAAAAAAAAGAACTTTCAACTCTCTTCCTTCAGACTTCGGTCCCCAAGCATAGCAACTGCCTGGAGAGAGATCTCTCTAATGAATGTGGCACTCCCCACAGGCTCTTTACACTTAAAATCAAACGGTCACCGGCGGGGGAGGGCGGGGAATCCGGAACCCGCACTCAACGGTGCCGTTGCCATCTGTCCCATCCCGGGGCGGCCAGTGGGCACAGCGGTGACACCGTAGTGCTCCCGCAACGCCCACAGTTCATGGCCAGGAGGGAACGTGTGTGTTTTTAGACGGTAGGCCTCTCTCCTCCATAGAGAAGGTAGCGGCGAGCTGGAGAGCCCGTCATACCCCCGTTGCTGCCCGGAGCGCGGGAATGCATAAGGCGCATTTTCCACACGTTAAAAAAAAAGGCTCTGTTTCACTTTCCATCAGACCGTTATTTCACCAACTCGACTTTTCGGTGACCATTGACAATTCTAATGCGTATTCTGCAATGCGTGACAAATAAGAAGCCAACCGGCGTAGATTCTCATCGAGTTTGGTCCATCCGTCCATTAATCTCGTGAGGCTCCGAAAGGGGGGAGGGGTTCGGCAAAAATCACGAAATATCACAAGAAGGGGGGGGGGGGGGTGTAGTAAGATATCACGTGTATTTATTTATTCGTCAAACGCGTATGTTTTTCGCATGATTACACCATTCCCTTAATAATTATTTTTATTATTATTATTTAAAATAATACACTAGCAGCTCTTTGAGCTGATACGTGTATATCTATCACTGCACTTGTGTTCTCTGACTCTTTAAATGAATGTCTAGTATGTGTAGCATGTGTAGTATGTGTAGAATGTGTAGTGTATGTGTATGTGTTATGCCAGTCAAAAAAAACCTGCAACCTGTCTCAATGCAATCTATCTGTTTAGACATTTTTATCATGTTCCTTAATATTCTAGAATAAAATTAGATTACACTTTTATACCTGTATTTAATAATATTCTAAGTTTTAAAATTCTTTGTAGGTAGGTACTAAAAATGCACGTGATTTTGGATGGGGAAGGAGTGGGGGGGGGGGGGGGGGGGTTAAAAGTGCTAAAAAACATCACATGATTAATGGACGGCCCCTTGTAATGTAAAGAGAATTGTCGGTGATCATTGACAATTCCAAATGCAATGCGTATTCAGTATGAAGCCAACCGACATAAATTCTCGTTGATTTTGTAATGCAAAGAGAATTGTCACTTATCACTGACAATTGTCGTGTTGGTGAAGTAGAGGCCAGATGTGATAGGGGTCAGACTGGTCGTTCTTACGTAAAAAAATACAAGGTAACACTGACGGTACTTACCTGAGGACAGTCTCCAATGTAGTGCCCCTTGTTGAAGCAGAGATGGCACATGTAGGCGGCAGGAGGGGGGCGCGGGGGCCTCCGGAGCGAGAGGGCTGCGAGCTGCTCCGCAAGGGAGCTCGTGTCGTCGGAAGGGGCCTGGGTGGACGTCGCCGCCGTTGGCAGCGGGCCCCATACTGAACCCGGGAGCCACTGGAAGAGATGTTGATTATTATATACAAGATACAATACAATAACTTTTTATTATTGAACACCACATAACAACCAATGTAGAAAAAAGGTATACAGAATATTACAAGGTAACAATAGGCGGGCTTATCGCTACAGAGCGATCTCTACCAGGCAACCATAATGGACTGGAGAACAAGAATGCCAAGAAGTGTGTTAAAATATTTTAGCTGGTGGATTAAGTTTGATTGAACATTCCTATGTATTAGTACTAACTTAACGTTTAACCTTCCACGCTGGTCTGGCAAAGAAAAAACATAGAATGTACCAGTTGCTTCTCTACCTGCGCAGATGGTAAGCCCATCAAGAGAATGGGCGAAAATCTTAAGCTTATCCACTAGAGCAGTGGTTCTTAACCGGTGGTCCGCGGACCACTGGTGGTCCTTGGAAGCATCAGAAGTGGTCCGCGGGGCTGTTCTAGTAAACAATTAGATAAGTGTCAACGAGTCGGCACAGCGCGTAAAGGTGCAATTCAGTCCATTACGGTCGATCGAAGCCATACATTAGATAATATTATGAATGTAGGTGGTCCATGGCAAGACCGAAATTTTGTCAAATGGTCCCTCATGTCTAAAAGGTTAAGAACCACTGCACTAGAGGCTGCCTCTAGCCTCCGTCTAGTGTCTACCCCGTAAGGGATAAAGACGTGATTTGCATGTATGTATGTAAGTATGTAATTTTTGATTTAGCCTTAAATCGTCCCTTAGATGCCATACACTTGGAACATAATATACATACATACATAAATACCGTCTTTATCTTATACTAGCTGTTGCCCTCAACTTCGTCTGCATAGAATTCGTTTATCGCTATCCCGCAGGAAATACGCAATTTTCCGGGATAAAAAGTAGCCTATGAGTTATTCCAGACTATAATCTATCTATGTTCTAAATTTCATCCAGATCTGTCCAGCCGTTCTGGCGTGAAAGAGGTCTGTTACTCTTTCACCTTCCATCCATCAATCCATCCATACTTACAAACTTTCGTGGTTTATTATCTTTATCGTGATATTGGCAAGTCAATATAGGATCGTGGATTTCAAAACAACCGGACTAGCTGCTATCGCATCAGTATTTCGCGATATGGATCGTGATATGCATGGATTCTTTTTTTTTTTATAACGAACTGACCAGTGATTGACCTCTATCTCACTTGGTGGAAGGTGCAGATGAGGCCAAAGGTGTAACTCACTGGTTCAGTAATAGCCTATTCACTCTAGCCTTGAAGAGCCCTAGGTTGTATCTGTCCGGAAATACAGACGATGGGAGCGAATTCCATTCCCTAGCAGTTCGCATTAGGAAGGATGAAGCAAACCGCCTCGTGCGGGCCAATGGTATGTTGACAACAAATGGGTGAAAACGCTCCCCCCGCCTGGATCCTAGGATAATATTATCCGTCTAACGCATGTTTAAGTAAGAGTTGCTCACAGTGTAGCAGATTAAACAAAATATAATCCCCGGTGCGAACGGACGTGCGCGTGCGTCTCCTGGACGCATTATGTGTTACGGGTTGCGGACAATGTTGCCAACTTAGCGGCTTTGTCGCTAGATCTAGTGACTTTTGGGACTATGCTAGCGACTTTTTTCAGTTGGTGTATACATTTAGCGACTTTTGGAAGATATTTTCTACAATCTAGCGGCTTTTTTTTAAACTAGCTTTTACCCGCGACTTCGTCCGCGTAGAATTGGACTGAAAATCTGATGTTGATGGTATTCTGCAATAATTATTTACGATGCGACTCTAGGCAGCCAGACCTTTGGCATGTTTATCGTTATCCCGCGGGAACTATGCAATTTTCCAGGATAAAAAGTAGCCTATGTGTTAATCTAGTGTACCAGCTATTACGGTTCCAAAACTTCCACATTTTATCTAAATCGGTCCAGCCGTTTGCGCGTGAAGAAATAATAAACAGACACACTCACAAACTTTTATTAGTGTGATTATTACTAATTAATTAGTCAGACCATTATTTTAGTCAATCTATGGATGTATGAGACATCTAACTAAGTGAATTTTGCAAAAGTTGGTTGGCAACACTGTACGGATCAAACATGCGCAGGCGCTGATGTTGACACTTATATGGAACCCTTTGGTGCGCGAGTCCCACTCGCACTTGACCGGATTGTTAGCGAGTTGCATCAGTTACTTTAGCAATAACATTAACCATAACCAAAGATATTGGCATTTTCGCATCTAGCCACGTGGCAGCGTGTCAGCCAAGTTCAAAAATTAACATAAAAATACCGAACCTAAAAATTTCATTTAAGATCATAAAAGCACTTTATTTCAAAAATTATCGATCGTTTTTAAATATTGTAAAGACACACATACATAGATATATCACACCTTTATCCCTTACGGGGTAGACAGAGCCTAAGATAACAAAACTTTAAGGCCACGTTTAGCATGATTAAGGGCGTATAGCTGGAAAGGGAAATCAAAATTCTTCCATGCTGGTCTGAGAAAGAAAAAACATAGAATTTAGCTACCAGATACTTCTCTTCCCGCGCAGATGGTAAAAGCCGAAATGGGCGAAAGTCTTAGGAATAGGAAATAGGCGATGCGGCTAGCAACCCATCACTATTTCGATTTCCCTTTCCAGCTATTGTAAGGACAATATATCGCTACCTTGGGGCTCAATTGTCGTAAACGCCATTTTGACGAAAATGAGATTTAAATGCAGTCTTGCTCAGTTTTTTTTTCTCTATCGATCTGTGTATTTAAAATTCTCCAAATCCCGAAAAAATATCGAATACAACCTCAATTTTCTGTTACTCTAAACAAGAAATTTAAAAAAAACGAGCTATAAAAGCCAGCTACTCGGAGTGTGAAAAATGCAAAGGTATTATTGACCCTAAATCAAGATTTATATTGGCATAAAGGACATTGCTTATCAAACTTGGCGTATACGACCTTAACGATTTCTGAAAATTGAACAAAGTTTATTATACAACCTGCAATTACGTTTCATTTTTAAGATGTATAAGCCACCACTAAACCATTTTGGTGAATACGACCTGAGTTATTTCCAATAACAGAATAAAGTTTGGTGTACGGCCTGCAGTAGCGTTTCATTTCATGGCAATAAACGCCAACCAAAAATAAATTTGGAGTAAAAAGAGCGTTAAACACATAACTTTTATAAAATAGATTGTTTTTGATTGAAAGAGATTAGAAGTTTTAAATGCCCTATTCTTGTTGCTACTTTTATTTTTTATCGTTTTATGTGGTACTTGAACAATATTTTTAATAATAACAACGATATTTGTGTTTTTTTTTTCGTTGACATTGATTTTTTCCCTTCAGCGATATATTTTTTTTCTATACGAATTTTTTGTTACTACCAAACCCTCCAATCTTTTTAATATGAATGGACTTTGAAAGTTAAATACGATTCTCAAACTGATTTGGTTTATACCTACCTTATCATCGTTATCGCAGTAAAGTAGTTTAGGGTGTATATAGATGATTTATATTTTTACAGTAAAGTACCTAACCAAAAACAGAAAACCGGCGACTAACACCTTTGGTTTTTTCAATAAATCGTAATAGCTGACTTTTACGTCCTAAGTAGCATGTACAGCAACTATTATTTTGGTCATAAGCGTCATGTTGTTTTGGTTTTAAGAAGCGTATACGCCATCTACTTTCTTTGTTATGGGTTCTATCTTAAATATTATGAATTCATATTGTTCTACTCATAATTTTAAGAACTTTCTTCCTACGAAGCTTCTTTATAACTATTAAAACAAAAGAGTTACAATTTTTTTTTGTTTTTCTTTTTAGTTTTTTGGCTCTCCTGAAAAGTCGACTTTTGGCTTATACGACAATTGAGCCCCAAGGTAGCGATATATTGTATGCCGGTTGATTGTTGGTGAAAACTTGATTAAACTATTAACCTATATTGACGGTTCTTTGTAAAGTTAAATATAATACTGGAGTGGTGGTCGGTATTAATAGTTTGGACTAACATTTCTCGGAACCATCCAAGCACTATCGGAAGCGCTCGAGTGGCATAATGATTCGTCATCATAATTAATATAACATAGC
Source organism: Pandemis corylana (assembly GCA_949127965.1). NCBI lineage: Eukaryota > Metazoa > Arthropoda > Insecta > Lepidoptera > Tortricidae > Pandemis > Pandemis corylana. The sequence continues at coordinate 11,655,029 of OX421865.1, read as the reverse complement.
TTTATTATTATCATCACTACATAGTGTAAAATAAAGTCGCTTTCTCTGTCCCTATGTCCCTATGTATGCTTATATCTTCAAAACTACACAACGGATTTTGATGCGGTTTGTTTTATTAGATAGAGTGATTCAAGAGAAAGGTTTTTATGTATCTACGCAGACGAAGTCGCGGGCAGAAGCTAGTATTTTTATAATCTTGAATAAACGGGCTATATTATAATTTACTTCAACACTACTCATGTTTAAAATTATAGCATATTTTTTAGGCTCTGTCTACACCTTAAGGGATATAGACGTGATTTGAGTACGTATGTATTTTTTCGTGTACTTCCAAAAATCGGGATACTGCATTTTGTGATCATTGTACGTACATGTAAGTATAACTCTTTATTGTACATAAATACATTAATACATTTAGATTTCGAAATATCACCGTTCGTACCGCACTCATGCTGAGTGAAAAACAAATGCCGAGTAAGACATTCCTATCTTACTCTAACATATGACTCCGTCCTGCTTGCCGAAGTTTGCCAAACGTGTGGATACGGCACCAGCAAATTTCATTCATCGCAACTTTCTTAGCCGTTCAAAACATGCGATGTCTCTATCTAAACAAATACACTAGAGAAGGACGTACGCAGCCAGTCAAACCGAAAAACGAGTGGTTTCGTTTCGCATTTGTTTATCGCATCCGCCCTTTGACACATGACCCGCCTTCTCATTAAAGAGCATAGGCCGTAGTAACAGCCATTTAATACATCCGGATACCCTGGCGTAAACATGCAGAGTAGTGTGGGTTACCGACCGCTTGAATGAGTCCTCGCCCGCGCGGCACAGGGGCGCAGGGTAGGACGACAAAGGGGACCGAGAGAGGTGCAGGGCAGGCTCCCTTTTTAGCGGACTTTTTTTTTCTCTTCGACATTGGAGACATATTTTATTGAGTCAGGCGTTACTGTGCGGAGCTCCATTTCAACGAACAAAAAATTTACCTTGCAACTCCGCTACTCAACGCTCACCAATTAATTTGCCATCTCCAATTAATTTGACGGTGGAGGCGTTTTACACCTCCACAGAAGTTGAATTGTTTTTATTGTTTTTTTTTCCGTGTCTACTTTGTTTTACTTTGACTAGTAGAGACTTTAAACATCTCTTCTACAGACTAATATAATTTAAGGCTCGGGGATCTTAGGTACATCCCTTTTATAAATGTATTTAATTTAATACCAGTTGCTTCTCTTCCCGCGCAGATGGTAAAAGCCCATCGAGGGAATGGGCGATTATAATAGGAATCATGTTATAGGAAATTACGGGCACAAGAGGCATTTCATCTTAGTCCTCTGGGTTGGCAACGCATCTGCAATCCCTCCGGGGTTGCGGGTGTCTATGGGCAGTGGTGATCACTTACCATCAGGTGACCCACTTGCTCGTTTGCCTTCCTATTCATATAAAAAAAAAAAAAATAGGCGATGAGGCTAGCAACCCATCACTATTTTGATTCCATTTTCCACCTATACGTCCACAATCTTGCTAAATGTGGCCTGTAGGTACCTGTTACCTTTGCCACGGGCCCCAGACGTTATAGTTACGCCACTGGTCTATGAATACACTTTATATCTACTAGTCTTCGTGAGTATAATTTACAACAACCCTGGGAATACTAGAAAGTTAATACTATATTAATTGTATAACATGTTGCAATCACAGTAACGCACGTTTTAAATCGCGTTAACTAACGAAGAGTTAAATATAGGACGCTAACTTTAGCCCTACCTGGCCACGTGCTTCGGAACTTTCCAAGCAATGCCTTTTAACTTGCCTAATGCTTTTTGCTCTCAGCTAAAGCCGTAAACAGGGACGACCGGATAGCCTAGTGGTTAGAGACTGCCTATGAAGCATGGGCGTAGGTTTAGTATGGGGGGGGGGGGGGGGGGGGGGGTTCAAGAAAATAAAACGACTAAAAGTCCATAAAATAACCCTTATATAAGAATGTTAATATCCCCTATATGATCCTCCCTATATGATGTATGAGCCTTCTCTCGTGCCTGGTGACCAGTAGATGTTCCATGGGAGTTTGTAATTGTGTCGTACAGACACATCATTCAAACAGATGACGCTTAGCGACAAAAAATCGCTTAGTAACAAAAAGGTCACGTGACAGTTAGTAACAGGTAGAAAAATTCGGAGACTACCCACCTGCTATGGGTGGTGTAGGGGTATAGCACGCGTGACGGAATGACGAGGATCCGGGTTCGATTCCCGGCCATAGCTTTACTTTTCGGATTTTTCTATGTGTTCTAATTGTCACTGACACTTAGAATTTTAAGAATGTTAATATATCTGAAGTTTTCAGGGGGGGAGGTTGAACCCCCAAAACGCCCCCCCTGGCCTTGATCCCCGGGCGGGGCAGATATTTGTATGAAAATACATATGTTTGTTCTAGAGTCTTCGATGTTTAATGTGTATTTAAGTAATTACAATATTTGTTTAGCTTGGGACTAGGTCATTATTATTTAAAAAAAGCAAAATATTTTTATTTCTCACATTCTGGAAATGTTTGGTTATTTCTACTCAGGATCAAGAATACTAACGTCTCTCATACAATAAAAAAGTGTCGCAAATTTTACATAGTAATTCTTGCTGTCGGTTTTATTATCTCCATATCGACGGTCCTGCAACCTTCCATTACTCCAAATGTAATAACTCAACTGAGAGAGCTTTTAAATATTTTTTTTATCAAAATCTACAGGTGACCATAGAGCGGGCTCTTTCCTCGGGCAACGCGGCATTGCTATCCAACGAGGAAACGTAGCCAGCATCATGGGCACCTTGCCCCATGGCAACGATCTGGGCGAAATTGTAAATATAGGTATTTAGGATTAGATAAAGGTAGTTTAAGGTTTTTCGGTAAATATGTTTGTTTAAATAAAAGCAAGGGCAAAGTAACAACACTGACTTGGGGGCACGTTTTTGAGTAGAAATAACACATTTTTTCTTAAATCTGACAAAAAAGAAACAAAAAACAAACACAAAAAGAAAAAAGAAACAAAAACCGCTAAAACCACCTCAGTTGCGTGTTCCCGAACCCAAGAGCCAAAATCTAGATTGACATCACAATCACATTAAATTAAAAATTACCCAAATAAAACTAATTCAATTTTATGCCTAAAATGACTTACATCATTTTGGAAAAGACCCGATACTCTTCAAACTACAGAGCCGTTTTTGCCAAACGTGGCTAAAAAGTAAAAACCACCGCAAGGAAACTGAATTACTAATGAAAAAAACCGAATCGGATTCGGTCCATACTCTTGGAGCTACGATACCACACACACACACACACAGAGAGAGAGAGAGAGAGAGAGGGGGGAGGGAGGCATCGACGTCAATCTCACAACACCACCAGTGGCGTAACTATAGGGTGGCAGGGGTGGCATAATGCCAGGGGCCCCTAGCTCTACGGCCCCCCCCCAACTGGCTTGATTTAAAGCACAGAAGGGACGCTGATGCACTTCTTTATATTGAGGAAGGAGACCCATCTGACGAATTTGCTGCGGGCCCCAGACGTTATAGTTACGCCACTGAACACCACTCTATTTCATCGGGGGTTAAAAATATGAGATTCCAACACTGTCACAGCCAGCTTCCTACGCTATACTCAAGTAAGATGAATGTCGAATAGAGGTCTAGTGTCTCTTAACGACCGTTTCTTATTTAACGCAACGACTCGAACTCATCGGCCGAACGATAATACGGGCGCGATAGCATTTAGAACCGTTTAGATTGTTACCAATTGATTGGAATAACTCCTCTATTAGAGGCCATGGTACTCCTTTGTGTGGACGGTTTTACTTGACCTTTTAACAGGACTGATTTCTATTTGGATCATATTCCAAAGGATCCGTCTGACAATTTTAATTCTTTAATACATACATACATACATAAATCACGTCTTTATCCCTTACGAGGTATACAGAGCCTAAGGTAACAAGAGCTTAAGGCCACGTTTAGCATGATTGTGGGCGTATAGGTGGAAAGGGGAATCAAAAGTGATGGGTTGCTAGCCGCATCGCCTATAAAAGCTATGATTCCTATGTCCATTCCCTCGATGGGCTTTTAACATCTGCGCGGGAAGAGAAACAACTGGTCAATTCTGTGTTTTTTCTTTGCTCCCAGACCTGCATGGAAGCACCATATCATTATGGTACAAATTGTTCGCGGGTGTATTCAGGTTTCCTCACGGTGTTTTCCTTCTAAAATATAATCTTACGTACCAAAATGTTTTTTAGGGAGTCAATAGTGTCACCGGAACGAATCGAAATAAGACCTCACTCCGTAAGTGTGGCGTTATTTGCCGAGACGATTTTCGAATACCGATATTGATCGATGCTTTCTTAGAAGTCTGTTCGTAGGACTAACAATAAAACAGATGTACCCATAACAATAAATAACCGAACGCAATTAGAAACAATAGCGGCGACCCCGGCAGTGCGCAATCGCGTACGAAACACATGTTTGACTTTTTTTGTAAAGAAAGTAGGTACGGAGGGTCTTCGGCATTCTGTTGCATTGGTTTTTTCCCCGGAATATATCAGCGGGTGATTGAGTTTGTTTCACTAAATAGCCCTGTCAAAGTTATTCAGGATTTTTGAATCATACATACAATCATACATACATACCGTCACGCCTCTTTCCCACAGGGGTAGGCAGAGACTAACTTTATTCCACTTGCTACGATCCTGACATATTTCTTTCGCTTCATCCACAGTCATCAATCTCTTCATACATGCTCGTGGGTTTCGGGTACTCCTGACCTGACCTTTTTCCAAAACGTCTCCTATTTGGTCTCGGAACGTCCGTCTAGGCCTTCCCCTCCCAACATAACCATTCACACTCCCCATATAGATCTCTTTAGTTAGTCTACTTTCATCCATCCGCTCTACATGCCCAAACCAACTAAGCATACTTTTTTCTATCCAAGTCACTATATCCTCTTTCACACCAGCACGTTCCCTTATCACACTATTCCTGATTCTATCTTTCAGTGATACACCTTCCATACTCCTTAACGCTCTCATTTCTATTGCATTTATTCTACTCATAAATCATAGTCGGCATATATTTCCATAAATATACCCGATACAACGGCATCTAGCGGCCGATAGACACACTAAACAAACAACATTTCAGAACTGTACACTACACTTCTCTCCTTTCTCTCTTCTGATTCTATATGATTTGCTAGGAGCGCATGACTGAAAAAGATTAATAACGGTATTCAGCCAAATAATTCGCAATATTCGACCGAATACCGAATAGTAGTCGAATATTTGTGACATCTACCTTACTTTGCGAACTTATGATCCTAGGCTTCATCGTACCAAAATGTGTTGGTACAGTTTAGCGGGTCGTTGAACTCGGAGATGAAACAGACGTCAAGGTGCGCGGGCGCATAAACAACGCCGAGTACACAAACAGCGGCCGAGGCATTTTATATGTACCACGTGTAAATAAATTTGGATATTTCGTTATGGTAAGGGTTCTGAGGACCTAGATACCGTCTTGCAGGAGGAAGTGGAATCTCGATTTGGTCTTTCTGGTTATAATGCTTGACAGTTCCATACATAACTTATAGTACTTAACTCGAGATTTGCCTTCACCCAGAAAGGCTTTAAAATACATACATATATAAATCACGTCTTTTTTTCTTGCGGGGTAGACAGAGCGTAAGGTAACAAGACCTGGCTACGTTTAGCATGATTGTGGGCGCATATAGGTGGAAAGGGGAATCAAAATAATGATGGTTTGCTAGCCGCATCGCCTATGACATGATTCTTTATTTATTTATTTTTATTTAGGCTCTAGAAGTAATAAGTTTAGTCTATATAATCTATGTAAATTAAAAATAATGTCGCTAAGCACAAAATTCCAGAACGGCTGGACCAATTCGGCAAATTTTTGATAAGTTCCATAAGGCCCATGGAATGTTTTTATGGTAAAAAACATAAATAAAAAAATGGAACGCGGGAAACAGTGAAAATATATTTTGAAAACCTGATTTTACGTTGCACTGTGCCATAAAAGTTGAAATAAGTTTCGTGAATAAAAATTTAATAAAACTTATAATTATGTTGACGTGATGTTATTTTTACAGGCCCATGTCCAAAAAATGTGGGTCATATGAACCACCAGGTGACGTATATAGGACGATATCACTACATAGTATAAAACAAAGTCGCTTTCTCTGTCCCTATGTCCCTATGTATGCTTATATCTTCAAAACTACACATCGGAATTTAATGCGGTTTTTTTGATAGATAGAGTGATTCAAGAGGAAGGTTTTTATGTATAATTCTACGCAGACGAAGTCGCGGGCAGAAGCTAGTAAGAGCATAAAATAATAAGATTCAGCACTATGCCGTCACTTGTAAGCTGTCCAACTGAGTGCTGGTGAGAATTCAAAAGTGCAACCCTGGATTTTTTCCCTTTTTAAATTTGGTCATTTCATTCTGTACGGCATATCAGTTTCATACTGTTTCAATACAGCTTCTAATCCATTATTCCGCAACGCCGTACAAAAATCATGCGACAAGGGGAAAAAATCGAGGGTTGCACTTTTGAATTCTCACCAGCACCCAGTTGGACAGCAGAGCTAACAAGTGACGGCATAGTGCTGAATCTAATTATTTTATGCTCTTATATCGTCCTATATACGTCACCTGGTGGTTCACATGACCCACATTTTTTGGACATGGGCCTGTAGTCTATTATGTTAATTTATATCGGACAGAATGTTGGGTAATAATAACACTTGTCTCTAGATTTAACAGCACTCTTGACTCGTGACTTGTGCTCGTGAATTAGTCTTGAAATAAAAAATAAAAAGATCAAAAGAAATGCCTACAAAAACACGGTCAAATCAATCACGTAGTATGCGAATGACGTGTATGGTAGGTGAAGCAAATTATTTTAATCGGTCGTGGTCCTTCGAACATTTATTTCTGATACTCATTTTCAGTTGACAAGTTTGAGAATACATTCCATCACAATTTGAATATTTGATACAAAATTTACACCGTTTTTCTCCCAATTATATATCGCACGGAATTCCTGAACCGAAATACTTTATGGAACAGTGACGTTTGAGTTTAATTTCGTTCTAATCTGGGTCGTGGGCTTACCTGATCATTCTGGTCGTGTGTCAGGTACAGCCATCCGAGCAGAGCCTGGGGGCAATTCTCAGTCTTGCCACACCACTGCGGCAGGTCAGCCCCCAAGGCAGTAGGAGACATGCCCCTCATGAGCACTGGCCACTAACACACTCAACTGTCAAATTTTGATGTTAGAATCAAAAACAAACGAGTAAAGAATTTTCAAACGTGGAATTGTTTTGTTTTTAAAACGCTCGCGATCAGGGCATGTCAACGAATGCGGCCGGGCTGTGTATTTTTGGACCGTGCGGGTGCGCGGGCGCCGACTCGGCCTCGGCTACACTGTGGACGCCGCTCCTTAAGACGGGACGTTGTGATGCTGCGAGCTATCATGCATGGTGATATCGATTAGGCGTGTCGATAGTTTTTATTTTGCAAATTAATCTAAATATTGACAGTAACTTGAGTTAGCAATCTATTCAAATTCAAAGTATTTCACAATAACGAAGTTAATCACTGCATTATGAATTTGTTACATTGAAAACGGTAGCAATTCACCGCATAAGGACGTGTTGAATGACAAATTCTTCTCATCCAGCGATTTGATATATTATGTTACGAGTGTAAACTTTAGTGTGTGAACATAACCTATTTTAAATATTTTTGCACGTACCCATTGATCAGTCTAGAGTAGAGTTAAAGTTAATATAAAAACCTTGTCAATATTATCATGTCTAACGATGTTTCTCCAAACTAAACCTAGCAAAGACAGTGGCTCCCTCAAAAGTTTCGAGCGTCAAACATCGATGCGTCCGTGTCCCCTCCCTATGGCCAACATGTGGGCACACCCGACCGCCGGGACTCAGAGGAGAGCAATATTTTCGTTCAGCCCCCGTACCACGGTACTACTGTCACTTAGATATCGCAGAGCTCAGATAACGTCCGTGGTAGGGTGTCTTGTATTCACTTGGATGGGATGATGAGATTGATGAGGAATGATGTTACGAAGACGATCTCTGCGTCGTTTTTCCGGACATGGTTTTTTAGAAACTTTTACTTCGGTTTGAAGATTGTTATCCCTTGCTTAGATCTTCACTCGTTCAAAAGATTGCAGTTACGTTATCGACTTAAATGACTAACATAGAAGGAATGTCTCTTTTGCCAGTGTAATTTGTGACTGTTACTTATACTTCTTAACTCTTTTGTGTATAACACGTTACAAATTAAAATAGCAAAATTTATGTTTCTGTGTCTGGCTAGATATCCATACGCCAGTGTCATCGCTACGGAGCGATCTCTTCCAGGCAATCTTAAGAACAGAATGAAGAAAATAATAGATTGAAGATGCACTTTTGAAGATGTAGCGGTGTAGCAAAGTGGTTTTTGTTCATTGTGGTTTAGCACAATGAACTTTGTCTTCCACGCTGGTCTGGGAGCAAAGAAAAAACATAGAATGTACCAGTTGCTTCTCTACCCGCGCAGATGGTAAAAGACCATCGAGGGAATGGGCGAAGCTTATAGGAATCATGTTATAGGCGATGAGGCTAGTAACCCATCACTATTTTGATTCCATTTTCCACCTATACGCCCTCAATCTTGCTAATTGTGGCCTGTAGGTACCTGTTACCTTAGGCTCTGTCTACCCCGTAAGGGATAAAGACATGATTTGTGTGTGTGTGTGTGTGTGTGATTTAGCACACAGTTAAAATGAAAATGTAAATGTTTATTTTGCAATTAAGCAAATTTTGCTCCTATTACGCAAATTAGATTGCTTGTGTTAGGAGACACCGCTCCTCCAAATCAAGAAATGGTAATAAACTAACATAAAATTAAAATTAAATTAACCAGTGTGTGTGTGTGTGTTTTTATTCTCTATTTATTCGGTTATAATAATCTTTCTGTTTGAATAGCAAATGGCTTACCAGCAAATTTTGATTTACAGACAAATTCCGAAAAATCCAGTGCAAGCCCAGGATTCGAACCCACGACCCTCTGCTTGAGAGTTCATGTCAAACTCGGTTACCTCGGCTTAAAGTGAAGTAATCGAATTAAACGAATATTAGGTTAAAATAGGGGTGCGAGTCGCATGGGGAGTGACGTCACTTCCCCCAAGAGCTTGAGCTTTACGGTTACCCTATACCAGTATAGAGTAGTGTTTGGGCCTGTGCACCCTGGGCAACAGTGGTTAATTAAGCAATTTAGGTTAGTTTACTTAGGTTCTTCCATGCTGGTCTGGTCTGGGAGGAAAGAAAAAACATAGAATGTACCAGTTGCTTCTCTTCCCGCGCAGATGGTGAAATCTCATCGAGGGAATGAGCCAAAATCTCACTACAAACACGGCGTTGCCCCTTGCCGGGTTTAGGAAGGCGCCGTGGGATCCCGAAGATACGAGTCTGGGATACCGATAGGGTTGTCAACCGTACTACAATATATAGGTAGTATTGTACTATATTTCGGGTCTGCATATAGTACGCAAAATACTACATTTTCAACACAGAACGAAATCTGAAAAACAAATATAGTTTTTATAAAAATAAATAGGTAAGTAACAAATATATATTTGTCTATTTAAAAAAAATCCATGAAATACTATATTTTTTAATAGCTTATTTTGAAAAATGCTGTACTTCGCTGAAAAAATGTTGGCAACCCTAGATACCGAAGGTTCGAGCCTGGGATCCCAAAGATTCGAGCCACTCAGGTCTTACCCTAAGTTTTTCGCCCACGGGTAAGTTTACTGATTCTTCTTCTTCTCTCCTTAATGGCGGCCGTAAGGCTTGGGCCAATGACAGTGCGGTAAAAATATAATTCAAAAATCTTGTGACAAAATGTCGGCAACGTTGTACGGTAGTGGTCAAAGACCCCCCCTGTCGGGCTCTTAGCCAACGGTTAATGATATCCGTCGGAAACTGCCAGGAAATCATTAGCCGATGCCCAGGGTGCACCGGACCAAACACTGCTTTTCCCCCCGGACGGATCCAAAAACGTACCGCAGTTGACCACACGTGGAGGTAACCCGACTCGCACCCCAAGTTTACTGTTTGCATATCATTCTGAATTTAAACTTTATACTGTCATGGCGTCATAAATTGTTACCACACTAATAAACTCAATTGGTTAGCATCGAGCCGTTTAATTGGCTACAATGAGGCCCCTACTCCGACACTACCCTGCCAAATAAAAAATACACACAGTTCTTACCATTTTGAGGAGGAATGTTGCTTTTGGATTTAGTCGGGTTGTGGTGATAGTTGCATGCCGCAGACATTGGTAAAGTTTTTCTAAACAACAATTGTGATTTGAGGTTAAATTAGAAGGTGACGTTATTGAGCTATTATTGGTATACACACATACATATCCACAAATCACGTCTTTATCCCTTACGGGGTAGACAGAGCCTAAGGCCACGTTTAGCAAGATTGTGAGCGTACAGATGGAAAATGGAATCAAAATAGTGATGAGTTGCTTCATCGCCTATAACATGAACCTATGATTTTCGCCCATTCCTCGATGGGCTTTTACCATCTGCGCATGAAAAACAACTGGTGCATTCAATTTTTTTTCTTTGCTCCCAGACCAGCATGGAAGCAATATTAGGTATAGATATCAGATATTACTATTATTATACCTCGTTGTATTGGCTAAGAACACTAAATTAAACGTGTCCTTTAGGTCTTGTTACTCTAGGCTCTGTCTACCCCGTAACGGATAAATTCGGGATTTATGTAGTGTAAGTTTATTACAGTGTTTCAATTTTCAAAACCCCCTGCCGCAGCAAACACAAACTATTTTAAGCCGTAGTATAAACAAATCCACATATAGTCGCAATTCCACGTCTAAAAACGTCCGATTACAGTTCCATTGGAACGACTCCTGCGCCGGTGGCATTACTTCCTACGCTAGCTTTGGCTGCGATCAAAATTTATTTCGAGAGCGGGGGCCCGATTTTTGAATACATATAATATATCACGTTTTTATCCCTTACGAGGTAGACAGAGCCTAATGTAACAAGACCTTAAACGTTTAGCATGATTGTGGGCGATATTTTTTTAATTAACAAAAAAAATATTGTTATTGATTTAAATTACTAATTGCTTCTTATTTTCAAATCAAATCAAATCAAATCAAAATAATTTATTGCAAATCACATTACAGGCATAATTTTATACTGTTGGGAAAAGAATTAGGTACAACAATGTCAAATTAATTAAGGTTGAAAGTGAGATGGCCTTAAGTGTCTAATCATTAAAAGTATATCATCAGGCTCTGTCTACCCCGTAAAGGACAAAGACGTGATTTATACCTATACAGGTATTTTACCTATATAGGTATGTATATATATTAAAAAAATAAGAAAGGTAAAGAACAATAAATAACATAACGCAACTATAAGCAATAAGAATACAAATAACAATTTAGAAAGTTGATTGTTTTTTGCTTAAAATCGCGTACAATAATGATAGCATTGTTTTTGAAATGTGCCAACAGTTTGCCCATTTCGGCCCTAAAATAGTAACACATGTTTTTCTTTAGATAAGGTCATTGTTATAACCAGAGGTTAACCGGAAACAAACCCATTAAGAACACAAGAAATTTGCGATATACCTAAGTACGCAAAGATAAAAATGTATTTTGTTAACAACAATGTTTACAACACACACACACACACACACACACACACACACACACACACACACACACACACACACACACACAGGCAGAGCCTATAGTAACAACACCTAAATGCCACGTTTAACATAACTGTGGGCGTATAGGTGGTAAGGGGGAGAGGGGGAGGGGAGGGGTGGAAGGCGGTGTTTAAAAACTTTGTTTTACTGTAATTTTTAGTGCTTGAATTGTTGATAGAGTCCTGACCGCAGTAGGTTAGTGCTTAGTGACTCGGAATATGAAGCTAGAGGTCCCGGGTTCGAATCCCTGTAGGTGCAAGCAAGGCACTTAAGTGAACCAGTATGCTTAGTGTAAGTTTTCGATCACAAAATACGCCGCGGGAAAGAAGCCGCGGGCAACAGCTAGTCTACTATATAAAAATAAGTCGGGTTTTCCTTCCTGACGCTAAAACTCCAGAACGCACGAACCGATTTCCACGGTTTTGCATTCGTTGGAAAGGTCTCGGGCTCCGTGAGGTCTATAGCAAAGAAAATTCAGGAAAAATTTCAACAGAAAAGCGGGAAAATCTTTTTTCAATCTGGTGGCGAAACGGAGTTCGCCGGGTTTGCTAGTTTTAGACTACAGGCCCACGTACAAAAAATGTGGGTCATATGAACCACCAGGTGACGTATATAGGACGATATAAGAGCATAAAATAATAAGATTCAGCACTATGCCGTCACTTGTAAGCTGTCCAACTGGGTGCTGGTGAGAATTCAAAAGTGCAACCCTCGATTTTTTCCCCTTGTCGCATGATTTTTGTACGGCGTTGCGGAATAATGGATTAGAAGCTGTATTGAAACAGTATGAAACTGATGCCGTACAGAATCAAATAACCAAATTTACCCTGGAAATGGTCAGAAAATAAAAAAAAAATACCGACTTTGTGGCGCACCATTTGTACGTCCAACTGGACAGCTTACAAGTGACGGCATAGTGCTGAATCTTATTATTTTATGCTCTTATATCGTCCTATATACGTCACCTGGTGGTTCATATGACCCACATTTTTTGTACGTGGGCCTGTAGTCTCAAAAATGACAACCCGTTGTGACAACCAGTAGACAATGTAGACATCAATCTTATCTTATTTTTTTATGACCCAGGCAAAGGTAATGTGTAGATTCAACCTTACAAGCGTTTTTGAAATTTTCGAGATTTCAATATTATTTTTGACTAACTTAGAATACAAATTTCACGAAAAGAAAAAATATGGGTCTCCTAGTTTTCAAAGTACTATTTATTGAGCATAAGAAAACACAAGGTAAAAAAATTGAAATGTTGTGAATTTGATTGAACATCTTTTAAAAACACTGGCCATAAAGAAAAATTAGGTGGGTAACAACACACGACCTTTTTCACAACGAGCCAAATAAAAAAGAAAATGGACTGACATTTCGAAGCCCATTCCAAAATTGACAGTTTCCCTTGTCACGCGCTCTCAATGTAAAAGAGCTATTTTTCGTAAAAAGTGATCGTGGACATATTATTGTGAATAAGTTTCGAAAAATAGACACGATATTGTTTTCGGAAAAAAAATTGAAACGTGTTAACATTACCTCATTGACTGGTGCTATAAAATTTTTACTGGTAAGTGAAAGATATTTTTTAAGGTTTAATAAGGTCTCGGTACACAATTGCCCACATTGGTCCACAGTGACCCACTGTGTACCATCGCCATTAGGTACGTAGTGAGCCAACAGATTGTAGCTCGATCACTGAAAAGCATAGTAAGTTTTCAATGCCTGTTTTGTGCCAAAGGGAAACTGTGGCTTTGGACGCCGTCGAAGAAAATTGCGATATCTGGGACATGTGCTGACACATGCAGGATACAGTCTCACTGCTTATATCATCACTGAATGTTTGTTCTCGAATCTTGGAGGTTTAATATGTATTTACGTATTTATAAGTATGTTTATCCGTTGTCTAGTACCCATATAAGGGTGAGGACCAAAAAGTTACACACCTTTAAAGTTGCGTTAGTAAAGTAATAAAAATTCGCTGACTTTTTCCATTGTGACACGAAATTTAGGCATACATTTGTATGGATAACTTTCGCGTCCCACGAACCTATCATCTCAAGAGCCCATAGGTCAAACCATTTGACTGAATACATCACGTTGTGCCAGAAAGGGCCGTTGT